>JADMNL010000028.1:206567500-208967500 GCA_016271365.2 Neoceratodus forsteri
AGTAGGAGAGGGACAAAGCCAGGCAAGAAAAAGACAAGTAGAAAGGAGGACAGAGGGCAAAGGATTAGAAGAAAAGGATTAGAGGATTGAGGGAAGACATAATTACTAAAGTGTCGGCTCAAGGTAGGGATTCATTAATGCAGCAAGGGAGTTTATGCATAGCAGTTGCATTCGTCCTTCAGATTAAGTCTAAGCAGGGACTTAAAGGTAGAGAACCAAACAGTAGTCTAGAGTTTGAGTGACCTCTGAAGAGTGTTCCATAGGGTGGGTAAAGCATAGCTTATAGATGAAGAGCCCAAATAAGTTTTTATCCTAGGTATGTCAAATGTTATATATGATAGTTTTCTGAGTGTATATGCACAGGGAGCACATTTTAAGAGGGAGCAGATGCATGAAGGAAGTTTCACTGTGATGGCTCTATATACCCAGAGTGCTGCATTACAATATCGCCTAATACTAAGTGAAGACCAACCGATCTGTGAATAAAGGGAACAATGATGGGTGTTAAAAGGGGGATTTGTGACAAATCTTAAGTCCCTATGGTAAAACGTATCCAGAGCACCTAAAGTTGATTTAGAACTATGGCTGTAGAGGAAGTCAGCAAAATCAATTAGCGGCAGGAAGGTCATTTGGACCAATCTTAATTTAGCGTTATAGGTACACAGATGCTTTATACGGTAAAAGAGACCAAGCCTATGACATCATTTTTTTTTAACCGTTTCCTCAATGTGCATGATAAAGGAGATTTACAGTCAAGCCGGAAACCTAAGTATTTTAATTTCTCTGCTGATTCAAGTGTCTCCCCCAGAATGGTCTTAATGTGGTAGTTAGTGTTTGAGGGGTTGGATATTACCTCTTTGATGTGAGGAGAAAGGAGCATAATTTTAGTTTTTCTGCATTAAGTAGTAACTTCAGATGAAGCAGGTTTTGTTGGAGAAGGTCAAATTCAGACTGTAATTCAAGGCAGGAAAGTTGAAGGGAGGGCCTGGCAACATAAAGCACAGTGTCGTCTGCAAAGAGGTGTACGCTAGCTGTGTTAATTTTGTAGTCAATGTTGTTAATGTATATGGCACATAACAAGGGTCCCAGGATGCACCCCTGTGGAACTTCTCTCTGTAGTGATTTTAGTGAAGAGAGGGTGCCATTGACTTTTACCTGTTGCCACCTACCTGTAAGATAGCAGGAAAACAATTTTAAGGTGATATCATCGAACCCAAGGTTATTTAACATAGTTTATAAGAGCCGATGATCAACAGTGTCAAAAACCTTACTCAAATCTAAAAAGAGAGCACAGACATAATTTTTGGCATCAAGAGAATTCTGCCAGTCATTAGTGACTTTGGCAAGGGCCGATACTGTGCTGTGTTTAGGCCTGAACCCATATTGAAGAGGGTGCAGTAGGTTTTCAGACTCTAGGTGGAGTCTGAGTTGAGAGTTAACTAGTTTTTCAAGTAGCTTGGATAAGAATGGCAATAATGAGATTGGCCAGTAATTGTTAAGATCACTTGGATCATCAGATTTGAATAGAGGAATAACATGAGCTATTTTCCTGTCATAGGGTAGAGCACATTGTGAGAGAGAGACAGGTTGCATAGATGGATGACAGGCGGGGACAAAAAATAGTAGTCTAGTTTTAGAAAAAAGGGTTCAAGCTTATCGGCTCCAGCACTTTTGGGGGGGTCCAAGGCGATTAATAAATCCTCAAACTGTTTGAGGGAGACAGGACTGAAGCTAAATTGAGCAGGGGGAGGATGGGCTTTGGCTGGTGGGCAAAAAGGGGCACCAACGGAGGGCTGAGGGAGCAGCTTAATAACAGGTGATGAGTCAAATGCTAGACCAGCAGTGGCAAAGTGATCGTTTAACTGGTCTAGTATATCATCATTACTTGTGAAAGTATTGGCCCCAATGACCATCTTAGTTGGGAGGGACGAGGGTGATCTGTGCCCTTCAATTTCCCTTAGAGTTTGCCAAAATTTGGCTGCATTGTTTTCAGATGAGTTCATTACAGACTGGTAGCACTTAGCCTTTTCGGCCCGAATGAGTGTTGTACAATGGTTCATCGCAGTTCTAAAAGCAACCCAATCGAGATCAGATTTAGTCTTTCCGGCTGTCTTCTATAAATCGGTCTGTGTTATAAGGCAGTTTTTAACGTAGTTGTGAACCAAGGGCAGATTCTTTTCCTAGTCCTAATTTTAACCATTGGAGCATGCTTATTAATCACTTCCAATACAAGGTTCAGGAAGTGGGTACAGGCCTCAGAGATGGTGGTGGCCAGGTAAATGTCTTGCCGTCTGATTGTGCTTAAGTCAGCCAGAAAGTTGGAGGTGTTGAATTTATGGAAGCTTCTTTTTTTTTTTCCCCCTCCGGTCGTGTGGAAGCTTCTTTTAAATATGAAGTTAGATGGGTGGGTAACTTTGGGGAGGTATCTCATGCAAGCTATAGCAGTATGTTGACTAATATAGTCTATATAACTATTGCAGTGTCAGTGGCTCAGCAGGTAGCACACTTGCCTCCGAGTTATATCCCCACACCAGGCACTTGGGTTAATATCCCAATACTGACACTGTAGTGCAGCATGAGGGGGGTGCTGCACTCCTGAGGTGCGGTCTTTCGGATGAGATGTTAAACCAAGGTCCCATCTGCCTGTTCTGGTGGATGTTAAAGATCCCATGACATTTCTTGAAAAGAGCAGGGGAATTTCCCTGGTGAAATGGCCACATTTCCTCCATTCATGAAAAATACCACCAACAGCTTCATCTGGTTCAAGGTCAGTTGGCATTCTTCTGTATGCCCCTACCCCAGATCGTGCCTGAAAACAGGCAGGATTTATCTAGTGCACTTACCTGGTCAACAAAAACTAAATAAATAAAATATCATTATGGAAAACCCCGGTGAATGCTGTTTTTTGGTCAATGTAATCAATAAGCAACATTCACCATGAGATACTGTTTGCATTGTAGTCATACTATACGTATGTTGGATGGGTGGGTGGATGTGGAACTGATGGATGAATGAATGGATGCGTGAACAGATAGAGAGTACCATAGAAAACAAAAGCCATGCTCTTCACCAATCACCAAAACAAAAATAGAAATACTCCACTCACCATACAAACCTCTGCGGGAAATACAATGGACCAAGTAAATACTTTCAAATACCTTGGCATCACTTTTGACCAAGGGCTCACCTTTGCAACCCACATTGACAACACTGCGAAAACAGTGAACCAACGTCTTGGAATACTATTTCGTAACCATCAATTTCTAAACCAAGCGGCACTGAGAATAGCTATACAGAGTTCCATAATCTCCATCATTGACTATGGCTTTATTATTTATGGCTCAGCTACCTCCACTGCTCTAAGGCGTATCTCAATCACTCTAAATAAGGCCTGCCGGCTCCTCACAAGGGCTCAAAGACTGACTCACACGTGTAAACTGTACTATGAATCAGGCTGGTTGAACCTATCAAATCGTCTTATTTATCTCATCTGCATAATGGCAAAAAAAATCCGTCTTGGGACTGACTCCATTATGTATCCAAAACCTACTCCGACCGAATCCTGGCTCACGACCCTCCACCAGATCTGAATGCCAACCTTTCCTGGTTCCCAGATGCCAGACTGCACAGGGACAAAGATCTTTTGCATACAGGGCCCCGACATGGTGCAATGCTCTAAGTCCACCTACTCTATCCTCAACCTCACTCGAAGCTTTCAAATCCATGCTCTATGCCCACCTCACCACCACTAGCAACTGTGATTGCGCTAGATAAAGACTACTACTCCTCGTGTCCATCCTCACATCTGAGGCCTCTTTCTCCTTGTCTAATGAGCCCTCTGGTACCACTACTATTTCCTGTCTCCCACCCAAACTCACTCTCTTCCCCCCCCCCTTTTTCTGTCCCCTCTCACTTACTCTCCTGCTCACCACCTTTCCTCCTCTCTTGCCTCCCTTTGGCTCCTAATGATCGCCCTCTCCCTTGAAGTTTCTTTTTCCTCCAAATTGTCTACTCCCTTGAAACTATTATAGCTTGTTTTACTATGAAACTTCTAAAAAAAACGTTACTGCCTTAAACTGTTAATAGCAAATTTATTATGTAACTTTTCCATCTGGTTTTACCTGTAATGTGTATTGTGCTTTGTTAAATGTTCTTTGTGACGTGGAACCTTTGTAAAAGAGCTCTGGCTCAAAGGTATTAATTCCTAGACTAATAAACTAAACTAAATAGAACCCCGTTTATCCGATCCCATTTAATTTATTTATTTATCCCTAGAAACAGGAGGAAAGATGGCAGCCACACTGGGCTTGCCATTATGAGACAGTTTATTTTCATCAGTGATTTTAACTTTTAACCTTAAATATTAGCCATTTATATTGTTTTTGAGTTAGTAAGGGTTAGTTTAGCAAGGGATTTTACATGCGCTAGATAGATTTAGTTGCGTTTTCGGATGTAGTTTAAAGTTGTGGAAAATAAGTGACAGCGACCGTTACTGCTCTTTTTAGTCCCTTTAACACGCTATCATTGATTCGGTTGATGAGCTGGAAGAGGAGTGTAGCAAAAAACTAACGGATACCTGGTGTTGGTCCGGAGTTCATTTGGAGCCTGCATTTGCAGCCTGATGGTGTGCAGAGAGAGAGAGAGAGAGGCAGTTGGTACTGTGGAGTGCTGGAGGAACTGTTGTGTTCGCTCGTCTGCTTGGGTGGTACGGTAACTGGGACACACTGCATTTGGAGGATGTCTGAAGACTATCAAGTGGAAACTGGTGCAGGATGGCTGTGGAACTCAGTGTTGGTAGTGGAGGTTTGAAGAAATTGAGTAGGCGAGGGGTTAGGGATATTTGCATCCGCCTTCTGGGGAGGGGGGAATAAAAGTGCCTGGTCCCCAGAGGGAAGGTTGGAGAGGAGAGTCAGCCGTAGGGCTGGATCTGGACCCGAATCCTCCTAGGTGCTCAGGGAGATCTCCTTGGTGGTGGTGTGTGAAACCCTGTCCTCTGCCTGCTGGACCCTCTCACAGAGACCAAGGATTTTCTAAGGCAAGTTTAAGAAGAACTCTTTGTGGACTCCGGATCCTTATTTGAACTGGTTTGAGACATTTTTTCTTTGTTTTCACTCTTGTCTGGCTCAAGGAAATGAACATTTTTAAGCAGTGAGAGTGCTTTGTATTGTATTGTATACTTTATACTGCTAATTCCAGGAGGCTCAGGTGAGAGCTGGTGGCCTCTTGGATGTTTTATTTGACTTAACTCCCTGAAGTGAGAGTTCATGGGGGTGTTATATCACTACAAACTGGCACGGCGAGACTAAATAGACTGTGTTATGGACTTTAGACGAGTCATCAACTGATTGTTAATTTTTAGGGTGTGTCTTAGAGCTTATTTTTGGGGGATTGGTGGTTTTATAATAGAAGGATTTTTGTTAATACTTTATTGAGTTATCGTTTTATTGTTAATTTTTTAAGGTATATTTGGGGTTTATTTTGGGGGGGTTGTTGGGTTCATAAAACTGGGCTTTTGTTAATTTTTGTTAATAGTTTGTTATTGGATTCACTGCTGATATAGTGTTGGCAGCATGTGCTGGGACTGTTTTTCGGTGGGCAGACTCTACTCCCCCTCCAGGCTGAGGGACCTACGCCCCTTCTATAGCCCCTCATTGCAGCCTATGGTATATATACGTTGTCGTGCTCTGGGGATTGCTCGGAAGGGTTGGTGGAGCTGGGCCCCTGGGTCTGGTGGGGGAGAGGAGCAGGGAGGGTGGATTGGAGTAGTGGGATCAAGGAGGCGCCTCAGGGCAAAATGGGTCCAGGAAAGGGGACCTCCCTGCCTGGTTCCCATACCAGAGGGCTCCATGGGTAGTAGGCAAGCAGCCTGCTCTTCCATGGCCTCTCCTCCAACTCAGGCAGTGTTATGCAATGCCAGGTCAATAAAAAACAAGACAGCAATTATTGCTGATCTTGTTGAGACATCTGACCGGGCACGTATCACCGAGACCTGGCTGGATGAGAATGCCGGTCCAGTATTGGAGTCAGCAGTCCCAGCTGGATACTCGGTGATACACTGTCCGAGATTGGATCATAGGGGCGGAGGTGTAGCCATTTGTTTTAAAACAGAACTGGGCCTTGTAGAGGTCCCAGTGGGGACCACCAGATCCTTTGAGTGTATCATGGGAGCAGGTGTGGGCGGCAGGATTCTTCTCATCTACCATCCACCCAGAGAAGGGAAAGTTTTCCTGCAGGAAGTTGCAGACTCCATGGTCGACATGGTGTTGGAATCCCCCAGGTGGTTGGTCCTGGGGGATTTCAGTGCCTGGGTCGACAATGAACTCTCCCATTTTGCTCAGAACTTCCTCCAACTGATGATTTTGTTGGGCTTCACACAGGTAGTTACCGCTGCAACCCATTCTAAGGTCACTCCCTGGATCTGGTGTTCCTCCTGGGTATGGAGGCCACTGACTTGGTGGTGGAACCAGTTGTTTGATTGGACCATCACTCTATAAGGTTCAGTTTTGAGGCTTACCCTGTGAGACCTGCCCCTTTGGAGATGGTCCAGTACCGCCCTTTGAGGGGTGTTACCCCAGAGGGTCTGATGGCAGTGCTGGTCCTACTGAGTAGGCCATTGGAATGCTTGGATCCAGGAGACCTAGTAGGGTACCATAATAGTATGGTACTGAGGGCCCTGGATTCAATAGCTCCTGTCCGAGTTCACCCGCTCCCTCACCGTCCCCGGTCCCCTTGGTTCGATGGGACTTTGAGGGGCTTGAGGAGAGTGGGGCGAAGGTTGGAATGGTGCCAGCGGAAATCTGGCCAGGAGGAGGACAGACTTAGGCTGATGGCCCATTATTCGGACTATCAATCAGTAATCTCCCATAAGAAGGTAGAGTTCCTGTCCAGGGAGATTGCTGCTGCAAAGAATTGACCAGCTCAGCTCTTCCGGACTGTGGACAGGCTGTGCAATCCAGCCTGTCTCCAGGGCCGGAGAGTCCTTTCACAATTAAAGTGTGACGAGTTCACTCAATTTTTTTCAGATAAGGAGTCCTCCATCAGGTCGGAGATCTGGCAGACTCGTTCAAATGAGTACGGCAATGGTCGACGCGAGGACACAGGCACCCGGTCTGTCTGAACAGTTTTTGACCAGCCAGCAATCGTGGATATCGCAAAGACTGTTCAGAGCTTGCGACCAACTTACTGTAGTTTGGATCCTGGTCCAACCCACCTCCTTGTGGGATGTATGGATGTCATCGGATCGATCCTTGCTGAGATAGTCTAGTGCTCGCTGGATCATGGGGTGTTTCCGGACCTCCTGAAGACGGCTGTGGTGACACCCCTGTTAAAGAACTCTTCCTGCAACCCAGACTGTCTTGCGAACTACAGACCGGTCTCTAACCTACACTTTTTGAGTAAGGTATTGAGAAGGTAGTCGCGCTGCAGCTCAAGAATTTTCTTACCACCTACGAAGTCTACGATCCTCTCCAGTCTGGTTTCAGGAAGAGGCATAGTACCGAGACGGCGTTGGTTTGTGTACTTAATGGTCTCCTAATAGTGAGGAATCGGAGGAGTCGTTCGATTCTGGTCCTCCTTGATCTCTCTGCAGCATCTGACACTGTGGACCATAGGGTGTTGCTGGAACACCTGCAGCTACTCTGTGGACTGTCGGGTACAGTCCTCAGGTGGTTCCATTCTTTCCTCTCAGGTAGGACCCAGAGGGTGGTGTCGGGGATTTTTTCCTTGGCTCCCTTCTCCCTGCCTTGTGGGGTGCTGCAGGGTTCCGTGCTGTCCCCCATGTTGTTCACGGTGTATATGCTGCTGTTGAGAGACATTATAAGGTGGCATGGCTGAGTTTTTACTGCTATGCAGATGATACTCAGCTCTACAAGTCCTTTGTGCCTGAACAGGACAGTGCAATCTCGGTCTTTCACAACTGCCTCGCCAAGATCCAAGACTGGATGAGTGCTAACTGGCTGAGACTGAATCCAGATAAGCCTGAGGTGCTGGTGGTGGATCCAGGTCAGCGGGTAGAGATGTTAACTCCTGGACAACCGTCCGGCCTTGTGCTAGGGGGTAACCAGTTGAGACCTTCTGAACGGGCGCGGAATCTGGGCGTTGTTCTTGATAGCGAACTGACACTAAAAGCACAGGTGTCAGCAGTTGCCAAGTCCTCATTTTATCATCTGAGGAATATCGCCCAGATAAAAACACCTTGTTCCACCCGAGGACCTCCCTACATTGGTTCACGCCTTTGTGTCCTCTCCTATGGATTACTGCAATGCTCTATACCTAGGGTTACCGGGGGGGGGATCTCCGTCTCCTGCAGCTGGTGCAGAACTCTGCGGCCAGGTTGTTGAAAGGGTTGTCAAGAACTAGCCACATCACACCTGTGCTGCACGAACTGCACTGGCGGCCAGTATGATAGAGGATCACCTTTAAGTTCAATTTGCTGACTTAAAGACCCTACACGGACAGGGACCGGGTTACTTGCAAGACCTCCTTCAGCCCTACTGCCCCTTCCGCCCCCTCCGCTCTGCCGATGAGGGATAACTAGAGGTTCCCAGGGTCCAATTGCAGACATCAGGTGCTAGGGCTTTTTCATTCGCAGCCTCGATCCTGTGAAACTCTCTACCTCGTCAGATTAGAGAGTGCCTGTCCACTGAGACTTTTAAATCTGTATTAAAAAATAATTTATTTGAAAGGGCATTTGTGGATACTATTTGAGTTCTGTGATTGCTGCCTGTTATTTTATATTTTTTTTGATTTGTTTTTATATTGTTAAACACTTTGATTTATTGAAAAGCGCTTTAAAAATAAATTGATTGACTGATTTTGATGACCAGGTGGGCCCAACCGAGACAAGCATGTCCCTTTTTCAGGGGCAACCCGGGGAACAGTAAATCCCATAATTATCTAGAGCAGGCATTATATTACAATGTGGGAAATTAATTTACAGTGCATACAGGTATGGACAATAGTGCAAGACACAATAAATCATACATTGTACAACATTTGCAGTAGAGTTCATAGTTGGTACAACATTTCTACAGCAAAGTTCATAGTGAGTATAAGATAGTTACATGGTAGGTTGACAGTCATATGAAATTATAGTTAATTTACAACAGTCGTCCAAGTAAGATTGGAGGCAGAACCAGAGAGAAGAGGGAGGTAAGGAGAGACATAACAACAGTGGGGTTAAGAGAGGGATAGGCGGGGGGAGGGGGGAGGAGATTGGAAGCAGTAGGTTGTCAGAGGTGGTATTACTGGAAGTTTCCATTGCAGATAGGCGGCGAGAAGAATGATCCTTTAAACCGTTGTTTGAATAATGGGAGAGACTTGCATGCAAGTGGAGACTGAGAGAGGTTGTTCCACTTTTGGGGTGCCACAAAAGAGAAGGATCTTCTACCTATGGTTAACCGAGTTTTAGGTAAACTTAACATTAGGAGATGGGAGGATCTAAGGGTCCTGTGGGAGGTTTTCAGGGTGAGGAGATTAGACAGGCTGGGAGGGGAAGGGAATGAGTTTGAAGGTGGCGCAGGCCACTGGGAAGTTCATCTTGGCTTCAAAGGACAGCCAACCCAGAGTGTTTAGTACATTACATAGGTGGTCCTGGGCAGGAATCTTGGCAGCAAAGTGAACAGTTCTGTGATAGGCCACTTTTAATTTGTCCAGAAGTGTTGACTTGGTGATTGAATTATTGGGGCCCCATAGAAGAGCCCTGGGATGAGGGTAGCTGAGGCTATAGTCCTCCTCATGCGGTTGGAGAGGTAGGGAGCAGTTCAGTAAAGGAGGCCAATTTTCTGGTTGGTGGTCTTGACTATGTTAGTTACAAGCGTACTGAAGGATAGGTGCTCATCCATGGTCAGATCCAGGTATCTAAAAGAGGCTACCCCTGAGTGGTATGCCTGAGGAGGAATTGATTGCCAGAGGAGTCAGGAAAATATCAAAGGAGGCATGATGGAACAACATGGAGTTGCCTTTTTTTTGGTATTTATGACCAACAGGTCATCTTTAAACCACTTTTCCAGGATGTGGAAGTTGTTTTCCAGGTCTGAATTTATACAATTGACATCTCTGGAAGTTCTGTAAAGTACGGCATCATCGGCATAGAACTGAACGGATGCCCTTCCACAATTCGGTGGCATGTCATTGATGAAAACTGAGAACACAAGTGGTCCAAGGATTGACCCCTGAGGGACCCCAATTGGTGATAGGGGAGATAATGCTCCTGCCCATTTGACACATTGGGACCGATTTGATAGATAGCAGGAGATCCAGGAAAGGGAATTATCATCGAGGCCAAGATGGTGTAGCTTGGAGATGAGGATTGGGTGGCTAACAAGGTAGAATGCCTTCATGAGGTCCATGAAGACCACCCCTGTGGCTTTACCTTGGTCAATGGCCTGTAATATGTCAGTGGTGATTCTTAGGAGAGCATATTCCATGCCGTGCAGCTTTTGAATACCATGCTGGTGGATGATAAGGGCATTGGTCAGCTCAAGATAAGAATATAGTTGGTTATATAGTATTCTCTCTTGAATTTTAGCGATAGGACATAAGATGGATATGGGTCACTAGTTTTTAACGAGGTTGGATGGTCCACTTTTATGGACTGTAATGATGACTGCTGTTTTCCATTTGTCAGGGATGGATTGAATGAGGAAGGATCTGTTAATTAGTAGGACAATATAATAAGCAAGTGCAGGTGCTCCCACCTTAAGAAATGTAGGTGGCACGGAGTCAAAACCAGAAGAACTGTCAGGGTTGAGACCAATCAAGAGTTTGAATACCTCTTTCTGAGAGGTTATTTTTATGTGGAACTGGGGATAGGTAACATCTGGATGTGTGTTAAGCTGCTCTGGAAGGACAGTGGGAAGGCCTGTCTTGTATACACCAAGGTCAGTAAAGAAGTGGTTAATATTAATGGCCATCTCCCTTGGTGTGGTCAGAGTAGATCCTTTCACAGTCATACTTTGAGGGATAATCCTATCTTTACCCTTGATGAGTGTGTTAATTTGCTTCCAGAAGCTTTTAGAGTTGGCAAGGTGTTTTTCCTGTAGGGATTGGAAATGATCCCTTTTGGACTTGTTGATTTGTGTTTTGCGTTTTGCAAGTGTTCCGTAGGTGGCAACAGGTTAACCAATCTGACTGTAGTCTGGATCTTTTATCATGGGAGCGTATGATATGCCTCAAGTCCTGGCAAAGCCAAGGGGAGTGGAGACCTTTGGATCTTCTGAGTTTGAAAGGGTTTGAAAGTTTGAAATCCAAACCTCCCTATCTAACCAACATCCCATATGTCCCCCACACCTAACATACTGTAAGGGCTGTAATCACACCCCTAACACCTAGTACAAAACAGTGGCTCCCACTTTGTACTATACTGCTGCTCCCATTAGCTCCTGTTAGCACCATTTACCACCTGGTTAGGTGACTGATTAGGTGCATTCAGGTGTAGCCAGCAAGTGTTTAAGTGAGTGTAAAAAGCAGCACAACACATTCACCTTTCTGATTCTTGTTTGTGCTTCTGAGAATGGCGGGCAAGAAAAAGCGAGTTGTGCTTACAGTAGTGCAAACGCTGTACACTACTGAGCAGCTCAAGAGCAGGGAATGACAGCGGTGCTTGCCAGCGAATGCAGAGTGGGTAAATCCACCATTAGTGACATCAAGGCAGCCAAAGAAAATCTCTGTGCATTAGCCTTGTGCAAGGAGACGTCATCGGGGTGATGGATGGAAAATAAAATACAGTCCTGCAAAAGTGATCAGCAGGACTCCACTGTCTACATGTTGTTTCAGCAGGAGGGTGAGAAGGGGACTCCAGTTTTGGGTCCCCTCCTCAAAGAAAAAGCCCTAATGTTCCACCAGAGGCTTGGCAACACAAGCCCCTTTGTTGCCAGTGAGGGCTGGCTCAACTGCTGTAAGCGGTGGCATGGCATCCGCCAGCTGCGGCTCTGTGGGGAGAGACTCAGCACAGCAGGGGACAGGATCTCCCCGTTTACTGACCAGCTGCTGGATGTCACTGAATCAGCTGGACTTGTCCCTGAGCAATTCTGCAATGCCAATGAGACAGGACTGTTCTGGTGCTGTTTACCATATTGAACCCTGGCACACGGCGGTGAACAAAACACACCCAGTTTTAAAAAGGAGAAAGACCAGGTGACCATTCTGGGCTGTGTGAATGTGACCGGCACCCATAAGTTAAAGCTATTGTTGCAGGCGAAGTCCAGGCAACCACATTGTTTTAAAGATGTTAACATGTCTGCACTACCTGTGCAGCATAAGGCACAGCACAATACCTGGATGGACAGTCACATCTTCAGCCAGTGGTTCGCAGACCAGTTCATTCCACGAGTCAAGCGGCATCTGCGTGCTAAGGGTCTGCCTTTACATGCCATCCTCCTCATGGACAACTCCTATGCCCCCTCCGAGATCACCCATGTCAGGACGAGTGATGGATTCATTTGGTGCATGTTCCTCTCCGTCAACACCACATGTAAACTACAGCCCTTCGATCAGGGCATCTCAGAAATTTTTAAATGGGGATATAGAAAAAAAATTGCTGCAATCAGTGCTATTGGAGGACAATGACCGTATACCCCTAAGTGACGTAATGAAATCACTGTCACTTAAGGACACTGCATAGATGTGTGCTGAAGCATGGGACAGTGTGCAGCCGGAGAGTATCCACAGCGCATGGGTTAAATCAGGTATTCGAACATCCCATGAAAATCTCAATTCCAGTAAACAGCCAGATGATGTGGTATCCCCTGAAACCTCAACGGACAAATTGCTCCCCCTGGCTACATCCATGCCAAACCCCCTGACTGTAGAAGAGATTAGGGAGTGGGAAGAACTGTAATGCAGGGGACCATGAACATCTGTCTGATGAAGCCATTCTTGACACGGCTTAACAGATAGATGAAACAGCACAGGCAGACAACCCAGATGAGGATGAGGATGATGAGACAAATTCCCAGAACTGCCGAATCACAGGCAGTGGACCTTTTCGAAAAGTGCATACTGTATAACGAGAACCAGCCTGATTGTGATCCCGTGTAGGTCATGTTGCTTCTAACTATCCGGCAGAGAACATGCAGAAAAAAACATGACAGCTTTGAAGCAGAAAATTCTGATTGACTACTTCAAATAATTTTTGCCATTTCAGTTCTTTCAATAAATATTTCACAGCTGCCACTGCTTTTAATTTTGTTGTACAATAATATTTTTTTTTTTTTTTTTTACTGTACTACTATGTTGTGTTCACTCACTTCCTTTGCATGTGTGTGCCGCTTGATTGCCATTCACTTAAACGGCCAATCTCCTGTTTATCAGAACCAATCAGATGTCTCCCAGGCAGTTCAAATAAACGGGGTTCTATAATTTTATTTATAAGGCATCAATATTCAACACTGTACAGACTACTCTGTACAGACAGAGTTAAGATGTAAACTCGCCTCGTAAAAAAGGAAAGGAGGCCGTATTAGATATCTTATTGCTAGGGCATCAATGTTAGTTCATACTAAAATTCATACCTTACCAACAGAGTCAAGATGTAAACTCACCTCCTAAGAAGGGAAAGAGGCAGTATATAGTATTGTGGTTTCGTGCACTGAGCTGCAAACCTTGGTTTGAATCCCACAGCCCCCCGCTTGCATACTACGTGACCCTGAGCAAGTCACTTAACTTCCTTGTGCTCCCAGGTTGCAGCTGGAAACAAGCTGCAGCTTAGGCCCCTGTCCACACTACACCACTTACAGTCTGTAACGGTTCCAAACTGTTACAGACCAGAACCGTTACGGTGTGTCCATACTGCCGGCAAACAGTCTCGATAACGGTTTGGAACCGTTACAGCCCGTCCACATTTGTGGGTGCCCTGTAATGTTAGTGCAGCACCCTATCCCACAATGCAGTTCGTGCTGCACTGGGGGAATATGGGAGCTACACGCTCACGCGTCCACACTATGGCTGGTAACATTACAGGGGCACAACCGTTTTCGTAACTGTTGTTCAAACCACCTCATCAGTGGTTTCAACAACGGTTACCAAAACGCCTTCTGTAACGTTACAGATGTAAACGCAAACCGTTGCAGTAACGGTTTGAGCCCTCTGTAACGTTACAGAGGCATAGTGTGGACAGGGCCTAAGTGTGCCCTTCCTAGTTAAACAATTTCCCCTTCTCCTTCCCTTCATACTAAAATGTTACCTTACAGACCTAGTCAAGATGTAAAAATGCCTAACAAGAAGACAAGTATTTGTGGAGGGGACGGATATCCAGGCTGCAGAGTTTTGGTTCCTGCCTACATTGTGGCATCAGGAGGTACAGACCATCAGTATGGAAGTCTGGAGACCAGCTTAGGGAGAGAGAATGTTACCTTACAGACTTAGTCAAGATGTAAAAATGCCCAAGAAGAAGAAAGGTATTTAAGTTTGTATTTGGATATGTGGTGCTGATCAGAGGGGCGGCCACTCAGAATGGTGGCAACCTAGGTTCATAACCCACATCAAGACATCAGGAGTGGAGGTCAACAGGGAAGGCTATGAACATCCAATGGATGCCCCCCCCCCCCGGATGGTTTGATTGTACACCGCTCTTGCAGTGGTTCCTGGCCAAGGGTTGATGGATTGTGCCACTGGAGACATGGGTGATAACACACCTTCGGTGCACCCAAGCCAGCCACAAGTGTGCATGCCTCTGTGGGACAGGGTGGTAGGGAGCAATGGACAAAAAGCACCATACATGGACACTATTGAAGCCAGCCTTTGTGCATGTGCACCACTATACCACCTGATCCTCAGCACCCTCGGGCTTGCTCCCTCCAGTTGTGGCCACATTAAGATTTTACACTACCTCCTCCAGTGGCAGTGGAGGGGGACCCTCTGGAGGGGTTCAAACCCATAAACAGGGGGGCCACAGACCACCTGGAGGAATCTGAAGGCATGTTACTGGGGGCAAGAGTACGTCTGGTAGGCGTCAAAACCTGCAACTGAAAGGTTCAAAGCACAGGGGTGCCTGGAGGCCTGGTAGGAGGCAAAACAGACAGTGCAATAAAAAGAGCAAGTTTGATGGGTGAATGAGTGCCAGCCCTTCAAGCAGGGCCCTCATGAGCTGCAACAACTTCTACCAAGCAGTCTGTCCCTGAGTGCAATATCACAGGTGTTGAGGTCGGACTATAAATATATCCACTGGGGAGACAGGACAGTCCCCAGCAGTGGATGAAGGAACTCCAGAAAAAGCTGTCCCAAACACAAAAATCTGAATAAACTACACTACTTAGGGCCAGAAAAGCCCAGGACCTAAGACTCCTAGAATGCTGCTGCTGTTGTTGTCAGAGGCAAAAACAACTGAGACTTTTGGAGGGAACTGCAGAAATAAATTACAGGAGAGTTCAGTTACCAAGTCTTTAATTAAGGGTATGCCTCTCAAGCTCAGCGTTCTTACCTTGTCAGAGCCTCCACCTGGTTCAACTTGCTACCTACAGAAATCTCCAACATTGCCACAATTGGTGCTTTTAAGTGTAAACTGCGTCAACACCTTGTGGCTAGTGCTTTCTGTGATTGCTTCTTATAATCCCCTCCAGGCATACTACCCTCAAGCATCCTTCCTCACTGCCTCAGCTCCTCCTCCTCCTCTCCTACCCCCCATTATTGGGTACAGGATGAATCTGTCTCCTTTTCTTTTTCATCACCCCCTTTACTCCTCCCTTGCTGTTTCCCATCTACCACATACCAAATGCAATGCCATCCCCATTTCTCCCCTACTCCCTCTCTCTGTCTCCCATACCACCCCCTCACCACCACTCTTCTTTTTCCTTTCCCACTAACCCACTCCTAACAAAGCTTCACTGAGCTGCCTATGACTTGTACTGTATAATTAACTCGCAACACAATTCCTTGACAATGCCTTTGGCTGCTATTATTGTAACCTTATGTCTTTTTTTTGTAAGTTACATTGTAATGATCATGTTATGTTTTGTAACTTATTGTCTTGACGTGGAACCTTTGTAAAAGAGCCCTCGGCTCAAAGGTGTCATCCGAAATACAAATAAATAAATAAATAAAGGTATGCCTCTGTGTTTCCATTTGACAGTGAACTTCCCAAGCATTTTAGTCATCCCCTAAATGGCAGGATATGGGAACAGGGAAATGTGCGAAATGCCCCTGAATTTCTGCCAAACGGATCGTGAAGTGGGTTCCTGTTCAGTCTGACTGAAAATTTTCTCCAACAGCCCCCCCAAGTTCTAGATTCTGGTTATCTAGCCACTGTCAGAATAATCTGGAAATGAGTGATGTTCCATTAAATCCCGACATGTGCCTGCTGACCTTGAAGCCTAGCCATATGTGGAAAAACCTCAGTAATCTATTGAACTGGACTGTGTCCCACATTTAATTTTTATTTCACACTGAGAAAAAAAAAAGCACAGTCTTTGACAGCTCACTGCAACACCCTGTATTTGATCTCACACAGACACAGAAAACTAGAATGTTTTAGGTGATATCCATGGAAAACGTTTATCCTGTTGATGTTACTCATCTGAACACAGATGTCTGGAGAGTGATCACAGAAATAGTAGCTTAACAAAATTATATCTTGGCATTGTTATGAGATCAGGGAAGGGCATAGCCATGAATATGGATTATTTTTATTGCATAATTACGACGCTACAGAATTTTTGACAATGGGGGTCCCATCCTTAGTTGCTTGGAGTGTTGGCGCAAAACATGTAGAAACTGGATGCTCTATTGCATCATTACCCACTAACACTAGACACAAATGCAGGTGGGAAGAAGCCCCCTCTTCCAGCAACAAATGCACAAAACAAATCACAGATCAAGATATTATAAAGGGTGCATAGTGAAGAATTTATGGTAACTCAGTAAGATCACATGTGGCCAGATTTGAGACAGTAAAATGCTGCACACTTTCAGGAGATCTACGTTTGGATTGAATGCAGATCCCCGAGTCAGAAACAGCGCTAGATAGGGCAAAAAGGGAAAAAGTTGCAGCTTGCCCAGAAATGACCCACTTTCCAAAGGACAGTGGATCCAAAGTGGTGCACCTTTCTCTTACAATAGCTGAAAGATGGAAAACTAAACAATAGAAAAGTATTTTCACTCAACAAATTTAAGCTTCTGTACTAGTGAAATTTCTACTTACAATTAGGTTTGGACCCAGCTGTTTCTCATTTTGACCCACATTTTTTACACCTATGGGTCTAATTTGACCCATGTTTTAAAACCCCTAGCGCTGTCACTGCCCTGAGTGCTATGTTGTTACATGTTAGAACGCAGTGGAGGTGATGCACTCCACTTTCAGGGAAAGTGTGTATAATGCATTATGCAGCAGTAACCCCTCATGGCAGACTCAAGAAGCATTATTGGCAGCAATAGTCAGAGGCATAAACTAAGCTGAAGCAATAAAGATCCTTACAGCTGGAAATTCTAGAAAGATTTGCTAGCTACCCCAGACACTGGGGAAAATATGGACGATATGTAGGGAATTTTTATTACATACTGATCTTAGATTAAGAATCCTAGTCTATACTGGCACACTGAAAGTGATCCTCACAGTTATTCAACTGAACAGAGTGCCAGTATCAGAAAAAACTACAAACTGACATCATGAAGCATTAGAAAAACAGTACATACCAAATGATTCTGGTCATTAAAAAAAACTGTAGAATTAAGATGCAACCAAAATTAGATTTGGATAAAATGAGAGGGGATGAGGAATCAAAAGCTGCATTTACAGTATATGACAAAGCCAACAATCCAGGAGAAATACTGTCTCACCTGGTGAAAGAGTCCACAGTACAGACCAGGCTAAAAAAATATATTTAGGAACAGGAGTTAGGGTGATTAATCCAGGTTAGGAATAAAGAACATGTTGGCAACAGACATCTAGGCTACTTCCCCTGTGGTTTTGGTAGACAGTGTCCAGGAATCTATAATTCATGGTACTGTGATACACAATTATCTCATGCTGATAAATTTATAGAGGCACTCAGGCTCCTGGTGTTATTTTCTAAGATCCCAAGAAAAACAGTGAGCCTCTGGCTCCACGACCCCTGTGAATGCTCAGTTGTTGCAAACATCTGTCTCCTTTTATAAGTAACTGTTGTCCCCTGACCAGGGTTACAGAAATGTGTCTCTTCCTCAAAATGCTTTATATAATGTAGCTCTTAACGGTGAGTCCAAATAAATTCAGATAATGGGCAAACTTGAAAGGGAAATCTCACATTTTATAAGGAATAGTAAAAAAAAGCTAAAATTGGCAAGATTACAAACCCCTATTAGGAAGGATGGAATTTCCTGATATTGACTTGTAATACTGTTCAGCTACTAAGGCAGGATTAGCAAAAGAATATTTTTTCCTTTCAAAGGGGAACAGCTAATGGCACATAGATGATTCCCAGGCCCCCTAAAGTTTTTTACCAAATTAGATTGGTGTAGCATGGAATAGCTTTGGCTCTGATAGGCCACTGATCTTTAATACTTTCAAATGCTGGACTCTGACCTGATGGCCAATGGGATAGTGGTGTATATCTGAATGCCCAGGGTGCATAATAACCAAATTGTAAGCATTGTAAATTACCAGCCTGATGACACTAGTTCTTGTCCTGAGCCCACATTGTCACACATCAGGCGGTAGATGCTATGCTGAGTGTTGGTTTTGGATATAGCCTGCCTTGATGATATCTGGTGGCTCATACCATTGCATGACTGTCCCTTTGGCCAAGGGTGAGGGAGTCATGTGGCTAGGAATTCATTAATCCACACCAGGTGGGGGTGAAATCCAGCAGTTAACATGACACAGGACACTACAAACCACAGCTGTGTCATGTGTTGTACTGGCACATATCAGTCAGAATTTTGTGGATCAGGTCTCGGACCACTTCTCTCTGGCCAGAAATGTCTCCTGATCTGTTCCCCAGTGGGCAAGTGTAGGAAACAGCTGGGATGAAAGTAGGTGGAAACAACAGTGGAGTTCAGACCGATGATATTGCTGCACCTGCTTCACCCAGCTCAGGTGCATGATCTTCTGCTCCCTACCTAATCTGGTTGGGAAAGTTCTAGTCACTGGGAGGGGTAGATCTGGGACATTATATGAGGAAACATGGAGTGGGTTATCTGGGAGCCAGTAGCAACCACTTCAGTACACATAGGATCCAGAAATTGTAGATGGGCCAAATGGCTTAATCTCCTGGTCCACAGGTAAGGAGGGAAAACAAAGTACAAAAAACAGAAGGCTGGCCTCCTTAGCAAAGAATTGGTACTTTTCCATCAGGGATGTGTTCAAACTTACACATTTATCGTCTAAATAAGGTTTTGAATGTATTTATAACTATTTAAAACGATAGAGTACTCACAGGTCAAACTGTACTCAGTAATAGTCACTGGACAATTTTAAATGCCTTATATACAACTGTACAGTTTGGTAGCATATCAGTCCTCAGCCTTTATGTACGATGTTTACTGTAAATTGTTTCTCTGGCATCTTTACAATTTCATGTACAACTGGACGTTTGTGAAAATGGGCATTTTTGTTTACATACTCACCAGTATAAAATAAAATTGATTGAAATTGACTGTTTGATGGTAACGATGATGATATGGTTAGTTGGAGACAGACATATGCTAACTGAATCAGAAGAAAAAATTACTCACCTTAGTAATTATATTTCTCCTAATGGAGTCTTGCTGTATTCTGACAATTGCAGTGATTCCCAACCTTTGAACTGCCCCGTAGAACTAAGGGTTAACTTTCCATGCAGGGCATGGAACGCTGAGCTCGAGCTCGGTTGAAGTCTCTGTCTGGAGTGTTTTGAACTCAAACCGTCAGATTCTTACGAGCTCAACTAAACTAAAAATTCTATGTGGAAATTGTAAAAATACTACTAGCCAACTGGCTGAAAAGTTTTGGATTCCCAAGGAAGACTCAAGTCAGAAAACCCAAAAACTAAACCCAAAAATAACAATAATAAATAAGCACCAAACAAAAAGGGAGGAGGGTGCCAGCAAATACACCCCTGGGGTGCAACACTGCACCTGCCCACCCACTTCCCAAAACAGGTTCTGAGAGGGGAGGCAGGGGAGGTCAAAATACAGTAAGACTCAATAGAAGAAATATAATTACTAAGGTGAGTAATTTTTCTTCAAACAACATGAAGTCTTGCTTTATTCTGACAATTGCAGACTACCAAGCAGTACCTCCAAGGAGGAGGGACAGAACCTACTTTGAGAATAGGCTCTGAAGTACTGCTGTGCCAAACCGAGCATCACTCCTAGCCTGGATATCGAGATTAATGCTTGGTAAAGGTATGGACTGTTTTCCAGGTGGCTGCTTGACAAATTTCTAGGAGAGGGCTATCCCTGGCCGCAGCCAGGGAAGCAGCTGTATCTCTTGTGGAATGAGCCCTCGGGCCTGAGGGTGGAGTTTTTCCCAGTTTTTCATAGCAGAATTGTATACAAGACACAATCCACCTGGCAACAGATCTTTTGGTGGCAGGTTTGCCCTTTTCCACTTTTCCATAAGTGAGGAACAACTGAAGGGAGTCAAACCTGTGACCCTTGGTATGTTCTATGTAGTAGTTAAGGGCTCTTTTGACATCTAAACTGTGCAGCCTCCTCTCTCCTGAGGAAGAATGATCAGTGAAGAAAACAGGGGAGAGACACAGACTGGTTTAAATGGAAGTCTGAAACCACTTTGGGCAAGAACCTTCTATTGGTTCTAAGGACCACTTTATCCCTATGAAAGGAGATAAAATCAGGTTCCACTGACAGGGCTTGCAATTCACTGATATGCCTGGCAGAGATAACGGCTACCAAGAACACAGTTTTCCAAGTCAAGTACTTAAGCTCTGCTAAAGACATAGGCTCAAAGGGGGGGTTGCATAAGCTGAGCAATGCAAACATTCAAATCCCAGGCAGGGGCAGAGTCTCTAAAAGGGGGATTGGTGTGAAACAATCCTTTAAAAAATTTACAGAACACAGGATGGGAAGATAGTGAGGAAGGCTTCCCCACAGACAAAAATGCAGAAACAGCTGACAAGTGTACCATGAGAATAGCTGGTCTGAGGCCTAGGCCATTAAGATGGACCATATAATCCAGAACCGTAGGCAATTCAGCAGTGTCTGGAGAAATATTCTTCTTAGAACACCAAATGCTGAATCTTTTCTATTTGGAGTTGTAAGTCTTTCTGGTGGAGGGCTTTCGAGAAACCTTGAGGATGGCCAGAACCCCTTGGGAAAGATGCAGATCTGCAAACTCTAACTCTTCAAGAGCCAAGCCTTGAGATTGAGAGACTGAAGATTGGGGGTACCAAATCCTCCCCTGAGAGGATATTAACAGGTTGTAATTCCTGGGAAGACACAGGGGAAGATGGACTGCTAGGGACAGCAACAGGGGGTACCAGGGCTGTCTGGCCCAATCTGGAGCAACCAGCATCACCTTGCAAGTTTGAGACCTTATTTTGACTAAAACTTTGAACAGGAGTGGGAAGGGGGGGGAAGCATACAGAAACTTCCCTTCCCAATTCAGAATCAGGGCGCCCAGGGGGACTGAGCCCAAGACTGGAGGTCTGCAACAAAAGAGAGGGAGTTGGTGACTGTCTGGGGTTGCAAAGAGATCCATCTCTGGAGTGCCCCACCTTGAAAATATCGCTTTCAACACCTGAGGGTCCAGGGACCATTCGTGATGACCCTGAGAAATCCTGCTCAGTGCATCTGCTAGCACATTGTCCTTGCCCGGATGGTGAACTGCTACAAGAGAGGCTTGCAGGGAATAAGCCAGGGACCACAACTTCATGGCTTCTGTGCACAAGGCCGTGGACCGAGTGCCTCCCTGCTTGTTGATGTGCCACATGGTGATAGTGTTGTCTGATCTGACTTGAACCACCTTGTTCTGAACTGACTGTGAGAACGCTTTTAGAGCTAGAAAAACTGCCCTGAGCTCTAGAAGACTGATGTGGAGAAGGGTTTCTTGGGGGGACCACAGGCCCTGGGCAGTAAGGGACCCCAGGTGGGCTCCCCAGCCCAGAAGAGAAGCATCCGTCGTAAGGACCACTGAACAAGGCTGAGCAACAAAAGGAACACCTTGCCTTAAATTGTCCTGATCCTGCCACCACTGGAGGGCCTGGATCAAGGTCGGAGTCACTGGAATCAGTTTGGTAAGGGAGTCTGAGACCAGAAAGCTCTCAGGTGGAACTGAATATCCCTCATCTGGAATCTTGCCCCTTGGACCACTGCTGTTGAAGCTGCCATGTGGCCCAAGAGCTGGAGGAAATGCCTTGCTGGTCGAGATACCTGAAGGCTGAAGGAAGAAGCTAATTCCATAAGAGCTCTTGCCCTTTCTAGAGGAAGAAAGACTCTTGCTCTGAGTGTGTCCAGTTCTGCCCCTATAAAGGTAAGGAGCTGGACTGGTTTGAGAACCAACTTGGGAAGGCTGAGAAGAAATCCTAGGGAAGTGAGCACATGCTGGGTCACCTGCAGGTGAGACTTGACTTGGTCTGGAGACTGACCCACTAATAGCCAATCGTCCAGATAAGGAAATATGGAAATCTTTTGCCTTTTAGAAAGGCAACTACTACTGCCAGGCACTTTGTGAAAACCCTTGGAGCTGAGGTTAGGCCAAAGGGCATTGTTCTGAACTGATAGTGGCCTGAGAGCAACTCGAACCTGAGGTACTTTCTGTGGGAGCACCTGATGGGAATGTGAAAGTAGGCATCTTTGAGGTCCAGGGAGGCTAGCCAGTCCCCTGGCCTTAGAGAGGGAAGGATTATTCCCCAGAGTTATCATCTTGAACTCTGGTTTTAAAAGATGTTTGTTCAGATATCTTAGGTCAAGGATGGGTCACCACTCCCCTGTCTTTTTGGGGGTCAGGAAGTTCCTGGAGTACAGTCCTTTGCCCCAGTGTAGGGTAGGTACTCTCACTCTCTCTCTCTCTCTCTCTCTCTATAGCTCTTAAAGCAAGGAGAGAAGAAACCACTGCCTCTAGGGCAAGGGTTTCCGAAAGATTTGCAGGTGGAAAAGATCTGGCTCTCATCTTTGGAAATTTTTTGGAGCGGAGAACCAGTCCCTGGCTTACTACTTCCAGGACCCACTTGTCTGATGTAATAGACATCCAGTCCTGGACAAAGTAAGCCAGCCTGTCCCCTACTGGAATAGGAGAGTCGACCCAGGCAGATGCATCAGGGTGTCTGCTTAGCAGGGGCTTTAGGCTGGGGGGTGGATGCAGGCCTGTTCATCCCCCTTCTGCCTCTCCCTGTGAAGAACCCCCTCTGCGAAAAGGAAGAAGAGGCCTGTGCTTGGTTAAAAAGGCCTTTGAAAAGGCCTGCCCCTGCCCCTAGACTGCTGCCTTTGAGGAGTTGCCTGCCTTTCCTTGGCCTGAGCACTCCTGTAAGTGGTCCTGTACTCTTCCATTTTCTTCATGTAATTCTCTGTCTGCTCCCCAGAGAATTACCCACTACAGGAAAATCCATAGCCTTAGCCTGGGTGTCCTGCGAGAGGCTAGTACATCTGAGCCAAGCCATCCTCCGAAGAGCCACAGATGTAGCTATGACTCTTGATGAGACATCATTAGAGTCCACAGCAGCATGAAACTGAACCTTAGATGCCTCAATCCCATCTGCAGTCACCGCCTCCAGCTCCTTGGCTAGCTGGGGGGAGGCCTGTTTAGCCAGTACAGTGCACCACCTGGACTTCTGGTACCTGGCTGTATAGGCCATGTAATTTGCCTGCCTGAGTCCAAAGAAGATGCCATGTACTGCTTCTTTGCCATGGCATCAATCTTCCTGGAGTCCTTGTCGGGGGGAGTGTGAAGCCAAGGGAATATTTGCCTTGTCACAGGCAGCAGCCTGCACTATCCCAACATGGCTGCATTGCTGATATAAGAACTCCGTGTCTGAGCCCGAGAGAAAGTATACCTCTTGTCCATTCTTCTATCCATAGGAGGTATAGTGTTAGGGGACTAAGATTTTTTGTGTCCATTTCCCAAAAGATTTATTGAGGGGAACAGACAGTCTCCTGGACTCTGGGATATCCATCATCTCTACATGATCAGGCTCTTCTTGATCTTCCACAGCCTCCTCCATAGGAAGCTGGAGGGTTTCAGCCACTTTTCTGTAAAACATAAAGTGGGAAGGGGACTCAGAAAGCCTAGGAAGGGAAACACCTGATGGTCTGTCTGGGGAGATGTCCGGTTCCACAGGCACATCCAGACCTTCATTTACATCACAATCCTCAAATTCCCCTTCAAACTCCGATTCATAAAAATCTTCAAGAGTATACTCTTGAACCAGGGGAACCAACTGAACCGAACCCCTGCCAGAAGGAGCCAGATCGGTCGGAACCGGACGGAGCAATTCCACAACCTGAATCGCCCTGGCTATCTCTTTGGCGGTCGGAACATGAACCTCTGGATCCGAACCGGTCGATTTATCTTTGCGCTTTCTTTTTGTCGGAACTGATCCCTCAGAATCTGCTCTCCTTTTGCCCGAAGAAGTATCGCCCTGGTCAGAGGGCACTCCTTCTGGTTAGGTCAAAACCCAACCGGGCTGGCCATCCGGGTCAGCGGACTTCTCGGCCTCCTTTTCTCTCAGTCTACCTAATCTCTTCTCAAGGGTAGTTTTGGGAAAATTTTTACCTATTTGGCAGTCTGAATCGAGGTGGTCAAACCCCAGACAATAAACACAGGTGGTGTGGGGATCGGCCTTGGCAAAGACCTCCCCACACTCACTGCAGTGTTGAAACCCAGTGGGCCCATTTTTTTTCTTGGGTTTCTCAGACATGGCCAACCTAACCAAACTTACCCTTTTTTCGGCAAGCGCCAGGCAAGACTCCTTATCGGTTCCTAACAGTGTCACGGGGTATTGCAAAAACTGTTAAACATCGTTTTTTTTTTTTTTTAGAACAGATAAGAACCGGTAACCACACACTAAATATAGCAAAATTCACAATCAAATGGTCAGTTCAGCCGAACCAACCGCACTTTTACAAGTTCCACACAGAAATAAAGAACAATTCCTATCTAGTACTCACGGCACCACAGACAGAGACTGAACCGACTATACAGATACTTTTTTCGGTTTAAACCGACGAAAAACTGAAAACTTTAACCGACTTCAAACCGAGCTGAAGGAGAAATCTCTGGAGTGACCGTTCAGTAAGGCGGAGTAAAGAATCTGACGGTTTGAGTTCAAAACACTCCAGACAGAGACTTCAACCGAGCTCAAGCTCAGCGTTCCATGCCCTACATGGAAAGTTAACCCTCCGGGTCAGTTCAAAGATTGGGAATCACTGCAATTGTCAGAATACAGCAAGGCTTCATGTTGTTTGAATATGTTTTCTTACCATTAAAAAAAAAACTCTCATTCTTGAAAATGTATGTCATCTTAATTAAAAGTGTTAAGAGGAAAGACATTAAAGCTGTTGATGACTGGTGAAGAGATCTAATATGTTAATATCATTAGAATGATGGGAAGTTATTTTATATAAATCTCTGGCCCGCCTACAGTACATTCCATAATGGTAAAATTAGCAATGTAGGGGACAAAAAATCCCCAAGTCTGAGGTGCAGGACCAACCTGAACATTTGCAGGTCTTAAAGCAGTAGTCCTTTTCAATGCATGCCTCATCGTCTGTGAGCACGGGGGGGGGGGGTAGGACGTGCAGATGTCTTGCGCAGTAGCAATCACACTAGTAACTGCTGTGTGTGTGGGAGCAGGTAGAAGATGTATTGTCTCTCCCAGCATGCATTGCCAGGAACTGTCCGTGGCGATCATGAGAAAGTACTGAGCCAGAACTGCCTGCATGGGAACTTGCTTCTCGAGCAGGACTAGATTATTACATAGTGGACCTGAGGTTGCTGCAGTCATGAGGTAGGTGAACTGCACACATATTAGCAAGGGAACAAGTGCCATCTCATTTAAGCACTGGCATTGAGGAAAGGCAGACATCTCGCTGTAGTAGTGATTTTTCCTAACTGCATGCAGGCTTAAAATCCCTGAATTTGGTTCTAAAAGCAGGCAGGCAGTGTGCAGCCACAAAAAGGAGTCAGTGTGAAAACGGGAGAGAAGTCTTGATAGCAAACAAACAAAAAAAACTATTCATTTTGGCCACAGAGGACCAGTTGTGCCTGACTGGCAGCATGAACGCTGCATAAACTTTGTATATCCGACTGCAGGGGACTCTCATGAAAGAGGAGAGAACTTTAACATTAAAAAAAATAATAATTTGGTCACAGAGACTGGAGGGACCCTGCGTGTCTAACTAGCCAATGGCAGCAGGGTTAAGCTTCATAGGGGACTCTCTTGAAAGAGGAGAGAACTTTGCTATAGAAAAATAAAATATAAGACCACAGAGAGTGATCCCATGTGCTGGAGAGTCACTGGCAGCAGGGGGCTTAAGCTGCATATTAATAGAGATTCTCTTGAAAGGGGAAATTGTTTTTCAATAAAAATATAAAAAAAATTAAGTTTTGTTATACAGACAGTCAATACATTCTATACAGTGTTCTTATGCCTGCTAATCAAGAAACATGTTTACATATAGCGGTTCAGTGCCCAATTGGGGCCCCATGCATTCAATTCTCTTTACACCACCAGATCTGTGCATTTTCCCTGGGTATTATAGTACAGTTAATTCCCGGTCCAACCGCATTTGGGTCAGCGTAGAAGGGCTGGTCCAGCAATCTCACGCAGGGAAATAGAGTACCCATGGGAGCTTATATTGCGGTGTTTACTTAGCCAGAACCTATCTCAGCCATGGCGGGGTAATCAGCCTCCCTGGCCAGAGACTCCTCTCCACCCATATGATTTATCTCAGTAATTACCATACTTTGGATTATGTCACGCCTGTCCTTCCAGGATGAGCTGTATCCCTCTCCCTCTGTGACGAACCCCCATCAGTCCCTCCAGGAGACTATTTGCTCATGTCTCGTCACTCTCCACCTTTCTGACCCAGTATGCAGGGATCAGGTACAAAGGAAGCATCTTTAGGCATTATGTTTAATATCCATCTGGAGGATCATTTTTTTTTTTTTATCATTTCTAGTGTGAATGATTACCTCCATGTGATAAATCTGGTTCACTACCGCCCTCCACTCTTGCAAAGTGGGGATTCTGTGGGTAAGTCACGCCTTGGTGATCACTTTTTTCACTCCCAGTGATCAGGAAACCCAAGAAATATCTAGCATCAGGGTCTCTAAAACCTCTAGGGTATTGTAAAGGATGTACAGTCTATCTGTAAGTTCTAGGTCCTCACCCAATATATCCTTAAGCTCCCCCTGTATTTGCTTCAAGAAGTCCTGTATAATAGGGCAGGACCACATCACATCCGTGTGGTGTGCCGCTTCCTCCCCACAGTTGCGCCAGTCCTTGGTTTCTCCCTGAGGATTGTGGTGTTTTGTTATTACTGGGGTAAGGAAGTACCGTACCACTTGCTTCCAGGCATATTCCCTCCATTGGTGGAAACTGGTTACTCTGGCTGAGTTCGGCATGCCATGGTCCAGCTGTCTCCATCAATCTCAAACCTCAGTTCCTCCTGCCATGCCTTCAAGGTGGTTTCTGTGTGGCATTTCAGAGTGGCATTGAGGGGCTGGTAGAGTCTGGATATCAGGTGTCCACCACCTGGGTGGAGCAGCATGTTGGAGAGGGATGCAATGATTGGGGGATAAGACCCTGGTCCAGGACTCCCCTGGGGCAGGAGTTATAATAGTGGCAAATTTGTAAATACCTGTAAAATTCTTGTTTTGGAGCCCAAATTGCCCCCCTACCTCTTCAAAAGTTCTAAAAATCTCTCCCGTGCAAAGCTGGGGGAGATATCGCAGTGAATGTAGTCCCCATTCTTTAAATTTGTGGTCCAAGGAGGCTGGGTGGAACTCTGGGAGGTGTGCTAAGGGGCTTAGGAGTGTCATAAACTGGGTGAGGCGTAGCATCTTTTTCATTGTAGCCAGGACTGTGACATTCAATTCAATTCAATTCAATTTGTGTTTATTTATAAAGTGCCTTTCAGAATCAAGGCGCTGTACATGACAATAAAATCAAGACCAACAAAAACAAATAAACTAAAAAGAAAAAGCCAAGTTAAAAAGATAAGTTTTTAAAGGAGTTTTAAAACTATCGACGGTCGGGCATTCTCTCAACCAATGAGGTAGAGAATTCCACAGGGTAGGAGCTGAGTAAGCAAAAGCACGAGATCCTGATAACTTCAAACGAACCCTGGGAATCTCTAGCAATCCCTCATTGGCGGAGCGGAGGGGGCGATAGGGAATCAAAAGATCTTTCAGGTAACCGAGTCCCTGATCATGTAGGGCTTTAAAGGTTAGTAAACCAACCTTAAAGATGATAGCACACCACACAGGCAGCCAATGCAGTTCGCGAAGCACAGGCGTAATATGACTGGTTCTCGAGGTCCCAGTCAAAAGCCTGGCTGCAGCGTTCTGCACTAGCTGCAGGCGGCGGATATCAATCCCTGGAAGCCCTAGGTATAGGGAATTACAGTAGTCCAAACGGGTTGTAACAAAGGCGTGACATAGTTTCTAAGCCAGGGGTGCTCGGCACGCTTACCAGTTATAAGAGTTGGTGACTGGTACAGGGCCTTATAACAGTCCCAGTCTGTTACCAGTGATTGTTCTATGTTTAGCCAATGTGAGTGTTGCACCTTATTCTGCCATGCCATAATGTGCGTAAGCACTGTTGCCCAGTATTAGTGTTGAAGGTTAGGCAGTGCAAGGCCTCCTAGTGCCCTTGGGAGGCACAGTGTCCTCAATTTCACCCTAGGTTTCTGACCAGCCCAGACAAATCTTGATATGGCCTTATTCCATCCTTGAAAGATAGTTTGTGTTAGTGGAACTGGGATGTTTTGGAAGAGGTATAAGGCTCTTGGCAGTGTCACCATTCGTATCAGTTCTATTCGCCTGGTTAGAAAGAATTTTGCTATTAAAAAAAAAAAGAATTTGCTCACAGAGAGAGACCCTGACATGTCCAACTAATCGTTGACAGCAGGGTAAGCTAAATAAGGGGATGCTCTTGAAAGGTGAGAGAGGTTTAATATAAAATAAAATTTGGTCACAGAGAAGGACCCTGTGTGTCTGACTAGTCACTGGTAGCACGAGGGTTAAGCTACACAATATAGAGGACTCTCTTGAAGGGGAGAGAACTTTAGCCCCTTGCACACGACCTGCTCTGCAACCACAGTGAGCAGTGCAGATCAACTACAATGTCACCTTTTTTGCTGTGTAAAGGTGAGCTGCACCACAGCCAAGGGGAATGTTCACTGGCCTGGCATACCCTGCTTTCCTGGGTTTGTCACTGCATTTTCCTGTTTTACGCCATCTGGTACTGCCATGTAATCGAAGTGCAGCGCTCACACCAATGCAGCCCAAAAGGCAAGTCTTAGGCTCTGGGCTGGCCAAACAGACTGCAAAAATACAGACAGAGCCATGAGTCCACTGCAGGGCTGTTGTGTGTATAAGGAAATGGCAGCGGCAGAGACAGAGCAAGAGGCTGGAAACTGCAGCACTACTGAGTAGGGCTCTGTGTAAAAGGGCCTTTTGATAGGAAAGGGACTCAGACATGTCTGACTAGTCACTGGCAGCACAGTTAAGCTGCATAAGAGGACTCTCATAGAAACATAGAATTTGACGGCAGATAAGGACCGCTTGACCCACCCAGTCTTCCCATTTCCCTACCTACTGGATAAGCTGCAGATCCTAGTTAACCAGCAGCCTACTTCTTCATCCTACCCCCAACCTCTACAATTGCCTTATGACTGTCCCATGCATGCTTGAATTCCACCACTGATTTTGACTCCACAGCCTCCTCCGGAAGGCCGTTCCATGCATCCACAACCCTCTCTGTGAAAAAATACTTCCTTAAATTACCTCTGAGCCGCCCCCTCTATCTTCAAATTGTGCCCTCTTGTTCTTGCACACCTCTTTTTTTGAAAGATGCTACCCTCTTGGACTTTGTTGATTCCCTTGAGGTACTTGAACGTTTCTATCATGTCCCCCCTCTCCCTCCTTTCCTCGAGGCTATACATATTAAGCTCCTTTCGTCTCTCTTCATGTGTCTTCCGGTGCAGACCCTGCACCATTTTAGTTGCCCTCCTCTGGACAGCTTCCATCCTGTCTATGTCTTTTGCGATTGGGTCTCCAGAACTGCACACAGTACTCCAGATGGGGTCTCACCAGCTGTCTGTACAGAGGGATAATAACTTCCTGTTTTCTACTGGTGATGCCTCTCCTGTGCATCCCAGTATTCCCCAACCCTCCTTGCTGCCCTCTCACATTGCTTGCCCACCTTTAAGTCATCTGATAATGACTACCCCCAGGTCCTTTCCATTTTATTGTTGTTAGTATCTCACCCCCATTGTGTACTCTTCCCTGGGTTTTGTTTCCCAGGTGCATTACCTGCACTTCTTAGCATTGAATCTAAGCTGCCATACATTTGACCATTCCTCTAACCTTGCCAAGTCCCTTCTCATCCTTTCCACCCCACCCTGTGCATCAACTCTGTTGCAGATCTTTGTGTCATCTGCAAAGAGACATACTTTTCCTTCCAGTCCTTCTGCAATGTCGCTTATAAAGACATTGAAGAGGACCGGTCCTAATACTGAACCCTGCGGTACCCCACTAGTAACCCTCCTTTCTTCTGAGTGGACTCCATTTACTATTACTCTCTGTGTCCTATTCTCCAGCCAATTCTTTACCCAGGCTGTCTTCTTGGGACCCACTCCCAGGCTGGCTAACTTGTATATTAATCTTTTGTGTGGGACTGTGTCAAATGCCTTGCTAAAGTCTAGGTAGGCCATGTCCACAGCCCTCCTGATCTACTACTTTGGTCACCCAGTCAAAGAAATCTATCAGATTAGTCTGGCATGACCTTCCCGCTGTGAATCCATGCTGCTAGGGTCCTGTGCCCCTCTGGCCTCTAGATACTCGACAATTCTTTCCTTCAGAAGTGATTCCATCATTTTCCTATCACTGAGGTTAAACTAACAGGTCTGTAGTTTCCTGCTTCTGCCTTGCTCCCACTTTTGTGAAGGGAATCACATCTGCCCTCCTCCAGTCCTCGGTACCACCCCATCCTCCCATGATTTGTTAAAAGGGTAGTCAGTGGTGTCACTAGTTCTACCTTAGTTCTTTAGAATTCTGGGATGAATCCCATCAGGCCCCATTGCTTTGTCCACCTTCAGTTTTAAGAGTTATTTCAGAACCCTTTCTTCTGTAAATGGGCTGGTATCAACTTCTGTATCCAGAGTGTTTCTACTGTTTGTTTTATGCACCTCCCTCTTCATTTGTAAATACTGAGCAAAAATATTTGTTTAGTATCTCTGCCTTTTCACAGTCACCCTCTGCCCACCCTCCTCCCTTTATTAAGCCTCACTATCCCTCCCTTGGTCTTCCTTCGCTCCCTGGTGTACCTATAAAAGGTTTTATCCCCCTTCTTAACTGAGTTGGCTATCTTTTCCTCGGTTTGGGCCTTTGCTGTTCTGACTGCCTTCCCAGCCTCCTTTTGCTTTAACTGATACAGTTCTCTGTCCTGCTCCTTCTGCGATTCCTTGTACTTCCTGAATGCTTTCTTTTTCTCTTGAACCTTCACTGCCACTTCCTTTGAGAACCATAGTGGTTTCTTACATCGTTTTGTTTTGTTTATTTGCTTCACACAAAGGCTCGTTACCTCTGTGATGGCAGTTTTTATTATTCCCCATTGTTCTTCCACCCCTCCTTCCTGCCCATTTGCTAGTGCATTCCTTGGGCACTCACCCATTTTGGCAAAGTCAGCCCTCCTAAAGTCCAGTACTTTTGTCTTTGTATGGCTTGACTCTATTGCTGTGTTTATTGTGAACCATACTGTTGTGTACTCTCTTGAAAGAGGAGAGAACTTTGATCCAAAAAACAAAACTATTTGGTCACAGAGAGGGACTGTGTGTCTGACTAGCAGCAGGGTTAAGCTCAAAAAGATTAAGCATTTTTTTTTTTTGGCCAGCAGCATTTCTGCATTTGGTCTCCACTAGTCTGTGAAACAGTGCAAGTTATTTGCCGTTAAGCCTTAGTGCGCAGTAATAGAAAAAAATATAACTGTTTTCATCAGCAGCTGTTTGTGAACACTCAGTGTTGTAGTTCCATTTCCTACTCTTTACTGGTGAAGTTCCCATTGTGTGGGAGTGAGTAAGTGGGTGAGTGAGTATGCACGTGCCTTAAAAGAAAAAATGTATTACAGGAGAAGCTGCTGCAGACTGTCTCCTAACATTAGTGCAATTCCCATACTCTCTACCGTGAGAGTGTGTGTGTGTGTGTGTGTGTGTGTGTGTGTGTCTCTTTCAGTCTGTCTGTCCATGCTCTAAACAAAAAAAAATATTTCAGCAGCCGTTGCTGCAGTTTGCAATTTGTCTTTTAACACTGGTCCACCTCCCATTCTCTTCTCCCTCTCCCACTCTGGCTAGAGAGTGAGAGAGAGGGAGTGTGTTTTCACATGCGCACGTGTGTGTGTCTCTCTCTGCTTGTCTGTCTGTCCGCACCCTAAAAGAAAAAAATATTTCAGCAGCCACTGCTGCAGTTTGTCTCTGAACACTGGTGCAGTTCCCATATTCTCTAGCTTGGGAGAAAGAGAGAGAGGGTCCATGCCCTAAAAGAAAAAATTTCAGCAGCAGTTGCTGCAGTTTGCCTCTTTAACAGTCTGGTATAATTCCCATACTCTGTAGCCTGAGTGTGTGTGTGTGTGTGTGTGTGTGTGTGTGTGTGTGTGTGTGTGTGTGTCCGTGCCCTAAAAAAAAAATATATTTCAGCAGCAGTTGCTGCAGGTTCTCTCTTAACAGTGGTATACTGATATATTGCCCCAGGTGGGACCGCAGGGGTGGATGGATCCTTCAAGTGTGATGCTGCTAGATGTTCCCTAGGTGCTAGTTGCACAATTATTCTTCTATACCATCCACCAGGATATGGGGTCATATTATGCAGAAGCTGGTAAATTTTGTTGTCGATCACGTGTTGAATGCTTTTAGATTTTTGGTGCTGGGGGACTTCAATGAATGGGTCGACGATGAGATCTCACCTCTTGATCAACAGCTCCTCCAGTCGATTAACTCACTGGGGTTAGCACAGGTGGTTGCCTCCGGCACATATTGACAGGGTCACACCTTGGACCTGATCTTCTCATTCGGTTTTGATATACATGTGATCAAGTTTGATCCAGTCTTCTGGTCAGACCATCGCACTGTGTCATTCTTCTGCAGGGTCCCCTGTTTTCTTGGTGCCTCGTGGAGATGATCCGGTACAGTCCTAAATATAATCTGGAGTCTTGCAAACTCCTAGAGGTATTGGACATCTCAGGCATGATGCTTGCTTGTGCACAGGGTTCCAATAATTCCATGGAGCACTATAATGGTGCTCTTGTATCCACCTTGGATCCCCCCAGCACCTTACCATGTTCTTCCCTTGACCTCCCGACGCAGCTCTCCTTGGTACTGTGATGAGCTGCACCACTTGAAAACTAAGGGATGGAGGTTGGAGTGTTTCTGACACGAGACCCAGTCTGTGGTAGACAAACTGGTGTTGAAAACTCACTATGGTGAGTATCAACAAGCAAACAGCCTGAAAAATACAGAGTTCCTGTCATGGATGATTGCTGCAAGGAGAAATTGTCTGGCTCAACTCTGTCGCATCATGGACAGATTATTAAACCCATCCTATCTGCAGTCCACCCCAGTTTTTTCTGCTGAAAAAATGCAGTGAGTTCAGAGATTTCTTCTCCGACAAGGTGTCCTCCATCAGATCGGGTATCTGCTCAAGCGGTCTGTCATGGGCAGTGATGTTCAAGGCCTGGGTGGCACGGTTTATCTGCCTGACTGGGGAGAGTTTTGGATGGTTTTAGAGAATGAGGTTCTCAGGGTGACTGCAGGTTTGTATCCCACCAGCTGTTTGCTGGATCCTGGTCCTACCTGGCTACTTTTAGAGTACTGAGAGGTTTGGGGTCCAGTTATTTCCCATATCACTGGGTGTTCCTTGGGGGAGGGTTTCTTCTGATCTTCCCTTAAACAGGTAGTGGTGAGGCCCTTCTTAAAAATCCTTCCTTGGACCCTAATGTGTTGGGAGTACTACAAACCTTCTCTACCTCCCATTTTTGGGGAAGATTATTGAGAAGGTGGTGATTGAGCAACTTGTTGAATGCCTTGAGCAGTTTAACATCTATGAATCTCTCCAGTCGGGTTTTCAGGTGCACCACAGCATGAAGACTGCCCTCATCAGAATGACAAATGATCTCCTCACGGTGAGGGATCAGGGACTTTGTATCATCCTGCTCCTCTTAGATCTCTCGGAGGCATTTGACACAGTTGACCATGGTGTACTTTTGGATCACCTTAGGGACTTATGTGGGACACACTGGCACTGTACTGCGCTGGTTTGAGTCCTACTTAACCAGGAGAACACAGCAGGTGGCACGGGGAAATTTTCTTTCCAGGGCCACAGTGCTGTCTTTTGGAGTTCTTAAGGCTCAAACTTTTTTTTTTTTGCCCCAGCCCTTCTGGCCCACTAGTGCTTTGGGCAGCCAAGGGACCCTGCCTCCAGTTCCCCCCCCCCCCATCCAGCCACCACCATACCTGCCAGAGCCTGGTTGACCCAACGCATCCCTTCATTTGGGGGGGGCCCTCCTGTGGCGCCACCGGGAGAGGAGACATGTCCAGTGGGCATTTCCTTCTGCACTGCACCTGGCATAGGAACAATGCGGACACCTCCAGGCTTCATGGTGCACAGGGGACCAGCCACCATAATCTGATTGACCAGGCAGCCATTTTTCACAATCCACCACCCACCCCCACAATGCGGCTGCACACACGTGGCATCCTGGCAGAATGCACAGTACCGCACGGTCACCCTCGCCGAAACATGTGTCGCCCCAATGGGCCACCAGGAGCCACTCCAGAGCGATGCAGGCTCACTCCCCCCTCCCAAGGAGTGTGTCCAATGAACACTCCGAACCCTGCCTGCTGGCCTCCGCTCCAGACATCTCGAGCTCAGGCATTAACCCAGGTCAGCAGCGTGCTAGGCGATCCCCTATCGTCACGGAGCAGGCTAAGGCCCAATCTTTGCTCCTGTGATGTTCTCAGTGTATTTGTTGCCATTAGGTGAGATCATTAGATGATATGGCCTTGAATGTCACTGCTATGCAGATGATACTCAGTTTTACCTGTTTACCTGTCTGGCACTTCTGGTGGATCCAATGCAGTTTTGGTGCTGGAGAGATGCTTGACTGAAAATAATGACTGAATGGCCTCAAACTGGCTATGTCTTAACCCAGGTAAGAACGGAGGTCATAACTATCGAGCCAGGTAAGCAGGGCCCAGCAACGATGACTGGACTGACCTTACATCCTTCACTGGGTGGTCTACCACTCAGAGCTGTAGACACGGTTAAATATCTTGAGGTCATCCTGCACTGCAAGTTGGCACGATCAACAGGTGTCCACAGTGGTGCAGGCTGGCTTCTACCATCTACATAACATTTCCAGGATTACATGAGCCGTTCTCCAGTCTTCTGGGACCTCTCCTGTGCTCAGAGACTCACTAAACAATTCTGCTAATGGCTCTGCTAGTTCCTCCTTTAGCTCCTTAAGTACCCTGGGATGTATGCCATCAGATCCCATTGCCTTATCCACCCTGAGCTTAGCAAGCTCTTGTAGGACCCTTTCTTTTGTGAAGGGAGTAGTGCTCACCTCCCTCCCCCCTGTGTCCATGATGCTTGAGCTGTGGGCCCTGCCCTACCTTCTCTTCAGTAAATACTGAGCAAAAGTATCTATTTAGGATAGATGCCTTTACAGGGTCCTCCTCCTCACATGCTCCCTTTTCTATTAAGCTTAGCAATACCCCTCTGACTTTCTCCTTTCACTAATGTATCTATAGAAAGTCTTGTCACCTTCTTTACTGTTCGTGCTAGTGTTTCCTCAGTTTGGGACTTTGCCTGCCTTACTGCCTTACCTGCTTCCCTTAGGGCAGTTTGGTATGCCTCCCTATCTTCATCCCGCTGTGTTCCTTATATTTCCTGAAGGCCAGCCTTTGGCTCTGACCTTTTCTGCTACTGTATTTGAGAACCAAAGTGGTTTCCTTCTTCTTTTGCACTTCCTTTTCTGTCTAACACAATGGGATGTTGCTTCAAGTATTGCATCCTAATGCTTGCCACTTTGCCTGTACCCCTCACCTGTGTTTCTTTTGCCAGGGCTAGCTTAACTCTGTTGGCCATCTTATCAGAGTCAGCTCTCTGAAGTCCCATATTTTTGCCTTTGGAAATGGGATGATTTAGATGTAGTAGCCAAATTGAACCATACCATGTGATGGTCACTGGCCCCAGGTGACCTTCTACCTGGAGATCTGTGATCCCTTCTTTGTTAGTCAGTACTAGATCTAGGATAGCCCTGTCTCTTGTGGGTTGCTGTACCAGTTGTTTGAGGCCCTCCCCTGCAGGGAATCCACTATGAGTCTAGTTCTGGCAGATGTTCCTGCTGGTATTGACCAATCTGTATCCGGCATGTTGAAGTCTCCCATTATCAGAACCTCCCTTTAGCTGTCATGTTTTGTATATCTTCTAACAGTAATGTGTCTATGTCCTCCCTCTGGTCTGGGGCCTGTAGACAACCCCAGTTCTTATGGCTGTCCCATTTCCTGTTTCAGGGTGACCCACAGTTCTTCTGGCTCCTTATGTGTATTCTGAATTTCTGTAGCTTTGATATTTTCATTAACATACAGGGCCACTCCTCCCCTTTTGCACCTCGTCTCTTTCTGAACAATACATAGCCAGGTACTGAAGTCTCCCAAGTGTGGTTACTGGTAAACCATGTCTCACTAATTGCTACTATGTCCAGTTTAGCCTCTGACATTATTGCCTGCAGGTCTGGGATCTTATTTCCAGGCTGTGAGCATTTGTGTGCGTTTTCCATTGGCAGATTTTGGTGTGTTAGTTGTTGGGTGAAGTTTGGCATTACCCTGTCTCGTCGTGTATAGCGAGACAAACCTTTTTCTTACCTGGTGATGCAAATGAACGGCAAACATGCTGAATTCCTGTTTGACCACTAGCTGAGGGGAGGGTGTTCTTCCCATTCGACGTATGGGGTGCTGCACCCTCTCCCAATTGCTAGTTTAAATATTCTGCAAAGACGTCAAACTTCTGCCCCAATGCACTGACTCCTCTCTTAGTCAGATGCAGTCCATCAAATTTAAAGAACTTTCACTCCCAGAACTGTTGCCAGTTCCCTACAAATCTGTGTCCTTTTCCTGGCACCAGCCCTTGAGCCACGTGGTTTAGCTCCCTATCTCCTCTTCTGACCTTCCGTCCATCTGCTCCTCTCCCAGACTGGCAGGATCTCAGAGAAGGAGATGCCGATGAAATAGATGATAGTTTGTCACCCAGCCTAGTCAGGTGTTCCTTGGTCTCCACAACTGACCGGCTGGCGAGATCATTAGTCCCTATGTGTACTAGGACATCAATGTTTTCTCCTGCTTTGTGAACAATTTTAGCAATGCGGTCAGTGTCTCTCCATGCTGATGTACCTGGAGACATCTGACCATCACCTGCTGGAGATGTGGTATCAACTCCCGAATCATGGAGTCTCCTATGATCAGAAGTTTTTGGATTTCCTTTGTGCTTGTTTTGTTTTGGTTCCTGATTTGGGTGAGTTTTGTTGTGCTAGCTCCTGTGCCTGCTGTGTCCTGCTCTGCAGTGTCTTCTGCCTCTTTAATTGATTTCAGAGATAGAGGCAGATACCTGTTTGTAGTGTTTATATGTTTTGGAGGTAATGTGTTGAGAGCAGAGAGTGATGGGGCACCTGATTTGCTCCTCCTAACCACCTGCCAACCTCCTGGACCAAGTACCCTCTGCGGTCGAGGTTTTCTGTTGGATGCTGGGGAAATGGCGGTGGTTCTTATAATGTATTTCCTCTTCAATATGAAATTTGAGGCGTGCAATCTCTGCCCATGCTGCCCGGAGCTGAGCCCTAAGCCTCCAAAGGCTCCAGCATGTAGGACAGTGTCCTAAATCCTGTAAGACTGTCCTTCTGAAAATTGTTCCACAGTACCTGCAGTTAATGAAATCCATTCCAAATAAGTTGCTGGGTTTGTAACCTAGTCAGAGTAATTAGAAGGAGAAAAAAAGGAAAAAATGCAAGTAATGGTTTAATTGTGCTTTGTTTAACTTCTTATAACAAGTTAAATTACTAGTGCCCTGTAAATGAGCTCACTCTTAGGAGGCCCCACTGATCCGCCCCTTCCTGCTCTGCCACAGGAAATGTCACAACTGTGGTACCCTATAAAAGGAGTGTAGCGGGGTGGTTGGGGATGGGGTGGGTGTCTGGGCCCTTCCCCTGCCAAAAAGAAGAACCACGGACGAAATAACAAGGAGGTAAGAGCAGAAACAATCAGTCAACAACAAATGCAGTAACCTGAAAGCTTATCCTAATGTTAGATAAAACTGTAAAACCTGTAAAGCACCACCTGTAATAATTTCAGAGAAGATATACGCTGTAAGAAACACTTTGCTCCAGAAAAAATAAAGCAGTAACAGAAGATATACCTTGCAAAAGACAATCTGAATCAGAAGATTACAGGAGTAATCTGTTAGCACACACCTGTAGCACGCCTTGTAATAATGCAGAAGAAGGTATACCAGCAACAACAATTTGAATCAGAGAAAAATAAAGCAATGAAATGTTAGCAACAAACAGTAGCAATCCCTGTGAGTAAAAAATAAAAACACCACCACATAGTAAATCTGCTTAGCCAAACTAAGTCTTAATCCTTTTCCCTTGCTCTGGTAAGTTTCTCTACTCTGCCTTTCAAGCAGTCTTAGAAGGAAAGAGCTCAGGTGAAGCTAGGTGCCTTGGCCAGCAAACCAAGTCTTCTACCCTCTCCCTATAGATGTATCATAAAACAGGGTGTGGCTGGCAACAGGAAAGGGTTCGCGCCGATAACTCCTCGGGGGCAACTGACAATCCCTTCCTTCGGGGGTATAACCAAACAGGCTGCTTTTACCACAGAGGAGCTTCCATGCAGGTAAGGGAGTTTCTGTTTGTTTGTTTTCAAGTTTTAAAAAATAGCAAAAATGGTTCTCTTTAACACTGGTGCATATCCCATTCTCTCTAGCCTGTATATATATATATATGTGTGTGTGTGTGTGTGTGTATCCTAACAGAAAAAATATAGCAGCCATTGTAGTTTGTCTCTTAATAGGTGCTGCAGTTCCCATATAGCCCTTTTGTCTGTGCGTATGTGCCCATAAAATAATTAACAAAATTCCTGTCAGATATTGGCAGTTTCTCTGGACGTGTGGGGTGCATCTACCTTACTACTCATCTGTGTGTGCCATTGCTGCAGTTTGTTCTACAGTGTGCATGCTACTCAGTCTTAGCGTTCACGCTGCTCAGTCTCAGCATGCTTAGTTCCTTCATGTTGTGTCTAAAGATTAAATGAAAAACAAACATTTCTTAGCAGTCAGCAGTTCCTAGCACATAGTACCCCCAACAACAAGCATTTATTTTTTCAGATATCTGCGGCACTAGCACAGAAATACTGACAGGTTCATCACTGGCACTGGCTCAGAGCAGTTTCCTTCACACACTGAGCAAGCATCTTTCAGTCCAAGTTACAAAACGAGTTTGTTAAACTTTGGTTTCTCAACATCTGGAAGAACAAGAAAAACAAATTGCTCGAAACATAAAAGTGAAGATGACTGCATCACACAGGCTCAAATGTATAACAGGGAAAAGAGGGTTGGGCATTCCCAACCCAACTGGAAAAAAGAATATCCATGGCTGGATTTCGAGAAAGAAAAATCATTGTTGTTTTATTTATATTGCAAGGCCTATCCACAAATTTGTGATCCACATTCTGCCATGGAGAAAGGGTAGAGTGCTCTAAAAATAGACCCCACAAAGAAGCATAGTCTAACAAGGGAACATGTGTCATGCACAAATCATTACTTAAAAGACACGGCTCCAAAATCAGTGCCACGTCTCCAAATGTATGAAACTGCTCTGGGCCAGTCTTTAAAAAACACAGGATGATGCAAGAGAACTTGAGAAATACAAAGTTTTATTTAACACAGCATATTACATAGTGAAAAAACAGAAAGCCAGACGGACCAGTGGTGTAGAGGGTTGAGGCACTGGTACCTTACCTTGACCCATGCCGGAGACCCAGGTTCGGGATCAGACTCGGGGCGCCGGGGATCGGCAGGGGGCGGAGAAGATTCAGCATCTGGAGGACTGCTCTCTTCTCCTGGGGTTGGATAGGGGACATCGCTCAGTAGCGGCCCCCAGTGGAGACTGGAGGCACTGCCTGAGGATGCTCTAATGGGGACATCGAAAAAACAGGGAAAAATGGCACCTGAAGCGAGCGGCTTGATGGCCGTCCGCAGTTTCGCCGCGGCACCTGCCTGGATCCGTGTTCCGCATGGAGTTGGGGGCTCCCTGTGGCCCCGCTGTGGGGGAAGGAGCCTCAGGAGTCTGGGTGCCTGCAGTAGAGGCAGTCGGTGGCTGGATGTCCCCAAACTGGTTGCAATGAAAGAAGGGGAGCAGGTCAGGCGGCCAAAGAGCAAAAAATAGATGCAAAAAAAAAAAAAAATATGGAAAGCCATTTTCAGATTTTGAAATGGTATGCAAGATCCAGCGTAAAAAGGATTATATGTTGGCAACAATTATATAAACATAGCAGGCTGCCCTTTGTGGACAACATAGCAAAGCCAATACATAGGGCTACAGTTTCAGAGGTTGAAGAATGCATCCTTTTTCAGCATCTCTGCTGAGGGAAGCACTAACCACTTATAAATCAAGCAAGAAATTTTCTACCTCAGATACATAGGTGCTGACTGTTTACCGGTCACACATCTAGTGTCTGTGGTATTATTTGAAACGGCAAGTGCTGCAGCTGTATTTGATGCTACAGAGAAAGCTTTAAAAATCAGTTGATCTGCCCGTCACAGAACTTAAATCAAGGTGTGGAAATCCAGCACTTGTCTGTGCCAATTCTAACGGCGCACGGCATCAATGTTGGTGAGCAGACAGGAGACATTACTAGACAGAAGTTACTTTTGCCAGACATTATTGGTATTCACTGTGTTGCCCACAAACTAGAGCTTGTTATTCTGATGCCAATAAACATTTCAAATACATGACCACATTTTGATGAATGCATGAAAGGCATTTTCATTTTTCTTTTGTTTTCCAAAATGCAGAAGGGGAACAGGGAAAAAAAATAAAAAATTGCGGATGTTCTAGAGAAACATCTGGCATTTTTCACTGCTGTAAAAAGCAAGCATGGTGGTTGCATTAGAGAAAAAAAATCATGAAATTGTAGCAATGCATCTTGAGCACAGATTTACAGATGGGAACAGGGCAGGCAATGCAAAAAAAAAAACAAAGGGCTGCCACAAGGAACCAGCTTCTGTTCACTTTATTAAAAAGTTCTACATTTCTTATTAGACTTCTTGCCAATTGTTTCTAGATTGTCAAAAACTTTCCAGTTGCAAGGCTACTTAATTATTGAGGTACCAGGCCATACTGAGAAAGCAGTTCTGCATTTAGAAACACTTAAAACTGTAACAGGCAAATACATGAAAAAAATTGCAGGAATAATACAATGCAGCTGGGTATAACACTGGAAAAACAAAACAAAAGTACAAGGTACACCTGACAGTGAAGAACTACATTCATTTGTTAATGGTACTGTAAACTACATCCACAGCAAACTCGGTTTTCCTTTAGAAAAAAAAAAAACATTGTCTTTGCTTCAGATTTTCAATTTCCACAAATGGTGAATAGAGAAAGAAGAAGATCTAGCAACACTTGGTGATGAAGAGCTAAATGACCTCATGACCAGCAGCCCATTCTCTTCTCACTTCTATGAAGCGAATGAAGCCTGTGCCCTAGATTAGTGTCTTCAGCTTAAAATGTGCCTGACTCGAGTCAGAACTAGTTCTCAGCATGATGATAACTCCAAGAGTCCAAGGCAAAAACTGACTGAAATACTGCTCACCATTCTCCTTCAACGGAATGCGAAAGAGGGTTCTCCAAAGCGAATCTTGCAAAAAGCAAAGAACAACTCTGACACAACAGTGTTTTGAGAATCAGCTGCTGATCATGAGTGCAGGTCCACCAGTCTCTGAGTTTGATCCAGTTTCATCAATTAAATACTGGCTTGACAATAGTCTTGGTACTGTTCATTTCTCTGATCCCAAATACTGTATCCCTCAAAACAAAATGAAGAGGCTGACCCAGACACGAGCTGTAGTAGCACTATTATTCTCTCAAAATGCATGCTGCTTTGTTCTCACGGATGCTATTCTCTAGTCTTGGTATTGTCCATTTCTCTGGTTACAAGTGTCCCTCAAAACAAACTGAAGAAGCTGATGATGAAGTGAGCTGCAATATTAGTGCTATTCTATTCTCTCATATGCACTGTCCTTTATTCTCCGATTGATAAAAGCGGTAACACTAGGGGCAGGAAGGAGGAGGTAGGCTGCATGTAACCCCCCTGCAAATGGGGGTTCCCAAAAGACTTCCAGGAGCTTGCTTGAATGCTCCAAGCCTGAATGGTGTTTGGCGTTTAAGCCATTTATCAGTGAGTGTTTTTAGAGCCTCTGGTACTGTCTCTTTAAGAGCTGTCTGCTTGCAGACATAATTAGTTTGTATGGGGGGACGTGTGCTTCTCTGTTTGAGTACCACTCGAGCTGCTGCCAATTCACTCAATTTTTGCAGTCACTAGGAGTGCAAAGGGAACATAGCTGAAAGATGTAACTGTTTGCCAGAAATCATTTAGAGTAATAATGAAATTACAGTTTGCCTAACCTGCTTTCTTTGCAGTCAGAACTGTGTCTGCCTAGTTCCCCATTCTGGTTTTGAACTGCTGAACTGGACCAATCAGTGTCGGGTAAGCTAGCTCTAAAATGGTGCCTTGGACGAATCAGAACTTGACTCATAATCTGAGCCAGCCACAAGAGGATTGTATGGGCAGTGACTCTGGGAGATGTAGTTTAGACTTCGGCGCCTTTTTGGACCAACAGGAGCAGTCTATTGTGAGTGACAGCCAATCCAGTCAAGAACTGGGAGGAACTCAAAGGAAGTGCCCGGTTTTGTCTGTTGGAGTTTCAGTTTTAGCTCTGGCAGTGAAGGGGAAAGGAACCCTGTGCTCCTTCAGTGCAGTTTTAGTCGGAAACGTGTGTAAGGCCCAGAGTTCCGGGTCTGCAGCTTGTGTAGACTGCTTGTTAGACTGAATCCGTTCCTGTGAAGAGAATCAAAGGATATCTGAAGAGTAGAAACCAGGCTCACCCTGTAGAAGACTGGAGAAATTGCTGAATTGCACTCGGTCTGTCAGGAACTGAATCTGCTGTGTGTTCTCCCGGGTATTGTGCAGTAATTGTGATCGGGATAGAGAAGCAGCCTGCCTGAGGTATTTGTCTATGTTAAAGTATTGTACTGTGATTGTTGCACTGTATCTTATTTTACAGGAGGTCCCGGTGCCTGAACCAGCCCTGGGGGTAAGTGTATACTGTGAAGGTAATTCTGATATATTGTGTGGGCCACTAGTGGGAAGAAAGAGGGTTGCAGTGTCCCAGAGGGCTGTGACCAAGTAAGTTTAACTATTGCAAACCCTGACCTCTGGGTGGAGGCACCCGCCATGGGATCCAGGCCCCTCAACCTGTTAGTGGCAAATCAGGCAGGGGTAGTAGCCCCTTGGATAGCGCCATCTAGGGGTTACATGCAGATCAAGTAGGATCTGGAGTTTATACAGTAGGTAGGGAAATTGCAGACTAGGTGGGCCAAGCAGTCCTTATCTGCCATCAAATTCAATGTTTCTAAATTAATTTCCATCTAAAACTCACGGGTCATGCAGCCACTCGCCATTTGCGCAAAAAAAAGGTTTTTTTGACCTGCCGATTTTTTTTTTTTTAAACTTTTTTATTGATAGATTTTTCATTGTACAACATTTAACAACAAAACAAAACAAAATTTGGCACCAGTTGCTGCTGTGGGGGGGGACGCAACCAGCTCATCATGCTCTTGCCACCACGTGAAACATGGGGAGTCGCACTACAATCAAGAAGTGGGGGGAGTAAAAGACTGGAAGAGGATGTCTCTAGCATATCACACAACACTCCTCCACTGATGTCCAACTGGATGAGTTATCTAGTGACTGACAGCAGGTGAAGAGCCAATCGGAGAGGAGCAGGGAGAGCAGTGAGACGCTGCAACAAGGAACTGAGCATTCAGTTATCATTCAAAAGAGAAACTCAGCAGACACATGCTAAGATGTATTATCACAATGAGGTTCATGTCTGCTTGTCAAATAATTGTAATTAGATACGTTTCTGATGCTTTCATAATTTTTTAGGCCACCAAGTACTGACCCCAGTTTGTGCAGCACTCTGCCTCATCAGTGATTATGTTTCGCTCCAGAGCTGATAGGAGAGCTCACAGAAGTGCAAACCTTGAGGGATTTTTTTTTTTTTGGGGGGGAGCAGAGATGAAGATTAGGCTTTTTTTCTTATAAAAAAATCAAAACGATGACAGAAAGTAATCCATATTAAAACTGAGAGATGGTGAGATGCCAGTTTTAACAGCACTGCTAGCCAGGTTTACTCGAGGGGTTTATGGCAAGCAAACTGATCCCACTTCTGTATACTGAACTCAAGTTGCCATTTAGTGTATTTTTCAGTTACAGGGAGGGAGAACTACAAAGGACTAGTTTGCTTTCAGTATAGGAAACTGCAATAATGCATTCAAGTGCAAGAAAAATTACTCACCGCAGTAATCTTCTTCCTTCCAAGGGGTCCTTTAGCATCAGTAACTTTAGCAGTTAGCTGGCTACGTGCAACTGCCCCAGAGGTATGTCTTTAAGATAATTCGATTTAAATGAGCTTTGGACAACAGCCAATCAAAAAACAAGACAGGGAGTGAGCCGAGTGAGAGCAGTCTGAAGGCTTCACAATTTTTCGAAGGAAAACGAGGGCACATGCCTCAAAAATGAATCAACAGGATTCAAAAAATATGCAAATGTCCACAAAAGTGGAAATAGAAACAACAACAGTTAGAAACTTATCAATAAAAAACTCCAAATCTGGCAAGAGATATGATAACAGAACCCTTCTCCTGACAGGTGAACCGGAGAGGAAGGGTGGGAGCTTACTGATGCTAAAGGACCCCTTGAAAGAAAGAAGATTACTGTGTTGAGTTATTTTTTCTTCTTACCCCAGGAGTCCTTTAGCATCAGTAACTTTAGCAGACTACTGAGCAGTATCAAGTGTGAGGTGGGCAGAGAACCTACTTAGGAAAGAGACTCTGCAGAACCACCCTCTCAAATTTGGCATCAGATCTGGTCTGCACATCCAAACTGTAGTGTTTTACAAAGGTGTGTACAGATTTCCAAGTAGCTGCTTTGCAGACATCCAGAAGGAGAATGCCCTTTGCTGCTGCCAGCAAGGCTGCAGTGCCCCTGGTGGAGTGGGCCCTGAGCCCTTCAAGAGGTTGGTGACCAGCTTTTCCATAGCAGAATCTAATACAAGAGACCAACCAGCGGGAAATAGTTCTCTTGGTAGCTGGTCTTCCTCTGCCTACATCCCCATAGATGAGGAACAACTGAGTGGAAAAGCCTCTGGACTGTCTAGTATGTTTATGTAGTAAAAGAGGGCTCTTTTGACATCCAAGCTGTGGAGCATTTGCTCACCAGGAGTGGATTTCTCAGTAAAGAAGACAGGCAGAGTAATGGACTGGTTTAAGTGGAACTCTGAAACCACCTTTGGCAGAAATTTTCTATTTGTCCTGAGCTCAACTTATCGTTGTGGGGAATGATGTAATTTAGCTCAGTGCACAGGGCCTGCAGCTCTGAAATCCTCCTGGCAGATGTAATGGCTACCAGGAAGACTGCCTTCCAAGTTACAAACTTAATATGAGCAGTGGACATAGGCTCAAAGGGTGGTTTCATGAGCCTGTCTATGCAAAGGTTTAGGCGCCAAGGAGGAACAGGCTCCCTGACTGGAGGCTGGAGGTGCAAGAGGCCTTTGAAAAAATGTTTAAATATGGCGTGGGAAAAATGTTACTCTTTCCCACTTAAAGGTAGGCCAAAATTACCACCAGGTGTAACTTGAGGGAAGATGGTTTCAAGCCCGACGCCTGTAAGTGTACCAGATAATCTAGCAGCTGAGGGTCTGAAGCTGAAAGGGCTTCAACCTTTTTGCGCTTGCTCCAGAGGGAAAACCTTTTCCATTTGGCTGCGTAAGTCTTCTTGGTGTTCAGTATTTTTGCCATCCTCAGTATCTTAACTCATTTGCTCCCGGTGGCCATCTTGGGTCAGATCTAGCAATGGATGGTTCCGATGCATGTGGCGTCTATGAGAACAAATGGGTTAAGGACCTGTTCAGAGTACTGCAAGGATGGAAACCCTGAGGTGAAGAGAGTGTATATCTGGATACTGCACTCCTGTCTGAGGAAGGGTCAGCCGGGAGCGAGTTGGAGGCAGGCGAATGGGCCTGCTACAGGACATTGAGAGGAGGAGAGGGTATCAGACTTGCTTGGGCCAATCCAGAGCCACCAGGATCATTGATGCAGGCTGTTGTCCAAGTTTCAGCAAAACCCAGAGTATCAGGGGAAAGGGAGGGAATGCGTATAGGATCCTCCCTGACCAGTCCAGGATCAGGGCATCCAGGGGAAGCGTTACTGGGACTGAGGGCCTGCAACAGTACTGAAGAGCTGAAAACTGAGGAGAAGGCAAACATATCAAGTTCTGATGTGCCCCACTGCCTGAACACTGTGGCTAGTACTTGCTTGTTCAGGGTCCATTCGCTCTGGTCTTGACTGATGCGAATCAGAGCATTCGCCAGGGTATTTATTTTTGCCTGGCAGGTGAATAGCTGAGAGGCCGACTCCCAGGGAGAAGGCTAGAGACCAGAGCTTTAGGGCTTCCAAACAGAGTATTCCTGATCTGGTACCACCCTGCTTGTTTATGTAAAACATTGCAGTGGTGGTGCATGTTCGTATTTGAACCGCCTGCCCTTTTATGCTGGGAGCGAAAGCTTTGAGAGCTAGAAAGACTGCTCTGAGTTCCAAGAGATTTATGTGTAACTGACTCTTCGACAGTCCAGATGCTGCTTACCGAGGCACCGTTCAGATGTGCTCCCCACCCCAAGAGGTAGACATCTGTGCTGATCACCTCTGTGGGTAGCAGAGCCTGGAGGGGTACCCCTACTTGTAAATTTGAAGGGTTCTTCCACCACAGCAGGTTTTGGAGGAACTGCTCCATCACAGGTACCAGTTTTGAAAAGTTGTTGCTTCTCTGAGACCAGCAAGCTCTGAGGTAGGCTCACAGGAGTCGCATCCTGTACCCGACTCCTGGGACCACTGCAGTCACTGAAACCATGTGTCCCAGGAGTCTGAGAACATGTCTGGCTGGTCTTGGCTGTTCCCGGGTGAAAGAATCTGCCACTGAAGGGAAGCTCTGAATTCTTTCCTGCTGGAGGAAAGCATATCCTTTCTGAGTGTCCAGCTGGGCCCCCTATGAAGGTGAGCAGCTGGGTGGGTTCCGGGTGAGATTTCTTTAGATTTACCAGGAAACCCAGGGACTCCAGAGTGCATTCTGTAAGGGAAAGGGACTCCTTGACCTGGCAAGGAGACTTTGCTACTATGAGCCAGTCATCCAGACAAGGATAGAGAGCAACATCCAGTCTCCTGAGGTGTGTTGCTACCACTGCGAGGCACTTGGTAAAGATTCTTGGGGCCAAGGACAAGCCAAAGAGCATTGCAGTGAACTGATAATGATCCAAAGGAAGTCTGAATCTGAAAAACTTCCTTTGAGACCTCCTTATGGGTGTGTGGACGTAAGAAACAATTACTCAGCAAAGTAATATTACTTTTTCCAGGGTATTCTTTAGCATTATTGACAGATGCAGTATGCCAGCTGGTTCAGCTGCCCCAGAGAGGAGAAGTCAATGCAAATGAGGAAGGCATTGGCCAATCAGGATACAGTTTGAGTAGAGCACTGCCTGCAGTCAGCCTGAGGGACCTCAGAACGCATTTCGGAGCTGAAAGAGAGCAAAAACTGTGCCCGCTAGAGGCAAAAAACTGTTAGCAATAACCCACCACATATTCTAACCCACTATAAAGAAAATTTTATATATATATATATATATATATATATATACATACATATACACACACACACACACACACACACACATATATATTTTTTTTTCCTCAATCACAGGAATGAATGACAGTCATCAAATTTGGTAAATCCCCTAACAGAGCCTTTAGACAAGGTTTCCAGGGGAGGAAGGGTGGGAGTGTCAATAATGCTAAAAAATACCCTGGAAGAAGTAATATTACTTTGTTGAGTAATTGTTTCTTCTCACCCCAGGAATTCTTTAGCATCTATTGACAGATGCGAATTTCTAAGCAATGTAGTTGGGAGGAGGGCACAGAAACCTATTTTAAGAAGAGGCTCTGAAGTACCGTCCTGCCAATCTTGGCATCTTATCAGATTACACATCCAAGAAAAGATCTTATTGAATGTGAGAAGCAAATTTCAAATAAGTGATCTGCACACTTCTAGTAAGGGTATAACCTTGAACACTGCTGAGGAGGCAGCTGTTCTCCAGGAAGTAGGCCCTAAGCACGAGAAGGGCTGAATGTCAGCCTTGCTGTACCAGACCCGAAATATGGGAAAACAGTCCCATGGGAAAATACTCTTGGTCACTGGTTTCTCCTTTTCTGCGAAACACAGAAAAGGAAGGGATGATAATGACAGTACCTGAACTGCTAGGACCGCTGACACAGACCAGCAGGACTAATTCATGCCCCATCCAAGCAGCTTGAGATGGCCTAGACAGGACTTGCCTGAGAGCAGTACAGGCAGGGAAAAAGGGCTGATGAAGGTGGAAGTGGTAGACACTTGGGAAAAGGATTTCCTATCCATCCAGAGGGCTAAATTATTCTTAAAGGCACTGAGAGGATAAGGCCTAAAAGGAAAACCTGAAACTCTGAAAATCCATCTGACAGAGGAAAAGACATGCAGAAAGGTTGCCTTCGATGTTACTCGCTTCAAGAAAGAATTGTCACAAGTTCAAAGGAACACCCCATGAACTTGAATATACAGAGATTTGTGTTCCATGGGAAAAAACTCCGGTCCCTAGAAGGGTCTGGAAGTGAAATGGCCCCTTGCAGAATAATTTGAAATGGTCTGAGAAATTACAGATTTCTCTTGCCTGACAGAAAAAGAATCTGCAGTGTACTCCCCAAAAAGAGGCCTACTGAAGATAAGAAAATAAAACCTTTATATTTTTACAAGAAACAAGTCACAAAGACCAAACTAGTTCTGTGTAAAAGATACAGTAGTAATGCCTGGATATGAACTAAATAATCCAGTCACAAGAGGAAAGAGAGTTGAAAAACTCTAGGCTCTTGTCCTTGTACCCAGGGGAAAAACCATTTCCACTAGGAAACTGAGGTTTTCGTGGTATTAAAACTTTTTTTTTTTTTTTTTTTTAATATAGATGTTCCAGGCAATATTTGGCTACAGGGACTCTAGGAGAGCTAGCCTCTCAAGAGCCAGGCCTTGAGGAGAAAAGACTGTGAGCAGAGAAAACACTACTCCTGTGCAAGAAAGGAAGTAGCTTGTGGAAATGAAAGCAGCCAGAAGGCTGTTTAACTGAATTTTTTTTTTTTTTTTTTTTTTTAATAAATCAGAAAGTACCAAGGTTGTCCAGAGCCACCGGGATCATGGTGACTGATTCCTTAACTAGGAAGGTACTTAGGAAACAAGGGATATATGGGAGATATAGAACACTTCTCCGTCTAGTCTTGAGATAAGATAGTCCATTGGAAGAAACCCCGAGCTTAGGCCTGCAACAGGAAAAAGGAAAAAACTGGTGGTTCGGTCTGGAGGCGAAAATTCAGATCTGGACCTGATGTTACCCACTGAATGATGTGGCTAGGACTTGTGTGCTCAGGGCTCACTTGTGGTGGCCTTGACTAATGCAGCTTAGAGGATCTGCCAAGGGGTCCACTTACGGTGGCCCTGACTATGCCAAAGTGTTGTCCCTGCCCGACAGATGGATGAGTGACTAAGACACCTCCAAAGAAGCCAGCTAGAGATCAAAACTCTTAGCTATTGAGGAGAGACTGGAAGCCTTGTGTCCCAAATGCTCGGTGTGATACATGGCAGGAATATCATCCGGTCCTCTCTGAACTAAATGACCTCTGGACTGAAATAAAGCAGGCCTGATAGAGATGCTCTGATATTCCAGGGACTGATGAAAGAAGGACTCTCTCAGAAACCAAGACCCAATGATGGAACCCCCCCGAAGGGAAGCGCCCACTGGAAAGAAGCTTCTGTACCGAAGATTTGAAAGGGAGAGGTGTGAAGTTCACTGCTTCCTTACACCAGTCCAGCCTGTAACAGGGTTCAGGCTTCACGAAAAAATTCTGTTACTTGGAATCTGACCTAGAGGTCTAGCCTCTGGGACTCTAGTGACACAATTATGCACCATATACAGGGAAAGAACTTCCCCTGACAAGAGATGAGCATTGCCCCTTAAAAGTTGCCGAGATTTACTGTAGATGGTTAGGGAACTTTTTCTAGTAGGTATAAAAAAACAAAAAAAAAAAAAAAAACAAGACTGTAGGAAATAACATGTCAGATTTAGAACTTGAAAACCAAAGTCAAGGAGAATTGGCTAAGGGCGGCCAGGCCTCTGAGAAGGGAAACCAGGGATTCCCTGTCTTCAGGTGAGAACCACCAACCTACCCAGATACCTGGAGAATAGCCTGGATTTCTACTCCGTATCCGAGAATACTTTGGAGGCATGGAAGAAAACTGGTAGACGCCTGAGAAAAAAACACAGGCTAAGGAACTGAGAACTTAGAATGTATAGAGGGAAACAAATGCGTTTGCAAAAGAAGGACCTGAGTCAAGGAAGCATCCTGACCCCAAGTTGAGGAAGCTGATAACGATTTGCTGTTCCCTAATTTCCTTTAAAATTCAGGTAATAGCCCGGAAAAAAGGTCCAACTCCCAAGGAGAAGGGAACCCTTTCACGACTCTGAACCTCATGGGGTTCTAGTGCACTAGTTCCCACTGCTGACATGCTCCTGGAGAAAAACAGAGAATGTAGCACTTGGAAGTAAACTTTAGTTACTTATTTATATAGAGGTAGATATTCATATGTCAATATCTGCATACATTTATGTCCTTTATTTATTTATTTATTTTTACCCAAACTAAAGAAGGGGTTAAAACTTGAACCAAGAAGAAAAGTACCTGAAGAAAAAGGGATTACCAGGAATGAAAAGAGCATTCCTGCCTAAACCCCTGAAAAACTTCACATTTGGAAATTTCCTAATGTGCTGGCGTAGGGGAAAAAAGGGTTTAAGGGAGAATAATTCCTATCCGAAGTCCCCCATATCCTGAGCCTTCTGGGGAAGGAACGCTTATATTTAACTGAGTACTAAGAGAGTTAAACTCATCCATATGTGCCAGTCAGCTTTAGTTTGCCATAGAGACAAACTAAAATTTGCACCAAAGCATAACCCAAAAGGCCGGAACTTTTCAGACAGGCAAGCCTGAGGGAAATGACCTACGCCAAGACTCCAGAAGCTGTAACATTATAAGTTATAACGTTACAGCTTCTGGAGTCTTGGCATAGGTCATTTATAACTTAAGGCTATGAGAGCACAGCGCTATCATATGCTACTTGGGTATTTCAGCAAACCTCCTTGTGAATAGTGCTCCAGAGCTGTCACACTATGGCAAGGATAGGAAATATAAAAAAGTTCTTAATCTACGATAGCGTATGCTACAAAGGTAGGAGGCATCACGTAAAATTTCTTACACATGGTATATGGTTATCTAGAGTCCATCTCTGGAGGGAAAGCAGACAATGGCACAAGGCTGAGAAGCAGGCCGCTGTCTGCATTAACTCTCTAATCTGAAAGTGAACAGATAAAAACAGCAGAACACTTACTGAGCTGGTATTTTCTCTGAATGCTTCTGTCAACCCAGAAAAAGGAGGGGTTTCCAGAACCTACCTGTAGGAGTCTTCAGAGAGTTGTCAACTTCTTTGGAGGAGAGCAACCACCAGATCTACAAAGTCATCGTCCTCCACCTCTTTATTGGTGTCGTCCTGGAGGGAAAAGTCCACCGGTTTAATATAAATGCCTCATTATACCAAAACCTGAATCAACCTCAGGGTGACCAACTGGAATTAGTGGGCCCCCGAGAGGAGTTCATGAAGGAAAATTCTCTCCCAAAGTTACTACTACTACTAATAATAATATCCTTGGGCGTCAGGATTAACATGGAGAGGAATACTCTGACCCGAAGGAGCCGAGAACACTCCCAGAAATATAAAGTCTGGAATAATTGCCAAGCTCTCAGAAATTCAGTTGCAGAGGGCATAATTTTATCAACCCCTGATGACTCCCTAAGTCCTTCAGGATGGAGGGTCAGAGGAGATTAATCTCTGTCTTTGTGCAGGGAAGAGGGCACCCTGCCTATTTTCAAATTAAAGGCTTAGACAGAGAAACAACTACTAGAGAACCAGACTTATAATAAAAGGGACTTGTCATTTCTTATGTGTTAACTTGGGGTACCCTCCTCAGCGCTTTTAGAGGAGGGGGAGGTAAACTGAAAACCCAGATAATAGTAGTTAGGCCAAAGCTTAAACAAATCAAATCAACTTTGAGATTTTATTTTTTTCACAAAGAGGAAAAAACAGAACTACTTCCACACCTCTTGTCAACAAAGCCCACTGCACAGTAAACAAGAGAGTCTCACCCCAAAAGAGAGGGGATTACCCTTCAAATATCAATCAATTTGAATTTAACTAAAGAAAAAAGGGTTCCAAGAATTCGCACTGATGCGCAATGGAAAAATTATGCACGCTTGAGAAAAAACAAACCAATGATTTTAGCGCAAAAGCATTAAAAACCACTAATAAACACTAAAACTAACGATTAAATAAAAAGACGCAATTTATCAGCGACGCGTAAGGTAATTTTACTTAAAAAAAAGCATGAAGCGAGAAAAACACGGAAAAATCCCGCAACTGCGCAGAACCCAGCGCGGATGCGGTAAAAAAAATAGATAAAATGAAGAAAATATACAAAATATATTAAAAGCAGCACTCAAAAATAAAGAAAATGGCACAGGAAGATCTCTGAAGAGGAGAGCTCCGGGGCAGTGTTGCCAATTCAGCGGAGAAAAAGTTCCAAGGTTCCTCAGGCTGACTGCAGGCAGCACTCTACTCTAACTGTATCCTGACTGGCCAATGCCTTCCTCATTTGCACTGACTCCTCCTCTCTGAGGCAGCTGAACCAGATGGCATACTGCATCTGTCAATAGATGCTAAAGAGTTCCTGGGGTGAGAAGCGTCCTTTAACTCTAGGGAGGCTAGCCAGTCTCCCTGCAGTAAGGACTGCATGACCAGTGACAGAGTGACCATTTTGTATTTGGGTTTTTTCAGATGTTTGTTTAAATATCTGAGATCTAAGAAAGGTCATCACTCCCCAGTTTTCTTTTGTGTCAGAAAGTACCTGGAATAGAGGCCCTTGCCCCTCTCGTGGGCCAGGACCCTCTCCATTGCTTATAGAGCTATAAGCTTTTTTGTACCTCCAGTTCCAACAGTGGAACCTATGTTGGGGACAGAGGTCTTGGCACCCGGGTACGCTTGAGGTCAGGCATCTGATTGAACTGTAGTGGCAGTCCCTTCTTCACTATCTCCAGCACCCAACTGTCTGATGAAATGAGGGACCAGTTCAGAAGATAGTGGGCAAGTCCTCCTCCTACCGGAAGCGGGGTGGCGACCTGGACACTCACATCATGACTTAGACTGTGAGGCAGTTGGCTGGGTAGAGGTGGCCCTTCTTTGGCCCCTTCTGCCCCTGCCTCTGAAAGACCCCTTGTACTGACCGAAGTCAGACTGGGGGTAAGGATCGCAAGGCCTAGGAAGAATATTTCTGCCCTTACCGCCACTGGGACGGGATCTCTGAGGGGCGGTAGGCTTAGGTTTAGGCAAGTGACTGTCAGGAGGCCTTGTACTCATCAACCTTTTTCATGTAGTCAGTGGTTCTGTAATCAAACAACATGTTTTGATCACAGGGAAAATCCATGGCCTTGGTCTTCTGTGGTTAGACTGGTAGTTCTAAGCCAGGCTAAGCGTCTCAGAGAGATGGCATGGGCCACTGCCCTAGAGGTGGCATCATTGTTTTAGTCTGCCATGTGGAATTGTTACTCGGTAGCTTCCAGGGCAGTTTTTGTCGTATCCACCACCTCCTGCACCACAGAATCTGACCCACTGCAGGCAATGGCCAGGACGGACTTCCATAGAGCTCTCTGATATTTGGCTGTAAACACCATGTACAAAGAACTTCTGAGACATGGGGAGACTGTGGCTGCGGCATACATTTTCTTCGCTATAAAGTCAATTTTCTTGGAGTCCTTGTCCAGAGGTAAGTGGGACAAGAAGACTCCAGCTTTCTCGCAAGCTGCCAGTTGCACTAGACTCTCGTGGCTAGGGTGTGCAGACAGGAACTCTAACAGTTCTAGACGATCTGTATTCTTCTCAATCTGCTTATCAACCCCTGACACTGAAGTGGGGGACTGAAGCACTTTCATGGTATTTCTTCTGAACGCATTATAGATAGGGACGACCAGGGTCTTGGGGGCTGAGAGACCTCTCATCTCCTTATAATCTTCATCTTCATCGACATCTTGGATGGGCTTCTGCATAGGGAGGTCCAGGGTGTCTAGCATATTTTGTAAAAATGTAAACAAAGAGGAGGAATCCTCCTGGTCACCTGGGGGGTTCCCGAATAGAGGGTCCGGGGACTCGTGGGGCTCGAGGCCCTCAAAATCCATGTCAGGGGCATCATAAAAATGTTTTTCATCATCTGCATCACCCTCACAGTCTACAGAGGAGGAACTGTGGAAGAGTGCTTGCCAGCCCCAGTTAAATATCAGTGTCAGTGGCTCAGTAGGTAGCACACTCACCTCTGAGGCCAGGAGATCAGAGGGCTGTGGGTTCAGTTCCCACATCTGGCACTTGGGTTAATATCCCAGTACTGACACTGTAGTGCAGCATGAGAGGCGTGCTGCACTCTGAGGTGCTGTCTTTCGGATGAAACGTTAAACCGAGGTCCCATCTGCCTGGATTGGTGGTAGTTCAGGTGGATGTTAAAGATCCCATGGCACTTACTGAAAAGAGTAGGGGAATTTCCCCAGTGTCCTGGCCAAATTTCCCTCATTCATTAAAAAAAATACCAACAGCTTAATCTGGTTCAAAGTCAGCTGGCTTTCATCTGTATCCCCCTCCCCCGGGTCGTGCCTGAAAATAGGCAGGATTTGTCTAGTGCACTTACCCAGTCAACAAAAACTAAATAAAATAAATAAAAATATAGGCCACATCTTTCATAGGGTCTGAAACGGTTGCCATGGTTTTACCATGTCTTGCACAGATGGAGGATCCTGCGCAGACTTCAATTGTATGTGTTTTGCTTTTTCTTTATGCTTTAAGCTGCCTGTTGTCTCACTATTGGCTTTCCCAGGAGCAACAGGAATATTTTTTTCTTGACAGAGTTTCTTTTTAGCCACTTCATCAACGGCTTGATCAAGCTTCCTTTTCACATCACCTTTATTATTTTTTAATTTGTGAGGAACTTCATCCTTAGAAGCTTTATTGTTTGGATGGGATCTGGAGGGTTCCTCACCTCTGCTTACATTTTTATTGTTAGAAACATAGAAACATAGAATTTGACGGCAGATAAGGACTGCTTGGCCCACCTAGTCTGCCCATTTTCCTACCTAACAGATAAGCTGCAGATCCTAGTTAACCAACAGCTTACTTCCTCCTACCCCCCACTAGGACTGCCTTATGCCTGTCCCATGCATTCTTGAAGTCCCCCACTGTTCTTGACTCCACGACCTCCTCAGGGTTCCATGTATCCACAGCCCTCTCAGTGAAAAAATACTTCCTCACATTACCTCTGAGCCGTCCCCCCTCTATCTTCAAAATTGTGCCCCCTTGTTCTTGCACATCTCTTTTTCCGGAAGATGCTACCCTCTTGGACTTTGTTAATTCCCTTGAGGTACTTGAATAAGTTTCTATCATGTCCCCTCTCTCCCTTCTTTCCTCAAGGGTATACATATTAAGCTCCTTTAGTCTTTCTTCGTATGTCTTCTGGTGCAGACCCTGCACCATTTTGGTTGCCCTCCTCTGGACAGCCTCCACTCTGTCTATGTCTTTGCGGAGATGGGGTCTCCAGAACTGCACACAGTACTCCAGATGGGGTCTCACCAACTTTGTGTACAGAGGGATAACAACTTCCTGTTTTCTACTACTGATGCCTCTTCCTAAGCATCCCAGTATCCCCCCAGCCTTCCTCACTGCCTTCTCACATTGCTTGCCCCCTTTAGGTCATCTGATATAATTACCCCCAGGTCCTTTTCTATTTTTACTGTTGTCAGTATCTCACCCCCCATTGTGTACGCTTCCCCTGGGTTTTTGTTTCCCATGTGCATTACCTTGCACTTCTTTGCATTGAATCTGAGCTGCCATACATTTGACCATTCCTCCAACCTTGCCAAGTCCCTTCTCATCCTTTCCACTCCATCTTGTGTATCAACCCTGTTGCAGATCTTTGTGTCATCTGCAAAGAGACATACTTTTCCTTCCAGTTCCTCTGCAATGTCCTTATAAAGACATTAAAAGGACCGGTCCCAATACTGAACCCTGTGGTACCCCGCTAGTAACCCTCCTTTCTTCACTGTGTACTCCATTTACTACTACCCTTTGTGTCCTGTTGTCTAGCCAATTTTTTATCCAGGCTACCACCTTGGGACCCACTCCAAGGCTGGCTATCTTGTGTATTAATCTTTTGTGTGGGACTGTATCAAATGCCTTGCTAAAATCCAGGTAGGCCATGTCCACAGCCCCTCCCTGGTCCACTAGTTTGGTCACCCAGTCAAAGAAATTTATTAGATTCGTCTGACACGACCTTCCCATTGTGAATCCATGCTGCTTTGGGTTCTGTGCCCCACTGACCTCTAGGTACTCAACAATTCTTTCCTTCAGAAGTGATTCCATCATTTTCCCTACCACTGAGGTCAAACTAACTGGTCTGTAGTTTCCTGCCTCTGTCCTGCTCCCACTTTTGCGAAGAGGAATCACATCTGCCCTCCTCCAGTCCTCTGGTTCCATGCCATCGTCCCATGATTTGTTAAAGAGAGTAGTCAGCGGTGTCACTAGTTCTACCCTTAGTTCTTTTAGAATTCTTGGGTGAATCCCATCAGGCCCCATTGCTTTGTCCACCTTCAATTTTATTAGTTCTTTCAGAACCCTTTCTTCTGTAAATGGACTGGTATCGACCCCATCTTCAGAGTGTTTCTCTTGTTTGGTTTAGGTAACTCCCTCCTCTTCCTTTGTGAATACTGAGCAGAAATATTTGTTCAGTATCCTGCTTTTCACTGTCACCCTCACCCACATTCCTCCCCTTTATTAAGCTTCAGTATCCTCCTTTGGTCTTTCTTCACTCCCTAATGTACCTATAAAAGATCTTATCCCCTTCTTAACAGAATTGGCTATCCTTTCCTCGGTTTGAGCCTTTGCTATTCTGACTGCCTTCCCAGCCTCTTTCTGCTTTAACTGATAAAGTTCTCTGTCCTGCTCCTTCTATGCTTCCTTATATTTCCTGAATGCTGTCCTTTTCTCCTTAACCTTCCTGCCACCTCTTTTGAGAACCATACGCTTTTTTTCCTCACAGTTTTATTGATTTGTTTTACACAAAGGCTTGTTGCCTCTGTGATGGCTGTTTTGATCACTCCCCATTCTTCCTCCACCCCTCCTTCATGCCTGTTTGCTAGTGCTTTTCTGAGGCACTCATTTTCCGAAAGTCAGCCCTCCTAAAGTCCAGTACTCTTGCTTTTGTATGGCTTGATTGTATGGCTGTGTTTATCGTGAACCACACTGTTTGGTGGTCGCTGTTCCCAGATGGCTACCCACTTCTAAATCTGAGATTCTTTCTCCATCCCCATTTGAGAGTACCAGGTCTAAGATTGCTCCTCCCGAGTGGGTTCCAGTACTAGCTGTCTGAGGCATGCCCCCTGTAGGGCATCAAGAATGATCCTGCTCTTGGATGTGCTTGCAGCAAAGGTGCTCCAGTTAACATCTGGCATATTCGGGTCCCCCATCAACAATATCTCCCCTTTTTCTGCCATTCTAAGAAAGCCTTCTATGATTTCCTTGTCCATTCCCTCCCCCTGAGATGGGGGTCTGTATACAACCCCCATGCGGATTGTGGTGCCATTTCCTGTCTCCAGGGTGACCCAAAGTGCCTCATCTGCTCCCTGTTTACTCTTTAGTTCTGTTGCTTTGATTCCTTCCTTTACATAGAGAGCTACTCCTCCTCCTCTTTACCTCCCTGTCCCTCCTGTAGATTGTGTATCCTGGTATGTTGACATCCCAGTCATGGTTCTCTGTGTACCATGTTTCTGTAACTGCCACAATATCCAGGCAACCCTCTTCCATCAAGGCCACTAGTTCAGGAGCTTGTTACACAGACTACGGGCATTGGTACTCATCACCTCCACTTTTTGATAGCCTTACCCCTTTAGCCCCATTTCTGTCCTTACTGCCTTTGCCTTTTTACATTTAAATCTGTTCTGCTCTCATAACTTCTGTACCTTGGTGTTTACCTCACTAATCACCATGTTTTGTGTGGAGGCTCGGATTTCCCTGCTCCTTTTCAGTGCCTCCCCCCTTGGCTAGTTTAAATGCTTGCCAATGAAGCATTTAAACCTCTCACCTAGGATCCTGGTTCCCCCCCTGGACAGATGCAGACCATCGCACCAGTATAGGTCTGCATCCCTCCAGGTGGCTCCCCAGTCCCCAATGAAGCCAAAACCCTGAGCTCCGTACTTTTAGATGGCCCCTCATCGGAAGCCTCTGATTTGTCCTAAGCCAAAATAACTAAAGGTTTCTTTGATATGTGCCAATTTAAACAAAGCAAACCCAAGATCTGGACCTTAAGAACCAAGTGCAGGTTTTTGTGAAATGCCACCAGCCAGTCCTGACCCAGTTAAATAACTCTCTTTTAAAGTGCCTTTTTTTTTTGTTTGTTTGTAGTACCGTGCTCTATACCAGTGCCAATCATGACAGAAAACCCAGTAATACTGTTCAACTGCACACAGGTTTCTTTTGTAATGCCACTGGCCAGTCCTGTGACAGATGACAACTTGGGTCCAGTTTTTTTACTTGTATATTGGTTTCTCTGTAAAAGCCAATCCTCAGAGAACCCTCAGTCACTGATAAAGTTTGAAATCCAATGAGTACCTCACGGTAAAGCCCGCGAGGTCTGAGGTAAAAGACAAGCAACTGAATCTAATTAGATGGTTCCTTCAAGCATAGGTTAAAAAAGGGAAGAACTGTCGAAATTTAGCACCCGCGGTAAAAATAACATACTGTAAGAAATGAACATTTGCAGTAAAAATAAAGTCAAAATAGCACAAATGCACTAAAAATTAAAAATTAACGCGGCTCTAACAAAAATGTAAAACTTTCATTCAGCACACTAGAGAATTTACCCAGATAAATGCTAGGAGGCTGTCAACAAGGCAAGTTGAGAGGCACCTCAGGGGCAATGTTGCTCAGTCCAATGGAGAAAATTTCTGAAGCCTTCAGGCTGCTCTCACTCAGCTCACTCCCACTCCTATTTTTTTGATTGGCTATTGCCCAAAGCTCATTTAAATAAAATTATACAATGGTGCTTCAAAATGAAGAGATGTGATTGGTTGACTGGCACCTTTACAGCGTTGTAAAATTCAGCATTACCAACGCAAAAGGTGCCAGTCAGCCACATCTCTCAAAGCACTGTCACCCCGACCACGAAAAAGTCGCCATATTTAAACATCGCTAAACAGCAGTCTCGCACACCTGACACTGCACCACACCAAATTCAAAACTAAAACTCGTAGAAAGCAACACTCCCAATCCAATTCATACCTGAAACAGTCTGGTACCGTGAAATTATTGCCCCATGCCCCGCAACCACTTCTACCCAGTTCACCTCTGACCCTCAATTCAACTCCCTTCCGTCATCTCCGACAACTGCTCAGTTGACTCCCATGAACAAGTGGTTTGCGCCGTACGGAAAAACTAAAATATATCTTAATTTTGCAAAACCACTTTCTCCACTTCAGAATTCCTCACAGATTTAAAAAAAAAAATATCACGACGTGAAAACGGATACAGGTACCCATCAAAAACCTCTTGTGGCTTCAGCGCTGTGGCAGCAACCACGCTATCACCGTCTTAATTTGAAACACACAAAAGTGATGGTCACAGAGTCTGCTTACAGTCTGCTGCGCAGGTCCTTCAGTAATTCACTTCTCTGGCAATGAGGTTTCAATTAAAAAAACTAAACCCTCCCATGTTCGTCTCCTACCTGAAACATATGTGAGGCACTATTCTACCCAGCACCAAAAGGGAACTATTTTTTTAATGCCTTCCAGTTGTGCCTGTTTAGCTACAAAGAAGTCAAAGACATAATGCTTAGCCTTGACACCAAGAAAAGTGCAGGGGACGATGGCTCTGAATCATTTTTCTTGCGGTTAGGCTATGCCCAGCTCACAGCTCCCATCCTTCACATCTTCAACCTCTCTATTACCACAGCCACGGTTCCATCCTGCTGGAAATCTGCCCATGTTCTTCCTCTCTTCAAATCAGGAGATCCTTGTGACTTAAACAACTACTGTCCTATCCCTATCTTGCCCGTTCTCTCCAAAGTGCTGAAAAAACTTATATACAACCAACTATAAAATCACCTTGAAGCGCACTCACTCCTAAACCTGGCCCAATCTGGCTTCAGGTCGAAGCACAGTACCATCTCAGCCTTGGCTAAAGTCTCCAATGACTGGATCCATGCTATGGTCACCAAGAAGGTTACTGGTGCAGTCTTTCTAGACCTCAGTAAGACCTTCGACACTGTAGACCATCACCTCCTAATCACCTGTCTTGCCTACATAGGTGCCACTCCACTTACCTTACAGTGGTTTAACAGTTATCTCACGGGAAGGATATAAAAAGTCAAAGCTGATGGCCTACTATCTGCCCCCCTTCCAATTGCCAGAGGAGTCCCTCAAGGCTCCATCCTAGGACCAATCCTTTTTTTCCCTATACATCAACAACCTTGACTCCCACATAAAAAACTCTAGCATACATTTCTTTGCGGACGATACGGTTTTGTACGCATCAGGCTCATCCTTAACTGAAGTCAGGGAAGCACTCCAAGCTGACTTTATCCAGTTAGAAAGCCACCTTATCAATGCCAAGCTTCTCTTAAATGCCAAAAAAACCAAGACAATGATTTTCTTGAGACTTGCCTTGTCTAGTGCCCTACCTACCCCACCTAAAAACTTCATAGTTACCTCCCTAGGTGAACCCTTGGAAGTCGTACCTAAATTTAAATATCTAGGTATGTGGATAGACAACAAGCTTTCCTTCAACAACCACATCGAGGATCTATCAAAGAGGCTTAAAGCACGCTTGGGTTTCTTCTTTAGAAATAGGACCCTCTTTTCTCTCGCGACCACAAAAGACTTGTCCAAGCAACATTCCTTCCTTGCTTGACTATGGAGACATTATCTTTCTCTCCTCCCCAACCTTGAGCCTATCTAAACTGGACGTACTCTATCACCGTGCTCTTCGCTTCATTACTAACTCTGCGTACAGGACCCACCACTGTGATCTTTATGCAGCAGTTGGGTGGACCTTTCTTGCCACCAGCCACCTCCTGCATGCTGGCATATGGACCCTCAAATTACTACTCCGCAAACTGCCTGTCTATTTAACGTCTCTCATACACATCTCGCATAGCGCCTACTCCCTAAGGAAATCCAACCTTATCCTACTAGATGTTCCCACGACACGTACCTCAGCTGGCCAAAGAGCTGTCTCATACGCCCTCCCAAACATTTGGAACCAACTACAAGCCATGCTGAAGCTAACCAGCATCATATCAATTAACTCCTACAAAACACTAGCTATCTCTAAATTAAAAGACATATGTAGGTGCTACTAGGCCCCCAACGCCAAGTCAACTTCCTAGGTACCAACTGGCCCTCTACTTATTAAGCTGAAATGTGTTGCATAATTTAGGGCAAGGTTAAAGCTGGAATGTACTGCATATATAGCATAAGGACTTCTATTCTGTATACCTCTTGTATTATATATTTTTTCTTTGTTGTTCTACATTTTATATCTCCTGTCTATGTAACTGTGAACTGTATGTGTATGTGCCTCAGGACTTCCTTGTCAATGAGCTTGCTCAACGGAGTCTTTCCTGCAATAAACTTGAACTTATGCGCAACAATAAATTCAATTAAAACTACTACAACTAATAAAAACTATATTTTTTTATTTTATTTTATCTTAACAGTAAATGAACAGGAACATTGTATAATAGCAATAAACCACTTCAGGGTGTAGGTGATGCTGGGATTTACCCACACCTGGATGGTTTGGTCACTCGGCCTGCGGCCTCATGACCGAACCACGCCAGGCGTGGGTTAACCCAGCATCACCAACACCCTGTCGTGGTTTATTGCTTAATTCTCTCAAAGGCATACCTCTGGGGCAGTAGCACCTAGCCAGCTAACTGCTAAAGTTACTGATGGTAAAGGACTCCTGGGGTAAGAAGACAATATTTATATTCCCTAAGGGTATCCATTAAACTAAAGCGACGTATTGTATCTTTACTGTACTGCCCGAGCATATTATTTTCTGAGGTATATGTTCAATAATTAGTGGCGCAAATAAAAAATTTGGCAGAAGTGGTGACGCAAAAAAAAAAAAAAAAAAAAGGGCCAGCCCTGAGAATTGAAGCATTTTCCAGACTTCTCACATTTCATCTCTCCTGCTTCTGCTTCACTAGCCTCTTTTCCCTGTGTCATCTTGCAAGAAACAAGAAAAAAAAGAATTGCTTTAGCATGGGCTGAAATTGACATTGGCCCACTAGCCAAATGCTGGTAGATTTTGTATCAGGCTAGTAAAAAAATGTTTTAAGTAGCCCTGTGGGCTGGTACTGGAGAAACGTAATATTTCAATAAGTACACCAGCTGGGCCAGTAGAAAAGTCTGTGGGGCTAGTGGGTTTTCCCAGTCACTAGCACAACAGACTAGTGGCTATAAAACCCTCTTTAGTAAAAGTTTAGGTGAAAAAACAATGCAACTTACCAATGACTACATGGACTTACAGAACAAAAGGAACAAGGCCTAGTGGTCTATCTATCCAGCCCACTTTTTATCAAAGTGGTTATACAAAATCATATCGATCAGGAAATATCATCAGTTACAAGAGTTCAGTCTCACTGTAACTGAATTGAGTCTGACACCCCAACCCATTTTTTATTTTATATCATTGCTGGGTTTTCCTTTTTCGCCTCAACAATGATATAAAATAAAGAGCTTGCAGTGCATCTGCGGTGTGGTTTCGTTTTAGCCCGGTGCTGAGATTTGCCGTATTTAAATTTTTTTTTTCTTTTAGTAGGTTTTCATCTGTTTCCAGTGTATGTGGGGGGAAAAAAGAAAAGAACTTATCGCCGAGTTCTTCTGGCGGCTCTGTGTCAGGCGAGACGGAAGCGGTGAGTGGTCTCGACTGGTCGCACTGCTGACTGAGCATGCGCACAGCAAGGGAAATCGTGCACACGTTTGCGGTTATAAACGCTCCTTTATAATGGCAAATTATGCCACGGTTTCCCTATGGGAAAAAGGGGAAGCCAGTTATTATAATGCAATATGGAATCAACAACTGAATAAACTTAAAGGGCTTATCATATTAACAAGTACATTGCTCAGTCAAGCTCATCAAGATATTGAAACGCCTCATATACAACTGCCAACATTGTCACTTAATAGAGAGTTGTGCCATCCTATTTTGTAGATTTGTCATAAATTTTCCATATAATAAATATTTCGTACAACAGAACGTCATTCTTGAAAAGTGGGAGCTCTAGATCGCCTCCAAAAGTGAGTAATTACCTTTTTAGATGCTAAAAGATACACGAATGTCAAGGACTCAAAACACAATTTTGCCGGAGGGGGAGAGATGGAGAGAAGAACCATCAAAGAATTTGCCATATCTGAAGGAACAGACAGTTCCTCAAACTCCCTTGCCAAAGCTCCCTTTATACTTTATTACTGGACTTCATCTGCTCCAGTGTCTTGGCTACACATCATAGCACGGACCTGATTTTATGTTGCGAAGGGAAAAGAAGTGCAATGTGGAAACTGCAAGTGCAAATGTGCACTAAGCTTCTGTGATACTAAACTAACAAACGTAGATGTTGCCGGCAGATAAAGACCAACGGTCCATCCAGGCTGCTCATAAAGAGTTTCTTACTTATTCCCTGACCTAATGTCTTAAAAGTGGTTTTGTACTCCAGACTATCTCTCTCTCTCTCTCATCCTCCACCCACCTCCTTAGCTCCTTCTCCATGAATTATCAGCCCTTTAAACCTGTCCTAGACATATTTGAACCCATTTATAGTCCTGTCACCACCACCTCTGCCAATAATCTGATCCATGGTTCCACCATTCTCTCAGTGCAGTCGAATGTCCTCGCATCCCTCCTGAAGTTCCCACCAACTACATAGATACATAGACAGTGTCGGCAGATAAGGGCCTATGGCCCACCCAGTCTGCCCATTTAAGTTTATAAGTTCAGTTTATGTTTTCCAGGAAGTCTGTTGCCCCTTACCCCTGACCTCCAGAATTCCTTTATGTCTATCCCATGCATTCTTAAATCCCGTGATTGTTTCAGCCCCCACCACTTCCTCTGGCAGGGTGTTCCACTTGTCCACCACCTGCTCTGTGAAGAAATTCTTCCTCACGTTTCCTCTGAATCGTCCCTCCTCCAACTTCATCCCATGCCCTCTAGTCCTGGAACATCTTTTTCGCTTAAAATAGTGCATTCCTGCACCCAGTTCCTCCCTGTAAGATACTTGTATGTCTCTATCATATCCCCTCTCTCCCTCCTCTCCCTCCTCTCCTCCAGGGAGTACATGTTCAGTGCCTTCAACCTGTCCTCATAGGACTTGTGATGCAATCCATGCACCATCTTTGTTGCCCTCCTCTGAACCTTCTCTACCCTGTCTATGTCCTTACGTAGGTAAGGTCTCCAGAACTGCACAGTGTACTCCAGGTGCGGCCTATCAACTAGCCTCCATTTGAGTCCTCTCATGATTACATTACTGTTCCTGCTGAAAAGGTCTTAGTAGTTCACTGCTGATTCCTCTCAGGAACCTTTATGTCTATATCAAGTCATCCCTCTCCCTTCTGGCCTCCAGTGAGTACATGTTTATGGCTTCCAGTCATTCCTCGTATAATCTACTCTTTTGGTCCAGGATCATCTCATTGACCCTTTGCTGCACACATACTCCATCTTATCCCTGTCCTTCTCAGGTATGAACTCCAGAATTTGGCACATTACGCCAGGTGAGACCTCATCAGTGACCTTTACTAGAGCAACATAAAATTCTTCCTCTTACTTTCAAATTCCCTCCCAATGAATCCCAGCATCCTTGCTGTATGGGTTACTGCACTGGCTGGAATTTTTGAGGGAGTTACTAATTATGACTATGAACTATTTGCTGAAATCATAGTAGAGTAAATCTACCACCTGCCCTTTATCAACTGCCCTTGAGACCCAGTCAAAAAATACCACTAGGTTGGTCTGACTGGATCATCACACCACAAATCTGGGCTGCCTGTTGTCTTGTAACCTGTCAGTCTCCAGGTAGGCCCTCATCAGCTTACCTATAACTGAGATAAGACTGACCAGCCTGTAGTTTTTCAGGTTAGAGCAATTAGAGAGACATAAGTCATGTTTACATGGCCCCACCACTCCTTCCTGATCTCTTCTCCGGTGCTGCTCCCATCTCCAGAGCCAAGGGACGGTTGCATTTACATGACCCCTCTCAGCGCCAATGCAAGTCACACTGAGAGGAATCATGAGTCTGGGGGAAGGCCAGTACTATGTGTGTGCATGCTGACTTACTCATTAGCAGGTACACTAGAGAGCTACAACACTGGCAGTCATTTTTTTGTTTGTTTTTTTTTTGTTCTTTTAATCAGCACCACTATGACTTGATGTTACCTCAGTGATTAACATAAAAATTAAGAAACAGCTTGAATATCCCTTTGCACTATAACCCCTTGTTGCTGTCTCCTGCATCTGTTTCTGAATTGGAAACAGAAAAGAAATACACACTTATAATATTTTGCCTCAAATGGAACATGCACCTAGGTAGGGGAAACCCAGGGGATGAGTATAAGATGGGGGAGGTACTTACAATTATCAAGCAAGACAGGGAGAGAAAGACAGAAAGCAGTCAAAGCTTCCTTAAAATCAAGGAGGTTATTTTCTAGACTACATCGAATTGCATTACTACTTTTTGGACCTGTGTAAGTAACTAGTATTGATTCTGTTTTTGGGGTTGACTTTTCTTAGTTTAACTTTAATTTGCCAGGGGGGGAACTGTAGCTGGGAGATATTTGCAGTCATTTGTGACTAGATCCGTTACATAATCTCTGTCAAACAGGTGTCTGAAAGAAAGGAAGACACTCCCTGGGGTGGAGGGTCAGAGTTGTAGTTGATTGTTTCTGAAAGGCATAGGGTACACAATCTACAGGAGGGACACAGAGGGAAGAAGAGGAGGAGGAGGAGGAGGAGGAGGAGGAGGAGGAGTAGCTCTCTATGTAAGGGAAGGGATCAAAGCAACAGAATGAAAGGGTAAACAGGGAGGAGAGGAGGCACTGTGGGTCAGCCTGGAGACTGGAAATGGCACCACAATCCAGACATGGGTTGTATACAGACCCCCGCCTCAGGGGGAGGAAATGGACAAGGAAATTATAGAAGACATCCTTAGGATAGCAGAGAAAGGGGAGATATTGCTCATAGGGGACCTGAATAGGACCGCAGGGCTCTGTCCTGGGTCTGATCCTGTTTAATGCATACATATCTGACATCAGAGAGGGTATAGGGTGTGAAATGAGTCTCTTCGCTGATGACTCCAAGATGGGAACAGTAGTTGAGGGGGAAGAGGGGAGGTTGGCTCTGCAAGGGGACCTGAACACCCTGGAAAGCTGGGCTCACACATGGAAATTAAATTTCCATAGCACCAAGTGCAAGATGTTACATCTGGGGCGGGGAAACCCTAAACACAGGTACACCCTGGGAGGGGAGGCGCTGGAGGCATCAATAGGGGAAAAAGACCTAGGGGTCATGGTGGATGCATGTATGAATAACTCTGAGCAGTGCAGGAGAGTGGCTAGCAAGGCAAACAGGATGTTGGTATGCATCATAAGGGGGATCACCTCTAGCAGCAGGGAAGTGATTCTGCCACTGTACAATGGACTGGTTAGACCACACCTTGAGTACTGTGTACAGTACTGGAGACCACACTGGAAGAGGGACATTGTGAGAGAGCACTAGTACCCTTCCATAATTCTGCTCACTTTGTATGTGTGAAGCCTACTGCAGTAGCATATGTGTGTGACCATGCTATTCTTTTTCTTTCTGGTCTATCCCTCGTTCCTTATTCCAGACTGGCCACCTGGAATGGGACATCTCCTTTCTTGCTAAATCCTTCACTGTCTTTCTGCAGATGTGGAATTGTGGTACTGACCCCCCCAAGCAACAAACCATAATAATGCTGGTGCAGCAGTCTGCAGCCTAAAACATTTATTTATTGAGGCACAGGAATGTCTGCTGCTATTTTGCTTTGTTTTTCCAGTTTGTTTATATTTTTGTTTCTATGAAGAAGAAGAAAGGTATAAGATGTAGTGCACTAACAGTTTAGTACCAGACTAGGTTGGTTGTCCAATCCAAAAGGTTTTGCTGCTAAGTCCAGTGCTTTTCATAGCAATGCTACTAAACAAACAAATGCAACATTAAGTATTTTATTTAATATATTGTGACTGAGGCTGAGTGAAGTGAGCATGTAACTACTGCTGTGTGTGCTACTTACTAGCCTTGCCTCTGCCCTCTTTACTAGTTCAAGTTAGAAATTCAGACAATTGTAAACAGAAGTTCAAACAGGTTGAAAATGTAAGTCACCTGCCTTAGTAACAAGTGTTTGGTCTCATTTCTAAGACATGAAGTAAGTAGTTCTTACCCAATAATGAGAAATCCAAGCCTGGTAACAGAGGTGGGTCTGTTTGGGACCTGTTCAGATCCCTGCTATGTTCTGCTAGGAGCCAGCCATCCTCTCCACTCCATTTTTATGCTGTGTGTAGTGTAGGAAGGGTGGAGTCTGATGTGGTCACCTGATGGGTTCCTAGTATAAAGGGAACTCATCCTGTGGAACAGTCAGATTTCGTTGGAGGATCAGTAGGTGCTGGTCCAAAGTGTTAGTCTGCAACTCTTCAGACTAAGATTCTTTTGAATCCAGGACAGCTCATTGCTGGAATAGTCCTTGGAAGACTGGAGTATTGTTTTGTTTTTTGTATCTTTGTATTTCTTTTGACGCTGCAAGTTCATAGTTTTATTTGGTTATTTACTTGTCTCTACTTAATAAAAGATTTGGCTTGGTAACATTGGCCTTGCACCTTACTGTGGTCTCAGTGTCCATCATTGCACCCACACCCTTGACATTGGTGTCAGAAGTGGGATGCTCTGGTGTTACTGGTACCTTCCAGTCAGTGGACACTGAATGCAGGTGGAGACAATGAGAAGACCCTCAGTAAGCCCAGCAGAGTTCTCACACGACTATGGCTGCCAAGTATGGAGAGATCCCTTGCCTGGTCTGGGACCAGATGTTCGACAGAAAACAGCCAAAAGGAAGGAGAGCTGGAGGAGGAGGGCAGGATACCTCAGAACAGACCACTGAAGAACCACCAGAAGATATACACAGCCTGTTGCGCTGGCTATGTATAAAACAAATTGCTATGGACAAGCAAGAGAGTGGATCTACAAAGGGCTGAGGCACGGTGGAATGATACCCTGAGAGCCATCCGAGATATAGGTACATAATCCACCACCAGCACAAACCCCTAAAGACATTAGTTGACTAAACTGGGTGTAACCGATGACATCGAGGCATACATGACTACATTTGAGCGAATAGCTCAGGCTTGTGGGTGGCCCCAACCCAATGGGTCATCCGCTTAGTACCTTACCTATCTGGAAAGCCCAGCTGGCATACAGCCACATGGACAGTACCCAGGCAGAGAACCATGACGCTGTTAAACAAGCCATCCTACAAAGGTACAACATCAGCCCCGAGACCCATCGGACAGCGCTTAGGACTTTCAAATTTCATAATGTGGACACTCCCCGAGAGGCCTATACCCGGTTAAAGGGCTTGTGTCAGAAATGGCTACAACCAGGGTGAAGACCATAGAACATATCCTGAAATGATCATTCTGGAACAGTTTGTTCATATCCTGCCCTCAGACGTTCAGGTATGGGTGAGGGAACACCGCCAGATACTGCAGAAAAGCCATCACGCTTAGCTGAGATTACCCACGGCTCATCCTAATCGCCAACGTGGACATCCTGGATCCGTGCAACCCCACCCATGGTAAGGCCTGTTTCTTCTTCTATTGTTTCATCTGTGACTGAAGGGGGTACTAAAACTGTCCCAGCTAATAGACCCTATAACCCCAACATAATCTGCAGGGAATGCCAGAAGAAGGGGCACATAGCTAGATTTTGCCCTCAAAGAAAAGTTACAGTCACGCAGTTAGCCCTAGCCAATTGGGGACAATTTGTCACACCCATCAAGATTGGAAATCGGGAGGTTACTGGACTGATAGACTCAGAAAGCAGACAAACCCTGGTAAGAGCAGATTTGGTTCAACAAGCTGGTGAAAAGGGTCCCGACAGCAGTAATTTGCATCCATGGGGACATACATCATTATCCTGTGACTGACCTTGATTTACAGGTACAAGGAAGTCATAAAATGACTGTTGGATTGGTTCCCTTTACCTGTTCCCTGTCATTATTGGGCATGATTATCCAGACTTTTCTTGCTTAATAAATCCAGAAGAAAGTGTGTGTGCCTAACAACCCAAGTGCCCAGACTAAACAGGAACAACAGTGGGCACAACTATTCCCATTCGATGATGAGGTGTATGGGGAGCCTGGCAAAACACCAAGTCTCACGAGAAAGGAAGAAAGCAAAATATAAATGGACTCAGAGACACACTAAAACTGTAAATGTGACAAATGATAGTGATGTATTGTCTGATATTAAAACTGATGGCTTTTGTGAAGAAAAAAAGAAGGATAGTTCCTGACACCATTTATGCAGTTGGTAGGGGTACCAGTGAAAGGAAATGAACCATCCTATGTCATGAAAGATGACTTGTTGTATAGAAGATGCATACACCCCAACACGGGTGAGCAAATAGACCAATTAGTAGTGCCCAGTAAGTACAGGAAGAAACTACTGCATCTAATTTTTATATGAAATCCGTTAAGCGGGTCATTGGTGTAGGACCGCACCTTGCAGAGGCTACTATTAAGATTCTATTGGGCAGGTATACACGCTCAGGTAGCTGACTACTGTCGGAGTTGCCCAGATTGTCAGAAAGTGGCTCCTGTGACACGAAAAGATATGGTCCCCCTCCAGCCATTGCCCCTTATTACCACCCCTTTTAGCCGCATCGCATGGATGTGGTAGGACCTTTCACAAAAAGCTCAAAAGGAAACAGGTTCATTTTGGTAATATGTGATTATTGCACAAATATCCTGAGGCTATCCCTCCGAACTGTGACAGCAGAGAAAGTTGCAGATGAGTTAATCAAGCTGTTCAGTCGGGTCGGATACCCAGGGAAATACTGACAGACAGATGGAGCAACTTCTGTTCTAGGATGTTAGCCCGGCTGTATGAGACATTAGGAGTGGAGGCCATCATACACATCCTATCATCCTCAGATGAGATGGTCTGGTTGAGCGATTCAACCAGACCCTGAAAAGAATGCTGAAGAAATATGTAGAGGATGAAGGAAAAAGGTGAGATGTATACCTACCGCTTCCTTTTATTTGCATACAGGAGGTACCACAAGCCTCACAGGATTTGCTCCTTGAATTATTATATGGAAGAAATCCAAGGGTCCCCTGGATATTGTAAGGAACAATGGAGGAGAGAACAAAAGAGAACCCAAGTACCACCCTTGATTACCTGATAGCTTTATGCAAGTGTGCTGCTGAAGTTTACCCAGATGGCACATCACCATAATTTGCACCAACAAAGTGTACAGAAGGGGTATTATGACCAAGGAGTAGGTACCAAATCATTCCAAGAGGGGGAATAAGGTTCTATTGTTACTTCCTTCTACTACGGAGAAGCTTATGATGAAGTGGCAAGGTCCCTATACCATCTTGAGGCAAACAGGTCCTGTTACCTATGAGGTTGACTTACCTGATAGAAAGCAAAGGAAAGGTATATATCATATAAACCTTCTAAAAAAATGGGTGGAAAGACCAAACCCCGGTATTTTATTTGCCCTGAGACTCACACCAGTGAAATGGAGGTAGCCTATGACAGGCTAGAAAGCAAAGGAGAAGTGAGTGATCTAACCATTAAGCCACTTGACTGAACAACAGAGATCAGAGCTAGACCTCCTTCTTGCTAAGTATTCACAGTCCTTACCTCTAGGCCTGGGTTAGTACATGGCATTAGGCACCATATAGAGGTCACTGCCAATAGCCCTATCAGGCAGAAACCTTATCGCCTACCAGAGAAAGTGAGAGGGAGGTAATAAAGGAAGTAAGAAAATGCAAGAGCTTGGGGTGGGATCGAACCCTCTGGTAGTGAGTGGGCATTTCCAATTGTAGTGGTGGAGAGAAAGGAAGGCGCTACGCCTCTGTCTTGATTTTAGACGCCTAAATGCTATCTCCAAATTTGATGCCTACCCCATGCCTAGGATCGATGACATAATGGACAGACTGGGCAACGCAAGATACATCACCACATTCGATCTTACGAGAGGTATTGGCAGATCCTTTGGATGAGGCCTCTAGAAGAAGACAGCATTCAGCACTCCCATAGGGCTGTATCATTTTGTTACCATGCCCTTCGGCTACATGGTGCCCCAGCACATTCAGTGCCTAATGGATCAGACTTTACATCAGCATGAATCCTATTGCGCTGCTTATTTGATGATGTGGTGGTGTACAGTCCTACATGGGAGGCCCATTTACAACATCTCACTGCTGTTCTAGACTCTCTGACAAAAGTGGGTTTGACAATCAATCCATCCAAATGCAGTATAGCGATGCAGGAAACCAAATATCTTGGCTTATTATAGGTAATGGGCAAGTCAAACCAGAAATCGAAAGGTTGATGCAGTGGCACAATGCCCTAGACCCCTGACAAAGAAACATGTTAGGTCATTTCTGGGGTTGGTGGGTATTACCGTAAGTTTGTCCAACTTTGCCAACAATAGCCACCCCTCTAACCAATCTTACAAAGAAACACTGTCCCACTAATGTAAAATGGACCCCTGACTGTGAGAAGGCCTTCTGTACCATAAAGGCATACTTGTGTGCAGCCCTTGCATGAGAAGTCCTGATTTTACTCAGCCTTTATGGTACAGACAGATGCTTCAGACTCGGGTATAGGAGCTGTTTTGTCCCAGATGGTAAATGGAGAAGAACATCCCATCATCTATTTAAGCCGAAAACTGCATGAAAGAGAAACACGCTATTCGGCTATAGAAAAAGAATGCCTTGCCATCAAGTGGGCCATCGAAGCCCTTAAATTTTATTTATGGGGAGCGGAGTTTTCAGTATCACACACACAACCCACTCTGCTGGCTCCATGTAATGAAAGATAAGAACCCCAGAATATGCGGTGGTATTTGGCCTTACAGCCTTATAAATTCACTGTACACCACCACCTGGTACTGCTAATAAGAATGCAGATTTCATGTCCTGCTTATGGGGCAGATCAATAAAACAGTCACCTCGAAAAATGCAAGTGAAGTGAAAGGTTCATTATAGCCTTCATTTGTTGTTTATTTTGTTTCAATGGGTCCCCGAGGTGGAGCTTTGGGAGTGGGTGGGCTAAAGCTCCATCTCTCCCTCCTTGGAGAGAGAGAGAGATCTGGCGATTGTGCATACATTTTACCAAAACTGGAAACTATAAAGGATTAGTACACTAGGGTATAGTTTCCTCTTAAGTAAGGGAGGAGTGTGAGAGAGCACTAGTACCCTTCCATAATTCTACTCACTTTGTATGTGTGAAGCCTACTGCAGTAGCATATGTGTGTGACCATGCTATTCTTTTTCTTTCTGGTCTATCCTCGTTCCTTATTCCAGACTGGCCACCTGAATGGGACATCTCCTTTCTTGCTAAATCCTTCACTGTCTTTCTGCAGATGTGGAATTGTGGTACTCGACCCCCAAGCAACAAACCATAACATGCTGGTGCAGCAGTCTGCAGCCTTAAAACATTTATTTATTGAGGCACAGGAATGTCTGCTGCTATTTTGCTTTTGTTTTTCCAGTTTGTTTATATTTTTGTTTCTTATGAAGAAGAAGAAAGGTATAAGATGTAGTGCACTAACAGTTTAGTACCAGACTAGGTTGGTTGTCCAATCCAAAGGTTTTGCTGCTAAGTCCAGTGCTTTTCATAGCAATGCTACTAAACAAACAAATGCAACATTAAGTATTTTATTTAATATATTGTGACTGAGGCTGAGTGAAGTGAGCCATGTAACTACTGCTGTGTGTGCTACTTGCTAGCCTTGCCCTGCCCTCTTTACTAGTTCAAGTTAGAAATTCAGACAATTGTAAACAGAAGTTCAAACAGGTTGAAAATGTGTAAGTCACCTGCCTTAGTAACAAGTGTTTGGTCTCATTTCTAAGACATGAAGTAAGTAGTTCTTACCCAAATAATGAGAAATCCAAGCCTGGTAACAGAGGTGGGTCTGTTTGGGACCTGTTCAGATCCCTGCTATGTTCTGCTAGGAGCCAGCCATCCCTCTCCACTCCATTTTTATGCTGTGTGTAAGTGTAGGAAGGGTGGAGTCTGATGTGGTCACCTGATGGGTTCCTAGTATAAAGGAACTCATCCTGTGGAACAGTCAGATTTCGTTGGAGGATCAGTAGGTGCTGGTCCAAAGTGTTAGTCTGCAACTCTTCAGACTAAGATTCTTTTTGAATCCAGGACAGCTCATTGCTGGAATAGTCCTTGGAAGACTGGAGTATTGTTTTTTTTTTTTTGTATCTTTTGTATTTCTTTTGACGTTGCAAGTTCACAAGTTTTATTTGGTTATTTACTTGTCTCTACTTAATAAAAGATTTGGCTTGGTAACATTGGCCTTGCCACCTTACTGTGGTCTCAGTGTCCATCATTGCACCCACACCCTTTGACAGACATACAGCACTGGGAGAGGGTACAGAGGAGGGCAACTAAGATGATACGAGGACTAGGGGATTTGACGTATGAGGACAGACTTGAGGAGCTCTGCCTGTTTTCATTGGAGGAGAGGAGAGATGGGGGGACATGATTGAGGTCTTCAAGTACCTCAAGGGAATAAATAGGGTAAACATGGAGGGGATCTTTAGACTAAAACAGGGAGGTATCACCAGAGGGCATGGTTTGAAGTTGGAAGTTGGAAGGTGGAAGGGTGAGGGGGGAAAAGAGGAGGAGGTTTTTCACTGAGAGGGTGGTGGACCCTTGGAATGCACTGCCTGGCAAGCTGGTTCAGAGATCCACAGTGGAGGGCTTCAAGAGAGGGTGGGACAGACACAGAAAGTGGATGTATCAGATGATGGCCTGGCCCGAGAGGGTGGGTATGGATGATAGGGGTTTCTGGAACACAAGGGGAAGGAGGGTCTTGGCACCCAACTAGGGATCTGAGGTTCGAGCAGACTTGATAGACTGTAAGGCCTAATCTGCTGGCAATTAGTATGAATATGCCGGATGTTAACAGGAGCACCTTTGCTAGAGCCAAATCCAAGAGCAGAACCATTCTCAATGCCCTACAGGGGGCATGCCTCAGACAGTTAGTTTTGGAACCCACTCGGGAGGGAGCAATCTTACACCTGGTGCTCTCAAATGGGGATGGAGAGGGGATCTCCGATCTTGAAGTGGGTAGCCATCTGGGAACAAGCGACCACCAAACAGTGTGGTTCACGATAAAGTTAGCTGTAGTCAAGCCATATAAAAGTGAAGGTACTGGACTTCAGGAGGGCTGATTTTGTCAAAATTGGAGAGTGCCTCAGAAAAGCACTAGCAAACAGGCAAGAAGGTGGGGTGGAGCAACAATGGGGAAACATCAAAACCGCCATCACAGAGGCAACAAGTCTTTGCGTGAAGCAAATAAACAAATCAAAATGAAAGAAAAAAGCACTACGGTTCTCAAAAGAAGTGGCGGGGAAGGTTAGGGAGAAAAAGATAGCATTTAGTAAGTGTGAAACACAGATGGAAGTAGGACAGAGAACTGTACCAGTTAAAGCAGAAGGAAGTGGGGAAGGCAGTCAGAATGGCAAAGGCCCAAGCCAAGGAAAAGACAGCCAACTCGGTTAAGAAGGGGGATAAAACCTTTTATAGGTACAGTAGGGAGCAAGAAGGGGGATAAAACCTTTTATAGGTACAGTAGGGAGCAAAGAAAGACTAAGGCAGGGATACTGAGGCTGAATAAAAAGAAAGGAGGTTGGGCAGAGAGCGACAGTGAAAAAGCAGGGATACTGAACAAATACTTCTGCTCAGTATTCACAATGGAAAAGCATTGGGAAATACCTAATCCAGTCAACAGAAGCACTCTGGATAGGGGATTGATATTAGTCCTTTCACAGAAGAAAGGGTTCTGAAAGAACTCTTAAAACTGAAAGTGGATAAAGCAATGGGGCCTGATGGGATTCACCCCAGAATTCTAAAAGAACTAAGAGAAGAACTATTAACATCACTGACTACCCTTTTTAATAAATCATGGGAGGATGGTGTGGTACCTGAGGATTGGAGGAGGGCTGATGTGATTCCCCTTCAAAAAAGTGGGAGCAAAACAGAGGCAGGAAACTACAGACCTATCATTTTGATTTCAGTGTAGTAAAAATGATGGAATCACTTCTGAAGGAAAGAACTGTCGAGTACCTAGGGGCCAGTGGGGCACAGGACCCAAGGCAGCATGGATTCACAGCAGGAATATCACGTCAGACAAATCTAATCTATTTCTTTGACTGGGTGACCAGAGTAGTAGACCAGGGAGGGGCTGTGGACATGGTCTACTTAGACTTTAGCAAGGCATTTGACACAGTCCCGTACAAACAATTAATAAATTAGCCAGCCTGGGAGTGGGTCCCAGGGTGGTAGCCTGGGTAAAACACTGGCTGGACAACAGGACACAGCGGGTAATAGTAAATGGAGTCCACAGTGAAGAAAGAGGGATTACTAGTGGGGTACCGTAGGGTTCAGAACTGGGGAAGGTCCTTTTTAATGTCTTTATAAGTGACATTGCAGAGGGACTGGAAGGGAAAGTATGTCTCTTTGCAGAGGACACAAAGATCTGCAACAGGGTTGATACACAAGGTGGGGTGGAAAGGATGAAAAAGGACTTGGCAAGGTTGGAGTAATGGTCAAATGTATGGCAGCTTAGATTCAACGCAAAGAAGTGCAAAGTAATGCACCTGGGAAACAAAAACCCAGGGGAAGAGCACACAATGGGGGGTGAGACACTGACAACAAAAATGGAAAGGGACCCGGGGGTAGTCATCTCAGATGAACTAAAGGTGGGCCAGCAATATAAGAAGGCAGTAAGGAGGGCTGGGGAGATACTGGGATGCATAGGGAGAGGCATTACCAGTAGAAAACAGGAAGTTGTTGGCCCTCTGTGCAGACAGTTGGTAAGATCACATCTGAAGTACTGAGTACAGTTCTGGAGACCCCATCTCCGCAAAGACATGGACAGGGTGGAGGCTGTCCAGAGGAGGGCAACCAAAATGGTGCAGGGTCTGCACCAGAAGACATACGAAGAAAGACTGAAGGAGCTTAAGATGTATAGCCTCGAGGAAAAGGGGGGGGGACATAATAGAAACTTTCAAATACCTCAAGGGAATCAATAAAGTCCAAGAGGGTATCATCTTTCAGAAAAGAGATGTGCAAGAACAAGGGGCACAATTTGAAGATAGAGGGGACGGCTCAGAGATAATGTGGGGAAGTATTTTCTCCACAGAGAGGGTTGTAGATGCATGGAATGGCCTTCCTGAGGAGGTCGTAGAGTCAAAAACAGTGGGGGAATACAAGAATGCATGGGACAGACATAAGACAATTCTAATGGGGGGTAGAAGGAAGTAGGCTGTTGGTTAACTAGGATCTGCAGCTTATCGGTTAGGTAGGGAAATGGGCAGACTAGGTGAGCCAAGTGGTCCTTATCTGCCATCAAATTCTATGCTTCTATGTTTCTCAAGGTGGCAGGGCAGTAGACAAGGTGAACCAGATGCTTGGGGGCATAGGGAAGGAGATCTCTAGCAGGAGAAGGGCAGTGGTGTTGCCTCTGCATCACTCACTTGCGAGATCTCACATAGCCTACTATGCCCAGTTCTGGACATCACACCTCAGTAGGGACATTGGCAAGGTAGAAGCAGTCCAGAGGAGGGCAACTAAAATGATGCACGAGTTGCACAAGAAACCATATGAGGAGAGGCTGTGGGAGCTCAACATGTACTCCCTGAAGGAGATGAGAGTGAGAGGGAACATAATTGAGACCTGTAAGTACCTCAAAGGGGTGAACAAGGTGCAGGAGGGGAGCCTCTTTCACAGAAGGAAGATCATCAGAAATTCAAACATGGGGGCATTCACCGTGTTGGCACTGGGAGTTACGGAGTACCATTTTTACACTTCATGCTGATATACTGCTGAGCTATGCATCTGCAGTAAATACACATCTGAGCAGTAACTAGTGATTCAACCCGTCCTCATTGCATATGTTCACATGTAGCTGGAGTTATTGGCTGTAGCCCAACACACACACACACACACACACACACACACACACACACACAACTTACCAGAGCTGTTTTGCAGCCGGGTCTTTGTGTTAGCTGTGCTGTTATACCTATGTGCCTCTTGGGTCATGTCATCTCGTGCATGAAAGCGATTTAGAACTGCTGGAATGCATATAAGAGTTCTTAGGATGCAATTTATTTCCACCACATGGACGACAGTTGCACCTATTTGCATACACATGGCCAGCTTTGCGAGTGATTTGCACTTCTTATTGAGATCTGGTGCCATTGTTTTGTTAAAGGGATAGTACAGTCAGGATATGCATAAACACAGGTCATGCAGGGTGTTTTGATTTGTGGGTGTAGTCCCAGTGTGTCCTTCCCTTTGTCTGCTATTAGGAGTTTTTCTAAATTAGTCTGCTAGTTATATAGTAATTTTATGGCCCTGGGGGGCTCCATCTTAGCATGCTTTATTGCTTTTCTTGTTCCTACAATGCCTCCCATCTCATGTGAAAGTGATATATCCAGGGCCATGCATTCCGAAAGCACTGGTTTAGAGTCAATTTACAACAGCAGAGCTGTGATGTTAAGTAACTTTCCTTATGCAGACAGCACTAATGGCTACAGTTACAGTTTAGCAAACACCTGAGGGCTAACTGAGTGGGTTATCCTGCAAGAATACAGCTGGAGTCTTAACTAATTATAGCATTAATAATATGGAGTGATTTGTGTGCTTTTTATGGCTGTGTGTAATTTGATGAAATGAAAAGTTTTAAAAGCAAAACATTTACTCCTGCTGGTTACGCCTGCCATGGCCAGGAGCGTAAATAGTATGTAGAAAAAGCTTAGCAACTGGATAATGGTGGTGTGCCAGAACGGTGTTCAAGTCAGAATGCCAAAGTGACAAAAATGGTAAATTCCATCTTGAAATCTGGTATAACGAAGTGTACTAGAATACTGGCATTTCAAGCTCTGAGAGGAAGGCAAGAATGATATGTACAAAGCTACAAAGTAAAACCTTGTGGTTCATATGTCTCTGTGTGTCATCTGTCTGTCTTGTCTGTATGCGTTTCTTCATTTTATGACCCTAACTTGCTGTAAATAATCAGATCCTAAAACAGATCTTCAGTGGGTCTCATTTAGCACTTAACACATGTAACCCTGTCTTAGCTGATGGTCATTCTGCAGTAAACACTGCAGATCAGTGAAATGGCATAACTGCCAGCATAGCAGATGCATCATTCTCCTCACAGCTTCTAACCCCCAAGGACTAGGAAGCCAGAATCTTAAAGTCTGCAATTTGAACAGTAGTTGGCCTTTTGGAGTTAAAAGCTGGGGTTATTGAAGGCAAATGACTGACTGAAATTATACTCTCTATAGCTCATAAATGCAAAGACAAAAAAGGCTGAGATTTAGTACTCGTATTCATCATTTGAAGGACATTTTGGTATTGGCTGCAGCTCATTGATAAAGTGCACTGTGCTAAGCAATTATGAGGACACTATAGAAACTTGATTTTAGGTTTTAATAAAGATGTAATTTAACATCTGTTTTGCCATTTGTTTCATATAGCATTTTACTCCCTGGGCTAGCTCTGTCTACACCTCTTCCCACCTCCCTTTGACTGGCACCCATCTCCCCCAGGCTTACCTTGGAGGGAGTCCCCCCGTGGCAGGGGCAAGATGGGGGAGGACTATCTCCCCTTCCTGTGCACATATCCAGGCATCTGCATGGTGGTGGTGGTGCAGGTCCCAAGAGGTGTGCAAGGCTCCATTCTGCCCTTGGATCCCTATTTCCATTTCCTCCCCAAGCATCTGTCATGGCATCACAACAGGGCATGTGCATCAAGCCACTCATTGCCGGCACGACCACCACACCTCCACCCAGTGGCAGTCAAAGGCCGATAAAACTGGCCACCCCTTCCCAGGACAAGAGAGCAGTTCCTGGGACACTCAACCCTTTCACACCCTGCCAACCCCCAGTAACCTTTGCCCATTCTCGAACATGGATCACTGGCATGGCAGCAGGTAAGGTGTTCAATGCCTTAGCCCTCTATGCCACCGCGCCGGCATTTGTTTTGTCATTTATTTGGATACTGGCCACTTCCAGAAAATTCTCAGGGACCTTTGATGATGATTATTAGGGCTTGAATTAATTGGTATTCTGCTTTTGTTTTTTTGCCTCCTTACTTATCCACCGGCACCCTTGTCCTTCAAGGCCCACAACTGTCCCTCAATCCACCATGCCACCCTCCGCTGTTCTGCTCTGTTTTGCATACCAGCTGATGTGATGAAATACCATTTTCATCTTGCTTGTATTCCTTATTTTTTTTAATTTTTTTTTAAATATTCATTATTTTTTGCCCCTGTCTCTCTTGCCCACCCTCCTTCCTCCAAGCTCCCATCCAGCCAAGTTACCTGCCTTCTCCGGGACTTGCCTCTCTCCAGTTTTTCTGTCTCCACCATGGCTTACCCCCCCCATGGTGGGGCTCTGTCATTAGGATCCTTGGAGGGCTTTAGAACTTCTTAAAGCAACTTCAGGCCAACTTTGTCCCAGAGAGGTGCCACAGTCAGGGGTTCTGGACCTGCAAAGGGAGTAGGGAATCACCTGCGGGGCTGGGAGTGTTTTCACTTTTTGTTGCTCCCAATCCCTGAAGATGCAGGCACGGTAGGTGAACCAAGGTGCACATGCAGACAAAGCATGTTGCATGCTAGTCCCCAGCCTGCATATTCCCTTCTAATGGTGACTTCAGCTGCACCACCTCCTGTGGGCATCCAGGTGGCAATACTGCAGCAAGGACAGCAACCCTTCCTCTCTGAGTAGAGGGTCTTCTGGGAAACTCAGTCCTCCTCTCCCAGAAGAATACCAAATTTTTGTTCATGGTATTGCATCTCCCGCACAAAAAAAATTACTCACCGCAGTAATCTTCTTTCTTCCAAGGGGTCCTTTAGCATCAGTAACTTTTTTGCACTTAGCTCGCTAGGTGCAACTGCCCCGGAAGTGTGCTTTTAAGAGATCTTTAACCGAGCTTAAGGTAAAGCCAATCAGAAGACAGGAAGGGGGGGGGGGTGAGCTGAGTGAGAGCTGTTGAAGGTTTCAGAATTTTTTTGAGGAAAAACGAGGGCAATTGCCCCAAGAAAGAATCAGCAGGATTCAAAATACATGCAAATGTCCACAAAAAGTGGAAACAGAAACAGCAACACAAGCTAAAAACTCATCTATAAGACACTCCAAATTTGGTAAAAGATGACATAAAGAGCCCTTCTCTGACAGGTGAACTGGGGAGGAGAGGTGGGAGCTTACTGATGCTAGAGGACCCCTTGGAAGAAAGAAGATTACTGGGTGGAAGCTTACTGATGCTAAAGGACCCCTTGGAAGAAAGAAGATTACTGCGGTGAGTAATTTTTTCTTCTTACCCCAGGAGTCCTTTAGCATCAGTAACTATTTTGTAGACTACCGAGCAGTACCAAGTGGGAGATGGGCAGAGAACCTACTTAGGAAAGAGGCTCTGCAGAACCGCCCTGCCAAATTTGGCATCAGATCTGGTCTGTGTGACATGTGGACAGCCATTTCTGAGTACACTATGGTTTTTAAAATATGAAAATGTGTTGCTGATTGTCTGTGCTGATCAGTCTGGTGCTCTTGGAATGACCTCCCCCCCGGTCTCAGCAAAAAGATAAAAGCCATGAGATAATTACAGGCTAGAAGATACCTAATCAAGGATCTCCTGTTTATCCAAGTTAATTATAGCTGTAGTTGTTAAGTGGGAAATCATAAAATTTGATGACGTTTAGAGGAGGAAACCAGGTTATGGCACACTGCTGCAAAATCATAAATGCTTCGATGTCTGCGTGAGACAGGATACTGCTTATAGATGAAAGGAAATTTACAGACTTGATTGGGGAAGTCACATGGGGAAAGGAGTTTCTGCTGATGTAACCTTAAATTATCTTACCTTCTAATATGATAAAATATCCTGGGTGTATGATTTTTCATAAACAGGAGGAGGAGCCAGGTGACCACACACAAAGGGGTTAGCAAAGACAGTTTTTTAAACAGTATTCTGTTTTCCTTGACACTCACTTCTATCTACACTCTGAGTAAGACGCATCTTTGAGCACTTTAAGCAGGTATCTAGAGAGAGAGAGAGACAAATCTAAGTACTATAGTAGGAATTGCACTGTTAAAGCCTTGTTCTTTTAAAAGATTGTATGGTTCTTGTGATATATGATCCTGTATTTTATGTTTTACATATTTTTATCTATTTTAGTAAAACTATTTTTAGAGCTTACTTGGCCTGTCTTTGAATTTCTTTCTTTAACAAGTAAAGTATATATGGTTAAAGCTGACACTATGCATAAGCTTGAATGGTGATACCAGACTAGAAAAAAGTAGAGTTAAATCTGAGGTATTTTATTAGAGTTTTTAAGGGTTCATTTTCGTACCTCTGGTTAGGTGCCCGTAGACAAATATATCTGGCCCCCGGAGACAGAATTATCTGAGCCTGTGCATTGGGTATGCTAACAAGAGGTTCACAGTTTGAATCCCTCCAGAACTTGAGACCAAAGGTTGATTCAAACCCACAAAACAGGGGTTACCCGGTTTCTGTTAACGGTTCACAAGACTGCGCTCGGAAGTTGACACTTTGGTAGTAGAGGGCTGACCTGCTGAGTGGGTTTGTGACAGTCTGCACATCCAAACTGTAGTGTTTCACAAAGGTGTATACAGATTTCCAGGTAGCTGCTTTGCAGAAATCCAGTAGGGGAATGTCCAGTGCTGCTGAAAGTGAGGCTGCAGTGCCCCTGGTGGAGTGAGCCCTGAGCCCCACTGGAGGTTGGTGACCAGCTTTCTCATAGCAGAATCTAATACAAGAGACCAACCAACAAGAAACAGTTCTCTTGGTAGCTGGTCTTTCTCTGCCTACATCCCCGTAGGTGAGGAACAACTGAGTGGAAGAGCCTCTGGACTGTCTAGTATGCTCTAGGTAGTGAAAGATGGCTCTTTTGACATCCAAGCTGTGGAGCTTTTGCTTGCCAGGAGTGGACTGCTCAGTAAAGAAGACAGGCAGAGTAATGGACTGGTTCAAGTGAAACTCAAACCACCTTTGGCAGAAATTTCCTATTTGTCCTGAGCTCAACTTTATCGTTGTGAGGGATGATATAATTCAGATCAGTGCACAGGGCCTGTAGCTCTGAAATCTTCCTGGCAGGCGTAATGGCTACCAGGAAGACTGTCTTCCAAGTTACAAACTTGATGTGGGTCTTGGACATAGGCTCAAAGGGTGGATTCATGAGCCCGTTTATGCAAAGGTTCAAGCTCAAAGGAGGAACGGGCTCCCTGGTTGGAGGCTGGAAGTGCAAGAGAACTTTGAAAAACTGTTTAAAAATGGCATGGGAAAAACTGACATTTTCTTTCCCACCGAAAGGTAGGCCAAAACTGCCACCAGGTGTAGCTTGAGGGAAGATGGTTTCAAGCCTGACACCTGTAAGTGTACCAGGTAGTCTAGCAGCTGAGGGTCTGAAACTGATAGGGGTTCAACCTTTTTCGCTCTTGCTCCAGAGGCAAAACCTTTTCCATTTGGCTGCACAAGTCTTCTTAGGCCCTGTCCACACTACACCGCTCAGACCCCGTAATGGACAGAAACCGTTACAGCCGGGGAGTGGTACAGTGTGTCCACACTGCAGCAGTGACTGGTACGAGATCGGTGCCGCCAGTCCACACCTCAGAAACCGGGCAACCATTTACCATGGCGCCCAATTCCACAATGCAGCTCGCGCTGCACTACGGGCCCTGCACGGGACCGTTACTGCCCGTCCACACTATCGCCGGTAATGTTACTGAGGCGGGACCGGTTTCATAACCGTTGTTGAAACCACATATGAGGTGGTTTCAACAACGGTTACGAAAATGCCTTCTGTAACATTACAGATGTAAAACGCAAACCGTTGCAGTAACGGTTTGGGTACTCTAACGTTACAGAGGTGTAGTAGTGTGGACAGGGCCTTAGTGTTCGTTTATTTAGCCATCCTCAGTATCTTAAGGACCTGTTCAGAGCACTGTGAGGATGGAAACTCTAACTCCTCAAGAACCAGGCCTCAAGGTGAACAGAGTATATGTCTGGGTATTGCACTCCTGTCTGAGGAAGGGTCAGTAGGGAATGAATTGGAGGCAGGCGAATGGGCCTGCTGCAGGACACAGAGAGGGAGAGGGTACCAGGCTTGCCTGGGCCAGTCCGGAGCCACTAGCATCATCAATGCAGGCTGCTGTCAGAGTTTCAGCAAAACTCTGAATATCAGGGGGAAAGGTGGAAATGCGTATAGGAACCTCCCTGACAAGTTCAGGATCAGGGTATCCAGAGGAAGTGTTCCCAGAACTGGGGGCCTGCATCAGTACTGAGGAAGCTGACAATTGAGGGAAGAGACAAACAGATCCATGTCTGGTGTGGCCCGCCACCTGAACACTGTGGCCAGTACTTGCTTGTTCAGTGTCCATTTGCTCTGGCCTTGACTGATGTGACTTAGAGCATCCACCAGAGTATTAAGTTTCCCTGGGAGGTGAATAACAGAGAGCCGTGACAGCACTGGTGGGCTTAAAACATGGGTCAAATTGGACCCACTGGTGTAAAAAATGTGGGTCTAAAGAGGAACCTACAGAGTCAAAACAATCAGTGGCAGATTTTGAATAGTTCATGTTCCATTCCTTTAGATATTGTTATAGAGTAGGTGCATCAATTTGGACCCACTGGCAAAGAAAAGAGGGGTCAATTTAGGGCAGGATGCAACTTTTGCCATTTTGGTGCATGTTAGCGCTGTCTCTGGCTGACAGGCTGACTCCCAGGGAGAATGCTAGAGACCAGAGCTTCAGAACAGAGTATTCCTGATCTGGTACCACCATGCTTGTTTATGTAGAACATTGCAGCCTGGGAGTGGGGCCCAGGGTGGTAGCCTGGGTTGCAAACTGGCTGCACAACAGGACACAGAAGGTAATAGTGAGTGGAACACATTCCGAAGAAAGGGTGGTCACTAATGGAGTACCTCAGAGCTCAGTACTGGGTCCAGTCCTCTTTAACATATTTATAGGTGACATTGCAGAGGGTCTGGAGGGAAAGGTATGCCTCTTTGAAGATGATACAAAGATCTGTTCCAGAGTTGATACACGGGGGGGGGGGGTTTAGAAAGGATGAGAAGGGACTTGGCAAGGTTGGAGGAATGGTCAGACATATGGCAACTTAGATTCAATGCAAAGAAGTGCAAAGTAATGCACCTGGGAAACAAAAACCCAGGAGAAGAGTACACAATAGCAGGGGAGGTACTAACAACAACAAAAATGGAACGGGACTTGGGGGTAGTCATATCAGATGATCTAAAAGTTGGTAAGCAATGTGAGAAGTCAGTAAGGAGAGCCAAGGGGATACTGGGATGCATAGGAAGGGGCATCACAAGTAGAAAAAGGGAAGTGGTTATCCCTCTGTACAGACAGTTGGTGAGACCCCATCTGGAGTACTGTGTGCAGTTTTGGAGACCTTATCTATGCAAGGCCATAGACAGGATGGAAGCAGTCCACAGGAGGGCAACTAAAATGGTGCAGGGTCTGCATCATAAATCATATGAAGAGAGACTGAGAGAGCTTAATATGCATACCCTTAATGAAAGGGGGGACATGATAGAAACTTTCAAGTACCTCAAGGGAATCAACAAAGTCCAGGAGGGTAGCACCTTTCAGAAAAAGAGATATGTAAGAACAAGGGGACACAATTTAAAGATAGAGGGGGGACAGCTCAGGGGTAATGTGAGGAAATCTTTTTTCACAGAGAGAGTGGTGGATGCGTGGAACTGCCTTCTTAGGGAGGTTGTTGGGGCTAAAACAGTGGAGGAATTGAAACATGCATGGGACAGACACAAGGCAATTATAGTGTGGGGTGGCAGGAAATAGGCTGTTGGTTAACTAGAATCTGCAGCTTATCCAGTAGGTAGGGAAATGGGCAGACTGGTTGGGCCAAGTGGTCCTTATCTGCCATCAAAGTCTATGTTTCTATGTCTTGTCCATTCAAATTTTAACCACCTGCCCTTCTACGCTGGGAGCAAAACCTTTGAGAGCTAAGAAGACTACTCAGAGTTCCAAAAGATTAATGTGTAACTGTGACTCTTCAGGAGTCCAGTTGCCACTTACTGAGACAGTGTCCAAATGAGCTCCCCAGCCCAAAAGGGAGGCATCAGTGGTGATTACCTTTGAGGGAAGAGGAACTTGAAAGGGAACCCCTGCTTGCAAATTTGAAGGGTTCTTCCACCACAGCAGGTTTTGGAGGAACTGCTCCGACACAGGTATCAACTTTGAAAATCTGTTGCTTCTCTGAGACCAGCAAGCTCTGAGGTAGGCTTACAGGAATCGCATCCTGTACCTGACCCCTGGGACTACTGCAGTCATAAAGGCCATATGTCCCTGAAGTTTGAGGAAATATCTGGCTGGTCTTGGCTGTCCCCGGGAGAAAGAATTTGCCACTAAAAAGAAACTCTGAATTCTTTTCTACGGGAGGAAAGCATATCCCTTCTGAGTGTCCAGATGGGCCCCCATGAAGGTGAGCAGCTGGGTGGGTTCCAGGTGTGATTTCTTTAGATTTACCAAGAAACCCAGAGACTCCAGAGTGCGTTCTGTGAGAGAAAAAGATCCCTTGACCTGGCAAGGAGACTTTGTTACTATGAGCCAGTCATCCAGATAGGGGTAGAGAGTGACACCCAGTCTCCTGAGATGTGCTGCTATCACTGCAAGATACTTGGTAAAAACTTTTGGGGCCAAGGACAGACCGAAGGGCATTGTGGCAAACTGATAATGTCCTGAAGGAAATCTGAACCTGAGAAACTTCCTCTGAGATCTCCTTATGGGTACGTGGAAGTAGGCATCCTTTAAGTCTGGGGGGCTAGCCAGTCTCCCTGCTGTAAGGACTGTATGACCAGTGACAGAGTGAGCATTTTGAATTTGGGTTTTTTTCAGATGTTTGTTTAAATATCTGAGATCTAAGATAGGTCGCCACTCCCTAGTTTTCTTTTGGGTCAGAAAACACCTGGAGTAGAGGCCCTTGCCCTTCTCATGGATGGGGACCCTCTCCACTGCTCACAAAGCCAGAAGGTTTTGTACCTCCAATTCCTGTTGGGGAACAGAGATCTTGACACCTGGGGATGCTTGAGGTCTGGCATCTGCTTGAACTGTAGTGGCAGACCCTTCTCCACTATCTTCAGCACTCAGTTGTCCAACGTGATGAGGGACCAGTGCTGAAGATAGTGGGAGAGTCTGCCTCCCATCCGAAGTGGGGAGGCGAACTGAACACTCACATCAGGACTCAGACTGAGAGGTAGATGGCTGTGTAGAGGTGGCTCTTCTTTGGTCCCTTCTGCCCCTGCCTCTGAAAGACCCCCTGTACTGGCCAAAGTCAGATTGGGGGTAGGGACTGTAAGGCCTCAGAACAAAACTTCTGCCCCTACTGCCCCTGGGATGGCATCTCTAAAGGGTAGTGGGCTTAGGTTTGGACGAGTGGCTCTGGCAGGAGGCTTTATACTCATCGACTTTCTTCATGTAGTCAGTGGTTCTGTAATCAAACAACATATTTTGATCACAAGGAAAATCCTTGGCCTTGTTTCGAGTGTCTGTGGTCAGACTGGTTGTTCTAAGCCAGGCGATGCGTCTCAGAGAGATGGCATGGCCCATCGCCCTAGAGGCTGCATATCTGTTGTCGTCTGTCATGTGGAATTGGTACATAGTAGCTTCCAGGGCAGTTTTTTGACATATCCACCAGCTCCTGCACCATAGAATCTGATCCACTATGGGCAATAGCCTGGACAGATTTCCAAAGGGCTTTCTCATATTTGCCTGTGAACGCCATGTAAGAAGAAAGCCTGAGAAGTAGGGAAGCTGTGGCATACATTTTCTTTGCTATAAAGTCAATTCTCTTGGAATCCTTGTCAGAGGGAGAGGGGGACAAGGAGACAGGAGACTCCAGCTTTCTTACAAGCTGCCTGCTGTATTATACTCTCATGGCTAGGGTGTGCAGACAGGAACTCAGTACCATTTTTAGACAACTTATATTTTCTCTCAAGCCTCTTAACCCCCAATACAGAAGTGGGGTGTTGAAGCACATTCATGGTATTTTTTCTAAATGCATTTTAGATAGAGACGACCAGGGTCTTTGGGGATGAAACACCTCTCATTTCCCTGTAATCTTTGTCCTCATCGACATCCTAGTTGGGCTCCTGTGTAGGGAGGTCCAGGGTGTCCAGCATATTTTGTATAAATGTAAACATAGAGGAAGGATCCTTGTGGTCACCCAGGGGATCCCCAAGATGAAGGTCCGGGGACTCCTGGGGCTCAAGGCCCTCAAAATCCATGTCAGGGGCATCATAAAAATTGATCATCATCTGCGTCACCCTCACAATCTACAGAAGAGAGAACTGTGGAAGACTGCTTGCCAACCCCAGTAAATAGAGGACCCATCTTTTGAAGGGTCTGAAACAGTTGCCATGCTTTTTCCACATCTTGCACTAATGAAGAATCTGTGCAGACTTGGTTGTAAGTGTTTCGTTTTTTCTGTATGCTTTAAGCTGCCCGTTGTCTTGCTACTGGCTTTCCCAGGAGCAACAGGATCATTTTTGTCTTGATAGTTTCTTTTTAGCCACTTCATCAGAGGCTTGATCAAGCTTCCTTTTTATATCACTTTTATTATTTTTTTTAATTTGTGAGGAACTTCATCTTTGGATGCTTTATTTTTTGGCTGGAATCTGAAGGGTTCCTCAGCACCTCTGCTTTTAGTATTAGTACTTTGGGATGGCCCCTCGTCGGAAGCCTTTGATTTATTCTCAGCCATAATAAATCAAAGGTTTGTCTGCTATGTTTGCCAATTTAAGCAAAGCAAACCAGTCCTGAACCTACGAACTGAGTGCAGATTTTTGTGAAAATGACACCGTCCGGTCCTGCCCCAGTTAATAAACTCCATTACTAGTGCTTTTTTTTTTTTGGGTTGTAGAACTGGGATCTATACCAGTGCCAGTCTTAATAGAAACCCAGTAGTACTGGTCAACTGCACACAGGTGGCTGCTGGACCCTTACAGACAGTCCTGACACAGATGATACCAAGGTCCAGTAATATAACAAAAAGGTTTCCTCGTAATTACCAATATAGAGAGAAAACCCCCAGGCACGGTTTAAAATTGAAATCCACTGCTGGTGCCTCACAGTAAACTCCGCAAGGTCAGAGGTAAAAAAACAAGGCAACTGTCCCTAATTAGACGGTTCCACAAGAATTTGTCCAAAAATGAAGGTAACCGTTGAAAATAAGCACCCGCAACAAAATTAGGGTTTAAAATGAATGGTCGTGGTAAAAATAAAGTCAAAATAGTGTGATTGCACTAAAAATACAACATTTGCATGGCGCTAATGAAAAAGTAAAACTTTCACTCAGCACACTACTGAAAACAAAATATGAGGAAAACTTTACCCAGATAAGCACTAGGAGGCTGTCAACAAGGAAAGTTGAGAGACGCCACTGGGGCAATTTTGCTCAATCAAGCGGAGAAAAAAATTCTGAAAACTTCAACAGCTCTCACTCAGCTCACCCCCTTTCCCATCTTCTGATTGGCTTGGTCCTAAGCTCATTTAAATATCTCTTAAAAGAACATCTCCAGGGCAGCTGCACCTAGCCAGCTAGGTGCAAAAAAGTTACTGATGCTAAAGGACTCCTGGGGTAAGAACAGTTGTTTTTTAATTTTTATACTTCTGTTTCCTTGGTATTTCAAAACAAAAGAAGCAGTACAGTACACCAGTACAACAATAGCACTCACAGGTACCTGATAGTTAACACATACTGCAAAATTATCAAATTAATTGTGAAATATGGCCACTGCCAAACAAAAATTCAGGTGAAAAAAGTCCAGCACAAGTGAGGTAACAAAGACATTGTGGGGGATAATCTCTGAGGCACTCCACACTCCTTACACCTGGATATTGTGTCCACCTGACAGGTTGCTGATGCACATGTGACTTCAAAAGAAGTCCTTCCCTGTGATGCTGCCTCTCCTGTATCAGTTCGAATTGTGCATCTCAACAGGTAGCAGTGTATCATAACAGCTCCCCAGCAGTTTTGAATTTGTTATATAATTAAGGTAAGCTCAGTATTCTGAATTCCTAATTTTAATTGAGATACTGTTACATCAACCAATATGAGTGAGGGGCATCTGGTTTATTCGTCGTGTAAAGACTATTTTGCTAGATAGACAGTAATTACAGAGAAGGCAAATTTTATTTATTTTATCTAGTTTTTGTTTACCGGGTAGGTGTGCTAGCCAGAAAGACTACTTTCAGGCATGGCCCGGGAGAGTACAGAGACAAACTACAATAAGGACATCATGATATATAGTTCAAAGTGCAGGAACATTATGATACATGGCACAGATTACATAACAGTAGCAATGTGACAAAGAGATTGAGATAGATTTAACAAAGTAAGCTTTTAAGATAACGTAAGACAAAATACAATCTATTAAAAAGTTCCCCTAATCGCCTGGAATGCAGTCAGACAAATAGAGCTACTGACCAGTACCCTAGGACTCAGTTGTTTGATTTACAGCAGCAGTTTTAGCTGATATTGATTGCCTGTGTTTGTGTCTAAGCAGCTCACTTGGGTCTCCTGTTAGCAGACCTAAGCTTGTGCATAATTTTCATGTTCTGCTGCTGGGTATTATTTGGAACCCCTGCTAGCAGTCTCAAAAGTGCTCCAGTTACCCACTTTTCCTCTGCTTGTTGTGGGAACATCTCGTAATCCTGTGGTCCCTACCAGCGGCCACAGGAAGAGAGTCCCTTCACAGTGCTCAAAAAATGTTTCAGGGATTTTCCCTGGTATTTGCTTTTAGCCTGCATCCTAGGATGCCGGGTCAGTAGCTGCAAGTTGTTTTTTTCTTCAGTGCCTATTTGGGCCTACCTTTTAGTTGCAGCAGTTCCCTGGAGTTTTCTGTTTAGCTCTGCGTTTGCCCATTTGCAAACGGCCCGGAGCCCTGGCATCCTAACATGGTGATTTTCACACCTCCCCATCTCTTGTGTATTCGGGGAGGATGTTGGCCATGTTTCCTTTTGCCTTCTAGGCGTTTCCTGGCTGTCGCCCCCACTCCACTCGCGCCGACTATGCCTCCCGAGCCTCCGTGCATGCGCTTGAGTTCCAAGATCGTGCATGCACATCTCGGACCCTAGCTCACACATGCACGATTGGTTTGCTTACACTCACGCATGTGCACTACCCCAAGGTCATCTGGCATGTGGCAGGCGATAGGGTGACTCGCGGCAACGTGAGTGTACTAAGCATTCTTCTGCAAGTCGAGTGGTCCCTTGATTTTCCTCGCGCTCCGCGAGTGTTCTTTCAGGGTGCCCCTTCCACTAAATGTAGGGAAGAAAGATTTTTTTTTTTTTTTTATAGCGTCCAAGCACTTCTCCTTCTGGCCAAGCATAGGGACTGCCGAATCCACAGTGCAGTGCACAGGGGCTAGGGATCACTTAAAGGCACAGCATATCAGCACTTAAAAAGGGACAGACTGCTTACCCCCCCCACACACTATGGCAGACAGTGCACTCACTGTGGACACATTTTAGATCACGCTATATATGTGATATATAAATAATTTCAGTTAATCTAAGGCACAGCATAACAGGCATTTAAAGGGACAGCAGCAAAAACTGGGGCGCACTGGACACTTTATGTGGATATTTGGCTGAATTCTGTGCTCCCTATTAACAGTTTGGGTATGGCTGCAGAAAAAATGACTACAAGTATGTATTCTACATTCTTATGAGTAGTATTTTTTTTTTTTTTAATATGATCCTAAAGCCATCCCCATTTGTTTCCCATTCTTCCACAGACATGGGAAAATCAAAAAGCTGCAGGCTCTGCAATGTTCTCATTCCTTCAGTGCAGCTAGGACGCATCTGTACTTCATGCACTCAGGAGCCATCCACATCAGCACATACAGCAGACGAGGACATATTTACTGACCACAGTGAGCAGCAAGGAACCCCCGATGTTATACAAGCCCTTCCGTCTACCTCACAAAGTAATGTAGACACTAATGCCATCCTACCCCAAAACCAACAAGTCCTTCAGCTACAATAGCAATTCATGACAGCTATGTGGGACAAATTAGCTGAGATTTCTGCCAGACCCCTCATATCCCAAGCTCCTGTCACTAGTGCACAGAACCTAGCTGACAAATCAAACCCAAATGCTACAGAGTTGCTCTCCCACTCCGAACCCAACTCGGAGGACGAGGAGGATAAGGAGGTTGACCCTAAATCCCCCAAGGCCAAGTGGCGTTTTCCTGATCAGATACCAGCACTGGTTCGCAGCATTATGGCCACAGTGAACTTCGAGACACCATCCACTCCTATTCCCCAGTCTAAGCTGCTGCCATCTTTACAACCGGCGGCAAAAGAATCCAACAAATTCCCCGTGAGCGAGGCCATTAACAAGATAGTTAATAAAGAATGGGAATCCGGAGACCCTGCCTGAATCCCAGAGAGAAGATCATCGGATAAAATGTATCCCCTGGAAGCTGACAAACTAGCTTTATGATGCACACCCCCTAGTGAGGACCCTCAGATAGCATCCCTCAATAAAAAAGACAGTCTTGCCGACAGAGTCCACCTCGGCACTAAGAGACCTGATGGACAGAAAGTTGGAGGACATATTAAAGAAGAATTTTGAGCAAGCAGGTCTTGGGGCTAGGGCAGCTACCACAGCCATTTACACCACCAGGGCTCAACTTGAATGGTTACAAGAGGCTCAAAAAATGATTACAGCCAAACCTCGGAGTCGCACTTGCTCGACAACGTCATCCTTTCTACTAAATATCTGTCAGACATGGCAGTGGACTCTCTAAAGATCAATGCAAGAGCCGACACACTTCTGAATAGAGCAAGGAGATGTATATGGATGAAGATGTGAAATGCAGTTACTGAGTCAAAATTACTCCTACTAAAGTTACCATGTAGTGGCACAATCTTCTGTTCAGAGAAAGAATGGAGAAATACTTAAAAGGAAAGAAGGATGGGAAGGCGTTGAGGAAAGACAGAGTTAACTCCATGTACCTCCCAGCCAGACATGTAAATCACGTACATTCCTTTCCAAGACAGATGCAGAGGTCAGCTGTCATACTGGGGACAGGGCTACAGAACAAATTTCAACTCCTACAACACGTACAACAGATATTGTGGAAGGAGAACACAGAGCAGGGCCAGAGGTTCCTACCAGCACAGAAGGGGTCACAACAAACAATGACTATACCTGTTACAAACTGCAGCCCAGGATACCAGTTGGCACCTGACTAAGCAAGTTCGCTCATGAATGGATAAAGACCACTCAGGACAAATGGGTCCTGGAAATCATTCAGGAAGGTTACGCAATAGAATTTGCAGAAAGACCAAGACTGAACAGGCAGATTACATCACCTGTACCAAAACACAAGGCAATGCATCAACAGTTACAAAACATTCTAAAGGAACTAACAGACAACAATGCCATCATGAAGGTTCCCCCAGCAGAGGAGGGCCAGGGAGTCTATTCAATACTTTTCACAGTACCAAAGAAGACAGGAGATCTTCGACCGGTACTCAACCTGAAATTCCTAAACAAAAGCGTGAAATGCAAACATTTCAAAATGGAAACAATAAGATCCACTCTAAAAGCACTCCTACCAGGAGATGTGCTCACGTCCATAGACTTGAAAGGCGCATACCGCCACATCTCCATAAGACCATCTCACCAAAAATTCCTCAGATTCCACAACATGGGGAAACACTTCCAGTACAAGGTACTCTCTTTTGGCCTAGCATCTGCTCCCAGAGTGTCTATGAAGGTGTCTATAATTCTCGCCTCAAAACTAAGGGAGCAAGGAATACAAGTGATACCCTACTTGGATGATTGGCTAATCAGAACAGATCAGTTCAGCAATCAAGCAGGGAGACAAGAATCACAATTCAATGTCTCGAAACTCATGGCTGGGTTATAAGAAAAAATTACTTACCATAGTAATGTTGTTTCTTCTAATAGAGTCTTGCCGTATTCTGACAATACGCAGTTAGACCAACCGGTTCAACTGCCCCGGAGAACCAAGAGTTAAACTCTATGCAAATGCATAGAACATTGAACTCGAGCTCGGTTTTCAAACCACTGTCCTTGGTACGCTCTAGAAACTGATCAGATTCTATGAAGCGAACTAGATTAATATGTATGTAATGGCCAAAACTAAACCTAACAGGACCCCAAGAGGGGCAACATAAGGAAAAAAACCAAAGGACATATAAAAGACTCAAATCACAGATGCCCACAGAAAACCAATACCACTAATGGTTTAAACCATAAAGTTGCTGCAGAAGATCCACCCTTCCCTAGGTTCTGAAGGGGAGATAGGGTGGGAAGTCAGAATACAGCAAGACTCCATTAGAAGAAACAACATTACTATGATAAGTAATTTTTTCTTCAAACGACATGAAGTCTTGCTGTATTCTGACGATATGCAGACTATAAAGCAGTGCCCTGAGGAACAGGCTCTGTAGTACTGCTGTGCCAAACCTGGCATCACTCTTTGCCTGAATGTCAAGGCTGTAATGCTTAACAAATGTATGGACATACTTCCAGGTGGCAGCCTTACATATCTCAAGCAAGGGGACTTCCCTGGCAGCCACCAGGGAGGCCGCAGTGCCTCTGGCAGAGTGGGCCCTAAGACCTGCTGGTGGGTCATTACCCAGCTTACTGTAGCAGAACTGGATACAAGCCACAATCCATCTGGCTATAGTCCTTTTTGCAGCTGACCTGCCCTGACCAACTTCACCATAAGAAAAGCTGGGAACAATCCTTCCTTAGCTCTTTTGCCCCGTCCATATAATAGCTAATAGCTCTTTTAACGTCCAGGCTGTGCAGTCTGCATTCACCTGGACTAGAGTGATCTGAGAAAAATACAGGCAAAGGAATGGATTGGTTCAGATGAAAATCAGAAACCACCTTAGGGAGGAACTTTCTATTAGTTCGGAGCACAATCTTATCCCTGTGAGGTGAAATATAGTTGGGCTCCACAGACAAGGCCTGAAGCTCGCTGATTCTTCTAGCATAAGTGATAGCCACTAGAAAAACAGTTTTCCAAGTGAGAAACTTGAGTTCTGAAGAAAACGTAGGTTCAAAAGGAGGCTGCATAAGCTGATCTATACATATGTTCAGGTCCCATGCAGGGGTCGGTTCCCTACGTGGGGGCTGAAGATGCAACAACCCCTTGAAAAACTTTTTGAAAACTGGGTGTGCAGCCAGAGAAGATGCCTTCCCTGCTGAAAGATAAGCAGAGACAGCAGAAAGATTAATCTTCAGGGTAGATGGCAGTAAATGCAGAGACTGAAAGTGGACCAGATAGTCCAGAAGCTCCAGTACTGCAGCTTGCTGTGGATACAAATCCTTCTGTGCACACCAGATGGAAAATCTTTTCCATTTAGAGGAATAGGTTTTTCTGGTAGCAGGCTTTCTGGCGCCTTTCAGAATATCCAGGACAGATTGAGACAGTTGTAAATCTGCATATTCTAGGTCTTCAAGAGCCAAGCCCTGAGGTGAAGGGACTGAAGATTGGGGTACATTATCCTGCCCTGAGAAGATGTCAACAGGTTGTACCCCTGGGTAGAGAAATCGTTTTGGTCACTGACAGTGACAACAGCATCGAGTACCATGGCTACCTGGCCCAGTCTGGGGCTATGAGAATCATTGTGGTAGACTGAGACCTCAGCTTGACCAGGACTCTGGCTATCAGAGGAAAGGGAGGAAACGCATAAAGGAACCTGTTTGACCAGTCCAGAATGAGAGCATCCAGTGGCACTGAGCCCTGAAATGGAGGCCTGCAACAATACAGAGGTAATTGGTGATTGTCTGGGGTTGCAAAGAGATCTCTATCTGGAACCCCCCACACACACACACACACACACACACACACACACACACACCCCTCCTGAATACTGAGAGAAGGACCTGCTTGTTCAAGATCCATTCATGATGGCCCTGGCTGATTCTGCTGAGAGAATCTACCAGTACATTGTCCTTGCCTGGCAAGTGAACTGCTAACAGTGACATGTTGAGAGAATATGCCAGCTTCCAAATCTTCATGGATTCTGTGCACAGCAGGGAGGATCTTGTTCCCCCCTGCTTGTTGATGTAGTACATGGTGGTGGTGTTGTCTGTCCTGACTTGCACCACCTTGCCCGGTAAGAGACTGGCAAACTCCTTAATAGCCAGGAGCACTGCTCTGAGTTCCAGAAGATTAATGTGCAAGAGACACTCCTGAGGGAGCCACATACCATGTGCTGTGTGATCCCCCAGGTGGGCACCCCAGCCCAGGAGAGAAGCATCCGTTGTCAGCACCAGAGAGGGTACCTGAGGGAGAAAGGGAACCCCCACTTTGAGGTTGTCCATCTTCTACCACCACTGAAGAACCAACGGAAGGGTGGGAGACACTGGAATCAGTTTGGACACAGAATCCTTTTTCTGAGACCAGAAGGATTTCAGGTGGAACTGAATGTCCCTCATCTAGAACCTGGCTCCCAGAACCACAACTGTGGTGGAGGCCATGTGTCCTAGAAGCTGTAAGAAGTACCTTGCTGGCCGAGGAATTCGAACCTGAAAGGATTTTGCCAATTCTATGAGGGTCTGTGCCCTTGCAGAAGGCAAAAAGGCCCTTGCCTGAATGGTATTCAGCTCTGCCCCTATAAAGTCTAGTACCTGAACTGGGGTTAAGACAGACTTTTGATGATTTACCAAAAATCCCAGAGAGCGAAGAGTATCCTGAGTGAGTTTTAGGGCTTCTGTGACCTGCTGGGGGAGATTGACCCACCAACAGCCAGTCATCCAGATAGGGGTAACCTGAAACCTCTTGCCTTCTAAGAAATGCCACCACTACTGCCATACATTTTGTAAACACTCTTGGTGCAGATGTCAGGCCGAAGGGCATAGCCTTGAATTGGTAGTGGCCTGAAGGCAGTCGAAATCTGAGATATTTTCTGTGAGACTGTCTGATGGGGATGTGGAAGTAAGCATCCTTTATGTCTAGGAATGCCAACCAGTCCCCTTGCTTGAGAGTAGGTAGAACGGTAACCAAGGTTGTCATTTTGACTTTGTAAGATGGCTGTTTAGGAATCTAAGATCCAGAATGGGACGCCACTCCCCATGTTTCTTTGGTGCCAGAAAGTACCTTGAGTACAGTCCTTTTCCCCTGTGCTGAGGTGGCACAGGTTCCACAGCTCTTGACTAAAGAAGTATGGAAACCTCTGCCTCCAGCTGGGCTGTTTCTGCAGTGCTGGAAGGTCTGAAAATTCTTGCTGACAGTTCTGGAGGCACCTTGAAAGTGAGAGCAAGTCTCTGACCCACCATCTCCGGGACCCATTTGTCTGGAGTGATGGAATGCCAGGCCTGGAGAAAGTAGGTGAGCCTGCCCCGACAGGGTAAGGGGAGGTGGCCCAAACAGAGCTTTCAGGGTGTCTGTTTCACTGGGGTAGCAGACTGGGGGGCGGAGGCGGCCCTGCCAGCACCCCTCCTGCCCCTCCCTCTAAAGAACCCCCTGGGTTGCTGGTAAGAGGGAAAAGCTTGGGCCTGGTGGAAAGGCCTTGGGTAAGGTCTGCCCCTGCCCCTGGCCTGCTGCTTCTGAGGAGTGGCAGCTTTCTCTTTTGCTAAAGCACTCCTGTATGCCACTCTGTACTCATCCATTTTCTTCATATATGCCTCAGTCTGTTCCCCAAACAGAGTTCTGGACAAGGGGGAAATCCATGGCATTATTCTGCGTGTCCTGGGACAGGTTAGTACATCTGAGCCAGGAAAAACGCCTGAGGAACACAGCAGAAGCCATAGTCCTGGAAGCTGCATCATTGGAGTCCCACAGCCATGTGGAACTGAGACTTAGATGCTTGTACCCCCTTATTGACCAGCTCCTGAAGGTCAGCAGAAAGCTCAGGAGGGGCCTTTTTAGCTAGTTGTTAGCCTCCCAAAGGGACTTTTGATACCTGGAGGCATAAGCCATATAGGAGGCTTGCCTGATACCCAAGGAAGATGCCAGGTGCCCTTTCTTGGCAAGAGAATCCACCTTCCTGGAATCCTTGTCAGGGGGGTGAGAGGCCAGAGGAATGCCAGCCTTCTCGCAGGCTGCAGTTTGAACTATCCCTACATGGCTACAATGACTAGCTAAAAAATCTGTACCATTGCCAGCCAGACTATACTTCCTGTCCATCTTCTTATCTAAAGGAGGGACAGAACTAGGGGTTTGGAGAATCTTTAAAGTCTGCTTCTTAAGGGACTTATGAATGGAAATCAAAAGTCCTTGGGATACAGGAAGATCCATCATCTCCTTGCAATCCTCTTCCTCATCATCCTCCTGCCGGTCTCTTGCACAGAGAGCTGCATGGTCTCAGCCACCTGCCTCATAAAAGCAAAATGAGAGGTAGCCTCAGAGATAGGCCTAGGAGGGGATTCGTACTGAGGATGGTCAGGACAGACCTCAGAGTCAATGAGTTCTCCTTCATCCTGTTCCTCCTCCTCATATTCAGAAAGAAAAAATTACTCACCTTAGTAATGTTGTTTCTTCTAATGGAGTCTTGCTATATTATGGCTATTGCAGTTTGTCCCACCATTAGAACTGCTCCGGAGGTGAAAGAGTTAACTTCCATGCCAGGCATGGAACTTGGAGCGCGAGCTCGGTTTGAGAAGCTCTGTCTGGAAGATTTCAAACTGAAACTGTCAGATCTTTACGAGCAACAACTCACTAAGGTTCTGTGTGGAAGCTGTAACCTCACACTAGCCAACTGGCTACTTAATATTAACACATTTTCCTAGTCCCAACACTAAGACTCAAGTCAGGAGACCAGAAAATTAAAATAAGATGAAATAAGATAATATAAAACACAACACCCAAACACCCCAAAAAGAAGGGGTGGAAAACAAAAAATGGGCATCAAAAAAGTGCCAACACTGGAATGCCCACCCCATACCCCAAGTAGAAGTTCTGAGAGGGGCAGGCGGGTGGGAGGTCATAATATGCAAGACTCCATTAGAAGAAACAACATTACTAAGGTGAGTAATTTTGCTTCAAACAACATGAAGTCTTGCTATATTATGACTATTGCAGAATACACAGCAGTACCTCCATGGAGGAGGGACAGAACCTACTTAGGGAATAGGCTCTGAAGCACGGCTGTGCCAAACCGAGCATCCCTCCTGGCCTGGATATCCAGGGAGTAATGCTTGGTGAAAGTGTGTACCGTTTTCCAAGTAGCTGCTTGACATATCTCTAAGATAGGGATGTCTCTGGCAGCAGCTAGAGACGCAGCTGTACCTCTGGTAGAGTGAGCCCTCAGGCCTGAAGGGGAACTTCCCAGTTTTTGATAGCAAAATTGGATACAAGAGACAATCCACCTGGCAATGGATCTCTTAGTGGCAGGTTTCCCTTTTCCAACCTCAACATAAGTGAGAAATAGTTGGAGGGATTCGAACCTGTGACCCTTGGTACGCTCTATGTAGTAACTTAGGGCCCTCTTAACATCTAAGCTGTGCAGCCTCCTCTCACCGGAGGAGGAATGATCAGTGAAGAACACTGGAAGGGAGATAGATTGATTAAGGTGGAAATCTGAAACCACGTTAGGCAAAAACTTCCTGTTAGTCCTGAGGACTACCTTATCCCTGTGAAAGGAAATAAAGTCAGTCTCCACTGACAAAGCTTGTAACTCACTTATGCGCCTGGCAGAAGTGATGGCTACTAGAAAACAGTTTTCCAAGTCAAGTACTTAAGCTCTGTCAAGACAGAGGTTCAAAGGGGTTGCATCAGCTGAGCAATGCAAACATTAAGATCCCAGGCAGGAGCAGGGGCCCTGAAAGGTGGATTAGTATGAAGTAATCCTTTGAAAAACTTGGAAAATACAGGGTGAGTGGAAGAGAAGAGGCTTTCCTGCTGAAATAAAAGCAGAGACAGCTGCCAAATGCACTTTCAGGGTAGCTGGTCTCAGTCCCAAAGAATTAAGATGGACCATATGTCCAAAACAATGGGCAAATCAGCAGATTCCGGGAAATATGCTTCCCAGAACACCATATGGAAAACCTTTTCCATTTAGAGTTATAAGTAGCCCTAGTGGAAGGCTTCCTAGAAGCTTTCAGGATTTCAAGAACACCTTGAGAAAGGTGTAGGTCAGCAAATTCTAACTCCTCAAGAACCAGGCCTTGAGGTTGAGGGATTTGAGATTCGGATACCAAACTCTCCCCTGGGCACAAGTTAACAGGTTGTGGTTCCTGGGGAGAAACAGAGGAAGATGGACTGCTAAGGACAGAAGGAGTGGGTACCAGGGCTGCCTGGCCCAATCTGGAGCAATCAGGATAATCTTGCAGGGCTGGGATCTGATTTTGACTAGCACCTTGAACAGGAAAGGGAAGGGGGGAAAGGCATATAGAAACTTCCCTTCCCAATCGAGGAGAAAGGCATCCAGGGGGACTGAGCCCATCACTGGGAGCCTGCAACAAAACAGTGGAAGTTGGTGATTGTCTGGGGCTGCAAAAAGATCTATCTGAGGGGTGCCCCATGTGGCAAAAACTATCCCCAGTACTCGGGGATCCACTGACCATTCGTGATGGCCCTGGGAAATCCTGCTGAGGGCATCTGCCAGGACATTGTCCTTGCCTGGGAGGTGAACTGCTATGAGGGAAGTGTTCAGGGAATAAGCCAGAGACCACAACTTCATTGCCTCGGTGCACAAGGCCGAAGACCGAGTGTCCCCTTGTTTGTTGATGTACCACATTGTAGTGGTGTTGTCTGTTCTGACCTGTACCACTTTGTTCTGAACAGATGCAGAAAAAACCTGAAGTGCTAGAAAAACAGCTCTGAGTTCCAGCAGATTGATGTGGAGCAGAGATTCCTGAGGGGACCACACTCCCTGGGTGGAGAGGTCGCCCATGTGAGCTCCCCATCCCAGAAGGGACGCATCTGTAGTAAGGGTCAAGGAGTGAGATAGAGGGATGAAGGGGACCCCTAGTCTCAGATTGCTCTGATCCTGCCACCACTGAAGGGCCTGGATCAGGGTTCGAGTCACTGGGATCAACTTGGATAGGGGATCTTTTCTTTGAGACCAAAAGGCTCTCAAGTGGAACTGAATGCCCCTTATCTGAAATCTTGCTCCTTGCACTACAGCTGTGGAAGCAGCCATGTGTCCTAGGAGCTGTAGGAAGTGCCTTGCTGGTCGAGAGACCTGCAAAGTAAAGGAGGAGGCCAGGGCCACTAGGTTTCTTACCCTTTCTAGGGGAAGGAAGGCTCTGGCCTGCTTTGTGTCCAATTCTGCACCTATAAAGGTGAGTACCTGGACAGGTTCCAGAACTGACTTTGGAAGATTGAGAAGAAAGCCCAGAGAGGTGAGCAGCTGTTGGGTAACTTGCAGGTGTGATCTGACCTGTTCCGGAGACTGACCTACAATGAGCCAGTCGTCTAGGTAGGGAAGGATGGCAATCTTGTGCCGTCTTAAATGAGCAACTGCTACTGCCAGGCATTTTGTGAATACCCTTGGGGCAGAGGTAAGGCCGAAGGGCATTGCTCTGAATTGGTAATGGCCTGAGGGCAGTTCGAATCTGAGGTACTTTCGGTTGGAGCTTCTGATAAGAACATGGAAGTAGGCATCCTTGAGGTCCAGGGAAGCTAGCCAGTCCCCTGGCCTTAGAGAAGGTAAAATCATTGCCAGAGTCACCATTTTGAATTTTGGTTTTAAAAGGTGCTTGTTCAGATATCTTAGGTCCAGAATGGGCCGCCATTCTCCTGTCTTTTTTGGGGTAAGGAAGTACCTGGAGTACAAACCCTTGCCCTGGTGTAGGGGAGAAACCCTTTGTACAGCTCTGACAGCCAGGAGGGTTGAGACTTCTGTTTCCAAAGCAAAAGTCTCTAGAGGGTTTGCAGGTGGAAAAGATCTGATTCTCATCTTTGGAAATTTTTTGAAGCTGAGAACCAGACCCTAGCTTACTACTTCCAGGACCCACTTGTCTGATGTTAAAGACTCCCAGTCCTGAACGAAGTAAGCCAGCCTGCCCCCTACAGGTAATGGAGAACCGGCCCTGGGCACCCCATCAGGGTGCCTGTTTGGCAGGAGCTTTAGGCTGAAGGGGGAGCAGGCCTGCTTGCACCCCGTCTGCCTCTCCCTCTGAAGAACCCCCTCTGAGCATAAGCCGAAGAGGAGGCCTGGGTTTGGTAAAAAGGCCTGTGAAAAGGCCTGCCTCAACCCCTGGGGGTCTGCCTCTGAGGAGTGGCTTGCCGCTCCTTGGCTTGTGCACTCCTACAAGTGGTTCTATATTCATCCATTTTCTTCATATAATTCTCTGTCTGCTCCCCAAACAGAGAATTTCCTACCACAGGAAAATCCATAGCCTTAGTCTGGGTATCCTGTGACAAACTAGTACACCTGAGCCAAGCCAATCTACGAAAGGCCACAGATGTAGCCATGACTCTAGAGGATACATCATTAGAATCCACATCAGCATGGAACTGCACCTTGGATGCCTCAATACCATCAGCAGCCACCTGCTCCAGCTCCTTGGCAAGCTGGCCAGGGGCCTGTTTGGCCAAAGCCATGACAGTGTCCCATCTAGATTTTTGGTATCTTGCCACATAAGCCATGTAATTTGCTTGTCTGAGTCCCAAGGACGCTGCCATGTATTGTTTTTTAGCCATGGCATCAATCTTCCTGGAGTCCTTGTCAGGAGGATGTGAAGCCAGGGAATATTAGCCTTATCACAGGCTGCAGCCTGAACTACCCAACATGACTGCATTGCTGTGAAAGAAATTCTGTATCAGGACCTGACAAAGTGTACCTCCTGTCCATCTTTTTGTCCACAGGAGGCACAGAATTAGGAGCTTTTAAAATTTTTATTGTTTGTTTCCTAAATGATTTATGTAAAAGGAACAGACAATCTCCTGGACTCTGGGATATCCATCATTTCCACAAAGTCAGGTTCCTCTTGCTCATCCACAGCTTCCTCCAATGGGAGCTGGAGGGTTTCAGCAACCTTTTTATAAAACAGAAAATGAGAAGGGGACTCAGAAAGTGTAGGGGGAGATTCTAAAGGTCTGTCTGGAGAGATGTCCGGTTCAATGGGCACATCCAGACTCTCAAAGTCACATTCACACTGTTCATAATCATCCTCCCCCTCCTCTGGTTCATAAAACTCTTCTATATCATATTCTTGAACCGGTGGAACCGGCCGAACCGACCTTTTGCCAGACAGTGGCGGTTCGGACAGAACCGGAGAAAGTGACTGGACAATTTGTATTGCTTTAGCCATCTCTGCAGCAGTTGGAGAAGGAATTTTTGACTCCACACCTGCTGATTTTCTAGTTTTCTTTGCTGGAACTGGCTCCTCAGAGCCAGCTTTACGTTTGGCCAAGGAAGTCTCGCCCTGGTCAGAGGGCACTCCCTCCGGTTCGGCTGGCACCGAACCGGGCTGGCCATCCGGGTCAGCGGACTTTTTGGCCTCTCGTTCCCTGAGCCTACCAACTCTCTTATCCAGGGTAGCTGCAGGGAAGTTCTTACAAATCTGGCAGTCTGAATTGAGGTGGTCAAACCCCAGACAATATACACATGTGGCGTGTGGGTCAGCCTTGGCAAAGGCTTCCCCACAGACACTACAGTGCTGAAACCCAGTAGGCCCGTTTTTTCTTGGGTTTCTCAAGACATAATGCCAGCCCTAACCAAAAAACTTGCCCTTGCCCACTAAGCAGCAGTACCAGGCAAAGGCATCCCTTGCTCCAGTTCCCAACCGTGTCACGGGTAAATGGAAAAAAGCGTAATGAAATCCGTTTTTTTAGAATGGATAAGAACCGGAACCGCACTCTAAATGCTTTTAAATGCTTGAGAACAAAGTTTTAAAACAACCTGATCGGTTCAAACCGAACCGATAAACATTACAAGTTCCACACGAAATAAACCTGTCTATTACTTACAATACCACAGACAGAGCTTGAACCGATCGGTTTGCGGTTAAAATAATAATAATCGCGGTTGAATTTGACCGAGAAAATACTGTTTAAACCGAGAAATGAACCGAGCAATAGGAGGAATCTCCGGAGCGACTGTTCAGCGAGGCGGAGTAAAGAATCTGACAGTTTCAGTTTGAAATCTTCCAGACAGAGCTTCTCAAAGCGAGCTCGCGCTCCAAGTTCCATGCCTGGCATGGAAGTTAACTCTTTCACCTCCGGAGCAGTTCTAATGGTGGGACAAACTGCAATAGTCATAATATAGCAAGACTTCATGTTGTTTGAAAGTAATATTCCTCAGGATCAATGTGTCCTGAAGGAGTTGAACCGGTATCCGGAACCGCTGACTGCCCAGACGGTACCTACGACGGTTCGCCAAACCCAGATTGCAAAGACTGCGCTATTCGGATGGCCTTTGCAATTTCATCCATGGTTGGAACCAAGACCGATTGCTTTTGTGCTTCTGAACCGGAGCACTTGGCTTTCTTTGATGGTGTGGATTCAGAAGCAGACTCCAAACGTCGTTTAGCCATCGACGGTTCACCTTCGCTTGAAAGGTCGGTTGTAGGATCCGAAGGTTCAGTAGAACTGGAACCAGCCTCAGCAGTCTTGTCCATTTTTTCTTCAGTTTACCGAGGTGCCAGTCTAAAGCAGACTGAGGGAAATTCTTACAAATATCACAGTCTATTTGTAAGTGGTTAAAACCTAAACAATACAGACAAACCAAATGTGGATCAGCTTTTGCAAATTGCTCCCCACACTCAGTACAATGCTGAAACCCAGTGGGACCAATTTTTCTCTTGGGTTTCTGTGACATAACCCTAAAATTTGGAGCTTAACTCAGTGGCTTAGTTAGGCCGGTTAAGCAAGAATCAAATACCTACTTTATCTGTAGTGGCTTAGTTAGGCCAGGATAAAGAATTGAAGAAATAAGAAAATTACCCCAGAAGGCTTAGTTAGGCCGGGTAATGGAGAAGACAAAGTCTGAACCAGCCAACAGTATAGCGCCAGCCAAACATGAACCGAGAGCCCCCGGTTCTGGTCAGGACTTTGCACCGGTATCCCAATACAGTGAAAATTTAGAGAAAGAGAGAAATTTCGAAGTTCAGTCCCCTCACGGTTACGGAACCGATCGGAAACTGAACACTTACCCAACCTAGGAAATGTGCACTATACCGAAGACAGTGGTTTGAGAACGTACTAAATTTAAAACAACAAAGCGGTTTGAAATAAACCGACGAAACTCAGCTAGACCAAAAGCAGCGAAGAGAAATCTCCAAGGCGTCTTCACTGGTGAGCGGAGTAAAGAATCTGATCAGTTACTAGAACGTACCAAGGACAGTGGTTTGAAAACCGAGCTCGAGCTCAAGCTCAATGTTCTATGCATTTGCATAGAGTTTAACTCTTGGTTCTCCGGGGCAGTTGAACTGATTGGTCTAATTGCATATTGTCAGAATACAGCAAGACTTCATGTTGTTTGAAACCAGGAGAAGAGCCAACTCAACCCATGCAGAAGGCTGGAACACTTAGGCAACCTCATAGACACTAGAGAGAGAAAGGTCCAGCCATCAGAAAAAAGGGTCTCAACCCTATTAGCCACAGTAAACAAACTAAGAAACACAAGACGGCCATCATTAGAGACCATTTCCCATACGCTAGGCCTAATGTCATCTTGTATAGACACCATCCCAGGGGCAAGATGGCACATGAGACCACTGTTATCATTCTTCATTCAACAAGGTCCCACATACGATTTGGATTTTACAAAAAGGATGCTGCTCCCTACAAACATTGCACGTTCGTTACTGTGGTAGTCAATAAGAGACAACTTATTAAAAGGTATGTCACTAGACATACAGATGGACATCTAGGTAGATACAGATTCCAGCCTAACAGGATGGGGCGCATCAACAGGCATAAAATCAGCACAGGGAAGGTGGTCAATAAACGAGTCAAAATTGCCAATAAATGTACTAGAAATAAGGGCAGTGTTCAAGGCATTAATACATTTCACAAAGGAAGTAAGAGAGAGGAATGTACTGATTCGGTCAGACAATCAAGTGACCATAGCATACATCAACAAACAAGGAGGAACAAAAAGCAGAGCAATGCAAAAAGAGGCAGAAAAACGTATCCCCTAGGCACAGAAACATCTTGCAAGCCTGACAGCCATCCATCTAGCAGGCAAATTGAACACCACAGTGGACTGGCTCAGCCGACAACTGATTCACCCAGGAGAATGGATGCTCCACCCATAGATATTCCAGTCCATCAACAACTGCTGGGGCCCAATAGAGTTAGATCTAATGGCATTCCACAAGAACAACCAGTGTCCCAGGTTCTACTCCCGATTTCAAATCCTCGGGGGTGGACACACTATCAGTAACTTGGAGCTTCCACATAGCCTACATCTTTCCACCCCTCCCACTAATTCCCCAGGTCCTGAAAAAGATCCGCAGGACCAGATCGAGGGTGATTTTAATTGCACCATACTGGCCCAGAAGAAGCTGGTTCACCACGATTGTGGCGATGGCACTAGGACATCCCTGGACCCTACCATGCAGACACAACATTCTCAGTCAGGGTCCAATTTATCATCCCAACCCAACAAGCCTCAAGCTAACAGCCTGGCTCCTGAAAGGGAGAGATTGCTAAAAGCAGGCTACCACCCCATAGTCATCAACATAATGGCAAATTCCAGAAGGAGTTCCACGACACTGACATACCAGACATACCAAAGACACTGGAAGGTATTCCATAAGTGGTGCACAGAGAAAGACAGACCCATTAACAGCATCAGTAGCCAATATCCTAGTTTTCCTACAAGAAGATCTGGACAAAGGGTTATCACCAGCATCTCTACAAGTACAAGTGGCAGCAGTTGGGGCAGCCAGGGCCCCGATAGAAGGAACAACCCCAGAGGCACACAGAGATATATAAGATTACTCAGAGCAACAGCCAGTCTCTGTCCAAAAATCAAGCAGTAAACAGCCCCATGGGACCTCACCCTGGTACTACGGCCAATGACGGATGCACCATTTGAACCATTGGAGACGGTCTCTCTACAATGGCCAACACTAAAAACTTTACTCCTAGTCGCCATTTGTTCAGCCAGGCGTATCAGTGAAATACGAGCGCTATCATGTAGAACACCCTTTCTAGTGTTCCAAGAGGACAAAAATCACTCTAAGAACTATTCCCTCATTCTTACCAAAAATATGCACAACATTTCATGCTAAGCAGAACATCGAGATCCCGGCATTCATGCCAGCAGAAGAAGTGGACCAAGAACCTCAACTCCAACTACTGGGAATGAAGAGGGTACTTTCAACATACCTCGCCAGGACAGAGGACATCAGATTAACAGACCGACTATTTATTATCACTCAGGGTCACAGGAAGGTACAGGCGGCTACAAGATCCACTATAGCCACCTGGCTAAGATCAGCAATCACTGAAGCATATAAGGCAACAAATCAAGACCCGCCCACAGGTGTCATTCTACTAGAGCTATAGCCACATCTTGGGCAGAAAGAAACATGGCATCAGTGGATGAAATTTGTGCAGCAGCCACTTGGGCATCCCCACATACTTTTACTAGACACTATAGAGTAGATGTGTCTATGGAGGCAAAGACCAACTTTGGTACAGCAGTGCTGCTAGCTGCGAAGGTAGATGCAAAAGAATGACATTGACTGACTACCCACCCTATTTTCAGGTACTGCTACTTAAATCGTTACCCAGGTGTAAGGAATGTAGAGTGCCTCAGAGAATATCCCACACAATGATAGTTTACGCACCTGGTAAAGGTGACTGTGGGGGTATACATCTCTGAGGCACTCCACAGCCCGCCCATATAGTCAGATCAGATGAGGCGATCCCTCAGTTCATACAGTTATTACCGGCATGCCGTACGGGCCAGACAGTACTAGTTTGTATGGAATAGGAAATAAACGGACCCCAAGTCCAGGGTGGTTTTTTTTTTTTTTTTTTTTTTAACTCTACTTGGGTGTGTGATTCCTTATGTTCAGTAATATCAATACGCAGATTTGTTTGGTTTATTTTAAGGTATAAGGATATGTAACAGGTCAAGAGACCACAATTTCTTACTAGGTACAGCTTTGGAAGACATCGAACTGATACAGGAGAGACAGCATCACAGGAAAGAGGGGACGGACTTCTTTTGAAGTCACATGTGCATCAGCAACCTATCAGGTGGACACAACACCCAGGTGTAAGGAGTGTAGAGTGCCTCAAAGATGTATACCCCCACAATCACCGTTATCAGATGAGTAAACTACCATTTTCATTCTCATCACAATGCCTTTGCAAATAAAGCAATTCAGTAGTTTACCAAGCTACTCAAATATTTCATCCAGAGACATTTAACCTTAACACTACAGTCCACTTAGTAATCACAGGAGTAGGCCCCAGTTACATACATGTATACCCCCCACCCCACTATTCCACTTGACATTAAATTGGTGGGGGATAATATATTCAAAAATAATATAATGTGAAAAACTGACAGCAGTACATGAAGTACACACTGAGAAAAGAAAAACACAACAACAAAGAAACAGTGGACCACATAACATTAGGAGGTAATTTAAAATTTTTAGAATCCTCAGTAGACCAACAATGATATTACCCCAACCTATTACCAATGACCTCACAACATTTTTAACCATTTACAAGACATATTAAAACGAATATTCTGATACAAACAGAGTCTGTAAAATTAAAGAAGCCTTAAACTTTAGGCATTGCGAACACTGAGCAGATCAGTCAAGTAGAGATTAATCTCTATGCATAAAGGAGTGCATTCGGCTAGCAGGAAGCTCCAGATCAGCATCGCTGTCTTCCCATTTTGCAGCAAACTTAGCAGTGAACTGCTGTGCCACCTCACAGTCTGAAAAAGACAGAGCTAACAGGCACTGTCAGTCGCACTGGGAACATCATCTGAGCTTTTGCCCTTTCTCCATCATAAGTTTCTCAGTTACCTGCAGTTCGTTTTTCTTTTCCTAAGCAAGCATGACAGTTCTGAGAAAACAGAAAAGCAAACCCCTTCCCAAAGTAAATACCCATGGACTCGCACAGAATAAAACTGGACCCACAAAGCTGGTCTTGATAAAGTCACAATAATAGTCTGAATAAGTTTTAATTTGGTATATATGACTATATATGATATTAGTGTGTAAAAGGATAAGATTGTAGCCCACTGAACCATAGTCTGAATCTATTCATAATCTCATTATTTTCTCTTTTTTAAAAGAGATGTGATATCAAATCTTTCATTCAGACCTGGACTCTTAAAGCACACAGAGCATAAATCCAAAACCCCTTTCTTTCTAGGATGTAGTTATTAAAATCACCCCCTCTGGCCCAGTGGCATGAAGGGCTGAGGCATCATGCCTTACCTCCTGCTACGCCGGCGACCCGTGTACGTGGTCCGAGCGGGTCACTGGGGGTCGGCCAGGGAGGGAGAGGATTGAGTGTCCGGAGGACAGCTCTCCTTTCACAGGGAGGGGTGGGATTGGAGATCGGTGCATGCCTGGTTCCAGTGGCAGCTGGAGGCTAGCACACTGACTCCACAAGATTAGGGGGCAGAGACGAACCAGATGCATGGCATGCCGCATGCGGAAATGCATGTGGCTCGGCCATTAGTGTCACTGCATGCCAAGTCCCGCACTCGGGGGTTGGGGGTAAAACCGGAGACAGAAAACACCGTGGACCAGCAGGACGATCCTGGCCCTCCGGAGGCACCGCACCCGGCCAGCTGGCACCTCAAGCCAGAAATGAGTACCAGTGGACGCTAGGGTGATGGGGCTGGGGGGCCGGAGGAAGGGGCTGGTCCCATGGATAAAGGAGTTAAAAGCAATTAACGTAAAATCACCCCCTCTAGAGTTTTTGTATACCTTCTCTATGCCCCTGAAAGAGAAGGTATGGTCCTGCCTGTCTGCAGCTTGCATACCATGAATAACAGAGGCATAGGTTGGGTCCCCATTCCTAATGGCCATGCATTGTTCCTGCACATATTACATACTAATACCTGGATTTAGACACAGGAGCCGTTTATAGTTACTGAGACCTAAACATATTGATGCATGAATATGCAGAATTCATTGTAGAAATATTGAAGTAAAAAATAATATATGGTAGAAACATGATACCTATTATATTCTGATATTACTAACATATTTCATATCTGCACTTTTCCAGATACCATTCTATTAGCTTGACCTAACAATCGAAGGAAGCCACATGGACATCGTCTTTGTGCCTTCATTTGATTTTTTAGATAATCTAATTATTTATTGTATATATCTTCTTTAGAATTTGCTGAGCCAACATTCATTCTCTATGTATATAGATTAGGTTACTATTTATTACTGTCATTCTAACTTTACTTTGCACTTTATCTGTTGTCACTGAATTATGTCGCTTCCTGATGACATCATTACTATGTATAAATAGAGGGCACTATTCTGTGTATGTTAGATCCTTTCAAGAAGGAATGTAATTTCAAAAAGCATCAGGACACTTGTTTGCACATTGGCACTTTGGAAAAAAATGAAGCACCTTTGATACTACTTGAGCAGCCTCTGATTTTGGGTGGTGAGTGCGGGATGTTTGTTATTCATGCTTACGAACAGACACTATAGCATCTGGGTATCTTATCTCAGGAGAAGAGACAAAACGGGGTGGATATGATTCAAGGTAATGGATACAATGGTGGTGGGGATAGTGTGTCACATTGCCACCTGGAGAACCGGGGTTTAAATGCAAACACTGGAATTCCACACTGCAACTTCCTGGGACAGGTGTGTTGCAGAGATGAGGCACTTGGTTCTCAGAGAGGGAGGGCAGGAGTTGCCCTGCGTTCACTCTTCCCTGCCAGCCAACTCAACAGCATAATCAGCATCATCTGTTAAAGTAACCTCACCTGGCCCGCCCTTCCGGATGGAGGAAGGGCGTAGCTGTGGCAAGCACAACTGTCCAGGTGGGAAACAAGAGAACTCAATGGAAAATACTAGGGACAATAACAACAAAATATGGAGAAGGCGGACTCAAGAATGCTGTTTGTTGTCAGACAGGAGAGAAGAAAGGAAAGGGGAAATTGTTTAACCAGGAAAGGCACACTAAGCCGAAGCCTGTTTCCAAGTGTGACCTTGGAGTACAAGGAAGTTAAGTGACTTGCTCAGGGTCACACAGTATGCAAGTAGGGGCTCATGTGATTCAAAACCCAGATCTTCAAGTTTGTAGCTCAGTGTCCTTAACCACTACGTTATACTGCCTCCAAGAAAGAGGGGTCATGGGCTGAAACTTAGCAGGGAGAAGGGTTAAAAGAAAATTAGGATAGCATTACTTTACAAACAGGATGACAGAACTCTAAGGCAGACTGACCCATAAGGCAATCAAATCAATTTAATTTGGGTGCGTCAAGCTCAGTTTGCAGGAGAACATCACAGGATACAACTGCTAAGACAGCAAGGGGGATGGACTTGATGAGCAATGAGTTTTATGAACAAGAAGTCCATGACTCAGCATATTCTTTCCGCTACCAAAACAATAAGAATACCATATTACCCTTTTCAAGGCACTTTTCTAGTTTAAGCTTAAAGGTAGAAACCCTTGCTGACACTACTTGTACTGGAAGCCTATTCTTAGTGACCACCACTCGTTCTGTGAAGTGCTTCTTCCTGATATGGTCTTTGAATCTTCCACCTTTCAAACAAGTTGAATGTACATTTGTCCCCTCACCCTTGTACATTCAGAATAGTGGTGTTTGGTCTAATGGTGTTATCCCTTTCAGATATTTGAAAACCATAATCACATCACCCCTGACTCTCCTCTTTTCCATGCGGAAAAGCCCCAATTCTGCCAGTCGGTCCACATAGCCTGCTTTCCAAGCCCTGAGCTACCCTGCAGGGTATTAAATAGCTGGTATAGCAGAGCAAAATGCTATGCAAAACGGAGGGTAATGCTAACCATTTCCAGAAATACATTACAGAAGACAGCTAACCATTTTTTGAGTGAGTCCATATAGCATAGAAGGCAACATAAATAAAACTATGTATTTTTTTGTGCTGATTGTGCGCTTGCTGCAGAAGCAGGCTATGGAGGTGTGGCAGTGTTGTGGCCAATGCCCTCAATGCCTTCTGAGGCGTGACCCGCTTTAACTAATGGGGTGGCACGCTGCTGCTGACTCTAGTTCAGCCAGCATGCCACCACCTTGAAATGTTTTAGCCACTGCAATTAGGACGCCTCGTCATTGCATCAGCCATTCCATTGCAATGAGGGAGCGACCCGTCATTGCAGGGCGGTCCCCATGCCCCCGACCCAGTTTGCCGATGGAGAGCCCAGTCCCCGTCAGCATAATCTCCCGACCCCCACATTTCTGCTGGATGCCGAGGGGGTGCCCAATCCCCCTCGGCGTCATGCGCCCGCCCCCCCTGTCTGTTTGCCAATGGGGTGCCCAATCCCCACCGGCTTCAGTCCCCTTCCCGACTGAATTTGCTGACATGGGAGCCCACTCCCTGTTGGCATAATGTATACTTCCCAAATATGTAGTCTGCGAAGGGGTGCCCAATTCCCTTGGCTCGTCCACCACCTCCGTAGTGCCGACGGTGTCAATCCCTCTGCCGACTACAGCCCCTCAAAACACCAGGGGTGGCAACCTGAGCCCACCCCAGCGTGCCAAATGTCCCTGTAAAAGAAAAACTGTCCCACAATGTTTTTTGGTTTTTACCCTGTAAACAAGAAACGGGTCCTCGTCGAGTTCGGCAGCCCTCCCCAACCCGCGCCCACCCTCTGTGCACCCTGCCTCCCCACACACCCTTCACCCCATACCTCTCGAGTCTGGCACAACAATCTTCGTGGACCGGAACATGTCTGCACTCTTCAAAGCCGACTCGCGAACTGAGGAAATGCTGGTAAGCTGTATAATGGCATAAACAGAGTTTTCCAACTTTGGTGCATATCTCAGGCATTTTTGGAATTTTGGCACCAATTTTCAACATGGGGTTTTGGGACCCCTCCTCATGAATTCAGCCACTGTCTATGTCGTTATTCGGTCCCGAAAGGTGATTTCGCAGTCACTGCGTGGAATCACCTTTTCCGGACCAATTAATGAAATGACAGTGCCAGTGTTAATGAGGTGGGCTCTCAAAAGGCCTATGTTGCAAATTTGGTGGAAAACAATCCCAAAAAATGATTGTTTTCTGACGTCGTATGCGCGGTTGCTACTAATGCGTAACCTCGTAATTTGCAATATTTTCACTCCAGATTTTCAATACTGGCATTTTCCCCACCTCCTTATGAACAGCACAGCTGTCATTTTCATTTCCAGCCGAAATGTGTTTTCGCACTTCCGGCGCAGAATAGCGCGGTCGCTCTGGGATATCAGTGTTCGGGACACATTAAGACAATCATAGTGACACTGCTCATGAGCAGAGGTCCTAAAATGCCTATTTTGAAAATTTTGTGATGACGGTCCATAAAATGACTGTGTTACGACCGTGCGTTGCGCAGTTTGTACGCACTCACGTTCGTAACTTCATAATATTTTCAGTCCAGGTTTTCAACATTGCCATTTTTCCACACCTACTTATGAACAGTACAGCTGTCATTTTACACAACCTGGCCAAAATGTGTTTTCGCACTTCCGGCGCCGAATAGTGCGGTCGCTGTGGGAAATCAGTTTTCGGGTTAGACAGAAAATGACAGTGACACTGTTCATGAGCAGAGGTCCTAAAATGCCTATGTTGAAAATATAGTGATGAAAGTCCATAAAATGACTGTGTTACAACTGTGCGTTGCGCAGTTTCCCTGCACCCTTGTAACTTTGCAAATTTGTAATATTTTCACACCAGATTTTCAACACAGGCATTTTTTTCACACCTCCTTATGAACAGTACAGCTGTCATTTTTCACATCCTGGCCGAAATGTATTTGTGCTTCCGGCACAGAATAGCGCAGTCGCTTTGGGAAATCCGTGTTTGGGGCAGATTAAGATCGAGCAAGTGAGAGAGGGGGGGAGTGACCAAGCTCAACTGAGCTCTGCTGGGACTGCTGCGGATTTCTTCGTGGGCAGAAAAATGCGCCGATGCAGGCAGGAGCCCAGTACAAAAGGGCAGCCTGCAGGACCAGGAGAAACAGAATGAATGAGTGACAGAAGGGGAGTGAGCGACCTAAACGGAGCTCTGTCGAGACACCTGTGAACTTCCTTGTGGGCAGAAAAGCACGCCAATGCAGGCAGGAACAGAGTACAAAAGGGCAGCCTGCAGCTCCAGGAGAAACAGAATGAGCGAGTGAGAGAGAGGGAGTGAGCGAGCTCAACAGAGCTCTGTCAGGACTGCTGCAGATTTCTTTGTGGGCAGAAAAAGGTGCCAACGCAGGCAGGAGCCCTGTACAAAAGGGCAGCCTGCTGCGTTGGGAGAAACAGAACGAGCGAGTGAGAGAGGGTGAGCGAGTGAGCTCAACAGAGCTCTGCCGGGACTTTACAGTTGCCCACCCTCCTGCCCATGGTCCTCTGTGGTCCTATATTACAGCAGGGTCTCTGGAGTGGAGACGAGAAAAAAAAAAAAATCACTCACCTAGTAATTATGTTTCTTCCAGTGGAGTCTTGCTGTATTCTGACAATTGCAGTTAGCCCCAGCCTTTAAACTGCCCCGGAGAACAAAGGGTTAACTTTTCTATGGATGGCATAGAATGTTCATCTCAAGCTCAGTTGAAGCCTCTGCCTGTTGTTATTCGAACTGCAACTGTCAGATCTTTATGAGCAAAACTCACTAGGTGTTGTGTGTGGAAACTGTAAAAGTTTTAACTAGCCAACTGGCAGAAAAAATTATATTTTGGGTCCTCAAAGGAAGACAAGTCAGGAAACCCAAAAACAAAAGCCAATCAAATGAAATAACATTCCACCCAAAGAAGAAAGAGGGTGTAAAAAGGGGACACCTCTAGGGTGTCAACACTGCGCCTGCCCACCCACATCCCAAAAATCTAGGTTCTGAGAGGGGAGGCGGGGGGAGGTCAGAATACAGCAAGACTCCACTAGAAGAAACATAATTACTAGGTGAGTAATTTTTCATCAAGCGTGAAGTCTTGCTGTATTCTGACAATTGCAGATCACTCAGTACTCCACGGAGGAGGGATGAACCTCTATGGAACAGGCTCTGGGGTACTATTGCTAAACCGAACATCACTCCCTAGCCTGGATATCCAGAGAGTAATGCTTGGTAAAGGTATGGACTGTTTTCCAGGTGGCTGCTTGACAAATTTCTAATAGAGGGATATCCCTGGCAGCAGCCAGGGAAGCAGCTGTACCTCTTGTGGAATGAGCACTCAGGCCTGAGGGTGGAGTTTTACCCAGTTTTTCATAGCAGAATTGTATACAAGAAACAATCCACCTGGCAATAGATCTCTTGGTGGCAGGTTTGCCCTTCCCAACTTCTCCATAAGTAAGGAACAACTGGAGGGAGTCAAACCTGTAACCCTTGGTACGCTCTATATAGTAACTAAGGACTCTTTTAACATCCAAACTGTGTAGCCTCCTCTCTCCTGAGGAAGAAATGATCAGTGAAGAAAACAGGGAGAGATATAGACTGATTGAGGTGGAAACCTGAAACCACTTTAGGCAAGAACTTTGTTAGTTCTAAGGACCAGTTTATCTCTGTGAAAAGAGATGAAATCAGATTCCACTGACAGGGCTTGCAATTCACTGATACGTCTAGCAGAAGTAATGGCTACCAAAAACACAGTTTTCCAAGTCAAGTACTTAAGCTCTGCAGAGGACAAAGGCTCAAAGGGGGGTTGCATAAGCTGAGCAATGCAAACATTAAGGTCCCAAGCAGGAGCAGGGTCCCTAAAGGGGGGATTGGTGTGCAGCAATCCCTTGAAGAACTTACAAAACACAGGATGGGCTGACAGAGGGGAAGGCTTGCCTACTGACAGGAAAGCAGAGACAGCTGCCAAATGCACTTTAAGTGTAGCTGGCCTAAGGCCTAGGCCATTGAGATGGACCATATAGTCCAGAACTGTAGGCAACCCAGCAGAATCTGGAGAAATATTCTTCTTAGAACACCAAATAGTGAACCTTTTCCATTTGGAATTGTAAGTCTTTCTGGTGGAAGGCTTTTGAGAAGCCTTAAGGATATCCAGAACCCCTTGGGAAAGATGCAGGTCAGCAAACTCTAACTCTTCAACAGCCATGCCTTGAGATTGACAGACCAAAGGTTCGGGTACCAAATCCTCCCCTGAGAGGATGTCAACAGGTTGTAATTCCTGGGAAGAGATAGGGGAAGGTGGACTGCTAGGGACAGCAACAGGGGGTACCAGGGCTGTCTGGTCCAGTCTGGAGCAATCAGAATCACTTTGCATGGTTGTGACCTTATCTTGACTAACACTTTAAACAGGAGAGGGAAGGGGGAAATACATACAGAAATTTCCCTTCCCAATTCAGGATCAGAGCATCCAGGGGGACTGAGCCCAAGACTGGGGTCTGCAACAAAAGAGAGGAAGTTGGTGATTGTCTGGGGCTGCAAAAGATCTATCTGTGGAGTGCCCCATCTCGAGAAAATCACTTTCAAAACTAGGGGATCTAGGTCCATTTGTGATGGCCCTGGGATATTCTGCTGAGAGCATCTGCTAGGACATTGTCCTTCCCTGGGAGGTGAACTGCTATCAGAGAGGTTTGCAGGGAATAGGCCAGGGACCACAACTTCATTGCTTCTGTGCACAAGCCGTAGACCGAGTGCCTCCCTGCTTGTTGATGTACCACATGGTGGTGGCGGTGTCTGTTCTGACCTGGACCACCTTGTTCTGTACAGATTTGGAAAAGGCTTGCAGTGCCAGAAACACTGCTCTGAGTTCCAAGAGACTGATGTGAAGCAGAGATTCCTGAGGTGACCACAGCCCTTGGGTGGTAAGATCCCCCAGATGGGCTCCCCAGCCAAGCAGGGAAGCATCTGTGGTGAGTATCACTGAATGAGACTGAGTGACAAAAGGAACTCCCTGTCTCAAATTGTCCTGATCCTGCCACCACTGCAAGGCCTGGATCAGGGTTAGAGTCACTGGAACTAGTTTGGTAAGGGAATCCTTTCTTCGGGACCAGAAGACTTTTAAGTGGAACTGAATGTCCCTCATCTGGAATCTTGCTCCCTGGACCACTGCTGTGGAAGCTGACATGTGGCCCAGAAGCTGAAGGAAATGCCTTGCTGGTCGAGACACCTGTAGGGTGAATGAAGAGGCCAGTTCCATAAGGGTCCTTGCCCTGTCCAGGGGAAGGAATGCTCTTGCCCTTATTGTATCCATCTCCGCCCCTATAAAGGTGAGGAGCTGTACTGGTTCAAGAACCGACTTTGGAAGGTTGAGAAGGAATCCTAAGGAAGTGAGCACTTGCTGAGTTATTTGCAAATGTGACTTGACTTGGTCTGGAGACTGACCTACTACGAGCCAGTCGTCCAAGTATGGGAAGATGGAGATCTTTTTTCTCCTTAGGAAAAGCAACCACTACTGCCAGGCACTTTGTGAAAACCCTTGGGGCTGATGTTAGGCCAAAGGGCATTGATCTGAATTGATAGTGGCCTGAGGGCAACTCGGACCTCAGGTACTTTCTGTGGGAGCACCTGATGGGAATGTGAAAATAGGCATCTTTGAGGTCCAGGGAGGCTAGCCAGTCCCCCGGCCTTAGAGAGGGAAGAATTATTCCCAGAGTCACCATTCTGAACTTTGGTTTTAGAAGGTGTTTGTTCAGATATCTTAGGTCCAGGATGGGCCTCCATTCTCCTGTCTTTTTGGGGGTCAGGAAGTACCTGGAGTACAATCCTTTGCCCTTGTGTAGGGTGGGAACCCTCTCTATAGCTCTGAGAGCTAGGAGGGAAGAAACCTCTGCCTCTAAGGCAAGGGTCTCTGATGGATTTGCAGGTGGAAAGGATCTGGTTCTCATCTTGGGAATTTTTTTGAAGCTGAGAACCAGTCCTGGCTTACTACTTCCAGGACCCACTTGTCTGATGTCAGAGACTTCCAGTCCTGGACAAAGTAAGCCAGCATGCCCCCTACTGGTATTGGAGAATCGGCCCGGGCAGACCCATCAGGGTGTCTGCTTGGCAGGGGCTTTAGGCTGAGGGGTGGATGCAGGCCTGCTCATCCCCCATCTGCCTCTCCCTCTAAAGAACCCCCTCTGAGAATAAGAAGAGGAGGCCTGAGCTTGGTAAAAAGGCCTTTGGAAAGACCTGCCCCTGCACTGCTGCCTTTGAGGAGTAGCTTGCCTTTCTTTGGCCTGAGCACTCCTGTAAGTGGTCCTGTACTGCCCATCTTTTCATGTAGTTCTCTGTCTGCTCCCCAAACAGAGAATTACCAATAACAGGGAAATCCATGGTCTTAGCCTGGGTATCCTGCGATGGGCTAGTACATCTGAGCCAAGCCATCCTCCGAAGAGCCACAGATGTAGCCATGACTCTTGATGAAACATCATTGGAGTCCACAGCAGCATGAAATTGCACTTTAGATGCCTCAATCCCATCTGCAGCCACCTGCTCCAGCTCCTTGGCAAGCTGGTCAGGGGCCCGTTTAGCCAGAGCCAGCACAGTGTCCCACCTGGACTTCTGGTATCTAGCTGTGTAGGCCATACAGTTAGCCTGCCTGAGTTCCAAAGATGATGCTGCCATGTACAGTTTCTTTGCCATGGCATCAGTCCTCCTGGAGTCCTTATCTGGGGTGTGTGATGCCAAGGGGATATTTGCCTTATCACAGGCAGCAGCCTGCACTACCCCAACATGGCTGCATTGCTGGGAAAGGAACTCCATGTCTGAGCCTGAAAGAGTATACCTCTTGTCCATTCGTCTGTCCACAGGAGGTATGGAATTAGGAGTCTTAAGAATTTTATGTGTCTGTTTCCCAAAGGATTTGTGTAGGGGGAATAGACAGTCTCCTGGACTCTGGGATGTCCATCATTTCAACAAAATCAGGCTCCTCCTGATCCTCTACTGCTTCTTCCATAGGAAGCTGGAGGGTTTCAGCCACTTTTTTGTAAAACATAAAGTGAGAAGGGGACTCAGAAAGCCTAGGAGGAGAAACACCTGAAGGTCTGTCTGGGGAGATGTCCAGGTCAATAGGCACATCCAGACTTTCATAATCACCATCATCATCCTCATACTCTCCTTCCTTCTCATCCGGTTCATAAAATTCTTCCAAGGTGTAATCCGGAACCGGGGGAACCGACCGAACCGAACCCCTGCCAGATGGTGCTGGTTCGGCCGGAACCGAAGTAAGTGATTGCACTATTCTTATCGCCTTGGCTATCTCATCGGTGGTCGGAGTATGAATTTCTGGGTCCGAACCGGACAATTTATCCTTTTTCTTTTTACTGGAACTGACTCCTCAGAATCTGCTCTCCTTTTGCCCTAAGAACTATCGCTCTGGTCAGAGGGCACTCCTTCTGGTTCGGTCGGAACCGAACCGGCCTGGCCATCAGGGTCAGCGGACTTCTCAGCCTCCCTTTCCCTCAGTCTACCTAATCTCTTTTCCAAGGTAGATTTCGGAAAATTCTTACAAATTTGGCAGTCTGAATCGAGGTGGTCAAACCCCAGACAATAAACACAGGTAGTGTGGGGATCAGCCTTGGCAAAGACTTCCCCACACACACACTGCAGTGTTGAAACCCAGTGGGCCCGTTTTTCTTGGGTTTCTCAGACATGGCCAATCCTAACCAAAACTTACCCTTTTTTCGGCAATCCGCCAGGAAGACTTATCAGTTCCAGACCGTGTCACTGGTCTGGAAAAACGTATAAATTGTTTTTTTTTTTTTTTTTAGAACTGATACGGACCGGTTACCACACTCTAAGTAAATACACAAACTTTTTTACCTGAAACTGATCGGTTCAGCCGAACCGATCCACAATTTACAAGTTCCACACAGAAACTATACAGAAAACCTATCTAGTACTCACGGTACCACAGACAGAGACTTAAACCAACAGATCGGAGTGTTATAAGAGTCTGCTTGGTGTAGTTGAAGGTCTTAGCTGGTGCTGGCTCACCCACAAAAACACTGTTATAGTCTCCATTGGACATAGCACAGCTATTTTTCTAGGTGCAACGTCAACCCTTCATGCTACGTCTGTACCCCAGTATGTTATCTGTATCTATCTATCTATCTATGTACTTATTTAATTATATTTAAGTTATAGAAATTAATTAAAAGAGGTTTTTAAGGAAGTGCGTTTTAATGTTTATGCCATTTAGTCTGCTCTCTTGTAATGGTGCCCTGAGCCTTCAGGGAAGGGCACCAGAATAGAAATAAGCTACTACTGTTACTAAGCAGCTTGCTTAAGGTTACACAGTGAGTATGTGGCTTTGGTGAGGATTTGAGCCTGTGATCGTCCCCATGCTAGTGCATTAATGGATACTGCAAGCTGCCTCCTTTGTGTTACATAGTAATGACCTAGATTCACATAAATGAGTCGTACAGTAACACGCAGCAGTCATGAACACCCCACACAAAGCTGCCTGTTCCTAAATGACCAAAGGACATTGGGCCAAACTCTGAATGACCACAAACAGTGGTGCAGATTCTATTTACAGCAGATTTGGGATCTGGAGTTGATTTGCAACAATTTTACATAGTAACGATATTATTTCATGCAGAAACACTATTAGTGTCCTTTTAGAAATAATCTAACTCTACTGATCCAGAGTTAAATCTTGTACAACTACTCCACAGCAGGTTCAGCCATTACTCTGTTTTCAAGGCTAATAATTATTCTTCTTAAACTGGTTCAAAGCTATGCTACATACAGTGTACCCCAGGATATAACAGAATATACATTTCTCTTTAGAAATAGATTCTTTTAAGCAGTGTTCCCACATTTATACATGAAGTCCCAACCGTACTACTGGGTCTGTTCATGAAAAGGGGTTACCAAAGTGTGACATGAGGGTCAAATTTTCTAATTATTTCTAGACTACATTTGTGATGCATTTCAAGATATTATGACCCAAGTATGAAAAAGTAAACATATTGGGAGATAAAAGCCCCACAGGTTCCTGAGATAAAAGAACTGCATTGTGGTGAGTGTAACAAGTGACACCACACACCGTGGTGAATGTAGCACCTGACACAAAACATTTGTTTTAGTAGTAAAAACTTCAATAAGCATGTAATGAGTTGTATTAAAACAGGAGAAACAAATATTTATAAGAATTATATTATATTAATTGCAAATGTGATGCTTTGCACCATGTACCGTGGTGAATGTAACAAGTGACACCATACTTATGTTTCACTTACTAAAACTACACTAAACATGCCCAACAACTAACATACTGCTGCTACTGACTGACACACTACTATAGAATATGAAAAAATTGACAATTACATTACTGGCAAGTGTGATGCTTAACACCACATACCGTGGTGAATGTAACGAGTGACACCACACATTTGTTTCAGTTTTACAAAGTTTAGTGAACATGCCTAATGGCTAACATGCTACTAATAATAACTGGCACAGTGCTACAAAACCTGGAGAAATCTGACAATAATAACAGTAGTGACAGGTGTACTGTTTAATACTACATACTGTGGTGAATGTAACAAGTGACACCACACTTATGTTTGACTTACTAAAACTGTACTAAACTTGCCTAACAACTAGCATACTACTATAACTGACTGACATACTGTTATAAAACATGAAAAAAAATCAACAATTACATTACTGGCAAGTGTGATGCTTAACACCATATAACGTGGTGAATGTAACAAGTGACACCACACATTTGTTTCACGTTATAAAAAATTTACTGAACATGCCTCATGGCTATCACACCACTACTAATAACTGACATAGTGTTACAAAACCTGGAGCAATTTGACAATAATAACAGTACTGGCAGGTCTGATGGTTGACGCCACATATCGTAATGAATGTAACGAGTGACACCACAAAGAAAATCCATTTTAACTCTCCACCCCATATACACTGAATAATCCCTATTACAATTTATGCTCAGCACTTTCCTTAGACATGCAGTTGTCACTGAAATATGCTGTCTGAAAATGTGCCCAACAATCAGTGAATGATGGTAACCAAAGTCTACCTGTGCTGAATGTAACTGCAACCCTCATTGTTGCATGCAGTGCTTATCTTCATGGAATGTAGCCCTACAAATGGAGGAGCCACGTGTAAACAATGGGTTTTAAACCACAACTCAGCTCCTCCCTCTATGGTTGCTCCTTGATTCTGATGGGCAGGTTATGACTTTGCAACTGTCACAGACTGACGGGTAAACATTGGACCTGATGTGACCCCAAGTACAGTGAGGGTCAGAGGTTGCTGTCCCTTCTGTGGGAAAGATAGATCAGGCAGTGTAACAGTCAGTTGTCACAAGGAGGCAAACTAGGAGAGAAGCCAGAAAATCTTTTAAAGTGCTAATAGCACAATTACAGATTTGGGGGCCATGTGGGTGAATGTAACGTGCTGTGACACCAACTGTTACATTCACCACACTAAACACAAAGCTGCATAAATTAAAAATGGAGCATTACAATGGGCTAAAGAGTACAGATAATAAAAAACACAATTCCATATTAGTAAGTGGACTTACTTTAATAATGGAAAACGGTAAATAAAGCTTGTAAAAACAAACAATTAGTAAAACATGTGTTTTTGCATGTCACACTTTTTCAGGTAAAAAAAAGCAGCAAAATGGAGCAGGATACCCCATCAAAAAAAAATATGGATACCCTAGAATTCTATATTTATGTTATCTATCTGCCCATATAGCCAGCATTCAGATTTAGTCAAAACATGTGCCTGACAGTTCTTGATTTTTTAAAATGTGGTATGCACTGTATGGTGGGCATTGGTAACCCCTTTTCATGAACAGACCCTACTACATTTAATTTTTACATACCACTTGGGGAGTATAGCCCTACCACCCTCTGTGCCCCAAATGGAAAGATACAGCAGAACATTGCAAGCTTTCAACGCCTTTCTTTTACTGCTGTTGCCTATCTGTAGAAGCTTGCTTCTCAAATGCCTAGCTGGACTACAAAAATAAAACAGTTCTGGACTTCCAGTTGGGCTTCCAAGCCGCATGGCGGTGTAAAAGCAGAGCTCCGCTACACCCCTCACTAATCTTCCCGATCTGACGCTTTTAACGACAAACTTAAAATACACAAGATCTAGATATCAGGGACATACATAAGGAGTATTGTAAAGAAGAAAAATAAAAGAAATTGAACAACTATGGGCAGCAGTGAGCAGAATTAAATCGAGCAGCAATGTCAGCCTAGGAGCCCTCCAACTCGGAAAACTCTCAAGCACCAGCAGAACGGCAGGACCAGACGACCATACCAAATAATAAAGCGAGAAACAAACACAAAGTTTGATACTATATACAAGAAGCTTTTATCGTTTCATGCAGAAATTAAAGATCTTTATGGAGAGCTTCGCAGAGACGTAGTAAGCCTGGAGCAACGAGCTGATGCATCGGAGAGACAGATAACAGCAGTAGAGAATAGAGTAGATGACATGGAGAATACAATTCAACTCTTAAAAGATCAATGTGTACAACTGCAAGAAAAACAAGAAGATATGGAAAATAGAGCTCGCAGAAAGAACCTAAGATTATATTGCATCCCTGAAGGCTCAGAAGGTCAGGACATTACTGAGTTTACAATTGCCTTGCTCAAAACAGCTCTTGAATTGCCCTCAGATATTCAATTATCATTAGAGACAGTTCACCGTGCACTGGGCCCACGGCCTACAGATCCGAATGCTAGGCCTTGATCTATTATTATGCGCTTTGTTAGCTACGCAGTCAAGGAGACAGTATTAACAGCAGCATGATGAAAGGGCAAGGTCTTTTAAGGACAAACTTGCTTCTGTGTTGATAACGACTACGCTCCACAAATTATGCGTAATCGCAGAGCATATGCAGACATCTTACCAGCTTTGAAGGAGGCAGCCATTAGATTCACAACACCATACCCAGCCAGACTTGTGGTGCAACTTTCATCGGGAAGGAAGGAATTTCATACTGCGGAGGAGGCCAGAGAGGAACTCCTTAAAGCGTGAATTCAAATAAAAACAAAATCCACGTTAGGATTACAGAAAACTGACCCACCGCGCTGGCATACGGTGAATTTGAGCAGAACACGGAATGGCGGAGAAGTAACAAAGTGGGGAAACATTTCTAATCGTCTGGCAATTTTTCGACGATCGGCAAGGGGAAGAACCTGACTGATAGAAGCTGAAGCTTAGCTTGTGATTTTTCAATGGTCCTCTGGTTAGAGGTCCCTGAAAGCTTATGACTGATGAGAGGGACTGGGAATTCAGTTGTCTGAACTGGGATCTTTATTAGAAGACAACTCTCTCACAGGAAGTTGGACAAAGAAAAGGAACACTTAATAATTTTACCTGCAGAAAACTTTGTCATAACAAAGAAACAAGTAAAACATTTGATCTGGCTGTTTGAACTGGCCTTGACGACTGCTCTGAAGGAGGCAACTGATATAACTTTGAAGAGCAGATTATAGTGCTCTGCTTGATTTGTTTTCAGGGATAAACTGATATAACGGCCTGAGAAAAGCTGCCCTAGTTGTATACTACAGAATTTAGTTAATCATAAAAGAAACAATTTGCATTGCCGGGGGGGGGGCATCTCCAGATGTTACAGGGAAGCCCATTTCAAATCAAAGACAGGCAGGGTATTTTGAGTTAACATTTGGATTTTTATTTAGCTTGTCTGCATATTTCTTTTTATTTTTTATTAGGGGAGCAGTAGATCCCCAGGAGGCCTGGGCATTTGGTGTTACCAGATATCCTCTAGTGACCCCAGACTATCAGGAGGCACACTTAGGGAGTAGGTTTTTAAACTCCCCCTACCTTGGAAGTCAGTTTTATTTGGAATACAGTGTATGTACATAGTTATCAAGACAAAGATCAGACATATACTGATAATTTGTTTCAGATTTCAAAAGGTTTGATAAGATCGCAGCAGGAGATGTTTAAGAATAATCTAAATGGGAAAGGCATAAAATGTTTCAAAAAAAGTGACGATCAGAAAGATGGCTCGGGTTGGGGACATCAGTATGGTGATCCCCAGGAATTGGATTATTAAGATGGGGACAACAGGAGAGAATATGTTTCCATAAGGTAATAAGATGGCTACTCAGATAGTAAAAGCACTCTCGCTTAATATAAATGGGCTTAACAACCCCATTAAAAGGGCCAGACTGTTCCAATATATCAAGAAACATCCCAGTGATTTTTATTATCGCTAGGAAACACACTTAACAGATACCGAACATGCAAAATTGAACTGGAGGGGCAGGTTTTGGGTATATGAGTCGTCCTTTCCTAAAGGGAAACGACAAGGAGTAGCCATTTTAATACCTAGGACCAGAAGAAGCCAGAAGGTGAAGGAAGGAAACATATTCAATTCAGTGCTTCAGAGTAACTGGTAATTGGTATTTTTCTTTTAAACTTAGATTGTAGGCTTGTAGTGACACTATACTTTCTTTCTGTGTTGTCTTTACTTATAATTGTTTTTGGGCTGTTGAAAATGTAAAAACATAGTGGTGGTGTAATTCTGTGCTGTCTTTAATTGCTGCAAATTTTATCTTGGCTTGTCTGACTGTCCTGTAGCTGGGTGAAGGGTGTTAATTGTCTGGCCTCTCCCACCCCTTCCCCCAACTCTTAATTATATGCCCTGATAAATCTGATTGACAGAAGCTAAACACAGGGTATAGTAAGAGGTGTGAAGTAGAAGGGGCATAAGGGGAAGAAGACCACCTCAGCACCCATAATGTTTTGACTCATTTATTTATTGGTTTTTTCCTTAAAAAAAAAAAAAATATATATATCTGAGGATCAGTTACAGGATTTTAGTACTGTAAATAAATAAAAGGGAACTAAGAGAGCTTCAGTAGCAGAGAAGTAGTGGAATTGCAGTATAATGTGGGGGTGCAATGCAATGGCTGTGGGGCAGCCATATTCAGGCAGACCTTCTGGACACTGAGGTGCTGCCCTATCTGCATGCATCTCTCGGGACTGCGGATGAGGTAGCCAGACTCAGAGCGGAAGTAAACTGGGTCAGGAGTACCATCGCCCCTATCCAGGGACCACCCAGTCCAATGCAGCTGCTCAAAGGATGCCGAGAACGAGGAGCACTTGGATGACAGTGGGCTCAGGGAGGGTTGGAGCAGTCAGGCAGAGGCATATCCCAGATCCTATTCCTCTCAAGAACTCATATGCCACACTGGCAAATGAGGACAACCAAATAGAGGTACCCAGGGAAGTGGAAGGAAAGGATGTGGAGGTTAGGCAAGGAGGTACCCAGTGGGGAAAGCAGTGGACCCCAGAGGAGGAGGAAGAATCCTGGTGGGGACTCCATCATAAGAGGGATCCAGCTAGGAACACAGGAGGGGAGGACAGGGAGGTGAGGTGCCTACCAGGTGCCACGGCATGGAGGGATGGAAGGAAGACTGGGGATCACTGGGAAGGCAAGACGGGAGGGTGAGCTGGATGTCATTATCCACCTAGGTACTAATGACTTGGCAAATGGGGAGCCAAAGGAAGTTCAGGAAGAGTTTAGGAAACTGGGGAGGGGTCTCAAGCAAGTAGCTACTTCTGTCACTTCTCAGAAGTACTACCTGTGAGAGGCAAGGAGATAGGAGTGCATGCACCAGGAACTTTAACTCATGGTTGAAGAACTGGTGCTGTGAGGAAGGGTTTGGATTCATTGGTGACTGGGGACCCACCTGGAGGATGGAGGTTTGTTCAAGCCTGGCGGCCTGCATCCATCCTGGAGGAATCAAGCACTCAATGGTAAGTTTAAATGCTACATTGACAAGCATTTAAACTAGCAAGGGTGCTTGAGCCAGCAAGGACGGTACCTACTTGCTCACCCCCACAGCTAGTAGTGGAACCAGTGAACCAGAGGAGTGGCTATCTCTGCAAAGCAGTGTGCAAAAGATGGAGATTAGTGTCCAAAAGGTGGATAAGCAGAAAAGGGGCAAAATTCAGCAGAAGGGCAGACGCAAGGAGAACCAGGGATAAATGACAACCAAGGAAGGGGCTGGAGTAGAACAGTGAAGCAGTCTAGGGAGGTCAAATCATGGAAATCCATGTTTGCAAATGCCAGGAGCCTTAGCAACAAGATGGAAGATCTGGAGGCTGTCATGGTACAGTCAGACCTGGACATTGTGGCCATCACTGAAACCTGGTGTAATGATAACCATGACTGGGAGATGGCCATACCTGGCTACAACATATTCAGAAGAGACAGAGCAGGCAGGAAGGGAGGAGGAGGGCACTATGTGAAAAATGACATAAGGGCCACACAGATCCAGGAGGAAAAAATGGGGAGAGATACTGTGGGTTAAGCTGGAAAGGAAAATGGGGCCAGCCATCCAGACAGGTGTGGTCTATAGACCACCAGCCCAGGAGGAAGAAACAGATAGGAGTTGATGCTAGCCATCCAAAGGATGGCAGACAAGGTGAGGTAGTACTGGTTGGAGACTTCAATATACCAGACGTGGACTGGAGCATCCCAGCAGCAGCATCAACTAGGGACAGATTTATCCTGGACTCTCTTCAGGTGCCTTCCTCAAGCAACTGGTCATGGAACCAACTCGGCAGAAGGCAATACTGGACCTTGTGCTCACAAACAGGGACAGTGTGATGGGGGTAACAGTGGGGAGCACCTGGTAACAGTGACCACCAGTCATTGTGGTTTGAAATCACAGAAAGAGCAGAACCAAACCACACAAAACACGATCCTGGATTTTAGGGGGCAGACTTTGGGAAAATGGGGAGATACTTGAAAGAGGCATTAAGGGAATGGGAAGGAATCAGGGGTTGAGGAACAGTGGGCAGTATTTAAATGGGGATTATAAGAACAACAGAATTATGCATTAAGCAGGTTAGCAAGAGGAAAAGGAAGAGGAGACCATTATGGTTTTCAAAGAGGTAGCAAAGAAAGTGAAAGCCAAAAGATTGCATTCAGGCAATACAAAAGACACAGGCAGAAGGGATAGGAGAAGTACCAGGAGAAACAAAGGGAGGCAGGGAAGTCAGTAAGGGAAGCCAAAGCTCAGACAGAAGAACACATTGCAAAATCAGTGGGTAAAGGGACAAACCTTTTACAGGTACATAAGTGAAAAGAAAGACAAAGGGAGGGATAGTGAGACTGAAGGGGGGAGGATGGGAGCCGTGGAGGATGACAACAGTAAAACTGACATATTGAACAGGTATTTCTGCTCAGTCTTTACTAAGGAAGAGGGGGTAATGGGTCTGAAGGGAGTACAAGGGTGAGAATGGTGCAGATGGACACGTCCTTTACACGAGAAAGGGTCCTGAAGGAACTGGAAGTAATAAGAGCTAATAAAGCAATAGGGCCAGATGGGTGCACCCCAGGGTCCTTAAAGAACTAAGAGAGGTGGTGGCTGAACCTCTGGCTATCCTGTTCAGCCAATCACTGGAAACAGGGAGGTACCCAAAGACTGGAGGACAGCAGATGTAGTCCCCTTATACAAAAGTGGGAACAAAGAGGAAGCAGGAACTACAGACCAGTCAGCCTCACCTCGGTAGTGGGAAAGATCATGGAAGCACTACTGAAGGAGAGATTGGTGGAACATCTGGTTGTCAATGGACTACAGGACCCAAGGCAGCATGGTTTCACCAGGGGGAGGTCATGTCAGACCAACCTCTTTGAATTTTTTGACTGGGTGACTAGGGAGGTGAATCAGGGGAGGGCAGTGGACATGGCCTATCTGGACTTCAGCAAGGCCTTTGACACTGTGCCACATAGAAGACTATTACACAAACTGGGGAATATGGGTGTGGGCAGGACAGTAGTGTGGTGGGTAGGTAACTGGCTGGGTGGCAGGACACAGAGGGTGGTGGTAAATGGCTGTCACTCCACAGAGGGAAGAGTGACCAGTGGGTACCACAGGGATGAGTGCTGGGACCGGTCCTATTCAACATCTTCATCAGTGAGACATTGCACAGATCTAGAAGGCAGAATTTCACTGTTCGCTGATGACACAAAGCTCTGTAACAGAGTAGACACCAGAGGGTGTAGACAGAATGAGAAGGGACCTGCAGAAACTTGAAGAATGGTCAAGGGTTTGTGAGTTGAAATTCAATGCAAGAAGTGCAAGATAATGCATATGGGGCACAAAAACCCTGGCACAATATATCAGTTGGGGGTGAGGATATAGCATGCACCAAGCAGGAAAGGATCTTGGGGTTGTCATCTCTGATGACCTCAAGGTAGAAACAGTGTGACAAGGCATCAGGTAAAGCAAATAGGATGCTGGGATGTATAGGCAGGGCATCACCAGCAGGAAAAGGGAGGTCATAATTCCGCTATACAAGACACTAGTGAGGCCCCACCTGGAGTACAGTGTACAGTTCTGGAGACCATACCTCACGTAAGGACATAGACAGGATAGAGAAGGTTCAGAGGAGGGCAACAAAGATGGTGCATGGGTTGCATCACAAGTCCTATGAAGACAGGTTGAAGGAACTGAACATGTACTCCCTGGAGGAGAGGAGGGAGAGAGGGATATGATAGAGACATACAAGTATCTTACAGGGAGGAACAGAGGTGCAGAAACACTATTTTAAGCGAAAAAGATGTTTCAGGACTAGAGGGCATGGGATGAAGTTGGAGGGAGGACGATTCAGAGGAAACATGAGAAAGAATTTCTTCACAGAACGGGTGGTGGACAAGTGGAACACCCTGCCAGAGGAAGTGGTGGGGGCTGAAACAATCACGGGATTTAAGAATGCATGGGATAGACATAAAGGAATTCTAGAGGTCAGGGGTAAGGGGAAATAGACTTCTAGGAAAACAAACTGAACTTACAAGCTCAAATGGGCAGACTAGGTGGGCCATAGGCCCTTATCTGCCGACACTGTCTATGTATCTATGTATATGACCTCTCCTTTTCATTTAGATACACAGTGCGTAGACGCAGAGGGAAGGTATGTAATCTTAAAAGGTACCTTTTATGGGACAAAGATCACATTAGTGAACGTGTATTTTCCCCCTCTTACATCTGTTTGTCTTTTTAAATGATTTTTTGCAAAGCTCCTAGACATTATACACGAATGTCTTATTATAGGGGGAGATAGCAATTCAACTTTGACACCCTGGTTGGACTCCTCTGCACCTTTCAAATATAGGATAACATCAGCCCAAAGATTATCTATCTCTCAACTTAGAGCATTGGGTCTAATCGATGTATGGAGACATTTTTATCCTCTTTCTGGGGCATATATGTTTTTCTCCCCTAGACACAATTTCTACTCAAGATTGGACTACTTTTTCATTTCAAAAGAACATTTGGACTCTTTACAAGATTTAACTATAGGACCTAGGTTTCTTTCTGATCATTCTCCCCTATTTTTGAGGCTAGATTTTAAAATACCAAGGAAATCCACTGGGTGGCACTTGAATACATCTTTTCTAAAGGATAAAGCCTTTAGGGACAGCTTTAACTCAAAAATAGCTCAGGTTATTGCAGAAAATTCGTCCCAGGAGACATCCAATATAATTGTTTGGGATAGTAACATAGACTTTGACGGCAGATAAGGACCACTTGGCCCACCCAGTCTGCCCATTTCCCCTTCCTATTGGATAAGCTGCAGATTCTAGTTACCCAACAGCCTACTTCCTGCAACCCCCCCCCCACTACAATTGCCTTATGTCTGTCCCATGCATGTTTGAATTCCCCCACTGTTTTAGACCCAACAACCTCCCCAGGAAGGCGGTTCCATGCATCCACCACTCTCTCCGTGAAAAACAATTTCCTCACATTACCCCTGAGCCGTCCCCCTTCCATCTTTAAATTTTCCCACCTTGTTCTTACACATCTTTTTCTGAAAGATGCTACCCTCCTGGACTTTGTTGATTCCCCTTGAGGTACTTGAAAGTTTCTATCATGTCCCCCCGTCCCTCCTTTCATCAAGGGTATACTTATTAAGCTCTCCAAGTCTCTTCATATGGTTTCTGATGCACACCCTGCTCCATTTTAGTTGCCCTCCTCTGGACTGCTTCCATCCTGTCTATGTCCTTGCATAGATGGGGTCTCCAAAACTGCACACAGTATTCCAGATGGGGTCTCACCAACTGTCTGTACAGAGGGATAACCACTTCCCTTTTTCTACTTGTGATGCCCCTTCCTATGCATCCCAGTATCCCCCTGGCTCTCCTTACTGACTTCTCACATTGCTTACCCACCTTTAAGTCAGTCATTTGATATGACTACCCCCAAGTCCCTTTCCATTTTTGTTGTTGTTAGTACCTCCCCTGCTATTGTGTACTCTTCTCCTGGGTTTTGGTTTCCCAGGTGCATTACTTTGCACTTATTTGCATTGAATCTAAGTTGCCATATGTCTGACCATTCCTCCAACCTTGTCAAGTCCCTTCTCATCCTTTCTACCCCCCCCTTGTGTATCAACTCTGTTACAGATCTTTGTGTCACATCTGCAAAGAGGCATACCTTTCCCTCCAGACCCTCTGCAATGTCACCTATAAAGATGTTAAAGGGGACTGGACCCAGTACTGAGCCCTGAGGTACTCCACTAGTAACCCCCCCTTCTTTGTACTGTGAAGGTTGTGATCGGGGAGAGATAATTGCATATTCAGCATACAAGAAGAGATATTGGGAAGCACGATATGAGAAATTAAGGGCACTACAAACAAAGTTTACCCCTATTACCACAGAGGCCCAATCCCAGATTAATCAGACAAAGGCGGAGCTCCAGAAACTTTTAGACGTAAAAACACAATACACACTATTTTACTTGAAAACATATAGGTATGAGGGAGGGCCAAAAGGGACGAGAAATTTAGCCTGGAGGCTTAGGGAACATAGGACAGCCACAATCATAACACATTTAGTGGATCCGGAGAGAAAAACAAGAGCTCTTAACTCACAGCAGATATTGCAACAGTTCCAGAAATGTTATAGGCAGCTATATGAGAAACCACAAGGTCCAGAATTTAACAAAGTTGAGGAATTTTTCTACCCCCTTACATTAAGAAAGCTAAATAAGGAAATGGAAATCAGATTAAAAGCCCCCATCAGATCAAAGGAAGTCAGTCAGACGAGCCATAAAAGAAAGTAAATCATTAAAAACCCCTGGCCCAGATGGATTTCCGTCCGAGTGGTACAAGACTTTTAGTAAACAACTGACTCCTTTACTACTAAACGCCTTTTCAGAAATTCAACAGGAGAGTCCCCCTCCTCCATCATGGGATTACACCAATATTTCACCTATCTTAAAAGTAGGCAAACCAGCAGATTCAACTACTTCATATAGGCCAATATCCATATTAAACATGGACTACAAGTTATTTATGTCCATATGGGCACATAGACTAGAGGAAATGTTACCCTATTTGATTAATTCAGATCTGGGTTCATTCGAGCCAGAGAAACTACAGATAATATATGCAGAATGATCCATTTGTTGGACCACTTAAATCAGAGACAGATACAGGCAGTGTTGCTCAGCCTCGACGCAGACAAAGCTTTTGATCGCATCAGTTGGCCTTTTTTATGGGAAACTTTGTGCAAGTTTGGATTTCCTAGAGAATTCTCTAGCATGATACAGAGAATTTATACCTTTCCCAAGGCATATGTTAAAGTGAATGGACAGTTATCTTCAATGATACAGCTGGGAAGGGGAACTAGGCAGGGCTGCCCACTTTGAGCCATTGGCTGAAGCCATAAGGCAACATCCTAATATTCAGGGGGTCCCTTTAGGAAGGAGGGATTTTACTATATCATTATATGCAGATGACATATTATTAACACTCCTAGAACCTGAAAAGTCCATTCCTTCTACCTCACAAGTGATGCATAAGTTTTCAGAAATAGCCGGATATAAAATAAATATACAAAAAACAGAGTTATTATCTTTAAATTTCACACCCTCTTAGACTCTGAAGAAACAGATTCCTCTGAAATGGAGAAATAATAAGATTAAATATTTGGGTGTAAATATTCCCCAGAAACTGGAACATTTGGAACTGTTTAATTTAGAGTCCCTATCAATAGAGATAGAGAATTTAGTCAGGAATTGGACACATCAGGTATTATCTTTTTCAGCTCGAATACAAGCTATTCGGATGACCTTATTTCCTAAGATATTATATTATTTTCCAGACTTTACCGATTATTCCATCACAATTCTACTTTGCATACTGGGCTAGAATTTTTTCGAGGTTTGTATGGGCTGGGCAGCAGACAAGGGTCAGATGGTCTCTGTTACAGTTACAGTGGCAAAGGGGGGTTGTAATCCTCCAAACCTTAGAGATTACCATAAGGCAGTAACATGTAAAATAGTGATGACATGGCTGAATCCTCAGGTACAGAAATCATGGAAATGTATTGAATTTATACTAAATGATCTTGTAAACATTATCCCTATTATATTTGCCCCCCAAAATTCTTATCCACAGTTACAAAACTTTACATTTGGAACCCGTTATACGTTAAAGGCTTGGTATGAGTTAAGGGCATCTACTACATTAACTGAAGTTTTCGGTTATTTTAAACTAATAGGTACAGAAAATATATCTTTGGAGATGGGTGCTGTTCGGGTCCATCAAGAATGGCAGAAAAAAGGTCTGCTTTTGTTATATCAATACCTGGATGTAAATGGAGTACTGCCTTTTGCCACACTACAGGCAAAATATCAATCCCCCATACTCATCATTACAGATATTTACAGATTAGGACATTTATACAGAAAGAATTAGCATTAAATACTCTGCCCTCTCTCATGCCTATGTTGATGTCCCTTTTAAGGGATGCTATAGAAGGCAGGGAACAAATTCATTTAATTGGACAAATATATAAAGCAATAAGAGACTTTGGGAAGGAATCTACTGTGGCTATCTTGGGGAGATGGAATAGAGAATTAGGGACTCTGATAACTTATGAGAAATGGTTGGAACCTATTCCTCACTCGATGAGAGTATCACAGTCATCATACTGGTCAGAATATATATGGAAATGTCGTAGTAGATATTTTTATACCCCTGACAAAATTGCTAATTTTGTATCCATGAGGCATGGCCTTTGTTGGAGAGAGAGTGTGGAGAAAAAAAGGCAAATATAACACATATTTTTTGTGTCTGTCCGAAAGTTACCCAATACTGGTTAGACATAGAAAAAAAATAGAGTATACAAAATATTGTGGGACCAGAAATTAAATTATCCAATCAGATGATTCTGCTTTATATTGGGGAAGACGGAAAAGTTCCACCAAGGAGAAATAAGTTATACCTGTACCTGGCAACAGCTAAAAAGGTTTTAACTCGCCTATGGCGAACAGCTAAAATACCCACCCTCTCTTATTGGCATTCATTGATGACTGAGATATATTATCTAAAGAGAATAGTAGCTTCTAGAGCTGGAAGGATGTCACAATTTGAGCTCCAATGGAGGCCATGGGTTTTCTATATCTCGCCTCTGGATATAACATTTGTTCCCTGGTAGAGCTATTTGAAAGCTACCAATTTTTGTAGGATTTGAATTTTGATCTAGTGTCATTTGATATATAAAAGAATGATGTTGTAGAAACATGAATTGCCAACCCGAAGAACATTTCATGTACTGTAAGACAAAAGAGCAATACTGTATAGATGAACTCCAGTCATATATCTATATTAAAAAAAATTAAAAAATAAAACAGCTCTTTGAAATGTCTAGTGCCTCTATATATTTCAGTAATTGTTCATTCAAGAAGCAAACACATACTTTATAAACGTCTTTAACAATTAATATATCAACTGTTGTGCAGCCTGCCAAATGCCTCAGAATGTATTATACAGAAATACCAAGCTACAAAAGAAAGCATTTTTATGTACGTTTAGTGCATATCAGACAAAAATAAAAGTACATCCTCTGAGCTTTTGAATGCTACATGAGGTTGACACATAGGCTATATATTTGCAGACAATAATGATGTAAATTTCTTTTCACTAATGACAGAAATATAGAAACTAACAGACAGTAGGCAGTAGTATCATTCCGTATATGTAATCTTATGTCTGAGGGATGCAGAGTCTAGGACCCACATTCATGAGAGGCAGAGAGGTAAGGCAGTACAGTAGCGAATTGAATTTCTGAGCAGATTCACAGAGAATGGGAAGAGCTCCACCTTCTGAATGATTACTGTAACAAGAAGACTGAAAAAATGATGTAGCCCTTATGCAACAAGGCACTGGCATATTCTTGTGGCATTTTTTATAGCCAGTTTTAGGCAACAGCACAACAGTAAAGGAAAACTGCACAAATCTGTAAAACCTTCCCCCCAAAGGCTAACCTCCCAAATAACTTTCTGTTTAAAAAAAAATGTATGTATGTTACCCAAGTCCTCTGTAGTACAGTACTAAATAAATCAGAGCTATGTATTTGAAAAGGAGATGTTCTTGTGACTGCCCCAACACCTATGGTATGGGACAGTCCCTGATCTGATCATTGAGGTTTTTAATTTACATTTGTAAATAAAAATCTGATTTATCTGGTCAATCCCGTGATTGCCCCCACCCCCATCCCAACATACCACAACCAATGCACTCTGGCAGCGTCACACAATTCCTCTTAGCTGACATCATTGGCAGGGATCACAAGGGGAGATTCAATTAGCACAAATGGTTACAGGAGTTCTGAACAACTCTGACTTGTCTGTCACTGATTGTGCAGCACTGAAGGAACTGGCAGACGAAAGTACAGTTACGTAAGAACTTACCGTAACAGAAGATCTTCGAGAGAGTCTGTTGCAGTAGGTAATTACATACAGGACTGAAGTCAGCAGGCATCAGGACCCCACGGAAAAATTTCTATCTAGCAGTCTGTGGCGGGGAACCGCCCCCACGTCAGGTGACAGACGTCAGTATAAAGGGGCGGTCCCCCACGCCCGCCTTCGAGTTCTTTCCCGCCAAAGGCAAGACAAAAGAGAAGCTGAAATTTCCCATCCTGGAAAAGGAGCTGAAAAAGCCTAGGGGGATGGAGGGCGGGAAGGTATTACCTACTGCAAGAGCCTCTTTCGAAGATCTACTGTTACGGTAAGTTCTTATGTAACTGTACTATCTTACTTCGAGAGGGCTCTTGCAGTAGGTAATTACATACAGGACTGAGTCCCAAGCAGTCTGAAACAAGGAGAAGCAAACGGGAGGAGGAAAACTACTCAGAAGTAGACCCTCTGGCTGTGAAGGTCTTGGGAAAGGAAACCTTGCAGAACAGCCAACCCGAAGCCTGCTCTGTGGCGAGAGGCAATGTCCAAATTGTAATGTTTCGTAAAGGTATGGACAGAAGTCCAAATAGCGGCTGCACAAATGTCAGCTGCTGACACATTCTTGAAGCAAGCCGCAGAGGCAGCGACCCCTGTGGTGGAGTGGCCTCTGACCTGACCTGGCAGGGTCTTCTTGTACTTGTCATAACAGAAAGTGATACAATGAGCCAGCCATTTAGACAGGCATTTCTTGGGAACAGCATTGCCTTCTCTTTTATGAACAAGAGAGACAAACAGTTGATCAGTCTTTCTGAGATCCTTCATCCTGTTGGTGTAGCATCTCAGAATCCGGTTGTAACCCCTAGATGGCGCTATCCCAGGGGCTACTACCCCTGCCTGATTTGCCACTAACAGGTTGAGGGGCCTGGATCCAATGGCGGGTGCCTCCACCCAGAGGTCAGGGTTTGCAATAGTTAAACTTACTTGGTCACAGCCCTCTGGGACACTGCAACCCCTTTCTTCCCACTAGTGGCCCACACAATATAGCAGAATTACCTTCACAGTATACACTTACCCCCAAGGCTGGTTCAGGCACTGGACATCCTGTAAAATAAGATACAGTGCAACAATCACAGTACAGTACTTTAACATAGACAAATACCTCAGGCAGTATAACTTTGTTGAAACAAACAGCTCTGATTTATTTAGGGGATATAACAAGGACAGGGAAATCAGGTTAATTAGCTTATCACTTTACTATTCATTTATGGCTCTGTGCACAGGCCTATCCCTTACCAGTTACTGTCCCTGGGTACCCAGGCCCTAGTGGCTAGTCCAAACCGTGGCAGCTGGTAGGGGCCCTTCACACAGAGAAAAGGAAAATTAAACAGTCAGCAGTACAGTAATTCCATTTGGATTTAATGTGGCATTCAACAGGAGCGACCCCTAATTAGTACTCACGACCTCCAAAGAAGATATGGTCCTTCAATGTCAGCAGGGCTACTTTTGATCTCCAGAGACTCCTCACACATTTATATGGTAAAAAAAAGCACTATACCAGGCAGGCTGCATCTGTATCCCAATCGCAATTACTGCACAATAACCAGCAGATTCAGTTCCTGACAGACCGAGTGTAATTCAACAATTTCTTCAGTCTTCTACAGGGTGAGCCTGGTTTCTACTCTTCAGAGATCCTTTGATTCTTTTCACAGGGCCAGTTCAGTCTAACAAGCAGTTACACAAGTTGTGAGCGGAACTCTGGGCCTTGCACGTTTTGACTGAAACTGTGCACTGAAGGAGCACAGGGTTTCTTTCCCTTCACTTTCAGATCTCAAACTGAAACTCCCAACAGACAAAACCGGGCACTTCCTTTGAGTTCCTCCCAGTTCTTGACTGGATTGGCTGTCACTCACAATAGACTGCTGCTGTTGGTCCAAAAAGGCACCGAAGTCTAAACTACATCTCCCAGAGTCACTGCCCATACAATCCTCTTGTGGCTGGCTCAGATTATGAGTCCCAAGTTCTGATTCGTCCAAGGCATCATTTTAGAGCTAGTTTACCCCACACTGATTGGTCCAGTTCAGCAGTTCAAAACCAGAATGGGGAACTAGGCAGACAGTTCTGACTGCAAAGAAAGCAGGTTAGACAAACTGTAATTTTATTATTACTGTAAATGATTTCTGGCAATCAGTTACATCTTTCAGACAGGTTCCTTTGCACTCCTAGTGACTGCAAAATGGGGTGAATTGGCAGCAGCTTGAGTGGTACTCAATCAAAGAAACACACAGTCCCCATACAAACTAATTATGTCTGCAAGCAGACAGCTCTTAAAGAGACAGTACCAGAGGTTCTAAAACACTCACTGATAAATGGCTTAAACGCCAAACACCATTCAGGCTTGGAGCATTCAAGCAAGCTCCTGAAGTCTTTAGGAACCCCATTTGCAGGGGTTACCCTTCCTAGCCTGGAAAAGCTTAGCGTCCCGTCAAGCAAGTACCATAAGTTTCAACTGCAACCATATACATTTGCATTAGGCTCACACATGTAATCATCAGTCAATACATCATTTTACCAAGAACCATTTCTGAAACATTGCAGTACGTCACTCTTTACACAGTATAACACACACATTGTACCATAACTCAAGTTATTACCTCTTGTACATGAAACCTGAAGAGAGGGGACCCTTCCCTATCAGTTACCTTGGGGCTGGATGGGGCAAGGGCACCATACTTAGAGGGCAACACAAGTAACTTGGAGTTAGCACTGATGCTCAGTTTGGGCAGTGAGCTCGGGACACATACACTCCTTTATGGACAACATTGAGAGGCAAATCCACAGGCCTCCCAAGGGAATCATAACTGAGGTGCACCACAGGCTTTACAGCTCGACCAGTCTTTCTAGGGGAACTGTTACAGTCTCTGCACTCTGAGCCTCATTTTCAGCATTGTCCACACTTGTCAGGGGAGTCTCCATGGGGGTAGAGAGGCTGAACTTGGGGCACTTTCAGCTCCAGGAGTTACAGTTTCTGAGTCCACAACATTTGGCTCGCATGGAGAGCTTTGACACTGGCAGTGGACTGTCAGGGCACTCAAAATACTCTTCTTGTTCGGTGTATCACCAGTCTGCCCTAATCTATCATTTTCTCCCTGAAAGCTCAAACAGTTCAACCATGCACAATGATTCCATTTCATCTGATCTGATGCTTTGCACTTCACTTTCTGGGAGCATTGGCTCCAGGGATGAAGCTGGGGCATAGACAGTCCAGAAGGCCCAGCTTTGTCTCCAGTATTGACTAGGGATTGCCCGAAACAATTGACTCAGTTCGTAAGAAGGATAGTATTCAAAGTCACTCACTTTCTTCTGATATGGACTGACAGTCATGCTCAACTGGGACTTGTGCAGGGAACACTTTAACTCTGCTTCTGTAGGTGCAGACTTCCTTGATCTTTTCTTAGCAGCAGCTCTAGTCACTGGTCCAGAGGGCATCTTCTGGGGGCTCAGACTCAATCAGGATTTGTCCAATGGGTAGTAAATGATTTCTATGCATTGTTTTACATCTTTTGAATTGTTCTCAGGCCTTACTTTGGACACTGGCAGATCATCTAGTTTGCCCACTACAATGTGAGGAGATGGTGCCATCTGTCAGCAATCTTGTGTCTGCCATGCAGTCCCAGATTTCTTAGCAATACCCGATCTCCTCCTGGAGTTCCTGTGCTTTCACCTTTTATCATACCTTTCTTTGTTGGCCAGATTTCTTTGGCAGCCATGGTTTGAGCCAGTTGGTACGCATGAGTTAGCTGGGCCTTTAACTTTGCACATACTGTAAATAGTTGTCAGCTTGAACCCATCAGGAGAGACCCCAAACACACATCTACCGGTAGTCGTAGCTTCTTCCAAACATCAGGCGTAGGGGAGAACCAGTGGCATCACTTTTGGTGCAGTTATAAGCATGTACCAGGGTGCTAATTTGTTGGCTCCATCTAGGCTTGTCCTTTGGGTGCAGGGTGCCTAGCATATCTAGCAAAGTGCGGTTGAAAGCGTTCAGGCTGTGGGTCCCCTGGGGGTGGTAAGGAGTGGTTCTGGACTTTCTCACTCCCCACAGAGAAAGCATCTCTTTGATCAGACTACTCAAAGTCTCCCTTGATCAGAATGGATTCTTTGTGGAGCCCCATAGTGAACAAAAAGTTTTCTACGAGTACTTTGGCTACAGTGGATGCTTTCTGGTCTTTGGTGGGGAAAGCTTGGGCATATCTCGTGAAATGGTCAGTGACCACCAGCACATTACTGATATTTCTTTGATCTGACTCCAAACTCAGAAAATCAATACAGACCAGCTCCATGGGTGCACTGGTGGTTATGTTAACAAGGGGGCAGCCCTCTGGGGCAAAGCTTCTCTGTAAGCAGCGACTACAAGTTCGTATGTGTTGCTCCACATCAGCCCCATCTTAGGCCAATAGAATCTGGATCTCACCAAGTCAAGTGTTCTGTCTATACCAAGGTGCCCCATGTGGTTGTGCAAGGACCTCAATACTGAGTCTCGAAGGCAGTGGGCAGCACCAGTTGTTGTTTGTCTACTTGTCCCTCTGTCTACTGTTTCTCTATATAACAGTTTATTGATCAGTTTCAACTTAGGACCTTCTTTGTATAACAGTGCAGTTCTCAAATCAGTGGAGCGTAATTTGGACACATCTTTTCCTGCATAGAGGGCTTCTAAAGCTGATTTGATCATAGGATCGCGGGATTGAGCCCGACCATACTGTCATTGTCCAGCTGAGGCAGTGCACCAATGTCTATTGCAGAAAAGTGGCAACAAGCAGCAGGTATGCAATTCTCAGAGGGTCCCAAGCAATCCACCATGCAGTCCACTCGTCCGTGGACATTTGTTCCTCCCTGTCAAACTTCCGCAGAGTGCCGAATGTCAGGTTCTGCCAATCGGACCCAATCATTCTGGGGAACAGGCCTCCGGAGAGAGCATCAGCATCTATGTGGTTCAGACCTGCTCGGTATTCGAGAGCATAGTCATATGTAGATAATGCAGAAAGCCACCTGTGGCCAGTGGCATCCAACTTAGCTGAGGTCTGCACATAGGTCAAAGGATTATTGTCAGTTTTACTAGTATTTTAGCCCCATACAAGTACTCATGGAATTGGTCAACAATAGCCCACTTCAAAGCTAGGAACTCTAACTTATGTACAGGATAGTTCTTTTCGGATGGGGTCAGGCTTCTACTGGCAAAGGCCACTGGTCTCAGGCCATTCTCGTGTTCTTGGTACAACACAGCCCCCAACCCTTGCAAGCTAGCATCAGTGTGCAGGACGTAAGGTTTTCTTGGATCGGCATAGGCCAGCACTGGAGCATGGGTAGTTGATATATGATCTCATGAAAAGCAGTCTCACAATCAGGAGTCCAGCGGGCCCCAAATACTTCACTCGGATGAAAATACACTCTTTCAGTCTTGAGGGACGCTGACTTTTGGTATTTTTGTGGGTTGGGGATACCCTTGAGTAAGGTTAAGTAAAGGGCGGATCACTCTTGAATAGTCCTTGATGAAAGCCGATAATAACCACAGAATCCCAGGAATCTTTGCAGTTCTTTTAGATTTTGGGCTGTGGCCAGGTGGTCAAGGCCTCAACTTTACTTGGGTCGGTCTCTATTCCTCGGTGGATACTATGTGTCCCACATACTTTACTGATGTTTGAAAGAATTGACACTTATCAATGGACAGTTTAAGGCCAAAGTCCTCCAGTCGATCCAATACCTTAAATAATCTGCTCTCATGTTCCTCCAGTGAGCTGCCAAACACAATAACATCATCTAGGTATACCAGGCACTCTAGTAAGTTCATGTCCCCACTGCACGCCCATCAATCGTTGAAAAGTGGCTGGGGCACCTGAAATCCCTTGAGGCATCCTCATGAATTCATAGAAGCCAAGCGGACAGATAAAGGCTGTCTTCTCACGGTCCTCTGGGGCCATCGGGATCTGGTAGTACCCACTCGCGGAGATCCAGCACAGAGAACCACTTGCTCCCGCTTAGGCAGTCCAAAGCATCCTGAATGCAGGCATTGTGTACTGATCAGGGATAGTCCGCCGTTTAAGGTGCGATAATCCACGCACATCCTTACTGTCCCATTCTTTTTCCTCACTACCACAATGGGGGAAGCATAAGGGCTTCTGGATTCTTGTATTACACCAGCCGCTAACATCTCTTGCAGATGCCGTCTCACATCATCTATATCAGCAGGTGCCAGGCGTCGAGACCTCTCACGAAATGGTCTTTCGTCATGCAGCCGGATATTGTGCTCAGCTCCTTGCACGCATCCTACGTCCCATTCCTTTAAAGAAAACACCTGGTCTCTCTGGGCAAGCTTCTCACTGATCCTCACTTTCCATTCAGCTGGCAGCGGGAGTTGCCGAAATCAAAGTCAGGCGTTACTCTGTCATTCTTCCTTGAACTCTTGCTGCTGGGTAGCACTGCAGTGTCTGCACAATGCACATTAGCCAGGATGCAACCTCTATTTACTCGAATGTCTCTTTCAGACACATTATGAACTTGGACCATTACCCTTCTGGCATAAGCATGGGCTCTAGCTGGCAAAATACTAGGCTTGACCAGCAGTCCCTCTGGCAATTTTCCATCGCCTGGTGCATCCAACATTAATATTTTATTCTTAACATCCTTTCTGATACGGACCTCTCCCTGTAAGGTACACTGGGCATTTGGTGCCAGGATCAGAGACTCAGGATCCTTCTTCCATACAATTCCGACCCGGTTCCTCTGGTTCTATATTTTCAGCATCTCTCTGTGCCTCATAGGCCTTCTTAATTAAAGCCGGAACTCTTAAAGCTCTACTAGTCTTTGACCCTGTTTTTCATAACACAAATGTGCCAGCCTTCTGAACATATGAGCATTTGTTCCAATCAACAAAGGGACACCATCATACAGTCCAGTGGGGGACACACTAAGGCTAGGGTCTCTACTTGTTCGCCACTCCAGCCACGGAGGTGGGAAAGACAGCCAAATTCGGATATACCCAGAATAGGGTAGGCCTTCTCACTTAACCCCACACATGCAGTCCTTCTAATGGTTGTAAGGGTACGCCTGACAAATGCTTCTGATACCAATCTTGAAACATAATTGTCACTTGGGAGCCACTGTCTAATACAGCTCTTGTAGACACTCCATTTACCTTTACAGTGGTCTCCATGGAGGGACCCACTATTCTGGACCAGTCTGGAGAGGCGGTAGGGGGCCTGGGCAACTGACCTTGCCACAAAAGGACGTGAATTAGCATTTTGGTGCCCTCACTGGGATCATTTCGTGCACCTCTTAACCACTGATTTGTTCTCCAAGCTCTCCTTGTAGCCTATATGCAACTTTGTCAGTGTCTTTGGGGATTGGCATTCCCTTTCATGTGCCCATCCTTCCCACAATTATAGCAAAACATACTTTTGGAGTTTGAGCTGGCGAGGTGCCACACTGGGAGCCAGGGCGGGGTATTAACTGGAAACCTTGGTGCCATCTCTGTCTCGCGGCGTGATAAGCATTTGGAGACATCTCGTCAGTTCTCCACTTCCATGGTCAAGGAATCGAGTTCGGAGCTGTTATCAGCAGGAGATACATGGTGGGTATCCCCACCCCATAGCAGATGCAGTCGGATATAGGTCGGGCCCGTACTTGCAGGCGTGGCCTTCATAAAGGGACTGTTTTGAATTCCGGATCTCTCAACAGTTCGCCCATTGTGGCATATCTTTTCCTTATCAGAGCACTCATTGACTGCCAACCTCTGCCCCTGAACTTCACTTGATGGGCCACCCTCAGTCACTGGTCATAGCCACAGCTATTGGTGCAGGTCCCTCCAGTCGCCTTTTCTCAACTCTCGAATTTCTCTCATTAACTCATCATAGGAGGGTGGGATTCCAGTCGATTTGCCAGGCGTAACTGAAGCAACAGCAGTTCTGAGAAGGGGCAGACTTAAGGATTCTGTCCAGTCTGGTTCGGTCCAGTTCAATCGCTGGCAAACTACCCTTTCTGAGGCATTCTTGCAACAATTTTTCCAGCCGAGAGACATACACAGACAACTCCTCCCTTGGTACTGTTGTGCATTTCTTACTCTCCACCATAGGTCCTCATCAGAATCTGGGCTCCCATACACATTCTCCAAGGCCTCAAGATAGGCTTGTGCAGTCGCCTAGGGTTACTGGGCCCGCTTAGCACGGATGGTAGCCAGGGCAGGACCTCGAGGCTCACTAACCTCTTTCGCTTTCGGCTTCCGAGCATTGCCATTCTAGCACTTGGGGGCAACATAGTCTATCCAGGTCTCCCAGTCATCCTCCCCTTGGGGGGTTGGGAGGGTGCCAGAGAAGATCCTCAACCTTCGGTAAGAGTCGTGACTAATGGCAGGTGCAGAAATAGGAGTCTGCATTGGTTCAGCCACCATTACGGGTACTGGAGCAGGAGAGGGTGTTGGGGGAGGAACACCCCCAGGTGGCAAGAATAGTTTCTTCAAGTCCTCCACAGTTTTCCCTTCTCCCAGCAACCATTTAGCAAATTTCTCCTCAAAAGTTTCAGATAGTGGTGGGGGCTCATTCCCCCCCGGGTCTTTACTGTCCTTAGTTATCACTCTCCAAGCAGTGAGGGCTCCTCTGGGGTAATGGTCTGTGGTACTTTGAGCTATCTATGGGATCCTTAAACTCTACTAGGGCCAGGAAAGTGTGGGTGAGCAGATTAGCGTCGACCCACCACCACAGGATTTTGTAAACCTTCCACCTTGGAAAGTACTCCCTGCACAGTGTCCGTATTGATACCCAGGGGATGTCCAGGATAAGCATAGCATTTGGGGTCGATCTCCTCCCCAGTACACCACTCCACCAGCCGTGCACAGCCACTTCTGTCGGGTACCCATTTATTTATTTATTTATTTTTTTCCTTAACAGTGGTTTGTAAATATGGCCACTAGAGGACACACAATCCCAGCGGTGAGCCTCAAAATGTAACCCCTAGATGGCGCTATCCCAGGGCTACTACCCCTGCCTGATTTGCCACTAACAGGTTGAGGGCCTTGATCCAATGGCGGTGCCTCCACCCAGAGGTCAGGTTTGCAATAGTTAAACTTACTTGGTCACAGCCCTCTGGGACACTGCAACCCCCTTTCTTCCACTAGTGGCCCACACAATATAGCAGAATTACCTTCACAGTATACACTTACCCCCAAGGCTGGTTCAGGCACGGGACATCCTGTAAAATAAGATACAGTGCAACAATCACAGTACAGTACTTTAACATAGACAAATACCTCAGGCAGTATAACTTTGTTGAAACAAACAGCTCTGATTTATTTAGGGATATAACAAGGACAGGGGAAATCAGGTTAATTAGCTATCACTTTACTATCTACCTATGGCTCTGTGCACAGGCCTATCCCTACCAGTTACTGTCCCTGGGTACCCAGGCCCTAGTGGCTAGTCCAAACCGTGGCAGCTGGTAGGGCTCCTTCACACAGAGAAAAGGAAAATTAAACAGTCAGCAGTACAGTAATTCCATTTGGATTTAATGTGGCAATTCAACAGGAGCGACCCGAATTAGTACTCACGACCTCCAAAGAAGATATGGTCCTTCAATGTCAGCAGGGCTACTTTTGATCTCCAGAGACTCTCACACATTTATATGGTAAAAAAAGAAGCACTATACCAGGCAGGCTGCATCTGTATCCCAATCGAATTACTGCACAATAACCAGCAGATTCAGTTCCTGACAGACCGAGTGTAATTCAACAATTCTTCAGTCTTCTACAGGGTGAGCCTGGTTTCTACTCTTCAGAGATCCTTTGATTCTTTCACAGGACGGATTCAGTCCTAACAAGCAGTTACACAAGTTGTAGACCGAACTCTGGGCCTTGACACGTTTTTGACTGAAACTGTGCACTGAAGGAGCACAGGTTTCTTTCCCCTTCACTTTCAGATCTCAAACTGAAACTCCCAACAGACAAAAACCGGCACTTCCTTTGAGTTCCTCCCAGTTCTTGACTGGATTGGCTGTCACTCACAATAGACTGCTGCTGTTGGTCCAAAAAGGCACCGAAGTCTAAACTACATCTCCCAGAGTCACTGCCCATACAATCCTCTTGTGGCTGGCTCAGATTATGAGTCCCAAGTTCTGATTCGTCCAAGGCATCATTTTAGAGCTAGTTTACCCCACACTGATTGGTCCAGTTCAGCAGTTCAAAACCAGAATGGGGAACTAGGCAGACAGTTCTGACTGCAAAGAAAGCAGGTTAGACAAACTGTAATTTTATTATTACTGTAAATGATTTCTGGCAATCAGTTACATCTTTCAGACAGGTTCCCTTTGCACTCTAGTGACTGCAAAATGGGGTGAATTGCAGGCAGCTTGAGTGGTACTCAATCAAAGAAACACACAGTCCCCCATACAAACTAATTATGTCTGCAAGCAGACAGCTCTTAAAGAGACAGTACCAGAGGTTCTAAAAACACTCACTGATAAATGGCTTAAACGCCAAACACCATTCAGGCTTGGAGCATTCAAGCAAGCTCCTGGAAGTCTTTTGGGAACCCCCATTTGCAGGGGGGTTACACGGTGAACATCCAGAGTATGTAGGAGGTACTCCCCTTGACTGGAGTGCTGCGTAAAGAAAGTAGGTAACTCTATGGATTGATTCTGTGTCGATTCCACTACCACCTTTGGGAGAAACTTAGGGTTGCTACACAGAGCCACACGTTCCTTGTGAAAAATCAAATACGGGATTTTGCACATAAGGACCTGGAGCTCGGAAATCCTTCGAGCAGAGGTAATGGCCATAAGGAAGAGTCTTCCACGAGAGGAACTTCAGGTCTGCTGAGGCTGCCGACTCGAAAGGTGGCAGAGTAAGCTTTTCGAGAATAAAATTCAGATACCAAGGAGGGGCAGGAACCCGGATGGGGGGGTCTCAAATGGAGGACCCCTCTAAGGAAGGTCTTAGATACCTCCAGCAGAGCGAACCTCCTGTCTGCAAAGGGGACATGGTAGGCCGAAATGGCCACCATATGAACCTTCAAAGAGGAATGACTGAGACCCAGATCAAAGAGGTGTCATAAGTAATCAAGAAGCCGCCTAACAGAGCATGAGAAAGGCTCGAGATTTTTAGAAGCAGCCCAGATAGTGAATTGTTTCCATTTCATGGCATAGGTAGATCTAGTGGAGGGTTTCCTGGCCTCCACCAGAATCTCAGCTACTCGGGGGGGGGGGGAGACCCTGAATTGGGCTTGAGCTACGTCTGCAGGAGCCACACGTGCAACTGAAGGGACTTGAGGCCTGGACGGACCAGGGTCCCCTGATCCTGGGTCAGCAAAAGTTGTGACAGAGGAAGAGGAGGTTCACTCTGAATATTGTTGCAGAAGAGAGAACCAAACTTGCCTGGGCCAGAAAGAAGCAATCAGAATCATTCGAGCTCCTTCTGAGCCGAGTTTCTGTAAGACCCTCGGAATCCAGGGAACTGAGGGGAAAGCATAGACGAATCTTCCATTCCAGTCTAGAGACAGAGCGTCTCAAAAAAAATGCCGCACCCTGGAGCGAGTGAGCGAGCAGAAGTCGGGAAGCTTTGCGTTGTGAGGGGATGCGAACAGGTCTACCTGTGGCGTTCCTCAGCATAGACAATATCATCTGCTACCCCCTGATCCAGTTCCCACTCGTGAGTGTGAGCAGACGACCGGCTGAGATGGTCTGCCGTGTTCTCGACCCCCGGGACATGAATTGCCATGAGGTGAAGGTTGTGCTGCACTGCCCAATCCCAAACTCGCATTGCCTCCCTGCAAAGAGGGTAAGAACGAGTTCCCCCCTGTTTGCTGATGTACCAGATCATACATATGTTGTCCGTCTGGACAGCCAGGTGCCCAGGAAGCAGATGCAGAGCCTGAACAGCATACAGCACAGCCCGCAGCTCAAGCACATTGATGTGAAGAGATTTCTCAAGCCTGGACCAGGAGCCCTGGGTCCTGTGAGGCCCGAGGTTGGCTCCCCAACCCTCGCCCAAGGCATCTGTAGTCAACATCTGGGTGGGGGGAGAAAGACGGAAGGGAACTCGCTGGCAAAGGTTCTCTTGAACCATCCACCATTGCAAGTCCAGAGCCATAGGAGTAGAGACCAGAATGAGTTGATCTAGGTCATCCACCAGCTGATCCCACTGAGACCGAAGCACCACTGAGAAATTCTCATGTGGAGCCGAGCGCTAGGGACTGTCGGAATCGCAGCCACCATGAGCCTGAAGAGGCAAAGGACTGACCGTGCGCTGACTCGCCTGCAGCTGGACAACAGGCTCACCTGAGCCTGTAGTGTGGCCGCCCTGTCCAGTGGCAGGAAAGCCATGCCGGAGGTCGTGTCCAGGATGGCCCTGATAAACTGGAGCCTCTGGGACAGGATCAAGTGGGACTTGGTCTGGTTGACGTTAACACCCAGGCGGGCAAAAACCTACAGGGTAAGGGAAAGGAAGCACAGGAGTTCCTCCCTGGATGGGGCCGCCAGGAGCCAATCATCCAGGTACAGGAAAACCTGCACCCCCTGGGTATGCAGGTAGGCCATTACCACCGACAGACATTTGGTGAACACTCGGGGTGCCGAGGAGAGACCAAATGGGAGGGCCATGAACTGGTAGTGGTCCCCCTGGAATGCAAAACATAGGTATCTGCAGTGGGAAGGATGAATAGGGATATGCAGGTAAGCATCCTGCATATCCAGAGTACACAGCCACTGTTCTGGCCGAAGATGGGGCAGGAGACCCTGCAGAGACAGCATCATGAACCTTCTGTACTCCACGAACAAGTTCAGGGAGCTGAGGTCAAGAATCAGCCTCACGTCTCCAGACTTCTTCGGGACCAGGAAGAAATGGGAATAGTACCCCATCCCCTGAAGAGGGAAGGGGACAGGCTCTATCGTCTCCTTCAAGAGAAGGGCAGAAATTTCTTCCTGAACCAGAAGAAGATGCTCTTGTGAGTATGACGACCTGGGGGGTGGTTTTCGAGGGGGTTTCCGAAGAAACTCTATTGAGTGTACTTCTGCGATCAGCTGGAGCACCCAAGTCTCTGAAGCTATCCTCTCCCAACCCGGAAGATGGAGGGAGAACCTCCCTCCCACCGGTTCCTCTGGGAACCCCAGAGGCTGCAGGAGAGGAAAGGAGTCAGGTAGTGTGAGGCAGCATCACCGCTGAAGCCCCTGCTGCTTTTTTGGGTGGGGGGGGCTTGGCAGCCAGAGGGGCCCCACGCTTATTGGCCCGCTTTCCCTGTGGTTTCGCCTTTGCCGACACGCTCAAAGGGAAGTCGCAAGGCCTGAGGGGTTTATACATGGAGTCCACGGATTTCAGAGTGGTCCCCTTCTACTGCACATCAGTGATGATGTCCTTGACATCGCCACCGAACAGCACCGAACCCCTGAAAGGCGCGTCCTGGACAGCAGACTGCACTTCCGGGACCAATCCTGACACACGGAGCCAGGCATGACACCGTAGCCCCACGGAGAAAGCCGAACTCCGACCAGCTGTGTCCACTGCATCGTACATGGCACAGAGAATGTGCCAACGGGCCAAACATGCAGAGCGGACTAGACCAGCCACCTCCTGCTTCGTCTGAGAGTCAGGAAGGGAGTCCAACTTAGATTCCACCTCACTCAGAATCGCCTTCTGGTAATCTCCCATGTAAGCGACATAATTCAGGGCCCTGATACAGAGAGTGGAAGAAGCATAGACCTTCTCCAGAAGGAGAGATTCTTTGTCAGGTGGCGACGAGCTCAAGTGTTTAGAGTTAGCTATCCGACTGTGAGCGGCGCTAATCACGACCAAATCAGTTCGAGGGTGAGAATTAAGTGAGTCAACACCCTCGGGAGCCTGATAAAGCCTATCCGACTTCCTAGGAAGAGGGGCTATGGCTGACAGTTGCTTCCAAATAGTGGAAACAAGGTCAGCATGAGGCTCAATCCAGGGCGGCACCAAGGTCAGAGTGGTCTCTGGCAGATCCAGGTGCGCAGCGAATTTCTTACACTGTGAATCCGGCTCCAAGGAATGCCACTGATGAACCTCCTGGATTTTATGCAGCAACTCCGTGAAAGAGGTATCCTCCAGAGGAGACTTCAGAGGAGTCCTTGGCCTGGGCTTGTCCGGAGAGAGAGGCTCGCCGTCCGGGTCGGAACAGCCATTGAAGTCGTCCGAGGAGGATGAAGAGGAAGAAGACTCCCCCTCCCAGTGTGGGGGAGGAACGGACCCCTTGGGAAGCCCTCAGGGAAGCGTATCCAGCCCTGCCCTGGAACCGGAGGACTCGCCTCTGGTATCCGGAGGAGGGGAAGGGAGGGAGTCTCTCGTCTCGGACGTACGGGGACCGGAACCAGTACAGTCATTGGGAGACAGCTCTCTACCTCTCTGGTGAGCTGAGCCTTGGCCTCAGTCCACCAGGAGGCTAGAGTCGCCTTCAAATCCATTGGCAGCTAGGGGAGCGGTGGAGGGTACGGATATTGAGCATATCCGTAGTGCGCATATCCATACCCCGACAGCGAGGAACCCGACGTTGGGTAGTGAGGCACCGTGTACTGCAGCATCGGATAAGCCCGCGTCAGGTACTGGGGTGCCGGATATTGCGGGCCTGGATATGACTGCGGATAGGACAGAGTCTGATACCCAGGGGCTGGGGGGGTCTGCCGGGGCCGACGGCCCGGGAGAGTGCCCAGCAGGCTGACCTGGAGCAGGAGGCTCAGTGGGCAGCAGGCCCGGTGTGGGGACAGCATCCGGGAGAGGAAGAGGGATGTCACCCGGTGATGGGAGGACCGGCGTCAGAGCCGGTGTCCAAGGAATCGATGTCAGGTCGTCCAGCCCAGCGGGAGGGAGACCTGATGGGAGCGTGGTAAGATCCCTGGCATCACCTGGAGAAGGAGGGAAGAAATCCCTGGGGTCAGGCTGAGGAGATGCTGGGTCCTCGGAGGGCAGCGAAGGCTGCAGGGCACTGGAGACGGTGGACAGCTTGTGGTCCGGCATCGGCTCCGACGCTGTGCAAGTGTTGGAAGGTCCAACGTTCGACTTACTGGCAGACATCCGACTTAGCAGAACAGTCACCTGAGGCAGGCCGCGATGGGGGAGCGGTCTGATCGGGCTGAACAGGGGCCGTGCGCTGCCCCGAAGGGTCGAGCGACTTAGCAGCCTTCTCCGGGCGGGTGTCAGAGGAGCTGACGTCCGGCTTACTGGAGCCACTCACACCAGTAGGCCGTGTGGTGGCAGTCTTACTGGGAGTGGAGGCCTCCTTTAGCCCAGAGGCACCCAAAGTGCCCGAGCGCAAGCCAGATGGGTGGGCCGATGCCATCTTGTAAGCCTCCAAGACAGCCGACGCAGAGCGGTCCCCCGGGGGGACATTACCTTTAATATGGTGACTCCAGCCGAAGTCGCGGTGGTCGAGGAGTTCCAGTCCCAGTGCTTCGCCTTATCTTTTTCTTACGATGGCCCTCGGGGGAAGTTGAAGCCTGACTGAGCTTTTTCAGCTCCTTCTCCATGGAGGTCATCTTCTTTTTAAGGATGTGGGCCTCCAGGGACTGCTGCCTCCATCTGCGGGTGGCGGCGTTGAACTTCAGGCAATGCTGGCACTTCTCCATGGAGTGATCCAGGCCCAGACAGAAGAGGCACTGGGAATGACCGTCCTTGTGTGGGAATTGGACGCCACACGAGTCATGCTTATTCTTGTGCTCGGAGGGTGTAGGGGATGACATACACCACCAGAAAAACTGACTAAAAGTCGAATTAAATCGAGAAAAAACGACGGTAGAACTAATGATGACAGACTGACAAGCAGTGAACTTTACCATGAGGCGCTTTCATGCGCCAACGGCAGGAAAGAACTGGAAGGTGGGCATGGGGGACCGTCCCTTTATACTGACATCACTTGACGTCGGTCACCTGATGTGGGAGCAGTCCGCCGCCAGAGACTGCTAGCTAGAAATTTTTCCATGGGGTCCTGACGCCTGCCGGCATCAGTCCTATATGTAATTACCTACTGCAAGAGCCCTCTCGAAGTAAGATCTAGCAACTCCACTAGCTGCGCTGTTTAACGCCTCTCTCCAGACAGGGAGGGTGCCCCAAGATTGGAGGGTGGCACATGTGGTGCCTATCCACAAAGGGGGTGGGTCTAGGGAGGTGATGGAAAATTACAGGCCTGTCAGCCTAACGTCAGCGGTAGGCAAACTAATGGAGGGCTTCATTAAAGAGATGCTCGGGAGGCAGCTGGATAGGCTGGGGCACATGGATGATAAACAGCATAGATTCGTCCCAGGGAGATCATGCCAGATCAGCCTCATAGATTTTTTACAACTGGGTGACAGGATCCCTAGACAGACAGAGACCAGTGGACGTCTTATATCTGGATTTCAGTAAGGCGTTTGACTCAGCACCCCACTTCAGGTTATTGACAAAGTTGGGTGGATGGGGGTTGGAAGATAGTTGCTTAGATGGGTAGAAAACTGGCTTATAGATAGAACACAGAGGGTGGTGGTAGGTGGGATAGTCTCCTCCCCTAGGAAGGTCTTCAGTGTGGTGCCCCAGAGTTCAGTATTGGGACCACTCCTGTTCAATGCCTATGTCTCCGATATAGGGACAGGGGTTTGAAGTAGGATGAGCCTCTTTGCGGATGACTCTAAACTGGGAGGACTGGCCGACTGGGAGGAAGCAAGAGTGGCAGTCCAGAGGGATCTGGATACCCTGGAGGGTTGGTCAAGGAGGTGGGGGCTGAGGTTCAATCCGGGGAAGTGTAGGGTGTTGCATCTGGGGGTCAGAAACCCAGGGCATGTATACATTATGGGAGGGGTCCCACTGCAAGCCACTTCGAGTGAAAGGGACCTCAGGGTGGTGGTAGACACCAGAATGAACAGTGAGAACTGCAGAAGATCGGTGGCAAACACAAACAAGATACTGGGCTGCATAGCCCGGGGAATAACATCCAGGAGGAGCGAGGTGATCCTACCACTGTATAATGCCTTGGTCAGGCCGCATCTTGAGTACTGCGTGCAATTCTGGAGACCTCACCTTAGGAAGGACATAATACTGTTGGAGAGTATCCAGAGGAAGGCAACCAGGATGATCCAGGGCATGAGTGATAGGACCTACGAGAAAAGGCTGGAAGCCCTTAGGCGGTATTCGCCGGAGGAGAGGAGAGACAGCAGGGACATGATTGAGGTATTCAAATATGTGAAAGGGATTAACAAGGGCAGAGTCAAGGAACTGTTCAGGCTAAAGCAAGGGGGCACAACCAGAGGCCATGAATGGAAGCTGGAGGGAGGAACCTACAGGGGAGAGTGTAGAAGGCAATACTTCACTGCATTGCCCGGGAGTCTAGTCAAGCAAGGCACTGCGGAGGCCTTCAAGAGGGGGTGGGACAGATGCATGGGTGTACTGAAGCCAAGGTGGACCCTCTTGGGGGCCAGGGAGAGAGGAGGAGCTAGCAATCAATAGGGGCTAGCTACCGAACAGACATGAAAGACCGTCAGGCCTATTCTGCTGGCTTTTGGTATGTTAGTATTCACAAGATTAAATACAGGGCATGCGTCCTGTACTTAGCCTAGACAGTACTACAGGATCCCCAGACAGGCAAGTCACAGCTTTTCAAATATCCTGAAACCATTTGTGCTAACTGAATCTCTCTCACCTGATCCTCTAATCTAATGTCAGCTACAGAAGAATTGTGATGCCACATTACATAGGGGCAGGGGCTAGAAGTATCAGCCAGATAAATCATATTAAACGTAGCAAGTATAAGAAAATATTTTACCTCAGTGTACAAATCTGGGGTTGCTGCACATTGTAGACGTGCAATAGCCGTGTGGACATTCCCCTTTACAAAGATCATGCACCCCACATCATCTCATCAGTGTAAAGCATGCTTCCATCACTCACTTACAGAAATATGCACTGCTAGCTTTGCATACAGTGAGCGGCAGAAGCCCATTCTGCAACCCTGAGATGGAGGCAGGAAGAGCGGTCTGTTTTATGAGCTGGAGCTCTGATTTATGTAGTGTTACAGAGGTGTTGGGTAATAAAAATAAATTTTAAAATGTAAAGCAGCTAATCAGGAGGTTAACTTGTTCGGGAAATTTTTTACTTTTTATTTTTTATTTTTTTTAAAGCGCTGTATCATTTTCCTTTAACAGTTACATTCAAGCTAACGGGCACAGTCAGCTCAGCAGCACAGCTTTTGCTCGTGACACTGGAGACACAGGTTCTCACCCTTTGCCTGGGATTGCTGGAAGGCCATTGTGAAGAGAATCAAGCATTCCAGTGATCAAGCATCCAAGTGAATGCTCCTCTCCTCCTCTGGGTAGAGAGCAAGTGTCCCCCACTGCCAGTACCTGAGTGACTACAGGTTGCAGTGAAGTGGGATGTGGGAGCATAGAGTGAGCAGACACTGCTGCATCAGGTGTAATGGCACCTTACGAGTCACATATTTGGAAAAACAGATGAAGCCCCTCCCGCACACCATGGGCCAAGCAGGTTACATTTCTCTCTGGCACCGCCCCTCACACTTCCCAGGCAGTCAAGATCCACCACATCAGCAGTCACAAGCCTGATACGAAGACTAAGCACCAGCCAAAATGGCAGAAATCACGGAGGCACACCTTTGAAGGGCAGAAGCAGGGAGGTATCAGGCTGCTGAGGGGTGGTCCAGCGGGGGCATGCCTGGGTTAGGAATTCGCAGCCAGGATAAGGGTCCATCCTTACCTAACAATAAAAAACCAAATATTTCTAAAGTTGTACAACTACAAAAATATCTGCTATAAAGTTTTACTATAATTATTATGTGTCCTAAATAAACCTTAGTGACAATTGTACTACTGATGTCAGCATACAGCATGCCATGTGTGGCCCTGGAGTATTCTTAAAAGGCCAATAAGAGCAATACTGCAATATAGCACTTTATAACATGGTTACAAAAATTCCTACCTTCCCATTAGTCAAAACACATCACCTGACCATGGATTAATTCCCTACAAACCCACAGCTGACTTACCGAACTGCAAAATTCTGAGTGACATCCAGGTAAAAAACAACACATATTAGTCCACTAGAGCACACTTAACATCCAATACCAATACATTCCTTTACCTCGTCATACAGACAAAGGGCATCTCGAATTACCAGAAACAACTATGAGCAATATGTACGTAGTCAACTTTTCTCTCTTTGACAATCTCTCTGCCACTGAATGGGGAGATACCATGTACGGCCATGAACAGCCAAAACTAGAGAGACCAAAATGAGCAAATAATAATTGAAAGCCACCCGGAACATCAAACACTTAACCAGCACATGCCATTAACAACAACAACTGAACTAGATCATCTAGAAAATATATACATTATATATATATATATATATATATATATATGAACGAACAACAAGAAAAGCATAACGTGGGCAACCACGTGTTCAAGGACTGGCTTACCTCTAAATCCTGCAACATCAATATCAAAACCATAGCAGCCAGACGCTGACTTAGCCCTGATCTTCCAAAAATTCTATGCTTCAGTACGCAGCAGTGATAGTAAATTACAGCTCATTCACCACACTACAAACAGGACTCAATCGACACGTCAACAGTGTCGACATTCAGAAAAAAAAATTAAACATTACCACAGATCCGTAGTTCACAGCTGCAAACAATGTCTTTGTAGCTGTACTAAAGGAATACAGACGAGCTGGACATGACATCACTGATGTAACCCCTAGATGGTGCTATCCCAGGGGCTACTACCCCTGCCTGATTTGCCACTAACAGGTTGAGGGGCCTGGATCCAATGGCGGGTGCCTCCACCCAGAGGTCAGGGTTTGCAATAGTTAAACTAACTTGGTCACAGCCCTCTGGGACACTGCAACCCCCCTTTCTTCCCACTAGTGGCCCACACAATATATCAGAATTACCTCCACAGTATACACTTACCCCCAGGACTGGTTCCGGCACTGGGACCTCCTGTGAAATAAGATACAGTGCAACAATCACAGTACAGTACTTTAACATAGACAAATACCTCAGGCAGTATAACTTTGCTGAAACAAGCAGCTCTGATTTATTTAGGGGGATATAACAAGGACAGGGGGAAATCAGGTTAATTAGCTTATCACTCTACTCATCTACCTATGGCTCTGTGCACAGGCCTATCCCTATCAGTTACTGTCCCTGGGTACCCAAGCCCTAGTGGCTAGTCCAAACCGTGGCAGCTGGTAGGGGCCCTTTCACACAGAGAAAAGAAAATTAGTTTAAACAGTCAGCAGTACAGTGATTCCATTTGGATTTAATGTGGCAATTCAACAGGGAGCACCCTGAATTAGTACTCATGACCTCCAAACAAGATAGGGTCCTTCAACGTCAGCAGGGCTACTCTTGAGCTCCACGAGACTCCTCACACATTTATATGGTAAACAGTCACAGGCAAAAGTCCTTTAATGGCAGCAGGATTCACTTGAGCTGCACAAGCCTCCTCACACATTTATATGGTAAAAAAGAAAGTACTATACCAGGCAGGCTGCTTCTCTATCCCGATCGCAATTACTGCACAATACCCGGGAGAACACACAGCAGATTCAGTTCCTGACAGACAGAGTGCAATTCAGCAATTTCTCCAGTCTTCTACAGGGTGAGCCTGGTTTCTACTCTTCAAATATCCTTTGATTCTCTTCACAGGACGGATTCAGTCCTAACAAGCAGTTACACAAGCTGCAGACCGGAACTCTGGACCTTACACATGTTTTTTGACTAAAACTGTGCACTGAAGGAGCACAGGGTTCCTTTCCCCTTCACTGCCAGAGCTAAACTGAAACTCCAACAGACAAAACCGGGCACTTCCTTTGAGTTCCTCCCAGTTCTTGACTGGATTGGCTGTCCTCACAATAGACTGCTCTGTTGGTCCAAAAGGCGCGAAGTCTAAACTACATCTCCCAGAGTCACTGCCCATACAATCCTCTTGTGGCTGGCTCCAGATTATGAGTCCAAGTTCTGATTCGGTCTAAGGCACCATTTTAGAGCTAGCTTACCCCACACTGATTGGTCCAGTTCAGCAGTTCAAAACCAGAATGGGAACTAGGCAGACACAGTTCTGACTGCAAAGAAAGCAGGTTAGACAAACTGTAATTTCATTATTACTCTAAGTGATTTCTGGCAAACAGTTACATCCCTCAGATAGGTTCCCTTTGCACTCCTAGTGACTGCAAAATGGAGTGAATTGGCAGCAGTTCGAGTGGTACTCAAGTAGAAACACACAGTCCCCCATACAAACTAATTATGTCTGCAAGCAGACAGCTCTTAAAGAGACAGTACCAGAGGCTCTAAAACACTCACTGATAAATGGCTTAAACCCACGCAAACTAAACACCATTCAGGGTTGGAGCATTCAAGCAAGCTCCTGGAAGTCTTTTGGGAACCCCCATTTGCAGGGGGGTTACACTAAGCAACACCAAGTCCAAATACTGCCTATAGCTTAATACGATGACTGTGGTTTGAGATCCAACTGGGATTGGCAAGGCGTGGCAGAGAAGGACTAACAACATAACATCAAAGCTCCTTCATGTTGCAAACAGATGACTCTGGCAAGGAATACATATCCCTGTCAATTAATGAAGCAACCAAAAACCATAACATAATTAAATGATAAACAAAGACACATGCTCAGAGGGCTCTTATTTGCACACCCAAATAACCCACAATGCCCAGTAAAACTACTTAAACTACATCTCTCCAAATGCCCCAAAGATGCTCGCGTTTTTAGCTCCTGAAAATTAACTCATCTGTACTTGACCAGCAAGACAGCTGGTATGGCAAACAACCCATGGGGTAAGCTTTTTAGGGGGCATGATGGTAAAAAAATCTCCACAAATACTGTACTAAGCACAATATATACCAATTACTTGATTAAGAGCACAGCAGTCTATCTCCTCTCTGATGCTGGACTAGTATCACAAGAGATTATGACTGTCAGTGGCCATTGCTATGAAAGCAGCCTGAAAAATGACTGGTCCCCATCCACTACTGACCATGAATGGTCCAAAATTCCATCAATCAGCACAAACACATACACGGTATCTTCCTTAATCAGCAAACCGCCTGCAGAGACATATGAGCCACCTCCACAAACAGCTGACAATATCCCTCATCCAGACAGGCCACCTGCAACAACAGACAACCCACTAAACATGACACCATCCAATCCGTTCAAGCTCTACCACGGCACCGTCAATGGCCCAGTCAGTTTCAGTTGCTACAACGAAAAAGTGACAAATGCACAAAACTAAAGCTCACATATGAAAACTATACAGGAACTGCATTACGATGCGGATGTATGCATCAATACACTTTGCGTTTTTTCTCCTTAAAACATATTTGTGTGTGATTTCTTCAACTAATGCTATCATGAACATGTTATACATGAATTAATCCACTCCAAAGCATGGGTTTGCTGAGAATTATACAACGTCACTCGTAAATCTAGACTTCTAATTGGCTGACTGTCTTTTACCCATGAGTGAATCCTAGTATAACTCATGGGTAAAGATCCAGCCATCCTCATCAGCCCCATCATATAGAAATCAATACAAGCCCCAAGAATGGAAACCATTTCTGAACTTACAGAGTGACAGCGTGCCAGCTGTCCCAGCACTGAAATCCTGTGAGCATTGTGCTCAGCTCACACTATCACCCTTCAACCAATCAGATATTTTAACAGTTTCAGAAATGCTCAAGTGGAGAAAGTGTTTGTTTTTTAAAAATGAAGCCTAAAACATAGAGAAATCAGGTCCGAAAAGCCGAGCCGTGATACTGGGCATGCGCCTATGCATATGGATACACGCATGCCCAGTAGCACAGCTCGGCTTTTTGGCCATGATTTCTGTATGTTTTAGACCTTGTTTTTAAAAAAGAAACAGTTTCCCTGCTTAAACATTCCTGAAATTGTTAAAATATCTGATTACATAAACGGTGATGGTGTGAGGCGAGCACGACCCTCTCAAAGCTTCAGTGCTGTGGCGGCTGGCATGCTGTCAGTCTGTAAGTTCAAAACCAAAAAGAAACTGAGGCTTACAGGTTGAGGGCAACGAGCTGTGAGGAGAGGGCACTGGAGAAGACTTTCTGGCTGCTGAAATCGTCAGCGGGCCAGGGCTCGAGAGGGAGCAGCTGAACTCAAAGGACCAATCGGGAGTGAGGGCGCCAATTTCGATTTGCAGCTGGGCTAGATAAGGGCCCAGCCACCTCACCACCCATTAAGAAGCTGTAATTGCTGACATTGGAAGGCAGGAGGAGTAGGGGCTGCAATCGGCAGCTGAAGAAGGCATCAGGGGGTGACGGAGCAGACTCCCGGTGGCTGCATTCGGCAGTGGGCCAGGGCTTCAAGGAGCTGAAATTGCTGGCGGCATTGGAAGGCGGGAAGAGCAGGGGCTGCAATCGGCAGCTGAGGAAAGCACAGGGGGCGACGGAGCATACTTCACGGCGGCTGCATTCGGCAGTGGGACAGGGTTAGAGGGCAACGAATTGTCAGGCGAGGGCACCGGAGAAGACTTCCTGGTGGCTGCATTCGGCAACAGGCCAGGGCTTAAGAGGAAGCAGCTGAACTCGAAGGACCAATCGGGAGTGAGGGCGCCAATTTCGATTTGCGGCTGGGCTAGATAAGGGCCCAGCCACCTCACCACCCATTAAGGAGCTTTAATAGTGTCCCACACCACACACCCTGGCCCAGACCACTATTAAATGGTCTGAGGGGGTAAATCATTGGGGGAGGATATGGTGTGACTGGCTGGGACTGAGATTTAGGAAGCTCAGATTTGTTGCTGGCTGGAGGAGGGGTGGGCATACGCTTATCATTTACTGTGCTGGCTTGGACATAGTGGTTACCGTGGGGATTGCAGATTAATTCTTGGGGTCTTGCTGGGCTTTGATGGTGTAAAATTGTGGGCACACTGAGGGGTATTGTGTTAGGCTTGCTGATTATTAAGGGGCACATTAATGAGAATTGTCTATTGCTGGGTATCTCGTGTGAGTGTGTGTAGTAATCGCTGGTGGGGGGCTGTGTAAGTTTGACAGTATATTATTGCTGGTAGGGGGACTTATTGCTCACAACTAAAATGAGGGTGGGCTTGGGGCAGTCAGAGTGGACCTCTTTGGCAGGGCGATAGGGTGTACGGGATGTGGGGCAGCCATAATATTAAATTGGGCATGGAGGTTTGGAGGGTGCCCAGTGTGTTTTCAACTAGAGGGTCTTAGGGAGGAAATCAGGGGGATCAGAAGGCAGCTGGAATGGGGACGGGGGAGGGATGGGGAGGTAAGGTGGGGTATGGATCATATGTGACTAGATGTGGTCAAAATGGCATGTCTCGAAGGGCAAGTGGAATAGGCAAAAAGGGCACATCACAGGGGATAGGTGGACCATGTGGTCACTCTGGAGGTGAAGGGAGGTAGAACAAGCAACGTACGGGAAGCACTCTTTAGGGAGGGGGCTGCTCGGAGGGAGCAAAAGAGGGAAGGAGGGGTAGAAGAGAGCAATACGAGGGCAAGCATCAAACTTACAAACCGTTTCACCCTATTATATCCAGGAGATGATGTGGAGGAGGCTGATGGTGGGAGACAGCAAGAGGACAGGGAGGGTTTGGTCAGTAAGCGGAGGGGGGTGGGAGACACAGGAAGGTACCGGAACCATAGGAAAGGATGGAGGGGGGAGGGACAGGAGCCTAGGTTGGGAGGAAATATGGTAGATGGGGGGCATTGAGTGAGGATAGGGTGGAAGGTGGCAGGAATGTGGTCAGGCCGGTGTCCAGATTGGGGAAGTCAATCAAGGAGGGAGAGCAGTAGAGAGGTCAGCCTTGAGACAAGAATCATCGGAAGAAGTGGAGAGTAGGGTAGGGAGATTTTCAGCTGATGGGGTGGGTAGTGCAGGTCCGGAAAGGGGGGGATGAAGAAAAATTAGTGGATGGTTGCTCAGGTGGAGGATTGGAGGATTATAGCTCAAGAAGGGTGATGGGAGTGGAATTGGGGGGGCATTCTCTGGCCTCCCGGAAAATTGGGATGGCGAGGAGCAAACTGGCAGTTGCAGGTAGGAGTACGGTAAGGCTAGCATATGAGGGTGGCCTCCAGGCTGATGGAGTTGGGAGGAGTAAGCAGGGGGTTGTCGACAGAAGGAGGAACCAGGAAGGATCTAAATGGGCTAATAAAGATTCCCAGGCTGACGGGAGAGGCAGGAGTAAACAGGGGTTTGATGCTAGAAGGAGGAGTCTGGAAGGATCAAAACAGGCTAACAAAGTGGGGGGTGGGGTGAAGGTGATACTGCTGGGGGATTCCATGACCAGGAGTATCCAGTGGGAGGGGGACAATAAAAGCAGCCCAGTCAAGGCTAAATGTATGCCAGGATTAACTGTACACAAGGCCAGATTCCACCTATACTCGATAGCACTGGAATGTGGGGGATCCCCGGACTTCCTAGTACATCTTGGGACAAATGACTTGGAAGGGAACAGTGAGCTAGAAATACAGGCTAGGTTCCGGGAATTGGCAAGGGTTTGTCACTCTACAGCAAGCAAAATTTCCTCCTCTGAGATTCTGCCAGTACCAAGGGCAACAGAGTAGAGCAAACTAAAACTTAGAGGGGTGAGTCAGTAGCTTAGGGATTGGTGCAAGGCAGAGGGGTATGGGCTGGTGGGAGATTGGGGAGATACTTGGGAGGATAAGGGGCTATATGCCAGGGATAGATTACATCTCAATCTGGAGGGGAGGTAGATCTTGAAACTAAAACCTGCTGGTTTTATAGGAGAGAAGTGGGGTTTAAACTTGTAACGGGGGGAGGATCAAATAAAAGATTGGCCCCAGGGAAGCTGTTTGTGGGTCCAGAACTAGGGCAATTGAAGAGTGAGGGGGAATGTGATGCAAATCTAAGGAAAACTGGGCAGAATAAGGCCTGCATAGGGCTGGGGAGATTGGGTAGGGAGGAGAGGTTGAGGTGGAGGACAGTACTGATTAATGCCAGGAGCATGGCAATAAAATGCCTGAGTTACAGACTATGCTAGCTGAAGGATTAGCGGACATGGCGGCAATTACAGAGACATGGGCCACCCAGAGAAATGATTGGGATCTAAATTTGGAGGGCTATAAGACATTCAGGAAAGATAGGGGTGTGGGAAGAGGGAGAGGGGTTGGCTGATGGTCAGAAATGACTTTGTGGTTTGTGGAGTGGAGGAGGCTGAAAGAAGAGTGGAGGCGAGTTGAGTAGCCTTGCAAACGAGGGGAGGAAAAAAATTGAAAATAGGGGTGGTATACAGGCCCCACCCCTCCACCCCACCCTCCCACAATTGAGGAGGCTCTGGAGGAAAAACTGGTTGAGAACATCAAGAGTCATTGTGACCTTGGTAAGGGTAGGGTGGTGGTCATGGGTGAACTTAATATGCCAGGGTTGGACTGGGATACCATGACATCCTCTGTAGCCAGGGAACAGCGACTGATGGACGTTTTTCAGGATGCTTTCCTGGTCCAACAGGTTGTGGAACCTACTAGAGAGGGGCAGATATTGGATGTTGTCCTAGGGGACAGTGATCAGATAAGAGGCCTGGAGGTGTGTAGTCCACTGGCGGATGGAGACCATGCCACGGTCTGGTTTCTGCTGTATATAGGGGGTGAGGAAAACCACACTAACACAGTAGTGGCAGACTTCAGGGGAGCGGATTTCGTGGGCATGGGTAGGATTCTAAGAGAGAGGTAGGACAAGGGGTTTTAGGCCGGATATGGATGCTGGAAGATTGTGGGAGACCATTAAAAAAGGGGTACAGGAGGCTACTAAGTACTGTACAAAATTAAGGCGAAAGCATGGTAGAACCAGTAAGCCATGTTGTTGGACTAGGGAGGTGCAGGAGGCAGTGAGGGATAAAAAGGCAGCTTATGCACGTTTTAAACGCTCAAGGAGGGACAAGGAGCGAGGAGAGTATGAAATATTGGCAAGAAGGTTCACCAAAGTGGTGAGGGGAGCCAAGACAGATGGAGCAAAATCTGACTAGGGATATCGGGGGTGGGGGGGATTCTATAGATATATAAGAGAGAAGTGAAAAGAGAGGACGCAGATCAGTAGGATTAAAATTATGGGGGGGATGGGCTCAGGAAGCAGGGGAACAGGCAGAGGTGCTAAACGAGTACTTTGCCTCAATCTTTGTGGATGGGGACTGGGGATTCCTACAGGTTGATGGGAGGGAAGAGCATTCAGCTAAGGTGAGAAGTCGATCTGAGACCAAAGGAGAGAATGAGGCTAGGGTACAGATAGGACCAGACCCAGAAGGGCTGGGGAAGTTGAGTGAGGGAGGAATGGGGGAGAAATCATAGTGGATAGGGTGAGGAGGCCCTTCGGAAGCTAAAGACTGATAAGGCGCCGGGGCCGGATGGGCTACACCCAAGGGTTGTGAAGGAATTGGCAGAGGAGCTGGCAGCTCCACTGGCTACACTCTTTAATTCCTCTTTACAGACACGATGGGTGCCCCAAGACTGGAGGGCGGCTTATGTAGTGCCTATTCATAAAGGGGGGTCTAGAGATGAGATGGGGAACTATAGGCCTGTCAGCCTAACATCTGTGGTAGGTAAAGTAATGGAGGGCTTCATCAAGGAGAGAATTGGGAGGCAGCTAGAATGGTTAGGGCACCAGGATGATAAACAGTATGGATTAGTTCCGGGGAGATCGTGTCAGTCTAACCTCGTAGAGTTTTATGGCTGAGTGACGGGAGCCTTGGACAGACATAGGCCAGTGGACGTCCTATACCTGGATTTCAGCAAGGCGCTTGATTCAGTACCACATTATGGGCTGACAAAAAAAAAAAAAACTGGGGGAGATGGGGGTGGGAGGACAGGAGCTAAATTGGGTTGAAAACTGGCTCTCTGGGCGTTTACAGAGGGTAACAGTGGGTGGGATACTCTCCTCTCCCAGGAAGGTAATCAGTGGGGTCCCTCAGGGTTCGGTATTGGGGCCACTCTTGTTCAATGCCTATGTCTCGAATATAGGGAGAGGGGTTAGGAATAGGTGGAGTCTTTCGGACGATTCAAAACTGGGAGCACTGGTGGATTGTGAAGAAGCAAGGGAGGCAGTCCAGGGGGATCTGGATATCCTGGAGGGATGGTCAAGGAGGTGGGGACTGAAATTTAATGCCAGGAAATGTAAGGTACTATATTTGGGGGTAAAAACCCGGCCATGAATACACCCTGGGGGGGGGTCACACTGCAAGCCACATTGGGAGAAAGGGATTTAGGGGTGGTGATAGACGTCAAAATGAATAACTCTGAAAATTGTAGAAGAACTGCAGCCAAAGCAAACAGGATACTGGGCTGCATAGCCAGGGGAATTACATCCAGAAGGAGGGAGGTGATCCTCCCTCTGTATAATTCCTTGGTCAGGCAGCAGCTCGAGTACTGTGTACAGTTCTGGAGACCTCATCTGAAGAAGGACATAGGGCTGCTGGAGAGGGTCCAGAGGACAGCGACCAGAATGATTCAGGGCACAGAGGGGAAGCCTTATGAGGAGAGACTGGAAGAGCTTGGGCTTTACTCACTGGAGGAGAGGAGGGACAGGGGAGATATGATAGAGGTTTTCAAGTATGTAAAAGGAATAACCAGGAGGAAACCAAGGAGCTTTTTGGTCTAAAGAAGGGGGGACAACCAAGGGCCATTAATGGAAGCTGGAGGGGGAACTACAGGGGAGTATAGGAGGCATTTTTTCACTGAGCGGGTGGTGTAGCCATGGAATGCGCTACCTGGGAGGCTGGTGGAGGAGGGCACAGTGGAGGGATTCAAGAAGGGGTGGGACAGGTACAAGGGGAAACTGAAACTAAAGAAGACCCTCTTGGGGGCTGGGGTGGTAAGGCGAGCAGCCACTAGGTTGCTGGCTTTCGAGCAGACAAGACAGACCATTTGGCCTATTCTGCTGGCTTTTTGATATGTTAGTATGTAAAATGCAAACTGGGAAGTTAAGTACTCCCTGCCTGACAAACATTGCCCTACTCTCATGACCACGAGCAAATAAGGGATCATTAAACCACAGCCTACTGCAGTTCTCTCTCATGACAATTTTTCAGTCGCTACAGCAGGGTGTCCACTGTTTGTGCACCCACCTGTTTAGGCGTGGTCAACAATGGCACTCAAAAACTGTCAGTTTTTCCCAATTTCCCCTATCCACTTTCTCTAGCTACATTGAGGCATAAGTGAACTAGCTTCTCTGAGATAAATGTCAAATTTCCACTGCAGAAGCCACTAGGAGGCAGCATTAGCTTCCTTTTACCAGAAAATGTATTTATGTATTGAATTTTGCTGATCGGGTAGGCCCACTGAGTCTAAAAGCCCCTTTTTCAGAGGAAACATGGGGTCGGGGGGGGGGAATACGGATGATAACCAACTGAAACTGAACCATATTAAGCTGTTGGTGGCATTTTTTAGTGAATGGGGGAAATTTGGCCAGGACACCGGTGAAATTTCGCTACTCTTTTCGAGAAGTGCCGTGGGATCTTTAATGTCCACCTGAACAACCACCAGAACAGACAGACAGGACCTCGGTTTTAATGTCTCATTTGAAAGACAGGAAAATGAATTCATCCCCCCTCTCTGCTGGCCCAGGAATGCAAAGTTGCCACAAGAGCCAAACAGTGGTGGGGGGGTGGGCAAGAACCAAATTGGCATGATGCAGGACACTGACATTTTTGAAGGGTGGCATTACCCATCCACCCTGTGCCAGTGAGAACTGCATGCAATACGATAGGTAGTCTTAATCCCAGACCCTTCCTGACTGGTCAGGACAGGCCTTCCATTTTGGGCAGCACCCCAGCTCGGGGGGGGAGGATCTGGAAGGAATTAAAAACATGGGGGAAACTACAGTGGATTTCAGGCACATGATACCACCAAGATCTTTCTGCTTGCAGTGCCTGGACCCCGGGTCCTCTGCCCCCACCCACCTCTCTGGTCTGGAAATTTCTAGCCGGTAGGCTCCTCCAGGAGTAAGTCTAGGATAGTATATGAGGGAATTGGAAGTGGGAATGTCTGGGGCCAAAGGCGATCCCTTCAGCAGGTGTGGGATCAAGGGCTTGTGGAAGGGTTGAAGGACAGCCTGGCCCAATGGGTGAGGAGTAAACATGGAACGTAAAAACACATCTTCACAATGGACAAATCACTGAATGCTGAATTGTTGGCTAAGAGATCCAACTGGTTATGATCTCAGTGTAGGAAAAAGTGACTAAACATGATTTGGGGAACGTTTTACTTTGGTTTTCATGTGACCACAACATGATGTCTTACTAGAAGAGTTATCTGTGACATTTGTATTTATTTGTTTTACCAGGAAAAGGCTTCATTGAGCAGAGCTCATTTACAAGGGGGTTCTAGTTTGGACAGGCAAATAGTACAGTGAAATCAAAACATTACAAAATACATGGGTTCAAAGAGGGACAATTACGGTTTACATTTTACAAAGGACCATATCCATGGCAACATTACGGTATAAGAATATTGAGTAAACAAGGACAAGTGCTATATACTTGTAAAATGACTAGCGCCTACCCTGCTATGAGCTGAAAGGAAAAAAAAAAATGAATATTTTTAACCAGAGCACTTTCATTAGTCTTAGATTGTCCAGCAGTGAAACATGACCATTTCTGATGGCTTTGCTTGTGTAGAGAAATAATTAAGAATTCTCTTCAAACAATAAACTGGGAAAGATGGGATCTGGTAATCCATTATTCAGGTACTGTATGAATGGTAAGGGAAAACAATTTGCTTTAGCTGAATACCTATGCAAAATCTGCATGTGTGATATGTAACAGGTAACATACAATTTGAAATTAAAGTGGTGTCTATCCATGAAGGCCACATAGTTCAAATGGAAACACAAATCTAGGTTCACAGGCAAACTTAGGTTCAGCTCCCCTCCTCCTTAGCCCAACCCCAACCCAAATACCTATTTTTAGAAGGCCTTTCCTGACTCCCTATCCATGATTAGGAGGGCAATGCTATTTGAAAGATCTGCTCTTGAAATCCCAACTCCTGGCAACATAGCTGGAGCCAGCACCACCTTTCTGCACAATCTTCCTCCTGAATCCAAAACTCTAAAGACCTCCATGTATCTTTTGGTAGAGGGAGCACCCTCCTGATGCAGGATTCATGTTTTGGGGTGGCTACTACTCCAACACCTGGCTAGCTCAGTTACCCCACCCCCTTCCTAACTCATGGTGTGCACAGCAGTCCATTTGACAGCCTTACATGCATGCACAGCGAAGGAATTGGGGGGGTGGCGCTAGTGGTATTACTGATGACACCAGGCAGAATGACCAGTTAGTTTTCCTAGTGCCATGATGTCACAAGCCCCACCCCTTACCCACACGGTCTGTCAGTGGGACTACCGCCTTTGCTGCAGCTTAGGGAGGGGGTGAGACAGAGCTTGCCAGGCACTAGACTATTGGCCTACTCCAAATCATGCACTGGTGGATCAGGGCGGGAACTTTCTACCAAAAAGGTTATGTGGGGGGTGTTGGGATAGGAAAGGTGGAATCTATGCGCAGCCTAGGTTTGCGTGTGTGCCTAGGTTTGCAATTCTGTTTAAACCATGTGGCCATGGACTGACACACACACACACACACACAAAGATCCATCATTATATTGATTGTTTCTAGCTTGTCTTTCAGAGATGTAATTTGTGAGGATATAGCCAACTGTTTGCCCTATCAGACCTATTTGTGTGGAGCTTTGAAGCTTTAGGAACAAATGGATTGCTTAATAATAATAACAACAACAACAATAATTTTATTTGTAATCTGCCTTTCTACAACCAAGGCACCTAACAATGGTTTAAAACAACACATAAAAACAATACACACAGATACACAAAAATGCTTATAAAATTCAATAACAAAACAGAATCATTCAGGATAGGCTTGGCTCCATAAATGTGTTTTAAGAGCCTGTTTAAATCCTTCCACGCTTGTGCACTCCTGTAACTGACAGGGTAGAGAATTCCAAAGGGCTGGGGCTGCGTACATAAATGCATGGACCCCAGAAGATTTTAAAGAAACCCTTGGAATCTCCAGCAACCCCTCGTCAGCCGAGCGGAGCGATCACCCCGGGCAGCAAGGAACCAGAAGCTCTTTCAGGTAGTCCGGGCCCTGTCTGTGTAGGGCTTTATTATCAGAAGTCCGACTTTAAAGGTGATCCGCCACCACACCGGCAGCCAGTGCAGCTCGCACAGCACCGGAGCGATATGACAGGACCGAGGAATCCCCGTCAATAACCAGGCTGCTGAGTTCTGCACTAGCTGCAGGCGGCAGATATCCACCGCAGGAAGCCCTAGGTAAAGGGAGTTGCAGTAATCCAAGCGCCAGGACACAAAGGTGTGGACCAACATAGGGAGATCACCAGACGGAACAAGATGCTTAACCCCGGAGATGTTCCTCAGATGGTAGAAGGAGGATTCGACTACTGCCGACACTTGTAATCGCAGTGTCAGCCCTTTGTCAAAAATCACCCCCAGGTTTTGCACCCGTTCAGAGGTAGGGAGTGGTAAACCCCCAAGTTAAAGTCCTGAAGGCGAACCTGCCCCCAACCCCTCTATCCAGTGCCCCGGATCCACGACCAGCACCTCAGTCTTTTCAGAGTTCAACCTCAGACAGCTCAAATTCATCCAATCCTGGATTTCAGCAAGGCAGTTGTTAAATACTGAGACAGCTCTATCCTGGTCGGGTGTTTAATAGTAAGTAACCATATTCAAGTTAGTTGATTAATTCATAGGTACCCCTGCAAAGTGAATGACAACAAACTAAGGTGAAAAAGGAATCGCTCAACTAAATAAATTTGCAACAAAAGACTGTTTTAAGCCAAAGGCTCATGAAGGATGAGATGACCACATGGCAGCAGGGCCCCTTCAGCCATCAACAAGTATTACCTCAGCCCCCCCTCCCAACCGAGTTCTTTGAACAACAGCATCCGGCTTTTCTCCAAGTCAGAGGCAGACCTGGACCAAAGTGTCAAAGCATTTGACAGTAGTGTGGTCCAGACTGGGGGAAAAAAAAAAAGAAATGGCAATGACAGCAGCGACAGAAGCAATGGTGAAAGCGAATCAGGCACATGTAATGGCTGCCTCCCTTGTGAAAGAAAGTTGACCTTCAGAATGCAGCTCGGGAAGCTGGAGAATTATGCCAGAGTCTCAGGTGGGGCCTCCATGAGGGTTCTGAACCACTTGATCCAATGGTGTTCTTGAAGGACTGATTCTGCATGCAATTCAGATAGAATGATGCAGCCCTGAATATTGCAATTGAAAAGGCTTGCTGAAAATCACAGCTGAAAGTACTTGGTCCACACACCCCTCCACATACAGTACTGGTTATCATAACCAGTATGTGCAAGACAGATAGATTGTATTATATGGAATCTAGCAGACACATCATGTGACAGAGCGGGGGCTTCTATGCCGCCATAGGCAAGTGGCTTATAAAATCTCCATGGGGCTATTTGCAAATGACTGCAGGGGTCACGTGATGACCCCTGTAGTTTTTAATATATACAGTCTCCATGAGAAGACTGTTGTTAGGGCAGACCTGAACATCAGGGTGGGGGGATGGGCAGGGGGATCCAAAAGGAAGAAAAAAAACAGGGTGCAAAATAATAAAAAAGAATTGCACATTCTCAAAGTATTGGTTACATTTTCCATAATTAATAAAATATTAATACAATGATAGTAACACAATATTTTTGTCTTATTGTTTAGTGGTGCACAAGAAAATAGTTGGGTTCTTGCGCCATTTCAAGCCATAAACAGTGGCAGCAACCATCAGATTCATACAGGGACGTTAGGTAAGATTTTTTTTTTTTTTTGATAATACTTGCTTTATTTTACCATCAAACAATTCAGTACAATTCCAATCAAATATAGTTATACATCTTATACATCCACTTTTCAAAGTCCACTGTAAAACACAGTGTCCATAGTTATTAGTTCCACCTCTTTAGTGTAAACTATTGAACCCTAAAAGGGTTCAGAACCAATAAACAAAACAGTACCAGGATATAAAATTAGGCAGAGATACTTACTCATACTCTAATATCTCTAGTTTATATTTAGTCAAGTATGAGAGTTGTCTATTAAACAAACTTTAAAGGAAAGCAGTCCAAAACGTGGGCTCCCTCGGACAGCTTACCCTCCAGTTTAGCTCTGACCAGCAAGAGCGGGATTTTACATGCTTCATAACCTATATTTACATTTTAAAATTAGGGAACCGGAAATATGGAGGAGAGCAGGGACGCTCCATTTGCTGAAAGCAGTGCGGCGCCACACCACTAAGCTTAAATACAAAAGTCAGTCTGACTCCGAGGACAGGAGCTACATCCCAGAGGAGAATGAAGGAAGTGGCAGGGAACCACGTTGGCGTGTGGTGGCGGTGGCACTGGAGGAGCCATCACCTATCAGGCAGGAGGGGGCTTAGACTCCGTGCTCCTCCTCCCCTTCCTCCATGTGGTGCACGCCCCAATCGGCGCATGCCAAATCTGCCAACATCGGGCCACGGTGATCACGTGCTGTCCAGTGCACGGCAGCGATCCGGTCTCCACCAGGGGCTGTTGGTGCACCAGACTACCCAGAGCCCTCCCCCTGGGATAGGAAAGCAGCCTAACTGGCGCCCAATCCGATCCCAACCCTGCCAACCCCTGGCACCCAAGTTCGCTCCTGAATCCGGGCTGCCGGCGTGGCGCAAGGTGTGGCGTCCAGCGCCTCAACTCTCTGTGCCACCGGGCCAGCGCCCAAAATTTGCCAACTTATATCTTGGTTTATGGGAGGAACAGGTTATTTATAATGCGGACAATAATAAATTTTTTGGCAAACATATCATTGTGGCACAGATTTATCAATGAAGTATTAATGATGTGGCGGGGGGGTTGGAGATTGAGCTGAGGCAGTCTGTCCAGTATTTAGAGGATAGCAATCGGAACTTGCAGTTTGCGATGACGACAAAGAGCCTCATGAGTATCTCTTTTCTGCACATAGTACCAAAAACAACGATTCTATGTCTCCAATTTCTACTGCTCCCACTAGTCACCCCCCCCCTTCTACTTTAAAGCGGTCAAGATGTACCAGGTTTGCAATTATGTTACCAAAGCCATTAGCAAGTCCAGAACCAGCAATAATTCACTAGACCTCAAATTTCTATCCCTCACCCTTGAAGAAGTACTCAGACCATTAACCAGGATTTTTAACCTCTCGCTCAGCCAGTTTCCTGACAAAAGGAAATCTGCCACAGGAACCCCATACACAAAAGTGGTGTCAAAACTGCCCATGAGAATTTCTGTCCAATCTCCATCCTTCCTCCCCCCCCTCTCAAAGGCACTGGAACGTATTGTCACAGACCAGCTGACTGACTTCTTAGTCAAGCACAACATACTGTGCAGGCAGCAACACGGTTTTAGAAAGAATCATAGCACCTCCACGGCACTACCTGAATTCACTGGCACCATCCACCATTCATTGGGTAATGGGCAGCAAACTGTTTTAACAAAGGCCTTTGATACAATCCACCACGGCCTCCTGCTTTTCTGGCTCCGGAAAGCAGGGCTCTCACCCAACTCTAAACTGATTCAAAAGCTACCTAGACAACCGGGCTCAAAGAGTGAAAATTGCTGACACGCTCTCAGATGCCAGACCGGTCCGCTCTGGTGTCCCCCAGGGCTCTATTTTCGGTCCCCTCCTCTTTAGCCTGTTCCTGAACTAACTACCAGATTCCTGTCCAGAGAAAATCATACTCTACGCAGATGATGCTGTAATCCTAGCTTCCCAGGATGATCCAAAACAACATGCAAGAAAACCTCACGCGTGGCTTCACATCAGTCGAAAACTGGTTCTTAAAGCACAAACTGATCCTAAACCAGAAAAAAACAAAGAGCATGAGCTTCAGCAGCTCTCACAACAAAAATCAGCATCACCTCTCCATCAAAACCAAGCAAGGAGTCACTCTTGAACAAGTCCAAACCTTGGCATCACCCTCGACTCCCACCTCTCCTATTCTGCCCACATTAATATTGTGTCAAAGGCTGCGAACATCAGGCTGGGCCTACTGTTCCATCACAGGAAACATCTAACCTCTGAAGCATTATCAGTTGCCGTCCAGAGTTCCATTGTTAGTGTCATTGACTATGGACTCATCATTTATGGCTCCGCCACTGCCTCCTCTCTCAAACGTGTTTCTACCTCCCTCAGAAAAGCCTGTAGACTCGTCACCGGATCTCACCGTCTCACCCATACCTGCGACCTCTATTCTAACTGGGTGGCTGCAACTCAACAGCCGAATAAAATATCAAACCTGCATCACAGCAAAGAAAACAATAATGGGCAGTGCCCCTCCTGGTATCTGCTCTCTCCTTAAACTCAGAAACAACAACTGCAACACCAGGAGGTCTAAACCTCAACTCCTGCACATCCCCCGCTGTCGCACATCCCAAGGCCAAAGGTCCTTTGCATATAGGGCACCCAGCTGGCTAAACAGTTTCAGTAGTGACATCTCTGCCTTACCCACGATGGGTGCATTCAAATCCAAGCTTCGCCTAGCTCTTCTTGCCTCCAGCACCTGTGACTGCCATGACTAATCAGTACTCCCACCTAGCTGCTCTTTGTTTTCTGCTGCCTGTTGTTGCCCCTCCACCTGGCACTTGCTTCCACCACAGTCCATCTGATGCACTTACCCCTGTCTGTCCTTGACAAAGCCCCTTAGGCTGCTATACCCCTGCCCCTGTCTCACCCCCCTGTCCTCTCCTTTCCCCACCTCTCATTTCTCCTTTTCCCTGTTTGTGTACACTTCCCTGTGTTTCATGTAGTAATCCTTGTAATAAAATGTTACGACCATCAGTGTTACTGATTGTTCTACACTGTAATTGAAACTGTATGCCTGTACTCACTGACATGGAACCTTTGTAAAAGAGCCCCGGCTCAAAGGTACTTTGTAATCCTAGACTCAAATAAATAAATAATTCTGAAGGGGTATTCTTACCAATTTGTTCTATAAACTCACGGACCAACATACCTGCTTGCTAACCAGCCGGTGCCCACAGCCCCTCCCCAACATCATCAATAACATCCCTGTCAGCCAATTTTTATGGATTTGCCACAATTGCAGCTTTTGAGGAAAATGCACAAGATCTTTGCAAAAGATTTGTGGATAATGGTTATGCTAATGAGTGTACTGAGCGAGCCTATGTACGTGCTAGAAACTCAGACAAACACTGCTCCAACCTAGGAATAGAGAGCCTTCAGAAAACACCAAAAGGTGAAATTTTGTTACCATCTCTACAAGGCATAAAATAAGTGGGTTGGCATCGCAATTTGCGACCCAAGATCGTGAAAAAGCAAGTCAAGTGTGGCAATGATTAGCATTCATTGCTAATGATCGCCAACTGGTCCTGGGTCCTATAAAAATGCCTTATATTAGGCACTGTCACTTTAATTTTTTATTTTTTATTTTTGTCTGTCTGTCCCGGTAGCCTTTTTTCATCCTCCTCCTCCCTCACATCCCACCCCAAGTGCCCAGAGCTGTGTTTGCATTGGCCAGTCAGCTGCCCCCCCCCCCCACACCGGTCTCTGCATGGAGAAATGCAAGTCCTTTTGCAACATCACCCCAGGGAAGAGCCAGCCGGTCAGGAACTCCAGTCAGAGTAAAAAGGTGAGTTTTTTTTTTGTTTGTTTTTTTATGTTTATGTTGGTTTTTTTTCTCTATCATTGTTGGTGTCCTGTATGTAATTTAAATGCATTTGCAGGACAGAAAATCGAGAGTGTCTGGAGGGCGTGGGCTGCACCGAGAAGCAGGAGGGAAGCAGAGAAGGGAGGGAGGGAGAGAGGTGATATGATTGAAACATTCAAACACCGTAAGGGCATTAACAAGGTGAAATAGTCTAACATGTTTCAATATAAGAAAAATAGGCCAAGAGAACACAGCATGAGATTAGAGGGAGGCCAATTAAAGGGTAATGTGAGGAAGTTTTTTTTCACAGAAAGGGTGGAGGATGCATGGAACGGCCTACCTCAGGAAGTGGTGGATATGAATACAGTGCAGGGCTTCAAACAGGCATGGGATAGGCATAAGGAAGCAATACAGAGGAGTATGAATAGATAGGCCTTTTACAGAGCAAAGGCCTATGGCACATTCATAAGTTAGGAAAAAAAAATGGGCAGACTGGATGGGCCTTGCGGTCCTTACCTGCCGTCAACTTCTATGTTTCCACCATGAGACGGGACTGGAGCGGAGACTAAGCAGGCTGCACCAGTCGCTGGAGCACGGCATGCAGATTTGGTCGAGGCAGAGCAACACAGCAGAGGATCAGGGAAAATAAGTAAAATTTTCATTTTATGGTTGGTGTGGTAGGAGGGCAGAAACACAGGCCGGGCAGGGACATCAGGAGCACATCGGGGGGTGGGGGGAGATGGCTAAACGATATCAAGAAAGGGCATGCAAGGCCTGGAATAATACTGAACATTAAAAGACTTGTGCCCTGCTCTTTGCAGTGAACATTTGAGAACACAATTAAAACTTGGTGCCCTGATTTGCAGAGATCCAAGAGGGGAACCAGTAGTTTAAGAACGTATGTCTCTTACTATACTGTGTGCCCTGCTCTCTGCAGTGAACATTTAGGAACATAATTAAGACTAAGTAATGTGCCCTGCATTGCAGGGCTCAATAACAGGAAGTAAAAAGACTTGTGCCCACTAGTACTGTGCCCTGCTCTTTGCAGTGAACATTTGAGAACAGAAGTAATATTTAGTAATGTGCCCTGCTTTGCAGAGATCCAGGAGAGGAAGTAAAGACTTGTGCTTTGCTAGTGTTGTGCCGTGCTCTTTGCAGTTAATGTCTGGGAACAGAATTAAGACTAGGTAATGTGCCCTGCTTTGCAGAGATCTATGAGGGGGAAGTAAAAATTTATTTCAATGTTTTATCAGTCACGAATGTCATGCTCACGAATGTCACACTCACGAATGTCACAGTCTGCTCTGGCAGACATCATCACGCTAGATCTAGGCTCTTAGCACTTCCTGTATTTCACAAATGGCTAAATAAAACAGGTAAACATCTAAAAAGTACAGTTAGGTAGGTACTTACCGTAACAGTAGATCTTCGAGAGAGGTTCCTTCAGTAGGTCATCACATATAGGACTGGTGCCACCTGGCGTCTGCCGCACGGCAGACTTTTCTAGCAATACCTGACGAGGGACTGCCCACCCGATGTCACATGACTGATGTCAGCGTGACTGTATATAGTGAGCAGTACCCACGCTCGCCCTCCAGTTCTCCCGCTGGAGCCAGGAAGAGGCCATACAGCAGGAGCGAACAGGAATTGGAGTCCCTGTAAAACCCAGAATGAGGAGTAGGAGGGAGGGATTGAGGACTTACTGAAGGAACTTCTCAAAGATCTTACTGTTACGTAAGTTCACATAACTGTAATACTATGTTACTGAGAGTGGTTCCTTCAGTAGGTCATCACATATAGGACACAGTCCCAACCAGTCCCTCCAGAGAGAGAGATGAGAGAAAACTAGGGAGGAGTAAGCTAACTCCAACAGAACAACTGGATTCCAGCATGGACCCAGCCTAGGACAAAAGGCCCTGCAGGACAGCTACTCCAAAGCTGGCCCTCCACCTAGAAGCAATATCCAGACTGTAATGTTTGGTAAAGGTGTACACAGAACTCCAAGTAGCGGCAGCACAGATGTCCGCTGCAGAAATGTTCTTAAGGAAGGCCGCAGAAGCAGCCATGCCTCTAGTAGAACTACCTCTTATAGAACCCGGAAGAGGCTTATCGTACTTCTGGTAACAGTACCGGATGCAGCTGCCCAACCATTTGGAAAGGTCCTGCTTAGAAACCGGTTTGCCCCTCAACCTGGAGGCAAAGGATATGAACAACTGATCACAAGAGCTGAGCACCGGAGGATCCGATGAACATCCATCGTGTGAAGGAGTGCCTCATCCTTGTTAGAAGGGGACAGGTAGTAAACCAGAAGCTGTACTGATCGGTTCAGTGTGGATTCCGATACCACCTGGGGAAGGAACCTCAGATGCATCCGAAGGACCACCCGGTCCCTTTGGAAAATCAAATAGGGCTCCTTGCAGACTAGAGCGTGAAGCTCCGAAATCCTTCGGGCGGAGGTGATGGCCACCAGAAAAAGCATCTTCCATGAAAGGAAGCGCAGATCACAGCTCATAGCCGGTTCAACAGGAGGCAGGGTGAACTTTTCCAGAACGAAGTTCAAGTCCTAAGGTGGAGTTGGGCTGCGGATGGGGGGTTTCAGATGGAGGATGCCTTTCAGAAAGTTCTTTGAGACCTCCAACTGGGCCACGGGTTTACCATCCACTAGCTTGTGGTATGCGGAAATGGCAGAGATATGGACCTTCAAAGAAGAATAGGACAGACTGGAGTCTGATAAATGAAGGAGGTAATCCATGACTTGAGGGGCTGAACAGGAGAAAGGGTCCCAACCCTGAGCAGAAGCCCAGATCAAAAACCACTTCCACTTCATGGCATAAATGGAACGGGGTGATGGTTTCCTGGCCTTGATGAGGACCTCAGCCACTCTAGGAGACCCCAAAGTGAGAAATGTCTATGTCTGAAGGAGCCACGCATGAAGATGTAAGGTCCTGAGCCCCAGATGAACCAGCCTACCCTGATCCTGAGTCAGTGGAAGTGAAACCGGCGGTTCCCTGGAGAGCTGCTGCAGCAGCAGGAATCAAATTTGTCTCGGCTAGAGAGGAGCAATAAGGATCATTCTTGCTCCCTCTGCTTGAAATTTGAGGAGAACTCTCTGTAGAATGGGAAAAGGAGGGAAAGCGTACAAAAATTTCCCTGTCCATGATAGAGATAACGTGTCGCTCCAGAAAGCGCCACGCTCTGAAATGAGCGAGCAAAACTTGGGAAGTTCTACGTTGGATTGGGAGGGGAAGAGGTCGATTTCCGGATGCCCCCACTTCCGGAAGATGGAGTCTGCCACTTCCTGATGCAATTCCCACTCGTGGGCGAGGGTTCGAGTTCTGCTGGGACTGTATGCCAGGACATTTAGAATGCCTGGAACATGCACGGCCACCAGGACCAGAAGTTGCTGAACTGCCCAGTTCCACACCCCAGTCGCCTCCCTGAACAGAGGGTAGGAGCGGGTTCCTCCTTGTTTGTTGATGTACCAAACTACCGACATGTTGTCCATTTGGATCAACAGTGTTCCCTTGGGTAGCAGGGTCTGAAAAGCCTGTAAGGCATATAGGACCGCCCTGAGTTCCAGAACATTGATGTGGAGAGAAGTCTCTGGGCCTATCCAAAGGCCCTGAGCTTGATGATCCCCCGAATGGGCCCCCCCACCCCATACTCAAGGCATCCGTGGTGAGGGTAGCTACTGGTGCAGGGTTTCGGAATGGAAGTCCCAGGGAGAGATTGTGGGGATCCTCCCACCACTGTAAATCCCTTTGAACTGCTGAAGAGACCAAGACCGGATGATCCAGGTCGTCTAGGAGCTGATCCCACTGTACTCTTAATGACCACTGGGTGATTCTCATGTGTAGCCTAGCTAGGGGAACGGTCATGATGGACACTGCCATCAGTCCCAAAAGACGCAGGACCTCCTGGGCGGGAATGGTCCCGAGCGAGGCTGGCCGATTAAGGTCTCCACTCTGTCTGGAGGAAGGAAGGCTCTTCCCTGGACTGTATCCAGAATTGTTCCAATGAACTGCAGTCTCTGGGATGGAACTAGGGACGACTTGGAGACGTCGACCATTATACCAAGTCAATGGAAGAGGTCCAGCGTGAAAGACAGAGCTTCCAATAAAAGAACTCTGGACGGCGCTGAAATCAGCCAGTCATCCAGGTAAGGGAACACTGCGAAACCCCTGCAGCGTAGAAACACCACCACCACCACCGCCAGGCACTTGGTAAAAACCCGAGGTGCCGAACATAGACCAAAAGGCAGCGCCTGGAAATAGTAATGCTCCCCTTGGAAACAAAAACGCAGGAAACAGTGGTGACGGGAGAAGATAGGGGATGTGCAGGTAGGCATTCTGCATATCCAGGGCAAAGAGCCAATGATTCTCCAACAGAAGAGGAAGAAGGCTCTGGAGCGTCAGCATGCAGAACTTCTTGTACTCTACATACTGACTGAGATGACTCAAGTCCCCGGTCTTCTTTGGAACCAGGAAGAAATGTGAGTAAAACCCTTTTCCCCTTTGCCCGAAGGGAACTGGCTCGACTGCTTCTTTGAGCAAGAGCGCGTTGACCTCCTCACGAACGAGGAAAGCCTGGTCCCGGGAATAAGAGGACCTCCGAGGAGGAGTATCTGAAGGAATCTCCAGAAACGCGATGGTGTGTCCAATGGACACTAGTTGCAGGACCCACTCGCCTGAAGTGATCGGCCTCCACTCCTGGACGTGGCGGGCGAACCTTCCTCCCACCTGCTCCCCGTCATGAGACTGAGGGTGCAGTAGGGCCGGAGAGTCAAGAAGTGGTGGGGCACTCAGGAGGAGGTCCCCCCGAATGTCGCTGGTTCTTGGGAGCGGGGGAGCGGTACCCATGGCCTTACACTTACCCTGGCATCTCACCTGAGCATTTTTCCGCTTCCTCCCGGTCCTTTTCCGATAGGGCTGCTGCTGTTGTTGAGTGCCCGATCGGCACATGGACCTAACAGATTTAAGGGCCAAACCCTTGTCCTGCAAATCAGTTATAATGTCCTTGGTATCTCCTCCAAAAAGGACTGAACCCCTGAAGGGGGTGTCCTGAATCGTTGACTGGACTTCACAGGCGAGTCCCGAGAGACTAAGCCCGGAATGCCGTCTAAGGGCAACGGCAGTTGCCGAGGTATGGGCCACCGAATCGATGGAGTCATAGGTGGCTCGAAGAGCATGCCTACAGGAGATCTTGGTGAGGCGAAGATCCTTGGCAAGTTCCTCCTTAAGGGGCGATGGGTCCATAGACTGGACCCTCGCCTCCAGCCTGGCCATGGTCTGTTTTTGGTGACATACCATGTGGGCCAAGTAACTAAGGGATCTAAGGGTGCACATGGCCGAGGAGTAGACCTTCTTCCCAAACTAGTCCATCAGCCTCGACTCTTTGTCCGGAGGTGTTGTGCTCATGTGCTTGGGAGCTGTGGAGTGGTCATGAGCAGCTGAGATGACAACAGAGTCTGCCTTAGGATGAGCCTTTAAAAAAAGATGCGTCCTTAGGTACCCGGTAGAGCCTGTCCGCCCTCTTGGGGACAGCCGGGATCGAATGAGGCATCTGCCAGATGGTGGTGGCAAGGTCTTGGGGAGGACCATCCAAGGGAGGGGGGGACTGGAATAGACGGCAGAGACTCTAAATCCAGATGCTCCACGAGTCTTTGCCACATAGGATCCTGGTCCTCCAACTCCCAGTCGAAATGATCTCTTAAAGCGATTTACCAAGTTTTGATATATGAACGCATATACTGCAAGGTGACTGCATATAGAACTGATTCGCAATGTATTCTGATAGATGCCTAGCCTGTTTTAGCAAATTAAATCAGGTTTTCACCCTCACAAACCAGGAAGTGTCATTTTGTGTATTGGAGCCTGTATTTGCTGACCTTTGACACTCATTACCTTTGCAATGTCACCACAGGGAGATCTGTGCTCTGCAATTAAAATTAGTTCTTGGTCACAGCAATTCTGTCTTGATAACAGAGCTCTTGGTCGCAGCATGCAGCACGACAATAGCAATATCAAACAGTTCATTTTCAGGGTCAGATGATGAAAGCATTATGTTGTCCTGCACTAACAGTGATCTTTTGGACACTGACATAGTGCCACAATTTGACAGCCACTGCATAGTAGATCGCCATAGGGATGACCCTATGACAGCAGCAAGAATTATGTGGGCAGTAGCTCAGGCAGTCACAGCAGTAGTCCCGATCCATTCCAGTATAGCACTGAGAGCAGACTTAGCAACACGGACTGTTAATATTTTGCTACTTAGTGCTACAGTTTGGTTCCCATCATTGCTGTCATTTCACTGTGCAAAATCGAGGTATGGTGTGTGTTCTGTTACTCCCAGCATCGATGTGCCCACATAAATGCTAGTGATAGTACCCTGGGTTTTCATATTTCTTTTTTTTTTTTTTTTGGGCGGGGCGGGGAGATTGCTTTCCCTATGCCAACGAGTTGTTGGCCACTCCAGCTTGACACGGAGAGCACGGCTCAATCTGGTGGCATTGCTTGAGCAGGATAAATAGCTCACAGTTTGTCCAAATCCAATTTGTCCAAATTCCTCACCTGGTACTAGTTAGTAGTGACCTCCGGCCAATTGATTTATCAGTCACTCACTCTGATGGAGCACAGGGTGGAAATTACAAGCAGGCACCTTGTACACCAACCACTCCAAACCCCCCAGCTGCACACATACACTTAGAAAAATGCTGCAGCATAGAACTTTTATTATTTGTAAATTATTTATACTGTTTGGGTCTGTCTCTGCTGTAGTGCCAACTGGTCTACACTATAGCTTTCTTCTGTGTGTATGTGTGTGTTTGGGGGTGGGGGGCCTGCTAGTACTTTCCCCTTTAGAGGGATCAATGATTGAGTAATGTGTTGAAGTCACCAGTTCCCCTGTTTACGGCATGTTATAAATTCAAAACTACAAATTATTGCACCAGCTTTGTGTTACCTCTAAGCACTCAGGAACTATACATACTGCAGCTGTCATTAGTGTCTGCATAAGCATATGTAATACCATCCTGGCATTGGCTTATTGCCTCCAGTGCATTATGAACTGAGCAAAAAATACACAGTACAGTCGGTGATCGTCCTCCAGCCCCCAAGGTTAAAAATGACACTGCCAATACCCTTCTCATGGAGAAAGAGACCACATTTATGTTTAGATAGCCTAAGTACCGTTTGATTGGTCCACTACAAAAAGGGACATATCCTTGCGGTAGGTACTCAAGTGTTAAACAGTATTTGAACCACCCTTCCTCACTTATGTCACCATACTTCATTACCACTTCGGTCTGTGTCAAGCCGTTTGTGTTTTCCCATTTTTTCCATTACAGTGGATCTCTGATGCACATGCGTAAAGTGTACAGCAAATACAACAGATGCTGCACTATACTGTCTCACATGCCCATACCAATGTCAGTGCATTGTGTAGACTCCCTGCATTCATTGCTGTGTAGCCCATGTTTTGGTTCAGACATTATTCCCTGACTATGCCGAACTGACTAGCACACTTTGCAATACAACACCAAAGAAGCCATACATTGGTACCACAGTGTCAGGAGAGGATGCCAACTGCAGTCTCTTCTTTTGCTGATGCTCCGGAGCACATACAATGATGCTATAATCCTAATTATAAATAAAGACTGTATGTTAAAATGTTAAAAAAAAAACTAAATGTTTTTAATTTTGAGATATACTGTAAACTATGTACAGTATATAACTGATTTTATTGCATTCATTTATAAACTTAACGAGGAGCTGGCAAGCTGGAGAAACAATTCAGTGCACCATGTCCCTTTATTCATGCACATCTAAGCATACTTTGGTGATCAGTGTTATGGTGCTTGCATGAGAACACCAAATGAGCCCAAGAAAACACAGGAGCACAAGAAAAAATATAAACTGTCTATAATGATGGTGACAATCAGAAATGCAATAGCAAAGGCAGTTTACTGAAGCAATCACACTGGAAGCAGCACTTGCCAAAAAATACAGTTTATTGCACTGTTCTCCTGTGATTGGACCGTGCAGCTCAGTGCTTATACTCTTGCTGCACATTACAGTTCTGAACTGTTGAAAAAAGTAATCCATTTAACACAGACCTCTATGTACCAATACTGAAAAGCTTACTTCAATTTATAGATCTGCCCAGTTCGAAAGTCATCCTTTTGTGTCCCAATACGCTACAGATTACAGCTCCACTCAGTTAACATTTTTTTTTTTTTATACAGACTTGTTATAATTATGTACTTACAGCACTTATTAAAACTGTAACACTATACTCAAGTAATGTAGATTGTGATGTTCCTAGAACCGATGGACCTAGGACACAGAGCTTAGTCAGATGAGTAAAATTGAAAATCAGGAGAAATCACCACTTCTGCAATTCCAAAAGCAAGTATAACAGCTGCCAATATAACAAACAGTTTCAGTCATCAGTGCTGTAAGTTTTGCCAGTTTTGTAGCGAAGGCCGCTAATCAAGTCTCAGACACTAATTCATGCCTTGCTTTAGCACCCAGACAGGTGAGGTGGAGTAAATTCTGAGGAGGAACTGGCACATTTTCACTACAGAACCCATACTGGCATTGTGGGTTTCAAAGACACTTAGAATGGTTTTACAAGCGAACAAACAATCAAGCCAACAGACTCACTCATAGCCTTCAACCCACCCCCAATCCCCCAATGACATGGCTTCCATCTTTCAAGCAATGCTGCCACCACTCTGGCAGATGCAAGTTCTGTGAGGTCATTATACCCACAACATTTTTTGTAACCTATATACAAATATGGTACATGATCCATCACTTCCAACATTTTATTAATTGTAATATTACACATGTCATGTATATGGTCATGTCCACGTGCACCTGTTCATCATTTTATGTGGGAAGAAAACAAATTCAAAGAGCGGGGGGGGGGGAACCATGTCAGAGCAACAGCTAATGCCAACATGGATTATGCTATAGCAGCCCACATTCGTGGCAAACCATACCCAGCTTTGCACAAAGTGGTCATTTGTAGGGATAAAGAAAGGATACTATGGCCAAGAGGTGGAAATCTGGTTGGTACCCTCTCAAGGAGACAGGGGTTCTGGATTCATAAATTAGGGGCTACCACTGGTATGGGCCTCAATGACAAAATTGAGCTGGCACCCCTTCCATGAATAGGGTTTCTGCTGTAATGTTTTTAAGCACTGCAGTGGCTGTCTTGTCTACTTTTCAGGTCTGTAATGAATATTTTTTGTGTGTACTGTATTAATTTTTATTTCTCTCTCCATTTCAGGTTTTGAAATGTAAACAGAAGCAAACACTGGTAATCCGACAGTGTCGTGTAGCATCAGACTGAATCATGGTCTCCAGATTAGCATGATAATCCAGGAATGCAAATTAATGTTATGACTGCACTTCAGTGTTCATTCCTACTGTTATCCCCTTTTCCCCTTTCCCATTCAGTGCACTGTATTTAGGAGGGGATGGTAGGGAGAGTCTGTCTCTTGACAAAGCGCACCTGTGCAAAATGTCAAGTCTGTCTGAGTGGAGCATCTGTTTTTGCCACTGGCATTTGTCTGCAGAATAAACATAGTAAAGCATTACTTAGTTTGAGTGGGGGTATGTGCATGTTTTCTTTTTTCTTTAGTTTTTAATGAAAGCAAGCAGGTTGGGCTCCTCAACTCCCTCAAGGACACCTACTAGTCTGATGTTCCCTGCTGGTACCTCATTCTCCAGGGCCTCCAACTGACCCCAGAGCTAAGTGTTCTCCTGAGTGAGGCTACTGTATACTGTAGCATGGAATATGAGTGAGTCTCAGAGTCAGTCATGAGAGTATCATGGTAGTACAGTTTTTGACATGGCTGCTCCAGTACTGAGTCCACTGCCCTCACTGAGTCAAGAAATGCTTACCAAGGGGGTTCCGTGGTTGCCATTGAGCTGCTGGGTTTGACACTACTCAGGGCTTCTACGACCTTCCCTTGCTGCTGTTCGGGTTTCCCCAGGTCTTGTGCTGTCGCTGTTGAGCACCCCATATTAAATCTGGCATCATTGTATTTTGATTACAGGAGTGTGAATACATTGAGAAAATGTAGGTTTTATAAAGAAATGTTTGCTTAATTTGTGATACTATGAAGCTGAGTTGGAGAGATGAAGTGGAGAATGTCCAGCTAGGAAGATGGCTTTCCAGCGCCACTGACACACACACACACACTCACTCACTCACCCACTCCTGAGTATATTTAAATAAGGAACGCAAGTATTCCCCCCCCGATGAAGCCCTAGCTGGGCAAAACGTTAGCGACAGAGAGATATTTTGTTCACCATTCATCTGAAAAAATACTTTGGAATTTTTATAACCTAGTCTGCGTTGATATTCTAATATTTCTGCTAGCTGTACTAAGTCTATTGAAATGAACTCCTCCTGTTTTTTTTTTTTAAATAAACAGCTAAGTTACACTGCCTGCAATGCAAACTAGCATTTCCAAGAGTGTCTTTTATAACCAGAACTTGCTCTATATATCATAGATGAAAAACTGAAAACAGAAAAGGATTTAAAAACACACAAAAAAAAAAAAAGACATTGGACATTGCCACCAAAACAGAACCATAGGCTCAGTTCATCTTAATGCAAATACCCTGCCCCCCCACATCAAAGCAAAAGTGCTGCCAGATGGCTGCCCTCCGATTTTGTTAAAATGCTTCCATTTCATTTTGCTAAAACAAAATTCCTAGACTTGAGAAAAGGAACAAAATAATTTATACAGCTCCCCATCAGCTGATCTTATGTGGTTATGTTCAGTAGTATACAAGCTAGATGCATCAAATGTTCACCATTGTCTGTTGCAAACTTCACTAATGCTTTAGGTTTGGCAGATACCACTGTACAATGTTTTATTAGTACTGAGATCAAACAGGGACATCGCTTAAAGGCTTGGAAGTTATAAACTACTGCTTGTCCTTGGCTGCTAATATGGATTCAGCCATAAATGAAGCAAGCAAAACACACTATTACCAGGAAGGCCTTTGAATATTATCACGTCAGTTCTCATTCCATCTGTAATAGGACACTATAATAAAACAGATACAGACAGTCTTGGCAGCGTGACTGGGTGCCGACTGACAAGTTAGTGATCCAGGTATGGGCTCTGAGCTTAAAATGCTGCTGCGGACTAGTGTGAGGTAGAATAAGCCTTCCACACAATTGGGGACAGGGCAAGTTTCTTCTCAGCAGCATCACATCCTTGATGCAGGGAGTACAAGGACTAGGGGCAGGGTGCTTGAGGACTCAACAGAGGATGTGCAAGGATTTAGGGCAGGGCGTTTGAGTACTCTGGGAGGGTGCACAAGGACTCAAGACAGGAAGTGTGAGGATTCAAGGCAGGGTCACGAGGACTTGGGGTAGAGTATGAGAGGATCACAGGAAGGGTGCAAAAAGACTCTGGGCAGGGTGTGCAAGGGCTTGGAAAGGATGCATTAAGATTCAGAGCTGGAGGCTTGAGGACCCGGCCAGCATGCACAAGGATGCAGCCCAAACATGCAAAATTTTCATCCAAGGGAGGATAGGTGGGGTGTTTCTGACCCATCCTCAGCATGGGTGGTGTGGTAGTAAAGAACAGGAAAAATGGACAGAGCTCCAGCAGATGGTCTCCACCTCAACTATGGCCTAGGATAGCTGGCTTTCATAGTTCCCTCTCCCCCAAATAAGGTCTCCCCTTGTGTTCACAAATGGGCCCCACCAGAGGGAGAAGGCAAGCTCTATGGATTAAAGGAGGACACAGAAGCATCACGTTATGAACCACAGGGAATCTGCAACACCACAGCTAGGGGTTGCTGCATCATACATGGGAGGAGACAGTGATACTGAGGAGGGGGGGGGACCCTTACTGATCAGCGGGTCTGGGGAGAAGGGGAGGCATCACTGGCAGGAGGGGGGGGAAGGCTAAGCAGGAAGAAGACATAGCGGAAGTGGAAATCACAGCAGAGAGGGTGAGGGAAGCTCTCAGGTCCCTTAAGATGGAGAAAGCACCGGGCCAGATAAATTACATCCCAGAGTGCTGAAGGAACTAGCGGATGTCCTGGTGAAACCCCTGGTGGAGCGTTTCACCATCTCTCTGAGGACAGGGTGGGTGCCCCAGGACTGGACGGTGGTGCATATAGTACCTATCCACAAGGGGTGATCAAGGGAGGTGGCAGGGAACTACAGGCCTGTCAGCCTGACATCGGTGGTGGGCAAGGTGATGGAGGGCATTGTCAAGGAGAGGCTGGGGGATCTGGAAAAGTCAGGGTGTCTGGAAAATAGACAGCATGGATTTGTCCCGGGGAAATCATGTCAGACAAACCTTGTGGAGTTCTATGACTGGGTGACGAGTGCCTTGGACCTGGGTAGACCAGTGGACATCCTCTTTCTAGACTTCAGCAAGGCATTCAACTCTGTTCCTTACGTGGGCCTGTTGGATAAGCTTGGAGAAATGGGGGTGGGGAACCAGAAAATCAGATGGATAGGCAATTGGCTCCAAGACCAGACCCAGAGGGTCGTAGTTGGCGGGATAGTCTCAACCCCAAGGAGGGTCATTAGTGGGGTCCCACAGGGATCAGTCCTTGGGCCCCTCCTGTTCGACGCCTATGTCTCTGACATAAGGACAGGTATCAGGAGTGAGAGGAGTCTCTTTGTGGATGACTCAAAACTGGGGGCGGTGGTGGATGAGGAGATGGGGAGGGTAGCCCTACAGGGGGACCTGGAGGCTCTGGAAAGATTGTCTAGAAAGTGGAAGCAGAGGTTCAATGCAGGGAAATGCAAGGTACTGCACCTGGGGGCCAGAAACCCGGGCCAAGTGTACACCCTGGGGGGGACAATGCCACAAGTCTCGATGTCCAAGAGGGACCTGGGGGTGGTGGATGTCAAAATGAACAACTTGGAGACTTGTAGGAGGGCAGCAGCCAAGGCCAACAGGATGCTGGGATGCATCACTAGGGGGATCACCTCTAGAAGGAGGGAAGTGATACTCCCTCTGTTTAACTGCTTGCTGACGCCGCACCTCGAGTACTGCATGCAATTTTGGAGGCCACACTTAGAGGGACATTAAACTCCTGGAGAGGGTCCAAAGGAGGGCAACCAAAATGATTTGGGGCTTGGGGGACAAGACCTGTGAGGAGAGGCTCAAAGAGCTAAATATGTACACATTGGAAGAGAGAAGGGACCGGGGGGACATGATAGAGGTCTTCAGGTACATGAAGGGGGTAAATAGGGGAGGAACAGTCAGGGTGCTTCGAAGGAAGAAGGAGGAAGGAGGGGGCCAATAGAGGGCACAGGTGGAAGCTGAAAGGGGGGAAGATTCAGGAGAGAAAGGAGAAGGTGCTACTTCACTGAGAGGGTGCTGGAGCCATAGAATGCGCTGCCTAGGGGGCTGGTGGAGGCAGAGACAGTGGAGGGGTTCAAGAGGGGGTGGGACAAGTACAGGGGAAGGGTTCTGGAAGCAAAATCCAATGCAGCGAGAATATCTGGAACTGGGAAGGGAGAAGCCAAAGAAGGCGACGGGGGCAGCAAGGTCAGCTCCCAGGGTGGGGGCTGACCAAACGAGCAGACGCAAAAGACCATTAGGCCTATTCTGCTGGCATTTTAGTATGTTAGTATGTTAGACTGCATTAATGCCTTTATATACTGACCACTGGAACAGCAGAAAATGGGCTGCAAATGCCTCCAAAGATGTTCTAAAAGGGGTCTGGATCACCCGAAGACAGGTTTTATTAACACCTCCAGGTATGGATTGAGGGGGTCTGGAACACCTACAAGTAGGCTGCATTAAAGTCTCAAGATATGGACTGAAAGGGGGTCAAGAACAGCCACAGATAAGCTGTACTAACATCTCTAGATATAAACAGAAGAGGTACAAAACATCAACCGACAGACTGCATAAACAGAACTGTAAACACCAGGCCCTGTCAGCAACACAAACAAATGCCGTTTACCCATTGCTGAAATCTCAGTGTCTATTAGGTCACCACGGCTTTGGCAGTCTGCATGAATTAAGCAACATGTACTTTCAGTTTGTGCCCCCTCCAGTTGAAGCCTCCTCCAGTATTTCTTTCCTGCAGTATAGCTTGTAAAACAACTGGAGTCAATGCTGCATAAAATAAGTTGATTCTCAAGTCAACATATATTTAATAACTTTTGCTCCTGGGCTGAACTGATGCTGAGCAATAGTCATTTGGTACTGAGCTGGAATGCATAATCGAATAAGCAGGCTCTGATCCCTGTTTGACTATCTCCCTGTCTAAGGAGATTTGGCTAAACATGTAGGGTTACATCAGAAACTCCCACTTGACTGTGACTTAACTGGCACTTTTCAAACAGACCTCCAATCAACACCGTTACATTTCCCTTACTTGTCTCTCCACTTCAGGGGCATCATCAGCAGGAAAAGGGAGGTCATAATTCCGCTATACAAGACACTAGTGAGGCCCCACCTGGAGTACAGTGTACAGTTCTGGAGACCATACCTACGTAAGGACATAGACAGGGTAGAGAAGGTTCAGAGGAGGGCAACAAAGATGGTGCATGGATTGCATCACAAGTCCTATGAAGACAGGTTGAAGGAACTGAACATGTACTCCCTGGAGGAGAGGAGGGAGAGAGGGGATATGATAGAGACATACAAGTATCCCACAGGGAGGAACAGGGTGCAGGAATACACTATTTTTAAGCAAAAAAGATGTACCAAGACTACAGGGCATGGGATGAAGTTGGAGGGAGGATGACTCAGAGGAAACATGAGGAAGAATTTCTTCACAGAACGGGTGGTGGACAAGTGGAACACCCTGCCAGAGGAAGTGGTGGGGGCTGAAACAATCACGGGATTTAAGAATGCGTGGGATAGACATAAAGGAATTCTGGAGGTCAGGGGTAAGGGGCAACAGACTTCTAGGAAAACATAAACTGAACTTACAAGCTCAAATGGGCAGACTGGGTGGGCCATAGGCCCTTATCTGCCGACACTGTCTATGTAGCTATGTACTTCCGTGCATGAGAAACACTGGGTATCTTTCTCTTTGGTGGCATTCAAGCCCACATACACAGTGGCACAGCTCCTCTCACTCCGTAGCCTCTGTTACAGCTTCGGTAACACTGTAGTGCCATTGTAATTTACTCCACAAACACAATGCGCTCCAGTGGTGCTCTGCAGCACCTAACCTGGAAACTGGTGAACAAACCCCCTATTTCAGCGAAGCAAGACTTGCTCCTGGAATGCCTGGCACTTACCCTTAGAGTCCCGCAGACACCAATACCAGCAAGAGATGCCCAAAAACATGGCCCCAAGGCCTTGCCCTGGTACTTCAGTACTAGGCCCTCTCCATTCTGGACTCCAGTCTTAGTCACAGTCCCAGATAACCTTGAGCATGGGGCTATAAGATACCTGGGGCTGGCACAAGCAGGGGACTCATACCCATCTCCAAACCTGGGGATCGCGCTGCTCTCAGGGCTGATGGGTCCCCTCGGTCATGCACACCACTGCTGTCACTTACATTAGCACTCCTATTTCCCTCTACTTGTCTTTTCCATTCCCTGGAGATTCCTAGGATCCCATTACATATACCCTGAGCCATACCAACCCAGTCACTCCCTAGCAAGTGGGGGACTAGCAGTCTAAACCTGTAACCCCAAACCAGGGAGGGTTACACAAGAATAGGCTAGCGCCATCGTGGATGTACAGCCAGTACATAAGACACTGACACTAATGTACAGACACAGCAGCACATAAATGCAGTGTGCATACACACACACGAATATAGACACTAATAAAAACATGAATAAAAGCACATACAAAATTGCAATTTGTTAGGCTGTTTGTCCTCAGTGGCCTTAGGAGAGCAGTTATGCTTCTCAGGGAAATGGCACTACTTTCTTCAAGGTCTGTCCTTTTTAAGGAAAAGTGTACAGCGTACTGAGAGATAATTAGAAGGATAATATTTAGAGAGGATTAAATTTAAGAAAAGAAATAGTATTAAGAGCAGGTACTCACTTCAGTACATAATTTTAACTAGAAAAAAGGTGTGGTTCTTTTTTACTGGAAAACCACTGGTATCTTCTAACGGCATAATTTCCCACAATATCTGAAATATATCCCCATCCCCTGTTATCTCTCACCCTCCAATACCCTCCCCCAACCAATACTGTATTACTATACAGTGACTATGTTAACAAGCATTTGCCAATGCCGAATGTTGTCTCACTGGCATTTGCACTGGTAGTGCAGGAGTTAGAAATGCAGAATAGGAACAGCAGTGAAGTACTGAACTGAAGCTAACGCCAATCCCACCCTGCAGAGAGTGACAGGCATTGGGGTGTGTCTTTGGGTCATCAGCTATAATGCTGATACCATTCTACCTCACCCTACCCTGTAGACACTGACAAGTGTCGTGGTGTGCTTTGGGGTCTTTGGGCATTATACTTACGCCATTCCATAAGGAAATACGCTGAGGTGGGTGCAGTATAGGAGAATGGGGTGAACTTTAGGGGCAAACACTCCAAGGCAGACCTCGATGCCCATCACTGGCTGCAGGGTGGGGGTTGGGGTGGAATGGCGTAAGCATTACAGCCAATGATCCCAAGTCACACCCCTGACGCCTGTCAGTCTCTACAGGGTGGGGAGTTACAGTTGGAAACCCCAACGCCGTAGGCATTTGTTGGTATTTTCACTCCAAATGTTTAACATATGCTTTTTGTGACCCCACCTCATGAAGAGCGGCACTATCAGCATGTTAGCTGAAAGGTAGTTTTGCACAGTGGCTATGCCATTTGGCGACACAGAGGTGAAAACACATTTTGGGCAGGATGTGAAAAATGACAACTGTAACGTTCATGAGGAGGTGTAAAAAAATTGCAACATTGAAAATCTGGAGTGAAAATATGAAAACTTGGTAAAGTCATGAGCATGCATAGAAAATGCGCAACACATGTCCCTAACCCAATTATTTTTGGGATTTTTTTTAACCACATTTTCAATACAGGCATTTTGGGACCTCCCCTCATGAACAGTGAGTGGCACTGTGTTTTTGTTAATTTGTCCCAAAAGTTGATTTCCCACAGCGACCATGCTATTGTGCACCACAGGTGCGCACACACATTTTAGGCAGGATGTGAAAAATGACAGCTGTACTGTTTGTAAGGAGGTGTGCAAAAAATGCCAGTGTTGAAAATCTGGCATGAAGATATTGCACATTTGTGAAGTTACAAGGGTGCATGGAAATTGCGCAATGCACGCTTGTAACACAGTCATTTAATGGACGTTCATCACCAAATTTTCAACATAGGCATTTTAGGACCTCTGCTCATGAACAGTGTCACCGTCATTTCCTCTAACTGTCCCAAAAACTGATTTCGCACAGCGACCGCGCTATTGTGCGCCAGACGTGCGAAAACACATTTCGGCCAGGAGATGTAAAATGACAGTTGTACTGTTCATAAGGAGGTGTGGGAAAATGCTAATTTTGAAAATCTGGAGTGAAAAATAATACAAATTCACGAAGCTACAAGCGTGTGTGGAAACTGCGCAATGCACGCTCATAAAAAAGTCATTTTTTGGATTTTCCCTCCAAATTTGCAGCATAGGCTTTTTGAGAGCCCCTCTCATGAACAGTGGCACTGTCATTTGGTTAACTGGTCCCGAAAGGTGATTCCGCGCAGTAACTGCAAGATCACCTTTCGGGACCAAATAATGCCATGACAGTGACTGAATTCATGAGGAGGGGTCCCAATAACCCCATGTCAGACATCTGGTGCCAAAATTCCTAAAAATGCTTGAGATATGCACCAAAGTTGAAAAAACCCTATTTATGCCATTATACAGCTTACCAGCATTTCTTCAGTTCGCGGTCGGCTTTGAAGAGTGCAGACGTGTTCCCGGTCCACCGAAGATCGTCGCACCGGCCTCTGGAGACAAGTATGGGGTGGGGGTAGGGAGGCGGTGTGCAGAGGGTGGGCGCGGGTTGTGGGAGGGGCAGGGAGACCACGAGGGACCGCTTTTTTCACAGGTTAAAAAAAAAAAAAAACACATTGCGGGACAGTTTTTGTATTTCAGGGCATTTGGCACACTGGGTGGGCTCCCAGTGCCACCTGACTTTTTACCGTGGGGGATGCTGTAGCCTCACGGGGATTGGGCACCCCTGTCGACACATACCGGGCGGGCCGAGGATTGGGCACCCCTTGGCACACAACAAAGCGGAGGGACATTATGCCGACGGAGTGTGCTCCCCCGTCAGCAAAATAAATGGGGAAGAGGGACACATGCCGATGGGGATTGGGCCCCCGTCGGCAAAGAAAGACTGTTCGGGGGGGGAGCATGATTAGACACCCCCTCGACATACATTTTAAATGGGTGGGGCATTATGCCGACGGGGAGTGGGCTCCCCCATCGGCAAGTGAAGTGGGTCGGGGCATTCTGCAGGTGCTTGACAGGCATGTCGGGAGGGCGTGTTATTGAGCCGCTGCATGATTGCAGCGGACCTTTTGTCAGATCTGGTGGCCACCTGATGTATGCCTGGTGTCAACGCCTGCAGCTGCCTTACTGGGGAATGAGGGACGCACATTCTGATGCGTGACCTGCATTCCCCACAGTGACCGCACCTCCAAATCTGCTAATAATATAATATGTTGGCTGGCACGCACACGGGAGCCATCATAAAAAAGTTGCCAGTCTGGAACAGCGGCAGTAGCCAACAACATCTTTTCATTGAACCTCTCCATCCACCACCACACAACTTGGCCCCCCAAAAGGCCATTTATCTGTTGTGCCCCCATGGTCCATGACTTCTTGGAGGCCATTAGTATTGCAATTCCAGGCTAGCTCAGCAGCCCCCCCCCCCCACAAACTGCAGTGCACCGTTAAGATACACTACCACGTGACAAAAGCAGCACACCTGAGTGGGTGGGGGGAGATGTCAGACTCAGTCAATCTGCCTAGTATTGTCAATGATGACAAACCACGTCCCCCGCCCTCCACTGGTAGAACTCACTGCTGATGCCACTTGACAATATAAAGAATGAACAGCACCCCACAAGTTATGGAGGAGGAATCCAATGAGGTCGCCTGGAACAGGACTACTATTAGCACCTGCAAATCATGGATCAGGAATCTGGGGGTCCCCCTTGTGATAATTGGCTCTTAGGCAGCAGGGCAGCTAGGGAGATGGGGCATACTGAAAAGATAGTGCTCGTGGGTGGTGACAGAGAAGATGTGGTCCTGTTATAGACGATTCTAAGGACCATAATGGTTTTGAAAAAAATGTATTAAAGAGTTTTTTATGCATTTTCTGTGTTTTGGGTGTACTGCAGACAATTTATGAAATCTCTAGCACTGCTTCATCCAGATACAGTTTCATGTTATACCTTTAATCATGTTACAAACACTTAATGTGCCCACAGCCAACCCCAGATTTACCTTAGTTTTGCAGGTTTTGCCTGTGAATGCTTCAGAAGAGAATAAGCATGGTCTTTTCAGCTATTACAATTTAACAGAAAATATTTTTTTTAAATTTCATTTTTTTTTTTGTTTGTTTTGTTTTTTTAAGCCTTGCAGTACATTTTGGTATATTTTTGCCAACTTAACCTCGGAGTCTGTATAAAAATAATTTTCTGACCTCATAGTACTTACCAGGCAACAATTTGTGATGTCACACACAGCAAGTGTGAGGTTAGTTAGGGACAGTCAGGTATTTCTTTTCACTCTGAGTGTTCATCCTCCTTGGACCAGTGGATGACCTTCATTGGGCTTCCTGCCCCAACCCCAAATCTCCACTTATCTCACTTCATTGTTACCCCACAATTTATACCTCATGGTGGGGCCAGCAGGGGATACACCCCTCCCCCTATCAGAGTAGAATCTGGTGAGAAATAGGTCCTGTCCCCCACCCGCCCACCCCCAAGTCCGAGAATGCTGGCATACTGTCATCCAGGAGACCATTATCTTCCTCCAATTTAACCCGTGCTCTTTGTCCTCACACCTCCCTGTCAGCGTCATAAGTCGCTCCCCAGCAAAGGCACAAGCTCCATGATCCACTGCAGGGGCCCATATGGCAGCATATTGCAGTGCTGCCCTCCCCACACAGCAACCTACTGTCATCAACAGCGCACCCCCAGCCTCAGCCACCCTATATGCACTGTGGGCTCACTCCTGTATCCAAGCTGACTGTATGGCAGGGCAAAGCGCTACTGCCGGACCATCAGGTAGCATGCCAGTAAAGTGTATTTAAAAACAGAATGTGTAAGAAGTACTAGTTTAAGTGAAATACTTACAATTTCTTTTTTTTCTTTCTATAAAGTTTTTTACCCTTTAGGTTGCATGGGGCTCTGCAGATCCTCCCCGCCTCTCTCATTGTTTCTTACCTCCCTCAAGACTTACCCTATGCAGAATCTGCCATGGATTGCCTCCCCTTGGTTGGGCCAGAGAGGGAGGGCCATACTTCCCACCCCAGAACATGCATCCAGAAGCAAGCAGGGGTCTCCAGCAGCACAGCAGACAGGAGCAGGCGAGTGGGGCTTCATATGCCTGCTCCCAGTTTTCTTCTTTTCTGGTCCCTCCAAACCGGTAGCATGCAATGATGCTGGGAGTGCGTGCACACAGAGGCACACACGTACTACAGCATCTGCTGCTGGCCATCCCCCCAGAGTCGCTCCCGCTGTCTTTCCACCATGCTTGCACATGGTAGCAGTGTAGGACCCGTAGGGCTAGTCCCACCTCCTGGAAAGAGGGCAATCCAACAGATGCTCAATCCTCTTCCTCTCCAGCCAATCCCCAGCAGCCAGAGTCCATTCCCAAACCCGGGTTGCTGGCATAGTGGGAGGTGTGGCATCCAGCGCCTCAACCTTCCGCACCACTGGCCTAGTGTCAAACACTTACAATTTCAATAATAGGATTTAGCTCAAATCCTCGAAAACATGAAAATTAAATGCAACTGCTATAAACATCATGGTTTTATACATTTTATTTCATAACTAACTGTTCTTTATGGTCATAACAAAGTAAGGGTGGTAGTCAGTATAAGTGGGAAACTGCTCCATTTGACCCAATGCCCATAGGGAAGAACAGTGTTCAGAGTACATTCAGCAGGAAGGTGTCATTCCTTGATTGAAGACCCTACTTGATCTCTGGGGTTAAGCTGGAGATCAAGTAGGGTCTGCGATGATTCAGTAGGTAGGGAAAAAACGGGCAGACTAGGTGGGCCAAGTGGTCCTTATCTGCCATCAAATGCTATGTTTCTTAAAGTGCTTTGCCAGTATCCAGGAAAAGTTTGTAAAATAGAATGTAATATTTAAACACAATTCAGTTTATAGTTCCTTGATCACCTGTATTCTTTGCTGCTGAGGACATTTGCATGAATACAGGTCCTTTATGTCTTATAGTTTGTCTCATCCTCTGTCCTGGCTCCCTGCTGAATCAGAAGTGTGTGTGTGTGTGTGTAACATCACAATCCATTGCTGTGCAAATGACTATGATCTCACAAACATTATAAACTATCTTTACCTTCAAAGGAGTAGAAATTAAGAAAATAATCTGGTGTGGGAGGTGGAATACCAAAAACTAGATGTTGGTACTATACCTCCATCTATCCAAACACAGCTGTGCTATATATTCAGCTGCACAGAGGCAGTACAGTACAGTGGTACTCCCGTTGGAATATCAGTAGTATGAAAATGGTATTCCACCACAAAAACTGGTGTACAAAACAGGGCAGAATTCCACTAAATTTGAGCCCTGCCTCTTCAGGAAAGCAATTCACTCATTTAAGTTCATTCACTCCTAAAGTAGCTTTGCTTTGCAGATACGTCAGATGGCCTTTTTCCTCACTATATAAATCACTGTACAGTACAAAATATCTGGCTTGCTAACTGCTGATGAGTGCAGGTAATGTTCTGCAGATCTAAGCAGCATTTCTTCATGGAGATACATTCAGTAAACTCCAGTCCTGTAAGGCAATCGGTGCCTCAGACTCACCTTTGATAAAATAACTCAAGAATACTCACTAGGGCTGTGCAAAAAAAATACTATGTGGGAGAAATACACACAAGTACTGCACTTTCTACAAATAAAAATATCACTCTTAAATATTTGTGTTATACCACATAAAGAAGCATTAGACCTTGGCCAAGACAGATGTGACACACTTGTAATGACTATAGCTCATAACATGAATGCATATGTTATTACTTACTGCATCTTTTATTAAAACCACTGAGATCTTCAGTCACGTGCCGTCACTAACAGAAAGACGTCTGATACGTAAAAAAAAAAAAAAAAAAATTTTGTAATCACTAACATGCAAGCAAATACAGATACAAATACCACAGATCCCATGCACAGCCCTAATACTCACATGTAATATTTATACATTTACTACTGTGAGTCATGGGTCCAAAACTAATACTACATTACAAGCCAAATGGCAGCAGATCTTGCAATCACATAATACCAAGAGAATTTTGGAGTGGGCACACACAATCATAATTAAGGGAAGGCACTACATTACATGTTTATAACCTTTACTCAATCCGAAAAGCAATACGTGGATGGGAATACCACCCCGATTTTATGGGCATGACAGCGCTTATGTTGCAATGGCCCAGGTAAATTTTCATTTCCTCTACTTGCCGGCTTGTATTGGAGGAAGCAACATTTCCATAAGTACACCAGTGGGGCTACTGCTTATCTGAAGAGCCACTGGATTTTCCCAGCAAAAAGATCTGCTAACTATAGCTGAAAAACCTAATTCTGGTTCCTAGGAGAACATGCAAAAATGCCAGCAGATTATGCCTTGAGGTCTATTGTGTCTGCTTGAGATGCAGCTCACAGTTTGATAACTGCTGCTGACCCCCCCTTCCATCCCTCCCCTGATTTCTACTCAAAGTCCCCCTGGTCTCTACCCACCCTACCTGTATCTTGCTGATGTATCTATCCCATCCCTTCTTAAAACCTCCCACTGATTCCCTAGATACCAACTCCTCAGGTAGCGCATTCCAAGGCATCACCACCCTTTCTGTGAAGTAATGCTTTCTCAGGACTCTTCTATACTTCCCACCAACCCATTTTAGGCTATGACCCCTTGTGGTCCCTTTCCACTTCAGTCTGAACAACCTCTCTGTATTTACTCTACTAATACCTTTCAAGTATTTAAAGGTGTCGATTATGTCCCCTCTGTCACTTCTGTCTTCCAAGGAGTACATGTTTAGCTCCCCAAGTCTCTCTGGATAGGGCTTATCCCTCATTCTGAGGATCATCTTAGATGCCCTCCTCTGGACCCCCTCCGGGGACATAATGTCCTTCTTTAAGTAAGGGCACCAGAACTGCACACAGTACTCCAAGTGCAGCCTCACCAAGGATTTGTACAGTGGCAGAATTACCTCCTCCCTTCTCAAAGTGATCCCCTTAGCAATGCACCCCAGCATTCTGTTTGCCTTAGCCACTGCCTTCCTGCATTGTCCTGAGTGATTCATTTTACCAGTGATCACTACTCCCAGATCTTTTCTTCTTCCAAGACTGTTAACTGTATCCCTCCCCAAACTGGTAGCTGTACTTGTAGAGAAGGAGCAGCAGAGCTGATGGGAAAGAAAAAATGCTGTTTGGGTGAGCAATGCCACCAACTGGTAAGGCATGTGTCCCCAAGGGCTGCATTCAAGTGAAAAGGAGCTAGGTAATTTTGGTCTGCGGAGGCAGGCTTAGTGCTGTTGCAGAGGCCACTGCAGCCTGTTCGTACAGATGATTTAGTAAGAGGCACCAGGTTTGAGTTGCTAGGGAACTTCCTGAGGCAGTAAAAATGAGCCCCTTGGGAGAAAGGGAGACAACAGAAGCCATAGTTACTGCTATAGGAGAGTCACTAGATCAGTCGTTGAGGACAAGAAAAAAAGTGCTACAGGGTTTGGCACTGGGCTGTCAAGGTATCACAGTTTAATGGGACACTACAGTATAGGGGATGGCAGTTTGACCCAGTGGTTAGAGTGCAGAGCTGTGAACTTGGGGACTCATGTTTGAATCCCACCACTGCCACGTACTCACCGTGTTACCCTGAGCAAATCACTTAATCTCTCTGTAATCTTTCTCTAGTCTTTGAATATCCCTGTGCATCTAATTTAAGCCAGTGTCTCTCTACTTCTCCTTAACTGTAAAGTGCTTTAGAAGGGATTCTGGGGACTCGACATTACAGCTGCCAGTACAGGCACATGTGCTTTCACAATGCACAACCTGGGGATGCACAATTTCCAACAACTGCAGTAAAAAAATGCCAAATTATTTAGCACTTTTCCTGCAATTGCAATACTCCCCACCCCAAGTGCACTAAAAGTAATTGATTACAGTATTTTTTAACTAGGTTTACAAAATTTTTCCCAGGACCTACACATTTTTTTTTTTTTTTTTACACTGAGAGCACAGGTCCCTCAGAATGAAAATACTACTGAGAGCCATGGTGGGACAAGGTCTGCATGAAAGACACAGTATAAAAACAAACAATTTTCATTCTCCTATAAAACATTGTGGTATTGATACTATGAACAGTTTGCCATACTGCAAGAACCAGGGTTACAAGAAAACTCACTAGTCTCCAACTTGGTAAGACATGTAGTGGGTTCAGGGTAACTGCATGTTGTTTCTGACGCACTTACGGTGCAGTTTAGGATTACACGCAAATGGATCGAAGTGTTAGATAGTTCAGGCATGGACAACTACAAACCAGAGCTAGAAATTATTAGTGCCCGTCTTTCTTTGCACACAAGTTTGCAAAGCAGAATACTACTTTTATCATGTTGGTATTCCAACTGGAATACCGTTTTTCTACATTACTGCTCAGCAGTTTAATTTGTAGCACAGCTCTTTTGAATAGGTGGAATGCCAGATACTGAGATGGAATACCAAATTTGGGATTTTACTATTGAGCTTCCCATACCATATTCATTTTCTTAATTTCTACCCCAGCAGACAAAGCAACAATTGCTGAAACTCCTTAAAAGAAATATACTCCCAAATCTTTATACAGAATAAAATATGAGGCAGATAACCTAGGGTATCTAACAGTCAAACTAAAGTGATGGTGATAATTATGCTCAAAGTTGGTTACAACTGCATCATGCCCATAATAGAAAATATTTTCACTGTATACACACACAAAGTTGTTGTTGTCTCTGTGCCCTGGTGCATCGTTCAACAGGAACTTTGTTAGGGGGCATCTTGTCTATGATGGACATGATGTAACTGTAACCAACTCTGAGCACTAGTACCACAGTTAGCACTTTAGTTGGTTGATTTGCATAATAAAAACTGCAACAGTCTGGCAATTGTAACTTGCTAAAACTTTCCTCTTTCCCCCCCTTTAAAAAAAAAAAAAAAAACACTTTTCGGGTTATATACCCTACGCTATATGGCTCACTGCTCTTTCTATATAAAAACCTGGGAGTAAATCTCTTTCTAAGGAGTTTAAGAACATCTAATTGTTGCTTTGTGTGCCAGGGTATGGGGTTAGCCGCCCCTTTCTAGCTATCCTGACCTGTACTGCTAGCATGGCTTCTGTGTTTTTGAGAGACTACAAGCCTTATAAGTTGAAAGGGGAGCTCACCTCACTAGTCCCCAAGGTATTGTACTTCGTCAGACCTGGGAGCAGTGCACCCCCCCAAGTCCCAGCTCACATCACTAGTTCAGGAAGCAGAGCAGCCCATTAGTCACAGAGCGCACACGCGCACACACACACACACACACACACACACACACACTCCACCAGTCACAAGAGCAGCACACTCCATAAGTCCCAGAGCACCACATCAACTCTAGCACAGTCTTTCAATTCCAGCACCCCTTACCAGCCTCAGTACATCCCCAAAAGTCCTGCATACCCCACAAGTCTCAGTACACCCATTAAAAGCACGCTCTGCAGTTGTTTCAGAAATTCATTTTAAACATGTTCCAACTAAGTACATCACAAAAGCATGTAGCTTATAAACCAAGAAACTTGTTCCCAGACTAGATCTCTGTTCCACCCAAGCCTTTAAGCTGGAAGTCTAAAAATCCTATAGTAGTTTTGACTAAATGTCACTTGAATTTTTTGGCTAAATGGCAAACCTCTTAGCAGAGCCTTTACAACACGTATTTTGTATTGTCGGTGGAACTACAAGAGCAATGTGGCTGCTTGAACAATGTAATACGTATTAAGGAAATGTTTTGAAAAAACTCTTTTTTTTTGGTACACATGCACCTTTTCAATGCCATATTTTATTCCATGTCTGTGCACCATATTGCAAACTATATTCTATAATTCCACATTATTTTTCAATATTCATAGCTTACATTTTTTTCAGTTCTATTTTCCCTCCGGACACCTCCAGCCAGGACCTCTTTCAGCAACCGGCAGCACCATCTTCCATCTATCAAAGCTCCTCCATATCTCAGCTTCCTGGGACTCTCAGGCCACCCACAACACACTGCTGCACTGCCCCCCCAGCTTAAGTCCCCAAAGTCAGGGTCTGCCTTCTGCACCTCAGCAGATCCACCACAACCTATATCCAGCACCCCACGGCAGAACTGAAGCCCAGAAGCCACCCAAACGCCAGGAGGAGAGAGCCAGACAATGGACTTGGAGGGTGGGCTGAGCATTATCTGGCCAGTCAGCAGCCATTTTTCCCCTTTTTCTCCCTCCTCCGGGATGCTGCTATTTAATGACACAGATTGGTGCACAGCCGCGCATGCATGGTCGGTGACAGAGTCTGCAGCATTCCATTCCGTATCCTGCCACGTCCCAAGTTCTGCTGCCACCCAGTCTTCATTAGGTGGCAGAATGCACTACCTCCCTCCCTCCCCTAAGGGGAAAGCAGCCTCGGATGCACATAACCCCCCCACCCACACGAATGACCTCAAGCTCACATTCAGACTCATGTCACCAATGTAGGGAGCAGTAGCCCTACTGCTGCACTGCAGAAACACCTGGCAACCTAATCTGACTTTATTTCACACCATGTATTTTGTTTTTAAGTCAGATACTTAAATAACAACAAAAGTGACGATGCGAGACTGAACTGCAGTATCTCTAAACAACATGTGAACCTTCAGGCCTCCTCACTACATACGTGTCTGTGCTTTCATTCTGGCTGTTATTTAATTTCTCTGTCACCTTTTCACTGCTTTAGCACCATAAAGGAAAGGTAAGTGTAAAGGGAAGGCAAGAAGTACACTGTAGGGGGTTGGAAGGGGATTGCAGACGATCCCTATCTAAGGTTAGCTTACATTTGTAGTGAGCATCGAGAAAGCAGGAGGGGAAAGGTGAATCTAGAGAGTTTTGAGATTGATGTAAACATACCTGACGGGGTTATATAAAGGAGATACATATCTGGGGGTTAGGAGAAGCTGAGGATGGGAGGATGTGGGGGGGGGAATAGGAGCATGACAGGCACCAGGATAGTGGGACGAGGGTGGTGTGCTGTAATGGTTGTGGGGCAGCAATCTTCCTGGGGATGATGTGGAGTACAGAGAGTTGTCCAGTGTGCAGGAGCCTGCAGCAGCTAAGAGTAGAAGTAAGACAGCTTAGATGGGAGCTAGAGAGGATGGAGTGGAGAGTCAGAGTAGCAGAGCAGTGGACAGAAAATCAGATGAGGGGGTCCCAGGGAGCAAGGGTATCAAGCATGGGAAGGGAGCAGGGAGGATCACCCAGTATCCAATGGGAACCTCTATCTCAGACGGCATGGGAGGGGGTACGGCAAGTGGTAGGGGAGGAGGTGGGACTACAAGGGTTGCAACAGGAGTGGGAACTCTTGAAGGGGTGCCCTCAATGAACAGATTTGACCCACTGACTGGAAAGAGGGGTGGGGTAACAGGAGGTGGGATAGGAGGTCAGGTTAAGACAACAAGGTTGTGGGTAGAAGGACAGCAAAGGAGAGGTGGGACTCTGCAGTACAGTCAAAGTGAGCAGGGAAAAAGAAGCAGACATAGTAGAGCAGAGGGAGGAGAGGGAGAGAATAGGGTAGAAGGAAGTGGGGATAACGGAAGTGAGCATGGCTAGCCAGAAAGGGAAGGGCATAGACAAAGGGAAGCAGTATAGTGCAGTGGTTTAAGGCTCTGAGCTGCAATTCTGGAAACCTGGGTTTGAATCCCACAGCCCCCACTTGCATACTGTGTGACCCTGAGCAAGTCACTTAACTTCCCTGTGCTCCCAGGTCTCATCTGGAAATGAGCTTCAGCTTAGTATGCTACTCCTGGATAAACAATTTGAAAAAAGAAAAAAAAAGAATGGAGAGGCTGCAGGAATAAGTAGTGGATGCAGCGGGATGTTAACCAGGGTGGAGCTGGAGCAGCTTCTGCGGCCGTTGAGGGAGGGAAGAAAGGAAGGAAGGAAGATAGGTAATCCTAGGAGACTCCATAAATTAAGGATATTTACTGGGGAAGGAAGGAGGACCCAAATGCAAGAAGGAAGATGGTTTGCATGCCATGACAGCGGGCAAGGTGTACCCAAGAACTGGGGAAATGGTAAGGGGGGGGGGTTTGGGGGAACAAAACGTAGTTATACACTTAGATACCAACAAACTAGCTGAGGAGCAGGTACAGGTATTACAAGGAAGATTCAGGGCATTAGGGAGGATCTGCAGGGAAGTAGCAAGATCACTGGTTTTCTCAGAGGTGTTACAGTGCCAAGGGCCTACATGATCAGGAGAAAAGCAGGAGTCAAAACTGGCACCGGTCAACTAACCAAATGCTGGTAGATTTTGTATCAGGCTAATATGATTTTCCTTTAACTAGCCCTGCAGGCTTGCAGTAGAGAAGGCAACACTTCAATAAGTACACCAGCTGGGTCAGTGGAAAAGTCTGTGGGGCTAGTGGATTTTCCCAGTCACTAGCCCTGCTGGCTAGTGGCTGTAAAACTTGATTTAGACCCCTGGAAAAGGACAGAGGAATTCAATGACTGGCTAAGGAAATGGTGCAAGAAGGAAGGGTTAGTCCATATTAGGAACTGGGGAGACATCTGGTCAAATAAAACACTTTTGCACCAGCAGACTACACCTCAGTGTGGGGGGCTCGACAGTACTCAGGGACAAAACGGGGGATACATAACCCATAAACTTAAACTACTGGCAGGGTCAGGCAGGCCTGCAGCCCAACAACTCCAAGAGGAGGCGGTCAAAAGACATTCCCACCATACCAGTACAAAGGGTCTGCAGGGCAGTGGTGGTGGGGGAGTGAAGCAGTTAACATACAGGGGGTGGGGGAGCACACAGAGGGGAGAAATGAGAAAGGAGAAGGAAGCTCAGATTCTAGGTTGAAGGTGGCTTCCCTGAATGTGCAAAGTCTTGGAAACAAGATGGACAACCTGCAGGTGATATTAGCAGAAGGGGGGTGTGGACAGCACAACAGTCACCGAACTTGGGCCACACCAAACCAACACTGGGACCTCTCAGTCCCTGGATATAAATTATACAGGAGGGACAGGGTGGTAGGGAAAGAGGGGGGTGGCAGTTTACATCAGTTAGGGTGTAACATGCGCAAGGGAGGAATCGGAGGAGGGGAGGGTGGAAGCAATGTGGGTTTGGTTACTGTCTAATAGAGGAAGGAGGATGAGGTCGGGGTGGTTTACAGATCACCCAACCAGGAAGAGGAAAGAGAAAGGGAATTGAACTCGCAAATACTGAATGCTGCAAGGAAGGGAGAGGTGGCAATAGTGGGAGACTTCAACCTGCCCAAGGTAGACTGGAGCACATCAACCACATGTACTAGAAGTAAGGTGATCCTAGGAGCACTGCAGAGTGGGTTCCTGACTCAGGGTGTCACAGAACTCACCAGGGAGGAGACAATCCTTGACCTGCTGCTCAAGAATGGGGAGCCTATACAAGAAATAATGGTCAAGGAGCCCTTGGATGGAAGTAACTACTGCACAGTGTGGTTCTGGTTAGATATGGGCATGGAAAACATCCCCACTTAGACCAAAATCCTGGATTTTAGGAGGATAGACCTCAGGAAGATAGGCAAGTTGCTAAGGAGGCACCTGGTGGGCATCAGGGCACATATGGGGGTGGACCAAAGATGGTCCATCATTAAGGAGTGAATAATGGTTGCCATAGAGAAATGCATTAGGCTTAGGGGAAGAACTCAAGGGCCAAAGCACCCTTGCTGGTTTAATACGGAGGTCGCACAGGCAGTAAGAGACAAGATGTTAGCCTACAGGAAATTCAGGAAGACCAAGAGAAAGGAGGACAGGGAGAATTACCTAAAGATGGCTAGTGAAGCAAATAAGGTAGTCAGGACAGCTAAGGCTCAGAAAGAACTGCAGATAGCATAGGGAATTAAGAAGGGGAGAAGGCCTTATTTCACTAAATATGCAAGAAAAGGGATAAGAAGGACAGGATTGTTAGACTTTGGAAAGGGGGCCGGTGGGTGGAGGAGAATGAGGGAAAAGCAGAGGTACTTAATGAATACTTCTGTTCTGTCTTCACCAGGGAGAAGGATGGACCAGTGCCAACAAGGAGGAGAAGAGGAGCGGGTAGGGGAAAGAAGCATGGATGTGGTGGTAGAGGGGGACAGAGTGAAGAAAGGGCTGCTAGCATTGAGGGTGGACAAATCACCAGGCCTGGACAATATACACCCAAGAGTGCTGAGGGAACCGACAGTGGAGCTTGCAGAGCTACTGGTGGTCCAGTTCTACAGTTCACTGGAGTCAGGTGTGGTACCGCAGGACTGCAGAACGGCACATGTGGTGCCCTCCATAAGAGCTGTCTCAAGGATGACCCAGGGAATTACAGACTGGTCAGTCTGACCTCAATTGTGTGCAAGCTCATGGAGACTATACTTAAGGAAAGGTTGGTAAAGTATCTAGAGGAGCATGGTCTCCAGGATGTGAGGCAGCACAGGTGTATGGGAGGGAGATTATGTCAAATGAACCCGACTGACTTCTTTGACGGAGTCCCTAAAACAGCAGACAGGGACCAAGTGGTGGACATCTTTTATCTGGATGTCAGCAAGGCCTTTGACTCTGTACCCCACAAGAGGTTGATCAGGAAGTTGGTGGATCTCGGGGACTGGGAAGAAGATGACCAGATGGGTGAAAAACTGGCTGAGGAACAGGACCCAGAGGATAGGGAGAATTATCTAGCACCAGGGAGGTCACCAATGGGGTCCCGCAGGGCTTGGTGCTAGAACTGTTGTTCAATGTCTTCATCAATGATATTGGGGATGGCATTAAGGGCAAAATGTGCCTATTTGCGGATGACACCAAGCTCTGTGGGAGACTGGACACAGCCAAAGGGACTCCGGACCTAAAGGACGAACTGGAAAAGCTTGAAAGGTGGTCCAGGATTTGGCAGCTTGACTTCAATGCAAAGAAATGCAAAGTTATGCACATTGGAACCAAGAATCTCAGAACAGAGTACAACCTGGGAGAGGTCCAGGTATCTGCAACACAGGAGGAGAAGGCTCTGGAAGTGATGATCACTAGTTACCTGAAGCACACCATGCAGTGCGGGAAAGCAGCTGCAAAGGCAAATAAAATGTTGGGCTGCATAGTCAGGGGGATCAGTAGTAGGAAAGAGGTGGTTATACTGCCCTTGTACAGGTCACTAGTGAGGCCACATCTGGAGTATAAAGTACAGTACTCGTCTCCACACCTTAAAAAGGACATTTTTCAGTGTCATTGTCAGTGGCTCAGGAGGTTGAACACTTGCCTGTGAGGCCAGAAGAGCGGGAAGGTTGTGGGTTCAAGCCCAACACCAGGCACTTGGGGTAAAATCCCAATACTGACACTGTAGTGCATCATAAGGGGAATGCTGCACTCCTGAGGTGCCATCTTTTGGATGAGACATTAAACCGAGGTCCTGTGTGCCTGTTCTAGTAGTAGTTCAGGTGGAAGTTAAAGATCCCCATGACACTTCTCGAAAAAGAGTATGGAAATTTTTAACTGGACAATAAAACATACAGGAAAAGAAGTTACAGCAACAACCAATGAAAATAACACCAGAGAATGAAAATGTACAGTAACAAGAGAAAAAGAAGTACAATCCCTATCCCCACCCTCACCCATGCCCCAACACACCTGACAATCGGTCAGCCCTTCACACCCCCCCATCCCCTAAATCACACAGTAAGAAGAGAAATAATATAAAATAAAATAAAAATCCTAGTGAAAGGGGAGGGGGAACCCCAAACTGACCAGCATCTACATGTGAAGGGTAGTGCAGTAACCCCCCCACCCACCTTCAGGGAGGCTCAAAATGAGCCTACACATGTCTCCACATCAAGGGACAACCCCCACACCACCCTAAAGAACATTTGGACATAAATAAAAAGTGTAATTCCCTTTCCACCATGAGGAGTACTGCATCTGGGGCCAGAAACAGGGACTGTAAAAGAAAAACACAGCAGGCATGCCATAAAAAAATACTTAGAGCAATAATAAGCCTCCTGCATGAGTCTCCACATACCTCAGTGGAAGGGGAAAGGCTCAAGAGGACTGCCTCATATGACAGTGACCGCTAACCCGGATCCCCCTATTTTCTCACCATAAGATCCCAGAATGCTCCGGCAAAGGGGCATTCCAGTAAAAAAAAAAAAAAAAAAAAAAAAAGAGAGTTTTGAAAACTTGTACACACCCCACCCGAGGACAAAAGCGATCCGCCATGATCCTGTGCTTGGCATTAGCCTTCACACTCAATCTACCATGACTGCTGAGCCACAGGACATCCCACATCCTGGAAGGTGTGAGGGGATCAGCCAAGTTAACATGTAAAAGAGCATACCGCTCCTATGGAATACCAGAGTACCCATGAGGTTTAAATACATACATACATACATACTGAGCCAAAATATCTTGATACAATAATCGGAGAAGAGACAGCCGGGGGAGGGTATAGACCCTCCTCCATCTCCGCAATTTTTCCAATATTGTACAGACATTGAAGTCTGCTCCTCTGGAAGTAAAATTTGGTTGTGTCCATTGGTGTAAAATGGAAATGAACCAAACTGCTATCCAGGGTTTCCAACACCTATCCACCCCATTCAGAAATAATCCAATATTCCACTTAACAAAATGAGAAGTTAACAACCACTGGATTAAACATATCCACCCCCCCCCCAATGGGGAGTTACAGGACATCCCGCCTAATGGGGTTCAACCTACTACCCCAAATCATTTGAATAAATAAGCTATAAATGCGAGTTTCCATGTCCCTGGGAATCAAATAAACCTGTCCCAAATGTAGAAAAAGGGGAAGTTAAAACATCCTAAATACAGCCACCCATTTACGTTTGGATAGCTTCCAGAACTTCCAACAGGAGACCCTGGAAGCACAGTAAGTCAATTTCAAATCTCAACTGTAAGCAGCCATATCCCCAACCCCAAAATAAACCCCCAGGATACAAACAGGTCCAGCTGTCAAAGGAATTCCTCCTATTGAGCCACCCCCATGACCTGTGACCCTAGTGGAATCGCAGTGCACTTTGACAGATTCAAAACTGCGCCAGAAATAGGACCATAAGAGCAAAAAACATCCAACGTAACACACCTGGAGGCCATATCTTGAACCAGAAGGGTAACACCGTCCACGTAGGCAATGACTTTCACGGTCCCGGAAGATGAAGGGGTACCTATACCCCTAATATGTATGTATAGCAATATCTTCTGAAGGATGAGGTCCAAAAAAAAAAAAACATATACAGGATGGGGCTCATAGGACACCCCTGCCTAACCCCCACCTTTAAAGAGAAACTAGTACTCAAATGCCAGTTTACCAAAGGTGTCAATGTGGCCAAATCATAAATCAAACTAAGCCAATCACAAAACCTATCAGGGATTCCGTAGTGCCGAAGAACAGCATACAGATAGGAGTGCGACACCCTATCGAATGCCTGTGCTTGGTCTATCGTTAAGAGAAACCCACCATGTCCCGCCACACACCACGGCCTAAACAACTCCCGCACAAGAATCAAGTTATCAAGCATGTGTCTGGCAGGGATGGCACACGTCTGCAGCGGAGCGATAACATACTGAGCCACTGCAGCCAGAATTACATAATCATCAAAAGCTTCAGATCCATATTCAAAATGCATAGCGACCTCCAGTTGCTAAGTTCAAATGAATCCCCTTTCTTAAACAACAAGATTTGGAGAGCGTCCGACATAGAACAAGGAAGAATCCCTTCCCACAGAATCCAACTGAAAAGGACCGTTAAAACTTCCCCATCCGAACGCGAAAACACCCGATAAAATTCCGAAGTCAAACCATCCAAGCCCGGAACCTGGTTTATGTGTAGACGGGCAATGGCCCATTCCACCTCCATCGGTGTAATGTCCCCTGTAAGACGAACAAGTAAGTCCCTGGGAATACTAGGAATCTCAGCCTGAGACAAGAAAAGTATCCGTTATGCCAACCACTGGGGTACGACCAAACATACGCTCCAAGTACTCTTGTACCTCCTGTAACACTGAATCCCGGTAGATCACTATTTGCCCCAAAGCAGTGCAAACCCCGGTAATCAGTCTGTGTGTCAATCTGTGACAAGAACTAGCAAAAGGGTCTATCAACTCAGTCGTCCCCCTGGTACCCATCTGATGCTCCATTGATAAAGACTTGCCCCTATCATACTGGATAGCCCTCATGCGAGTCGTGATTTGTGCAATCTGGTCCAAGTAATCCCCTCTGTACCATACTGTAACAAAAGGAGATGCATAAACTGATGTTGCAGCCCCAAGTATTCAAGGTACTGTGACCTAGTAACTGCCCTGGTAAGGCGAAGACATAACAGCTTAAAATCCACTTTAATGTCCACCCACCAACGCCCCAGATCTCCATATACACAGGCCACTGATTGGCGGGCTCTGAGGAATTCCTCTAACACTTACCCCTCAAATTGTTGCTGTAAGATCGTATTATTGAATTTCCAATAACCTCTGCCGGGGTCAAAACAAGGAGTAAGGCCAAAAGAGCCAGCCAATAGAACATGATCTGAAACCTCAACTCTGAATTAATGTCACATGACTTGGGACCAAAGAAGGAAAAACAAATCTATTCGTGAGGCATGTGCCACCAGGTGATAAGTGCTGCCCCCCCGCGAGGTGTTCCATTCAATAAGCATCCACCAAAGAGGCACCGTGCATGATCTCACGAAGGGCAGAGGCATCACAAAAAGTCTTTGTAGTGCGTCTACCCCAGTCAGAGGTGGACAGACCACAATTAAAGTCCCCCACACACACACCACACGCCTAGAAGTGTGTAAGTAGGGGTGAATCAAATGAAACAGATTCATCCTATTCTTTTACCCTGGGGAGCATACACAGTAATAAAATCAGAAAAGCGTGTCCTGATAGGTGACATCCAAAAGGAGCACTCATCCTGGAACAAGATCAACCAATCTCACAACTTGCCAAGCATCATCAGTAAATAAAATTCCCACACCCGAGCAGCGGTCTACATCTGCTGACCAAAAGGACGGACCCCAACACCAACTTCTACCAGTTTGATAAATATCATTGGTAGTGTGTAAACGGGTGTCCTGAAGGAAAAGGACATCATAGTGCAGATCCCGAAGGATCAAATAAAGTATACCTCTCCTTGCCAGGGACTTGACGCTATTGGCGTTCAATGTGGCCAGACGAGACAAAGTCATCATAATAGACAAAGGAGAGAAAAAGGAAAGGACCAACAAACACTAGACAGAGAAAAAAAAAAAAAGCACACATCAGGTACAGTTCATATTTGGATCAGTCTTCAGGCGATTGCCCTTCCTCTTTTTCTTCCGTACTTTGGCCTTGCCCACTCCCGCCATCTTATGGCTTTCCTCCTCAGTATCAGTACAGGCAGAAGGATATTCCGAAGCACAGGAGGACTACTCCGTCTCCACACTATGCTCCTCCTCCCCATCCACCTCCATCAAGCCTGCAAATTTTTTAGCCAATGGGATCACCACCTCTCCATCCTGTGCTCCCTGCAGCTTATGTGAACGCAGGAACCACTTTCTGGTCAACCAATTTCAAATCCTTAGTGGGGGGGGGGTGCATCGGGCCACTTGTGGCAGGACAGGCCCCCTTCAAATCATTCTCAACAGGCCGAAGCACCCCTTGGACCGGCATATCAGGAATGGAGACAGAAGTCTTCTGCTTGGGCTGAGGAGCCAGAGATGTCGGGAGCAGATCTTTCAAAAGCGTAGAGGTTACTCTGCACCCCAGAGAGTGCAACCTCTGGTTCCACTGCATGTGCAATAGCCGCAGACAGCGCCCTTTGTCTCTGTTGCTGCTCTGCCCAATAAGCCTGTTCCAAAATGCGATTCTGATTGTCTACCTTGTCTCTCTGGTTATGCATGGCCCAAGGGCAAGTACGAAAAGAGTGTCCAGTGTCATCATTGAGATTGCAACACAATGCATTGGAACATTGCACTCTGGTGTGACCCCTCTCCAGACATAAGGTACATCGAATCGTGTCGCAAGCATTGCTAAGGTGCTCATCAGATCCACAATAAAAGCATGTCTTACGTTGTCCTGGATAGAAGCATTGTGCCCAGTCTCTTCCCAGATAAAAAAAAAAAAAAAAAACAACACTTGGCAAATGCTGCAAACCTGTGGCTATATGGCGCAATTTAATCCGGAAGTGCCATTGTCTTGTCCAGAATAGCTCAGTGTCCAGAACGGCTCCGGTTCCCTCAGGACCTCACGGTGTTGAGCCAGCCAATAGTGCACATCCTGTACCTTAACCCCCTCATTCTTTAGTAGGACTGTCTGCATACGTACTGGAAGCTTGGCAATAGGGACCGCCTGAAATGGGGTCCACAGTGGCATGTCCTTAAGCCTGTAATAAAATCAGACTAGAATTTATCCAGAAATACCAGAGATCAGAAACTTAAATCGAAATACCCGTCCACAGGGGCATGCAGCAATGCATACAGCTCATGAGGTGTCACAAGCAAGGCGTCCCGAAACAGGACCTCCCCAACACAGGCCCTGTCGGGCTTCACAGCCAGTCCCCCTTTACAAAAGAGACGGACAGCATTGCATCTCTGAGCAGGGGCAGGTGAAGATGTAAGACAGTCCAACTGCCTGAATTGTGACCAATTACCTGCCACTGACTGCGAAGCCTGCTGAGTCAATCGAGGGTGGGCAGGTTGAGTTGAAGTCTGCGGAAATTCTAAGTCCACCCAGTCAGCCCAAGACCATTCCTGTGCCCATTGACTCACAGCGGTCTCAAAGGGCAGGGGTTACAGAAGACAAATCAGAAGGTGATAAACCAGGCATCTGGGGCACACCTCCAGAGGCCCCAGTCCTCCCAGTGGGGTGTACAGCACCAGTGGTACCCACTGCAGGTTGAGCGGGTAAAACTGTCCCAGAGGCCACAGCCGAAAAAAATCCCATCAGCAGCCAGAGGAGATGGGGGAGTCGGACTCTGGCAAAATGGACAGAGCCTCCAAAAGCATAGTCCCCGAGCATCCAAGCCCAGCACCCACCTTCTCCACCTGAGCTAAACCTCAAGTCCAGGTTCCAGAGAATAGCTGGGCTCCCTAGGATCCAAAGGGAAATCGGAGTGTCACTGTCCAATAAGGTCCAGCGTCCATCAAAGCACGGGCCGGGGACCACTGCTTGGGGGGGGGGGAAGAGAGTCAGGTGGCTTCCGGGACCTACCTTCAGCAGGGAAGGGAGGGTTGAACGGTCCACGCAAGGAGGCAATGGCCTATCAAGATGCAGGCCCTGTAGCCCATGGGCCTCCAAAACAATCCCCAACATTTTCCGGAAGTGAGCTCCAGGCATCCAAGCACCTGTCACAGCCCCCTCCCAAGTGCCACATACCAGCTTCCCCGTAAAAAGAAAAGTTGAAGGCAAAGCCTTCCGTACCTGTGCCACCCCTTCCTCTCCAGCACCAGTCCTTCGTGAATCCACCGCAGCCCAGGATTGTAAAGGCTGCACCCGTATACCGCTGTCCTCTACACAGCTCAGAAGCTCTCCAGGTCCCAAAAATATCACCCTCCGGAATGACCCATGTTCCAAAAGGCGCCTGCTCTGCAGAAGATGATGCAGCCTCCACCAGCAGAGCAACTCTTGGATCAGCGCCATTCAAGACCACCCATAGCTCACCCATGAGCAACCCGCCTGAGAAGTCCTCCGCATGTCCCGCCATCCGCTCTGCAAAAGCACCAAGCATGGAACCAGCATTCACCTCCGGGGCAAGCCACTGCAAATCCCGAGCAGGAACATCCACGTCCCGCTCCACCTCAGTCGACACCACCTCCACCTTCACTACTATCTATAGAGCAAGCTGCTGCAACTCCCCTACAGGACGAGTAGGGGAATTTCCCCGGTGTCCTGGACAGATTTCTCCCATTCACTAAAAATACCACCAACACATTAATCTGGTTCAATTTCAGATGGTTACCATCTGTATCTTCCCCCTACCCCAGGACAAAACTGTAAACAGTCAACCTGCTGGAGACAGTCCAAAGCAGGGCAATGAAGACGATCATGGGCCAGCAAGGTAAGGCATACAAGGAGAGGTTAGTGGCTCTGAACATGTACTCCCTGGAGGAGCAAGGGAAACATGATTGAGACCTTCAGGTACTTGAAAGGTATAAATAGAGTGGGATAAGGAAGGTCTCCCTAAGCTAAGTGGCAATCAAAACACAAGGGGACACAGTCTTAAGTTGGAAAGGGGAAACTTTAGGAGGGAGGCTAGGAAGCATTTCTTCATGGAGAGAGTGGTGGCCAGTTGGAATGCGCTGCAAGAAGTGGTCCCATTGAAAACAGTGGAGACCTCTAAGAGAAGCTGGGACAGACTTAAGGAGAAAGTGAAGGTCATGGAAGGGGCAGATAGAATGGATAGGAGCATTGGGGTGGGGGGCAGGTAGTTCAAGCTATGGTTCGCAACACGAGCAAGCTAGATAGACAAATGGCCTTATTCTGCTGGCGTCTTCGTATGTTCATATAGTGGGCAGTTTGTTTTTTTACTTTTAAAAATAAAAAATGAAAGCCAGCCCGGTGGCGCTGACGGGCAAGGTGCTGGATGTCGCACCTTACGCAATGCCAGCGACCTGGGTTCGGGAGCAAGCTTCAGTCATCGGAGGTAAGCCAGAGGGAAGGAGGTGCAGGATTGAGTAGCCTCTGCAAGCTGTCCTCTCCTGGGGAGGGGTTTCCATGTTTTTTTGGCACAACAGCAGCACCCAGTGATGACTGAGAGCCTCTGCAACTGGGACCACTCGAGAAGGGTACAGGAGGAGGCGGAAGCCTACGTGAGTCATGCAGGAGCGCACAACTTGACATGCTGGCATCATTGCACACCCTCCTCCTCGGGGCGAAACAAAGTGGAAAACCCCGGTGGCCGGGAGGATGTGGCAGATACAGAGGGAACGGTACACATGCCCACCGCCAGTCCCCACCTGACCAGCTCTCCCAGATCCTCTCCTCTGTTTGGGACTGTGGTGGGAGAAGAGTCTGTCCCCGATTTCCTGGTCAGAGAAATTCAGACAGGGCAGCAGGAGACGCTCGAGGGGTGTCTCACCTGAGGGAGTTCCTGGGAGCCGGCGACCGGAGCAAAACAGAGTTGACAAAAATAAATAAATAAATAAATAAATAAATAAATAAATAATGAATCAATCAGCTACATCAACAACCTCTACAGAATGTGAGCAATTGTAACATGTTGTTTTTTAATCTAGGCACAGTTTGAGGCCTAACAGGTTTGACAGTGTCCCTTTAAAGGGGCTTTCAGGCTCAACAGTCTGCCATAAAAAAAAACTGGTTGTCAAAAATACACAAAACTGGTACCATACTGCTGGTTAAACATACTACTACTTTTTGCCAGCAACTGTTTTGGCACTTTAACGAAAGCTCCTGTTTGGAGGGGCAGTATGGAGGGACAGTCGCTTACTGTATTTGGAGAGACTGTCCTTATTTGGAGTGGCGATCTCCCCTATTTGGATGGACAGTCTTACTTTGGAGGAACAGTAGATTACTTAGAAAGACTGTCATTACAGGGTTTCATTTGACTCTAAAAATTGATTAGCATTTTGCTCATAAAAGTTCAAAAACATTATGAAAATGCATAGCACGTGCCTCACTGTGTTTTAACAAACATAACACTTCTAGAAAACCTGTTTAAATTCTTTCTGTACAGTTAGTATTGTCCCAAGGAAAAAAGTGCTAATCAGTTATTTAAAACCCTGCATTATTTGGAGGTACGCAGTCCCTTAGAAACATGGTAAAGGTATGAGAAGATAAACATACATGGATGGATGGATGGATGGACAGCCTTATTTAGAGCGACATCTGTATTTGGAATGGCAGGCCCTTATATGGATGGACACTCCTTATTTGGAGGTTGTTTGTTCTATCCTGTAAGGGACCGAATGTAATTCACCGTGTGAAAGGAGAAGGGAATGCCAATATATTTTCATAATTTTATTTTTATTTATTTAATATTTCACCAGGAAGGCATACTGAGCATATTGCTCATTTCCAGATTCATAGAAGTGTGACGGCAGAAAAGGACCGAACTAGGCCCACCAAGTTTGCTCATTTGCCCAGCTATCTGCTTGGACCTGTGCATCCCCCCCTTTAACACTCCCATGCCCTTTTGAATCCCTCCACTGTTTCCTCTCCAACGACTGCTTCTGGGAGTCTGTTCCACTTTTCTATGACTCTGAGTAATAGTATTTTCTAATGTTACCCCTGAACTGTCCTCCCTCCACCTGCAGGCCATGCCCCCTCGTCCTCGGACTCCTTTCATCTTGAAGATGCTCCCCCCTGGCACCTTGTTTATACCCTTAAGGTACTTGAAGGTCTCGATCATGTTCTCCCCCGGCCCCGCTCCAGGGAGTACATGTTCAAATCTCTCAACCTTTCTTCATAGGATAGGTGGCTTAACCCTTTTGTCACTTTTGTCGCTCTCCTCTGAACCCTCTCTATCCTCCCCACATCCTTCCTGACATATAGCCTCCAGAACTGGACTCCGTACTCCAAGTGTGGTCTAACCAAATGGGTGTACAAGGGTACTATGACCTCCCTATTCCTACTGGTGATCCCCCTTCTGATGCATCCCAGCATTTCACTCCCCCAGGCCACTGCCCTTCCACCTTCAGGTCCCCGGATATAATGATGCCCAGGTCCCTTTCTTGCTCCGTCTCCTCCAGCTCTCTGTCCCCCATACTGTATCATGCCTTCCTATTTCTGAGCCCAGATGCATGATTTTACATTTTTCTGCATTGAATTCAAGCTGCCACCTTTTTGACCATGCCTCAAGCCTCCCCAAATCTCTCTGCATTTGTTCCACCCCTTCCTCCATGTCAACCCTATTGTAGATTTTGATATCATCCACAAACATACTCACCCCCCCAAAAGGCCCTCCATGATGTCTCCTACGAATATATTGAACAGTAGGGGCCCCAGCACTGATCCCTGGGGGACCCCGCTCGAGACCTTGCCTTCCCCGGATGCCACCCCATTTATTATGACCCTCTGCTTCCTTTTCTCCAGCCAGTTTCCCACCCATTTGACTGCCCCATCCACAGTCCTGCCATTTTACACAGCAGCCCCCCATAAGGCACTGAGTCAAACATCTTTCTGAAATCCAAATAAGCTACATCTACCGCTCTACCTTGATCTATTTCCTTGGTGACCTGTCAAAAAATTATCAAATTTGTTTGACAGGATCTGCCCCTAGTAAAACCATGTTGTCTTGGATTCATCAGGCCGTTTGTCTCCAGCTAGCTGGTGATCCTGCCTTTTACTAGCTTCTCCATGAGCTTGCCTACCATTGATGTCAAGCTCACGGGCCTGTAACTTGCCACTTCCTTCCTCCCTCCCTCCCCCCTTATGTAGAGGGACCACATTTGCCTGCCTCCAGTCTTCCGGCACCACTCCCGTTTTCAGGGACTGATTGAAGAGTGCAGCCAAGGGTCCTGCCAAAACCTCCTTTAGCTCCCTTAACACCCTTGGGTGCACCCCGTCTGGCCCCATAGCCCTGTCCACCTTCATGCAGCCCAGTTCTTCCAATATTTCCTCTACGAGAAACGGCCTCATCTCCACCCTTCCTTCCACCACCATTTCAGTACCTGCTCTGCTGCCTTCTTCTCCTTCTTCCTTCCTCTTGAACACCGAGCAAAAGTAGGTGTTTAGTAGGTCTGCCTTTTCTCTGTCTCCTCATAGTGTCATCCCCTCTTTTGTTCTTAACCGGAGAATCCCCTGCCTAGTCTTCCTTTTTTCATTCACATATCGAAAGAAAGTCTTATCCCTTTTTTGACCCCTCTCGCTATTCGCTCCTCTGTTTCTGCCTTTGCCCTCCTTACCTCTACTCCTGCTTCTTTCTGGTTCATCTGGTATTTTACCCAGTTTGCTTCCATCTGAGTTGGTTTGAACCTCCTAAAGGCTTTCCTTTTAGTCCTTACCTTTTTGCCACTACCCTCATATACCACAGCGTTTTTCTCCTCCTCTTATTTTTACTCTCTCTCGGCACATATGTCAGTGGCCCCTACGATAGCTTCCTTGATCTTCCCCCACTTTGCCTCCACCTCAATCAACTCCCCCACTCCTTGCAGTGCCCTCTCCACTATTTCACCTATTCTCCTGAAGTCCGTCCTCTTGAGATCCAGGACCTTTAACCTAGACTGGCGAACCTCTGCAGTGTTTCTCATTTTAAACCTGACCATGTTGTGGTCACTTGTACCGAGATGTTCCCCCACCAATACCTCTTCCAACCTTCCCCCATTCATCACGACCAGAAGAAGAGTAGCTCCTGCCCTGGTTGGCTCCCTGACCAGTTGATTTAGAAGGGCCAACTGCAGGGAGTCCAGCATTTCCCTGCTGCTGGTTGAAGCAGCCGAAAGGTTGTTCCAGTCCACGTCCGGTAGATTTTGGCCCCCCATCAGCACCACCTTCCCCCTTGCCGCCATTCTCACGAACTCGTCAGCCACACTTCTATCCACAGATTCGTGCTGTGCTGGGGGTCTATATACCACACCCATACGCACTGACTCCTCTTTCCCCACTGCCAATGAGACCCAGAGTCCTTCTGCCTCTCCCGACGATCCCCTCAGCAAAGCTGCTCCAATTGTGTAGTTCTCCATACTGTCGCCTTATGGGGAACTTTTCTTTTTAACTTTTAAATTTGACTAGGGGTCATCTCCATCCCCCCCAGCCCAGGAATCTCCATTTCCGATGGACTGCCAACCCACTGAGGGGGGAAGGAGAAGGGAGATAGCAGCTTACAGTAACATCAGCATATACAGCACATGAATTACAAAATAGTATATAAAGTTTACAATAGTAACAGTAGTTACACCATTAGTTGTGTAACCTCTGTGACAAACAAGGGTTACCAGTTGTAAATGCCCTTTGGCATTGCAGGAGGTTTGGTGTGTGCACACATGCTGGCTGACCTGCTGCTCAGGTGCACGCACATCCGTTTGAAGTAGAGCACCATTTGGCGTGCTAAAGGAGAGAGTGGTCGAGTGTTCATGAGAGAAGGAGGCAGCAGTGTGCGAGGAGAAGCGGGGACTTGCCCGCAGGCCCTCAGCGGGTTGGCAGTCCATTGGAAATGGAGACTCCTGAGCTGGGGGGATGGAGATGGCCCCTAGTTAAATTTAAAAGGTAAAGAAAGGAAGTTCCCCCATAAAGCGACAGTATGGGGAACTACACAGTATTTGGAGCAGCTTTGGTGAGGGGATCCTCAGAGCCTGTCTGGCTCCACAAGCAAGAGAAAAGAATAAGTGGCTGCCATGGAAGGGCCTGAAAGTCTGAGGTGGCAGTGAAATCTTCAGGGGGTAGGTGATAGATAACCCAACGTCTGACTGTGTCCACTTATCAAAGGTACTGTGCTGCACTGTAGTGTCTGCAGTGAATGAAAATTTGGGCACCTATAGAAACGAACCCTGCTCATGGTTTAAAAGGTCTGTGGGTGGCCTCTACTGGAAGGGACTGAAATGCCAAAGTGTACCATTGTACCCCTTCCCTCCAAAGCTTAAGAGAGTAAAAGTGCAGTTTTTACTGTCTCTGCCCCTCTGGCGGTGTTTAAAATGGGTCTTAAAGGAGCCACCAGTGTTTTGCTAAGAGAAGTTTGAGCCCAGTTTGGCTCCAGAAGGGAAAACAGACCAGTCGCTATGCTGCAGGTTCAATTCTTGGTCCCCATATATGTTCCACAGCCGAGGGCCATAGAATGCTAGAAATGTACAAATTAATCCAATGAGGATTCTCACGATGGTATACTGCTTAAGCCTTGTGAAGAAATAGAAAAAATAAATGGTAATCAATTGTATTTTAAATTGTTTGGACCTTGGATAATTTCATTACAATAAAAGTTGTGTTATGCTGGGGTCTGCCTAACGAACTATCTTTCAGCCTAATTAAGAAGCCTGCCATTTTCCCCAGAGGCGCTGGGGGTTTAGAGACCATCCATGAGCCTGCGATTCGATGGAGCTAGTGCCGTCAAAGAAGAACCCAAGATCCCAAAATAACAAGGTACTGCGATTTGTACTCCCTCCTGGTGCTTACAGTCGAGAATAGAACCCCTCCCCTCTCCTAGAGACAATTAACCATCAAACCCCTAGCCCAGGAGGGGGTTAGTTTCTGGTGTTGTGTTACCTTTAGCCTAGACTGAAACTGCTTAAAGCCCCCGCAGGGCCGAGTAACTTTTAAAATGTGCATCTGATGCTAGTGTAACCCCTTTGTTACCCGAGGTTACTAGAATCCCAGTAAGACCTAGTGGTAGGCAGGGAAGGCAGCTTGTGAAACTCCAGTTAAATGGGTTTCACACTGTCTCACTCTGTCCTCAGTCACAGCTGAGACTTGAGAGATGACATCACTATAGAACTGTCGCAGCTGCATGAGCCACATGGAATCTACAGCTCAGGGAGTGAGTTTAGAACTTTGGGAAATTCAAAGTCAGTCTTCCATTTGTCCTTGAGCAAGAAGGAAGCATCAGTCTGCTGTTTGATCTCTCACTCAGAAAAGGAAGTGTTCCTGTGTTTTACCTTTTTTAAAGTGGTGGAGACCGCTCCCCCGGTCTCAGTGTCCCCTCCCTCCGGGGGGAAAGTTCTCTGTGGGTTCCAGGGCAACCCCTTTCCCACCATGGAAGGAAGCTGCCTGATTTAATTTCAGTCTGTTCTTGTATAACAGCAAAGGTTACAGTACTTCAGCCTGGGGCACCTGCAACGAATGGGTGAGTGTTTGGCTCCATTTGAAGGCAAACATATTGTTTTCTTCAGTTGGATTTCAAGTAATGGGACTGCTATTTGGGAGGACTATGTCAACTAGGACAAACAAATAGAGCAGTCAAACAGTTTAAAGTTTTAAATGGATTTAAAGTTTGCTGTAGAGGGGGTGCTTCAGGTCATCCACCATTCAATCTACATTTTAAAGTCCTAAAGTTTTCTGTGTGTCCAGAGAAATGGCCGGATATGGGCTGTGGGAGCTGGACGTGGGAAAACCCCCCCTTCTTTAGTAACCAGGTCCACCTCTACGGATTTCTTCTGTGTTTTGCTACTTGCCTCATGCACTTGGCCAGTGATGGGGTGGGTACCCAGGCGTGGGTCGCAACGAAATCTCTAGGGTATGAGACTCTAAGTGTGAGGGAGCCACAGGACGGGAAAATTACTCCTTGTTGGATGGGAGTCTCCTTGTTTGATGGGAGTTCGATTGGAAGTACGAAAACAAATCTCTCTAGGAGTCGCAGACTCTAAGTGGTGTGGGGAGCCACAGTTTGGGAGTCTCCTTGTTTGATGGGATGTCTTTCGAAGTAAAGTTTGGGTTCATTCTTCAAGTGGACCGTCAGTCGAGTGGCCAGCAGGGGAGCCGGGCCAGTCGGGCTATGTATCCAATGCGCATGCAAAGTCTGGGCTGAGTGCCTGGTGGGTCCAAAGCCAGACAATTGTAGTAATGTGTTCATTCCTCAAATGGACCGCTGTGTTTAACCTCTAATCTGCACATACAGTAACGTAGCCCTCTGGGCGACCATGCAGTGCTTTGTTTATGTTCAGTTAGTTAATAAAGCCATACTGAAAAATCCCAATTCTGGTTCTGGACATTACAGTTATTGTTTCCTGTAGTTGGATTTACTTGGGTGCCCCTGTGCAGAGTAGCCAAACCTAGGTCCCTTGTGCCAGGTAACCTCATCCTTCCCCGAACCAGTAGACATATAACCATATATGTTACACTATATTCAAATGCCACCAATAATCCGTGTAATGGAGGGGGGTTACAGTTCTAAGAATACAATAAGTGTGAGAGATACGTCCTGTGCATAGCACAATACATGAAGTAAACACATTGCAAACTAATAGATTATGTAAACCCAATGCATGACAGGACAGTACATAGTACTAGCCATTGGATGCAAGCATTTGCGATGATTGACCACAGGCGGAGATGAAGGTAACACCAGGAATTAAAATGGGCAAGAAGCCACAGAAACTCAATTCCCCAGCCTCTTATTAAACTGTTTTGAGCGTCCCCGCACCTCTGTCATCTTTCTCCATGGAATACTGTAGGAGAGTTCCGCCACCTACACATGACAGAGTTTCCCCACACCTAAGCATGCCCAATTTTGTACTGCCGTCCCCGCTGCTCTGGTAGAAGAGGCAAGTAGCCCAGGGTTCTGACCTGTGACGAAGATTGTCCCTGTGAAGAGGTACCGTGCCAAACCCGGAATACCTGGTCCGTGCGTCTCGAAGCCCGACTCTGTCTTTCTCTCCAATTCTGTTTACAAAAATAGCGCCTTCCCGAGACGTCACCGGCCTGCTACGGCGCCCGAGAGAGAACAAACCAAACGTACAGGAACACTGTTGCAGAGTAAGTTTCCTGTCGCTGTGGGGCAGCCTGCGCATCCAGCGGTTAGCCGCAGGTCAGCCCACCTTAGAAACCGGCTAATACTCCCTTTGCTTGGGAGTCCCAAGCAAGAGGAACTTTCAGTACTGTGCACTGCAGCGCCTTCAATCTGGAATAAGCACCTGAACCGTCCTAGGTGACGGCGGGAGCGAAGCTGCATACCCTCAGTGTTGTTGTAACTTAACTAAAGTAGGTGTCAGCTAGTGCATAACTGGAAAAGGGCTAGAGAAATGCTGCCGTGTGATTGGCTTATATCATTATGTACCGTCCTAGACATACAACTCAACTCTCAGCCTCACGAATGACTTGCGGGACAAGGCTTAAAAAAATGGGGGACAGATAACCAAAATCAGGGCACACCTGAATAAATTAGTAATAACAGCCCAAGAATCTGTGTGGGGTAGCTAGCAAAATAAAAAGAGAACCCTATGCCTCCCCCTTTACCGTCTCCGTGCCCATATTTATTACCCAGACCTCTTCTACAAGCTATATTGTACTTCAGGAGCAGCACAACAAGAGCAACAAGATACAGAAATACTTCGTTTTCCGCATTTAACTTTATGCCTAATTCAAACAGACCAGTAGGGGTAACCAAAATAATTGGTCAGAGAGCAGAATGCTGCCCTTTTCCAGTCAACTTGTTATCTGTGGCTTACAGTACTTGGACTATGCGTTTCTACACCTATCCTGGTTATTGGAAATAGCAATTTCATAATGAGAACCGGACTGTAACACTAATGGCTGACACTGTAGTGTTACAGTATATGAGACTTGGCAAAATCCGGACCGTCGCACTCGAACCAGACGAAAAAGGCAACCAGGCACAGCTTACCTAGTCCAGTTGCTCCGGCCAGACCAGTACCTTGGCTTTTACTCTATTTGATACATGTAATTCTAACCCCTAGGTGGCGCTATCCCAAGGGCTACCACCCCTGCCTGCTTGGCTAGTAACAGGTTAAGGGGCCTGAGTTCTGAAACGGGTGCCTCCACCCGGAGGTCAGGGTTGGTAGTGGTGAAGCTAACCTGGGCGCAGCCCTCCAGGACACTGTGACCCCCTCTTTCCTTACTAGTGGCCGGAACAATACACAATAATCACTTTCACAATACCCCTGATACACCACACAAGTACCACACTGTTTGCACTTACCACCAGGGCTTTCCTCTGGCCTGGACCTGGGGACCCCCTATAAAACAAGGTTATACCCTGCAAATAACAGCAGTACAGTACTCTTGCACAAACCGGAACCACAGTCAGGGTAAATGCAAAAAAGAGTTAGATCTGATTTATTTAAGGGACTTGAACAAGGAAGGGGCATAATCAGGTTAATTTGCTTAAAGGCTGTATCATTTAAACAGTTATGCATGCACTTCAGGGTTCATAAACAGTCACACAGTCTGGTACCCAGATGGAGAATGGTGGGCTAGCCAGGAACGTTGCAGCTGGCTGGGGCCCTGTAGTGGAAGAAAACAACATGCACAACACACACTATTTGTAATCCGGAGCCGGAGGGCTCAGTTCCTGAAAAGAAAACAACAAGACAATCAGATGACAAACTTTTAGATTAGGCTGTTGTTGCAGGGAGCTACCCTGATGATTACTCACGATACCCAAGACTGGACACAGGCTGGATGAAAATCGAGACAGCAGGTGGTTAATCTGGAGTGCCAGGAGAAGCAGGGCCCACACGAATCTCTGAGGCATCATTCCTGTTCAAACGTGGAGCAGGAGGCTGATCCTCAGGCAGGTCCCTCGTCGATGTCTTTCTCTGTGCAGCGGGTAGTCTGGCTGGGCCAGTGTGGCAAGGCCCAGACCAAATGGAGACAAATTCGGATACAGTCCGTTTTGGGCTGGATACAGCTTCCAGCAAGCAGAACACAGTCCACACAGTGGTGGACCAAATCACGACCCACTTTCAATACACAGCACATTTACATGTAAGGAAGTTCTACTGTACCAGGCAAACTGCTCTCCGGTCATGATCACAAAGTCTCTGCACAAACCGGGGATTCAAAAGCAGCTGGAAATCCTGACAGGCTGATCGCATTCAGAAAAATCTTGGGTCTTCTTCAGGTATGAACCTGGTAAAAAATCAGTGGCTTACTTCGTTCTCACAATCTTGGATGTAGTCCAAACTAATTTTCTTCACTCCCTCTCGGGGCAGCAGGCAGACATGCAGGCCAAAACTCAGCCCTTTCACAGTTTTCCCATGCAAAACTACACAGAACTACTGCCCAAATCATTTGAGCTGTTCTCATTTCACTTCCCAGCTCAGAACTGACTGAAACAGCAGGCAGCTTGGGGATTTCCCTTAGATCCAAAAGATTTGGTTGGCTAATCTGTCTGTCAGTCACAACAAAGGCTTCCCCTTCAGGTGCAAAAAGGCACCAAAAGCCCAAAACTACAATTCCTACAGATTTTGACTCCAGACAGCTCCTGTAGTCCGGCTCCATTTTAGGTCCCACCAGACTGATTGATCCAGTTCAGCAGTTCCAGGCCAAAATGGTGGGGATAAACAAAACAGTCCTTGCTACAAAGAAGGCAGGTTAGACAAACTACATTATTATTACTACTCTAATGAATGATCAGCAAACAGTTACATCTATTAACAGGGCTCCCTCTGCGCAATTAGCAATGGCAGAAATGGAGCGATTACCTGGCAGCCTGGGTGAGACTCGAGCATGACAACACTCAACCCCCTCCCAGATTAATTATTACTGCAATCTAGGCAGCTCTAAAAGCGACAGTACATAGAGGCTACACAGGCACTCTTTGGCAATAACGATTATCTGCTAAACGCAGGACACTAGCCTGGCAGTGAGCATTTAGGCAAGCTCATGGAAGACTTTTCGGGAACCCCCATTTGTAGGGGGGATTACATAATATTGTAATTTAAGTTCCAAAGGGACTCAAGGTTCATCATGTCCATCCCCAACCTGCTTCATAAGTATGGATGAATCAGTATGCTTAGCAACATGTACTAATTTAGAAGAATTTCCCTAGCTACTCTACCGCCCTGGGTACCCAGTGATTCCATTAGTAAACAGAAATTTGTCCAGGCTTACCTTGATGGTCTGTACTATGTTCATGTCCATTGTCTGTACCAGTAAGCTGTATCGTAGGTTAACCACCCTCTGGGAGAAAAAGTTCAATCCTGTTGATACCATTAAGTATGAAGGAGATTGAGATCATGCCCCCACTGGCCTCCATTTCTCCTAGGAGAACATGTGAAGAGCCACTAGCCTCTCCTGATAGCTCTTGTCCCCCAAGTCCCTGATAATTTTGGTGAACCTGTGCTGCAGTCACTTGACTGCCCAATGCCCTTTTTGTATTGAGACCAGAAAAACAGTGGGGGAATTCAAGAATGCTTGGGACAGACATAAGGCAATTCTGATGGGGGGTAGGAAGAAGTAGGCTGTTGTTTAACTGGCATCTGCAACTTATCCAATAGGTAGGGAAATGGGCAGATTATGTGGGCCAAGCAGTCCTTATCTGCCATCAAAGTCTATGTTTCTATGTAAGTGTTCACAGTACTCCAGATGGAGTCTGATCAGGGCCTTGTAAAGTGGCAGGATTACTTTCCCTACGCTGCTGGTCAACCCCCTTTCAATGCACCCCAATATTCTGCTGGTCCTGTTGAGGGCAGTAGTGTTGCTTGTCATGTTTCAGTCCTTTACCTATTATGACACCCAGGAACGTTTCTTCCTGCGCTTCAACAAGGGGAGCCACTGGCCTGCAGGTGCAGTGGTAGCACTACTGCTTGAGATACTGACAGCCAGAGTTTGGGAACGAGCCCGGAGCATCAAAAGGCCAGCTGAGGGGAGGCAGCATGAGCATGTCGGACTGTGGGGGAGGTGGAGTCCTGCATAAGTGGGACCCCCAGTGGAAGCTGGGAGTGCAGCACCAGCATGTGACCACATTGATGGGACAGAAATGGTGGTGGACATCTGTAGGGTACATGCAGGAGTGTATGCACCTGTGTTAATCTTCTTACAAGTCCAGTCTCCAGGGGTACCCACAAGAAGAAAAATCCCTGTGGCAGCAGCACAATGATGTCAGGGCCCCTCACAAGCACTGCCTCATAGCCTGCTTTAGGGGATGCCTGGTGTCTGGATTAGCATCTTGGTCCTCCCCCTTGGGGCAGGGAAAATCTCACCATGGGGGTAAGTCACAGTCTCCCAGATCTGTCAGTAGGTCTCTGGAGCCGGTACAAGCATGGGGCAAACCTGAAATGAGCAAGAATGGCAGATGAATGGGGGGGGACCCGAAAGAGGCTAGAAAAGCCAATGGGGTATATTTCCCACCTCCTACAGGTGAATAAAGAGAGTTAAAAAAAAAATAAGGGGAGCCCCACACAGTGCGTTCATCGTTCTTCTATTTTTCTTACCCAAATATAGCACCTTTCTTTTGACAATATTGAATTTTATACTCTGGGAGTTCAACTAATTGGCCAGCTTCTTCAAGTCTTCCTGAAGTTTGTCCCATCCTCAAAGAAGTCCACCACCATGACCAGCTCAATGTCATCACCAAACTTAAAGTCTACTGGAGACCCCAGCTTTCAGTTCACCGATTAAAATATTTAACAGCAGTGGCCCCAGCACAGATCCATCAGGGCCACCACTTATTACCCCCTCTCCGCTCAGAGTCATATCTGTCCACCACAACCCTCTGCTTTCTTTCCCAAGTCAGATATCAGTCTATCTTGTGTATGCCTCATGTACACCACACTGCTGTAGTTTGCCGAGAAACTTGTCATGTGTCACTTTAGAGCTAAAGTGCTAAGCCCTGATGGCCCCCTCCCAATATTGTGAAGAACATGTTTATTGCAGTACTGTTTGCTCACACTGCAGCAGGCTTTTCACAGCTGATCAGCTCTTTATAACACTCCTGCAGTTTCCCTCTTTGTCACTTGATGGCAGCACAAAACACAATACTCGTGACTTGCAGGCAGGGCCCCTGGTGTTCTGCAGCAGAATTTTCTGATTTCTGCGGCAGGGCTCCTTGACTTCTGCGGCAGCATTTTATGATTTCTGAGGCATGATTTATTCATTTCTCTGGCAGAATGCAGTCCTGTCATTGGTTAAATATGATGTGATGTCATCGATGACATCATATGCTGAGCATAGAGGAGGGATTTCAGGATAAACGAGGTGGGAAAGAAAGCCCGACACTATGGAAAAACAGTATATTTATATGAAAATTTACCAAAAACAATTAATCCTGTGAGATCATATATATTCTGCGGCATGATGCAAATTCTGCGGCAAATTCCGCAACCGCAGAACCGCAGAATTCCAGGGGCCTTGCTTGCAGGCTAGTTGCAATCTACTGTATGCTTAACAGATGCCACAGTCCTCAGACTCGAACACCAAGGCAATCAGTTACTTTGGAGCTCCAAAACTATGCCATTAGTTGCAAAATATTAAAAATGAAACAGTCACAGACAGACCAACTCTGCCTCTCATTTTTACATGTACTGTAGGTTCTAAGCCAGGTGCAACTATAAAAGGAACATATAAACATATAACGTGACAGGCAGCAGAAAAAAAAAACACTGGCCCATCCAGTCTGCATAGTCTTTCCTAAAATATTAAGTTATAGCAACAGTGTTAACATAAGTTAATAAGGGGGGGATGGGACACTGTGGAGGACGCCTGCCGATAAGATGCACCCTTCAGCACCTCATCGTATCACAGGCTGTAATTGAAATACAAATAGTAATTTTAGTGGCTGGACAGCAGAAAAAGTGCTAAAATCAACTTCAGTAAGCCACGCGGCACAGTTTGATACCAGACTTAGATATGGTCTGAACGCAGAAGGGAGGACTGAGTGGCTCTAAAGTTCAAATGCCGACGGACCCTCAGGCCATGGGAGGAGAAGCAGGCCCCACAGGAGGAAGCCCTCCCTTGAAGTCTTTACAGTACTCTATGCAAGCAATAGATCTCAAAGTAAAGACTATCCTGAATCGCATGGGAGAACAAGACGTGAAAATAGAGCAGCTACAAAGTTGGCGGTTGCCGCGGAGTTTCAAGCTTTACAGGCTCTCACTGCCACCAACAATATGGTAACGGAAACTCTCAACTGAAATACAGACTGGAGGTATTGGAGAATGCTAGCAGGGCCTCCCACTTGCATATCGTCGGGATTCCTGAGGAATCTGAGGGGGACTATCTCATAAACTTTTTGCAGCAGTGGTTGCCGGGGGCTCTGAAATTTAGCCTTAATCTTGCCACTCAGTTCTTTAGAGCCTACCATATCTTTCCAAGATCAGCAGCTGGCTGTAATGATTTTCCTTGACTATTCTCTTGGTGAAGGCTGGGCTTTTTTTTATTTTTATTTATGTATTTTGCAAGCAAAAACTTACAAGATACAAACTCACAGAGGGATAACAGCATGTGCATCATACAAACAATCCTTCACTGAACATGGATCAATATAAGAGACCCTCTCATTAGGTACAACATGGTGGAATACCATTATAATATACAGTGGTGATCGTACAAAAGTTTATCAGTACTGAGGTATACCTCGAGGTACTACTGAGGCACTCAAGTTCAATTTGCATTGACTGTAATGTGATCCTGCCTCAGTACCACTGAGGTATACCTCAAGGTATATCTCAGTAATGAGAAACTTTTGTACAATCACCACTGTATAACAAAATGTATCCCTATCGCTTACAGCCCAGGAAGGATAAAGGGAAATCATATATGAGATATGCTCTGAGAATTACACTTTTACCAAATTGACATTAAACTCTAAGTATTCCCCCAAAGTATACAAAATATCTAAATATTCAAACAATTTCCCAAGCTTCCAATAATTGTTATCAAAGTTAGTGATCAGTATAGGATCAACAAATCTGGATATAGATCATACACAGGTCATTACTGTACTAAAAACCTTATAGACCAGACAAACAGTATGGAGAAAATCATATGTCTTAAAGGACTAGAAGAGAGCAATACTTAAGCAACTTTAACCCCAACATTTGCTTGCACAGAGCAAGCTCTCTGAATAAAGTCTTGATGCCCAATATCAATGACCAAAGGTCACAACAGAAACTAAACAACGATTCAGCACCACGAATATGGGCAGACCTCTTTAAACTCTTATGCTGCTCATATTGGAATTAAGGACTAAAGTCAAAGTCTCATAAACAATAGAGATTAGCAGCAAGATAGTGATAAATGGCAATAAAATTAAATCAAGTCCGGTGGTCTCCACCCCAACAGAAACAGAGTACTTGCATGACTCTTAGCCTTCATCAGACGAATTTTCAGCTTCCTCCCTTTGGTCATCTCCTTCTCAATGCGATGTACAAACGTATCCGCCTCTTTAGGATCGTTAAATAAGTACTGATGTCCATTCTATATCATACGGAGTTTAGCAGGAAGTAGTGACTGATGCTGCACTTTCAGTTGTCACAGGCAGCCCCTCATCCCATCAAATGCCCATCTGCAATGGCAAGTACTAAAAGACAGATCTGGAAAAAGCATGAGTTGCATCCCCATATTTCAGATTTCTATGTCTTCTAGCCATTGCTAGCACTCGGTCCCAGTCCCCGATTCTGGTAAAAATTATCCTGAAAGTTCAAGGAGCGGCAGGTTCCAGAACCACTCACCGAGGAGTAAGCCAGTAAGCTTTTTTTATGGATAGCGGGGGATCAGCTTTAGTTAGTCCTAATATTGCTGGCAAAAATGTACGTGCAAAGGTAAGGCAATCCTCTCCCTCCGCTTCCTTAGCCAACCCCACTACCTGTAGATTTCACTCTCTGGACTGGTTCTCTACTGTCTCCAGATGCTGTCTTAACAAAGCAGTCTAGTTTATTAGGTTAGCTGTTGAATCCACGGTTTTAAGAACCGATGCCTCCGAGTGCTGGACCGTCTTTTCACAATGGTCCATTCAGGTTTCAAGAGCAGTAACTCTCAGGATAATCACATCAAATTTCTTATCCAGATCTTGCACCATTTTTACTAGTTGGTGCAGAGTGGCACTAATAGAACTCAGGGACACTTCTTCTCTCTCTCTGTGAGTTACCAGAGACTGAGGCCCCACCTTCTTGTGCAGGCTGCTCCTCCTGCTGCATCGTCTTGGGTGCAGAAAAGTCTGCTGAAGGCTTAGAAGCTCCTTTAGATTTTCTCATATTGTAGGACTCCAATGACTGATCACCCAACCTAATAAATATACACTTAGGAAGGAAAAAGCCACAATTTTATAGCTGTTAATAAATTCCCTCTCAGGAGCTCAAGGTATATGCTATTTGCTCATCGACTGCTCCACAGTGCCCCCCTAGTGACGCCATCTTGAAGGCTGCCAGATCAATGGACCAGCTGAATTTTAATGGTACCACACTACTTATTTTTCCTGACCTAGCCTATGCTACCAGAGCCTGGAGAAAGAAATTTGATGGGGTCCGTGCTGAGCTCCACAGTTTAGGAGTCATGCATTCACTCCTCATGCCTGCCCGCCTGCACATCTTTTATGGGGGACACACCTATCAGTATACAGATTTGGGTGAAGCAGGGAAATGGACTGAAATAATAGCCAGGGAGTTCGAGGTGGCACAAACATCTGCAGTGGTGGAGTCTGAGACCGAGGAGACCGGAACTGCACTGAAGTGGATTTTTGGAACTTTACTTTTCTAAGACACTCAAGACTTTAATAATTGCTCTGTTTGGCAAGACAAGAACTTTTTTGTCTTTACTACTATAAAAAGTTATAAACTGTATTTATTTAAGAACAGTCGATCACTTTCTTATCTGCCTGTTATTAGCATAACTTGCTGTTGTCCAGTTTACTACACATATTTTGGGGGGTTGTAGCTTGTATTTTGACCTGGGGTGTGGTCAAAGGATGCTACCCTTTTATAAATCAAAATATATGCTTGGATTGGGGTCACATCAACACTGGTTGTTGAGGTTTAATCATTCTCTGAGATATTTTATATTGGTTTGGACCACCACATACTTGCAGGGTGCAGCTTTCTTGGATTTTATTAAGTGCTATACTCAGTTTTGGACTTCCCCCACAACTGATTACCAGAATGCTTAGATTATGAGAACCTATGTACTTTTGAGGTATTCTACAGATGTATAATGATGTCTGACATCAGAATTATTGTATGTCATGTTTCATGTATAACATAATAAAAATAAGTTGATAAGCAAAACAAAATGGTTATACTAAATGCACACTGAAAATAGAAAATAGAGTTAAAAATATACGTTTCAACCTTAGGTCTTCTTCAGGAAATATCTAAAAGAGAAAAAAAAACAAAGTTAGTGTAGAGGGGAAGTAAAATAAGGGATATATACGTAGGGAAAGAAAAAGGGGAGACTCAAGGAGAAGAAGTTATAAATGGCAAGATTAAGAGAAACTCTGTGAAACAAAAAGGTGCTGATGGGAAAGACAAAGCAGAATAGGAGTGAAAGAGCTAGAGAAGTCCCCAGGTGGGAACTAAGTAACAGGCCCTAGTAAGAAGGCTAAAAGATGACAAATGTGGGGAAGGAGACAGAGATGGAGACTTGTGGTGAAAATAAATAAGAAATTAAATGTGTACAGCTACAAACAGCCTTTAGGGAAAACGGGGGTGGCTGAAAGATGTTGGTAGAACATAAGTCTATCATTTAAACCAGAGGGCTGCTGGGAGCCAAGGCGGATGATCAGCTTGGTTTCCATGTTTTTTCTATGGTCAGAATCCCAGAAGCCCTGCTGAAGGACACAAACAGAAAGGTCATTGACACTGTGGTCCCTGGAGATAAAGTGGGATACAATGGGTTTAGCAGTGTCTCCATTCCTGACTGTTCTGTAATGTTCCCTGAAATGGTCAGCAAGGCATCAACCAGTCTCTCCGATGTAAATAGCTGTACACTTCCTGTAAAGAATACAATATACCACATTAGTGGAGGTGCATGAGAACTCCTTGGTGATATGAAAAACACCTGTAGGCCCCGAAGTTCAGTCACACTAGAAACACATTTGCAGGTGTAGCAGTGAGTTCTGTTGCAAGGTTTGGTACCTGATAGGGAGGAACTGTTAGGAGTAGGTAGGCTTCTTTTAACCAGGAGATTCCACAAGTTGGGTGGCCAGTGGTAGGAGGCAATAGGTGGTTCTGTAAAGGAAGCACCAATGTTGGGGTCAGTTTGCAAAATGAAGAGAAGGTTGATAAGTACATTACTGTCTGGGTGGAAAGTCTACAGAAACATCCAAACTTTTCTACTTCTGGGTATAACCTAACCTAATTAAACACTTAGTAGACTGACATCTACATTTTGAACATTTTACAGCTGTACAGAATCAAAGTCAGTCTCAGACAACTTTACAGTCTTACTAAATGTAAGTGTATTTTTTTTCTTAATTATTCTCCTATAACTACCCCCACCCCCTGTTTCTGTCTTCTTCCAGTCTCACTGCTCAGCTGTGCCTCTTGACACCTTTGAAGGTTCATGTTATGCCTGGGCTAACACCCCTATAAAATGTGTAATAAGGACTCCTCCCCCTCTGCCTCTAGTGACTTAGCCCCAGGAGCCTACAATAGGTCATACAAAACCCTTACGGTAAGTTTATGGACCTTTTCATGTGCATGCCTAGTGATCTTATTTCTATGACTTTTTATTATTTATTTCCTATCAGAGAAAATGTTGCCTTGGAGCCAGGCAAGGTACTACCAGTCCTCACTTAGCCCACCTCTGTTTTGTCATCTGTGTACCTGTACACAGATCTCTCGGGGTCTTCCCTACTTCATTCTTGATTGAAAAATGTAAGCTCCTTTGTGGGGGATCATCTCTAAGGCACTCCACAGTCATGACATCATGGGTTGTGTACACCTGATAGGTTGCTTGATGCACATGTGACTTGAGGAAAGTTCATCCCCCACCTGAGGGGGGGTCTGCTGTCCTAAGGTCAGTTCTTATGTGCATCAAAACAGGTTGCAAGCACACCCTAGAGCTGCAGTGTGTTTCTTGTAAAGAACAAATGTTTGTTATAAAGAATAACTTCATTACTAAGGTAACAAGACACCTGGCTAAGCCATTTATTAATATCATACAACAAAGATCAAACAAGACCACAAGAGTATGTTTCTGCAGATATGCAACTGTTTAAAATTGCAAAACTGGCAGTCTTAGAGATGTTAGTAGTGTGGCTTCTACTAGCATTGGTTGTCTAGGAAAATATTAGCTGAGAAATTGCCAGCACAATATTCAAATTATGAACATTATCACATTGTGCAACTATAGAGATTATTAACTACCTGAACACCCCTGCTAGCTGTGCCAGGAACTAAAATAATGTCTGACCCACATAATTGAACACAGAATCTATGCAGTGATTTACATGAGGTAATATAATATATAATCAACCTGGTTCCTGAGTTGAATTAATCACCAACAAGAATCTGGTGACCCTGCTAACCTCACTAACTTGTAAAAACGTACTCTCAAACTCACCCAGAAAAGCTTCCTTGCACTGGAAAATGCTTAAAATGCCTGAGCTGGATTCAGACATTACTGGAGTTCAGTGGCACTAAATCGAAGCATCCGCAATCACCTTGTGCTATTTTCTACACAAAAACAGTCCCACAGAGAAAAGGAAGTTCTATAGACCAAAGTAGAGCCACCCAAATGTTTCTTTATCGCCCCAGTTTCTCAAATAACTGCTAGCAGCATGACCGTCTCCCCCCTACTTCTTTCTAGTTTGCAAATCTCCTGCTGCATGAGAGCTGCAAGCTGACTGGCTCTCAACTCTTTCGAGATTTTGGCCACCATCTTAGATGAAGATAAACAAACAAGATTTGATTAAATCCAGCATATCCTGCAGTGGAGAATGGAGCTAGCAATTGCTACAGCTTCTCAAGGCAAAGTCCCCTAACTTACTGACCATGAGAGAGAACTAAAGAAACATGTTTTACAGAACAAAAAATGCTTCTGCCCCAAACTGTGTCCTATTACAATAGCAGCCAGCAATGCAGATGATCCCTCACTCAGTTTACTACAGTCAAGGCAAGGGTTAGCTAAAGCAGCTTGCCTCCCCCTTAAAGGCACATGCCTACTTTATCCCAGAGATAACCAAGGCATACAAAAAGGGCCAAAAATGATATACAGCACTGCACCATATTGGGTCAACACACAAGGAGGTTTGATTAAAATAACTATTTGGGAAATAGTGAACTTTGATAGTCATTTCTTTCACTAAGAGTCAGTTGATTTTTCTCTCTTAAAGGCACAATCACATATTAATTAAGGAGCTGCTACTATGTACTGTGTGTGACAAAAGTAATGCATACCAATGTGAATGCATGACCTGGTCCTATTAATTTAATAAAAAAGGGCTGGAACAAGATAATTTATTACATTTTTGAAATTTAAAGGACGCTAAATTTAAAGGATGCTAACAGAGCCATGTATTGTTTGAGATCTGTCACAGATGACCAAACAGATTCCACAGCAACAGTTACTTGGAAACCCCTACCAGCGGTCCCAGGAGCTCAGTATATCAGCGGCTACTACATAATTAAAGGCTCGCATTCCTTACTTGGGCATATTATCTGAGTTCCCCTACATGCTGTTCAGAACAAGTATATCACCTTACTAAGATGCCTGATGACCTGGAGTCCTGCCAGTGGCTCCAGAGTCTAAACATTGTTAAATGAGCAAGTGGCCAATTTAGAATGCCCGGAGTACCCTGCCAGCATCCCAGACTTCTACAATACTAACTAATGTGCCACAGTTCCCCATTACAAGCATAGTAGCACCTGAAGTGCTCACTCAAGACATCACTACACAACAGTCTCTGAAGCAATTTCTCAGTTCCTCTGTGCCTCACCTCAAAATGACATGTTCTCTAGACCTTTTTTATGGCACATTATGTCTTTTAAACTCACCACCTTCTTCTATCAAAAGGTAGAGGAAACTCTTCTATCATCTACCTGACCAAAACACCATAAACAAGTAGGTCTCATGAGGAGGAGGAGCATTGAGAAACTAACCTAACTTGCCTATCCAGATCAGCAGCCACAAGAAAGAATATCATGAGACTTGCTGCTCTGATCTCGGAAAAGCTCTCCACTCACCCCTTACCCATGCGGGATTAAGGGTGTAGGTGGCTGCCAGACAGGAAATTGACTGAGAGTCACTACTGCCATCTTGCAGAGAGTGTAACTATGCTCATAAACGTTCAACCAGCACAGAGCACATTTGTTAAAAGCACCAACCGATCTGCAACAGCAGCCCACAATGTGAATAATTAAATGTAAGGGCAATGATTTGAAAATCAATTAACAATGGGGAAAATACATTGGGGGTAGTACCATTACCACAGCTGTAGACAAGGCAGCATAACACTGAGCCCCTCACTCACTCACTCACTCTAATCACATTTAAAGGGATAGTGCACACTTTAATGCACAGGCTCAGCAATAACCTGCACAGTGCAGAACATTATTGATTACTGTGCAGGGGAAGAATAAAAAAATAAATAAAAAAAATACACCTTCTCATTGTACTTTCTCAGCTTACTGCAGGGCTAAAACAAAGAGCTGCAGCTGAACCAAGGTTGCAGCATACCCTACATCTCCAGCATATTTAACCAAATCTAGAGGCAAAGGTAAGACTCATAATATTTCAGTATAAGCCATACATACAAAAATTATAGGACAATTGTCACTAAATACAGGATGCTATCAAAATCCAGCATTCTGGTTATCAGTTTGTGCTTATACCACTAGAATATACCAGGCAAAAAGTACAGAAAACTAATGCATGATGTATAGCTTCTGAGTATATCACAACATCGGTTTACAAGGCTTTTAAGTAAAGCAGTGCAAGTTATAAATAAGGAGACTGACCACCTGGAAGCCCCTGCTAGTGGCTCCAGGAGCAAATTACCATAAAGTATACACTGGCCCTTATAATGTAAGGAAAATGACTACCTGGATACCTCCACTAGCGGTTCCAGGAGCAAATGTCCATAAAGTATACACTGGCCCTTATAATGTAAGAAAAATGACTACCTGGATACCCCTGCTAGTGGTTCCAGGAGCAAACGTCCATAAAGTATTCACTGGGCCTTATAATGTAAGGAGATTTCACACCCTGGATACTCCTGCTAGCGGTTCCAGGAGCAAACATCAATATAGTATCAATTGGGCCTTATAATGTAAGGAGATTTGACTACCTGGATACCCCTGCTAGCAGTCCCAGGAGCAAACATCTATAAAGTATCCACTGGGCCATATAATGTAAGGAGATTGACTACTTGGATACCCCTGCTAGTGGTTACAGAAGCAAACGCTCCAAAAAAAAAAAGGGCTCATCAAATTTCCTGTACAAGGAGATCAAGGCATATATCAACCTGGCACCCCTTGGAGCAGTGTCTCAGTGCAGGACAGTGGCCCTACCTCCATTCTGGGTATCCCAGTCTCTGTGGCATGTCACCATTCAAATGGCCTCTAGCTCCGTGGTGGAACCTAACTGAAACGCAGCTTTCTGCGACTTCAACACTACTGATGTACGCCATACAGGGTATTTAAGGCTGCAGACCAACATGGAGCTAATCAAAATGTTTTTTTTATGGCCCCCAGGTCTGTAGAAATGCCCAAATGACTCGCTCCTCTTCCCCTCATCTCTTCCAGTCTGAGATCTCGCTCAGCATGGGAGCAGCCCTTTGATTGACTCCCAACGCTCGCGAGACCTCGGCTGCCATCTTTCTGGGGGGCTAAACAGCTGGATCACGCCATTGCGGAGATCCCGTGATAACTACCGCCTATGCCCCCAGCACACTGAAATACAGCAACATTTAAACTCCACCAAGCGCAAACAGGAGACAGGCTGTTCAGTTAAAGTCTAGAAAGATACCTCAAGGGAAAAGAGGATAAGATACCAAAGACCAGTCAAACAGATCCATTTATCTGCCAGCTAGACAAACATACTGTTCTCATTCCTTTCGAGACAAGACGGGGCAATTACAACCACAGGCAGCCATACCCACAAAAAAAAACAACATTGCATCAGATATCGAGCTAGAAGGGTTTCCAAGCAAGGTAAAGGAAACTACTCCCCCCACAGAACCCAGTTGAAACAACAAGTACTATTGCTACAAGCAATACCAAAACATTCCAGTTGGTGGCCAACTACTACTTTTCATGCAAGCATGGGAGCAACCCACATAAGACAGGTGGGTCCTACAAGTAATAAGACTAGGATATGTGATACAACTTTCTCGCATACCAACAAAGAACCTTCTAGTCCTATTCTCTGTGCTGAAAAACAAGTTACCCCGACACAAGTCCAAACAGTACTGGCAGACTTACTGCACAACAAGACCATAGACAGGGTAACACATTACAAAACAGGGAAAAGGACCATACTCCATAGTTGACAAGGTACCCAAAAAGGGACCAGAGGGCTATGCCCAGTTCTGGACCTTAAGAGTTCTGTACAATTCAAACCCTAGAAATGGAAACAATTGGGTCCACCCTCACGGTTATAAGCTCAGGAGATTACCTAACTTCACTACATTTGTAGGACACGTACATCACACTACAAATTCTGTTGATTTCACATATTGGGAAAACGATACCCAATACAAGTGTTACCATTCAACCTACCATCAACCCCAAGCGTGTTCACGATGGTAAAAGAGTTAAGAGCATACAAGTAATACCCTATTGAACGACCGGCTGATCAAGACCAGAACAGTATAACAGTCCATTCGAGAACAAATGCGGTAGTACACTGCCTACAAAATCACAGCCATGTAATAACCTATCAGAAAGCTACCCATCATCCCCAGCCAGTCAATAGTCTAGGCTCACTGATCGACACAAATCTGGGTCTCAGCAACCCAGTAAATGCCCAAGTCCACTCAATTATTGCACAGACTACACAATTATAGAAACACAGAAATCCAGAACTTCAAGGAGTTTCACAAGTACTGGGAGTAATGTCATCATTGATAGACATAGTGCCATGGGCCAAGTGCAACATGAGACCTCTCATACCATTCTTGAGCAAACAGGGCCCAGTGCATGACATAGGCTTGGCACAGACATTAACACTTTCCCCCTCCCTGATGGCACTAGCATCTGGCCAGACGTGGAGGAGAACTACAGGCACACTCACGCAGACACGTGCAGACTGTGTAGCCTAGGGGTTAAAGCACTAAGCTATAAACTGAAATTCCCTTTACCTTTCCTAACATTCTACACTGACAGAATATCCCTTAAACCTATAATGTCATTCTCACCAATAGTATAATTGACAGTCCACATCAACCAGACTATTGAAATATCTGCAGAACCCCCTCAAGGGGAAATACAAAACAACCCTTGGCTTAAAATGCTGGGTATGAAAAGGATGCTTAACACATACCTATCAAGGACAGAGGAAATATACAAAACAGACTGTTCGTAATGCTGCATGGAAAAGGAAAACCAGCTTCAAAATCATTGATTGCCATGTACCTTAAAACAGCAATCACGGAACCAAACAGAGTGAATAACTCAACTGCAGCAAGAGATCTGAAGGCTCACTCTACCAGAGCAATCACAACTTCCTGGGTAGAGAAAAATGGGAATACTGCAGAGGAAATCTTTAGCAGCATGTAAGGACTAGGTACAAGACAACACGTCTGACCCACCCTAGCAGAGGATGACTGCTTTTTAATGACCCATGATGTCATGACTTTGGAGTGCCTCAGAGATTATCCCCCACAATGGTAGTTTACTCACCTGGTAAAGGTGATTGTGGGAGAATACATCTCTGAGGCACTTCACATCCCACCCCCACAGACGTGTGAAAGACTGAACAAGTTTTCATACATTGTATGAATGTATGATACTCGCTATTACAAATTAGCAGGTTTGGACATCACCGATGTCTATATGTATAGTGTAATAACAAAATAAAGTTACACAACAATTTTCTACCACTGAGTGGTCACTACATATCTACACTCATTAACAGAAAAAGGTATTAACAGATTATTGTTACAGATACAGCTTTGGAATACATCGAACTGACCTTAGGAGAGCAGACCCCCCTCTCAGGTGGGGGATGGACTTTCTTCAAGTCACATATGCATCAAGCAACCTATCAGGTGTACACAACTCATGATGTCAAGACTGTGGAGTGCCTCAGAGATGTATTCCCCCACAATCACCTTTACCAGGTGAATAAACTACCATTTATTTATTGTATGCCTGAATGGAAAACACTGCCTTCTCTGTCTGTACCCTGCCCCTATCTGTGGCTTCATTTTATGTTGTGAGGCTTATGGGGTGGTGCTGTCTTTTCTACCTGCCCTCATCCCCTGTCTGTACTGCCCAATAATGTATTTACTTATTTTCTCCTTATTTTGGGAAGAGGCACTGCCTACTCTGCCTCTCCCTGCTGGTCTGTTTCCCATTATTGAGAACCAGTCACCATCTTCCGATTGTTTAACCAGGAGTGGCACATTAAGCTGAAAACTTGTTTACAGGTGCAACCTGGGAGCACCGGGAAGTTAAGTGACTTGCTCAGGGTCACACAGTATGCAAGTAGGGGTTGTGGGATTCAAACCCAGGTCTCCAGATTTGCAGCTCAGAACCTTAAACCACTGTGCTATACTGCCTCCCAAACCCTCAATAGCATGAGATATCTTCTCTCACTTACTGTAATCATACCATGGCATAAACCACCAAACCTCTATTTTCTGTTAAATTTTTTTTTTCATTTTATGATTTTTGACCAGGAAAGACACACTAAGCCAAGGATTGTTTCTAGCTGCATCCTCGGAGCACAGGGGAGTTAAATGACTTACTCATGGTCACACAGTAAGCAAGTAGTGGCTGTGTGATTCAAACCAAGTTCTCTAAGTCTGCAGCTCAGTGCTCTTAACCACTGCGCTATAATGCCCTAGTATAATAATAATATAATATATAGACTAATAGTGCAATAGTGCTAAATGCTGCTGCCGCTATGCATTAGGAACCATAACTCTCGCTGTTGTGCAAAAATACATGTACAAATAAATGTGCTGCCTGGTGCAGCTCTACCCTGCTACACCAGTATATAAATAGGGCCACCATTATAAACACTGGGCTTTATTCCATGGGCAGAGATATATTGTAGTATGTTAAAGTATTGTTGAGTACTTGTGTTTGTATAGTAAATTAGTACACTACCTAAAATTGTATTTTGTAATTAAATGTATTGTAGTGTATGGCTGTTGATTGCTGAAACTCCTTTGTACAGGACAATCTTGTAAATAGGACTATGTCCTAATGATGTGTTATTCCATCTAGTTCCTGTCTAAAAATAAAGTTTTTTACTACTACATGTATGTGTGCATATCAGTGATCCTGCCATCTTAGCATCTGCCTTTTATGTGATTCTTTTATACTTGAGGTTCCCTTGCTCTAATATGTGTATGTGTACTAGAGTTCCTTGCAGCTGTCTGTTGCCAGGTTGGCTATAGCAGGGGCCCTCAATGAGCCCATCCACCCCAAGTCTGAGGACTGTGGCAAGCACTTGGTTCATTTTCTATCATGTTGCACTCCATATAGGTTCAGGAGTTCCTGTTATACAAGCAAGTCAGATACAGTGCTTAACACTGTATATTAAAATAAACCCAGGTACTTGCCAGTCAGAAGGAAAAACTAGGGAGGCAAAGAGAGGGTGGCTAATGATCACTGCAGCCTGGACACAAACACAAATGCGCATATTAGGAAACTGTGTTACACACAGAATACATTTTGAACAATGCATGGTGATAGAAACAAGCATTTGTCAATGCCGAATGTTGCTTGCTTATATGTGCTGTTTAGGTATTTGGAAGTGAAAGTACCAAGCCTAAGAACTGTCAGCAGGGGTTGGAAACTCATGCTGCCCGACCATAGCCCATTTTCCACTTTTCTCCCCTTTATGGAGTGCGGGCGAGCAATGACACTTAGGCACAGAGTGCCAACATCTGCCACACTCCTCTCCTTTTACCACACCGCTCTAGGGTTACCACCTGTCCTGATTTTTGCAGGACAGTCCTGATTTGGGCAGCTGTGTCCTGCAAAATAATATGAAAAATACTACATGTCCTGACTTTATAGAAGAACATTTTTTTCTAACTTTCTACTAAATGTTGCAGAAAACTTTAATACCTTAATTAAAATGCCTTAAAATGATAAGAAACAATAGAAGCAACAAAGAAACCACAATACTTAGCCTTAATTCTGATTATATAGTGAAAACAAGTCTGTTGCATTGGTCGAGGTTAGGTACCATCCTGTGAAAAATCATATTTCAGTAAGAAATGTCCCACTTTGGGCTTCTTGAAAGGTGGTAACCCTACACCGCTCTAGTAGCACCCCCGATCATCACCACGGGCCGCTACAGAGCGGTGGGGTCCCTGGATGCTGCCCAGGGATAGGAGAAGAGTCCTCTGGATGCTCAATCCTATCCCTCCCCTACTGACCCCTGGCAGCATGGGCTCGTGTCTGAACCCGTGGGCCGCCAGCGTGGTGCGAGGTGTTGCGTCCCAGTGCCTCAACCCTCAGTGCCAGTTGGCCAGCAGTAATGCTGCCTTTAATACTCCCCTCCCCTTCCTGCTCCAGTGTACCCTGTCCCCCCCGTGTACAAGTCATTATTCCCCCCAGACCCTACCCCAGTTAGTCACTAACCCATAATGTTTGGTGTGGCACCAATCCCTCAGCCACTCATTGAACTCCTCAAGTCTACCCTTCCTCCCATGCTTGCACGTGGTGCCGGCAGTACCTCCAAGAATGCCACCGACTTCCCCACCCCCTCACACTGCCTTCCCAGCTACTTGAACCTCTCCCTCGCTACTTCCACAGTGTCCCTCGCCAAGTCGTTTGTACATACAAGCAACAGTAAATGAGGTTTCTTCCTCCCCCTGGCCTCACACTTGAGCAGTGCCTGCCCTGCCCCCTCCTGCAGTCAACCTGGAGACAGCTTCAACCCAAATACAGCTGTGCTTTTCCCCCTTTCCACCCTATCTCACCCATTTCAGTATACAATCCCCCAAGGTGAGTACCCCCTGTCCCTTACCCCCTTTCCCTTCTAATGCCCCTTCCACCACCCCAGTATTTGTTCTTCCCTGCCCCTTACTCCCACCAGGTGCACCCTCTGTGACTTCTGTATCTGTACCCCCTACTTCTGCCTCACACCTTTTCTCTGCCTTATTCCTCCCATTCCCCTTGAACCCCTTCCCAGCCTGACTACTTCCTACTGGGCTTCCCATGTTCACCTCTCCTCCTCCTCTGCTGATTTCCAACCCCTCTCCTATCCCCGCTGTTGTCAATTTACAGCCCCCATACCCTTCTAGCCTGATAGTGATGTCCCTCTAATCCTTCCCCCTTCCCATAGCCATCTCTCCTGCGGTCACCACCCCCTCCTTCCTTACTAGCCCCCCTTCTACCCTTTCGTCCTCGCTATCTCTTCCCCTACCTGTTGCCATCCCTTTCATGCCCCGCTTTTTCTCCCTCCTTCAGTATGTTCATGCTCCCCCTCTCTCCCACAGCAGAGGTTCAGATCTATTCCTAGTCAATACTCCTCCTACATCTCTTCCCCTATCGATTCCCCCCTCCTACTTGTTCCCCTCCGTGCCACCCCTGGTCCCTCCCTACCTGCAGTCATTTGCTCTCTCCCCTGGTGCTCCTCGTGGTCTCTGCCTCCCCATCAGGAGGCCCCCCCTCGCCTCAGGCACCCCCTCTCTTCTCCTGTCTTTTCTTTTGGTGCCTCTGATACTGGGGTTGGTTTCACTCCCTAGTTGTTGTTCCTGCGTCCCCCTTTGCCATCCCCTATCCCCCCCCAGGATGCCTACCATACTCATCTGCCCTGCCACTTAGACTCCTCCCTAACCTCCAGAGTTCCTCCCTCAAACTAGCCAGTCATCTGTAGACCATACACCCCCCCCATACTCCAAGCCCAGTCCAGGATCATGGCGGACCCGCACCCTGTACAGCCCACCACCCTTACAAAGATGCCCGCCCTACTGACATGTGGCACATGCCCCATTTTGGCCCCATCTTATGTTACAGGCTCTTACTCCCAAGTTCTGTACCCTACTACAACTGTTGGGCCCCTATTTAGTAAAATTCCTGTTCCCTCCCCACACTAGTCCCCCTACTGCCCCTTGCCAGCTGGGATAATTCAGTCTCAAATCTCACCCATTAGATTTATTTATTTAGCTTTTGTTGACCGGGTAAGTGCACTAGACAAATCCTGCCTATTTTCAGGCACAACCCGGGGGAAGGGGAATACAGATGAATGACAACTGACCTTGAACTAGATTAAGCTGATGGTGGTATTTTTTAGTGAATGAGGAAAATTTGGCCAGGACACCAGGGAAATTCCCCTACTCTTTTCAATAAGTGCCATGGGATCTTTAACATCCACCTGAACTACCACCAATCCAGGCAGATGGGACCTCGATTTAACGTCTCATCTGAAAGACGGCACCTCAGAAGTGCAGCACCCCTCTCATGCTGCACTACAGTGTCAGTACTGGGATATTAACCCAAGTGCCAGATGTGGGAACTGAACTCACAGCTCTCTGATCTCCCAGCCTCAGAGGCAAGTGTGCTACCTACTGAGCCACTGACACTGATACTGTATTACTGCAGCAATCCTAAAGCCTTCTTGTCTGTTTTTCACCCCTCAGCTACCATACTTTTTGTTCTCAGCTCTTATATAGTTTCACTTAGCCGAATTAGAAATCCTACTGCACTCCAAGTATTACTCAGCTCAGTTATAGAAATAAACAGAATAAATAAACATGTATTATTACAGCAATCATAACAGTATAGCTCAGTACTTAGCTCAGTTAGAGAAATAAACAGAACTGAATCTGTATTATTATTATTACAGCAATCCTAAAAGTATCCAATCATTCCTTTCTCTACACTCCAGAGACCCTGCTGTAATATAGGACCACAGAGGACCCTGGGCAGGAGGATGGGCAACTATAAAGTCCCGGCAGAGCTCCATTGAGCTCGCTCACTCCCCCTCTCTCACTTGCTCATTCTATTTCTCCCAACGCTGCAGGCTGCCCTTTTGTACTGGGCTCCTGCTTGCGTTGGCACCTTTTTCTGCCCACAAAGAAATCTGCAGCAGTCCTGACAGAGCTCCACTGAGCTTGCTCACTCGCCCTCTCTCACTCACTTGTTCTGTTTCTCCTGGAGCTGCAGGCTGCCCTTTTGTACTGGGCTCCTGCCTGCATTGGCACCTTTTTCTGCCCACAAAGAAGTTCGCAGCTGTCCCGACAGAGCACTGTTGAACTCACTCACTTCCCCTCTCTCACTCACTCCTTCTATTTCTCCCAATGCTGCAGGCTACCCTTTTGTGTTGGGCTTCTGCCTGTGTTGGAGCCTTTTTCTGCCCACAAAGAAATCTGCAGCAGTCCCAACAGAGCTCCGCTGAGCTCACTCACTCCTCCTCTCTCACTTGCTCATTCCGTTTCTCCTAGTGCTGCAGGCTGCCCTTTTGTCCTGGGCTCCTGCCTGTGCTGGTACCTTTTTCTGCCCACAAAGAAATCCGCAGCAGTCCTGATAGAGCTCAGTTGAGCATACTCACTCCCCCTCCCTCACTTGCTCATTCTGTTTCTCCCTGCGCTGCAGGCTGCTCTTTTGTGCTGGGTCCCTGCCTGCATTGACGCCTTTTCCTGCCCACAAAGAAATCCACAGCAGTCTCAACAGAGCTCCATTGAGCTTGCTCACTCCCTCTCTTTCACTCGCTCGATCTTAATCTGTCCCAGACACTGATTTCCCACAGCGATTGCGCTATTCTGCGCCAGAAGTGCAAAAACATATGTCGGCCAGGATGTGAAAAATGACAGCTGTTCTTTTCATAAGGAGGTGTGAAAAAATGCCAGTGTTAAAAATCTGGCGTGAAAATATTGTAAATCTACGAACTTACAAGGGTGCATGAAAACTGCGCAATGCACACTTGTAACACTGTCGTTTGATGGACTATCGTCACCAAATTTTCAACACAGGCATTTTAGGACCTCTGCTCATGAACAGTGTCACTGTCATTTTCTTAATCTGTCCCGAACACTGATTTCCCACAGCGACCACGCTATTCTGCACTGGAAGTGTGAAAACACATTTCGGCCAGGATGTGAAAAATGACAGCTGTACTTTTCATAAGGAGGTGTGAAATAATTCCAATGTGGAAAATCTGGCATGAAAATATTGCAAATTTGCAAAGTTATGAGCGTGCGTAGCAACTACGCAACGCACGCTCATAAAACAGTCATTTTTTGGATTTTTTCACCAAATTTGCAACATAGGCTTTTTGAGAGCCCACCTCATGAACACTGGCACTGTCATTTCATTACTCATTCCCGAAAGGTGATTCTGCGCAGTGACCGCAAAATCACCTTTCAGGATGAATAACGCCATGACAGTGGCTGAATTCATGAGGAGGGGTCCCAATAACCCCACGTTGAAAATTTGGTGCCAAAATTCCCCAAAATGCCTGAGATATGCACCAAAGTTGAAAAAACCCTATTTATGCCATTATATAGCTTACCGGCATTTCTTCAGTTCGCTGTCAGCTTTGAAGAGTGCAGACGTGTTCTCAGTCCATTGAAGATCATCACACTAGGCTCCAGAGGTAAGTATGAGGTGAGGGGGGGTGGGGAGGCAGGGTGCGCAGAGGGTGGTTGCAGGTTGGGGTGGGGCCACGGACTCAACAGGGGACCATTTTCTGTTTTACAGGGTGTAAAAAAAAGGAAAACATTGTGGTATGGGTTTTCTTTTTACAGAAACATTTGGCATGCTGGGGTGGGCTCGCAGCATGCCACCTGAGTGTTTTCAGGGGGTGCTGTAGCCAACTGGGGATTGGGCACCCCCATCAGCACATATAGGGGAGAGCTGAGGGGGACTGGGCACCCCCCTCGGCACACAATTCATTGGGGGGGGCATTATGCTGATGGGGAGTGGGCTCCCCCATCGGCAAATTCATGTGAGAAAGGGGGATTGAAGCCGATGGGGATTGGGCACCCCGTTGACAAAGAAAAGGGTGGGCATGATGCCGCGGGGGATTGGGTACCCCCTTGGCAGACAACAGAAACTTCTAGGCAGTGACATTATGCTGACAGAGACTAGGCTCCCTGTCAGCAAACTGGGTCAGGGGCATGCAAGGGACCACCCTGCAATGATGGCTCGCTCTCTCATAGCAGTGGAATGGCTGATGCTGCAGTAACGAGGCAGTCCGATTGCAGTGGCTAAAATGTTTCAAGGTGGTGGCATGCTGCTGAACTAGTGTCAGCAGCAGCGTGACACCCCATTGGGGAAAGTGGGCCAAGCCTCAAAAGGCAGTGGGGGCACTGGCCACAACAGTGCCACACCTCCACAACCTGCTTCTGCAGCAAGCTGCCGCAACATGTTTCTTGTGCATGCGCACAAACAACATAAAAGGGGTGACAAATAATACAAGTATTTTTTAAATTATAAAGAGTACCAGTACCAGAAGGCATGTGATGAAGGGGGGGGGTAACAGAGATGTGAAGAAGACTATTTCACTTGAAAGAGTAATTGACGCCTGAAACAGACTGGCAGTGCAAGTGGTGGAAGCAAAAACAGTAGCAGCTTCAAGCATGCGTTTGGTAGACGGGGGATATTATTAAATAGACAGGGAGGAAGGAGGATCACTTGGACTATGCCTTTCTACACCAGAGGCCAGTTAGAGTCTGTGGAGACAGATTAGGCCGGGATAGCCAACGCTGTTAAGAAGGGGGATAAGACCTTTTATAGGTGCATTAGGGAGTGAAGAAAGACCAATGGAGGGATACTGAGGCTTAATAAAGGGGAGGGAATGTAGGCAGAGGGTGACAGTGAAAAAGCAGGTATACTGAATGAATATTTCTGCTCAGTATTCACAAAGGAAGATGAGGAGGAGGTACCTAAACCAAACAAGAGAAACACTCTGGAGACGGGAGTCGATACCAGTCCATTTACAGAAGAAAGGGTTCTGAAAGAACTAGTAAAATTGAAAGTGGACAAAGCAATGGGGCCTGATGGAATTTATCCAAGAATTCTAAAGAACTAAGGGTAGAACTACTGACACCCTGACTACTCTCTTTAACAAATCATGGGAGGATGGGGTGGTACCTGAGAACTGGAGGAGGGCGGATGTGATTCCTCTTCACAAAAGTGGGAGCAGGGCAGGGGCAGGAAACTATAGACCAGTTAATTTGACCTCAGTGGTAGGGAAAATGATGGAATCACTTCTGAAGGAAAGAACTGTTGAGTTCCTGGAGGTCAGTGGGGCACAGGACCCAAAGCAGCATGGATTCACAGTGGGAAGGTTGTGTCAGATGAATCTAATAGATTTCTTTGGGTGACCAAAGTAGTAGACCAGGGAGGGGCTGTGGACATGGCCTACTTAGATTTTAACAAGGCATTTGATACAGTCCCACACAAAAGATTAATAAACAAGTTAGCCAGCCTTGGAGTGGGTCCCAAGGTGGTAGCCTGGATAAAAAAATTGGTTGGACAACAGGACGCAAAGGGTAGTAGTAAATGGAGTCCACAGTGAAGAAAGGAGGGTTACTAGCAGGGTACCGCATGGTTCAGTACTGGGACCGGTCCTTTTTAATGTCTTTATAAGTGACATTGCAGAGGAACTGGAAGGAAAAGTATGTCTCCTTGCAGGCGACGCAGAGATCTGCTACAGGGTCGATACACAAGATGGAGATGGAATGGAAAGTATGAAAAGGGACTTGGCAAGGTTGGAGGAATGGTCAAATGTATGGCAGCTTAGAGTCAATGCAAAGAAATGCAAGGTAATGCACCTGGGAAACAAAAACTCAGGGGAAGAGTACACAATGGGGGGTGAGATACTGACAACAATAACAATGGAAAGGGACCTGGGGGATAATTATATCAGATGACCTAAAGGTGGGCAAGCAATGTGAGAAGGCAGTAAGGAAATCTGGGGGGATACGGGGATGCACAGGGAGAGGCATCAACAGTAGAAAACAGGAAGTTGTTATCCCTCTGTACAGACAGTTGGTGAGACACCATCTGGAGTACTGTGTACAGTTCTGGAGACCCCATCTCCGCAAAGACATAGGCGGGTGGAGGCTGTCCAGAGGAGGGCAACCAAAATGGTGCAGGGTCTGCACCAGAAGTCATACGAAGAGAGACTAAAGGAGCTTAATATGTATACCCTGAGGAAAGAAGGGAGAGGGGGGACATGATAGAAACTTTCAAGTACCTCAAGGGAATCAACAAAGTTCAAGAGGCTAGTATCTTTCAGAAAAAGAGATGTGCAAGAACAAGGGGGCACAATGTGAAGATAGAGGGGGGATGGCTCAAATGTAATGTGAGGAAGTATTATTTTTGGAGAGGGTTGTGGATGCATGGGACAGCCTTCCTGAGGAGGTCGTGAAGTCAAGAACAGTGGGGGAATTCAAGAATGCAAGGGACAGACATAAGGCAGTCTTAGTGGGGGGTAGGAGGAAGTAGGCTGTTGGTTAGCTAGGATCTGCAGCTTATCCATTAGGTAGGAAAATGGGCAGACTAGGTGGGCGATGCGGTCCTTATCTGTCATCAAATTCTGTTTCTATGTTAACATCTGGGCAGACTGGGTGAACCAAGTGGTCCTTTCTACCAACAAATTCTATGCTGAAATACCTTGCCCTGTAGTGATTAGAAATTTGTGAACTGTGAGAGGCTTGTACGTATGTACTTCGAAAAGTAAATTCAGTATTGTATGTTTTGGGTCACATATGTGATCTCGGAACTCAGAGGTGAATTAATTGCAGAGCCTAAATGCAGAGTGGCAGCTCACAGCATTTTCATAATGGAAATTATACTGTGAGCTGCATAGCACTATTTTGTTAAAAAAAAACAAAAAAAAAACTGCAACATCCCTGGTAGAGGTAGGGGATTCCTCTAGAAGATGCACATAGCTCCCACTAGTGCAAACTGTGATACTAGCCACTAAACGGGCTTAGGCCTATAAAAAACAGCAGGGAAGGTGGTAAATATCTTCAACAAGGACTTTTTCTATTAATTCATTTTTATTGATTGTTTTATCTGTTCGAATATTGATAACCACAGTAAAAACCGGTCGTATGAGAAAAGACGGGCTTGGGAAGTTGACAGGGTAGGCAGCACAACTTTTAGAGCTATATTTTAAAAAATAGTGACACTAACCAGGAGGACAGGAACACACAAATGGGTACATATAAGAGAGATGGGTGCATTTTGATCAGGGATTAGAAGCAGGACGTACCATTGCTTTAATCCACAGTGTCTCCCACACACATTGCTCAGCAGAGGACAAACAGAGCAAGGCACACATGCTCTGTACTGGGGACTCACACAGACATTTTTGCTGATTGGAATAAAGTAATAGAATCAGTCAGATCAATGCCACAGTTGCTTTGTAGATAATTCAAGGGGCATAAAAGCTAGCCATTTAGGTTTGGGTGCAAAATGGGCAGCAGGGACATGACATGAAGGCGAGAAAGGAGCAGCACAGTGTAGGATGTACCTGTGAGAGGGAACAGTAGCCACGTTGCTTCATAAATATCGTAGTGACCTACCTGGGGCAGGTGCCTGGTGACTGGGATAGAATTTGAATGATCACATCTCCAATGGATGATAGGCTACTGTTCAACTCACTAGGTGGAGATATTGTAATACAAATACACGCACAGATCGTATTCTTAAAGACACAAACCAGTGTCAGGTAGAATAGAATAATTTGGACAAGGTTGTTCTCTCATTTTTAATAGACTGTATCTGAGTAAACTGTTACCCACACCAAGGTGAGGTAGGCCTTAACCTTAAGCAACTAGGGAGCGACCACGCACCATTTTAACCAGAAATACTGGTGATAGCTTAAAGTTATAGCTACCTAGGCATTCATGTCTAGTGATGCTAAGACTTTGGGAAATAAGTCAAATTTATAATTTAATAATATAAACAGAGATTTTGGACAGTTTCAGGAGTGCAAAAAGGTGTGGAACCAGAGTGAGAGGCACTCTGAGCTCATCTCATACACAACATTCTAAAGTGGCTTATGTTGTGAGAGTTCTGAGTGGGATCTGTGTGTTGTACTTTTATATACTTTTCTTTTAGAGATGTGGTGAGTTGGGAGAAAAATCCAGTGATGCTTTGTTGGTTAATTTCATGTAACTGATATATGTATTATATTTTCCTTGATTTGACTATGCATAGATATACAGATGTTTATAAACAGAAAAAGACTCATCGTCCATCCAGTGTGCCTGGTTTCCACCTAGGTTCTCACCAGTTTACGAACATATGAACATACGAAATTTGCCAGCAGATAAAGGCCTAGAGGTCTATCAAGTCTGCTCGAATGTGCAGCTAGCACCCCTTATTCTGCAGCTGCCCCTCCCTTCCACCCTTCCCCTTTATTAACCCTCCCCTTTGTCCTGTCCCATCCTCGTTTGAAGCAGTCCACTGTTCTACTGCATACCACTTCAGCAGGTAACGCATTCCACCCAGCCACCACCCTCTCTGTAAAAAAGTGTCTCCTCATCTCCCTCCTGAACCTTCCTCACTCCAGTCTCATATCATGGCCCCTGGTGTCCCTCCCCTCCCTTACTTTGAACAGCCCCTCTGTACCTGTCTTGTTTATTCCTTTCATGTATTTAAAGGTTTCAATCATGTCACCCCTGTCTCTCCTCTCCTCCAGTGAGTACATGTTCAACTCCTTCAACCTCCTCTCGTATGATAAGTCCCCAGCCCCTTGATCATTTTTGTCACTCTCGCTTGCACCCCACTCAGTAACAATGTCCCTCTTCGAATCACAGGGCCTTGTGCACGCAGTACTCCAGGTGTGGTCTAACTAATGACCTATACAGTGGCAGAATCACCTCCTCCCTCCTCGAGGATATACCCCTTGCAATACAACCCAGCATTTTGTTGGCCTTTGCAGCTGCCTTCCTACATTGTGCCGAGTTGTTCATTGACCCTGTAATGAGCACACCCAGATCCTTCTCCTCCTCTGTCTGGGCTAGCTGCACTCCCCCTAGCTGGTAACTCCTCCTTGGGTTCTTCATCCCAAAATGCATCACCTTGCACTTTTTGGCATTAAAGCCCAGTTGCCAGGTGTCTGACCAGGTTTCAAGCTTTGCCAGATCATCCTGCACCCCTGCCATCCCCTAGGTCATCCACCACCACGCCTACCTTGGTATCATCAGCAAACAGACTGATCTTGCTCTTGATGTCCCATAATATGTCTGCAATGAATATCCCAAACAACACTGGTCCCAACACGAGCCCTGTGGAACACCGCTCATCACTGCCCTTGGGTGTAGAGCTCCCACCCACCACCACCCTCTATTGCATTCCCTGCAGCCAGTTTCCTACCCATCTCACCAGCTTTGCACCGCCCTGTGCCTGCTAACTTCCTTCCCAGCCTTCCATGGCACTGGTCAGATGCCTTACTGAAGTCCAGATACAGGACATCCACTGCATGGCCCCTGTCCAGTTGCTGCCTGAATTACCCAGTCATAGAACTCAACCAGGTTGGTTTGGCAGGATCTGCCAAGTATGAAGCCATGCTGTCTGCTGTCCTGTAGTCCTTGGCCTCTAGAAGGGCCACCAGCCTCTCCTTCAGGATAGTCTCCATTAGCTTACACACGATGGATGTGAGGCTCACTGGTCTGTAGTTTCCCGGTTCATCCTTAGGGCCACTCCTGTGCAGGGGCACCACATGAGCCATCCTCCAGTCCTGAGGTACACACCCCGAATGTAGTGAGGCATTAAATAGGTCTGCCAAAGGTCCTGCAAGGACCTCTGCCAGCTCCTTCAGTACCCTGGGGTGGATGCCATCTGGGCCTGGCGCCTTGTCCACCCTCAGTGCCTTCAAACCCTCTCAAACTCTGCTCTCCATGATTTCCCCATCTGTCACCACTCCCCCCCCCACTTCTGCCATTTCTCCCACCTTGGGTGTCACCCCCTTATTCTCTTTAGTAAATACTGAGCAGAAGTACTCATTTAGTGCTTCCACCTTATCGCACCCTGCTTCCACCAACCCCCTCCTTCCTAATCCTTACTATGTGGTCCTTACAGCTCCTTTTCTCCCTGATGTACTTATAGAAGTCCTTCTCCCCCGTTCTTAATGTCTTGTGCCAGCCTGAGTTCCATAGATGTTTTGGCTCCCCTTACTGCCCTTGTCACCTCCTTCAATTCTGTCAAGTACTCCTCCCTGTCCTCCCCCTCCCTGTTTTCTTGTACTTCCTAAAGGCAGCTCTTTTCCTCCTTACCTTTTCCATGACCTCCTTGCTCAACCAGATTGGTTTCTTAGCCCTAGCCTTCTTGCTCTGGGCTTTGCAGCAGGTTTTGGTTGCCTCCACTATCTCCAGCTTTATGAGCTCCCACCTCTGGTTAGTGTCCATACTGGGTTGAATTCTGGCAAGGTACCCTTTTACCACTTCCCCCATCCTCCCAAAGTTGGCCCTCCTGAAGTCCAGCACTATTGTGCCAGATTCCACTCCTTCCTAGTGGTGGTCACTCCCCTGACAGCGGTTCCTCCACTGTAAGTTCTCTCACAAAGTCCCCATTTGCCAGCAGAAGGTCAAGGGTATTCCCTAACCTGGTTGGTTCACTGACCATTTGCAGAAGAAAGCTGTCCTGGAAGGCATCCAGCAGTACCTGCTCCCTTCTGTTGCTGGTTGTTGGGGTGCTCCAGTCCACTCCTGGCATGTTGAAGTCCCCCACAGTCACCACACTACCCTTCTCGCAGGTCCTCCTGATCTGTCCCGCTAGTTCCTGTCTAACTCCTCCGTCTGAGATGGTGGCCTGTACACCACTCCCATTCTAAGAATCCTATTCTTGGAATCCTGGATTTGCATCCAAAGTGATTCCATACTACCCTCCTCCCCTTCCTCCCTTACACACTTCAGTCCTTCCTTCACATATAGTACCACCCCTCCTTTCCCAATCACCCTGTCCCTACGAAATAACCTGTACCCTGGTACAGACAGGTCCCAGTCATTGTATTGGGTGGCCAATGTTTCCGTGATGGCTGCAATGTCCACCTCTCCCTCTGCCATGAGAACCTGTAACTCTGCAGTTTTCCTCCCAAGGCTCCTAGCATTAAGGATAACCACCTTCCACCCTTTTCTCCCCCTCCCATCCTGTCCTCCTTTCCTAGCATCACCAACAGTACTTGCCATTTGTCCTTTGTCACTGTTATGGGGGTAAGCTCATATGGTTTCCCAACCTGTGGTCTCTGCATATCTCTTCCCCAACTGCCACCCCCCACTCCTAGTTTAAATTCCCAACTTCCTCTATGTACTGCTCCTCTCTGTTTCAACACTTTCTTTCCTTCCTCACTCAAGTGTAGTCTATCCTTGGCATAGAGACTACTGTCCTCCCAGGTCCCCCCAACAGCCCATATCCTTTAGCACAACACCAGGTTCTTAGCCATTAGCATTGGCTAGGCCTCTTGTGGATTAATCATCTTGCCGTTCTACTTGAACTTACCTTAAAGAACTTCTGAAACATTCAGGTCAACTTGAACAAAACATAGTATTTAGATACAGTCCAGCTTGCATTTCCCATTAGTTCTGTATTTCTCCTCCCCATTATTTATTACTGAAGTCATTTGCATGAAAACAGGATTTCTGCTTCTAAAGAGTTCATCTATTCCTGATGCTTTCTCCCTACCTGAAGTCATAGAGCACAGCTTGTGACCTCACAGTTACTCCCATGGCAACAGACTGTGATGTCACAACACAGGATTATGACTTGGAGTAGGGAGTAAGCTATAGAGATAGATGAACTCAAAATAAACTCTAAGGGACAATTATCATATATTCATACACATATCCTTAGAAATAAATTATGAGGAGGAGAAATTTATAAAATATTAATGGAATGCAAGCAGAATTGTACCTAATTATTATGTTTTTGAAAGTTTTCTTTGAGGCATCAGTAGCTCTTTAAGCAAGCAAAGCCAAATCACAGGAACAAACTACACTCCAGAACCACCAAAGTGTTGCAACAAATAGCAATTTTATTGAGCAAAATAACAAACTAGGTATGGCAACTCCACCAGTTACCGAAGTGCTTCAATCAAAATTCATCTTTATCAGGAGGCTAGAGACTGGGTGAAACAGGGTTGCTTGTATACAGAAATGAAATGGTAATACATCTGATTACCATTATCCAATTAATTAATTCATGAAAGAACATACAAAAAAGTAACTAGCATGCACGAGAGGCTACTTGCATAAATGAAAAAAAGACATGCCAGTTTGCACTTTTTAGCAATATTATAACAAACTTTCTGTAAATAAATCTGGCATTCTAAAATAAAGTAAATTTAACAACTATTACTGAAAAATTATACAAAATATAATGTACATCACTGCATGGCTGATACTTGGAAAATGTTTGAATTCTGATGACGATACATACTGTCCATTGCATATTATATCGTCACTGTTATGTCAAGCCCAACAAATGCCATGCAAGTAATTAAATTAAGAATATGAAGCAGTGCTGAAAAGAAACCATTACTTGATGCAGCATGTATACAGAAGTGTGGAGGGGGGGAAGCCCCAGGCATGATATTCAGATGGACCATTACAAATTAGTCCATTGGGCATGCAAGGCACTGAAGTCCATTTGCATGCCCATTATGGGCACATTTGCATGGAAAGCTGCAGCAATGTTGTGCTGCTCTGTTACTCACCCTGACTGCCCAGCCCCAGAACATGCTGCCATGCCCTGATGTCTAGCAGTCCCACCCAACACCCTCCAATTGCCATTCCCGGTAGGTAAAGTTAAGTCCCTGGTGTCCAGTGGTCCCCCTGCCTTCTGACTGTTGTCTTGACAATTACAACAAAATACCCTGGTGCCTAATGTTCCCCCCACCCTCTGAACACCAGCCCTGGTAGTTACCATGAAGTCTCTGGCATCCAGTTGTCCTCCCCATCTCTGATCCTCATCCCCATTACCAACAATGATGTCCCTGGTATCTAGTAGTCCCCCCATCTCCAATCACTGGCCCTGTATGTAATAAGTGATGAACAGTGAAGGTACACCCAAAGGTGTTCCATAAAGTAAAAAAACACCCCAAAAAAACATATTCCCTGGGGTCTAGTGGTAACCACCACCCACCAATCCCTGATCTGCCATAATAAGTTCCTGGTGTCTAGCGGCCCTCCCACCCACACTGTGGCACCAACCACCCACCTTGCCACCCCCCCGAACATACTTGACATGCTGGTGCTGCGGCTGACATAGAGCAATGGCACTGTCCTACCCTCACCTCCTTGGCCAGTCGCTGTATGACAGCTTAGGGAGCATGCTTCCAATGTATTGTATAGCGTGCATGTTCTATGTACTGTACAGAAAGCATGTGACCTGTGTACTGTAAAAGAAGCTCTCCTTGTACAGTACACAGGCCATGTGCACTCTGTACAGTACAGAGGACATGAGCCCTATACAGTACATTGGAAGTGTGCTCCCTAAGCTGTCATTAGGTGACCAACCAAGGAGGTGAGGGGAGGGCTGTGCCAGTCACTCTTTTGTCAGCTGCAGTACCAGTGTGTCAGGTACGTGGGCGGGGGGTGACAGGGTGGGTGGTCAGTGCTGCAGTGTCGGGGTGGTGCTGCTAGACACCAGGGACTGATTATGGCAGCTGGGGATCAGTGGGTGGGGGGGTGCCACTAGTCACCAGGGAATATGGGTTTTTTGGGTATTTTTTACTGCACAGAGCACCTCTGGATGTACCTTCATTGTTCACCATTTATTACATACAGTGCCAGTGATTGGAGGCCAGGGAGCCCACTGGATACCAGGGACTTCACGGCAACCACCGGGGCTGGTGGTTGGAGAGTGGGGGAACACCAAGCACAGGGTATTTTGTTTTAATTGTCAGGATGGCAATCAGAGGGTGGGGCAGACAATTGGATGCCAGGGACTTAAACTTACCTACTGGGAATGGCACCTGGAGGGCAGGGTGGGACTTCTAGACAACAGGGCATGGCTGCATGTTCTGGTACTTGGCAGTCGGGGAGGGGCAGAGCCACACAACACTGCTGCTGCTTTCCATGCAAATGTGCTCATAATGGGCATGAAAATGACCTTTAGTGCCTTGCATCCCAATGGACTATTTGCATGGGTCCATCTGAATATCACACCTGGGGCTACTGGTGCTATCAGGTCTGGTGCCGCTATTCCCTGCAGAACAGGGAGCTATGTCGGGGCAGTGCTTCCTGATTTAGTGCTGCACCAAAACGCCCTGATATTTAGTTGGATGGTGCCAGTGTGCTATCTGACTGGCTATAGCATCCTCGGCATCCTGGGCAATGGCAAAGTGCAGCACAAAACTTTGCATTCTGCTGTGCCCATTTTTGAATATTGAGCCCCAGAGAGGGAGACTGAGGCAGGAGAAAACCAGACAAGAGGGAACCAACCAAAGCCTACCACACCATTACACAGGTTAGGGGCTGGGCTTGCCACCCCTGTCTACAAAACATAGCAGATGAGAGGAGATCAACAATATCCCCACAACAGGGAAAATATAGTACTTGACTTTCTGTGCTGCTAGTTCTTCAACAGCAACTAAGAAGCACAGCACTGGTCAGATCTCCCAAGCATCATCAACTTTTTTGCCTGCCAGACAATAGCCTCACTGGAAGCAGGAACAGCAGTAGCAGCAGCAGCAGCCCATCAATAAAGGAATGCTGAACTAAAACGGTGCAGGTTCTGCACCAGAAGCCATATGAAAAGAGACTAAAGGAGCTTAATATGTGTACCCTCGAGGAAAGGGGGGGGGGGACATGATAGAAACATTTAAATACCTCAAGGAACCCAACAAAGTCCAAGAGGGTAGCATCTTTCAGAAAAAAAATGTGCAAGAACAAGGGGGCACAATTTGAAGATAGAGGGGGATGGCTCAGGGCAATGTGAGGAAGTATTCTTTCACAGAGAGGGTGGTGGATGCATGGAACGTCCTTCCTGAGGAGGTTGTGGGGTCAGAAACAGTGGGAAATTCAAGAATGCATGGGACAGACATAAAGCAATTCTTGTGGGGGGATAGGAGGAAGTAGGCTGTTGGTTAACTAGGATCTGCAGCGTATCCAATAGGTAGGGAAATGGGCAGACTGGGTGGGCCAAGCGGTCCTTATCTGCTGTCAAAGTCTATGTTTCTGTGTTTCTATGGTGAAGTACAACTGCTAATCTCCAATGGAAACTGGAAGGCATGCCATGCTCCTGTACTACTCTGTGCCAGCCTAGTGTCACTTGTGCAGGCTAGCCAGGTCCCCAACTGCTGCCATGAGAACTTGTGTCTTGGGATAGCCTCCTGTCCCATAATGAGGGGTGCATGCTCCACAGGGCTTTCTTTTCCCATATCTCAGTCTGACCCTGGCCTTTCAAGCATTTCCTCCTTCCTATATGTCTTGCCCACGTAAGACAGCCCATTATGGATTGACACAGAACCAAGCAGGGGAGTGGGCCTCTCAGAGACCAACAGAGGTATGGGATCATTATGTTGCAGCCGAAACTGCACAAAACAATAATACCGCATGCAAAATGGCGTGTGGCAATGTAAGGTCGGGAGAAAACATTGACCGGAACACCACAGCGCACACTATTAGCAACAATGCCAAAATCTATGTTTATGCAGGGGGGCTCTGCTCCCCCCCAACATGAGAAGCTTTGCCCCCCCACACACACCCCCAACTAAACTAACCAACTCCAAGGGGGGTGTGAACCATGGGGAAAAAGGAAAAATCAGGAGTGGGGAACTTAGTTTAAAAAAAAAGAAAACAAACATTTCAGTAGACAGGGAATCAAACCCTGATCCCTGGGTCTACACTGCACCAGGTGCTTGTGCCTTTGCTATTCCACCATGGGAGTGGCTCGACCAGGCACGGCACTTCTGGCATCTTCACTCCTTCCTCTAGTTCCTAGTGTGCAACAGGGGTAGTGGTAGTTTCCTACTACCATTATACCCCTGTTGCTGTACTTCATTCCACGCTTTGGACTGCACGGTTATTGATACGCTGTTTCAGCAGCGCTGTATTGACCCAGTACCAACAGGACTCCATCTTTGATACCACAGCTGGCCTTTTTGCCTGCTCTCCCCCTTTTAGGGACAAATGGCCTGGTGTTAAATCAAGTGGCAGCCAATACTCCTCAGTCCTCCTCTGACAACCTGCGCCCCTGACATCATGGGCTTGGCACATTAATAAGGCTCTGTTTTATAGGGAAACAAAACAGGAGAGTGATTTGAGATGAGGATCCCCATCTATTTAGGAACTACTATGGAAACCCAAGATGTAAAATCCCAATGCCCACCAGCCCGAGACTGACATCCCGACTTGCACTTACCCGACAGATTAATATCCTGACCACGGAAAGCCCAACACTGGAGTTATGTCGAGTTTGTGGTGTGGCAGGGGGCTACACCCACCCACACCCCGTGTCTGCCAAGTCTGTTTGTCCCACTACAGTGCAACTGGTTCGCACAGACACTAGAGCCTCTGTTTGGCTGCTACATGTTGAAGCGGGAGGGCCAACTGGACTTACCCTCTGATTGGCCAACTACACACACAACAGCCAATCAGAATGCTGACCCACTGTCCCATTATTGTTCTTAGCCACTCAGTTTCCCCTCCTATAAATGCTAGTATAACCACACAAGGCAGCAAATTCCTTGTATATCAGCTGTGCCATATAACACGCATTGATGGCGGTTAATTGGAGTTTAATTGGTACAGTATAGGTCCCTGCTCCTGTGACACTTACGGGAGGTGTTCCAACTCCTGGAGATGGCAACCACCACCATCCCCCTCTCAACATAGACAAGAGGGAACCCCCTCCTAAACCTTTCCAGTTTAACCACTGAAATAAGCACAGTGAGTCCCAACAGTAAATACTCAGACATTCTATTTTATCCCAGTTCCATTGCAAAGTTGGACAGAATACCCAAGTACAGTGATGATGACCTTAAAAATAGCCTGTAGTCAGCAGAATGTTAGTCAAGGGGGAAAGAATAGATGTTTCCCAGTCTGAGATTATTGAACTGTTTAAATGTCACAGCGCCCCCACCCCCACCCCCACCATGCACCTGGCTGGCATGATTCACTCTCCTGTCTCCTTGGGGGTACTTGAAAGTAAAAGGGAATTATAAGCCAGTCATGTATCCTGTTTCGACATTAGTTACAGTAAGTGTGAAATCATCAATAATGTGTGTATGTGTTATTCCTTTGTCCCCCATCTAGGCTTGACTCTCCTTCTCACCACCCCTCCAGCCTGATCTCCCCAGCTTCTCTCAGGTCATATCTGACCTTCCTGCACAGCTTATTGCCCACTGCGGGGAAGGCGGGGAGCACACTCGACCCGCTAGTTAAGGATCCAGTGGTCATGCCCAAGTTGGCAGGTGCAGGGCCAGTGAGGGGTGACATTCATCCATGTCAGGCTGGACATGTTTCTGTTTTTTTCTGCATCTCCCTCCTCCTCCTCCTCTGTGCCCTGGAGGATCAGCGAGCAAAGTCAGTGATAGCGTCAACACACACTGTTGTGTGTGATGCACCAGACATCTGCCACTCTTCCACTGCCGAGGTGCACTAGTCCCTAGCCTCTGTTAGGGGGCAGTGGTACCCCGGGCTCTACACCACTTCCACTCCGGAGGAGAACAATCCTTGGGATGCTTGATCCTCCCCCCCTCCAGGCTGACCATCTGGCATCCTGAGTTTGCCTCCGAACCTGGGTTGTCAACACTACAAGCGGTAGCACTGCCACTGCACTGGCAGGCTGGTCATTGATAACCTTTTTGTGCCATCAAGGCTGTGCCAACAACTGTATGGGCCCCCCTGCAAAATATGTTGTTGGGCCCTACCACCCCCACCAATAAATGTGCAATAACCATCAGTTCATTTTACATTTTTATAGCATCAGCTTTTTTTATATCACTCCTGCTAAGCATCCATATTTTGTCCATGCTGGCCCCCCCCCAAATCCTTTGCTAGTGCCATGATCAAGGAACTAAAAAATTGTATTTGTCCCTGCTCCTCCTGGTGACACAAACAGCAAGATTAGATGTTTTGAGTAATGGGCCACAAAGCTTCTATGGTCTGTACCCACCACCACGTGAAACTGGAGTAAGAATCTTCTGACACCACTGGTGACAGAAGCAAAAACAAATGTATAACCAATTAAAAAAGAGAAAAATGGAAATTACATACCTACCGTAATTCTGATCTTTCTGTGTATCTTCACCATTCGCTGTTAGGTGTTGTCGACTCTGCCCTCCCGCCAGTTCTGAGTTGCCGTGAGGTTAGAAAAGGGTTGGGAGGGTGGGACAAGGAAGTTCAAGGACAGACAAAGGAAAAGATACAAAACTAAAATGAGAAATAAACGACTGAGAGGACAGAAGAAGTTCGAAGACTAAGGGGGATTGGGTAGGTGCCCCAATCTCTGGAAGTAGAAAGGAGGAGGAAGGGAGGGAAAGGTTTTTAGAGGTAAGGAAAAATTTAGAGGGGGGGTAGGAGAAACATACCCTGCAACCTTGACCAGTCTCCAGTTTATATAGGAACTGCGAAGGATTAGCCAAGATGCTAACTGCCAGAATTGCAGGCACAAAATTACTGGCAAAACTCCTATAAGCAGAATCGACTATTCTGGAAGAAAAACAGGAAAAACAGGGATATCTCTCCCCCCCCCCCCACCAAGAGAGATTTTGGTGCAAGAAACCTAGTTTCTTCAATTAATTGAGGCTATGTCCACAGGACAAGGAAATCAAAGGAAATCAAGGATTGACGGGGAGAAGGGAAGGAAAGAAAAGGGGGCAACTGCCAACCTCCACCCCACAGGGGTGGAGCAAAAGCACTGAGGAAGGAGTGCCCCCACTCCTGACCACTCTACCCTCAAAGAAAACTATCCCCCTATGTGCCCCAGTTTACTCCACTCCTGACTCACAAAAAGAAGGGGAGAAAGAGAGGGGGCACAGAGAGGGAGGGGACCCAGAGACTGAGGCGCCAGGGGGATGGGAGATGTCATTGAGATGAATGGTGAAGATACATAGAAAGATCAGAATTGCGGTAGGTACGTAATTTCCATATCTTATCTGTGTCAATCTTCACCATTCATCACCTTTGGGTGAGTGCTGAGCCCCCCCCCCACCGAAGGGGGTTTTAAACCCTAAGGGACTGAATCCCTTAGCTCTCAGTGGGTGACATACTAAGAGGGAGAACCTTCAGGGCCTGGAGAGGCCCAAGTGTGGGGAGAGTGAGACAGGGACCCCCTGGAGGGGGGTAGGAAGTTGCCCTGGCAGGTGCCACCTCACTCTACAGGAGAAGAGATAGGTTCTCTGGTGGGCTGAGTTAATCATCCTACACCAGGCCAAGGGTGACAACTGGGAAAGACGCAGCCATGCCATCCGCCTAGTGCAGATCGCTGTCCCTATGACCCTGGTAGCTACCCTCATTGGCATCATATGATGCCCTTGCTTGGTGCCTTGCTAGCTCCAGGCCACATGCAGAGAGTGCAATGGCTTGTCTGATTTGCTCCGTGTCAGGCATGGAGGCTAGGAGCTGACCCAGCTTGGACCGCAAGAACCTGTCATAGGTTGCATAGTGGGCCTGATGTGCTGCAATAGAGAGCAGCAACCATACCGAGTAGAAGGTCCTCCTCCCCCAAAAGTCAAAATCTGAGGAATCTTGATCTGGGGGCCGGTCACGGTGCAGGGCGCAAAGCCCATCAGGAGTGTCCAGTTGCGTCAATCCTGAGGATGAGGCATGGAACCTGGAGACTCTAGGGGGCACAATACCGCTGGCAGAGATGCCTAGGGAAAAGAACTCCGGAAAAGGGCCTCTGCAGGGAACGCAATGATGCCTCCCAATAGGGAGCAGGCCAGGGGGGCACCACAAGGGTGTCCTCACTGAAATCGCCTAGAAAGGTGTGTGCTGAGTGCTCTGGATTGTGTTGAGTGGGAGGGGTAATGTGCAGGTCCTTCTAACATCCTCATGAGAAATCGCTGATACTCAGCGAGATCAGCAGCTGGAGAGATGTGGACAGATGGCTCCTCTCCCCCAGAAGAGGGGGATGAAGAGTCAGAGGACTTCAAAGGTTCAGAAGCTGTCTGCTCAGGGGGAGGTTGAAAAACCTGTCTGTCCATTGCCCTAATGTAAGAGGGAAACTGAGCAGCCTGAGCTCTGAATTGCTCCCAGGAGAGAGGCCCGATAGGACCGCGAATGCCTGGGAGCGCAGGAGAAGGTGGCAGAGGAATAGGGGCAGAACCAACAACGGGGATCGGTTGACCTCCGCCTGGGCTAGGGAGCGCACCAGGAGCCTTAGGGGAAGAAGATGCTCCAGAAGACTACACAGCCAACATCTGAACAACCAAACTGGTACTGCCTAGACTGCGCCCTGAAGAACACCCCCGAGAGGTGACCAGGGCTGTGTAGGTCCAGAAGGACGGTCCCCTACCTCCAAAGAATGGGGCCCTCTCAAGGAAACTGATGTGGAAGAGCAGAGATCTGCACTATGGCTTCTCCTAGAGCCTGGGCCGGTTCCAGAAAAAGGCCGTCGCACAGACCCCATGTCCCTCGACCCCTCGGAATCCGAGAGCACCCTCCTCCTTGAGAGAGCCAGCCTAGGCAACTGACAGCTCTAGTCAGCCCCCGAAGGGGCTATCCAGGGAGCAGCACCCTCCCCTCTGCTCCCATGGGTGCTCTGATCGGCCCCAAAGTTGGGTGATCCAGGCACACCACATGAGGGGTACCACCACTGAGGGGTCAGATAACCCTCCGAGGCCAGGCTGCAGGGCAATGGTGGCCTACACCACTGCCTGCTGGTCAGAACCCCTGACCCTGTCCCCAGCAGTCACTGTCTGCTCCTCAGAAGGGGTCTGACTCTGGCCTGTCGAGGACACTACCAGGGTGTCCATGCCAGCAGTCAACTCCAGGGAGCCAGACTGCCTGTCTGACTCAGAGTCCAGCTCCTCCTCCAAAGAGGTGGAGATTGAAGTCCTGTGCCAAACAGCGTGCAGGCACCCGCTGCCATCCCTAGTGAACAGGGCACCAGGACCAGAGACTGCACCAGAGTCAACGCCGGTGCCCCCCTCTGCACTGCAAATGGTGCCAGAGGAGGACACAGCCCCAACATGGGCTGCAGTCTCAGAGCCGGAGCCTGTCACAGTGCCATCCTGACCCATGGTGCCACAAGCATGCCGAGACCAGCAACAGCACTGACGCCAGCTCTGACTGCGCTCTCGGCACCGTGTATAGTGCTGAGACCAGAGACCCCCACGGTGCCGACCCATCCCCCGATGCCGCAAGCGGTGCCGAGGACAGAGACGGTGCCAACAATGGCCCCAACAGTGCTCTCGGTGCTACGAATGGCTCCAAAGTCCAAAACCCCCACAGCACCGTATCCATGTTCGGAGCCACAAACGGCTCAGAACTGGACACAGCACCATGCTCAACCATGGCACCACGAACGGTGCTGGGGTGAGAGACAGATAGGGATGACACTGTAGAGCCTCCCACAGTGCCGACAGCAGCAACGGTGCTGAGCGATGGACCGGCGCCAATGACGGCGTCATCAGGGCCCACGGCACCACAAATGGTGCTGAGGCCCAAGACAGCACCAACAGATGGCGTTGAGGACGGTGCCGACCCAGGCCTTCTGAGCCATGGGTGCAACACCGGGGGAGCCTTCGCTCCCAAAGGGGTGACTGCCGAAGCAGTGCCTCCCGTCTGTCCCCCTGGGGGCACAGACCGGGCGTCCTGCACTGCGGGAGGGGCCTCTGCCACGGCTAGGATAGAAGAGGCTGTATAGAACTGAGAGGGGACCCGGGGAAAAGGCTGAGAGACGGCGGCTTGGCCCAACTAGTGCATGCCCGACCCCCGAAAGTCAGCGGAGCTCATCCCACTTTCCACATACATTGCTCGATGACCCAGCGGTCCATGGAGAAACAGGCATCGCACCAATCCATGTCGTGAAGCGGGCCAAGACACATGAGGCAACGGTCGTGCTGGTCATTGATGGGGTACTTATGGTCACAAGGGCACCATCGCATGGGGGCTATCCCGTCTTGGAAGTCTTGTTGCCCTCCAACCTAGACATGACCTATGAAAAAGAAACACCAAACTAGACTCGACGTTGCAAAGACAAAATAAAATAATGGAACAATCTTACCGGGCGACGTCGAGTAGGCGAACAGAACCGGTAGGAGATAGGGAGCTGACAGACTGTGTCACAGAGTCGATAAATAATTGAGACGGAGTCGAGAAATCAACTGCGCACAAGGTAGGCCTTAAACTTCTTCCCTGCAAGCATCCCACGAGGTGACCTCGATGGCGGGAGATGAAGAACTGGCAGGAGGGCAAAGTCGACAACACCTAACGGTCAACCCGCAAGTGCCATGCAGTGCATCAGCCTAGAGGGCAGCGCTGATGCTGTGTCGACTCCGCCCATCCAAAAAAAAAAAAGTTCCCACGGGGTTGTGACCTCCGGCCAAAAACCCAAAGGTGATGAATGGTGAAGATTGACACAGATAAGATCTGCAAGTTTGTCTGTGATAAAATATACTCTTAGAGTTGCCTCTGAGGCAGTGGGCCCCCAGACAGTGTGTGCCCTACTGCACCACAGCTCTTGCACCCCCCTCCCGGTCACTGCCCTGTGTGCTGTTATCTGCGCCTTGTCATTGAAATGTAAAGAACAACTATGCTGTATTGTATATACTTTCATAAATATACTGTTTTAGCTATTACAGTTTACTAAATAATATTTTCTATTTCTAGTTTCAGCTTTCCTAGCTAAGGTTTATAACATATATTGGTAACCTGTTCAAAACGTCTGTATAAATAGCATTTGTCTGTCACAGAAACATAGAGGGCCCAGTTCTCAAAACTCAGAGCAATCTGCTCCAAATGTGGCTTGCTTCAATTGCACACCGGCAATTGGCTTGCTCCAATTGCCAGTGTGCCAGGGACCCTGCACCTGATTCTTTATCAGGTAGGGTCCAGGTGGCAAAATCCAGTGGCTTGTAGCAGCTCTAGCCATTTGCCAAACAGAGGGTGCATCTGGACAGGTTGCCACAAGCCTGCAGCAATGTAATGAAGCACTCCCTGGTGGTCTAGCGGACCCCCCTCCCTATCCCTGATGACCCCCATAAGTAATTATATATATTCCCCTGGCAGTCTAGCAGCCCCCCCAACCCCGATTCTGTTATGAATTACTAAAACTGCCCTAGTAGTCTAGCACCCTTCCCCAGCCCCAGTCCCCCGTTATGATAAATTAAATCATCCCTGGTAGTCTAGCAGACCCCGGCCCCAGCAGGCAGTGCCCCACCACCCTGCTCCACCCATCTTGAAACTGAGCCAGTGACTGGCACATCCCACTGCTCACCACCACCATGGCCAGTCACTAAATAAGCTGTAAATTAGTGTGTTCTGTATACTACAGTATATGCACTTAGTGACTGACAGCCCACTGAGCTGTCAATCAATGAGCACATACTGAATACAGTAGGTGCTCATAGAGATTTCAGTCAGCAGCTGGCTGTGGTGGTGAGCGGTGGGCTGTGCCAGTCACCGGCTTGGTTTAGGGATGGGGTAGTAGAGCACTGCCTGTCATGGTGGGGGGTGGGGGTCCACTTGACTACCAGGGATGTGTTAATTATTCATAGTGGGGATCAGGGCTTGGGGGGTCTGCAAGACCATAAGGGATTATTTAATTTATCATAATGAGGGATCGGGGTTTGGGGGGTCTGCTAGACCACCACAGACTTATTTTCATAACAGGGGATCAGGGCCGGGGAGGGGGACTGCAGCACATTGCTGCAAATTGCACAACTCTCTCAGAGGGCAAATTTTTAAGTACCCTTAGACCTGCCCTGGCTGGTCTAAGGGTACTTAGAAATGTGCCCTCTGGGAGAATTTTGAAAATCGGCACACAGGCAGCGCAATCCCTGTTTGGTGCACACTGCCTGTGGTTGACACAGGCTGCCTTTGAGAATCACTCCTGGTGCATCTTTTGACACAAGGGGCATTTTGCACCATTCTTTGTGGCACAAGGCCCTTGTGTCATGCTGGGATCTTTGAGAATCAGTCCAGAATTTTAAGGACCAATAAAGGCCCAAGGCCCATTCCGTCTATGCTTACCTGCCTGACCCCAACTAACCTCACAGTGACATTGTTTATGATATCGTAGTGCTTACCATGGCAACAGACTGTGATATCAAACACACAGCAACTGTGAGGTCAGTTGGGGACAGTCAGGGGCTTCTCTTTATTTAGTATGATTTATGCCACCTCTGCACCCAACTGGCCCCCGTTGCTCTGCCCATCCCCATCACCCTCCTCTTCCTCCTCCTCCTCCTCCAGAGATAACCTCCTGATCTAGCCGGCAACGTAGCACTAAGCATTTAACTGCCATGGAAATCATAGCCATGTTATATTTTTGTTCTCTACAGATACATGGCTGAAGTCACCAACTAGGCAGATTTCTGGAGTGAAGAGGGTCCACCCTAAGTTTCATAGTCTCTCATAATCCTTTAATTTTTATACAATTCCAAAATATATGTGTAAAGTATCATCTTCGTGCTCACATCTGGTGCATGTGCAGCCCCATTCTATCCCATTATACACAGCTGGGTCATACTGTCCGCTGGACACACCTCTGAGTAGCATCCTTGACTACCTTGGTAACCTGCGGGCCCTCACAGAAGACAGCGAACTCCATGTCCTTGGAGATTTCAATCAGAACTGGCTAGGCAGTGCTGCCTCTAAATCTCGATGTCAAATAAATGCATTAAATTTGCACCAGCAAATAGAGGAACCCACCCGCCTAAATCTCAAGTCCAATAAACACACACTACTGGATTGGGCACTTACTACCCACCCTCACAGGATATTTAAAGCTGGTATACTACCGGACTCCCTTAGTGACCACTATATGATCTTTTTAGTGTGAAAAATCTTCCATCAAATGGCCCCCCCACACGCTTTACAGCAGAGTCTATAAATCACTTGATCTGCCGGCATTACTAAACAACCTTAACTCCATTGACTGGTCTTTCATCCACAGGGCCACCTCCATGGATGAGGCCCTTAAGTATTTCTCCACTAACTTCCTCACCATCTGGGACCTACACGCCCCACTCAGGGGATGCAGAGTAAGAGGATCCCACTTACCATGGGTAACAACAAACATTATGGAAAAACTACAAGCCAGAGTCCGGGCTTGGAAAGCCTTCAAGGTCACAGGTGGCCAAACGGCCCAGCAACAATATAGGTCACTGAGAAATGCCTGTACAAGACTCATACGGCAGGCCAAATCAAATTACTTTACAACTGCATTCAAAAATAACCTTGCCCGCCCTACCCAATTCTGGAAGTCTATTAAATCCCTCCTCTCCCCACCGGCCAAACCCCCCACACCGACTCTCAGTCTAGATGGTAAAATCATCACAGATCCTTGCTTGGTTGCCTCAGAGTTCAACTCATACTTCTCCACCACTACCTCTTCTCTCCTCTCCTCACATCCCCACCCCCCGCCCTGCGTGCCCCCTAACACATCCTCCCCTGCATCCTTCTTGCTCCAACCAGTTGCCCTGGCCAGGTACTAAAAATCCTGCAATCACTAAACCCATCCAAGAGCAAATGTCCATTGGGCCTTGATTCCAAAATACTCTTACTCTCTGCAGCCCATAGCCCACCCTCTAACCATGCTCTACAACCTGCCTTTAAACTAGGGCAGTCCCCAACATGGAAGCAAGCTACAGTCATCCCCCTACCCAAAGGAGGGGACCTCTCCTCCCCATCCAACTATCGGCCCATATCTCTGCTCCCCATCCTAGCCAAAATTCAAGAGCGCCTCCTATTATCCCAGCTCCACCACTACCTAGATTCCATAGCATTTTTTAACCCCTACTAAGCTGGCTTCAGGAAAAATCACTCCATCACCACCTCCCTCCTTCACCTCACTAACTCCATCCTTACAGGGATGGACAAAGGGGAAATTACAGCAGCCATATTTATCGACTTTGCAAAAGCCTTCAACACGGTCTCGCATCCCCTGTTGTTGGCTAAACTTGCCCAAGCTGGCCTGGCTGGGAACGCCATCAACTGGTTCCAGTCATACTTGTCAGGTAGGTCCCAATCAGTCCGCATTGGCTCGGCACGATCCACCTCTCTTCCTGTCTCCAGTGGTGTCCCCCAAGGGTCTGTACTCGGCTCCCTGCTGTTCTCTATCTTTCTAAATGACCTGCCTGATGCCTGCCAACAAACGGCAATCCATCTGTATGCGGACGATACGGTGCTGTTCACCTCTGGACCATCTGCATCTGCTGTGTATGCTTGTCTCCAGGATGACTTCGACTCCATCCAACGTTGGTTCCTCAGTAACCAACTATTCTTAAACTCAAAAAAAAACAGTCTCCCTCATCTTTGGCTCTAGGGCCAAACTAAACCAGCTTACTGCTCCACCCACTTTTTACACCCTGGATGGATCTCCACTCGAGGCCTGCACCACTTATCGTTACCTCGGTGTCTGGTTAGATCAGCACCTTGACTTCTCAGCGCATATAGACCTTCACAAAAATTGCATCCCATGTTGGGAGCCCTCTACTGAAACAAGAATTGCATTCCACTACCAACCGGAGCAGCAATTGTCCAAAAAATGATCCTCCCGATTATGAACTATGGCAATGTCGTATATGGTGCTGCCCCACAAACTTCCTTAGCCAGGCTTGACCCCCTTTACAACTCCTTCTGCCGGTTCTCCTTGGACCATCCTACCACTACCCATCACTGCGATCTCTACCAGTCTCTGGACCTTCCCTCACTGCAAAACAGACGTCTACTCCATGTTGCAAGAACCACTGCAAAGTTCTGGTCACATACGCTCCCTTCCTATCTGTCCTCATCCCTAACAGCACTCCCCCCACCTGCCTACACTCTCAGAAACATAGACTCTAGGCTCCTGCACATTCCACACAGATCCACCAGATCTGGGCAGGCAGCTTTCAGTTTCAGGTTGCCCAAATTATGGAACTCACTGACAGCTGATATCAGACATGCCACATGTACTCTTGTACGAAATACCCTTCTTAAAACGCATTTCGCTACAAATTGCTCATGCTTTCCCCCTCGCTAAATCCCCATTTTTCACCCCTACCTATCCAGCTGCTAGCTCCGCTCTGGGTACCTCCTCGCACTGCAACTAAGGTTATTAATTACTAACAACTAACAACTAACTACAAACTTGTATTACTACTAAGAAAATCTTGCTGGGCCTTGCCCCCCCTGGAGTCTGTGCCCTCATACAACCCAGAATCCACACCCGACATACCAGGGGATCGAAACCTCAGCTACTGCAAGTCCCGCATTGCCGCACAACACAAGGCCAAAGATCCTTTGCTTACCAGGCCACTAGTTGGTACAACGGTCTTTCCAGTGACATCACATCTTCACTATCGCTCAGCACTTTTAAGACTCATCTCCGCCTAACACTGACTGCCTCAAACCTCTGTGACTGTTGTGGCTAAGCATATCTTTTGGTTCCATAGCTGAAGATGCCCTTTTGGACCCACATCTACTCCTGCACTTTGCCAGCACCCCCCTTCCTATCTTCACCTCCCCTGCTGGCCCATGACAAATGCCACCCGCTGCACTACCTCTATTCTTATCCTTCCACCTTTCCTCTCTCTGTCCCCCCAACCTACCTCCCCTTCACTCCCATCCACTTACTCTCCCTGATTTCACCCTCCTCCTTTCCCTTTCCCTTCCCCAAAGTTTCACCTTATTGTTCTTTTTTCATCTACAAGACTATGTGTTTTTTTATTTTTTTATTTTATAAACTGTTATTTTTGCTTATGATTGTCTCAATTGTACCAATGATGTGGAACCTTTGTAAAAGAGCCTTGGCTCAAAGGTATTTGTAATCCTAGAAAAAATAAATAAAAATAAATAAAAAATTGAATTTGGACCTATGCAATTTTTGTATTTTAAGAAATGCCTCACCCATTGTCTGAAAATGTTTATTTCTCCTGTACTACTGTACCACTGCCGGTGGATATTCACAAGATTGTATTATTTTTGCCTGTACCAACCTCCCTTTGTATGTATATTTCCTCTGAATTACCGTACCACTGTCTCTATAAGTCAGATAAGTTGTATAATTTTTTGTCTTCTCCTGTACATCTGTATCATTTGTATACCCTACCCCCAGGGCGCATCTGGAATCGAGCAGTACTCCGCTCAGTATGCCTTCCTGGTAAATCTCTTAAATAAATAAATGTACTTGTTGCTAGTTTACCCATTTTAGCCAATCTTGAAGTATAGTAAAAGTTGTTAAGAATTAGAAATTAAATTGTAAAATCATATAGATGGACCACAATAGTACAAACATATAAAATGCAAAGTTTGTTGCTGAATGAAATTACCTATTTCTTTTCAGAAAGAACAATATCTTTAAGATCCCTCATTGAAAGACATTGGAATCCTAAGCAGCTGGTAGTTTCTGACATCACAATACCAGAATTCTGTTAAATTATTTTTCACTAGAAGTGTGAAAAGCAAAGGAAAAAATCCTTTTCTGCTTCTGCCGCAAGCCCTTAGTGTCCCAAATATTTAATTATAAAAGTAGCAAGTAATTACTAACACATCAAAATACAATAAATAATGTCCGGCCCGGTGGCACTGAGGGTTGAGGCACTGGATGCCACACCTCGTGCCACGCTGGTGACCTGGGTTTGGGAACAGATTCAGGTCATTCAGGGGCCAGCAGGGGAGGCAAGGATTGAGTGTCACAGCTCTCCTTCCTCGGGGCGGAAGGTTTGTGCTGTGAGCAGCAGCACACCTAGAGGGGTTCGCTTGTGCCCAGGGTGCTTGGCTACCTCCACGGAGGTGGAGACAGCTGCTGCTGCACCCATTGCATGGTGCGTGGGCACAAGGGGAGAAAAATGGAGAAAAATACCAGGACCCGGCAGGACCTAGGATGGTCCCATTGGGGCTGGAGGGTGTACCCCCTCCAAGGGGGGGGGTCATAGCCCCTTCCAGGTCCGTGGCAGTGGGAAAACAATATCATGATAACAAAAAAACACAATTAATAAAACAGCCAGTTATCTACTTATTAGAAGTGAACACATGATCTTTAAATCGAGATCCCGTCTGCTTGTTCTGGTGGTTGTTCAGGCAGCTGTTAAAGATCCCATGGTACTCTTGTAAAAGAGTAGGGACATTTTTGTTTATTGTAAAACACTAAGCAAAGAATATCAGTGCCTATTTACATTTCAAACTCATTCCTCCACACAAAGTAATCAGGAAACACAGCTGCATGTTAGCATTATCTTGTCCAGGGAGAAAAGAGTAGTGGAATTTCCCAGGTGGCCTACAGCATCATCTTGTCCACCAGGGAGAAAAGAGTAGTGGAATTTCTCAGGTGTCCTACAGCATCATCTTGTCCAGTAGGGAGAAGGGAGTAGTGGAATTTCCCACGTGTCTTATAGCATCCATCCTCTTGTCCAGGGAGAAAAGAGTAATGAAGTTTACCAGATGTCCTGGTCAAATTTTCCCATTCACTAAAAGGATCAATAGTTCATAGTCCATTTCTTATTATTTAGTGTTCCTCAAGTTACTCTGTGTTACCTTTATAAATTCACATTGTTAGGGGTAATTGCACTCCCTGATCTATAACAATACTAAACTTAGGTGCTCTATGTGAGCCACTCAAAGTGAAGGTCTTGTAGACCTCTTGTGGCTTAATGTGAAGTTTCTGACGAAGAACTAGACTGCAACCTTATTGTCTGATGTAATTTAATGTTTCAGATTTCAACCTTGACTAATAGAAATTCCTAATTAAATATGGATCGATTACATTTCTGAAGCCAGATGAATGACAGTTGAAGAAGTATGGTGCAGAAGAGTCAGAAATCACCTCATTTGTCCATGAGGAGTGACACAATCTGCCCGGATCTGGCCTGCCTACTGCCTCATATGGGTACGTATAAATTGTTGAAATTTTGTCTGTGTCCAGCATTTTATGGGCCCCAAATTATTACTGAACCGCTGGAAATGTCCAGACTTTTGTTAAGTATACGGTTGTTTCTCTACATTGGGGCCAGTAGCAATGTTGCCCCGTCCCCACGATAATTTGGTCCAAAGGGGAGGGTAATAGAAATGTATCATTTCTAACTAGCTGTACAACCTCTATTCCAAAACCAAATATGAGCACTGCGCGAGTTACCTACAGGCAAGTACCATCAAATGCCAACCTCTTCGCGATCTTCTTGCAGGGCGCCCAGATGTTCCTCAACACTTCCTAAGGACTGGCGGGCTGGCTGGGAACCCATAGAAAGCTACAAGGGGGTCACTTCCCCTGTCTGCAACACATTATGTCATGGTCGGGGTTGTTTATTGGCTTTATCTGGTGATGCTGAAGCTAAATACTGTACTTGGATCTCTGGGTATATCACTGAATCTCCCTTCCCCTCTCCCGCCCTGTGAATGTGGCCCGTTGCTGGCGGTGACGTCACACGCGCGGGGCATGCTGGTAGAATCTCAATGTCTTCCAACAGATGCTCTAAGATTACAAACAGATTGAGGCAATTTCTTAGACTGTATTTCGGGGGCTAAAAATACTAAACGCTGAGTATTTATTCTTTATTGGAATTTTCCCGTTAAGTCTCGACATATAAACATGAATTGCATGCACCTGGGCTGCAGCTGGCATTCTAAAACACAAATTCTGTAAATAAGCCAGACGTATCCCTGATATTGGGAGATTCTATTGTTCCTCATTAAGTCGCCAATCATTTTCACCGCGACCTTGACTGGCTGTTGTGCTCTGCTCAGGTTTCCTTACGGAGTTTTATCATCTGCTCCTTTCTCCGTCTCTGGGATTTCCATGGCTACATCTGAGGAAGGGGCTGGATCTTTTATACAGAGAGGCAGGTCTCAGAGTGATCCGAACATCCTCGGTGAATCCGGAATAGAATCAGGAGACAGCGCAGGTAAATATATTATTTATTAATATAGATGCATAACACCATCGAGTCCTCGTGTGCAAAGCAATGGTTTACAGAAGAACTTCAAGTTGGATTAAATGCTTATTGTACAGTGAACACTTATTACATGGGTGGGCATGAAAGGCAAAACAATGCAAGTTCGGCATGGATGCGATTTTACTTTATACAATAAGAGCCGAATGGAAAATGATACCGAAGCCATGGATGTTCTGAAATATGGTCCTACAAAGTCACATATTTAATGAGTTGGCCATAACCGTTATTTAAATAATTGCACATATAATGTGGCTCTTTGTTGCAAAGGAAGAAAAATTGTAAGGAAGCGCTCCATGATACAGCTCTTGCTGTTTAAATCACACGTCTGTCACACCCTGCATAATTTGGTTTTGGTGAAAGGTTACTTTGGCATAATTCACTAGCATGCACTATCATCGAAGGTCACTGCCAAGTGCCAACTATGTTTTAAAATTCGTTAAGTTTCTGCTAGAGTTCTTCAGATTCACGAAAATGTAACTAACTTCAAGCAAGGCGTAAGGGTTCTGTATTTTTTCTGGATTGTGAAATGGACAATCGGATTGTTCAAACATAAACCAACGGGTGTATACACGAAGTTGTCGATGTTTTCCTGCACATGCATTTACAAGAACATTACGGCCTCCCCCTTCCCATGCCTCATTCAAGGAAGTAGACTTTCCTGGTTAGCAGAGTTCGATGAGGTATATTATCGGAGAAAACAATATACGCATTAATCACTAAATGTGTACTTTAAGTGCATTTGTTGTCTAAGTAACATATATGCACAGTACATTGGCCAACTTGAACGTCATAGTATTAAAGGGTTAAACTTGCTACGCAGTAGTGATGTCCTGCAGGGAACTAATTAAGGACATCTCGTTAGAACTGTATTACCATGGAAACAAGGAATGTGGAGTAATAATTAACATTTCCACAAAAAGATTTTTGCTTGTTCTGGGAGGGTATAATTTGGTCTTTCCTCTAACTAGGCTGCACGCTATTAGGATGGCTCACAGATTTAAGGTCTCAAAAGCCATATTAGATAAATACTTATTTGCCATTAGGTGGCTCTCATCTCATACCTTGGGTCTGTCCTAATTATCATAGTCTAAATCACATAAAAAAAAAAGATGCAAGAAATAAATGGCCCTTTGGTGTAGTTTTGTTAATTGTAAATTACACATCATCCATCCCTTTGAGTGGCTTCAGTTTGCGTGTACCTTGCTCTGCTGGCAACCTGACTTTAAGGGAAGTGAAATGGAAAAAGTAAACAACAATGGTAGCTCAAAACATGTGGGTCATGTGATGTTTTCAGCTACAGAACAAGAAAATCCAGTTTAATGTGACTGACTAGAGGTAAAGCTATAACTATTTTAATGTATACAGTACGTGCCCATCGAGTGAGCTGTCACTCAGTGGGAACACACTGTATACTGTACGTGCTCAGTGACAGTTCAGTTAGTGGCCAGCCACGGTGGAGAGAGGAGGGCTGTGCTGGTCACCAGCTCGGGTTCAGGATGGAGAGAGCAGGGTGGAGGGGCACTCACTACCTGCTGGGTGGAGGCAGGGGGTCCACTAGAGACCAGGGAAGGGAAGGGAAGACATTTGCATATTTTACAAGGGATCGGGAACAGGGAGGTGAGTTCGCTAGATGCCAGGGAATGGGTTACATTTCTTTTACAGGGAATCAGGGATCATGAAGGGGGGGAACCACTGGACACCAGGGAATAGCATTATAGACATGGAGCGAGGGATCAGATGGGACGGGGCCACTGGACACCATGGAATATTGGTTAATATATCAGATATGGGTGTTTTCAGGGGGAGGGACCACTGGACACCAGGAATACTCACAATCCACTAGCACATTACCACATGGTTCTTAATGATACAGAAATGTTACTTATTGAATATTAAATTAACAAAACAATGCCTGATGAGTTTCGGACTTGTTGTGTCCTTTACCAAAAGCTTTTGATAAAGGACACGATGAGTCCGAAACGCATCAGGCATTGTGTGGTTCATTTAATATTCAATAAATAAACCATTTTTATCATTAAGAACTGTGTGGTAATGTGCTAGTGAGTGCCCAAGTTTTTGATTGCTTATGCTTTAATTCTGGTCTCGTGAGCACCACAAATTCCAGTGCATCCCTTTTTTTTTTGGTACATTTTTTTTTTTGCACACCAGGGACACTGTATTGTTCATTTCAGGCCGATGATTTGCAATCAAGGTGAGGGAACCACTGGCAACAGGGAATATTCATTTTTCAACCTGGGATGGCATCAGCGGGGGAAGGGCACTATCATCAGGGACATTCATTTCTTTATATTGGTCCAGGGATCAGCAGTTGGGGGCACTACCACCAGGGAAGTTTTATATTTTCCCCTGGGCTGGTGATCGGTGGTGGGGGGCACTGGCACCCGGGACAGAGGTCTGCCTGTGGGGCAGGGGCTGAGGGTGGGGTGCACTACACTCTGGTGCAGCCCATGTAAATGGGCCCATAATGGGCATGCAAGTGGCCATAGTGCCTTGCATGTCCAATGGGCTAATTTACATGGCTGCTTTTGTGAATTACAAATAGCGCTCCTGCACTATTCATTGCATGGCCATACTCCTGGCTGCATGTCGGGCGGCACTAGTGAGGTTGGCAGTGGTGGTACTGGGGTTAGCACTGACTCGTCCTGGCCCAATTCACAGTCAGATAGTGCAGGTGCATTATCCAACTGTGAATAGCAACCTCTGACACCTGGGTGATCACACAGCACAGTGCAAACTTTTGTGCTGTACTTTGCAATTTTCTGTGAATCTAGCCCCAGGTGTTTAGGTGGTTTGGTTATAGAAATGATAAAAAGTTACAAAAGGAAAAATATACAAAATGTAAACTGGGTCCCTCTGTCCAGTAGCTCAGCATTAGAGAACTTCATTAGTATAATCAATAAGTTCAGTTAAAAGATATTTGGCATCTCACATGTGAAAATAAATGTCTGAGCATGCTCACTGTGACCAAAATGAATGAGATACATTTCTGAGCATGCTCAGTGACCTGTTTCATTTATCATACTATCTTGGGTCAAGAAAACACTTTTTATCTTGCTATTTATCAGTATTATTTATCGCAGGGCATCTCTGACAAATCACAGTGCTTGGTTGCGCAAGGTGCTCTTATTGCCGTTCGAGTGCATCATGCACTGAGCACTGTAAGGGGCTTCTCAATGGCTACTGCGGCCACTAACTTATTAAATAAAGTTGTTTTTTTTTAAATTTAATAAAGTTAGCAATCTGTAATCATTTTATGGGTCCAGTTGGTGGGCCTCACATGGCTGTAGGAGTGTCACCTCTTGCATCCTTAGGACCACAGAACTGCTCACCTTAGGTTTGCAGTAATCTAGTCCTAAGAACACATGAGGCGACACTCTTATAGCCATAGGAGGCCCTCCAGCTGGACCCATAAACTTATACACACATGTTGTAAAATACAATACAGAATATATAAGGGATATGCAATGGGGAGCTGTTAGATAAATGATTTATCTTCACAAGGGTAGTTTGACGTTGGGTAACATTATGGGTGGCGTAAGCCATGAGTGATGTGCCCAAGGTCAAACTGCTCAAGTTAAGATAAATCATTTATCCAACAAGCTCCCCATCACATATTTCATTTATGCATTAGGGAGCTAGTTTTTTTGTGTAGTTATTTATTTTTTCTTTAGTTTAATTTTTTTTTCCTTTTTTATAAAATAGGATTATTTTGTACTTGCTGTGTGTTAGGGTGCTGGATAGAGCAGGTTGCTAGGGCCTCTACTGTGGTTGCTAGGAATAGCATGTCCCTAAGTTTTCAGCCTGCCTTCTCACTGGCTGTGAACTCTGTGTGAGCAGGCGAGAAAGTTTTAGAAACACGGCAGCGGAGTGTCCTTTTTTCAAATTGAATTAATTATGTATCTGGTTGATCCTACCTCTTATTTTTGTAAAGTGGTTTTTTTGTATTAATGTGAGTGAGTGAGGATCAGCCGCAGACTGTGGAAGCAGCATTGGTTGTAATGTTCAGCTTAACATAGAAACATAGACTTTGACGGCAGATAAGGACCGCTTGGCCCATCTAGTCTGCCCATAAATCTGTAAACTGCTGACAGTTTTCCCCATAGCTGTTACAATATGGTCACTGTAGCAAGTAAGAGGGTAACTGATAAAAGAGCTTGAGTAAGCTGAAACTCTCCCTCACTAACCACATGATTTCAAATCTAATCGGGGCACCTCAGATTGCATCATTTCCCTTTCCATCAGTCCACCAAGGTTTTCCTCCACAACAATAGCATGGCTGAGATGAAAGCTTCTTTTACATGGGAGGGGGGACCTACTACACACATACAGTATATACTACAATAAAATTATATAAAAAAAATCATGGCAACTGAATTGAGACAAAATACAAAACACAAAGCAAGCACCAGCAGGCTTACAGCAAGGACTGTTTCACTGAAAAGTCATACAGAAACTAAACTTTCACAAATTAAAAGTAAGTTTTGTTACTGTAAAATACGTTATAAAAATTAAAAACTCATTTAGAAACATAGAAATAGAATTTGACAATAGATAAGGACCACCTGGCCCACCTAGTCTGCCCATTTCCCTACCTACTGTATCAACTCCAGCTCCTACTTGATCTGCAGCCTATCTCCTCCTTCCCACCCATAGTGTTGCCTTTTATGAGCACAATAAAATACTTTGGCGTGTGCACTGTGCTGAGATAACTGCAGTTCCAGGGGCTAACAGTGCACAGAGATTGTGATGCACCTAGGTACGTCGTGCTCTTGGTGCTGAAGGCATTCACTCAACGGCCTCGTGCCTCACTACACCCCTGGGTGTGCGGTTATCTCAGCACAACACACATCCAGTCATGGGAGCTGCGGTTCCTTAAACAGTGAATGTGTTTAAAGAGAAGTAGTTCCAGCAACATAATGTAGTCGTAGTAGTATATGTGTTTAGATGATTCGGTTCTAAAATTTATCATACATATGTGAAAATAAATGGATTTAAAGAACAACTTTTGAGTCCATGCCTATTGCATAAATGTGCTTATAACACATTGGGACTTTTTATGAGTGTACTGTAATATGTGCAATACCACATTCAAGGTGTGCTATGATGTGGTAATAACTGTACTTTCTGGGTGGTTGAAGGCCCTCAACCTCCTCACCTTGGGTTTCACAATCCCTTAAGGGTGGGCAGTTACTGGGTCATCAGCGCACATCCTCTCATGTGTTATTGGTAACTCATACTGACTGTAATATACTTTTAGAAACATGTTGTAATGAGACAAGTGTCTAGAAATACAGCACCAGAAACATTTCATTTATTTCCTTTTATGAATGAAGCTGGATTGCAGCTCCATCCTCCAAAGGGGAATGAGATTACTGGGCCATCCTTACCCTGTTGTCAATCTTTTAAAATAGATTCTTACAGTGGGAACATATGCATTTTAGTAAACATTTCTTTGTTTTAGTATTGTTAACATTTCAAAATCATAAAGGAAATTGCATTAAAGAAACTCCTCTTTAACATTCAGTAGTTCAGTTTCCAAAATAATATACAGTTCTATGTAAAATATAATAGGAGGTATAATTTGGTTACTACCATGCTAAGTACTATTAAGATGGCTAGCATATTAACTGCATGTCAATACATATTAATGTACCATTAAAAAAAAAAGTTAGAGTTTAGGCAAAGATAGTAAAGGAGTATATAGTGAGATCAGTCAGCCTTTCTTCACAGGTCCTCCGCTGCTGGCCATGAATCATTCTGGTCACTCTCCTTTGGTCTGCCTCTATGTGGTCCTTGTCATTTTTAGTGAGAGTTCCAGAACTGTACAACGTACCCAAAGTGCAGCCTCATAAAGGACTTGTACAAGGGTAGAGTCATTTCTTTCCTTCTTTCTTTCCTTGAAGTATTAATTTCAAGTGAGACCCTTTTGGTATGCAGAACCAATGAAGGCCTGATTCATCACACCCTAAATACCACTAGATGAGACATGCTTTCTAGTCAGACTTATATATGGCCCGATCAGTAGGCTGCAGCTGGTAATCCGCAGCATGATGTCAGTCTGAAAACTACATAATGCACTTGATTCAAAGGAATGTCAATTTATTCATGAGACTGAGCCAGCAAAGGACAAGTGCATTTCAATGTCATATGTTAATTCTGCCACCAAGACCGCTCTTGCAGTTGTAATAGTGGTCCCACACACCCTCTTAGAGTATGAGAACCGCAAACCAAAGGTGAGCAGGTCTGATACCCTAAGAACATAAGTGACACCACTCTTACAACTGTAAGAGTTGTCTCAGCAGCAGTATTAATAATTATTGATTGAGCTCGATCAATAATATAATAAAAAAAAAACTTACCCAAATGTGCCCATTTCCAGGGCAACTGCGTGTAAGACACTCTTCACAGAATAAGAGTGTTTCATGCACAGAGGAAAGGAGTGCTCTGATTGGTTGGGAGTGCTCACTCTGTAGTGACAAATGTAAACTGGCCTGTCGGTGCAGTAGTAGGGCTGTTGCTTGTGATGCCAGTGACCAGGGTTAGGGAGTGAGCTTTAGATGCCAGGGCTGGTCAGAAGAATGAAGATTGAACATCCCACAGAACGCTCCTTCCTGAAAGAGGGAAAGGTAGCTGCCTCTGCTACAGCAGTGCCCCTTGAATAACCACAGGTGACAGTGACATGGAGGTACAGAAGGGGGGACATTGTTGGGCAGCACTCAAGCCCAAATTGCATGCACAAGCATGGCACTCCAGAAACAAGGAATCACCCTGGCGTACATGAGTTGATTCCAGATGTCCTCTGACCCCAAACCCTGCCACTGGCCACTCTCTCCACACCCAGGGGCACCCAGTGAACTCCTGACTCAGCTTAGGTGGGAGATGGGAGTCTTGCTTGGCTAGGATTCATGATGCAGTGCAGCCCAAGGAGTAAAAGTAGAAAGATTGAAGCCACAGAGAAGCAGGAGGATGGGGCTAGCCCTGAACCCAAGGAAGAGAGTCAAGCCAGAGAGGGAGCATAAATCATGCGTTTAAAAAAATGTTGACAAATGTCATGTTAGGGTACAATCCATGAAGAGGAATAGGGCTCATAGCAGGCCTTAGGAATCAAAATTATGAGGGGAGGTTGAAATTTAGTACACTTAGAGGTGGCATGTTTGAGAGGCAGACTACAAGAAAAGCACTGTATGGGAGCTTTAGGAAGAATGCAGGGCAAGAATAAATATCTAACTTGCTTATTTTCCACATCTCTCTCAGCCACATATATACACTGTAAAGCCACAACCCAATGCCAAGGATCATGCATAGCTGTATGCAAATCACTGTGCAGGGAAGATTTTTAAGGTTTTGTAAATTTGGCCACACAAACTGTGAACCAATCCTATCAGCATCCACAAATTAATGGATTTTTGACCATTTTTTATCCCAAAGGCTGAAGAACTTTTTATTCTGGCAAACCATCAAACAAACATAAATAGAGAGCAACCTGATCTTACTATTTTCTTTAGGTGGTCAGTTACTTTACAGTCACTTGACCATACACATGCTCATACATCCTCATGGCTCAATTGCCTAATCCTGTGTGATGCTTTGTAGTCATAAAACTGCTGGTCCTGTGCTGTGAAAAGTCATTTTCACAGTCTCCATCCAAACTCCATAATGTCTCTGTTTCTCCCATTTCCCATCTCCCTTAGCTAGGGGCAGCTCTCTTCTGTGTGGCTACTGGAATTCGCATAGATGTGAAGCAGGTATCCCACCAAACCAACAAACCATGGCCTTAGCAGTATTCATGACTTACTTCTTGGCTCCATGGGCTAGAGACAGCTTCATGGAGATGGTACCTGGCCTTCTGTAACCTGTCAGCTAGTGTGGAAGAACGTGCTTTTAAGGTTTTATCAGAACAAAAGCTGACCCACCAAACAGGTGTTTAACTTCTTCCAGTTTACAAAGAAACATTAAAGGCCAAAGCACAATATGCAACACCTGGCTCTTAATTTATATGACCGAGAGTGCTCCTGGTCAAGGGGCAAATTAAATGCAAACACCATACACTCCTTCTGCTTCAAAGTAGGAAGCAAGAGAGCACTTCAGTGCATAATATTTGCAAAATTTATTTCTTATCTTACACAGATATTCTTTTCACTTTCTAAACATTGTGCTCAAAATCGTTCACCACAATAAACTGCAGGCAGGATTAGAGAAGAAGTCAATCGTGAAGTTCTAGAAGGCAGCACCAACAGCAGGTCTATTTATTATATCATGACAAACCTTTTTACTGTTTTATTGCAATTTAATATTCATGACCTCCAAAACATGGGCATTGAGGGAACTGCTTGCTGCCCAGCTCATCCTCTGACATTCTTAGGAATCAGCAGTTACACTGAGCCATCAGTGTGGGCACATCACTTTCTGGCACAAGACCATTCATGACGATTACATAAGCTGTCTCAGTGCAGTGTCGAGGCAAAAAAAAAAAGCATACAGATTAAAAACCAGATTCAAATGGCTTGTAGATAGTAGACACCTCCAGCTATTCTCTTAGTTGCATCACAACCACCGTCACAAAAAACATTGCCTGACAACCATAGGTTAGAGATGGATCTGTAACTGCAAAAATACATATTACTTTACAAAGGTTTTAAATATTAAATGGCATTGTAGAAACAACACCCGAGACAGATATATACAATAAAATAAAATAAAATAAAAAAATGAGATCAGATAATATAAAATAAAGCTTTCACACTGGTGATGGAAGTTTGTTTACCCACAAATTTTAAATGAAACTTCCCCCCCAAAAAATCCGTACAGCAAAGAACAACCAAACTAAATGAAGAAAGAGACACAAGTCTGATTACAGCTTCAGTGCATGAGTCTACCATATAGCAGCACCAGCTACCTGTCCTTAATTTCCCTGTCAGTCACTATCAACGAGTGAGCTGCTTCCCAATGAAGAGAAAAAAACCTCACTTTAAAACCTAAAATTACTCTCTTGGTAAAAGTGAAAAAAAAAAGAAAACTAATACACTTGGATTTGTAAAAATCTTCTGTAAATCTTCTGTGGAAAATTAACCCACTTCTTCAAGGAAGATCTGTTAGTTAGACTCCTGTCTTGTGAACTCAAAATCCTCGGCTAGCAGCTTGGATTTCAATTAAAAAGACAAGATGTTTAACTAATGCATCACCCAGGAAGCTGAGGCTTTACTTCTGTATATCCTGCAATAAAGGGATATCTGTGAGTATGTTGAGGAAAAATGGCACCCTGAGTAAAACCTCAACAACAAAACAGTTATGCAATTAATTGCAATTGTTAGCAGGTCCCAATCATTTTGCTGCAATGCTACCACAAGTACAATAGCGAAGAATCAAAACTGGATTCTTAATCCAGTCTCTGTGGTAATTAAACTTCTAGAAACTAAACTGCATAAAAAGTTGAATATTTTATGTAACTTGCTTTTTCTAAAAAAAAAATTGATATGCAATGAGGTTTGTGGTAGGACAGCCTGGCACTTCTGCTACATTTATGAAGGCTAGAGGAAACACTGCACACAACTGGACCAGAAGCAGTTGGCAGTTTGTTGTTGTTGTTGAATAGGGCTGGTGTTGTGGGTTCAACATATTTAGTAATGTAAATAATTTTAATTACTAGGTTTGCTGATGATGCTTAGTTGAAGTGAAACATATGACATCTGTCATGTCATTTCACTATTGGCATCTTGCCTGTTTCCTCATTATAGATCGAGGGAGCACTCCCAATGAATGGGAACACTCCTTTCATCTGCACATGAGACACTCATTCTGTGAAAAGTATGCCATGTTCAGCTGCTCTAGAAATGGGGCAGGTTGATCTCGATCAATAATATTAATACCGTTGCCGAGACTACACTTACCGTTGTAAGAGCAGTCCCACATACATCCTTAGGGTATCAGAACTGCTCCCATTTGGTTTGCGCTTCTCATACCCCAAGAATTTGGGTGAGGCCACTCTTACAATTGTAAAAGTGGTCTCAGTAGCAGTATTAACATACATTATAGCGGAGCGCTAACTCAACTAGAGTTAGGGTTGAGAAGGTACTTTCAGGTTAAACTCTTATTATGAGATCCTTATAACGCCGCTGTTTCTTGATAAAATGTTCTAAAAAAAGGATGTCCTGATTTGTCAGTTTTGAAGAAATTTGGTTCAGTGTTTTTTGGGGTTTTTTTTTTGCTAGGAAGTGACAAAGACATGAAAGATATCCTGAGTGACTCAGTTAAACTTGATTGTTGCATCACTCTTGAATCCCAGTGTCGCAGGATGTGCAGGAGCTTGTTGTCAAAGCCTATTTGCGACGAAGCAGTTTTTGAAATGTTGCACATATGAAAATGTAGTCTTGTGGTTTGCAATGGTAAAATGGCTGGGACTTGAAATTTAAGACTTGAGTTGATGTTAGGGGTGTTAATAACTAGATCAATTTAAAAATTTAGAAGAAAAAAGGTTGAAAAAAGTTATGATTAAAAATATTTATGAGGGCACATGCACAGGTTGCATTTGTGCACGAGTCAGGGTGGAGGGGACATATTTGCACTGCACAGATGGATTTTGTTCATCTGCAGAATTAGCTTTTGCCATGTTTTCACAGATTTACTTAGGTTCTTGGCATAGCTGTTGGAATACAAAAATTGCGTTTTTGCAGATGGACTTTGGTTTTAAAGCTAATCTACGAAAACTGTTGTGTTGGGTGCCTTGTGTATGGCTCGAAGGGCCATGGACAAACCACGATATAGGCCTGAGACACTGTGTGCAATGGGTCTGGTGCTTTGTTTTTGGTTTGCAGGGCCATGGACAAAGCACACTATAGGCCTGATGTACTGTGCGTGGCAGGTCTGGTGCTTTGTGCATTTTTCAGTTTTATTTTAGAAGTTTTGGCCAAGAAAGGCACACTGATCAGAAGGTCATTTCCAGGTGCTTTGCAGGAGCAAAAGAAGGTTAGTCAACTTGCTCTGAGTTACTCAGTATGTGAGAAGAGAATGTGGGATTCAAACCAAGGTCTACTGGGTCCCCAGGTTCACAGCTTTGTGCTCTAACCTGTAAGCTATATTGCCTCCTGCATGTCTATACACAAAGCATGCAATAGGCTCCATGCAGTAAGTTAAATGAATGGTGCTTTATATTTAGTCAGCAGGGGCATTCACAAAGTCTGCTATAGGTCTGGGGCAGTGTCTGCTGGGTCAGCTGCTTTGCATGTAGCCCACAAGGCCATGCACAGTCTGCTGTAGACCTGAGGCAGTATGTGATGGGTCATGTGCTTTGTGCGTAGCCCACAAGGTCATGCACAATGTCAACTATATACTCACGGCAGTGTATAATGGGTCAGAGGCTATGTATATAGCCCACAAGGCCATGCATAGTCTGCTGTATACATAAGGCAGTGTCTGATAGGTCAGCTGCTTTGCATGTAGCGCACAAGGCCATGCACAGTCTGCTGTAGACCTGAGGCAGTATGTGATGGGTCATGTGCTTTGTGCATAGCCCACAAGGGCATGTACAAAGTCAGCTATATACCTGCAGCAGTGTATAATGGGTCAGGGGCGATGTGTATAACCCACAAGGTCATGCATAGTCTGCTGTATACACAAGACAGTGTCTGATGGGTCAGCTGCTGTGTGAATAGCACACAAGACCATGCACAAAGTCTGCTATAGACCTGCAGTGTGTAACCGGTCAAAAGCTTTGTGTATAGCACACAAGGCCATGCACAAAGCCTGCTATAGATCTGCAGTGTGTAACGGGTCAGAGGCTTTGTGTATAGCACACAAGGCTGTGCACAAAGCCTGCTATAGACCTGCAGTGTGTCATTGGTCAGGTGTTTTGTGTATGGCCTACAAGGCCATGCACAGTCTGCTGTATACCCGAGGCAGTGTGTGATGGGTCAGCACCTTTGTATATAGCACACAAGGCCATGCACAAAGCCTGCTATAGACTTGCAGTGTGTGATGGGTCAGCTGCTTTGTGAATAGCCCACAAGGCCATACACAAAAACTGCTATATACCCAAGACAGTGTGTATGATAGGTCAGTTGCTTTGTGAATAGCCCACAAGGACATGCACATGGTCAGCTATGTAGCTGAGGCAGTTACGTGATGGGTCAGGTGCTTTGTGCATAGCCCACAAGGCCTTGCACATAGTCTGCTATATGCCCGACTCAGTGTGTAACATGTCAGCTGCTTTGTGTGTAGCCCACAAGGCCATGCACAAAGTCAGCTATGTATAGTACCTGAGGCAGTGTGTGATGGGCCAGGTGCTTTGTGTCTAGCACACAAGGCAATGAACAAATTCTGCTATAGACCCTGGGCAGTGTGTGATGGGTCAGGTGCTGTGTGTATAGCCCACAAGATCAAGCACAAAGTTTGCTGTATACCTGAGGCAGTGTGTGATGTGTCAGGTGCTTTGTGTATAGAGCACAAGGTCATGCACAAAGTCTGCTTTGGACCCGAGGCAGTGTGTAATGGGCAGGTGCTTTGTGTATAGAACACAAGGTCATACACAAAGTCTGCTTTACACCCGAGGCAGTGCGTGATGGGTCAGATGCTTTGTGTATAGCCCACAAGGCCATGTACAGTCTACTATATATCTGGGGCAGTGTGTCATGAGTCATGTGCTTTGTGTGTAGCCCACAGGTCATGCACAAAGTCAGCTATATGCTCGGGGCAGTGTGTAACGGGTCAGGGATTTTGTGTATATCCCACAGGGCCATGCACAAAGTCTACTATATACCTGGGGCAGTGTGTGATGGGTCAGGTGCTTTGTGTATAGCCTACAGGTCATGCACAAAGTCAGCTATATGCCTGAGACAGTGTGTGATTGGCCAGCTGCTTTGTGTATAGCCCACAAGGCCTTGCACAAAGTCTGCTATATACCCGGGACAGTGTATGATTGGCCAGCTGCTTTGTGTATAGCCCACAAGGTCATGCACAAAGTCTGCTATATACACCTGGGGCTGAGTGTAACAGGTCAGGGGCTTTGTGTATAGCCCACACGGCCATGCACAAAGCCTGCTATAGACCTGCAGTGTGTGATGGGTCAGGTGCTTTGTGTATAGCCACAAGACCATGCACAAAGCCTGCTATAGACTTGCAGTGTGTGATGGGTCAAGTGCTTTATGTGTAGCCCACAGCCTTGCACAAAGACAGCTGTACCTGGGGCAGTGTGTAATGGGTCAGAGGCTTTGTGTATAGCCCACATGGTCATGCACAAAGTCTGCTGTATAACCAAGGCAATGTGTGATGGACCAGCTGCTTTGTGGATAGACCACAAGGCCATGTGCAAGGTCAGCTATATACCTGAGGAAGTGTGCAATGGGTCAGGTGCTTTGTGTATAGCCCACAAGGCCATGCACAAAGTCAGCTATTTACCTGAGGCAGTGTGTAACAGGTTAGCTACTTTGTGTACAGCCCACAAGGCCATGCACAAAGCCTGCTATTGACCTGCAGAGTGTAATGGGTCAGAGGCTTTCTGTATAGCCCACAAGGTCATGAATAAAGTCAGCTATATGCCTGGGGCAGTGTGTAACGGGTCAACTGCTTTGTGTATAGCCCACAAGGTAATACACAAAGTCTGCTGTATACCTGAGGCAGTGTGTGATGGGTCAGCTGCTTTGTGTGTAGCCCACAAGGTCTTGCACAAAGTCAGCTATATAACCAAGGTAGTGTGTGATGGGTCAGGTGCCTTGTGTATAGCCCACAAGGTCATGCACAAAGTCTGTTTTAGACCTGAGGCAGTGTGTGATGGCTCAGGTGCTTATTGTATAGCCCATAAGGCCATACACAAAGTCAGCTATATACCTGAGGCAGTGTGTGATGGGTCAGGTGCTTAGTGTATAGCCCACAAGGCCATGCACAAAGTCTGCTATATACCCGAGGCGGTGTGCTTTATGTATAGCCCACAAGGTAATGCACAAAGCCTGCTATATAACCGAGGTGGTGTGCTTTATGTATAGCCCACAAGGTAATGCACAAAGCCTGCTATATACTTAAGGGACTGTGTAATGGGTCAGGTGCTTTGTGTATAGCCCACAAGGACATGCACTAAGTCTGCTTTATACCTGAGGCAGTGTGTGATAGGTCAGGTGCTTTGTGTATAGCCCACCAGGCCATGCACTAAGTATGCTATAGACCCAAGGCAGTGTGTGTGATGGGTCATGTGCTTTCTATTTGGTCCACAGAGTCATGTACAAAGCCCGCTATAGGGCAGAGGTAATCTTTAAATGTTCTTTTTAACAAGTAAGGCAATTCCTTGCAAAAAGCTATGTTAATGCGCCAGTAAGGGTTGAAACGTAATACAACAAAAATACAGAAATACACTGTTAAGATAAAAAGTTCCCTGAGCCTTGGTGAATCTGTGGTGTTCCTCTGTGTCTGAACAATCATGCGTGATACAGCACTGACATTGCCCTAACTTCAGCACCCCTTCTCAAAGCATTGGTGTCTGACTGTTTTCCATGCCTGAACAGACACTGATGATGCTACGGCAATGCCAGTGCTGTATCACATGATCATTCAGATCCCGAGCAACACCACGTCACAGATTCACCAAGGCTCTGGGAATTTTTTACCCTAAAATCACATTTCCTTACTTTTGTGGCATCAAGCTTCACCCTTACAGATGCTTAAACATAAGTTTGTGCAATGAATATGAAATGTAGGTCAGGATAGTACTGTACAGTACAAGTTTTAGTGAATTATCTGAGTATACTGACTGGACAACGAATCCCTCATGGTGACAATCTCGACAGGTTTTGAGATTGTCGCTGTGAGGGACCCAAAAGTGAAATTTAGCCCTTTCTGCATCTTTGGCCCCCCCCTTCAAAAAAACTCCCACTCAGAGTTAGATATCTTTAAAAGGTGGGGTTCAGGGGGCATAGCCTCCCAACAGAAAACACACAATGTCTGATAGGCCAAATTTCACCTGTCGACATTGGGGATCTCGCAATGCCGAACTTCGACAACAATGTTGTCGATTTGGCATGGTAAGACCAATTATCTGTAGGTTCCAGTAATAAGGGAAATGGTTTGGTCAGCTTTTGCTCTTATAGTATCCATATAAATATTGTGCCTCTCTAGAATTTTGCACAGCTTCTTCCAATCTAATTTAAGATCATGCATTATAGTGTTTTGAGATATCGTGAAACCCGATTAAAATATTTTTTTTTTCCAGGTGATATCACAGCAAGCAGAAGTCTTTGTAATGACTACAACAGCTAGCTCTTGGCAATTCTGTATCAGCATTACTGCATTTGATATAAAGGCAGTTAGTGATTGCAGTGACTGGAAAATGTCCATGAAAACCTCTCTGTGAAACTGTTCTCATAGTGAATGACAGTAATGCGACAGTACCTGGGCTACCAGCTTTAACGAAGTGTTGGCTGTGATCAAATGACGTGCTTTGTTACTGAAGTATTTTACTGCAGATATATATTCCAACTGTCTGTTTTGTTTCTGTGGTCTGTAGTGCTTCAACAGTTCATGATGATAAAAAGCATGTCTATCCATTATTATATCACTCAGTAATTGAAAGGCTTATATGGATTTATCCTTACGTCCACATCAGAATGAGCTTTCCTTTTATCTCATTAGAAATGCCAGCTTTCGACTTTAGAGATCCATTTAGGTACGATATACAGATCAGATCAGCATTTCTAAGCCATTTGAATCACTCCATAAAAAAGGCCTGGGCTGTGCAGAGTCACATGCAAACGTTTTTATTAAAGTTGAAAACTAAGAGAGAGAGAGAGAGAGAGGGAGAGAGAGAAGCTAGATGTATGACTTTTATTATGGCCCTATCTTCAGTTGCTATTGGAGGTGGTGTAAAACTAGTGAAAACTGGTTGCACCAATGCACCACCACCTGATAACAACATACACCATCAAAGATGGGTGCCTCCCACCAGGAAGCATTCTGGCAGTGACACTTGTACAATGCAGATTTATAATACAGATGTTAGAGGGTGCAAATGCTTGCTGACAGACTGGATTGTGTCTGCAACCAGGTCATACCATGGTATAGCATCAGGAACATGGCATAATACCATACTGTGAGCCGGTCACTACAGTTTGCACACAGGCATCTTACTGGATGTGTTACCCCTCACTACCCCCGTCACTTTGCATTCTTTGCCAAGGTGGGCCAGTGGTTCCTCTCTCCCCTACGGGTGTAGTGGCTTGTAATTCATGGTCCAGCCCCCCCTCGTTGCTGGGCCACAGGCCAGATTGCATGGTGGTGCAGTGAGTCCCTTTCCTAACACGCTGTGGCTCCCAATACCTTTGATACTACCCCCTCAATCTTCTTCTGGGTTTCATGGAGTTGCCACTGCTACTGCAACTGGTCAAAACACAGTGGCCCCATACCTGCCTGCTTTACTCATACAGTAGCTTGAAGGTGCAGAAGGTTGTGACCAATCATGCGAGGGCAACCTTGACTTTGTGGAAATGGTCCTGGGGGTCATCTGCATGGCATCCCTAGCCCTTTTTGGAACTGGTTGCTAAGGTCTTGTCTCGTGAAGGAGTCGTGACACCATTCAGTATAAACTGATGAAGTTGCAAAGCTGCTAACAATACTTAGAAGTGGAACCAATCACTCAGTACCACCCCTTGTGAAAGAGGAGGGGCCCCAATCCATTGGTTAATTGTCTCTTAAGGGTAACTTTCCAGAGCATGATTAGGAAAGAGTTACCAGGGCTAGCAATGTTTTTTTCATTTTTCATTTTAACTTTTTATTCAGAAACTGAATAGGATTACTCAGCTAAGACTAGCTCATTTCCAGAGAGGTCCTTGTGCAAAACAGCAATCAGTTACATACAATACAATAGTCACAAGTAACAAGCAGTACAAAAATGATATATACACAGTCATACAATATAAGACATACTTATGTTAAACAGCCATTACACAATGGATCAACATATTATCTAAATCCTATGGCAGTTCTTACTCATGCTTCATTAAATGTCCACTTTTTTATTGCACTAGCACAGATTTTCTTACCCCTAAGAGTTAAAGGTACAGTAACAAGTTCCAGGCTCAAGGACCACTATACAATAAATGTTTCCTACCTAATACTGTTTTTAAGTTCGGGAATTTGTACTCCAGACCTGACACAGTCCGAAGACCAGGCTTGACAGGTCTGACCTTAAACTAATCAGAGATATAATCAGGAACAAGTTGCTTTGTACATTTTTTTTTTTTTTATTTAGTTGTTTAACCAAGTATAGCACACATTTTGTCATGAAATGAACTAGATGAAGATATTGTCCTTCTGTAAGACTAACCCATCGTAACCTATCGTATAATTCCAACCTATGTGTTCTTTTCAGAGCACCCAAAATAAATTTGGCCAGTTTATGATACATACCATCCAGCCTAGCCCGACTCCCAGTCACTTGGTTACTGTACAACTTCAGTGATATGTTGATATAAAGCTATTGCCTCTCTCTGCAGTGTAAGAATATATAAGCATATTGTGATTCTGTCCAGGAACATTTCCAAAACATAAAGAATGGCCACGCAACCATATGCATCCATATTAGCCCAGTATTCTGCAAAGCAATCTGCATTACTGCTTGCATCTTGTTTTATAAGTGAGTGTGAGTGTGTGTATGTGTTCCTGACTGTTAATGCTAGGCTTCCAACTTTCATAGCCATAAATATAGATCTTACTACAGTGTATACTGTACCTATTCAGCAAAATTCTGCAACTGTACTCTGGGATGTGCCTTGCAAGAACCACTGCAGAAGTCTAAGTATTGGGAATATACTTTTTTCTCCAAACAGGTATTTGTTTCAGTGTATGGAACTGCACTGAGTGAAGACTGGGGGGAGGGGTTAAAATGCCCTTTGTTCTGTAGCTGTGTCAAGTGTACCATCCTGAACTCATGGGAGGAAAGGGGATTTAAATTGGTCTTTGTTCTGGAGCTGTATAAAGCGTACCATCCTGAACTCATGGAGAGAAAGGGGGGTTTAAATTGTCCTCTGTTCTGGAGTTGTGTGATGTGTACCATCCTGAACACATAGAAAGGAAAGGGGATTTAAATTGTCCTCTGTTCTGGAACTGTGTCGACCATACTATCCTGTGCTCATGGGAGAAAAAGGGGATTTAAATTGTCCTCTGTTCTGAAGCTGTGTGAAGTGTACCATCCTGAGCTTATGGGGAGAAAGGGAATTTATACTGTCCTTTGTACTGGAGTTGTATAAAGTGTACCATCCTGAACTCATGGGGAGAAAGGGGTTTAAATTGTCCTCTGTTCCGGAACTGTGTCAAGCATACCATCCTGAACATGTTGGGTGAAAGGGGATTTAAAGTAGTAGTACTGGATACTTAGGACATGAGTATCAAAGTTTTGCCTTTTGGCTGGAAGCATGCAGCCATAGTTCCGGTTTCCATATATTTTTTTTTTGTAATTCTTTGTTAACCAGGTAAGGCCCACTAGACACAACTGCCTGTTTTCAGGGGCGACCCAGGAGCTTTAGGCTGGTTAAGTGACTTGCTCAGGTCACACAGCATACAAGTGGAAGTTGGGGGAATCAAACCCAGGTCTGCTGAACCAAGCTCATTCACAGCTCATTACTCTAACCTCTAGACTATACTGCCAGCCAGATTGTAAATATTTTTTTCTAACAATCTTTAGTTTTTTAGATACTTAAAATGTATTTCCATTTTTGTGGAGCCACAGTAAATATGTCTGCTGCCTAATTTTCAGACAAGCCCCCCCCCCATGTCCCATCACGTCTTTTGTTTACTTCTGTGGGACCCTGTACTACAAATTCCCGCTGTCCCTGTGTAGTACTGCGAGTCATGCACATGTGCGGTTGGCAGCAGAGGGTTCCAGTTCAACATGGCGGGTGGAAGAAATGTAAACAAAAACAAGGGAAAACAGAGCAAATTACAGCATGATAATACAGTGAAAACAAGAAGGATTACCAGGAAAGTGCTCAGCAGAGCACAGGGAACAAACTGTTGCAAAAGATCTGATTTTTGTTATCTAGTACTGCTGCTTTAAATTGTCCTTTGTTCTGGAGCTGTGTTGAGAGTATGATCTCTGCACCCATGGGGCAAGAAACATAGAAACATAGAGATATAGAAGTTGACGGCAGATAAGGACCGCAAGGCCCATCCAGTCTGCCCATTTCTTTTTCTGCCTTATGAATGTGCCATCGGCCTTTGCTCTGTCAATGGCCTATCTATGTATTGCTCCCTTATGCCTATCCCATGCCTGTTTGAAGCCCTGCACTGTATTCATATCCACCACTTCCTGAGGTAGGCCGTTCCATGCATCCACCACCCTTTCTGTGAAGAAGAACTTCCTCACATTACCCCTTAACTGGCCTCCCTCTAATCTCATGCTCTGTCGTCTTGTCCTGCTATTTTTCTTATATTGAAACATGTTAGACTCTTTGACCTTGTTAATGCCCTTAAGGTGTTTGAATGTTTCGATATTACCACCTATTTTCCTCCTTTGCTCTAGGGTATACATATTGAGCTCCATTAATCTGTCCTCATATGTTTTCTGATGCAGTCCCTGCACCATTTTGGTTGCCCTTCTATGAACTGCCTCAATTTGGTTAATGTCCTTGTGAAGGTGTGGCCTCCAGTACTGAATGCAAACTCCAGATGGGGCCTAACCAGTGTCTTCTAAAGAGGGATTATTACCTCCCTCTTCTGACTTGTGATACCTCTACTAATACACCCCAATATCCCCCCTATCCTTACCTACTGCTTTAGTGGTCTGCTTGGATGATTTCAGGTCATTGGTGATGATGACGCCCAATTCTCTTTCTTCCCTTGTGACTGCTAGCAACTCCCCTCCCAGCCTATAGGTGGCTTCAGGGTTTCTCTTCCCTATGTGCATGATCTTACACTTTTTTGCATTAAACTCCAGTTGCCACTCTTCCGACCATTTTGCTAGTTTATCCAGATCTCTTCTCATTCTGCCCACCCCATCTGGATAATCTACTCTGTTGCAGATCTTGGTGTCATCTGGAAACAGACAAACCTTACGAGGGGAATTTAAATGTCCTCTGTTTTGGAGTAGTATCCAGAATAAGCTCTCTTTGCACAATGAGGATGATAGAGAGGGAGATTTGTATTTTGTCTGTAATCCTTGCACTGGGGGGTTATGTATCAATGTGGGAGAAGAGCGGTCCACGTAGCTCTGCAGCTGCAGACAGGCACACGGTGCCTGGTATGCACTAACAAATGCCTCTACAGGGCACCTGTCTGCAGACCCACCCCTCTGGCATGCTGCTGTGTGGGGTGGATTGAGGGACACAGGTGGGCATCCTATTGGATGCCTGTCCTGGGTCCCACAGTGGATGCCCTGCTCCACGTAAGCAGGGGATTGTGGGAAGGTGTGGGAGGGACAGCTTGAATGTGTACAGGTGAGTGCTCAAATGGCTGTCCTGAGCCCTTCCTGTCCACCCAGAGGGCTAGGGCAGCATGGTGGGGGTGGCAGGGTGGCTGTGTCCACCGCAGCTGTCAGTCAGAATTCTGGGGGGAGGCACACAACAGATACAGCAGGGTCCCTGCCTGCATATCCTGTGCTCTCCTTGCCTAACACTTAACACTTTCAGGAATGGCGCAAAGTACGGGCACACCCACCTCAAACATGGCCCCGGACTGCCTGCACACTTAGCTGCATGACTGGCCAGGGGTTGCAGTGAGGAAGGGACAGATGTCCCTTCTGTGCATACTCACAGAGGTCCACAGGACCCCAGTGCATGTCACTGACTCTTACGATTGCCTAAGTGCCACAGATCCGTAGTGCATACGCAATCTGCACAATGATGCATGGAACCCAAATTACAGTATCTCTTTGTAGTCTTTGCAATAATTATGTTTAAATCGGAATCATTCAAAAGAGTGTTTAAATAAATATTGCTTCCCTTCAATTTTCAGCAATATTCTCAGCTGTATTTGAGCACCCTTTTTTTAAATGTTTAGTTGAAATTTATGAACAAAACAGGAATTACACAATAGTTGTACATGTTCACTTATGCTTACATAACATAAAATAAGTTGCTATACTACACAACAAACAACACTTCGGTTTCTTACATACTCTGTGATTTAAATTGATGTATCATCTATACACGCCAGAGAAATAAGTTATCCATTGTAGGATCATACCGTGTAACCACACCAAACAGTTGTTATACTTTTAAAATGGTGTAAGTGGCTTTACAGGTTATAAGATTTCCAAAGTCCAACCACACCTTTTTGTATGCCCTATTCTACCCCCTGGCTCTATAAATAATTTTTTCCAGGATTTTATTTTATTTATTTTAGTTTTTATTGACCGAGAAAGGAGGGCTAAGAAATTCTGCCTATTTTCAGCCTCGTTCCAGGGGGTGAGAGGAGGTGGAAACTAACTGAAACCGAACCAGATTAAACTGTTGGTGGTTTTCTTAGAGAATGGGGGGAATTTGGCTAGGACATTAGGAAATTCCCTTAGTCTTTTTAAGAAGTGCCATGGGATTTTTCCACCAAAGCAGGCAGACAGAACCTCGGTTTAATGTCTCACCCAAAAGACGGCACCTCAGGATAATAACATTCCACTCATGCTGCAGCACAGTGCCAGTACTGGGTTTTACCTTAAGTTTCTGGTGTGGGGCTAGAACCCACAACCTTCCAGTCTTCTGGCTTCAGATGCAAGTGTGCAACCTGCTGAGTCACTGACCCTACTTGATGATGGTGTTTTCCAGCATACAACTGAGCCACTCATCATGAGAACATGCTACTGGGTCCTTCCACACTCTCATTATTACCAACTTGGCAGACACCACTGCTAGGTATAATAGTCGGAGTTGTCCAGGGATTCATTCTTCTATCTCCTCCAACATCTCAACAAAAGGCCTCTTGGGGAAAAATCTAACACTTTATTCTTGCGTATCTCCCAGTGTGACTAAAATACCATTCCAGTAGCACTGGAGTTTGGGACAAAGTAGTAACGTGTGGGAAGAATGCATCAAACTCCCCACATCTAGGACAACAGCCATCATATTTAACGGAATATTTTCTCAGTTTACCAGGAATGTAATATGCCTGGTGTAGTGACATGTATTGTACAACTTTCACCCTACTTGGGATAGGGGTGCGGATACCATCGTTGTGCTGATCGGCCCATGTGTCATCTGGGATCTCCTCACCGAGTCACCCCTGCCTTTTTTGTTTGTATTGATTAGAGGCAGATTTGGTATTAAAAATTATCTTCTTGTATAATCGAGAAACTAGACTCATGCCCTTCTCTCTGCTTCACCTAGTGTCAGTGCTATTGAGGAGGACAGAGTTAATCATAGCTCCCAGGACAACAACCAGACAATGATGGACCTGACTATACCAAAACAGTTGCCTCGGTGGGAGTGAGTAGTCGGCCTCTAGTTTTCGTACTAATTTAAATGTCCTTTGTTTTCTTAGGTGTCCCATCAGGAGTATACACATGTATTTCTATATTGCAAACCTTGTATTACTCTAAAACTTTGAAGCCCCAGGATTCTCCCACATTTGTGTGAGAACCCCTATTTCAGCTGGGACCTGTATATGTGCAGGGACTCTGTTCCAAATATGTAGTAAGTGTTCAAGTATAGGGTTTTCTTTAAAAATTAAAATTTTTTTTTTTGCAGAGCCATGTAGTAGATCTGTTAACCTACACTTGCCTGTCCATCCCGTCTCAATCAGAATAGCCTTTTTTTTGTCCATTGGATTCCACCCATGAGCACCCATGGTTTGACAAAGATGAACTAGCATGCATCAGGCACTGCTCCCTGACCTTATCGGACACTGGATACATCTGGGCTAATTGCAGATCATTTATTTAATGCTGGTAATCTCTGACATAGTGAACATAAAATGAATAATAGCACACTAGAATTAAATTTGGAAACAACAATTAACAGAAGGGGTCAGCGTTGGGGTTGAAAAGAGTGCTTAAGGAAGGAAAAAGACAAGTTTTTATGCAAACTACTAGTAGACAGGCCTGTTAGCACAACGGCTGTATCACTGCTTGCAGCCTCAATGGCTCAGGCTTATGACTCAAGATCATTTCAGTGGACACCCAGCAGGAAGAGGAGGCTTGAGCATCCCAGATGTCCTCCTCCTCCTCCTATGTGGAGTACAGGCTACAGACTCTGCTGCACTACCATCTCATGGGTTACAGTAGTCAGCAGAGTAGCTTGTGAGAGAGAGGGCGCAGACTGCCTCTGTGCTATCATGCATTACATGGAATTGGCCTAGGTCCCTTGCCATTGCCATCCTGTGTGTGTTGGGGGGACTGGAAACATCTTGGCTTAGCAGGATGGTGGTGGGTACTATTGAGACCCACATCACAGCCTAAGGTCAGTTGGGTTCAGTCTCTGGAGTCTAGACAATAAGAAAAGCCACCTGAAGGACCTCTCTATGGGAGAAAGTGGTGGGTATAGAACCCCAAGATAAGGAGGTGCTCGGGCTGGGCAGTTACCTATGAGAAGCTGGTGAGGGAAAGGGCTGGAATGTAAGTTTAGGTTTACTTTAGGTACTGTTCTACTAAACTGCTCAGATCACCTTTACAACTCATGGAAAGACATCACAGTACCGGACCAGTACATAAGTTTACAGAATAGCGTTTGACCAGTTCTGCCTCCTGATTGGCTGAGAACTTATTAAGTGGGGCAACACCTTGCAAGAACAGAACAGCATGTTGCTGGAGCAGTGTAACACAGGTGTGTTTTTTTTTCCCAATGTAACTGCTCAATGTAGAAAGGTAAATTTGCAAATAACATCACCACATGATAAACCATCACCCAACAAAGGAAAGAAAAAATGCTAGCTAAAACTTTACATTACATTCAGTGTCCAACTTCACACAAAAATACACACTCTTCCAAGTAAAACACATAGACTAACAGACCCTCTATACACACACACACACACACACACACACACACACACACACAATGAAAACAGAAAAATGCCAGCTAACATTTTTCATTACATGCAGTGCCAACTTCACATAAAAACGTCAACTTCCTCAAAGTAAAACACAAGGATTAACCTCCAAAAGAAGGCTAGTTAAAACATTTAATTACTTGCAATACCTAAATTAGAGCCCTTACCTCCCAACACTGCAAAAAAAAAAATACCAAAGGGTCCGACCCATGATGTGAGTCAGCCAGCATGTCTTCTGTGTGCAGCAAACCTATCACGTTCAGTACACAAAACCATGTACAGTAGTTTTCCAAGGGCATCTACAGCAGCTAATTTTCTGCTCCTAAATCCTTTCCATGGGTGCAGAGCTCCATGAGAGGGAAAAGGGTGGCTGAGTCAGGGACCATGCATCCAAAAGGGATGCCTACATCGCATCACAAGTTGATCCAATGGATAAACTTCTGTTGGGATGCCCACATCCCAACACAGGTTTATTTTATTTTATTTTTTTTGTTTTATTAAAATCTAGGAATTGTAATACCTTTGAGCCAGAAGCTCTTTTATAAAGGTTCCACATCAGCAATGACAGCAGGACATAGGAGATATAACAGATTATGCAATTGATGACACATTTTGTAAAGGTATACAGAGTCAATTAGAATACGATTATGGCAATATACAAGGACCACAATACGTAATACAATATACAAGAGAACCAAACATTTAATTTACAGTAAACACAGGTTAAATATGAAGCAAGTTAACTTAACATGATTATGAGCTTACAGAGTGGGTAGGACAGTGTGGGAATTGGCCAGAGGAGGCAATGTCGAAGAGTGTGGGGGAAGGGGGGAGTGGAAGGCTTAGAGGAGAGATGGACACCAAGAGAATCAGCCAGAATGGGCTTAGTCAATGGAAGGGGGAAGGCACAATGGAGAGGGGGTAGGGTGGCAGGGGAAGATAATGGGAAGTGTGGGCAGTTGCAAGGGGGGGGGGTGACCAAGGGTGAGAGAGATTAGGTAGGAGGAGGGGTAGGAGTAGTTAGGGCAGGATAGTGCTGGCATAATTTCAGTGGCTAGTGCCAAAATTGTCTAAGTGTTAGTTGATCCATTAGACTACACTGACCTGTAGGGCTGGGGGGGAATTGTGGGATATGGCAGTGTGTGCCATATCCCTTTTCAGTGTCAGTAATGAACATTGTTCTTTCTTGGCTCTCCCTGTCCTCCAGTCACTGCCCCAAACCTTGATATGGAGTTCGGGGAAAGGGATGTTGATGTGTGACCAATATTGCCAATACGTTGCTGTGTGTGTGTGTGTGTGTGTGTGTGTGTGCACAGGTTCTGTTGCAGTCCTCCATGCTGCAGAGACTATGCACTCCCAGCAGCATGACAAAACTGGTGGTAAAAATGCAGAGGATCCTGCACAGTCCCCTCTTAGCTCCCCCACCTGATCTGGTTTGCAGGAACATGTGCTAGGCAGACATCTGATAGGAGGTGGTGTTGGGTGGCCAATGTGGATGACAAGGAGCCCACTGCAAGTGCAAAGGGGGGGCCTCCATATTAAAGTGCAGTCCTATGCATACATGTAGGTAGTGGTTGGCTCACTGCTCTGTCTACACTGCTAAATCAACCCCATGCAGATCAACCTTTTCAAATGGAGGCTGGGGATATAATCTATTCCAAGTAGCTGTTGACAAGCTCATGAATAGGCAGCAGATCATGCATGTTCAGGAAAAAGCTCACACATTACCACTACTATGCAAAGTCTATGGACTGAATGAAACAAAAAACTTAAAAAAAAAACATACTTTACTTATCATTAAAAACAATCTTTGCTGGCCCGAGGTGCTAAGGGTTGAGGCGCTGGATGCCATACCTCGCGCCACGCTGGCAACCCAGGTTCAGGAATGGACTCAGGGCACTGGGGGCTGGCAGGGGAAGGAGAGGATCGAGCGCCGGAGGACTGCTCTCCTTTCCTGGGGTGGGATGGGTGGCAAGCCTCGCTCTGTAGTGGCCCCTGGTGGAGCCCGGGGGCACTACAAGTAGCGGCACAGGAGGGACAAAAAAACAGAAAAAATGGAAACAGCTCCAATGGCAGCCAGATGATGGTTGCGATTCTCCGCTACCACCGGAGTCCTCCAGGGAGCCCTCTCTTGGTCTCAGCAGTACACCGGACCTACTTAGAGTGCGCTGGTATGCCCGCCCCGGTGTCTTCCCCCTCGGAGGAGGGGGACCCACCTGGCACAAGGGTTACACTGGGATACTTCGGGGTCGGCTGCAATGTGGGACTGAGTAGCGGCTTGAGAGGGGACAGTCAGGATGAGTCAAGAACATGGCGGCCCAAAGGAGTGGGGGGCATTGGGGACATGGGGGGAAAAATATCATGCAAAAAAAAACAATCTTTAAGTAAAATAACTAATTCTCAACCTGGGATTTGGCTTTATAGTAACATCCTTCCTGCTGGTTGTAATCCCTTGGCATGTGGACTCAGAATCTCAACACACTGTTTGGGAGGTTACTATAACATTGTGCTTGAGTTGCCATGTGTTATTCATTACATAACACAGACAGTGAAGCCTTATTGCATCTAAAAACATATCAACAAATAATGTTTTGCTTTAAATTTAAAACTTTCCATGCATGGGGCCAAGCTAACATTGAGTCAATTGACATACTAACGTGTAATCACAGTTCCCGCTCTGTCAGCAGCCTACCGCAAGTGGGTTGGCTGGCAGCACTAGCGTAATCCATGCAATCATCTCTCTAGCACTGCCAACTGACCTGCTAGTGTTATGCTGCCTACTGAGCGGTAACAGCAGTTGACATGCGTTAGCATGCAGCTCGCCCCACTGAGAGACAGTGCAGTCCTGTTTTAGTACAGTGATTGAAAAAGCCCACCCCCTAAAGTGTCTGGATGCACGTAGCATCACTGATAAACTCTCATTGGTAGGACAACTATTTCTGGTGGTGATATATGGAATCAGAAGGTTGTTAAGATACTGCAGCTCCCACCATTTAGGGCCTTAGATGTCAGCAGAACAACTTGAGCTCTATTTGAAAAGGGACAGGCAGCTAGTTCAAATAGTGATTGATCACCATAATGGGTTCAAGCCAGCCATTCCCAATTAAGAAAAGTACAGTTGCGTTCTGAACCAGCTAGAGTCTTCAAAGTACCCTAAAGGTTAACCCCGCATACTGTGCAATATACTAGTCCAGTAGGGAGGTCACAGAGGCATGGAATAGAGGGCTGAAAAGGGATTGAAAGGCCATAGTCTCTCTATACACTGGAGATGGTAAAAGGTGCACTTTGCAGTTGCAAGGATCTGAAGTCCCAATTCAAGGTCTCCATCTGTGGGTACCCACAAACTGCACACAATATTGATCGTCTACTGAGATACAACATCTTACATCTACACAGGAGAACCCAAATAAATGTTGCACTTCCCTCAGCCTTCTCTCTGAACCCACCAGTATCATCTCAGATGTGTCTGGGTTTGATTTCAACAAGCTACTTGACATCCACTGCCCAATCTCTGTGGGACTATACTAGGAGAATAAAGACAATATTTAAGAAAAACATGAGCTGCTGCTTTAAAAATTGCTGAATCAACCACACTGCAAGTAAAAATATTTTGAAATAGTGGCCCATAGTTTTGGATCTGACTGTTATGCAATTTTAAATTACCAACACATCGAGAAACACACTTTGGTATGCAACTGCAGTGTTCAAATGACGTCTGAAAGAACAAATTGTGTTTGATCTCTCAGCAGAGTCTGACAGAACTTCTTTTGACTGTCAAATGTTCTGCATAACTAGTGCAAACTTTTGTCATGGAAATTGCCATTTTCATTGCTACCTTGAAAAGTTTTATGTGTGGCCTCATTTGTAGAATTCTGTTTCACTCAGTTTGTATCGTCTGCTGAAAAGTCATGTCAACAGTGTGCCATATCATGCTGAAGCCTGTCATCTCATTCGCCACGCTGCCATTAGGCAACATGATCCGATGCATTATGTGGGTATTGTCGCAGCAGTGACTGCAACTTTGCTCTAGGCACAGGCATGCTATTATCGATCTGTTTTCATGGCTGGTTATTTCCATGTGTACCTTAGGGTATTTATCTAAATTATTGGCAATAAACCACCATGCATTACATACAGCAACATGAAACTCAATAGATAGAAGCTTTATTTCCATTAATGTTATTATTTCATTTCATAAGGTATCAGATAACTAGATTCCACTAATGTACTGCTCTGAAAGAGCTATTAGCACTAAACAATAACAGAAAGAAAATGAAAATAATTTTTAAAGAGCAACTCTCTATTATAATATAAAACTTAAAATCTCTATATTCATGCCAGTTATGCTTGCTGTTTTCTAGTTTTTTTATTTGTGATATTTTTTGTTACTTGTTCCTGCTGTCAGTCTACTAACTATTGCAGATCATGCAATACTTGTTATACTGAGTCTTTAAAATGTATCCAACTCTCCCCTGTGGACCTCAGAATTGCTGTTTGTGACATCACAGTCTGTTGTCATGGTGACCACTATGATGTCATAAACAAAATCACTGGGAAGTTAGCTGAGGAGAGGCCAATGTTTTTTATACAGATTTTTTGGAAAGACTATCAAGATGAGCTGTTGAACCTTGGAAAGGAGCATAGAAAATGAAAACAAAAGTATTCTGTAGTAAATTGTAATAGCTGAAACATATTTATGAATGTACATGCTGAAGCGCAGAGTTGCTCTTCAAAGGTGGTCAGTTCTTAAATTTAAATTTCTTTTTCATATGCCTTTTATCCTCCTGTGTCCAGAGGGCAGCTGCTTCAGCCCAGTCCCCAGCTCCCTCGTCTCCCTAGGTAACACGTACTTGGTCTAAAGTTTCCTCACAAGTTCCTCCCTTATGGCAGGGCTGGAGAAGGAGGCCGTCTCTCCCTTCCAGTACAACAAATCTGAGGCGGCCCAAGTCACGAACCGAGTGGTGATGCAGGCTCTGAGACAGCCAGGCTGAGCTTCATTAAGGCCCCCAATGCTCCATTTTCCACTTTTCTCCCCACCCTGCTACGGAGCATTGGACTAGTGCGGGAAGGCACACCCATCCGACATTCCCACAGTCTCCTCCCTTCCATTGCTGCCCTGATACTGCTCTGTCTCCAGACCTCCACCTGGGGGCAGCCTAGGCCGGACTAACAAGCTTCCCCACCCCAGAAGAGGAGATCAGTCCCTTGGACCTTCAGTCCTTTCCCACCCAGGCTGAGCCCCAACAACCCAAGTCCATTCCTGAACCCGGGTCACCGGTATGGGAAAAAGTAAGAAACATATGACATGGCACCTCATCTCTCCTCACCACCAGCACAGGGCCAACCTTACATTTGATTTCTGAGTATTTTTCCTTTTCCTTTTGCTTATTAGAACATGTACTACTTCATAGTAATATCAGGTGTAATATGTAGAACGGTGCTTTACCTAGAAGCTAGCATCATCTACAGCAGCTCTATTCCTTTTCATACCTCATCAGTATTGTGGCATCACTAGTAACCTCTACTGGGTCCCTTTGTCATACACTGCACAGCGTACAGCAAAACCGCGCAACAGGAACAGCGCTGTAGGGAAGAGCGAGAGGGTGCAAAACCGTGGAAGGGTGTATGCACGGTAGTGCACCCTCTCACTCTCCCAGGCAAAGGATAAGACCTCTGCTGGGACAGGGGTCCACTGAGCAGCTGCTGTGGCTCGACGTGATGTGCAACTGCCAGCAAGGGAGGCATGAGTGTGTTTGGGACTGGGCTTGGATTCCCAGTACCAGACGCATGGATTTTTTAATTTGTCACACTTTTGTGTGATTTTAACTGTTAACCCCCGAGTTAGATATTTTAGTTGGGGGGGTTCAGGGATGCAGCCCCCCATAATGGGGGGTGCAGACTTATGCCTCTGGCAATATATTGCTCTGTATTGGCAGCGTGGTATATTGCTGCGACATAATGTCTTGCGACATTATGACCCCGTGCCCTAGTAACCAGTCTAACAGCTGTGGAGTGACTCTTCCTGAGCAGTTGTGATGTCACAGTCAAAGTCTGTGATTCTTCAGCTGTGCAGCTGCTGTGCAGACTGTCAAATTCTTTGATTTTTTTTTGTGCTATGCAGACAACCAAGTTCTGTGATTTGTACCATATTTTCAGTGAACACTTTAACATCACTGGCCCTGTTAATCAGTAATTAAAAAAAATTAAGTGAGAAAAAAACAACTTCAGCTAGGGACCCAAAAAGAGGAAAAGGGTAAGATTAGTTTTAAACAAACCAGAAGCCATATAACAGGGATGTTAAGCAGACTACACTGGAGTCCCGTTTGCAGTGATATTATTATGCTAAACTTATTAAATTGCGTGATATTTTCTTTTGGACCAACTTAGACACTGTACACAGAGGTACTGTACACTGAGGTTTTAGTTTAGTAAACAAGCTACTGGGTCACTAAGGCCCCTTTATCGAGTGCTAAGAGAATGTAGGAGCATCTAAGAACCTCAGGGTGGAGGATAGTGGGACTGAGACACAGCCAGGCAAGAGGGAGAGCTTAATATCCCTTCCTGTGCTGGAATCTGGTCACCAGGGTGCGAGGTTGCAATCTGATTGAGTCTCAGGGCTGAGGCTTGGGGATTGCCAGTTGCCAACCTCTGATCGGCTAAAGAATCTTGGCATTGTTTTGGACTGTGGCCTGACACTTAAATCACAGGTGTCAGCCGTGATCCAGACCTCATTTTACAATCTGAGAAACATCGCCAGGATCAAACATCTGATACCCTCAGGTGATCTGCCAGCACTAGTCTATGCCTTGTGACCTCGTGCCTTGATTACTGCAATGCCCTGTACCTGGGGCTGTCGGGGATAGATCTTCACTGCCTGCAGCTGGTGCAGAATGTGGCTGCCAGGTTGTTGACCAGCCTATCTAGGTTGTGTCATATTACTCCTGTGCTGCGCTTTTTGCACTGGCTGCCAGTTAGGTGGTGGATCTCCTTCAAGGTCGGTTTGCTGACCTGTAAGGCCCTGCACGGTGAGAAGCCTGGCTAACTGCAAGACCTCCTATGACCCTACTGCCCCATCTGCCCCCTTTGCTCCACAGATGAGGGACTGTTAGAGGTTCCTAGGGTCTTCCTAAAAACATTGGGTGCCCGCGTTTTTTCCCTTCGCAGCCCCAACTCTATGGAACTCTCTCCCTCGTCATATGTGACATCGCCACTGTGGATGTATTTAAACAGGAGCTAAAAACTTGCTTATTCAAGCAGGCTTTCTCTCTGAATTAGGCTAATGTTTTAACTGACAAATAAGAGTGATTTATTTATTCTTCTGTTATGTATTTATACTGTATTTTAAATGTTTTTAGAACATTTTGTGTAAAGCACTTCAAGTCGAAATGAGAAAATGTGCTATACAGATGTAACCCCCAGGTGGCGCTATCCCAAGGGCTACTACCCCCTGCCTGACTGACTACTGACAGGTTGAGGGGCCTAGGTCCAATGGCGGGTGCCTCCGCCCAGAGGTCAGGGTTTATACTGTCTATTCTGACTTGGTCACAGCCCTCTGGGACACTGTAACCCCCCTTTCTTCCCACTAGTGGCCCACACAATACATCAGGAGTATCTTCACAATGTACACTTACCCCCAGGACTGGTTCAGTCAGCTTGACTCTGGGGACCCCTGTAAAGCAAAATGATGTAACACGATAGCCACTGTACAATACTTTAACATAAACACATACCTTAGTCAGTGTAACTTTGCTGAAACAACCAGATCTGATTTATTTAGGGGATGGCAATAAGGACAGGGGGAAATCAGGTTAATTAGATCAATCACATTAATATTCACAGTACTGTGCGCAATTTCAGAGTCCCTAAATGTCACTTTCACTGGGTACCCAGGATGGGGGGGGGGCTAGCCAGGATCGGTGCAGCTGGTTGGGGCCCTGTGATGGAAGAACACTTGCACACTACCCAATTGTAATCCGGAGCCAGTTGGCTCAGTTCATGTAACAAGAAAGAGAGAAAATCAGATGAAACACTTGCAATTAAAGGTACAGATGGTAGGGAGCTACCCTGATTTGCACTCACTAACTTAATGTGGGACGCTGTCCCCGAGAGTGGTGTGGATTTCTGGATGCCCTTCGCATAGCAGGGCAACAAGGTTCTGCAAGCAGGACATAACCCACGCATTTATATGTAAAAGAAGTTACTATACCAGGCAGCTGCTCTCAGGTCCCAATCGCACTTACTGCCGACCTGGGGAGTTCGCGATGCAACTTCACTTTCCTGACAGACCGAGCGCAATGAAGCAGTTTCTCCAATCCTCTACAGGGTGAGCCTGATTCTTGACTATTCAGCCTCTCCTTTCCTCAGTAACAGCGGATTCAGTCCGAATTGCCACGGCAAATGTGCCGCCCAACTTTAGGCCTCCACACGCTTCCCGTGCGAAAACTGTGCAGCGCAGAAGCCAGGAGCTCCTTCCCCAGTCGCGGTCACAACGGATCTGCCTTCTCAGCCACCAGGCAGGGAATTATAGTCGGGCACCACCCGGTCCAGTTGGTGGGCTTCAGTTGCCAATCACTCAAAACTCCCCCCATTAGTGCGAAAAGGTGCCACAGTCCAGAACTTCACTTCCCAGAATTACTAGCTATATCCCCCATGGCCAGCCAGCTCCCGAGAGAGTCCTTATCCTGGTTGGTCGCTCAAATTCCATTTTAGGTGCCCCTTCTACCTGATTGGATCTAGCCTGCAGTTCAGATCCAAAATGGAGGGGGCAAAGCACACAAAGTCCCAGCTGCAAGAAAGGCAGGTTAGATAAATTACATTTCCACTACCACTCTAACGGATCTCTAGCAAACAGTTACATCTTTGAATAGTGCTCACTCTGCCCACTTAGCGACGGCAGAAACGGAGCAATTTGTCAGCAGCTCAAGCGGTACTCGAGCAGGGAACCACACAGTTATCCATGTACTAATCCTGCCTGCAAACAGACAGCTCTTAAAGAGATAGTACCAGAGGCTCTAAAAGCACTCACAAATAAACGGCTTAAATGCCGAACACCATCCAGGCTGGGGGTCTTTAGGCAAGCTCCTAGGAGACTTTTGGGAACCCCCATTTGCAGGGGGGTTACACTAAATAAAATATGAGTGAAAGGGAGAGACTTTGGTTGAAGAAAAAAATATCCAGTGTTGGCAGACTGAAGTAAAAATATCTGCAAACACTATCCGCATGTGCTGCCTGATCATCTTGGCTTCATGGTTTATCGTTCTCTGCGTACACAGCAGACAGTCTCCTTAGATGAATAGGTTATTCAGAATCAATATGGAATTGGAAGGGCTGACCTCCAGTTATGTATTTAAACTATCAGTTTAATCAATAATAAATGTTCTGAATTAATTTTCATTCCATGTAGTTCTTAGAGGAGAAAGTAAGAAGACAGGCTGTGGTTACAGGCTGCTGGTTTTGTGGTGCATGTGAATGTTTTAAATGTCTCATTTAAGCAGTCTGTATTGTATTCTGAATGCTAGAAATGCCTACTGCTAGAAAAAAAGGCAATTGTAATTTTAGTGAGATGTGTAGTGGGTAGACTATTTATGGGAGATGAAGCATTTAAAGGCACATTATGCCACTTCTGTTTCTTTTTTACCTCCTTCCATAGTCCACCAGCCAGGACCTCCTTCTGCACTTTTGTCATGTCACCTGTTCATCTTCAGACTTCCTCCTGACCATACTCTAGTGGACCTCAGGGCACACGCAACACATCACTGCATGTCTTCCCTCCAGTCTGCCCACAAGGTGGGGTTCTGCCTATCAGTGCCACAGCAGACTAATTCCCTCTTATCCAGTTGTCCATGACAGAGGTATTCCTGAGGCCACCCCTCTGCTGGGACTGGGAGGCAAGAACCCAGAGTGGAAGTTGGTGGGCAGACAGAGTGCTACTTATCCAACCAGCAACCATTTTTTCCTGGTTTTCATCCCTCCACCCATCCACACGCACAAACATGGCATGGTAGCCTGGGGATGTGCAGTGGTGTGTATGTGTTCACCCACTTTGCCAAGTTTAACGCCACCAAGCTATCACCAGCAGCTGCTAGAGGAGCCACACTCATAAAGACTGCCCTTCCAGGAGGAGGGTGTCTTCAGGGACTCTTCTGCACCCATCCACTGGCCTCTGCATCAGTTGTCCCAGGGTCAGAGCATTAACCTGGGTTGGCAGCATGACAAGTAGATTCCCAATCAGTTGGCATCATGTAGCTTGCTTGCAATACTTTCTTTAATGAAAGCTGTGATCTGAACCTCCATGACAAAGAACTTGTTTGTTTGTTTTTTAATGTAAGTTTATGGTAACAATACATTTTTATGGCTGCAAGAAGTCATGTGTTCAGGAGAGAAAATGGGAAAGCAGAACCATTGCATATTATGGTGCTTTTGGATCTGTGATTCCACTGGAGTGAAATCCCATCACTAAAATGAGTATGCTACAGATCATAGCACTGTCCCCCATTTCTCTTCCCTTCCCTCTCCTTGTCTTCCCATCTCTCCCCTATCTTCCTTTCACTTCCAAGATCTAGTTTTACTTGTACAGCCTGCCACGGTGGATCTCAGCCTCCAAGAGCTGTTCCTGTTTTATTATCTATTTAGGTTTTTGTTGACCTTAAAGGACTGTGCAATTATGCCTATTTTCAGCCTGGTTGGGGGGGGGGGGGAGAGATACTGGTGGAAACCAACTGAAATTGAACCAGATTAAGCTGTTGGTGGTATTTGTATTGAATGAGGGAAATTTGGCCAAGGCACAGGAGACATTCCTCTACTGTTTTGGAGAAGAGCCATGGGATCTTTAATATCCACCTGGGCAACCACCAGAACAGGAAGGAGGGACCTCGGTTTAACGTCTTATCTGAAAGACAGACTTTGTACTGTTTATCACAGCCGTCTCAGCCCTCAAGGGCCTTTTCATTTTTTTTCTAGGGCCTGGACTGTGTGTTCTAGCTGTGCCTGTGAATTTGTATTCAGGCCATGCCCTGAACCTTTGTGTGAATGCAGTGCTGGGTCCTGTAATGAGAGCCACGCGGCGGGGATGTCCCAGAGATCCTGCTCTGGCTGCTGCTCAGACTGCATGGTTAAATTACATTTTTTCTTCAATCTCTTAACTCTACCTGCAGTCAGACTCTGATAAAAAAACTAGCGGAAGGAGAGAAAACCCATCCAATGATTGCGTTCTACCTCCTCGAACCCCCCTCAACCAACCTCAGCAGAATATGCGTGCCTGCATTGGTCACACTGATAGAATACAATGCAGCCTTTTTTGAATGATACATACTGTTCTGTGCAGAGGAAGAACACTCCCCCTGAAACCAGCAATAAAGAAACCCTTCCCACCCACCTGCTCAGCAGCACCTGATTCCCCCTCCCCCAACAGCCCCAGCAAGAAGCACCCAGCACTGACACATATTGCTCCCATCCACTCAGCACCACCACCATTCCTCATGGTACACAATAGAAATTATACTTCAGCCTGGGGTGGTGGAATGATAACTGGCACAGACCCACCTCTCACCGCCTCTTCCTGATTCCGTCTGAGTGAATGATCACCTAATTGTGGTTGAGTCACAGTTTTGTAGTTAAGCTCTGAAGCACTGAGAGACAGCCACCAAAAGGTGATGCTGACCAGACCGCAAGATAAGACGTCTGATCTGGGAAATAGAAAGGGATTGGGGGAATAGCAGCGGAGGAAGGTGGGGGCCCAGCACTAGGGACTGGACAGGTTCAGCTGTAGCAGGGTTTCTCACTTTGTGTTAAATGAGATGCAAAGAGAAACTCACTATAAGAGACTTATAAAGTCATTAATAACTTTTGTAACATTTGTTGAAGGAGGGCTAATGGCTGGGAAGGAATTTGGTAGCCTGGCACTGTGGACCAGAATCCTAACCCACTCTAGGATTTAAGTGCATAAAAAAAGGATCAATCATTGGCTTCTGATTGCAGTTTGAGTCTGTTGCTTTCCGAGAGAGAGAGAGAGAGAGAGAGAGAGAGAAGCAACTGTCAGCAGTCTATGGAGAAAATAGTAAAAGGCATGATGCTGCTATAAGAGAAGGGAAGGGGGAATCAGATATTTCAAGGAAGCCAGTGAGACTGTGGGACTGATTTTCAAAACGGCCCTGGACTGCCAAGAGGGACTTGCAGCAAAAGGTTTGACACAAGTGATGACTTGTGTCTGACGGTGCGGCAAATGTTATTTCCAAAGGAAGCCCACTGCATACCCCGACGCAAGTCCCGTGTGTCAAACGCAGTCAGTTAGATCACCTCCCCCCGGTCTAACTTTGCACCATCAGAGGAGCCAATTTACGGGCCTTGCGCCAAAGCTTTGGCACAAGCTGCTGTAAATTGAGGTAAATGTCACAACTGCACCAAATGTACTAAAAGTCGGCGCATGTTGAGGCAAACTGTTTGGCTCAGCTGTGCCAAACATTGCAGCGGATGCAGGGTTTGATGCTAGCCCTGCGTCCACTTTTGAAAATAGGGCCCACTGTGTGTTCTGCAGTTTTATAATAGGTCCCCCACCCCATGATTTGTGTATCTCCACCATAGATGCTGGTAGGTGTTGATGACAGGCAACCCCTCCTTAAATAAACTAGTAGCACTTTTTTGTATTGCCCTACCACATCTGACCATGTCCCAGATGGCATCTATTCAGCCATGGGAAGATTTTTTTATTTATTTCAGACTGGGATTAATACCTTTGAGTCAGAGACTCATTTACAAAGGTTCCTGGTCAATTCAGGTACAAGGACAGACAGACAACACATAGTTACAAAGTGTTGCACAGAGTAAAGAGAATATACAAAGCAGTTACAAATAAGTCACTATCAGTACAAATGTAGCAATGGTCAGTCAGTGATCCTGGGGATTCAGGAAACAACATGATTTGTATAGACATCAGTGCATTAGGAAGGGTGTACAGGTAATTCAGGGAGAGTGCAATATGCGAATCAGGGAGCAGGACTGTATAACCATAAGAGAGAAACAGCAGAGTTCTACAGGAGTAACAAGTAGAGGACTAGCTAAGCAGAGAGGAGCAGCCAGAGACAGGCTTTGTCAGCTATGGCGTGGGAGAAATGAGTTGGGGGGAGGGCTAGAATGAGACTAAGGGGGAGGAGTAAGTTGTGGAAAAAGGAGAAAGGTGGGGTGGGGGTGGGGAAGGGGGGATGGGCCAAGGGAGAGAGGGAAGGTTACAAGAGAAGTAGGAGGCTGTGGGAAGGGGGGGGGAGGTAGCGAGGAGGGAGCAGCGATGACTGGTGAGTCAGGGTAGCAGGTAACATCAACAGGTCCAGGTTATGGCATGGGATGTGCACCCCCCCTCCAATCATCAGTAAACCTCTTTCAAGGATCTCCAACTAGGTGGAGTTACAGCACAGGATATGCAAACACCCAAAAGTTGTCTCCAAGTCCCTTGGGGCATTACTAACTAGCCTCATTTGAAACATGTCCGATCAGGTGCCCCCCCCCAAATCATCACCAAAGCCTCTTAAGGCATTACAAAATGACTATAGCACATCCAGTTGAGGACTCCCCCCAAAATCATTACTGAAGCCCCATCAGACTTTACTTTTTTTAAATTTCTGCTTTAATGCCCCCTCACACCAGCCCCTCTGAACCTGGGGCCTCCAGGAATCTCCTGATCTCTCTGGTCCCACCAGCCACCACCGCTATCCTCCACAGAGCCTTGGCTTCACCCCCTGGTAGGGTTGGGATAGGGGGAACCCCCAGAACATCTTGTTTCATCAGGCAGGGCACATGTGGTGAGGCAGGGACCCATATTGCACCAGGGACCATCTTTGTTGGGAAGGCGCTGGGGTTGTGGTGTTTTTTCCATCCCAGTAGCTCCCCAAGAATGTTGTTTGCAGGACATCAAGGTGTGCACGTGTGTACATGCAGGCATCTGCGACATCCTTCCCTCCCTATACAACCATCTCCACTCACACTACCACCTGTGTTCACCCAGATGGAAGTATTGCAGCGGAGCATGGAACCAACCCTTCCTGGAGGAGGAAAGCATCCTGTAGGATGCTCAGTCCTCCTCCCTCGGATGACCTCTGAGTGATCCAGGCTCATCACCGAGCCCCTGTCGCCGGCGTGGCAGCAGGTGAGGCATGGATGCCTCTGCCCTCCATACCATTGGGCCACACCAGACTTTACTGACTAGCCACATTTGCAGCACATCCAGTCAATTGAACCCCCAAATCATTTCTGAAGCCTATCATCAGGGCATAACCATGTAGCTGCGGCACATCTAGTTGGGTTACTTCCCCCCAAATCATCACTAAAACTCCCTAAGGCATTATGAAGTAGCACAGCACATCCAGTTGGGCGCCCCCCCCAAAATCATCACTAAAGCCTCTTGAGTCTTTACCAACTAACTGTTGCTGCAGCACGTCCAGTTAAGGCCCCCCCAAAATCATCACTAAAGTCCTCCGAGGCACGTAAAATAAGCAATGAGTTCACATTAACTATGAGATTAAAATTAAGGTTAAATCCCTCAAAATATTCTTTTGTGTCCTCAAATCACAATAAATGTTTTTGCATGTACATCGGTTTGCACACTGTGCCTTATTGCCCTGCACTTCGTTCAGAATTATTCCTGTTGCACGCCTTGCAGCTTTTAATTAATCCATGCATTTCACTTTGCCCCTTAGTACACAAAAGTCGTTTAGTTTAGAAAAACGTGCACCATCACGGTTCATTAGAGCCACTTCCACTTTCTGTTGGTACTGGATATTCTTTTATTGTATATTTATTTTTTATTTTGATATTATGGTAACTCCACAAACTAGATTAGGGATCAGTTAAAACTTTGTATTCAATAAATTTGCTAAGCAGAACCTGTTTTTCCGTAGCTGATCCCTTGAACCACATTCAGTATTGAACTGATGTCAGATCAACTGGCTGCCTGCTGCTTTGTGTGTTCAGATATTAGTGGACACCCAACGTTTTTTTGAGCAGTCTCTCCTGGCCACTAATAGCTGCCCTACCAATTCCAGACAAAACAGATGATTCACTCTTTGGTGTCTAAACAGAATCCAAACACAAGAAGGAAACATAGCCCATTGTTTTAAGTAGTCATTACTGATACTAGTTTACTGTTCATAGTTCACAGTTAAAACAGTTAAGGTATTTAGGCAGATGTGATGGTGTTCTGAACTCATTCAGGAGAAAAGAACAAGGCCCTCTTCAAATATGCCAACTCAGTTCCTCGATACATTTACAGTAATAGATGCTTAATTCCAATGGTGATTGCTTTCAATTACATTTTATCATTCTCATTACTTCTTTTGACCCCTCACAGTTTCAAGTTTATTCATAAATCCTTGTTCTGATGAAGGTCAAAAAATCCTAATTAGTCTCTAAATGGGTGTTTAGTTGTCTGACTCATATGGGAGATACCAAATCCATATTTTAAAAACCACATCAATTGACCAATACAATTAATTCCTGTCTAGTACCTACTATCTACTAACTACTGTCAATCATTCTTCAATAGTTACATCAAAACATTGCTTTGAATCTTGTCTCCAGCATTCAGCATTATAAGAGAATATATACTAATACTATTGAAAAGATGCTGTCCATTGTCTCGGTTTAAAATCAAATCCTAAGAGTGGAAGGGGGAGGTCAGAATGAGCCACGTAATCCTGCCAGTATTTCCAGTGTGATTTTTATCTTGGAGGGCTACTAGCAAGACTTCAATTATAGGATCCCTATAAAGGGAAAGGCCACTCTCTGTTATAAAATACATTTCACATACTGTAAGAATTTAGTTAAAGGTACTTGGGCAGTTCAAAACAGGTTGTGCCCTGATCTGGCACTCTCTTGTCTGCCATATTTATTGTGGACTCAGAGGATCCCCCCACCAAAAAACACAGACACGTACACATGCTCTGGATAACTGGGAAAAAATAATTAAATTACTGATCTGGACTACTTGGGTACATATTATACTTAGCACCACAAGATGCTGAAGATGTAACTTGCTTCAGTCCCCCTACCCAAACTCCAGCATTTACTTCTCTAAATCTTTGCCTTCAATCCTTGATTTCTCCTTCATTCGTTTGTTTCTAGCTTTTTTCACTGGCTTCCCTTTTAGTCTGCTCCAATTTCCTTTTCTAACATTCCCCTTTAACCTTTATACTGTAACTTACTTGCTTAACCCCACCCCCCACCCATCCATTCCCAAATGGCAAGAAACACAAACCTCGACTTACCGCTGTGGCCAGCCACTGTCAGCTTCATATAACGTAAATAGCTATACTGATATTTGTTGCAAAAAACTTCATTAATGCACTAGTTATGGTTAAAGTCACAAAAGTAGGGAAATATGGTGTTAGGGTGACCAACCATAATGCCCCAACCCCACCCTGCAGGCAGCAGCAGGAAAAACCATTATGTTTTGACCTGTCCTACATCTTCATAAAATCAGGTGTGTAGGGTGCCTTGGGGTTATCAACTCTAATACTCACCCCATTTCCATTAAGTAAATAAACTGAGATGTTGCAGTATAGAGAATGTGGTGAACATTAGGGTTGATAACCCCCCAGGCACACCCCAAGGTTTTTCCTTGCTGCTCATGGGTGGGGAGTGTGAGGTGTTAGGGTTGAAACCCCAACACTAGATTTCTTACTTTTGTTGCTTTTAACTCCTAACAAGTGCCTTAACAAAGGTACTTGCAATGAATTTCCTTACTTTTTGAGATAGCATAATCATCTCCTCATTTGCCTGTGGGAGTGTAGGACCCTCTGGGCCCTGTGCTTTCATCTCTCCATAGATGCATACATCTGTGTTGCTGTGGAATTGCAGCCTGCACTTCCATTTCTGCCAAAACAGCAATTTCTTTCCTTCGTTGCATGGCTTGTTAAAGTTCCAATGTTATCCTATAAAAATATTTATTTTTTAATTGTTATGGTTTTTTATGTGGTCCCTATATTTTTAGGGAGAGATTACTGTATGTGTTATTCTTGTAGTAAGGAAAACAAAAATTCTCTCCCAGCTCCTAGATATTCACTCACTCGTGCACCAATTATCAGTGGAATCCTTTAAATATGGAAAACCACAGACTCATACCTCCTCTACTTAGTCTGTGTAAATGCCAGTATTTCACTGCCAATCCGAGAGCCGGAGTGGGGGGGATTGAGCAGAGTGTTTGTAGCTGCGTGGTACTGGGGTCACAGGGTGGCCATAATATGGCTGGTCAGTGGGTGTTTTCCTGTTTTCATGCTGGGGCCCCCACTCACCTCCCCAAGTGCAGCTGCTCGCAATGTCCTGGGGCAGGGGCGTTCAGCAGTGTGTGGTCACCCATGCTACCTAGACTGTCCCACAAAGCCACCAACAGGAGCCACTGTAAGAACAGTCTGCAGGAACCCACCCCACCCAGGAGGGAAGCATCCAAAGGATGCTTTGACTTACTCCCCGCCGGCCTCTGCTCCTGATGTCAACATTTTTAAATTTAAAGAACTTTGTAGCAGATTAATATTTTTTCACCAAATCAGTGAATGGCACATATGTGGGCCAAGCCCTTTCTACCCTAAAAATTTCAGACCAAAATTCCAACTGTCTGGGCGCTAGGTGATGACAAAAAAACAGCAAAAAACACAGATTTTTTTAACTTTTGTCGCTATCCGTGTCTCAGAATCCACACATCCGACTGGAATGAAACTTGGCATGTCAAGAGATCTACCACCGAGACTGCACATACAAAATTTCACGTAAATTTGTTGAATGGTTGCAAAGATATTAAAGTGCAAAGTTTGAGGTTTAACATAGAAACTCCTGCTCAACCCCAACTATAGTGGCACAGTACCAGGATTTATATGCCATGACATCATTCTTGGCCAATCAGGATTGTTTATTTCTAAACATTCCATGTACTGTTTTTTTCCACAAGAGGTTGTCTCATGCAAAAAATCCTAAAATTCTACAGTTCCAAATTACGTTGGTGTAATCCATTTCATCATACAGGGTTTCCCTAATGTTTTACAAAGTCAGACAGTTTAATTTTAAACTCAGGTTGTATTTTTAGGCTGGCCCGGTGGCACAGAGGATTGAGGCACTGGACACTACACCTCACGCCACGCTGGCAACCTGGGTTTGGGAACAAGCCAGGGTCGGCGAGGGGGGAGGGATAGGATGTGAGCCAGGCTGCCAGCTGGTAGCTCTCTGCCTCTTGAGGGAGTTTTTAGCGCTCTCGGAGCTTGGCTGCCCCCGGTGGAGGCTAAGCCGAGGGAGGGTGAAAGAGACCCGGCACTGGAGCTGCGGCGTGCATGTGTGCCTCCACACATATGCATCACCACTTCCAGGGGTCTGGGGAACAGGTTGCATCACGGGGAGTAATGGAGAAAACAACGGGGGTCACCAAGGATGATGCCTCCGGATCAGCTATGGGGATCTGCTGGGGTGCACATAGCACCTCAAGACCCCGAAGGACCTCGAGACCAGTAGGGTTATTGGGTGACGAGGGTGACCCACTGCAGGAGGATAAAGAAAGCTGTAAAAAAAAAAGTTGCATTTTTAAAAACACAAATCCTCAGCGTGATTTATAGTACATTTATATGTACAGTTCCTGTGTCTCTTATGGTTATAAGAGTGTCTTCTCAAGTCCTATGTGTGCTAGAACTGCTCAACTTTGCTTTGTAGTACTCTCACCCAAAGAACTCAAGAATGCATTCTAATAAATATAAGAGACACAGTAACTCCACAGAAAAAATACAGTATAATATATATAGTGTATAGTGAGGTCGTGTTCTGTATAGATTTCTAAGCCAGCTGAAATGCTGTTGTACTGTAGTTCAAAGGTTATGGAATGTGGTTGTACCCTTCTGTGGTACAACAGCATTTCAGCTTATTCAGAAATCCATGTGACACCTGCTTTCCAGTCCAAGAACTGCTGCCCACACATCAAACAGCTAAAAATGAAAGTGAACTGTTAGGATGGCAGCAGCAGTTCTGGAATACAGTGGCAGCTAAGGATTTCTTAATTATTTTTGCACTATACACTATATAAAATGCTGGATGTGCAACTCTATGCACAACCAGCCTGAGCTGTCACCTGTTCTGATTCCCTCAGACCTCTTGAGCTTCGCTCTTGAGGTCAGTGAGAATCTGAACACCTTCTGTGGAAGCGCAGGCTGGTTGTTCATAGTTGCACATCCAGTGTTCACTAGCATTTTGCATAATGTGGATGTAAGTGGGGACCATGCAGTCCAGCCTCCACCATGCCCATGTGATCAGCCCTCACTCACCTGTCTCAGGTAGGTTCTGACTTAAGTAGACAACTACTTGGATGACTTTGCTTTCAAACTTCTTTAGCTAACCAAGTCACTGGGGCTCTGGTAAATTATTTTGGCAGCCTCGCATGGGTAACACCCTATATGAGCACCTATTATTGAGTGACTCAATAATAGTGCTTGGAAGTAGAGTGAGTGGTGAAAGAAGTCGCTATATCCTGTAGAGCAAGTGTAGCAGGGAGCTACACTAGCTAGAGCAGGATATAGCATGATGGTTGGGCTAGCACTGCTGAGCTGGCCGTGTAATATGGCTGTATATGCTACCACCCCTGAAGCAAGTGACCTGGGTTCAGGTCTAGTGGCCAGAAAGGAAATATTTTTGGTTTTTAAATCTTTATGTTTTCCCCTAAGTATGTGCCCCCCATGGAGTTGATTATCTTTATTTTGGGGAGTGCGGGGGCATAGCCCCCCCCCACATGAAAATATGTATCTTTTCTTTTTTTCAGATGCAGTAAGCGGCCATCGCTATTTGCAGCAGTCGCTTTACTGTCCGTCACCCTTTGTCTGTCAGGGAGTTCTTGTCGCTCTCTTTGTGGTCGGCGCTCATTAAGAGTTGCCGTTATCACATAAAACTGCCATGCATGAGGAGGGGTTCACATACTAGACCTGATCTTTTCTGCTTAACAGCTTCCAAATGCAGTTACAGGTAATTGTATTGAAATTATTCCAATACTATGGCATTAGCAGCCTTTGTGGCTCTGACCAGAGCATGTTTAGTTTAGTTACCTAGAAAAGCCCAACTGAGATGCAAGATCTCATTTCCTGTGGGGTCCTGTTTTCCCCCTAATTTCACAGATGGGACAGAAGCACATGTTGATGGAAGGACTTGGGTCAGGGTCCCACAGTGGGTTCTTGGACATGTTAGAATTCAAACCTGGGATCCCCCGTTTCACATTTAAATGCTCCAACCACTACCCCACACTGCCTTCAAACATACACTGGTTTGTTTTTATACCAACAAGAGAGCAGTATACTCAGCAAAAGTAATCTGCTGATGTTTATATACTCTATTTATAAATTACATCACTAAATTGTAATGAATCTCTGAAAAATAGCGTCCATCTGAAATAAATTGCATGTTTCTTAGGGACTAAGATCTTGTCTTTATTAACAAAATATCTTTTTAAAGTGTGTTGTGTGTGTGTGTTTGTGTTGGGGAGGGCAACTGTCATGAACACCACAATGACATTTTTACTTTTTGTACAACCATCGCCCTATTTTCCCTTCTCCTATATTCTTCCCTACCCTGCACATTATCTCCCCTTTGCATTTTACCATGGCCCCCTCCTATGGCTCCATGCCATGTTGCTCATACCCTTGACCATCTGTCTTTTCCTGTTGAGGTCACAGTTAGTGACCATTAGTTTTATTCCGGGTACACAGAACCATGCAGCCCCTTCCCTTCCCTCTGTCTATAAGTTCATTACTGGGCTGGGATGTCACAGCTTCTGGGACCACCCACCAAGCACACCCTACATCTAGAGGTTGGGGATAGCCATTGGATGGATTATACTGCATTACACTTCCCCTGAGGTCTACGATCCATCACATGCCAGACCCACTAAACTGCAGGGCTTCAGGATCAAACTTGGGTCCACGGCATGGCAATCAGTGATGCTAGCCTCTAAACCATCAGCAGTACCAAATAGCGTCTTGCTTTTACAGTCATATTTATTTTAAATTCATTGGATTTGAAGGATTGGAGAATGGCAGACGTTGTACCACTTCATAAGGAGGGATAGGGACCAACCAGGGAACCACAGGCCTGTCAGTCTGACCTCCATCGTGGAGAAGCTGATGGAATCACTCATCAAAGAGGACCTTGTGGGCTACCTAGAGAGCAATGGGCTCCAAGATTGTAAACAACATGGTTTACGGTGGGAAGGTCTTGTCAGACTAACCTGATTTTTTTCTTTGACTGGGTAACAAAGGAAGCAGACAAGGACCATGCTGTGGATCTGCTGTAGTTTGACTTTAGCAAGGCTTTTGATTTGGTAACGCACAAAAAGTTGCTCAAAAATATGGAAAACCTTGGTGCGGCTAAAACTGTAGTGAACTGGGTAGGTCATTGGCTAGAAGGGAGTCAGCAGAGGGCAGTGGTCAATGGGTTTAAATCAGAGGAAAGGGAGGTTACATGGGGCATTCTACAAGGATCTGTCCTGTGTCTGGCCCTCTTCAACATGTTCATTAGTGACATTGATGAAGGAATCAAGGGCAGGCTGTGTCTTTTCGCAGATGACACAAAACTATGTGGGAGGGTGGATAGTGATGAGGGAATAAGGGAGATACAGAGGGACATACAAAAACTAGAGGGGTGTTCAAAGGTCTGGTAGGTAAAATTAAGTGCCAACAAGTGCAAAGTATTGTACCTAGGGAAAGGAACCCTAAGACAGAGTACTGGACGGGGGGAGGTGGTTAGCACTACAGAAGAGGAACGGGATCCAGGAGTTATCAGTAACTCTCTTAAACAAACGAGCCAGTGCAGCAAGGCCTATAGCAAGGCTAACAGGATGCTGGGATGTATCGGGAGGGGTATTGATAGCAGAAGAAAAAAGATAATACTTCCTCTTTACAGATTCCTGGTGAGGCCTCACCTGAAGTACTGTGTCCAGTTCTGGAGCTCTCACTTCAGAAAGGACCCGGATAGAATGGAAACAGTGCAGTGCAGAGTAATGAAAATGATTGAGGGCCAGCAGGGCAGATCTATTGAGGAGTGCCTCGAGGCATTAAATATGTACTCACTGGAAACCAGAAGGGAGAAAGGAGATACAGTATGATAGAAACGTTCAAGTTCCATCTAAAATGTGCATATGAGAGGAGATAGTTATTGGGGATAAGGACGCTTAGAAGGAATAGCTTGGAGTCAAAAGGTAGTTTTTGTCCTGTTACTCAGGAGGCAAGTAAACAGACTTTATGCCAGCGCTTATTAATAGGAGCACAAGACCACAAGATATGAAGTAGATCCCCGCTGGCCAAATTGCAGCGCTAGCAATTATTATTATTTAATAGGCCCATTCATTGAAGCACAGAGGGGGTTCTATACCAAAGATTTAGGATTTTAGTTCGTATTAAAGAACTACGGGCATCTTTAAAGGTATTATGTGCAATACATCAACAATTACTCCATTGTGCATCTGAAATATTGTAGTTAAGAAGAGTACTCCATTTATTTTTGGCCTGTTTAGACTGGTCAGGTAGATTATCAATAATGTCTTTGTAAATGGAGCTACTTAATTTTACTGATAAATTAGTCCAGTGCGAGATGTATGGGTTTAGAAGAGTATGCCTATACACTAAACTAGAGGGAGAGTTATAAGCTGCCCGAATTTGTAAAAACTTCCAGAAGTCCTGTTTAGGAAGTTTCCATGTGACCTGCAAGTCTGAGAATGATCTAAGAGTGAGTGAATTCTGATCCAAGATATCTCCTAGAAAGAAAATGCCTTTGCTCCTCCATGTACGACAGAAAATTGGGTGCTCTTCTAGAGTGAGCAGTGGATTGCCCCATAAGGGGGCATAATACCAGGGTGTTGGATTGGATTTCAGGAATTTGTGAGTTAGTTTCCAATAAAGAACAGAGGATGATATAGTCAGGTGAGATTTTAGTTTAGAGGAAATGGGATTAAAAAATGAAGGAAGTGGGAACTCCTCCCGGTCACAATGCGGATTCCAATGCAACCCACAGTGGTGAGTGAGGGGAGTATTTCTGAAAACATTTAATGGTTTAGGCCATTTGGAAAGCCCAGAGGTAGCCTTTGAACCAGGGGAGTCTGAATCCCCATTTTTCCAATGTGATCGAAGTTTGTTGCGGTTAAATCTCGGTGGTTTCCCATCCCAGATAAAGTTACCTATTAATTTATCAATTTTAGCAAAAAAGGAGGATGGTAAGACTAAAGGAATATTGGCAAAGAGGTAAAGAATCTTGGAAGAAATGGACATCATAATGGCTGCAATTTTCCCCATGAAAAAGAGATTAAGAAGCTTCCATCTGTCCAGAATTGGTTTGATGTTATCAAATAAGGGGTTAAAGTTAATGTCCCATGTAACCCCCCTACAAATGGGGGTTCCCAAAAAGTCTTCCTTGAGCTTGCCTAAATGCTCACTGCCAGGCTGGTGTCCTGCATTTTAGCAGTTTAAATGTGATTACCAGAGCCTGTATAGCCTCTGTGTACTGTCTCTTTAAGAGCTGCCTGATTGCAGCCTAAGTAATCTGAGAGGGAGCTCTGTTGAAAGATGTGACTATTTGCTGAAAATCACTAGAGTGATAAGGATAATGTAGTTTGTCTAACCTGCTTTCTTTGTAGCAAGGACTGTTTTGTTTGTCTCCACTATCTTGGTCCTGGACTGCAAATTGGACCAATCAGTTCTGGTGGGACCAAAAATGTAGCCGGACTGCAGGAGCTGTCTGAAGTCAAATTCTGTAGGAATTGTAGTTTTGAACTTTTTAAGCCTTTTTTGCAACTGAAGGGGGAGCTCTTGCTTTGACTGACAGCCAAATCAGCCAACCAAACCGTTTGGATGTTGGGGAAATCCCACACTGCTTGCAGTTTTCAGTTACTTCTGAGCTGGAAAGTGAAATGAGAGGAGCTGAAGTGATTTTTGGCAGCAATCCTGATTGGATTCGCATGGGAAAACTGTGAAAGGGCGGAGTTTTTGGCTTGCATGTCTGCCAGCTGCTCCTGAGAGGGAGAGAAGAGAATTATTTTGGACTAAATCCAAGTTTGTGTGACTAAGGTAAGGTACTGAAGTGGGCCAGGTTCAACCTGAAGAAGACAGAAGATTTTGCTGAATGCGATTGGCCTGTCAGGAGTTCCAGTTACCCCTAAGCTCCCGGTGTGTGCAGAGACTTTGCGATTGTGACCGGGGAGTGCTTTGCTTGGTACAGTAGAATTCCCGTACATGTAAATGTGCTATGAGCTGCTAGTAGGTTGTGAGTTAGTTCCCCACTGTGTGAACTGTGTTCTGCTTGCTGTAAGCTGTATCCAGTCCAAAACGGACTGCATCCGAATTTGTCTCCATGCGGTCTGGGCCTTGCCAGACTGGCCCAGCCAGACTACCCACTGCAGAGAGAAGCCATCGATGAGAGACCTGCCTGGGGATCAGCCCCCTGCTCCACGCTTGAACAGGAGTGACGCCTCTGCGACTCGTGTGGGCCCTGTTTCTCCTAGTATTCCAAATCAACCACCTGCAGTCTCGATTTTTGTCCAGCCTGTGTCCAGTCTTGGGTATCATGAGTAAATACCAGGGTAGCTCCCTGCAACAACAGCTTAATCTGAGTGTGTCATTTGATTGTCTTGTTGTTTCGTTTCCTTTACGAACTGAGCCCTCTGGCTCCGGATTACAAATATTGTGTACTGTGCATGTTGTGTTTTCCATCAGAGGGCCCCGACCAGCTGTAACCCTGGGCAACAGTCCTGGCTAGCCCATCTCTTCTCCACCTGGATACCCAGAGGTGTGACTGTGTGGGGGGACTCAAAGCACATGCATAACTGCTTGATTGATATAACCTTTAAGCTAATTGACCTGATTTTGCCCCTTCCTTGTTCAAGTCCCCTGAATAAATCAGATCTAGCTTTTTCTTCATGTAATCTGACTGTGGTTCCAGTTTGTGCTCAAAGTATTGTACTGTTGCTATTTGCTGTGTATAACCTTGTTTTACAGGGGGTCCCCAGGGTTGAGCCAGAGGAACCAGCCCTGGTGGTAAGTGCAAACAGTGTGGGTACTTGTGTGGTGTACCAGGGGTATTATGAAAGTGATTATTGTACAGTGTTCAGGCCATGAGAGGGGAAAGAGGGGGGTTACAGTGTTCCGGAGGGCTGTGCCCAGGTTAGCTTGACCACTACAACCCTGACCTCTGGGTGGAGGCACCCGTTTTAGAACTCAGGCCCCTTAACCTGCTACTAGCCAAGCAGGCAGGGGTAGTAGCCCTTGGGATAGCGCCATCTAGGGGTTACATCTTGGAGGTTCACCACTGGGATTAGCTTCCCCTAGTGGCCAAATTTGCGAATTGCTGTTATAAATAAATGGCTACCCCAACAGAAGTGGCTGTACACCAGTTGGTGGGGTGGTGTCCTGGGCAGGAGATTGACCCCCAAAATGCTATACTTATCCTGAATATTCCCCTGGGTACCAATAAGAACACTGTAGAGGGAGTACTTTCCTAGGTTGAATGTTTACAAAATCCTGTGGTGGTAGGTGGACAGGCTAATCTGTTTGCTCAAAGTTTCATGGCATTAGTAGAGTGTAAGGACCCAGTAGACAGTTCTAAAGTGTCACACGGACTATCATCCCCGAAGGAACCCTCACTGCCTGGAGAGTGATAACTAAAGACAGTAAAGACCCTGGGGAGAATGAGCCCCCCCTCCAACTATCTGAGATTTTTGAGGAGAAATTTGCTAAGTTGTTGCTGGAGGAAGAGAAAACTGTGGAGGACTTAAAGAAACTATTCCTGCCACCTGGGGGTGTTCCTCCCCCAACATCCCCTCCTGCTCCAGCACCCGTTATTGCCCCTCCTTCTGTGCCCATGCCAATGTTGGCTCCTATGTCTGTACCTGCCATTAGTCACAACTCTTACCGAAGGTTGAGAATCTTCTCTGGCACCCTCCCAACCCTCCAAGGGGAGGATGATTGGGAGACCTGGATAGATTGTGTTGCCCCTTTGGTACCTGAATGGCAGTGTGCGGAGGCTGAGAAATGGAAAAGGATCTTAGAAAGTTTGAGGGATCCCGCCCTAGAGGCCATTAAATTTCTGAGGTCCACAAACCCTGATGCATTTGCCCAGAAGTACCTATCTGCACTTGCAGGCAATTTTGGGAGCATTGAGTCAGGGGAGAACTTGATGTGGAAATTTCAAGGGACAAAACAATGGTCAGGGGAAAGTCTGTCTGCATATGTTACTCGTCTGGAAAGAGCACTGCAGAAGGCTTACCGAAAAGGTGGGGTAGCCACCAGTGACTTAAACCAAGTGAGGTTGGGGCATATACTGCAACATGCAAATCATTCTAAATTGCAACTCCTTCAATTAAGGCTCCCAGATAGAAGGGGTATTGTGACTTGATATTGGAACTCCAGGAGGTTGAAGACAAAGAGGGGGATTGTAATTCTAGGGTGAGGGCAGCCCAAGTGATCACGGCATTGGAAGGCCCTTCTAAAGTGGGGACCAATGAGGATGTGCCGCCATGGGATGAACTGCTGAGGGAGTTCAGGGAAACAAAAAGTCTTTTTATGAAGGCTGCTCCTGCAAGTACAGGCACCGACCCTTATCCAACTGCATCTGCTATTGAGGTGGGGGTGTTCACCCAGGCATCTCCTGCTGACAGCAGCTCGAAACTTGATGTCTTGACTATGGAAGTAAGAGAATTGACAAGATGTCTCCAAATGCTCACCACACAGCAGACAGAGATGGCACCAAGGCTTTCAGTTGGTAATACCACCACCCCAGCTCCCAGTGTGATGCTTCCGTCACCCCAAATCCCAGAAAACATATTTCGCCATAATTGTGGGAAGGATGGGCACATGAAGAGAGAATGCCGGTCCACAATGCCTCTGGTTGTCGTTTCCTGCAGCTGTAACTGGAGTAGAGGAGCAAGTCGAGACACTGGCCTTAGTATGTCCCCCTACTGGACTGTATGATGGGGTTCCCCTGTTAATTGGGACTAACGCCCATATGTTTGGGAGACCTAGATAAAGTTGTATTCAGGCTTCAAGGAGAGCTTCGGAGAATGAATCAGTGGTCGAGGAGTGCCCAAAATGACTGCAGTGAGGGTTCAAGAAGTAGTAACTCAAATCCCTATGTGGCTAAATCATCTGTCCAGTCCCTTGCTGCTGTCCCTCCAGACTGGTCCAAAATAGTGGGGCCTTCAATGGAGACTACCATGGCTGTGAATGGTATTCCTACTTGGGCTGTGCTGGACAGTGGGTCGTAAGTGACCATTGTATTTAAGGACTGATATGACAAATACTTATCTGCTGTGCCCTTACAGTCCCTGGAAGGCCTACATGTGTGGAGGCTGAGCGACAAGTCTTATCCCTACCTAAGATATGTCTGCCTCTGGTTGTCGTTTCCTGCAGCTGTAACTGGAGTAGAGGAGCAAGTCGAGACACTGGCCTTAGTGTGTCCCCCTACTGGACTGTATGATGGGGTTCCCCTGTTAATTGGGACTAACGCCCATATGTTTGGGAGACCTAGATAAAGTTGTATTCAGGCTTCAAGGGGAGCTTCGGAGAATGAATCAGTGGTCGAGGAGTGCCCAAAATGACTGCAGTGAGGGTTCAAGAAGTAGTAACTCAAATCCCTATGTGGCTAAATCATCTGTCCAGTCCCTTGCTGCTGTCCCTCCAGACTGGTCCAAAATAGTGGGCCCTTCAATGGAGACTACCATGGCTGTGAATGGTATTCCTACTTGGGCTGTGCTGGACAGTGGGTCGTAAGTGACCATTGTATTTAAGGACTGATATGACAAATACTTATCTGCTGTGCCCTTACAGTCCCTGGAAGGCCTACATGTGTGGAGGCTGAGCGACAAGTCTTATCCCTACCTAGGATATGTCTGCCTCTGGTTGTCGTTTCCTGCAGCTGTAACTGGAGTAGAGGAGCAAGTCGAGACACTGGCCTTAGTGTGTCCCCCTACTGGACTGTATGATGGGGTTCTCCTGTTAATTGGGACTAACGCCCATAAGTTTGGGAGACTGGCACAACTCTGTCATGAGAAACAAGTTCGACAGACTGGGACAGCCCTAAGAATTCCCGCTCTGATCAAGAGGGCCTACGATTTGCAGCATAACCCCAAGGGAGTGGACCAGGATGAACCGGTAGGGGTCATGTGGAAGAAGGATCCCGATTCAATGGTACTGGCCCCTAACACCCAGTGTACCATTCAAGGGGAGGTCTGCCTCTGCAAAGATGTCAAGAACAAAATACTGCTGTTGGACACGCCAGGCGATGGAAAATTGCTGGAAGGATTATTGGTTAAACCCAGCATCTTGCCAGCTCGTGCTCATGCCTATGCACAATGAGTGATGGTCCAGATTCATAATGTGTCAGATCAGGAGATCTGGGTGAACAGAGGATGCACCCTAGCTATGGTACACTGCGCAGACACTGCAGTGTTGCCCAGCAACAAGCACCCTGGTAAGACAGATAGAATGACTCCCGACTTGTTTGATTTTAGTGACTCCCCACTGCCAGCTGAATGGAAGACTAGAATTAGCCAGAAACTTGCCCAGAGAGATCAAGTGTTTTCGTTGAAGGAAATGGGACGTGGGATGTGTCCAGGGTGCAGAGCATCACTTACACCTGCACGATGAACGGCCATTTCGAGAGAGGTCTCGACGCCTAGCCCCTGCAGACATAGACGATGTGAGAAGACACTTGCAGGAAATGCTCGTGGCTGGTGTGATACAAGAATCCAGGATCCCATATGCTTCTCCCATTGTGGTTGTGCATAAGAAGAACAGATCCGTGAGAATGTGTGTTGATTATCGAACTCTGAATCGGTGGACCATCCCCAATCAATACACCATGCCCCGTATACAAGATGCTCTGGATTGTTTGAATGGGAGCAAATGGTTCTCAGTGTTGGATCTTTGCAGTGGATATTACCAGATTCCGATGGTTCCAGAGGACTGTGAGAAGACAGCCTTTACCTGTCCTTTGGGGTTCTATGAATTCCTGAGAATGCCACAGGGGATATCAGGCACCCCAGCCACCTTCCAGTGACTGATGGAACGAGCAGTGGGAGACATGAATTTGCTAGAATGCCTGGTGTACTTGGACGATGTAATTGTGTTCAGGAGCTCCCTAGAGGAACATGAGAGTTGACTGTTCAAAGTACTAGACCGACTGGAAGATTTTGACCTCAAGCTGTTCATCGACAAGTGCCAGTTTTTCCAAACCTCTGAAATATGTGGGGCACATAGTGTCTACAGAGGGGATAGAGACTGATCCAAGTAAAGTTGAAGCCTTGACTACTTGGCCCCAGCCCCACAATTTGAAAGAACTACAACATTTCCTGGGATTCTGTGGCTACTACCGCCGGTTCATAAAGAACTATTCCAAAGTGATTCGGCCACTCTTGAATCTTACCCAGGGTTACCCTCCTACCAATCAGAAATATAAAAAAGGGTCCATCAAAGAAGCAGACAAAGCATACTTCCACCGAGGTGAACTTTTCAGGTCCCGTTGGATGCCTGACTGTGAAGCAGCTTCCCACAAAGTCATATACCAGCTCACCCACGCCCCCATCCTCGCTTATGCTGATCCCACCAAACCCTATGTGCTGCATACTGATGCCAGTTTGCAGGGTCTAGGAGCTGTACTGTATCAAGGCAATGAGGATGGTTTGAGACTAGTGGCATTTGCCAGTAGGAGCTTGACCCCGTCAGAGCGAAACTACCCTGTGCACAAGTTGGAGTTCCTTGCATTAAAATGGGCCATTGTCGACCAGTTTCATGATTACCTCTATGGGGCAAAAATATTGGTGAAGACTGACAATAACCCGTTGACCTATGTACAGACTTCAGCTAAGTTAGACGCCACGGGGCACAGGTGGCTTTCTGCATTGTCAACATATGATTATGCTGTCGAATACAGACCAGGTCATAATCATATTGATGCTGACGCCCTATCTCTGAGGCCTGTTTCCAAGAGTGACTGGGTCAGGCTGTCTGAACCTGACATCCGAGCATTGTGCCAAAAGTTTGGTAGAAATGAACAGATGTCTACGGGCACAGCGGACGGCTTAGTAGATTGCATGGGCCCCTTTGACACCTGCATACCGGCTGCGTATTGCCACTTCTCTGCTCTAGATATTAGTGCACTACCTCAGTTTCACAATGACAGCATTCAGTGGGCTCAATCCTGAAATCCTGTGATTCAGCCAGCACTTGATGCCCTTTGTGCAGGAAAAGATGTGTCCAAGTTGCGTTCCTCTGATTTGTGAACCACTTCATTGTTTAAAGAAGGCCCCAGGTTGAAGCTGCTTAATCAGTTGTTGTATAGAGAGACTGTAGATCGAGGTGGCCAAATAGACAAGCAACAATTGGTCCTGCCCACAGCCTTCAAAGATTTGGTACTGAGGTCCCTCCACAATCACATGGGCCACCTTGGTATCGACCGGACCCTTGACCTAGTACAATCTCGATTCTGCTGGCCCAAGATGGGGGCCGATGTTGAGCACCATGTAAGGACTTGTAGTCGCTGCTTGCAGAGAAAAGTCCTGCCTCAGAGGGCTGCCTCCCTTGTCAACATTACTACCAGCACCCCAATAGAACTAGTCTGCATAGATTTCTTGAGTTTAGAGCCTGATCAGCGAAACATTGGCAATGTGTTAGTGGTTATGGACCATTTCACACAGTATGCACAAGCTTTTCCCACCAAAGATCAAAAAGCATCTACCATGGCCAAGGTGCTAGTGGAAAATTTATTCATCCACTATGGGGCCCCACAGCGAATTCACTCTGATCAGGGCCGGGACTTTGAGAGTCGTCTAATCAAAGAAATGCTCTCTCTAGGGGGGGTGCAAAAGTCAAGAACCACCCCTTATCACCTGCAGGGGGATCCTCAACCAGAACACTTTAACCACATCCTATAGACATGCTAGGCACCCTCCACCCAAAAGATAAGCATAAATGGAGCCAGCAGATTAGCACCTTGGTACACGCATACAATTGTACAAAGAATGATGCTACCGGGTTCTCTCCCTACCGCCTCATGTTCGGGAGAGAGGCCCGGTTGCCTGTTGTCTGTTTTGGGGTTTCTCCCAAGGGGGTCCGAGCAGAAGATTTCCTGCAATATGTACAAAAACTGAAAGCTCAATTGAACCATGCCTATCAACTGGCCCAGACAATGGCCGCCAAAAGAAATCTAGCCAACAAAGAGAGACATGATAGAAAAGTAAAGGCTCAAGAGCTTAGGCCTGGAGACTATGTGTTGTTGCAAAATTTAGGATTGCATGGTAAACACAAAATTGCTGATTGATGGCACCATCTTCCCCATGTCATAGTTGGAAAGTTGGATGATTTGCCAGTGTACAAAGTGCGTCCAGAGAATAACTCCAAAGCTGTCAACATCATGCACCGTAACCACTTGCTACCTATTGGTCAAATTATAATTGAGGCTGAACCCGTCGAGATTGATTCCCCTAGACCAGTGACTCATGCTGCTGCAAGAAAGAAACAGAGTCAGCCTGCCCCCATGGTTGCCGATTTAAGACTTCCCCCACAGCAGGCCCAGAATGATAGTGACTGCCAGTCTAACTCGGATGACAGTGAGTGTGATAATGCCTATTACCCCTCATATGAACTGAGTCAGTTGTTTTCGTGTAAATCCTATGTTGAATTATGGGGATGAAGCTGGGTCTTCTGGACTCATAACGCCCAAGCATCATCCTTGAGCCAATCTCCCTGAGGAAGTGCAAAGTATCACGCCTGAGGATGCTGAGTCTTTGTGTAGTGGAACTGTATGATTTGCCTGAAGGAGAGGCTGATGGTATGAGTCTTTTGGGTGACATGCCAGAACTTGAGGAACACTATGAGAGTGCTGACAACCCCCCCCCTTCAGTGCCAGAGTGTCTTCAAAATGAGCCAAGTGTTGTAGAAATAGAGACTACAGAGTAAGGGTCTGACAGTGCTTCCAGCTTGGACATTCCCCTTCATGCAAAGGCACCCCTCACAAGTGATGAAAGCTCCAAGACCATTGCTGAAAGTACAGAGACTGTGGTTGTTCACCCCAGAAAGACTGGCCAAACTGTCAAGCCAGTGGTGCGCTTCAGTTACGATTTCCCCGGGAGGCCAGTGGATTTGCCTCTCAATGTAGTCCACAAAGGTGTTTATGTCTCTCAGAGCTCACTGCCCAAATTGAGCTTGACGACCCATTCCAGGTTACTTGTTCTGCCCTCTCACCATGGTGCCCCTGCCCCATCCAGCCCCAAGTTAGCTGATAGGGAAAGGCCCCCTCTTGCATTGTTTAGAGTACAAGAAGTTATTACATGATTCTGTATAGTAATGTTCATTTTACCTGTGTGAAATATGCATAATGTGTTGTCAGAAGGGAAATGATATAGTGGAGTACGTTGAAATGTACAGTAAAGTGACAAGTTATGCCAACTGATGAATCAGTACTTGTATAGCATATTAATTGTATAAATGTCTTGTACATGTTGCATTTTCAATGTTATGATGGTACAAACTTGACGTGGACACCTAGTTTTCCCATGCAGGAAAGGGTGTAACCCCCCTACAAATGGGGGTTCCCAAAAAGTCTTCCTTGAGCTTGCCTAAATGCTCACTGCCAGGCTGGTGTCCTGCATTTTAGCAGTTTAAATGTGATTGCCAGAGCCTGTATAGCATCTGTGTACTGTCTCTTCAAGAGCTGCCTGATTGCAGCCTAAGAAATCTGAGAGGGAGCTCTGTTGAAAGATGTAACTATTTGCTGAAAATCATTTAGAGTGATAATGAAAATGTAGTTTGTCTAACCTGCTTTCTTTGCAGCAAGGACTGTTTTGTTTGTCTCCACTATCTTGGTCCTGGACTGCAAATTGGACCAATCTGTTCTGGTGGGACCTAAAATGTAGCCGGACTATAGGAGCTGTCTGAAGTCAAAATCTGTAGGAATTATAGTTTTGAACTTTTTAAGCCTTTTTTGCAACTGAAGGGAGAGCTCTTGCTTTGACTAACGGCCAAATCAGCCAACCAAACCTTCTGGATGTCGGGGAAATCCCACACTGCTTGCAGTTTTCAGTTAGTTCTGAGCTGGGAAGTGAAATGAGAGGAGCTGAAGTGATTTTTGGCAGCAATCCTGAGTGGATTCACATGGAAAAACTGTGAAAGGGCTAAGTTTTTGGCTTGCTGTCTGCCAGCTGCTCCTGAAAGGGAGAGAAGAGAATTATTTTGGACTAAATCCAAGTTTGTGTGACTAAAGTAAGCTACTGAAGTGGGCCAGGCTCAACCTGAAGAAGACGGAAGATTTTGTTGAATGCGATCGGCCTGTCAGGAGTTCCAGCTACCCCTAAGCTCCCGGTGTGTGCAGAGACTTTGCGATTGTGACCGGGGAGCGCTTTGCCTGGTACAGTAAAATTCCCGTACATGTAAATGTGCTATGAGCCGCTAGTGGGTTGTGAGTTAGTTCCCCACTGTGTGAACTGTGTTCTGTTTGCTGGAAGCTGTATCCAGTCCAAAACGGACTGCATCCAAATTTGTCTCCATGCAGTCTGGGCCTTGCCAGACTGGCCCAGCCAGACCACCCACTGCACAGAGAAGCCATCGACGAGAGACCTGCCTGAGGATCAGCCCCCTGCTCCACGCTTGAACAAGAACGACGCCTCTGTGATTCGTGTGGGCCCTGCTGCTCCTGGCATTCCAGATCAACCACCTGCAGTCTCGATTTCCATCCAGCCTGTGTCCAGTCTTGGGTATCGTGAGTAAATACCAGGGTAGCTCCCTGCAAAAACAGCTTAATCTGAGTGTGTCATCTGATTGTCTTGTTGTTTCGTTTCCTTTGTGAACTGAGTCCTCTGGCTCCGGATTACAAATATTATGTACTGTGCATGTTGTGTTTTCCAACATAGGGCCCCAACCAACTGCAACCCCGGGTAACAGTCCTGGCTAGCCCATCTCTTCTCCACCTGGGTACCCAGAGGTGTGACTGTGTGGGGGAACTCAAAGCGCATGCATAACTGCTTGATTGATATAACCTTTAAGCTAATTAACCTGATTTTGCCCCTTCCTTGTTCAAGTCCCCTGAATAAATCAGATCTTTTTCTGCATGTAAGCTGACTGTGGTTCCAGTTTGTGCTCAAAGTACTGTACTGTTGCTATTTGCTGTGCATAACCTTATTTTACAGGGGTTCCCAGGGTCGAGCCAGAGGAACCAGCCCTGGTGGTAAGTGTAAACAGTGTGGCTACTTGTGTGGTGTACCAGGGGTATTGTGAAAATGATTATTGTACAGTGTTCAGGCCACTAGAGGGGAAAGAGGGGGGTTACAGTGTCCCAGAGGGCTGTGCCCAGGTTAGCTTGACCACTACCAACCCTGACCTCCGGGTGGAGGCACCTGTTTCAGAACACAGGCCCCTTAATCTGCTACTAGCCAAGCAGGCAAGGGTAGTAGCCCTTGGGATAGCGCCACCTAGGGGTTACATCCCATATCTTCCCTAAGTTACTAGTAATTTTGATTCCTAGATATGTTATACCCTGTGGTGACCAGCAGAATCCAAGAGGTATGTTCATAAAGGCTTTACAGTGGTCGTTAAGGGGCATAGTTTGTGATTTGCCATAATTCAAAGCAAGGCCAGGAATTTTAGTAAAATTATTAAGCAAATCAACCAGCAGGGACCCAGTCTCATTCAGGTTTTCGAGTAAGATTAAGAGGTCATCCACATAGCAGAGAGAAACATATCTTGAATTGCTCACAGGTATGCCCATAATGCCAGAAGATTGACATAAACAAGCAGTCGGGTGTTCCATGGCTAAAATAAACAAGGAAGGTGACAGGGGACAGCCTTGTCTAGTTCCCCTTGCTAGATGAAAGTAAGAGGAAAGGGTGGAATTAGTAAGTACTTTAACAACAGGGGAGTTCTATAGTAGCTTGATCCAGGAGCAAAAGGTATGAGAAAGGCAACATCAAATTATACACTTGCCTGTCAGACAGGCACAACAGTTTTACAGTAACTGAATTTTAAGCACCTCTGTTTTGTGTTCCCTCACTTTTGTGGATTTCGTATTGTAACCCCCCTGCAAATGGGGGTTCCCAAAAGACTTCCAGGAGCTTGCTTGAATGCTCCAAGCCTGAATGGTGTTTGGCATTTAAGCCATTTATCAGTGAGTGTTTTTAGAGCCTCTGGTACTGTCTCTTTAAGAGCTGTCTGCTTGCAGACATAATTAGTTTGTATGGGGGGACTGTGTGCTTCTCTGAGTACCACTCGAGCTGCTGCCAATTCACTTAATTTTTGCAGTCACTAGGAGTGCAAAGGAACCTATCTGAAAGATGTAACTGTTTACCAGAAATTATTTAGAGTAATAATGAAATTACAGTTTGTCTAACCTGCTTTCTTTGCAGTCAGAACTGTGTCTGCTAGTTCCCCATTCTAGTTTTGAACTGCTGAACTGGACCAATCAGTGTGGGTAAGCTAGCTCTAAAATGGTGCCTTGGACGAATCAGAACTTGGACTCATAATCTGAGCCAGCCACAAGAGGATTATGTAGGCAGTGACTCGGGAGATGTAGTTTAGACTTCAGTGCCTTTTGGACCAACAGCAGCAGTCTATTGTGAGTGACAGCCAATCCAGTCAAGAACTGGGAGGAACTCAAAGGAAGTGCCAGTTTTTGTCGGTTGGAGTTCGGTTGAGCTTTGGCAGTGAAGAAGGAAGGGCCCTGTACTTTTCAGTGTGCAGTTTTAGTCAAACAACGTGTGTAAGGCCCAGAGTTCCGGTCTGCAGCTTGTTAGGACTGAATCCGTCCTGTGAAAAGAATCAAAGGATCTCTGAAGACTAGAAACCAGGCTCACCCTGTAGAAGACTGGAGGAATTGCTGAAAATTACACTCGGTCTGTCAGGAACTGAATCTGCTGTGTGTTCTCCTGGGTATTGTGCAGTAATGCGATCGGGATACAGATGCAGCCTGCCTGGTATAGTGCTTTCTTTTATATGGATGTTGAAGAGGTTTGTGTACCTCAAGTGAGCCCTGCTGACATTGAAGGACCCTATCTTATTTGGAGGTCGTAGTACTAATTCAGGGTCGCTCCTGTTGAATTGCCACATTAAATCCAAATGGAATTACTGTACTCATGGACTGTTTAATTCTCCTTTTCTCTGTGTGAAAGGGCCCCTACCAGCTGCCACGGTTTGGACTAGCCACTAGGGCTTGGGTACCCAGGGACAGTAACTGATAAGGATAGGCCTGTGCACAGAGCCATAAGTAATTATTAGAGTGATAAGCTAATTAACCTGATTTCCCCTGTCCTTGTTATATCCCCTAAATAAATCAGAGCTGCTTGTTTCAGCAAAGTTATACTGCCTGAGGTATTTGTCTATGTTAAAGTACTGTACTGTGATTGTTGCACTGTATCTCATTTCACAGGAGGTCCCAGTGCCGGAACCAGACCTGGGGTAAGTGTATACTGTGAAGGTAATTCTGATATATTGTGTGGGCCACTAGTGGAAGAAAGGGGTTGCAGTGTCCCAGAGGGCTGTGACCAAGTTAGTTTAACTATTGCAAACCCTGACCTCTGGGTGGAGGCACCTGCCATTGGATCCAGGCCCCTCAACCTGTGGTGGCAAATCAGGCAGGGGTAGTAGCCCCTGGGATAGCGCCATCTAGGGGTTACATCTTGGAGGCTCACCGCTGGGATTGTGTGTCCTCTAGTGGCCATATTCTGAACCACTGTTAAGAAAAATGGTACCCGACAGAAGTGGCTGTGCACCGGCTGGTGGAGTGGTGTACTGGGAGGAGATCGACCCCAAATGCTATGCTTATCCTGGACATCCCCTGGTATCAATCCGGACACTGTGCAGGAGTACTTTCCAAGGTGGAAGGTTTACAAACCCTGTGGTGGTGGGTCGGCATGCTAATCTGCTCACCACACTTTCCTGGCCCTAGTAGAGTTTAAGGATCCCATAGATAGCTCCAAAGTGCCACAGACCATTACCCCAGAGGGAGCCCTCACTGCTTGGAGAGTGATAACTAAGGACAGTAAAGACCCGGGGGGGAATCAGCCCCCACCACTATCTGAAACTTTTGAGGAGAAATTTGCTGAATGGTTGCTGGGAGAGGGGAAAACTGTGGAGGACTTGAAGAAACTATTCTTGCCACCTGGGGGTGTTCCTCCCCCAACACCCTCTCCTGCTCCAGTGCCCGTAATGGTGGCTGAACCAATGCAGACTCCTATTTCTGCACCTGCCATTAGTCACGACTCCACCAGGGTTGAGGATCTCTCTGGCACCCTCCCACTCCCAAGGAGGATGACTGGGAGACCTGGATGAACTATGTTGCCCCCAAGTGCTAGAATGGCAATGCTCGGAAGGCGAAAAGCGAAAGAGGTTAGTGAGAGCCTCCGAGGTCCTGCCCTGGCTACCATCCGTGCTAAACGGGCCAGTAACCCTGAAGCGACTGCACAGGCCTATCTTGAGGCCTTGGAGAATGTATGGGAGCCCAGATTCTGATGAGGACCTATGGTGGAGAGTAAGAAATGCACAACAGTACCAAGGGGAGTTGTTGTCTGTGTATGTATCTCGGCTGGAAAATTGTTGCAAGAATGCCTCAGAAAAGGTAGTTTGCCAGCGATTGAACTGGACCAACCAGGCTGGACAGGATCCTTAAGTCTGCCCCTTCTCAGAACTGCTGTTGCTTCAGTTACACCTGGCAGATCGACTGGAATCCCACCTCCTATGATGAGTTAATAGAGAAATTGAGGAGTTGAGAAAAGGCGACCTCGGGAGGTACCTGCACCAACAGCTGTGGCTACGACCGAGTGACTGAGGGTGACCCATCAAGTGAAGTTCTAGGGCAGAGGTTGACAGTCAATGAGTGCTCTGACAAGGAAAAGATATGCCAACAATGGGGCTAACTGTTGAGAGAGATCCGAATTCAAAAAACAGTCCCTTTATGAAGGCCACGCCTGCAAGTACGGCCCTGACCTATATCCGACTGCAGCTTCGTTATGGGGTGGGGTACCCACCCATGTATCTCCTGCTGATAACAGCTCCAAACTCAATTCCTTGACCATGGAAGTGCAGAAACTGACGAGATGTCTCCAAATGCTTATCACGCCAGAGACAGAGATGGCACCCAGGTTTCCAGTTAGTAATACCCCGCCTGGCTCCCAGTGTGGCGCCTCGGCCAGCTCAACCCAGAAAGTATGTTTTGCTATAATTGTGGGAAAGATGGGCCATGAAAAGGGAATGCCAGTCCCCAAAAGACACTGACAAAGTTGCAATAGGCTACAAGGAGAGCTTCGAGAAGAAATCAGTGGTTAAGAGGTGCACGACATGATCCCAGTGAGGGCACCAAAATGCTAATTCACGTCCTTTTGTGGCAAGGTCAGCTGCCCAGGCCCCCACTACCCGCCTCTCCAGACTGGTCCAGAATAGTGGGTCCTTCCATGGAGACCACTGTAAAGGTGAATGGAGTGTCTACAAGAGCTGTATTAGACAGTGGCTCCCAAGTGACAATTATGTTCCAGGATTGGTATCAGAAGCATTTGTCAGAAGTACCCTTACAACCATTAGAAGGACTGCATGTATGGGGTTAAGTGAGAAGGCCTACCCCTATTCTCTGGTATATCCGAATTTGGCTGTCTTCCCCACCTCCGTGGCTGGAGTGGCTGAACAAGTAGAGACCCTAGCCTTAGTGTGTCCCCCACTGGACTGTATGATGGTGTCCCTTTGTTGATTGGAACAAATGCTCATATGTTCGGAAGGCTGGCACAGTTGTGTTATGAAAAACAGGGTCAAAGACTAGTAGAGCTTTAAGAGTTCGCTTTAATTAAGAAGGCCTATGAGGCACAGAGAGATGCTGAAAAACAGAACCAGAGGAACCGGTCGGAATTGTATGGAAGAAGGATCCTGAGTCTCTGATCCTGGCGCCAAATGCCCAGTGTACCTTACAGGGGAGGTCCATATCAGAAAGGATGTTAAGAATAAAATATTAATGTTGATGCACCAGGCGATGGAAAATTGCCAGAGGGACTGCTGGTCAAGCCTAGTATTTTGCCTGCTAGAGCCCATGCTTATGCCAGAAGGGTAATGGTCCAAGTTCATAATGTGTCTGAAAGAGACATTCGAGTAAACAGAGGTTGCATCCTGGCTAATGTGCATTGTGCAGACACTGCAGTGCTACCCAGCAGCAAGAGTTCAAGGAAGAATGACAGAGTAACGCTGACTTGTTTGATTTCGCGACTCCCGCTGCCAGCTGAATGGAAAGTGAGGATCAGTGAGAAGCTTGCCCAGAGAGACCAGGTGTTTTCTTTAAGGAATGGGATGTTGGATGCGTGCAAGGAGCTGAGCACAATATCCGCTGCATGACGAAGACCATTTCGTGAGAGGTCTCGACGCCTGGCACCTGCTGACATAGATGATGTGAGACGCATCTGCAAGAGATGTTAGCTGTGTGTAATACAAGAATCCAGAAGCCCTTATGCTTCCCCATTGTGGTAGTGAGGAAAAGAATGGAACAGTAAGGATGTGTGTGGATTATCGCACCTTAAACCGCGGACTATCCCTGATCAGTACACAATGCCCCGTCATTCAGGATGCTTTGGACTGCCTAAACGGGAGCAGTGGTTCTCTTGTGCTGGATCTCCGTGAGGGGTACTACTAGATCCCGGCTGGCCCCAGAGGACCGTGAGAAGACGGCCTTTATCTGTCCGCTGGCTTTCTATGAATTCATGGAGGATGCCCTCAAGGATTTCAGGTGCCCCAGCCACTTTTCAACGATTGATGGAGCGTGCAGTGGGGACATGAACTTACTAGAGTGCCTGGTATACCTAGATGATGTTATTGTGTTTGGCAGCTCACTGGAGGAACATGAGAGCAGATTATTTAAGGTATTGGACCACTGGAGGACTTTGGCCTTAAACTGTCCATTGATAAGTGTCAATTTTTCAAACATCAGTAAAGTATGTGGACACATAGTATCCACCGAGGAATAGAGACCCAAGTAAAGTTGAGGCCTTGACCACCTGGCCACAGCCCAAAAATCTAAAAGAACTGCAAAGATTCCTGGGATTCTGTGGTTATTATCGGCGCTTCATCAAGGACTATTCAAGAGTGATCCGCCTTTACTTAACCTTACTCAAGGGTATCCCCCAACCCACAAAAATACCAAAAGTCAGCGCCCTCAAGACTGAAAGAGTGTATTTTCATCCGAGTGAAGTATTTGGGGCCCGCTGGACCTGATTTGAGACTGCTTTCATGAGATCATATATCAACTTACCCATGCTCCAGTGCTGGCTCTATGCCGATCCAAGAAAACCTTACGCCCTGCACACTGATGCTAGCTTGCAAGGGTTGGGGCTGTGTACTAAGAGCACGAGAATGGCCTGAGACCAGTGGCCTTTGCCAGTAGAAGCCTGACCCCATCCGAAAAGAACTATCCTGTACATAAGTTAGAGTTCTAGCTTTGAAGTGGCTATTGTTGACCAATTCCATGAGTACTTGTATGGGGCTAAATACTAGTAAAACTGACAATAATCCTTTGACCCATGTGCAGACCTCAGCTGTTGGATGCCACTGGCCATAGGTGGCTTTCTGCATTATCTACATATGACTATGCCTCGAATACCGAGCAGGTCTGAACCACATAGATGCTGATGCTCTCTCCCGGAGGCCTGTTCCCAGAATGATTGGGTCCGATTGGCAGAACCTGACATTCGGCACTCTGCGGAAGTTTGACAGGAGGAACAAATGTCCACGGACGAGTGGACTGTATGGTGATTGCTTGGGAGCCTCTGAGAATTGCATACCTGCTTATTGCCACTTTTCTGCAATAGACATTGGTGCACTGCCTCAGCTGGACAATGACAGTATTCGCGTGGCTCAATCTCGCGATCCCATGATCAAAGCAGCTTTAGAAGCCTCTATGCAGGAAAAGATGTGTCCAAATTACGCCCACTGATTTGAGAACTGCACTGTTATACAAAGAAGGTCCTAAGTTGAAACTGATCAATAAACTGTTATACAGAGAAACAGTAGACAGAGGGGACAAGTAGACAAACAACAACTAGTGCTGCCCACTGCCTTCGAGACTCAGTACTGAGGTCCTTGCACAACCACATGGGGCACCTTGGTATAGACAGAACACTTGACTTGGTGAGATCCAGATTCTATTGGCCTAAGATGGGGGCTGATGTGGAGCAACACATTCAACTTGTAGTCGCTGCTTACAGAGGAAAGCTTCTGAGCCAGAGGGCTGCCCCCTTTGTTAACATCACCACCAGTGCACCCATGGAGCTGGTCTGTATTGATTTTCTGAGTTTGGAGTCAGATCAAAGAAATATCAGTAATGTGCTGGTGGTCACTGACCATTTCACGAGATATGCCCAAGCTTTCCCACGAAAGACCAGAAAGCATCCACTGTGGCCAAAGTACTTGTAGAAAACTTTTGTTCACTATGGGGCTCACAAAGAATCCATTCTGATCAAGGGAGAGACTTTGAGAGTCGCCTGATCAAAGAGATGCTTTCTCTGTGGGGAGTGCGAAGTCCAGAACCACTCCTTACCACCCCCAGGGGACCCACAGCCTGAACGTTTCAACCAAACTTTGCTAGATATGCTAGGCACCCTGCACCCAAAGGACAAGCCTAGATGGAGCCAACAAATTAGCACCCTGGTACATGCTTATAACTGCACTAAAGTGATGCCACTGGATTCTCCCCTACCGCCTGATGTTTGGAAGAGAAGCTCGATCACCAGTAGATGTGTGTTTTGGGGTCTCTCCTGATGGGGTTCAAGCTGACAACTATTTACAGTATGTGCAAAGTTAAAGGCCCAGCTAACTCATGCGTACTAACTGGCTCAAACCATGGCTGCCAAAAGAAATCTGGCCAACAAAGAAAGGCATGATAAAAAGGTGAAACAGGAACTCCAGGAGGAGATCAGGTTACTAAGAAATCTGGGACTGCATGGCAAGCACAAGATTGCTGACCGATGGCACCATCTCCCTCACATTGTAGTGGGCAAACTAGATGATCTGCCAGTGTACAAAGTAAGGCCTGAGAATAATTCAAAAGATGTAAAACAATACATAGAAATCATTTACTGCCCATTGGACAAATCTTAATTGAGTCTGAGCCCTAGAAGATGCCCCTCTGGACCAGTGACTAGAGCTGCTGCTAAGAAAGATCAAGAAAGTCTGCACCTACAGAAGCAAAGTTAAAGTGTTCCCTCCACAAGTCCCAGTTGAGCATGACTGTCAGTCCATATCGGAAGAAAGTGAGAGTGACTTTGAATACTATCCTTCTACGAACTGAGTCAATTGTTTCAGGGCAATCCCCTAGTCAATACTGGAGACAAAGCTGGACCTTCTGACTGTCTAAGCCCCAGCTTCATCCCTGGAGCCAATGCTCCCAGAAAGTGAAGTGCAAAGCATCAGATCAGATGAAATGGAATCATTGTGCATGGTTGAACTGTTTGAGCTTTCAGGGAGGAAAATGATAGATTGGGGCAGACTGGTGATACACCGAACAAGAAGAGTATTTGAGTGCCCTGACAGTCCACTGCCAGTGTCCGAAAGCTCCATGCGAGCCAAATGTTGTGGACTCAGAAACTGTAACTCCTGGAGCTGAAAGTGCCCCAAGTTCTAGCCTCTCTACCCCATGGAGACTCCCTGACAAGTGAGGACAATGCTGAAAATGAGGCTCAGAGTGCAGAGACTATAACAGTTCCCCTAGAAAGACTGGTCGAGCTGTAAAGCCTGTGGTGCACCCTCAGTTATGATTCACTTGGGGGCCTGTGGACTTGCCTCTCAATGTTGTCCATAAAGGAGTGTATGTGTCCCCGAGCTCACTGCCCAAACTGAGCATCAGTGCTAACTCCAAGTTACTTGTGTTGCTCTTCTAGTATGGTGCCCTCTGCCCCATCCAGCCCCAAGGTAACTGATAGGAAGGGCCCCTCTCAGGTTTCATGTACAAGAGGTAATAACTTGAGTTATGGTACAATGTGTATGTAATACTGTGTAAAGAGGACGATGCAATGTTTCAGAAATGTGTTCTTGGTAAAATGATATATTGACTGATGATTACATGTGCAGCCAATGCAAATGTATATGGTTGCAGTTGAAACTTATGGGTACTTGCTTGACGGACGCCTGCTTTCCCAGGCCAGAAGGGTGTAACCCCCTGCAAATGGGGGTTCCCAAAAGACTTCCAGGAGCTTGCTTGAATGCTCCAAGCCTGAATGGTGTTTGCATTTAAGCCATTTATCAGTGAGTGTTTTTAGAGCCTCTGGTACTGTCTCTTTAAGAGCTGTCTGCTTGCAGACATAATTAGTTTGTATGGGGGACTGTGTGCTTCTCTGAGTACCACTGAGCTGCTGCCAATTCACTTAATTTTGCAGTCACTAGAGTGCAAAGGGAACCTATCTGAAAGATGTAACTGTTTACCAGAAATTATTTAGAGTAATAATGAAATTACAGTTTGTCTAACCTGCTTTCTTTGCAGTCAGAACTGTGTCTGCTAGTTCCCATTCTAGTTTTGAACTGCTGAACTGGACCAATCAGTGTGTAAGCTAGTTCTAAAATGGTGCCTTGACGAATCAGAACTTGACTCATAATCTGAGCCAGCCACAAGAGGATTGTATGGGCAGTGACTTGGGAGATGTAGTTTAGACTTCAGTGCCTTTTTGGACCAACAGCAGCAGTCTATTGTGAGTGACAGCCAATCCAGTCAAGAACTGGGAGGAACTCAAAGGAAGTGCCCGGTTTTGTCGGTTGGAGTTCGGTTGAGCTTTGGCAGTGAAGAAGGAAGGAGCCCTGTACTTTTTCAGTGTGCAGTTTTAGTCAAACAACGGTGTAAGGCCCAGAGTTCCGTCTGCAGCTTGTTAGGACTGAACTGTCCTGTGAAAAGAATCAAAGGATCCTGAAGACTAGAAACCAGGCTCACCCTGTAGAAGACTGGAGGAATTGCTGAAAATTACACTCGGTCTGTCAGGAACTGAATCTGCTGTGTGTTCTCCTGGGTATTGTGCAGTAATTGCGATCGGGATACAGATGCAGCCTGCCTGGTATAGTGCTTTCTTTTATATGGATGTGTGAAGAGGTTTGTGTACCTCAAGTGAGCCCTGCTGACATTGAAGGACCCTATCTTATTTGGAGGTCGTGAGTACTAATTCAGGTCGCCCCTGTTGAATTGCCACATTAAATCCAAATGGAATTACTGTACTGCTGACTGTTTAATTCTCCTTTTCTGTGTGAAAGGGCCCCTACCAGCTGCCACGGTTTGGACTAGCCACTAGGCTTGGGTACCCAGGGACAGTAACTGATAGGGATAGGCCTGCACAGAGCCATAGGTAGATTATTAGAGTGATAAGCTAATTAACCTGATTTCCCTGTCCTTGTTATATCCCTAAATAAATCAGAGCTGCTTGTTTCAGCAAAGTTATACTGCCTGAGGTATTTGTCTATGTTAAAGTACTGACTGTGATTGTTGCACTGTATCTCATTTCACAGGAGGTCCCAGTGCCGGAACCAGACCTGGGGTAAGTGTATACTGTGAAGGTAATTCTGATATATTGTGTGGGCCACTAGTGGGAAGAAAGGGGGGTTGCAGTGTCCCAGAGGGCTGTGACCAAGTTAGTTTAACTATTGCAAACCCTGACCTCTGGGTGGAGGCACCTGCCATTGGATCCAGGCCCCTCAACCTGTTAGTGGCAAATCAGGCAGGGGTAGTAGCCCCTGGGATAGCGCCATCTAGGGGTTACAGTATTATTCAACAATTTAATTTGCAAGGAAACATATTGGTACAACCAGTACCTACAGTAATGTCCCACACATCAAGTATAGTCCAGGATTAGCCTTTGCAGCCATGAGCCAGGATGTCAGAAATGTCCTGCCAAGATCGTGCACACTGGCAAGTTTAGATTCTAGCATCAGTCAGCACCTTTGAGATGAATCCATTCTTGACACATTCCCATGTGGTATTACCTCAATATCACAGTGTTTTCATTTTATCCTTAGGGCACATTTGCAGGTGGGGATGCTTCAGTGCCACAGCAATTAGTTTTTTTTGGTTTTTTTTTACTTTAGTGCACATCTCAAGCGGTGGTGCCTTGTGCCACAGTGTTTGGGGTTTGAATTTGACCCGACTCATCTCCACTCCCTGGCACTGGGCATCCCCTGGGTCTATCCTCTGGGGAAGGGCCACCCCTGCTCAGGGCGCTCTTTCTCATAGTATTGAGCTCCGGGCCGAGGAGGAGGGGCAAGGAGAGAGCCACATCCGACTTCTGGGAGTGTGGTCCTTGGGTGGGAGACGCCTTCACCTATCGGAAGGAGGAGGGGAGGGTATTTTACTAGTAAGTCCCCTGTGGAGCCCAGCTGTCAAGGCAACGTACTGCCATGGCTCCACCCCCAGGCATATGCCACAACGCTACTTTTGGCTGCCTCCTGCCACCGCCAGAGGTTGCTCCTTGAGTGGTTGCATCCGCGTCCCTCCCCAGGAAGGAGAGAGCAGTCCTCCAGATGCTCAATCTCTTCCCTCCCCTGCCGACCCCCAGTGCTCCGGGCTTGTTCCCAAACCCGGGCCACCGGTGTGGTGCGAGGTGTGGCATCCAGTGCCTCAACCCTCAGTGCCACCGGGCCGACAATAACAAATGGACCTCTACAATACACATTTGGACGCACATCAGGAAATGAGTTGTTACCAGCTCAGTAGGTCTTTCCTGGTAAAACTTTTCAGATAAATCAATAAATACTAACAAATCCGAATTAGAAAAATATTCGCTTTTATTTATGGAGCAGGCTCCTGCTTATTCCAAACTTATATACCACAGAATCCAAGGCTGGGGCCAGTAGACCGGGAAGTCAAAAGAAGCAGGTGCCTAGCTCCACAGAGACCACTTCTGATCCTTTCCCTCCCGAAATTCCGGCACATCAGAATCTCAGTGAGGTACCTCATGCGTAACTGGGAGGCAAGTCTCCTGTTTGTTACTCAGAGACATTTTTTACATTGCACGTGATTGGTGCTCTTTTAAATGCAATTCCTCTTGAAAACCTGTATCGTTATAAGCATAAATGGTGAAAACCTGTATCACTCTGCACTTTTTTGTGACAACAGTCAGCTACATGTAAACTCTACAATGTGTGCTACCTTTGTGTATTACACAGATGGAAGGTGAGCAAGAGGTATAGGTTTGGGCTCAAAAAATACACTTTATAATATGGGCAGGGAGCTATCTGTGAGCTCATTGGCAGACGGCCACAATCTGACCATTCGTTAATCTCTGTTACCCGCACAGTAAGTGGTGAAGTGGCCCCAGGTAAGTGATCAAGCAGCAAGCCGATGTTGTTATTGTGCCCGACACACAGTTTGCAAGACAGTCATTAATGTCCCCCCCCCAAGTGAGGCAGACATCCTCAGATAAACACAATGGATGTGAATTTCTCTACAGAGATTAATGAAGGGTGAGGTGTTGGCCATCTGCAAGTCACATAACAGATGTCTCCCTGCCCATGGGCACTCTCTGACTCCCCACCCACCTGCCCTGTGGACCTCCGAAGACCGAATGACAAGTGTCATCTTGCCATTCAGTAATCTGTACTGGCAGTCAGCACTTTATTGTCCTGATCCATTTCTTTTATTTGTGTACAGTTAGCGTACAGTGTCATCTCAGTGTCCTCTCTGTCTTCAGTTGAAGACAACATGCCACAGTGTGCAAACTGCTGTGTCTCTCTGTCACTCTGTCTGTGTGTGTGTCTGGAGAAGAGACATAGTTCAGGAGAGAGAGAGAGGGAGGGAGAGAGAGAGAGAGAGAGAGAGAGAGACACACTGCATGCTCCGGGGCCACTCAGGAAGAGTTGCGAGCGGAGACTACTGATGGGAGAGAGAGAGAAAGAGCAGCTGTCAGTGGCTATCTTGTGGGTCCCCCCCCGGACCCCCCTCCCGCCGCCGACAGCGGTGTCCCTAAAGTAAGTGGGGCATGACCCCTGCAGCAAGAAGCCAACAGAAAGTCAGAGAGAGAGAGAGAGAGAGAGAGAGACAGCTGTCATGTCCATGTGTCTCTCTCTTGAGGTGCTGAGCTCCATGAACACTTCTACCCCGATCTCATGTACAGTGATCAGAGTTACTGACCCACCCTGCCTGCGGCTCACCTAATTTTTCCCACACCGTTGATCACTTTCCCCAAAGTATTTTAGTAATGACACAGAGTACAAACACCTAGCTAGACAGCGAGAGACAGAGAGAGTTGTCTTCCTCGGGCAGTGAGAGAGCAACCGGGGCAGACAGAGAGTGAGAGAGAGCTACCATGAGGTTAAAGTGTAGGTCAGGACAGTGTGCTTGCAGGAACGGCTTTGTGTTGTGTGTGACATCAGTCTGTCTGTCCACACTGTTTTGAAACTGTGCGCTATGTTGTGTGGGAGACACAGAAGGCAGCAGTTGACACACAGAGTAAGACGCAGCCGCCTGTGCAAGTGGCACTGTAATCATTGCTTTGCTCCCCTGGTCAGCCATCTGTGAGTCCAACGTGCATTGTGTTTTTTTGTTTTTTTTTACGAGCAACCCAGTTAGAGAGAGACACCAGGAGTAGGGAATACTTGGGGAGTGAGGGCAGAACCGGGACACGACTACATGGTGAGTTCTCTTGTGTGGTCAGTGTTCACAAACTCAGCAGTGCGAGCAGTGCATATCTAGTGCTCTTCATCAGTGTCAGCAATACAGTACCTGTGCTGGTGGCAGAACACATAAAATAGTTCCTGTTTTCATGATTTATAATGCTTTCCTCTTGTGTTTTTTTCATGTCTGTTGACAGCCCATGTTATAAGTACAATAACCCACTCCCGGGTGTGCAGTTATTGGGGATTAATCAACATTCCGGGTGCGGTGAGGACACTTGGCCTGTGGCCTCATGCCTTACAATGCACCTGGGATGTTGATTAGTCCCCAATAACCACACACCCTGTTGTGGGTTATTGCTTACTTAAGTTGTCAAGAGAGGCAGATTTATTGTGCAAATACTGTCATACAAATACTTGCAGCCACCACTAATCCCAGCAATTTGCCACAAGGTTTCCTCAGGGGCGGCAAAGCGCTGGAGTTAGTGGTGGCTGGCTGTTGGACTGGGGTAGGTCTGAGAGATTTTATTTGCATAACAGTATTTGTACAATAAATCTGCCTCTCTTGACAAGTTAAAGTGTATTTTTTGTACCCAGATCTATACCTGTTGCTCACCTTCCATATGTGTAATATACAAAGTTAGCACGCATTATGGTTTGTTTAAGTCCTGACCTATACTCATGTAGGTGTAGCACCCCCCCTCATTTAGCAGAGCACAGGCCTTCCATTCTTTTGGAAATACATGTAACCTCTGTACTGTAGCATGGCATAGCAGCATGTAGTGTTACCTGCATTTAATCACACTCACTGTCAACTACTATATAGACAAGCTCAAGTTCACAAATCCCTCATCTGTATCTATGTTACTGCTATCTAAGATTAATATTAAGGAGCTCAGGTTTGTTTCAAGAACCAAGTGTCCTGACTAATACGGGAAAGAAAGCTTTTTCTGTCTTTGCACCTAAATTATGGAACAGTTTTCCTGATTCTTGACACATGGATAGAAGTCATGTATCCTTTAAAGATGGACTACCAACATATTTGAAAGGACACTCCAAGTGTTAAAATGACTAATGCACTGCAGTATTCTTTCACACCAGTCCAGAGTTTATTTTTGTAACTTTTTTTAATTAATTGGTCTGTCTTGAACTGTAATTTTAATTGTCTACTTTGACTGTTATGAATTTATGCTATGCCTTGCCATATGGCCAGGGTCATGCCTGAAAATGGGCTAAGTAACCCAGTGCATTTACTTGGTAACCACATAAAATTAACCCATTATGTGGGGGTACCTTGGTGTTATGGAGGCAGTGTAGCGTAGCAGTTAAGGGCACTGATCTGCAAACCTGGAGTCCTGGGGTTGAATCCCATCAGTCCCCACTTGCATATTGTGTGACCTTAAGCAAGTCACTTAACTTCTTTGTGCACCCAGGTTGCGCCTGGAAACAAGCTCCGGCTTAGTGTGTCTTTCCTGGTTCAACAATTTACCCTTTCCCTTATAGTGTTTGGGTTGTGACTTTAGAGCATATTTTCATCTGGGGTGGGGCTTGTGTCAGAACATTTTGGGGTTTTGACTTTTTGGGCAATTGGGTTATGACGAGTTCATCAGGGATCTTGTGGTTAGAGACCCACTGGCGGGAAGTGATCACACCATGGTCTGCTTTTCCTGGACCGGAGTTAGTTAGTTTAAAAACGAAGGTAGTGGATTTTGGGGGTATGGAGCGGATCCTTAGGGGCTTCCTAGATGGGATCAGGATGGGTATGGACACTGAGAGCCGGTGGGAAATCATTAAAAAGGGGCTTCTGGAAGCTACCAAGGCCTGCATGAGGGAGCGACGCAAGTGGGGTAGAGTCAGGAGGCCAAGCCAGTGGACAAGGGAGGTCCAGGATGTGGTGAGGGAAAAGAAGGCTGCTTATAGCAGATACAGGCATTCTAGTGTGGTTATACACAAGGGGGAGTATGATATGATGGCCAGGAAGGTCACCAGGATGGTGAGGTCTGCTAAGGCGGGGGCAGAGGGTAGGTTGGCTCATTGGATTAGAAGGGGTGCTAAAGGGTTCTTCAGGTATATCAGAGAGAGAGAAGGAAAGGGAAGGAGCAGATTAGTAGGCTGAAGTCGGGGAGTGGGTGGGCAGAGGAGGCAGGGGAGCAGATGGAGGTACTAAATGACTATTTTGCCTCATATACCGTCACTGCAGTGACTCGTCGACTGCGAAGGCCACCACAGCACCAGAAATCAGGCAGAATCTGCCTGTCGCTCTTGATGGTCCATGCGGCGATTGGGACTACTTTGCTGGGTGAGGTGCCCCCACAGTCCAACTCTGACTCGAGGTTAGAATCTTAGAGACCAGGGTGTGAGGCAGCCCCTGATTGTGAGTACTGACATCCACGGCTACAATGCCGCGAAGTCGGCATTGTAGCTGTCGCGTAGGATGTTGGTGCTAGCGCTGTCAAAGCGCTATAGGTAAAACATTTTGCCATGGCCTTCACTGGGGGGGATGGCAGAGCGGCACTGCATGAGGAGGGGGGGAGGTGGACCGGTGGATGGGGTGGCCACAGATGGGATCCATCCCAGGGTGCTTAGGGAGTTGGCTGATACCCTGGCCGCACCTCTGGCGGGCCTATTTAACTCCTTCCTTCAGTCGAGTTGGATGCCTCAGGACTGGAGAATGGCCCATATCGTGCCCATATACAAGGATGGCTTGCCAGAGGAGCCAGGTAATTTCAGGCAGGCAAGCCTGACATCGATGGTGGGCAAAGTGATGGAGGTAATCTTAAAAGAGAGGCTGGAGGGGTTTCTGAAGGTGCAGGGCCACCTAGATGATCGCCAGCATGGCTTTGTTAAGGGCAGATGATGTCAGACCAAACTGGTGGAGTTTTATGACTGGGTGACGAGAGCACTGGATCTGGGCAGGCCAGTGGATGTCCTCTTTCTGGACTTCAGCAGGGCGTTTGACTCAGTGCCGCATCCCGGGCTGCTGGAGAAACTGGGGGAAATCGGGGTGGGCGTACGGATGGTCAGGTAGATAGGGAACTGGCTAGCAGGTTGTTTTCAGAAGGTGATGGTTGGGGGTGGTCTTGTCTCTCAAGAGAGTCATTAGCAGGGGTTCCACAGGGATCGGTGCTGGGCCCACTCCTGTTTAACACTTATATCTCAGACATTAGACATGGTATCAGGAGTGAGACGAGCCTCTTTGCTGATGTCTCGAAGCTGGGGTTGGTGATGGATGGGGAGGAGGGGAGGTTAGCCTTCCAGGAAGACCTAGAGACTCTGGAAGCTCAAGTTTAATACTGGGAAGTGCAGGGTTCTACACCTGGGGCCCAGAAACCCAGTTCATGTCTACACCCTGGGTGGGGAGATGCTGCAGGTTTCAAGGGGGAAGAAGGACCTTGGGGTGGTGGTGGATGCCAAAATGAACAACTCAGAACAGTGTAGAAGGTCTGCGGCACACGCTAATAAGATGGTGGGGTGCATAGCCAGGGGATAACCTTGAGGAGATGGAAGGTACTCCTTCCAATGTATAATTGCCTGGTTAGACCACACCGTGAATACTGTGTGCAGTTTTGGCGTTCTTACTTAAAAAGGGATATTGCTCTTCAGGAGAGGGTTCAGAGGCAGGCGAACAAGATGATACAGGGCCTGGGTGAAAAGCCCTATGGGGACAGTCTTGAGGAGCTTGACCTGTACTCTCTGGAGGAGAAGAGGGACAGAGGGGACATGATCGAGGTCTTCAAATATCTCAAGGTAATAAATAAGGTAAGCCAAGATAGGGTGCTTCAGCTGAGGAAAGGGGGGACCACCAGGGGTCACTCGATGAGGCTAGTCAGTGAGAGACTAAGGGGAGAGACAAGGAGACACTACCTCGCTGAGAGGGTGGTGGAACCCTGGCATGCGTTGCCTGTGGAGCTGGTGGATGTTGAAGCTGTGAAGGGGTTCAAGAGAGCCTGGGATAGGTATAGGGGGAAGGTGCATCTCAGAACCCCACCAGGGGATGGGGGTTGGGGACTTTGTGGGGAGGGTGAGAGAGGCCGTAACTATATCCAGTACAGGCACTAATCCCCGAGCAGACTCGATAGACCAGAGGGCCTACTCTGCTGGCTTCTTAGTATGTTAGTATGACCCTAGCATTAAACCAGTGGATGAAGCTGCTGTAATTCTAGTGGCCCAGTGTGGCCCAAATGCCATCGCTATGTAGTATGAAAGGTTGCAAAGGTTACAAATCTGAATGATGTTTTCCAACACCAGATGGCTTTAAGAAGTAGCTATAGCTATGACTCACCATGGAATGGCAGGGGATAACAATGTCTTGATGACACTAAATGTCCTGTAGTGTGCAAATAAACTATAAATCTAATACATTCTATCTATTTTTATTAATTAGTCATTCATTAGGCTCTGTAAAATCAATTAAACCTTTTCCACAGAGGTTCTATTTTTGTCTGACTGCAAATATTAGCGGTAGGTCCCTGACATAATCTATACAGATGAACCAACATTTTCAAAACCTCCAACCCAGCAGTAAGCATCCCCAGCTATTTGTCTCCCCTGTACAGCTGGCACTTTGTGTATCACTTAGCTCATCCCAAGCTAGCTTGTCTTATCATTTGATGGGGTGCTGCCACAGGAGTTCAGCAAAGAGAAATCACTGAAATTACTGATCAGAAGCTGACACTTCTGCAGTGCTGAACAGAGTAGAGGCTTTTGATTTCTGTTATATTACAATGTAGTTACCCAGGATAGCTCACATAAGAATTAGCTATCTCCTTCACAGCTGGATCGTGCTTCTAGCTAATTGTACAGCTGGGTGGACTAAAGCACCAGGAGGCCAAGTTGTTCAAGGTCACACAGAGAGTAAAGGCTGTGGTGGGTTCAAACCTGGGGCTTCCTGACTTACAGCTTTGTGTTCTAACTGCAGGGCCACACTGCCTTCGAATTTCATTTGGACTTATAAAAATGTGTTTACGGAAGCTAATCTTTCCCCTGCTAAGTCACCCCAGAGCATATAGCACTATCAGTACACGTGGGCATGGTAATTGTTGCACCTGATGTGCTGGTAATCTCGGAGTCTTGGCGGTCCCCCAAGATTCCAGATTCGGCTGTTGCCATCACAGTCGTCTAGCAGGATCATGCTAAGAGTGGTAGTGGTGTTGCTATCTACCTTTCCTCTAGCATCCAGATCTGTCTCTTCCCCATCTGCCGATGAGTCATTCATCCTCTAGGTCTCCCTCCCTCCCTTCTCTGTCCCTATATTCATGCCTACTAATGTTCTGGCTTGTCTGCACCTTCAGCCACTGAGTTCCTCTCATGCCTCCCCTGGTGAGCTTCTCGTCCTTGGTTACTTTAACCTCAGTTGGCTGTCCCCCTCTCTCAATAAACTGTACCAAAACATAAAGTCCCTCCAGCTTTCCCAGCTTATCACTAACCCCACCTGGAACAGTCACAGATCCCTCAATCACTGTCTCCTGGAGTGGGTTCTCGCATTCCATCTCTACCATATCGTGGATGCTGGTACCCTCTACCATGCCCTCTATGACTACCATATCGTCTACTGTGTGCACAAGATTAATCATCCCAAAGTCCCCCTAGATTCATCCAGCTCTGGTCCTTCAGGTCACTGGATTTGTCCACTCTCCATGCTGACCTGGTGGTTACCAACTGGTCACCCATTTCTACAGCCAGCATCATAAATTCTGCCCTCCAGTGTTTCAACTCCAAATTCATGTCTACGTGGGATTTACATGCCCCCTCCTTTAGAAAAACCAGGGTTTGAGGTTCTCACCTACCGTGGATCACAGCAGAGTTGCTGGTCTGTCTCCACACATGAGACCTTGCCTTGTGGCCTTACAAGTCCTCTGACTCCCCTGCCAACCTAATCAAGTACCGGACCCTTCATAATGCCTGTACATGAGCTACCAGGCTTGCTATGTCTGAATTCTTCACACATATGCTCCAGAACAACCTTAATCACCCCTCCAAGTTCTGGAAGGTCATCCATGCCCTTTTCTCTCCCCCAACCCAGTCCCCTCTCCCTATCCTAAAGGTGGGTGACATTCCTATTTCTGACTCCTGTCACCTCAGCTTTCAACTCCTTCACCTTCTGTACCCACTCCCTCCTCTCCCCCTCCTACAAACTCTCCCCCCACTACCCCACCCCACCTCTTCTCCTTGTCTCCTATCACTCCTGCTGCATCTCTTAAGGCACTCCTGTCTCTAAATCCCTACAAGGGTGTGAGCCCTGATGGTCTAGCCCCGAAACTCCTGTGCTTCACTCTCTCGCCATTACACTACCTATTACCTCCCTTCTCAATCTCTCCTTCTCCTTAGCCTCAGCCCTGATTCTTGGCAACAAGCTACAGTTAACCTCCTTCCTGAAGGGGTGATCCTACCTCTACTGGCAACTACTGCCCTATTTCCTTTCTTCTCATTCTGGCCAAGCTTCAGAAACACCTTGTGCTATCACTGCTCTCCTCCTTCCTAAATTCTTCCACCTTCTTTACTCCTTAACAGTCTGGCTTCTGAAAGTTCCACTCCACTTCCACCCCCTCCTCCGGTTTACTGACTCCACTCTTTCTGGCATGGATCAGGGCCTGGCCACTTCCACCATCTTTGTTGACTTGGTCAAAATCTTTGCCACTGTTGCTCACCCCCTTCTCCTGGACAAGCGTAAGGCAGCAGGGCGCTCTCCGAGTCCTCAGCTGGGTGGTTCCACTGTTACATTGGCGGCAGGTCTCAAGCTGTCCATATTGGAGAATTCATCTCCCTCTCCCCCTTCCCCACTGCCTGTCAGCTCAGGTATGCTCCATGGGTTCATCCCCAGCTCCATACTCTTCTCCATCATCTTGGTGCCTGCTTCTCTGCATCCATCCGTATGTATGCAGATGATATGATACTCTTTGCCTCTGGCTCCCCTGCCCCTGACTTCACTGCCAGGCTCCAACTGGACTTAACATATGTCCAGCACTGGTCCCTGGCAAACTAGCTGTCCCCAACACCAAGAAAACAGTCTCTATGACCTTTGGCACTTAACAGAGGCTCACCTGGCTTCCCACTCTCCCCTCCTTCTATATCCTTGAGGATGCAGCTATTGAGAATGTCTCCTCATTTAACTCATTGCCTCCACAGGCTCATTCTGAGATTACACCACTTGCCTCCTGAATCTCCTGTATACTTTTAACAGTGAATCCTGGGCCTTTCTAAGCAAAATCAAGCCATAGTCAGCATGTCACAAACAAATGCTAATAGCTCAATAACTGTACATGCTAGACACAAAGTATGAGTGGCAGAGTTATTCAGCACAAAATTGCCTTTCCAATGGTGGCATGCATGTAATATTAAGTAATTTTGTATTTTTCTATGCTGGTTAAAAGAGCAAACTAAATATTTTTTTCACTAAAAAGGGCAAATAATGCCATTTTTGTTAGAAAATATGTAAAATATCAACACCAAATTAAGCATACAGACATTAGATGGTGTTTGATATTATGTTTGCTAAAAAAGATATCTTTTACTATAAAATGTCATTTTCCCCATTTAGTCACGATGCTTTGATGAGATTTGAGGGCTAAATCTCAACCACACACACCATATCATAAACAAATGACAACTTCAAAAGTATACATGATACACACAAAGTATCAGCATGAAAGTTGATAAGCACAAAAATGCCTTTCCAGTGGTGCTATGCAACCAGTTGTAATCAATACAGTTTTATTTTATACCTGCTGAAGTGCCAAAAAGTGAATTTTATTCAAGCTGCTTAAGTGAATCTTGATGGAAAACATGTCAGCTATACCATACCATAAACAAATGCAAATAACTCCTAAAGTATACATGATATACACAAATATCAGTGACAAAGTTGTGCAGCATAAAATTATCTTTCCAACGGTGTTATGCAGTCAAATATATATTATATTCTGTTACAATATATATTAAAATATATAAGTGACTTCTCCAGACGTTGCAAGGACACACTGGGAGTCAGTAGCCGACTTCTGCAGACGTCCTCAGGACACACCAGTGTTTTTTTACCGAAGACTACAGGCGTCTGCTAGGACACAATGAGTTAAGTGCATTGGGGTCTGGCTGGACAGGCACCTTGATTTCTCTGAATGTGTGGATGCCATCTACCAGAAGCTTCACCCTAAACATGGTGTGCAGTACAGGAATAAAGGGAGTATCCCGCTTCCTGCCTGTACAGAGATCGTCTTGAAGATGATACTCCCCATCTTTGGCTATGGTAACATAGTTTGCAGTGCGGCTCGCAAGTCCAACCTGGCCGGACTGGATCCCCTTTTTCACTTCTTTTGCCAGTTTGCCCTGGACTAGCCTCCTCCTCCCCCCATTGCACCCTCCACTGCTCCCTGTACTCCTCCTTTCCTTCCCCACCCTTGAGTCTAGTCACCTTGCCCATTGTGCTTCCTTTATCTCTAGATACTGGCTTGGCTCCTCCTCTCCTGCCTTTGCTTCCCACCTCACCTCCCCCCCACCACCACCACCAACACTTCCTATCCCCTTCACAATTCTTGCTCTTGCTCTGTCATACTCCCATCAAGAAATTCCACTGCTTCTCCTTCCGGTTCCCCAAAATGTGAGTTCTCTCCCCTCTGCCATCCGCTCTGCCCCTTCCCATCACTTACTCACTTCTCTCCTCCACGACTTCACTACTCACTCCTGCAGTTGCCGCTGATCCTGGACCCAAGGCTGCTGCCCTCCACCCTCCTATCCCTACTCCCCCTGTTGCTCCCTCTTTTGCCATCCACCTACACTAGTACAGTCCCCTTGTCCTCCCTCCCTTTCTCCCTTTTTCCCGAACCACTGGCCCCCTCTCTAAATTCAGCATTGCCTTTTGCACATTGCAGATGCTGTTATCCTCCAGCACTTTATTGTGTTATAGTGTATTTCACTTGCAAAGAATCTGTGTCCTTACACCAATTGTTATTTATAATGTAACACTCTCCTCGGGTGGAGGGCTTACCTGGACTGCCTGCCTACTGCCCTTCTGAGGTCCCTGGAATGCTACTGTTGCTGCCATCTCTTTCCCATTTGGCCATCTGCATGGTGTCATGCAGGAAAGCACAGCAGCACAGAGGTCCTTGGCACCTTCTGTGCCCTTTCACCTGTGGCTGTAGTTCTTTTCCTGGTCCCCCAATCCTAGTAGTGGGGACTGGGAGGGACAGGACACCATTTGTTTCTTCGGTGCATTGGCACTATGAGGACACCCAGCCACCATTTTGAGTGGGAGAGCACACTGCAGTTGGGCCCATCCCCAGTGCTCTCGCTCTACCAGACCCAGCAACATCGAATTTGTCAACAGAAAAGGCCTACCAGGCCCACCCAGTCTGCCCAAAACTCCTTAGCAAAAATCCAGCTCTAGGGAACTAGTCTTTCTGACTAAGCCTTCTGATAATTTCCTTGTGCCTATCCTATACCATGTGACACACTCCTCTGCCACACCATGAACACAATGACTCAACTAGACATCAGCCATGGGGAGCTGCAACAGAATCCAGTGTGCCAGCACACTATGTGGGGCAAATAAATAAAACGAAAGACTTTGGAGTAGAAGGCTCCTTCAAAATATGTCTGTGTCCATTTTGTTGCTCCTTGACCCAACCAGCCAACCAGTCAGAGGGCTTGGAAGGCCTAGAAACAGAAGATAGGGATTGTGGAGAGGATGATACAGTGATGGACTGGCAGGTTATGTGAGCCAATCGGGGGCAAGGACAGGGCAGAAGAACTGATGGACAGCCCTACCTGTCCAGTGAGACGTGGAATGGAGAGAGAGAGAGAGAGAGATGTTTCTGGGCTCTCAAGGAGCTTGGGGCAGTCTGAGAGAGACACTAATGTGATCAGACATGCAGCTATTGAGACACAGTGAGAGGCCTAGCCAGGCCAACAATCCTGTGATCCCTTACCATGGTTCATCCTGCAAGGTCCCTGTGAGTCTTATCCTGGGCTTACCTTTTTCAGAGACTGTGCCAAGGGAAGGCATCTGTGTATTGGAAGCTGTCCCAGATGAGCACCTGTTGATTGGAACAACAGAGAGTTTGAGCAGATGGGGCACTGCCGCATACCGAAGTTGCTCTGAGCTGTTCAGAGACAGTGACCTGTGTCCTACCTGAATCCTACCTGGGTTGCCTCGGAGCAAGGTAAAGGGCCTGCTAGCCCTTATCTAGTGAGGTGGATCATGGAATGGAGAGCTATGGGGCATGTGCCCTGAGTAAATGGGCACTCTCGATCCAGAGGGGAGTAGGACCATAGGGGTCGCTTGTGGGGTCTGGCCATCTGAGCTCTTTGGAAAACTGAGAAGCCATTGCATAGAGCTCCTGTGACTGATGGCTGAGCCAGAAGTGCTGTGTCCTGAGTGGTGTGAGTCAGACATGCTGTGCTACTACAGAAGGTCTGAGGGAATTTGAAGTACTTCACCCCCTGGCCAGTGAGCTCTGTTCATGAGTGCTGCTAACCTTATCGCTCTGTGTTGTCCCCTGCATCAACTGAACTGCTGAATCTGTGGATCCCCTGAGTGCTGGCCTTGCTGGCTCTTTTTTTGTGCTTTTCCAATTTTGGGTTACAGTTACTGCATTTGGATTACAAGTTGGCTTTCAAGCATTTCCTCTTTGGATTTTAAGTTCTTTAAATTGTTCTAGCACACTATGGCCTGTTGTGGGTAGGGGGTTAAATTGCAAGCTTGCTAATTTTCATCAGGTGCAGTGCTGAAAGAACCTGGGCACCATAGCTACCAGGTCTGTGTTGGGATTTTATTGTAACTCCTGGGTACCCAGAGTCATTAGTTATTGTGTAATACTTGAAACTGTAGTTTTCTACTGGTACCAGCTGGGGAGTTACTGCACCTTGTGTAGTATAATGCCTCTTTATTGGGCAGTTGCTTCATAGACTGCTTTGGGTCTGAGATGGTGGTTGTGACCCACAGTACAGTGGCTCTCAGGGGGCATTGCTGTAGGGTGGGTGTGCTCAAGGTGACTTGCATCTGCATAACCACTTCTTTTCTTCTAGCTTCCAGACTTGTGTTCCTAAATAAAAGCGCTGTTAAGTTGTTGAATTTTACTTGTGTGCACCCAGTATTCATTCCCTATGGAGCCTTATGCACTACGTGTAAAATTACAGGTATACGTGTACTTTGTCATCGTTTCTGTATTTTAACATGTACAGTACACTCTACTGTACATGCTAAATAACAGTAAGGATGATAAAGTACACGTATACCTGTAATTTTACATGTAGTGCATAAGGCTCCATAGGGAATGACCACTGGAGATGACTGGACTTGCTAAGATGACATCATCGCGCTGCACATTCCCAGCAACCTTAGCCTCTGATTGGCACGATCTTGGAAAAATGTTTCCTGGGTTCAGCATTTTAAATAAAATTTGCCGGAAATGTATTAGACTACCGATTTTAAGATAATGCTTCGTATTATTCAGAACCTCTCCCTGTCTGCTCTGCTTCCACGGGAGGGTTTTTGGAATGGAGTCCCCCTTAGGATTGTGTTTAAGTATCCTTTAAGGGCTGCATCAATCAAACAGTTATGCATGCACTTCAGGTTTCATAAACAGTCACACACTCTGGGTACCCAGATGGAGAACGGTGGGCTAGCCAGGAACGTTGCAGTTGGTTGGGGCCCTGTGATGGAAGAAAACAACATGCACCACACACACTAATTGTAATCCGGAGCTGGCGGGCTCAGTTTGTGAAAAGAAAACAACAAGACAATCAGGTGGCTGTTGTTGCAGGGAGCTACCCTGATGATTACTCACGATACCAAAGACTGGACACAGGCCGGACGAAAATTGAGACTGCAGGTGGTTGATCTGCAGTGCCAGGAGAAGCAGGGCCCACACGATTCGCCGAGGTGTTATTCCTGATCAAGCATGGACAGGGGGCATGATCCCCTGGCAGGTTTCTCATCGATGGCTTTCCCTGTGCAGCGGGTAGTCTGGCTGGGCCAGTGTGGCAAGGCACAGGCCAAATGGAGACAAATTCGGATACAGTCCGTTTTGGGCTGGATACAGCTTCCAGCAAGCAGAACACAGTTCACACAGTGGGCAACCAAATCATTACCCACTAATAACTCACAGCACATTTACATGTAAAGAAATTCTACTGTACCAGGCAAATCGCTCTCCGGTCACGATCCTAAAGTCTCTGCACAGACCAAGGATTCAAAAGCAGCTGGAAATCCTGACAGGCTGATTGCATTCAGCAAAATCTTCAGTCTTCTTCAGGTATGAGCCTGGTAAAACATCAGTGGCTTACTTCATTCTCACAAACTTGGATTTAGTCTGAAATAATTCTCTTCTCTCCTTCTCAGGGGCAGCAGGCAGACATGCAGGCCACAACTCAGACCTTTCAACAGTTTTCCTGCGCGAAACTACTCAGACGGCTGCTTGACTGTCTGAAACTTTTGCTTCCTCAGCTCCCAACTTAGATCTGACTCAACTGCCAGCAAGCGTGGGACTTTTCCCAGAATCCAAAAGGTTCGGTTGGCTGATCTGTCTGTCAGTCACAACACAGGCTCCCCCTTCAGGTGCAAAAAGGTGCCAAAAGCCCCAAACTACAGTTCCTACAGATTTTGATTCCAGACAGCTCCTGCAGTCCAGCTCCATTTTCAGTCCCACCAGTACTGAATGGTCCAGTTCGGCAGTCCAGGACCAAGATAGTGGAGATTAACAAAACAGTCCTTGCTGCAAAGAAGACAGGTTAGACAAACTACATTATTATTATCACTCTAAATGATTTTCAGCAGATGATTACATCTTTCAACAGAGCTCCCTCTCAGATTACTTATGACTGCAATCCAGGCAGCTCTTAAAGAGACAGTACACAGAGGCTATACAGGCACTCTCTGGCAATCACATTTAAACTGCTAAAACGCAGGACACCAGCCTGGCAGTGAGCATTTAGGCAAGCTCATGGAAGACTTTTCGGGACCCCCATTTGTAGGGGGTCACACCCTTCCCTGCCTGGAGAAAACTTGGCGTCCACATCAAGTCTGTACTATCACAATATTGCAAATGAAAACTATACAAGACATTTATACCATTAGCATGTTATGCAAGTGACATCTGATGCATCAGTCAACGTAAACTTATACCTTTTACTATACATATTCTCTACACTTCACAACACTATATCCAGTCTGACAATACATCCATGCATATTTCATACAGGTAATTTACACATTACTATATGGAATCATGTAATAACTTCTTGTACATTGAACAATGTAAGAGGGGGCCCTTCCCTATCAGCTAGCTTGGGGCCAGATGGGGCAGGGGCACTATGGTGAAAGGGCAGAACAAGTAACCTGGAATGGGCCATCAAGCTCAATTTGGGTAGTGAGCTCGGTGAAACATAAACACCTTTGTGAACCACATGGAGAGGCAAGTCCACAGGCCTCCCCAGAGAATCATAGCTGAAACGCAATACTGGCTTGACAGCTCAGCCAGTCTTTCTAGGGGGAACAACCACAGTCGCTGTACTTTCAGCAACAGCATTGGGGCTTTCATCACTTGTGAGGGATGCCTCTGCCTGTATGGGAATGTCCAAACTTGGCACACTGTCGGCTTCTTGCTCTGCAGGCTCTGTTTCTATAACACTTGACTCATTGTGCGAAGGCTTAGGCACAATCAAACTTTGAGGCACTAAAGGGGGTTGTCAGCACTCTCATAGTGTTCTTCAAGTTCTGGTATGTCACCAGAAAGACTCAAACCATCAGCCCCTCCTTCAGGCAAATCATACAGTTCCACAATACACAGGGAATCAGCATCTTCAGACGTGATACTTTGCACTTCATTTTCAGGGAGCATTGGCTCCAAGGACAAAGCTGGGGAGTTAGACAGTCCAGAAGGCCCAACTTCATCCCTGCAATTAGTCATAGAATTTACTCGAAACAACTGACTCAATTCATAGGAGGGGTTATAGGCATTGTCACACTCACTATCATCTGGACCTGCTGGGGGAACCCTTAAATCTGTATCCACTGGGGTAGGTTGACTCTGTCTCTTCCTTGCAGCAGCACAAGTCAGCGACCCAGGGGAATCAATCTCTGATTGTTTGGCCTCAATTATGACTTGGCCAATAGGTTGCAAGTGGTTACGGTGCATGATCTTGACAGCTTTGGAGTTTTTCTCTGGGTGCACCTTGTACACAGGTAAATCATCTAGCTTTCCAACTATTACATGGGGAAGATGGTGCCGACGATCAGCAATTTTGTGTTTACCATGCAGTCCCAAATTGCGTAACAAAACACAGTCTCCAGGTCGAAGTTCTTGAGCCTTTACTTTTTTATCATACCTCTCTTTGTTGGCTAGATTTCTCTTGGCAGCCATTATCTGTGTCAGTTGATAGGCATGGTTCAATTGAGCTTTCAGTTTTTGTACATATTGCAAGTAGTTTTCGTCTTGAACCCCATCTGGAGAGACCCCAAAACAGACATCAACTGGCAGCTGGGCCTGTCTCCTGCACATGAGGCAGTAGAAGGAGAACCCAGTAGCATAATTTTTTGTGCAATTGTATGCGTGTACCAAGGTGCTAATCTGCTGGCTCCATTTATGCTTGTCTTTTGGGTGGAGGGTGCCCAGCATGTCTAGAAGGGTGTGATTAAAATGTTCTGGTTGAGGGTCTCCCTGAGGGTGATAGGGGGTGGTTCTTCATTTTCGCACCCCCCATAGAGAGAGAGCATTTCTTTGATTAGTTGACTCTTAAAGTCTCTGCCCTGGTCAGAGTGGATCTGCTGAGGGGCACCATAGTGGACGAAGAAATTTTCCACTAGCACCTTGGCCACGGTAGATGTCTTTTGATCTTTGATGGGAAAAGCTTGTGCATACCGTGTGAAATGATCCGTAACCACTAACACATTGCCAATGTTCTGCTGATCAGGTTCTAAACACAAGAAGTCTATGCAGACTAGTTCCATGGGGGCACTGGTGCTAATATTAACAAGGGGGCAGCCCTCTGAGGCAGGGCTTTTCTTTGCAGGCAGCGACTACAAGTTCTTACATGATGCTCAACATCGGCCCCCATTTTGGGCCAGTAGAAGTGAGATCGTACCAGGTCAAGGGTTCTGTCAATACCGAGGTGCCTCATGTGATTGTGGAGGGACTTCAATACCAAATCTTTAAAGGCCGTGGGCAGGACCAATTGTTGCTTGTCTACTTTGTAACTACGATCTACTGTTTCTCTATACAACAACTGATTGAGCAACTTCAATCTGGGGCTTTCTTTAAACAATAAAGCGGTTTGCAAGTCAGTGGAATGCAACTTAGACACATCTTTCCCTGCATGCATAGCATCAGGTGCTGGCTGAATCATAGGGATCTTGGGATTGAGCCCACTGAATGCTGTCATTGTCAAACTGAGGTAATGCACTAATAATCTAGAGCAGAGAAGTGGCAATAAGCAGCTGGTATGAGGTGTCAGAAGGGCCCAAGCAATTGACTAAACAGTCCACTGTGTCTGCAGACATCTGTTCATCTCTATCAGACTTTTGGCACAATGCTTGAATGTCAGGTTCAGACAGCCTGACCCAATCACTCTTGGAAGTGGGCCTTCGTGATAGGGCATCAACATCAACATCAATATGGTTCTGGCCCAGTCTGTATTTGACAGCATAATCATAGGCCGGGCCAGTGTGGCAAGGCCCAGGCCAAATGGAGACAAATTCGGATACAGTCCGTTTTGGGCTGGATATAGATTCCAGCAAGCAGAACACAGTTCACACACTGGGGAACCAAATCACAACTCACAGTACATTTACATGCAAAGAAATTCTACTGTACCAGACAAACCGCTCTCTGGTCACGATCGCAAAATCTCTGCACAAACCGGGGATTCAAAAGCAGCTGGAAATCCTGACAGGCTGATCACATTCAGCAAAATCTTCGTTCTTCTTCAGGTATAAGCCTGGCAAAAAATCAGTGGCTTACTTCGTTCTCACAAACTTGGATTTAGTCTGAAATAATTCTCTTCTCTCCCTCTTAGGGGCAGCAGGCAGACATGCAGGCCACAACTCAGGCCTTTCCACAGTTCTCCTGCGTGAAACTACTCAGACGGCTGCTTCACTGTCTCAAGCTGTTGCTTCTTCAGCTCACAACTTAAATCTGACTCAACTGCCAGCAAGCCTGGGACTTTCCCCAGAATCCAAACGGTTTGGTTGGCTGATCTGTCTGTCAGTCACAACACAGGCTCCCCCTTCAGGTGCAAAAAGACGACAAAAGCCCAAAACTACAATTCCTACAGATTTTGACTCCAGACAACTCTTGTAGTCCGGCACCATTTTAGGTCCCACCAGTACTGAATGGTCCAATTTGGCAGTCCAGGACCAAGATAATGGAGATAAACAAAACAGTCCTTGCTGCAAAGAAGGCAGGTTACTCAAACTACATTATCATTATCACTCTAAATCAGGAGTTCTCGCACTTTGTCATAGTGAGCCTCCCCTAAGCCTTGGAATAGATCTTGAGCTTCCCCCTAATATAGAAATAATTTTGGGCCTCCCCATAGTTAGAACAACTATCATACTTTGCACATTACATGAAGAATACAATGAAGTGCATTTGAGTAGTTGAGTTTTTTCTCATTTTATTGACGCTATTATTCTCCCTCTCTATACCCCCCCTCCCCAGGTCAGTCAACTCGCTCCACACTTCTGAGTTTTGGCCCTATTTACCCCCTCATTGCAATACCTCCTTGAGTCAGACTGTTTTCTTTGTCAGTTTTACCCTGCTCTTAAACACCTTCTCCAGGACGATTTTGTTTCTTCCGGGCCTTGCTCCCTAGTATCTCTCTGCTTAGCCTTTGTATTTGTGCTTTTCTGCAGCCAGTATAATGGGTTAATTGTTGTCTTGTTCCTATTCATTTGTATTATTTTGCATTTTGTTTTGCATAGTTTCCAAGAATTATATTTCCTCCATTCAGCTTTCCCCCATGTCATACCAGGAAACAAGTGTTTGTTGAGTGTGTTTTCCTGGTAACCATTTTGTACATAAATTTGCATGCCATTTTTCGCTTTCAGTTTGCTGCATCCTTTCACACAAAGCATCCAAAACTTGACATTTAAATATAGTACATTTTAAGACTTGCTTGAGCCTCCCCTTGAACAGGCTGGGATCTCCCCAGGGAGGCTGGCCTCACCATTTGAGAAACCCTGCTCTAAATGATTTTTGGCAAATAGTTACATCTTTCAGCAGAGCTCCCTCTCAGATTAATTATGACTGCAATCCAGGCAGCTCTTAAAGAGACAGTACACAGAGGCTATACAGGCACCCTCTGGCAATCACATCTAAACTGCTAAAATGCAGGACTCTAGCCTGGCAGTGAGCATTTAGGCAAGCTCACGGTAGACTTATCGGGAACCCCCATTTGTAGGGGGGGTTTGATGTGTGTATATGTGCACGCACGCGTGTGTGGTATGGGGGGTACCTGTAACAAATCTCTTCATTTATTGGTATATCAGTTGTAAACTCACCAGCCAATATGGATCTGTTTCTGCTGTTGGAGGATGTTGGCTTGGCTGAAGAAGTTACAGCTAATATACCTGCAAATCAAAATAATATAAAAAAATCCTCACTGTCCCAATACCATGTACACAAACATATACCCCCTTCCTGGATATTTTTAAATTTGGTAGAGACATGGCACAATTACAGTAACCCCTTCTGTAATCTGGCTCTCATTCTAGTATTTGAAGAGAAGAAGTCAACAGACAGAATCTGTATTATCTTTTATAGAATTTGTGTTCCTTGTGACTGATCCTTACTTAGCTGAGTGCCGTAGCATGGTGACATACATACATGAACATGTATGTGCCCTCATGGTTTGTGTCAGGGAACAGTATAGCACCTCACTTTGGGTTAGAGGGACAGGGGAATAAAGACAGAGGGAAAGCAATATCCACCCAGGGTGAAGAAATAGAGGAAACCTGAGTCCTCCACATTAAGGTCCCAAGATCAAGAGTCACTGGATGGGGCAGCTCCTACTGAGGAATAGGTCACAGTAATGGGGAGAAAGAGTTCGAAAGTAGGAGGCAGTGCCAAGCCAGGAACTCTAAGTAACACCAAAATAGGAATAAAGAAAAATTGTCAGCCTAATATTATATGTTTTTTCATATAGGGTTTTCTTCCCCCACATTCCAAAGCATAAAATAGGCGGGTTCGCATCGCAATTTGTTACCCAAAAATTGGGAAATGTGAGTCAATTGCCAGCTTGATTAGCAGTGTTTGCTAATCATAGAATCTGGCCTTTCCACGTATTGTTTTTTATTTTCCCTGGTGTCTAGTGGTGCCCTACCCCCACCCTCCGATTGCCAGCCCTTTGTTTCCCTGGTATCTAATGCCCCTTCCCTCCACCGATCTCCATCCCTGTAACACTTTCTATCCCTGGTGTCTAGTGGAACCCCCCATCTGATCACTCTCCCCGTTATTTTGTCATTCCTTGGTGTCTAGTGGCACCCCCCCCACCACAATCCGATCACTGTTCCTGTAATTCATTCATTCCCTGGTGTCTAGAGGCATCCTCCCACCATCTGATCTCTATCCCTGTTTATTTTGTCCCACCATGTTGTTTTTTTAAAACTTGCTAAAAGAAAAGGTCCATCGCCTATCACTCCCGTACCCCCACCCGACCACCCACTGTATACCCACCTCCCCTCACCCCCTTTGACATCCCCACAGACCGTCACTCACCTGCAGAGGTCCCAGGTTTGAGATCTGCTCTCCGATCGAAGACGTATCTTGCTACAGGATCCAGCAACTGCAATATGAAAACTAAGGTAAATGCAGTTCAATGTATTTCAATGGGGATTTTAACTTTAGTGCATAACGCAGTCATTTTGTGACATATTGACCCCAAATTTTCAACACGGCCTTTTGGGGACACCACCTCATGAACAATATAACTGTCACTATGCAACTCCCACCCGAAAGGTGATTTCATAGTCACTTGGTGAATTCACCTTTTGGGCATGATTTGTGTAATGACAGTCATATTGTTCATGAGGTAGGGTCATAAGAAGGCTATGTTGCAAATTTGGGGTCAACATATGAAAAAATGGCAAAATTATGACCATCTGTTGCTATTGCACTAAGCACTCATGTAACTTTGGAATTTTTAAATATTTTGACCCCAGATTTTCAACATAGCCTTCTTATTACCCCATATCATGTATGTCACAGCTGTCATTTTTCATATCCTGACCAAAATGTGTTTTTGCACCTGTGGCACAGAATGGCGTTTCAGTTGTGCAGAATCATGCTTTGGCAGGGACTGGAAAATTTTCTGCACCGGGTACATGAGGTGGGGTAATAGGAATGCTATGCTGACAATTTGGTCAAAATTGCACATTCAGTCTCAAAACTATGTATACAATGTATGTTTTATTAATATATACAATAATGAGTAATAATGATATGGTTTAAAGTAAAAATTCTCATTTTAGAAAACTGCTAATCAAAATCAGCTGATTGCTAATCATTTTTCATTTGATTAACAGAAGCCACTGATCTACTCTCTAACACTAATTTATGCCTTGCGTTCACTGCTACCTTCCCAGTCTGGACACTGCAGCACTGTTTTGCAGGTGACACGGAGCTGGAGGGTACCAGTGACCACCATTCTGGCAGACATGGTTGTTTTCCCACCATTTTCTTCCTGGTGTTCTCCCCTCCCACTTGTACCTAGATAACACAACCTCTGCAGTATCACTGTGGAAGAGACTAAGCCCCACCAGCCGAACCTACACCCTTGAGCCACAGTACTGTGGGTGGTCCACATTATAGAGCAATGAGCTACTACTGGACTGTCAGGTTACCGCCCCCTTCCCCTGGATACTACATTATTAAAAAGCTTAAAAGGCTCTCAGGACAAGAATTTCACTTTTTTTAAATAAACTAACATATATGTCTGTCTCACACACTGCTGCTCTTTCAGTATACAGTATTCGTAAATTGACACCAAAGGTGAAAATCAAGAGCAGTAAACTGCAAAGTGAGCCGAGTTCATCTAACTTATTACTAAAGTGCTCTATCAGTTGTACTATACCCAAGTCCTCCATCAGTTACATGCATTGTTATATCAGAGCTTGGTATAATGCAAAGAAACAGATCCTTCCTAACCTTGTTGCTAGGGGCATGCAACAAATATTAATTCCTCTCCAAATGACCAGGCTAGTTTTGTGGCCACCGCTCCTCCAGTCCCAGTAATGTCTCACCTTCTCTCCCTCCCCATTCTCCCAGTCTCTGTGAAAACAAAGAATGTCAGTTCCTGCCAGTTGGCTCTATGATTTTTTTTTTTGGGGGGGTGGGGGCAGATAGTAATAAATCCTTACTTGCACAGTCATCCACCCACAGTGTGCCAGCACCCTAAGTCTCACTGCATTGCAGCTATAGCGTGAGGGTGTGCGCACCCAGGAGGGAGGGAAACAGGGGGCCTACAACATTGATGACACAGGGTAGACTAACCAATCAGTTGCTATATGAAACAAATTACAAATGTTATTTCAGGAACCAAATTACAGATGTGTAGCAAACTAGGACCTGAGTAAAAGTAAATGGGGTGTGTATGATATCTCTTGACTGATCAAGAGTGTTATCTTGTGATGTCTTTGAGTTTAAAGAGCAACTGACACGCCTCAGTAGAGACGTGCCAGTAGTGCCCTATCCTGCCTACAGTACCTCCCGGTACAGAGGGTACCATAAACGGAGGTACTGTAGAGCAATATTTTACTATAAAGATGCAGCGGAGCACAATGCATGCCCCACCACAGTATCAGGTCCCCTTCCTGACCCAAGCCTAAGGATGATGTCAGGTCAGGATGGGGGCCTTGCAATATTCCAATTTGCCAGCAAAAGTGCCGCGGAATTAGCATTTCACCAGCGAAAGTGGCATTTTGCCAGCAAAATGATAATTCCACAGCACATTTCGCCAGGTCCCCATCCCAACCGAACGTCATCCTCAGGTTTGGGTCAGGAAGGGGACCTGATGCTGTGGCGGGGGCACGCATTGTGCTCCGCCACATCTTTACAGTAAAATACTACCTTACAGTACCTCTGTTTACAGTACCCTCTGTAGTGGGAGGTACTGTAGGCAGGATAGGGCACTACTGGCATGTCTCTACCGAGACATGTTAGTTGCTCTTTAAGGGTTCTGGAACCCTAAAGAGGATACCCTTGAACAGCCAAGAGACATCTTACACACACCATTTATTATTTCCTTTTCCAGTAAATAAATATCGCAGACATCATAAAATGGTTTTAAAAATCTGTGAAACCTGATTGGCTGAGGGCCATCTTTACCCATGCTAATATCTCAGCATAAGAGCACTGAATAAACACCAAGCAGCCTCTTCTCAATACAATCAATATTAACCACACATTCCTGATTGCCATTACAAAGATGGCCAACCCCTTTACTCACTAAAAAACTTCAGCTAGGTCATAAAAAAATACAGTAAACCAAAAATGAAAGAACACCACCTAGTCAGCAATATAAAATGTAAGAAAAATGTATTACTTACAGTACATCCCAAAATCCAGCTTTCTGTGCAAATAAGAAAACAAAAAAACACCAGTGGCTGTGATGTACAAAACATGCTGTGTGTTAGTAACTGCTGGGAGAACATGGAGTGATGAGAAACCACCACATACTCCAACCAGTTTAGCTTTGCGCCTCGTCAGAGAGCAGCAGTTCGTGCATCACATTACCCTTTTATAGCAAGCAAAGTAACTGTGTAAAAATCAGTGAAACACTTAACTATGGCAACCTATTTAACTGATCAGTGAAAATACAGACTGAACAGTACTTCTGTAACCTGTCGATCACAGTAAAAAAAAACTGCTTAATAAATAGTTTACATACTGTGATTAAAAACACTGCAACAATATTATTGGATAACATGAGGCCCTAAACATAAAAAAAAAAACCCTAAATCTTATATCCTTATTGGACAAAAGATTTTTAAAATAGTACACATAACCATTTTGATACTGTCCTAGTAATCACAGATATATATCTCTGATGACATGCCGACCAGGAATATGACCGGGACAGATACTCGTTACACAACTGGGAAGTAAAAAGGATTGAGAAGCCCAATGGCAATCTACAAATACAAAGGCCAATTGAAACAAGCATTTGTCAATGCCAAATGTTTGCTTGCTGGTATTAGCATTGGAAATGCAGGAGTTAGACAGACGCAGAGTAGGAATGGCAGTGATGTATTGAACTTCATGCCAACCCCACCTACACCCTGCAGAGATGGACAAGCATTGGGGTATGAGTTTGGGTTGTCACCCATAACGTTCATGCCATTTCACCTCACCCTATCCTGCAGACACCGACAAGTGCTGAGGTGTGCCTTGGGGTGTTCGGCTTTACCCAATACTCTATTAGGTTGGTTTGACAAACCTCCCTGAGATGAATCCATGTTGCCGCCCATCTTGGAGGCCATTACTTTCTAGGAATGCCATTAGCCTCTCCTTCAGTATCGCCTCCATAAGCTTACCCACTATGGACGTGAGACTGACCGGCCGATAATTTCTTGGCTCCTCCCTAGGCCCACTCTTGTGTATGGGCACAACATGGGCCACCCTCCAGTCCGGGGGCACACACCCCATTTCCAGGGAGGTGTTGAATAGATCTGCCAGTGGCTCAGCCAACAGCTCTGCCATCTCCCTCAGCCCCTGGGGTGGATGCCATTGGGACCTGGTGCCTTGTTCTCCATTACTGCCCTCAGCCCCTCTAGCACCCTACTCCATGTGATCACTTTGTCTATCACCTCCTCCCCCCCTTTCCCCACCCCTCCAGCCCATGCTGGTAGTGGACCATCCCTCTCCTTAGTGAAAATGGAGCAGAAGTACTCATTTAGAATTTCTGCTTGCTTCTCCCCCTTTTCCACCCAATCCCCTCCCTGCTTTATCCTCACAATATGTTCCCTGCACTTCCTTTTTTCCCTGACATGCCTAAAAAAGTAATTTTCCCCTCCCTTTATGCCCTGTGCTAACCTTAATTCCCTGGAGGCCTTAGCTTTTTTCACCCTCCTGGCTACCTCCCTTAACCAACTCCCGTAAGCCTCCTTATCCTCTCCCTTCCCTGTTCTCCTGTACTTCCGGTATGCAGCCCTGTTTGCCCTCACCCCTTGCAGCACTTACTTGTTCAGCCAGCATGGTTTCTTGCCTCTGCTCTTCTTACTCCTGGCCCTGGTGCAGGCTACTGTGGCCTCCATCAGCCCAGTCTTTATGACTCTCCATTTTTGTTCTGCATCCATCCCTGGCCTTATATCCTGGAGTCTCCCTTGCAGAATTGCGCCCATCCTCCCAAAGTCCACCCTACTAAAGTCCACCACCTTAGTGCCCATGCCTCCTGTCTCCCTGCCCAGCACGAAAACGAGCCACACTGTTTGGTGGTCACTACCAGCTAGTGGGTCCTCCACCCTTACCCCTCACCCCCCTCACCTCCTCCCCATTTTCCAGTACTAGGTTCAGAGTGCTACCAAGCCTTGTAGGCCCACTTACCAATTGTGTCAGAAGGACATCTTGGAATGTGTCAAGGAGCACCTGCTCCCTGGTACTGCTAGTGGCCAGGGTGCTCCAGCCAACCCCTGGTAGGTTACAATCCCCCACTATCACCACACTCCCCCTTCTACACTCCCTCCTTATCTGCTCTGCTAACTCCCCATCCAGTTCCCTGGATTGGGTTGGTGGTCTGTACACCACTCCCAGCCTCAGCTTTCTGCCCTTGGAGTCCAGGAGCTGCACCCAAAGTACCTCTGTCCTCTCCTCTTCTCCATCTTCCCTTATGCATTTGATCCATTCCCTCACATAGAGTGCAACTTCTAACCTCCGGTCCTTCCTGTATATCCTGTATCCCAGGATTGACAAGTCCCAATCATGGTACTCTGTGGTCTAAGTCTCTGTCACTGCAGCAATGTCCACCTTCCGCTCTGAAAGCAGTGCCTGAAGCTCTGCAGTTTTGTTCCCCAGGCTTCTTGCATTGAGAGAGACCACCTTCCACCCGTACCCCTCCTTCCCCTCACTCTTCTCCTTGGCCTGTGTCCCTCCTCCTGGTAGTCTGCACCCTTTCTTCTCCTTATTCTTACCGGGTGGTGGTGCCTTCTGTATTACACTCAGGCCACTCTGCCCACCCCCTCCCGGGGTTACTACGCCTCTGCCTTTACCTATATCTGGGGGGTGAGCTCATTAGGCTCCCCTGTCCGGACCTTTCTACCAACCTCAGTCTTTTGGCCAACCCCCCACTAGTTTAAATCCATCTTAGTAGAGATATACCCCTCTAATCCCACCTTTAATACTCCCCTTCCCTCCCTGCTGAAGTGTAGCCTGTCCCCCACGTACAAGTCACTATTCCCCCCAGACCCTACCCCAGTTAGTCACTAACCCTTAATTTTTGGTGTGGCACCAATCTCTCAGCCAGTCTTTGAATTCCTCGATCCTACCCTTCCTCCCTGTGCTTGCACATGGTACCTGGAGTACCTCCGAGAATGTCACTCACTCCTCCACCCACTCACACTGTCTGCCCAACTCCTCAAACCTCCCCCTCACTACTTCCACAGTCTCCCCCGCCAAGTCGTTTGTACCCACTTGCAACACTAAATGAGGTTTCTTCCTCCCCCTCACTGCACACTTGAGCAGTGCCTGCCCTGCCCCTCCTGCAGTCAACCCGGGGATAGCTTCAACCCAAATACGGCTGTGCCTTTCTCCCTTCCACCCCATCTCACCCCTTTCAGTACAGAATCCCCTAGGATGAGTACCCACCATCCCTTACCCCCTTTCCCTTCTAATGCCCTTTCCACCACCCCAGTATTCATTCTTCCCTGCCCCTTACCCCCGCCAGTTGCACCCTCTGTGACTTCTGTATCTGCACCACATATTTCCACCTCACCCCTTTTCTCTGCCTTATTCCTCCCATCCCCGTTGAACCCCTTCCCAGCCTGACTACTTCCTTATTGGGCTTCCCATGTCAACCTCCCCTCCTCCTCTGCTGATTTCTAACTCCTCTCCTATCCCTGTTGTTGTCGATTTAGAGCCCCCACTTGCTTCGACCCCAATAGTGATGCCCCTCCCATCCTTCCCCTTCCCATAGCCTTCTCTCCTCCAGTCACCCCTCCTTCCTTACTAGCCCCCCTTCTACCCTTTCATCCTCGCTACCTCTTCCCCACCTGTTGCCATCCCTCTCATGCCTCACTTGTCCTCCCCCCCTTCAGTATGTTCCTGCTCCCCCTCTCTGTCCCATACCAGAGGCTCAATTATTCTTAGTTGATAACCCTCTCACATCTCTTCCCTATCAGTTCCCCCCTCTGACTTGTTCCCCTCCGTCCCACCCCTGGTCCCTCCCAACCCGCAGCTACTGCTTTCTACCGGGTACTCCTCATGGTCTCTTCCTCCCCTGTCAGAGGCCCCCCTCACTTGGGCCTCCCTTCTTCTCTCTTTTCTGCTAGTGCCTCTGGAGGTAAATATGGGCTCTGGAGGTAAGTATGGAGGGGGTGGGAGCAGGGTGCACAGAGGGTGGGCATGTGGGTTTAGAGGGGGCAGGAGAGACCGTGAGGGCCGCTTTCTTTGTTTTACAGGTTAAAAAAATAAAGACAATGAGGGCCAGTTTTCTCTTTTTTGCAGGTGTTGTTTGGTACACTGGGGTGGGCTCCCAGTGTACCACCTGCATTTGTGGGGAAGGGGACCAAAGCCGATGGGAACTTGGCCCCCATCAGCACAGAAATGGGTGGGGGGTGCACATGATGCCGAGAGGGATTGGGCACCCCCCCAGCACATAGCAGAAATCGGGGGGTGGAGACATTATGCCAATGGGGAGTGGGTTTCCTCATTGGTAACTGGAACTGGGAAGTGGGGGGACTGATGCTGACGTGGATTGAGCCCCCCATCGGCACAGAAACATGGGGGGGCACATGATGCCGAGGGAATTGGGCACCCCCTCAGCACACAACTGAAATGGGGGGCATTGTGCCGACGGGGCCTTGTTAGTTGACCAGTGCCTACGTTTCACCACAAACTGACCATCATAATATATAAAAACACTCTGAAAGCTGCCGCCCATTCACTATAATGGAGCACACCCTCGCGCTCTCCCTAGCATCACGTCATAGCGTTGCTGAGTGCGGGGGCAGAACTTAGGTGGCTCTTCAGACCCAATAGTCCTCCAGGACCCGGTTTACCTAAATTATGAGCGTTTTTGCAAGAAAAGTATTAAAATATTTACCGACGTGCAGCTACAAAGATTCACCTGGAGGTAAGGCACCCATATGTAACCCCCCCTGCAAATGGGGGTTCCCAAAAGACTTCCAGGAGCTTGCTTGAATGCTCCGAGCCTGAATGGTGTTTGGCGTTTAAGCCATTTATCTATGAGTGTTTTTAGAGCCTCTGGTACTGTCTCTTTAAGAGCTGTCTGCCTGCAGACATAATTAGTTTGTATGGGGACTGTGTGTTTCTCTGCTTGAGTACCACTCAGGCTGCTGCCAATTCACTCCATTTTTGCAGTCACTAGGAGTGCAACGGAACCTATCTGAAAGATGTAACTGTTTGCCAGAAATCATTTAGAGTAATAATGAAATACATGTAACCCCTAGATGGCGCTATCCCAGGGCTACTACCCCTGCCTGATTTGCCACTAACAGGTTGAGGGGCCTGGATCCAATGGCGGTGCCTCCACCCAGAGGTCAGGGTTTGCAATAGTTAAACTAACTTGGTCACAGCCCTCTGGGACACTGCAACCCCTTTCTTCCCACTAGTGGCCCACACAATATATCAGAATTACCTTCACAGTATACACTTACCCCAGGTCTGGTTCCGCACTGGGACCTCCTGTGAAATGAGATACAGTGCAACAATCACAGTACAGTACTTTAACATAGACAAATACCTCAGGCAGTATAACTTTGCTGAAACAAGCAGCTCTGATTTATTTAGGGGATATAACAAGGACAGGAAATCAGGTTAATTGAGCTTATCACTCTAATAATCTACCTTATGGCTCTGTGCACAGGCCTATCCCTATCAGTTAATGTCCCTGGGTACCCAAGCCCTAGTGGCTAGTCCAAACCGTGGCAGCTGGTAGGGGCCCTTTCACACAGAAAAGGAGAATTAAACAGTCAGCAGTACAGTAATTCCATTTGGATTTAATGTGGCAATTCAACAGGGGCGACCCTGAATTAGTACTCACGACCTCCAAATAAGACAGGGTCCTTCAATGTCAGCAGGGCTCACTTGAGGTGCACAAACCTCTTCACACATCCATATAAAAAGAAAGCACTATACCAGGCAGGCTGCATCTGTATCCCGATCGCAATTACTGCACAATACCGGGAGAACACACAGCAGATTCAGTTCCTGACAGACCGAGTGCGATTTTCAGCAATTCCTCCAGTCTTCTACAGGGTGAGCCTGGTTTCTACTCTTCAGAGATCCTTTGATTCTTTTCACAGGGCCAGTTCAGTCCTAACAAGCTGTTACACAAGCTGCAGACCGGAACTCTGGGCCTTACACGCTTTTTGACTAAAACTGCACACTGAAAAGCACAGGGCTCCTTCCTTCTTCACTGCCAAAGCTCAACTGAACTCCAACTGACGAAACCGGCACTTCCTTTGAGTTCCTCCCAGTTCTTGACTGGATTGGCTGTCACTCACAATAGACTGCTGCTGTTGGTCCAAAAGGCACTGAAGTCTAAACTACATCTCCCAGAGTCACTGCCCATACAATCCTCTTGTGGCTGGCTCAGATTATGAGTCCAAGTTCTGATTCGTCCAAGGCATCATTTTAGAGCTAGCTTACCCCACACTGATTGGTCCAGTTCAGCAGTTCAAAACTAGAATGGGGAACTAGCAGACACAGTTCTGACTGCAAAGAAAGCAGGTTAGACAAACTGTAATTTCATTATTACTCTAAATAATTTCTGGCAAACAGTTACATCTTTCAGATAGGTTCCTTTGCACTCTAGTGACTGCAAAAATGAAGTGAATTGCAGCAGCTCGAGTGGTACTCAGAGAAGCACACAGTCCCCCATACAACTAATTATGTCTGCAAGCAGACAGCTCTTAAAGAGACAGTACCAGAGGCTCTAAAACACTCACTGATAAATGGCTTAAATGCCAAACACCATTCAGGCTTGGAGCATTCAAGCAAGCTCCTGAAGTCTTTTGGGAACCCCATTTGCAGGGGTTACACCTTTCCTGGCTTGGGAAAGCTTGACGTCTGCCACAAGCAAGTACCCCATAAGTTTCAACTGCAACCATATACATTTGCATTAGGCTCAACATGTAATCATCAGTCAATATATCATTTTACCAAGAACACATTTCTGAAACATTGCAGTACGTCACTCTTTACACAGTATTACATACACATTATACCATAACTCAAGTTATTACCTCTTGTACATGAAACCTGAAGAGAGGGGGCCCTTCCCTATCAGTTACCTTGGGGCTGGATGGGGCAAGGGCACCATACTTAGAGGGCAACACAAGTAACTTGGAGTTAGCACTGATGCTCAGTTTGGGCAATGAGCTCGGGACACATACACTCCTTTATGGACAACATTGAGAGGCAAGTCCACAGGCCTCCCAAGTGAATCATAACTGAGGTGCACCACAGGCTTTACAGCTCGACCAGTCTTTCTAGGGGGACTGTTATAGTCTCTGCACTCTGAGCCTCATTTTCAGCATTGTCCTCACTTGTCAGGAGTCTCCATGGGGTAGAGAGGCTAGAACTTGGGGCACTTTCAGCTCCAGGAGTTACAGTTTCTGAGTCCACAACATTTGGCTCGTATGGAGAGCTTTGACACTGGCAGTGGACTGTCAGGGCACTCAAAATACTTCTTCTTGTTCTGGTGTATCACCAGTCTGACCCAATCCATCATTTTCCTCCCCTGAAAGCTCAAACAGTTCAACCATGCACAATGATTCCATTTCATCTGATCTGATGCTTTGCACTTCACTTTCTGGGAGCATTGGCTCCAGGGATGAAGCTGGGGGCTTAGACAGTCCAGAAGGCCCAGCTTCATCTACAGTATTGACTAGGGGATTGCCCCGAAACAATTGACTCAGTTCGTAAGAAGGATAGTATTCAAAGTCACTCTCACTTTCTTCCGATATGGACTGACAGTCATGCTCAACTGGGACTTGTGGAGGGAACACTTAACTTTGCTTCTGTAGGTGCAGACTTTCTTGATCTTTTCTAGCAGCAGCTCTAGTCACTGGTCCAGAGGGGCATCTTCTAGGGCTCAGACTCAATTAAGATTTGTCCAATGGGCAGTAAATGATTTCTATGCATTGTTTTTACATCTTTGAATTATTCTCAGGCCTTACTTTGTACACTGGCAGATCATCTAGTTTGCCCACTACAATGTGAGGAAGATGGTGCCATCTGTCAGCAATCTTGTGCTTGCCATGCAGTCCCAGATTTCTTAGCAATCCGATCTCCCTCCTGGAGTTCCTGTGCTCTCACCTTTTATCATACCTTCTTTGTTGGCCAGATTTCTTTTGGCAGCCATGGTTTGAGCCAGTTGGTACGCATGAGTTAGCTGGGCCTTTAACTTTGCACATACTGTAAATAGTTGTCAGCTTGAACCCCATCAGGAGAGACCCCAAAACACACATCTACTGGTAGTCGAGCTTCTTCCAAACATCAGGCGGTAGGGGAGAATCCAGTGGCATCACTTTTGGTGCAGTTATAAGCATGTACCAGGGTGCTAATTTGTTGGCTCCATCTAGGCTTGTCCTTTGGGTGCAGGGTGCCTAGCATATCTAGCAAAGTGCGGTTGAACGTTCAGGCTGTGGGTCCCCTGGGGGTGGTAAGGAGTGGTTCTGGACTTCGCACTTCCCACAGAGAAAGCATCTCTTTGATCAGACGACTCTCAAAGTCTCTCCTTGATCAGAATGGATTCTTTGTGGAGCCCCATAGTGAACAAAAAGTTTTTACAAGTATTTTTGGCTACAGTGGATGCTTTCTGGTCTTTGGTGGGAAAGCTTGGGCATATCTCGTGAAATGGTCAGTGACCACCAGCACATTACTGATATTTCTTTGATCTGACTCCAAACTCAGAAAATCAATACAGACCAGCTCCATGGGTGACTGGTGGTGATGTTAACAAGGGGCAGCCCTCTGGGGCAAAGCTTTCTCTCTGTAAGCGACTACAAGTTCGAATGTGTTGCTCCACATCAGCCCCCATCTTAGGCCAATAGAATCTGGATCTCACCAAGTCAAGTGTTCTGTCTATACCAAGGTGCCCCATGTGGTTGTGCAAGGACCTCAGTACTGAGTCTCGAAAGGCAGTGGGCAGCACTAGTTGTTGTTTGTCTACTTGTCCCCTCTGTCTACTGTTTCTCTGTATAACAGTTTATTGATCAGTTTCAACTTAGGACCTTCTTTGTATAACAGTGCAGTTCTCAAATCAGTGGAGCGTAATTTGGACACATCTTTTCCTGCATAGAGGGCTTCTAAAGCTGCTTGATCATGGGATCGCGGATTGAGCCCGCCGAATACTGTCATTGTCCAGCTGAGGCAGTGCACCAATGTCTATTGCAGAAAAGTGGCAATAAGCAGCAGGTATGCATCTCAGAGGCTCCCAAGCAATCCACCATGCAGTCCACTGCGTCTCGTGGACATTTGTTCCTCCCTGTCAAACTTCGGCAGAGTGCCCGAATGTCAGGTTCTGCCAATCGGACCCAATCATTCTGGGGAACAGGCCTCCGGGAGAGAGCATCAGCATCTATGGTTCAGACCTGCTCGGTATTCAAGAGCAGTCATATGTAGATATGCAGAAAGCCACCTATGGCCAGTGGCATCCAACTTAGCTGAGGTCTGCACATAGGTCAAAGGATTGTCAGTTTTACTAGTATTTTAGCCCCATACAAGTACTCATGGAATTGGTCACCATAGCCCACTTCAAAGCTAGGAACTCTAACTTATGTACAGGATAGTTCTTTTCGGATGGGGTCAGGCTTCTACTGGCAAAGGCCACTGGTCTCAGGCCATTCTCGTGCTCTTGGTACAACACAGCCCCAACCCTTGCAAGCTAGCATCAGTGTGCAGGGCGTGAGGTTTTCTTGGATCGGCATAGGCCAGCACTGGAGCATGGGTAGTTGATATATGATCTCATGAAAAGCAGTCTCATTAATCAGGAGTCCAGTGGGCCCCAAATACTTCACTCGGATGAAAATACACTCTTTTCAGTCTTGAGGGACGCTGACTTTGGTATTTTTGTGGGTTGGGGATACCCTTGAGTAAGGTTAAGTAAAGGCGGATCACTCTTGAATAGTCCTTGATGAGCGACGATAATAACCACAGAATCCCAGGAATCTTTGCAGTTCTTTTAGATTTTTGGGCTGTGGCCAGGTGGTCAAGGCCTCAACTTTACTTGGGTCGGTCTCTATTCCTCGTGGATACTATGTGTCCCACATACTTTACTGATGTTTGAAAGAATTGACACTTATCAATGGACAGTTTAGGCCAAAGTCCTCCAGTCGGTCCAATACCTTAAATAATCTGCTCTCATGTTCCTCCAGTGAGCTGCCAAACACAATAACATCATCTAGGTATACCAGGCACTCTAGTAGTTCATGTCCCCACTGCACGCTCCATCAATCGCTGAAAAGTGGCTGGGGCACCTGAAATACCTTTGAGGCATCCTCATGAATTCATAGAAGCCAAGCGACAGATAAAGGCTGTCTTCTCACGGTCCTCTGGGGCCATCGATCTGGTAGTACCCATCATGGAGATCCAGCACAGAGAACCACTTGCTTCGCTTAGGCAGTCCAAAGCATCCTGAATGCGGGGCATTGTGTACTGATCAGGGATAGTCCGCGGTTTAAGGTGCGATAATCCACACACATCCTTACTGTTCCATTCTTTTTCCTCACTACCACAATGGGGAAGCATAAGGGCTTCTGGATTCTTGTATTACACCAGCAGCTAACATCTCTTGCAGATGCCGTCTCACATCATCTATGTCAGCAGGTGCCAGGCGTTAGACCTCTCACGAAATGGTCTTTCGTCATGCAGCCGGATATTGTGCTCAGCTCCTGCACGCATCCCACATCCCATTCCTTTAAAGAAAACACCTGGTCTCTGGGCAAGCTTCTCACTGATCCTCACTTTCCATTCAGCTGGCAGCGGGAGTCCCGAAATCAACAAGTCAGGCGTTACTCTGTCATTCTTCCTTGAACTCTTGTTGCTGGGTAGCACTGCAGTGTCTGCACAATGCACATTAGCCAGGATGCAACCTCTGTTTATCTGAATGTCTCTTTCAGACACATTATGAACTTGGACCATTACCCTTCTGGCATAAGCATGGGCTCTAGCGGCAAAATACTTAGGCTTGACCAGCAGTCCCTCTGGCAATTTTCCATCGCCTGGTGCATCCAACATTAATATTTTATTCTTAACATCCTTTCTGATACGGACCTCCCTGTAAGGTACACTGGGCATTTGGCGCCAGGATCAGAGACTCAGGATCCTTCTTCCATACAATTCGACCGGTTCCTCTGGTTCTGTTTTTTCAGCATCTCTGTGCCTCATAGGCCTTCTTAATTAAAGCTTGAACTCTTAAAGCTCTACTAGTCTTTGACCCTGTTTTCATAACACAACTGTGCCAGCCTTCCGAACATATGAGCATTTGTTCCAATCAACAAAGGGACACCATCATACAGTCCAGTGGGGGACACACTAAGGCTAGGGTCTCTACTTGTTCGGCCACTCCAGCCACGGAGGTGGGAAGACAGCCAAATTCGGATATACCGGAATAGGGTAGGCCTTCTCACTTAACCCCCATACATGCAGTCCTTCTAATGGTTGTAAGTGCACGTCTGACAAATGCTTCTGATACCAATCCTGGAACATAATTGTCACTTGGGAGCCACTGTCTATACAGCTCTTGTAGACACTCCATTCACCTTTACAGTGGTCTCCATGGAGGACCCACTATTCTGGACCAGTCTGGAGAGGTGGTAGTGGGGGCCTGGGCAACTGACCTTGCCACAAAAGGACGTGAATTAGCATTTTTGTGCCCTCACTGGGATCATGTTGTCGCACTCTTAACCACTGATTTCTTCTCCAGCTCTCCTTGTAGCCTATATGCAACTTTGTCAGTGTCTTTTGGGGACTGGCATTCCTTTTCATGTGCCCATCTTTCCCACAATTATAGCAAAACATACTTTCTGGAGTTTGAGCTGGCCGGCGCCACACTGGGAGCCAGGGCCGGTATTACTAACTGGAAACCTGGGTGCCATCTCTGTCTGCGGCGTGGATAAGCATTTGGAGACATCTCGTCAGTTTCTCCACTTCCATGGTCAAGGAATTGAGTTTGGAGCTGTTATCAGCAGGAGATACATGGGTGGGTACCCCCACCCCCACAGCAGATGCAGTCGGATATAAGTCAGGGCCCGTATTTGCAGGCGTGGCCTTCATAAAGGGACTGTTTTTGAATTCCCGGATCTCTCTCAACAGTTCGCCCCATTGTGGCATATCTTTTTCCTTGTCAGAGCACTCATTGACTGTCAACCTCTGCCCCTGAACTTCACTTGATGGGTCACCCTCAGTCACTCGGTCGTAGCCACAGCTGTTGGTGCAGGTACCTCCCGAGGTCGCTTTTCAACTCCTCGAATTTCTCTCATTAACTCATCATAGGAGGGTGGGGATTCCAGTCGATTTGCAGGCGAACTGAAGCAACAGCAGTTCTGAGAAGGGGGGCAGACTTAAGATTCTGTCCAGTCTGGTTCGGTCCAGTTCAATCGCTGGCAAACTACCCTTTCTGAGGCATTCTTGCAACAATTTTTCCAGCCGAGAGATACACAGACAACAACTCCCCTTGGTACTGTTGTGCATTTCTTACTCTCCACCATAGGTCCTCATCAGAATCTGGGCTCCCATACACATTCTCCAAGGCCTCAAGATAGGCCTGTGCAGTCGCTTCAGGGTTACTGTCCGCTTAGCATGGATGGTAGCCAGGGCAGGACCTCGGAGGCTCTCACTAACCCTCTTTCGCTGCCTTCCGAGCATTGCCATTCTAGCACTTGGGGCAACATAGTTCATCCAGGTCTCCAGTCATCCTCCCTTTGGGGGTGGGAGGGTGCCAGAGAAGATCCTTAACCTTCGTAAGAGTCGTGACTAATGGCAGGGAATAGGAGTCTGCATTGGTTCAGCCACCAATACGGGCACTGGAGCAGGAGAGGTGTTGGGGAGGAACACTTCCAGGTGGCAAGAATAGTTTCTTCAAGTCCTCCACAGTTTTCCCTCTCCCAGCAACCATTCAGCAAATTTCTCCTCAAAAGTTTCAGATAGTGGTGGGGCTGATTCCCCGGTCTTTACTGTCCTTAGTTATCACTCTCAAGCAGTGAGGGCTCCTCTGGGGTAATGGTCTGTGGCACTTTGAGCTATCTATGGGATCCTTAAACTCTACTAGGGCCAGGAAAGTGTGGTGAGCAGATTAGCATGCCGACCCACCACCACAGGGTTTTGTAAACCTTCCACCTTGGAAAGTACTCCTGCACAGTGTCCGTATTGATACCCAGGGGATGTCCAGGATAAGCATAGGCATTTTGGGGCTCGATCCTCCTCCCTAGTACACCACTCCACCAGCCTGCACAGCCACTTCTGTCGGGTACCCATTTTTTCTTAACAGTGGTTCAGAATATGGCCACTAGAGGACACACAATCCCAGCGTGAACCTCCAAGATGTAACCCCAGATGGCGCTATCCCAGGGCTACTACCCTGCCTGATTTGCTACTAACAGGTTGAGGGCCTGGATCCAATGGCGGGTGCCTCCACCCAGAGGTCAGGGTTTGCAATAGTTAAACTAACTTGGTCACAGCCCTCTGGGACACTGCAACCCCTTTCTTCCCACTAGTGGCCCACACAATATATCAGAATTACCTTCACAGTATACACTTACCCCAGGTCTGGTTCCGGCACTGGGACCTCCTGTGAAATGAGATACAGTGCAACAATCACAGTACAGTACTTTAACATGAGACAAATACCTCAGGCAGTATAACTTTGCTGAAACAAGCAGCTCTGATTTATTTAGGGGATATAACAAGGACAGGGGAAATCAGGTTAATTAGCTTATCACTATAATAATCTACCTATGGCTCTGTGCACAGGCCTATCCCTATCAGTTAATGTCCCTGGGCACCCAGCCCTAGTGGCTAGTCCAAACCGTGGCAGCTGGTAGGGCCCTTTCACACAGAGAAAGGAGAATTAAACAGTCAGCAGTACAGTAATTCCATTTGGATTTAATGTGGCAATTCAACAGGAGCGACCCTGAATTAGTACTCACGACCTCCAAATAAGACAGGGTCCTTCAATGTCAGCAGGGCTCACTTGAGGTGCAACAAACCTCTTCACACATCCATATAAAGAAAGCACTATACCAGGCAGGCTGCATCTGTATCCCGATCGCATTACTGCACAATACCGGGAGAACACACAGAGATTCAGTTCCTGACAGACCGAAAAGGATTTTCAGCAATTCCTCCAGTCTTCTACAGGGGTGAGCCTGGTTTCTACTCTTCAGAGATCCTTTGATTCTTTTCACAGGACGGATTCAGTCCCAACAAGCTGTTACACAAGCTGCAGACCGGAACTCTGGGCCTTACACACGTTTTTGACTAAAACTGCACACTGAAAAAGCACAGGCTCCTTCCTTCTTCACTGCCAAAGCTCAACTGAACTCCAACTGACTAAACCGGCACTTCCTTTGAGTTCCTCCCAGTTCTTGACTGGATTGGCTGTCACTCACAATAGACTGCTGCTGTTGGTCCAAAAGGCACTGAAGTCTAAACTACATCTCCCAGAGTCACTGCCCATACAATCCTCTTGTGGCTGGCTCAGATTATGAGTCCAAGTTCTGATTCGTCCAAGGCATCATTTTAGAGCTAGCTTACCCCACACTGATTGGTCCAGTTCAGCAGTTCAAAACTAGAATGGGGAACTAGCAGACACAGTTCTGACTGCAAAGAAAGCAGGTTAGACAAACTGTAATTTCATTATTACTCTAAATAATTTCTGGCAAACAGTTACATCTTTCAGATAGGTTCCTTTGCACTCCTAGTGACTGCAAAATGAAGTGAATTGGCAGCAGCTCGAGTGGTACTCAGAGAAGCACACAGTCCCCCCATACAAACTAATTATGTCTGCAAGCAGACAGCTCTTAAAGAGACAGTACCAGAGGCTCTAAAAACACTCACTGATAAATGGCTTAAATGCCAAACACCATTCAGGCTTGGAGCATTCAAGCAAGCTCCTGGAAGTCTTTTGGGAACCCCCATTTGCAGGGGGGTTACATACAGTTTGTCTAACCTGCTTTCTTTGCAGTCAGAACTGTGTTTGCCTAGTTCCCCATTCTAGTTTTGAACTGCTGAACTGGACCAATCAGTGTGGGTTAAGGTAGCTCTAAAATGGTGCCTTGGACGAATCAGAACTTGGACTCGTAATCTGAGCCAGCCACAAGAGGATTGTATGGGCAGTGACTCTGGGAGATGTAGTTTGGACTTCGGTGCCTTCTTGGACCAACAGGAGCAGTCTATTGTGAGTGACAGCCAATCCAGCCAAGAACTGGGAGGAACTCAAAGGAAGTGCCCGTTTTGTCTGCTGGAGTTTCAGTTGAGCTCTGGCAGTGAAGAGGAAGGAGCCCTGTGCTTTTCGTGTGCAGTTTAGTTGGGAAACGCGTGTCAAGGCCGAGTTCTGGTCTGCAGCTTGTGTAACTGCTTGTTAGGACTGAATCCATCCTGTGAAGAGAATCAAGGATATCTGAAGAGAAGAAACCAGGCTCACCCTGTAGAAGACTGGAGAAATTGCTGAATTGCGCCGGTCTGTCAGGAACTGAATCTGCTGTGTGTTCTCCGGTATTGTGCAGTAATTATGATCGGGATAGAGAAGCAGCCTGCCTGGTATAGTACTTTCTTTTACCATATAAATGTGTGAGGAGGCTTGTGTAGCTCAAGTGAATCCTGCTGCCATTAAAGGACTTTTGCCTGTGACTGTTTACCATATAAATGTGAGGAGGCTTGTAGCTCAAGTGAATCCTGCTGCCATTAAAGGACTTTTGCCTGTTACTGTTTACCATATAAATGTGTGAGGAGGCTTGTGTAGCTCAAGTGAATCCTGCTGCCATTAAAGGACTTTTGCCTGTTACTGTTTGCCATATAAATGTGTGAGGAGGCTTGTGTAGCTCAAGTGAATCCTGCTGCCATTAAAGGACTTTTGCCTGTTGCAGTTTGTCATATAAATGTGTGAGGAGTCTCGTGGAGCTCAAGAGTAGCCCTGCTGACGTTGAAGGACCCTATCTTGTTTGGAGGTCGTGAGTACTAATTCAGGGTCACTCCCTGTTGAATTGCCACATTGAATCCAAATGGAATTACTGTACTGCTGACTGTTTAACTAATTTTTCTTTTCTCTGTGTGAAAGGGCCCCTACCAGCTGCCACAGTTTGACTAGCCACTAGGGCTTGGGTACCCAGGGACAGTAACTGGTAGGGATAGGCCTGTGCACAGAGCCATAGGTAGATGAGTAAAGTGATAAGCTAATTAACCTGATTTCCCTGTCCTTGTTATATCCCCTAAATAAATCAGAGCTGCTTGTTTCAGCAAAGTTATACTGCCTGAGGTATTTGTCTATGTTAAAGTATTGTACTGTGATTGTTGCACTGTATCTTCTTATTTTACAGGGGTCCCAGTGCCTGAACCAGTCCTGGGGTAAGTGTATACTGTGAAGGTAATTCTGATATACTGTGTGGGCCACTAGTGGGAAGAAAGGGGGGTTGCAGTGTCCCAGAGGGCTGTGACCAAGTTAGTTTAACTATTGCAAACCCTGACCTCTGGGTGGAGGCACCCGCCATCGGATCCAGGCCCCTCAACCTGTTAGTGGCAAATCAGGCAGGGGTAGTCGCCCCTGGGATAGCGCCATCTAGGGGTTACATATATAACAGGTGCAATAACAAAACTTAGTGAATTGCTTTAAGTATCCAGAATGAAATCCAGGAGAAAATCATACACTTTCAACTCCAATCTCACCTAGAGCTTAATAGCTCTCTCTCCACTTATCAGCATGGTTTCTGTAAATCCCATAGTATCCACACTGCCTCATGGATCAGTTGGGGGGGCAGTACTGTTTAATGTGTTTATCTGCAGTGCAAGTGAGGGATCAAGGTCAAAATCTGCCTCTTTACAGATGACCCCACAGTACAAATTTCAGGTGCTCCACTTCAGGTCTGATTTAAATTTCTAATGTGCACCATCACATTATTAATAAACAACCAGTCTCAGCAAAACAAAGTGCACCAACTGCAGACCCTAATGTCTTGTCATGATAAAGAACAATGTCATTTTATCCTAGACACATTCTGTGAACTAAACAGCCAAGGATAATGTTTTTTCTTCAAAAGAGACTTCTTTTATTTAGATTCTTGATTCCAATAAAATCATGACAGTTTCAAAGAACAATGTGCAGCAAAGTAGAAAAAGTGCAAACATACAGAGAGACCTTACTTGTTAGAATAGCACAGCATAGCTGAAGCACCCCTGCTTCAAGCTACTAGAAACTTACGATCTTACATCGAGAGGGCTCTTGCAGTAGGTAATTACATGTAGGACTGACGCCGGCAGGCGGCAGGACCCCACGGAAAAATTTCTAGCTAGCAGTCCCTGGCGAGGGACCTCCCCCACATCAGGTGACTGGCGTCAGGAGACGTCGGTATAAAGGGGCGGTCCCTGACACCCGCCTTCCAGTTCTTTTTCCTCCGCCGCTCGCCGCAGTTTCACGGAAAGTTCGTCTCTTCCGCCAGCCCCATCTTCGCCGCTTACCAAAATAATTGCCTTTTTGACTAACGCCAATACCATTGTCGGTGTATGTCAGCTCCCTACAGCCTCCGAGCACAAAAATAAGTGCAATTCGTGCGGCACCCAACTAATGCACAAGGACAGCCATTCCCTGTGCCTGTTCTGTCTAGGCCCCAATCACCCGGTCGAGAAGTGCCAGCACTGCCTCAGCTTCAACGTGGCTACCCGGAAATGGTGGCAGCAATCCTTGGAAGCCCATATTCTGAAGAAGAAAATGAGTTCAATGGAAAAGGAGCTCAAAAAACTGAAGGCCATCGGAAGAAGAAGGAGAAGGAGAGGCACCGGGACAAGGTCTTCTCTCGCGTGCCTCTCTGGAGTCGCTTGAGACACAGGTAACGCCCTCTGGGGGACTGCTCGACGGCCGCCCGGAGGTTTCCGAGGGGCATCGCCCGCCAGTCTGGTCACAGCCTGGCCTTGCATGCCTGGCACTGAGGCCTCCACCTCCTGGTTCGGCCGCAGGCTTGCGGCCTACCACTGCGGCGACTCTTGGTAAGTCGGGCGTCGGCTCCTCTGATGTCTGCCCGAAGAGGGCCGGTAAGACGCCCTACCCTTCGGGACAGCACGCGGCCTCCATTCCACTGGACCAGGCTGATCCCTCTACTCAACCTGCCTCCGGTGATGGCTGTCATAAGTCGAATGCCGGCTCCTCCGGCACCCGCAGGGAGCTCACCCTTAAGCCACACATCGGCTCATATGACATCCGGCTGGCGAAGGAACCGACGACGGACCCTCCCACATCCGTCGTACCCGGTTCCCCGCAGCCTTCGCTGCCATCTGGGGACCCAGAGTCTCCCCAACACGAACCCAGGGATTTCTCCCCTCCATCCCCGGGCAAAGCTGGGGATCTTCCTCCTCTGTCAGTCCTTCCACCACCTGGTGTGCCGGATATGATGTCGGCTCCTGATGCCTGCCCGATCGCCGCCCCTCCCGACAGTAGCTCCGATGCCAGGGCCTCCAACGCCGCCCTGACGCTGCCTCTCGACCCGGGAGACATCCTGCCCCTGGCCCTCCACCTCGGGCCCTCCAATGTGGATCCGCTCAGGAGGCCACTGGCCGGGCTGTCTGCTCTGGCAGCCCCCTGGCTCCCAGGTACCTCTCTGTCCTATCCGGCGTCAAGCGCATTCGGGACCAAGAGTATCCGCGCCACAGTACCCGACGCCGGCTTCCCGATGCCGCAGTACTCCGATGCCAATACCCAACACTGGGCTACCCGCAGCCGCGTGTTTTGGATACGCTCCATATGGTTATAACCCGAATCCTTATTCCCCGCCTCCTCCTCCTCCTCCTCCTCCACCGCCCTCGCGGCCACCGGTAGACCTGCAGGAGATTCTGGCCTCCTGGTGGGCGAAGGCCAAGGCTCAGCTCACCAAAGAGGTCGAGAGCCGCCTTCCGATGATGGTGCCATCCCAGGTTCCCGTACGTCTGAGGCGGCACACTCCCTCACCACCTCTGGATTCCAGGGTTCTTCCGTCTGGATCCAGAGAAGGGCTGGACACGCTTCCCCGGGGACTTCCCAAGGGGTCCGTTCCTCCCCCGGGTCAGAAAAGGGAGTCTTTTTCCTCTTCATCCTCCTCTTCACCCTCGGACTCCTCGGATTCTTCCAACGGTTGCTCCGAAAGAGACGATGAGCCACGCTCTCCGTCGAAGCCCAGGCCAAGGACTCCTCCGAAGTCTCCTCCGGAGGATCCTTCTTTTATGGAGTTGCTTAGGAAAATCCAGGAGGTTCATCAGTGGCACTCTCTGGAACCAGATCCTCAGTGTCTGAAACTGGCTGAACATCTGGATCTGCCCGTGACAGCTCCTACCTTGGTGCCACCCTGGATAGAGCCTCACGCCGACCTCGTTACTACAATATGGAAACAGTCATGCTGCTTTAGCCCCACTTCCTAGGAAGTCAAACAGGCTATATCAGGCTCCAGAGGGTGTTGATTTCCTGGATTCTCACCCTCGTGCAGACTCGGTCGTGATTAGCGCTGCTCACAGCCGGTCAGCAAACCCCAAACATCTTAGCCCATCACCACCTGATAAGGAATCATGCCTTCTGGACCAGTATGGGAGAAAGATTTACGCTTCCTCCACGCTGGGGATCAGGGCCCTGAACTATGTCGGCCATAAGGGGGACTACCAGAAGGCCATTCTGACTCAGGTGGAAGTCAAACTGGACTCCTTGCCTGACTCCCAAGTCAAGCAGGAGTTGGCTGATCTTGTCCGCTCTGCTCATTCGCCAGTCAACACATGCTTGCGGGCGACATACAATGCAGTGGACTCTGCTGGGCTGAGCTCTGCCACTGTAGTCTACTGGCCATGCTTGGCTCTGTCAGTCAGGGTTGGTCCCGAGGTGCAATCTGTTATCCAGGAAGCACCCTTCCGGGGTTGGTGTTTTGGGTGATGTCAAGGACATCATCACTGATTTGCAAGAGAAGGGACGCACTGAAGTCAGTTGATTCCATGTACCGTCCCCATCAGCAGCAACGTTATCCTTTCGCAGACAGAATCGCCAAAGGCAAACCCCAGGAAGGCGGCTACAAAACGCCGGGCCCCTACAGCTGCTAAGCCCCCACCTAAAAAGCAGCGGGTGCTTTGCTGCAGCGCGCTGCCCCACAATTACCTGACTCCTTTTCCTCTCCCACTGCTCTCGGATTCCCGGAAGTACCAGTAGGAGGGAGGTTTTCCATCCACCTTCCGGGATGGGAGAGGATAACCACAGATTCTTGGGTGCTCCAGCTCATAGCAGAAGGACACTCGATAGAGTTTCTTCAGAAACCACCCCACCACCCCCCTCTGAAGTCGTCATATTCACAGGAACATCTCTCTTGGTCCAGGAGGAGATTTCGCTTCCTGCTGAAACAAGCATTAGAGCCTGTCCCCTTCATCTGGAGGGACGGGTTACTATTCTCATTTCTTCCTGGTCCCAAAGAAGACAGAGATCTCAGACCAATTTTGATCTCAGTTCCCTGAATCTTTTCGAGAATACAAAAGGTTCAGGATGCTCTTTGCAGAGCCTTCTGCCCTCTCCGGTCGTGGTCAATGGCTGTGTGCTCTGGATATGCAGGATGCTTATCTACACATTCCCATCTCGCCTTCCATCGCAAATACCTTCTGCTTTATGCTCCAGGGGGACCACTACCAGTTCAAGATGCTCCCGCTTGGTCTATCCTCTGCCCCGAGTGTTTACCAAATGCCTGGCAGTGGTGTGCCCACCCATGCACTAGGAGTGCAGGTTTTCCCGCATCTGGACGATTGGCTCCTGGCGCCTCATCTGGGGAGGAACTCCTGCGTTGCCTCTCCCTTACCCAGCAGGTTTCTGCCTGCCTGGGTATTACCATCAACCATTCCAAGTCTCATCTGGTCCCATCCCAGAGACTACAGTTTATTGGGGCGATTCTCGATACAACCACGGGCAAGGCCTTCCTGCCTCCGGACAGGGCATCCACCCTCCAGACCCAAATAAGTCTGCTGTCTGACCACAGGATGGTCTCTGTGAGGTCGGTTCTTCACTTTCTCGGGCTCATGGCGGCTGCTATCCCGACGGTTCCTCACGCTCGACTCCACATGAGATTTCTCAGTGGACTCTGCACTCTCAATGGGATCAGCTAGTGGACAATCTGGATCACCCAGTTCTGGTCTCCTCGACGATGCTTCGAGACTTGCAATGATGGATGGTTCGAGAGAACCTATTTCGGGGAGTTCCTTTCTTTCATCCTCCTCCCTCCCAGACTCTAACCACAGACACCTCGGGCGAAGGTTGGGGAGCCCATCTAGGCCATCATTGGACCCAGGGCTCCTGGTCCAAGCTAGAACAAGCTCTCCACATCAGTGTGCTCGAGCTTCGAGCAGTGTTGTATGCTCTCCAAGCCCTTCACCAATATATCCTTCCCGGCCACCTAGCCGTCCAGACGGACAACATGTGCATGGTGTGGTACATCAACAAACAGGGAGGGACTCGGTCCCACCATCTTTGCAGGGAAGCAATGAGGGTTTGGGATTGGGCAACACAACACGACCTTCACCTCATGGCAATTCACGTTCCGGGAGTCGACAACTCCTTGGCAGACAAGTTAAGTCACTCTTCTGCTCTGACTCATGAGTGGGAACTGGGCCAAGGGGTCCTAGACAATATCTTCTGACTTTGGGGAACACCACAGGTCGACCTGTTCACGTCTCCTCTAAACGCAAAACTTCCCGTCTTCTGCTCGCTCGTTCCAGAGCGATGCACTTTTTGGAGCGACACTCTGTCTCTAGACTGGAAGGACAGATTCGTCTATGCCTTTACCCGAATTCCACTTATCCCACGAGTCTTGCAGAAACTAGCTTCAGAAGGAGCACGAATGATTCTGATCGCTCCTTTCTGGCCCAGGCAAGTTTGGTTCTCTTTTCTACAACAATACTCAGAGGATCCTCCTCTTCCTCTTCCTCTCTCTCAAGGTTTACTGACCCAGGATCAGGGGACCCTGGTCCATCCAGGCCTCAAATCCCTTCAACTGCATGCATGGCTCCTGCAGACTTTGCCCAGTCCCGTTTTGGAGTGTCTCCCAAAGTGACGGAGATTTTGGTGGAAGCCAGAAAACCCTCCACCAGATCCACTTATGCCATGAAATGGAAAAGATTCACTATCTGGGCTGCTTCCAAGAATGTGGAACCCTTCTCCTGTTCAGCGGGGCTTCTGCTGAAGTATCTATGTCATCTGTTTGACTTGGGTCTCAGTCATTCTTCTCTGAAGGTACACATGGCAGCTATCTCGGCCTACCATGTTCCCTTCGCAGATAAAGCTTTTGCTCAACTGGAGGTCTCTAAGACCTTTCTCAGAGGGGTCCTCCATTTGAGGCCCCCCATCCGTACTCCTGCCCCCTTGGGACTTGAACTTTGTCCTTGAGAAACTTACTCTCCCTCCCTTCGAACCTGCAGCTTCTACGGATTTGAAGTTCCTTTCGTGGAAGACTCTCTTCCTGGTGGCTATTACTTCTGCTCGGAGAATTTCCGAGCTCCAGGCCCTGGTCTGCAAAATCCCATACTTGATTTTTCACAAGGAACGTGTTGCTCTTTGCACGAATCCTAAGTTTCTTTCTAAAGTAGTAGCAGAGTCTACTCTGAATCAGTCCATAGAGTTACCTGCCTTTTTCACACAGTACTCTAATCAAGGGGAGTATTTACTCCATACTATGGATGTTCACCGGATTCTGAGATACTATACCAACAGGACGAAGGATCTCAGAAAGACTGATCAGTTGTTTGTCTCTTTTGCTCACAAAAGGGAAGGCAATGCTGTTTCCAAGCAATGCCTATCTAAATGGTTGGCTCATTGCATCACTTTCTGTTATGACAAATACAACAAGACCCTCCTGGGTCAAGTAAGAGGTCACTCCACCAGAGAAGTAGCTGCCTCAGCGGCTTCTTTCAAGAATGTGTCTGCGGTGGACATCTGTGCTGCTGCCACCTGGACTTCTGTCCATACCTTTACTAAACACTACAGTTTGGATGTTGCCTCTCGCTGTAGAGCAGGCTTTGGGCTGGCTGTTCTGCAAGGCCTCTTGTCTTGAGGCTTGCACAGCTAGAACTGCTTTATGGAGTAGTTTTCCTCCTCCCGGTGACTCTCTTTATTCCAGACTGCTTGGGACTCAGTCCTTTATGTAATTACCTACTGCAAGAGCCCTCTCGAAGTAAGATAGTACAGTTACGTAAGAACTTACCATAACAGTAGATCTTCGAGAGAGGTTCTTGCAGTAGGTAATACCTTCCCGCCCTCCATCCCCCTAGGCTTTTTCAGCTTCTTTTCCAGTGAGGGAAATATCCGCGCCTCTCTCGTCTGGCCCTTTGGCCCATGGCGGGAAAGAACTGGAAGGTGCGTCAGGGACCACCCCTTTATACCGACGTCTCCTGACGCCGGTCACCTGATGTGGGAGCGGTCCCTCGCCAGGGACTGTTAGCTAGAAATTTTTCCATGGGGTCCTGCCGCCTGCTGGCATCAGTCCTATATGTAATTACCTACTGCAAGAGCCTCTCTTGAAGATCTACTGTTACGGTAAGTTCTTACGTAACTGTACGTTTCAGCCTGTCTAAGCAGAGTTTCATCAGAGGTTGAAATACTGAAGGGTGGTCCATGGTGGGGCAACTGATGTTTAATGCTAAGAAGTGAAAATATGGGTTATTGGATGGTGTGGGTGAAAAACTCAGTGTGACCACACAGGAAAGAGAGATGGGGGGGTCACCAGTAGTGACAGTCTCAAACCATCAACCCAGTGCACAGAGCACTTAGGAAAGCAAACAGATGATGGGAGGTACAGGGAGGGGGTTCTTCAGCAAGAGAAAGGAGGTACTGCTGCCCCTCTATGGGTCTTTGTTAAGGAAGTACCTGGAGCACTGTGTCCAGTTCTGGAGCCCACACCTAAAAAAGGATACAGATGTTAGTCTGTCCAAAGTTGAGCTACAGTTATGATACAAGATCAGCAGGCGACAACATGAGGAACATCTAGTCAGTATGAATATTTACTTGCTGGAGGCCAGGTGGGACAGAAAGGACATGATAGAAACCTTTAAATGTCTGAGGGGAATAACAGGGTAAGGGGGACTGGATTGTTCAGTGGACTGGTAGCGGGTTAAGAAGCCTTTCATTCGTAGGTCACCAGTTCAAGTCCAGTCGAGGTTGGTAGTGGCTGAAAGCCATTATCACCAGAGGGCTGTTATGTGGCCTATGTGAAATGAGTTGTGGTGGTCTTAGTCCATGGCACTAATTGGCACACTTGTTGGCAGTCTCACATGAGAGGTCAAAGACTAAATGGGCATGGAGTCTGAACTATCCTTTCATCTACTTGGTGGTCCCTCCATAACCGGACTGAGGTACATTGGCAGGGATGTGTGAGGACGCTTGTACTGTGATGGCCCATGCTGTGTCTGTCAGGTTCCAGTGTTGTCAATCCAGAACCTTTCACAAGCACTAGAATTCACACACAGAAAAAAATCTTTCAGAAAAAAAACAAACAGGGTGGAGCATCATGACTTGTTACAGCAACGTGCAGGTTCAACAAATGGGGTTCAATCATAAGCTTGTGCGGCTGGATTCAGGAAGTGCTTCAGGAAACACTTCTTCATGAAAAGGGCAGTGGATAGATGGGACAGTCTGCCCACAGAGGTGGTAAAGGCGAGATAGGGATAGATTTCAAAAAAGCGTGGGATAGCTATAAGAGGTTGGTGAAAGAAAGGTGATTGGAGGCAGGGGGAAGGAAGTGACTGAACTGCTGCTAGGGTTTGCTTTTTTTGCCCCAATTGTTTAACCAGGAGTGGCACACACAGTTTGGCCAAGGCACATGCAGGGATAGGTTGGAACAGTTCAGGTAGGAAAATTGGCAGATGCTGTGGATTACGAGACTTTTTCTGCAGCCGGATTTCTATGTTTCTAATGGTTTTATTTTTCGGTTGTTACTTTTAACATTTTTTTGTTTAGTTTTACTATATTTCTGCTTCCATCGCCATTTATCGTAAAGCTTATGATTTTCAATTTTTTATTGGAAAACACTTTATTACATTGCTCTTCAGAGGTGCTGCCATTTATACAGTGGTGTAGGAACATGACTTTTATTTTCTTGTGATCATGTTATAAGCAGTTTGTGGACAATTGTTTTTAACCAATCATAGCAAGAATCTTCTGTCTATTCATATGCAGTCTTACTTTTCTAATTAATTGTTTAACAGCGTTGCTCACACTGCTCCTTGCAGTGACCTTAGTGCAGTTTGCATCTTTATGAAACTTTTAATAAGGTTAGGCCCCATGAGATCTGTACTGTACTGTAGCTGTAACTAAAGGTGAAGACAAGTGTGAGCTGACCTTAGTGCTGAAGGGATTTGCTCGCTCAGCATGGTAACTCTTAGTGCTGTCAGACTTTGTTAAGATATGATGAGTTCTGCTGGCCTTAAAGTGAACAGTTAACTTAGTTTCTAGTGTAGAATGGCTAAGAGCTGAGGCCTGAATAGGGCTGGACAGGGCTGGGATATAAATTTGCTTGTATGGTGTATTTTACAAACTGTAAACCAGAACTGCTACTATTTTTCACAGAGGATGGATAAATAACTTTACATGCAGCTTATGCTGTGTTGAAATAAACAGTGACTTTGCAAAATGGTTGGGGATCTTGAAGTAACAAGCATTTTGGATATCAGTTCGTATTGCTGTATTTCTTTCTTATTGTAATTTGTTGTTTCAAGCTCTTAGCAGTAGCCAATACTGCACCAAAAAATAATTACAGACCCAGTTTCGATAAGCATTACAAGATTTTTTCAGTGCTTTTTTAAATGTTTGTTTAGTTATGAGAGGTACTCCTGTAGGTACTGTATTAACAGCGCTGGAGACTAACGCACTTTGTTTAGTCACATGTCATGTACAGCAGGGGGAAGTCATAGTGCAAGCTTCCCTCCACAGCCCCACCAATGTGCCGCTGCCCTGTCATGGAAGGACCACCAGGTAGGCGAGAGGTTAGTTCAGACTCCCATGTCTATTCAGTCATTGGCCTTTCATGTAAGACTGCCAACAAGAATGCAAATTGGTGCCAATTTTATTGGTGCTATAGTCTACCTTAAATGACCCCTTTCACCCCTCCCTAGCCAGTCCTTGCTCTGATCTGACCACCTATTACAACAGAGTACATCTTTCAAAATCTCACCACCAAATGGAACCTTAAGTTTTCCATGGAGCTTAGAATGCTGTCCCATGCTCCCAGGGATATTTTGGGGCTGGGGGACTGAGGGTGACACATTTTGGCATCTGCTTCTGGTGATTATTTTTTAATTCATTACTTGAGAGGACATGGAGGGGGCCAATTAAGCTAGTCTATTTTTACTACTAAAAAGGGTCTTCAGGGGTTGGCTGGGGTGGGAGAGGATTGAACATTCAGAGGACTGCTCTCCCAGGGAGGGAGGGTCACAGTGCCTGGCACCTGCCTTGCCCCTAGTGTCGGCTGGGGGCAAGGTAGCCAGGACTGCCCAAGACAGGGGGAGTGGTGGCTGCTATCTCACATACGGAAGTGTGTGTGGGGGAATGTCTAGGTGGCATTGCATGTCCATTCCTCAGGGTAGGGGGTCCAAGAAAATGGAAAATGGTGGTCTACACCCATGCCATGCAGCTTTGCATGAAGGCAAGTCCTGGAGAAAAATTGGAGTGATGAGGATGGGGTGGATGATGTTTGTTAGGCTGCTTGGGGGATCAGGGGGAGAACCAGCATTAACTGCAAACAGACTATTGGAACCTAAGTCCAAAAATCATGGCTCAAGGGTTAGGAGAGGGCCAACTATTAAATCATTGTATTTTGGGGGCTGGGGATGTGTGGGCTAGGAAAGGGGGGTAGTTTAAAAAATCATGTTGGCTCCTAGCAGCATTCCAGAAGCCGACTGTGTGTGTGTGTGTGTGTGTGTGTGTGTGTGTGTGTGTGTGTGTGATTTACTAAATGTGTGTGAGAAGATGGGGAGTTAGGTGGAGGGCTGAAAATGGTCTTGCTAGGGATAAGTGGCCAAGAGACTAGCCTGGTCACCTGTTGACAGTCAAGAGGTTTTTTTCCTAAATGTATTTAGTTTCTCCTTGCAAACCATGAACCTTCTTGGACCATGGCAACCTTTGTCTCATTCAAAGTTTGATGTTCATGATGTAAAACATTGGGAGGTTGGCACACCTCTACTCTAAACAGGTCTTGTTTGTGTTGGGCAGAATCTCCACTTATTTTTATTTTTCTATTACTTTTCTCCCCTGTCCTGGTTGGCTCTACTTCATCGCCGTCTTCCCAGCCCCATCCCTCAAAACTTCAGACCCCTCCCGTCTTCCCCCATGGCTTACTCTCCATGGCAGGACAGCAGGGAGCCACCAGCTCAACCCGCCAAGTCCAGATCCATTGGCGGGGAGGTACCTTCCAGAAGGCGGTGCCTACAGAGGACGGCCATTCATGAGACGTTACTGGGCCAGTTTTTCTGTTTTTTCCCTACGGAGGGGAGCATGCTGTGCCGACAGTGGCTGCGCTGTGCATGCATCCACACGTAATATGCCAGTCGGCTGCTGCTTCTCCATGCCCCACTGTACAGGACCCGGTGTGCCAACACCTAGCCTCTGCTAGGTTTCAGGCAGGTGCCGGTCTCTGTTCCATACCCACCCCAGGAGAGGAGAGCTCTCCTCCGGATGCTCAATCCTCTCCCTCCCCGGCCGACCCCCTGACAACCCTCTTGCACCACAAACATGGGTCGCTGACATGGCAGGAGGTAAGGCATGATGTCTCAGCCTTCCATGCCACTGGGCCAGCTCGACTCTACACTTATCAATACCTTGCATTGTAAATCAATATACGTTTCCCTATGATGGCTGTTTAAAAAGATTTTAAATACTTAAAAAAAAAAGTCTAATTTTTAGTTCATGTTCTGCATAAACAAATGAGAATGGCGTTGTTTTCCAGTGGGTCACACCTGTTGAAAGCAGTGCAATTGTGTCACAAAAAAATTTCATTTTGCCTGACCCATCCCATAATCTTTTGAGGCATCAAAAGATAATAGAGTTAGTATGATTTTTTCAACCGATAGTAGACTGGTTATTACAAGTTACTACAGATCTGTACCTACTTTGAAGAATAGGGACATCTTGTTCCTCTAAAATATGGATGTGCTTCATTTTGGACGTACTAGAAAGAAGCTATTGTAGATTTTGAGCCTGTTTCTAAATACACATGTAACCCCTAGATGGCGCTATCCCAGGGGCTACTACCCCTGCCTGATTTGCCACTAACAGGTTGAGGGGCCTGGATCCAATGGCGGGTGCCTCCACCCAGAGGTCAGGGTTTGCAATAGTTAAACTAACTTGGTCACAGCCCTCTGGGACACTGCAACCCCCCTTTCTTCCCACTAGTGGCCCACACAATATATCAGAATTACCTTCACAGTATACACTTACCCCAGGACTGATTCCGCACTGGGACCTCCTGTGAAATAAGATACAGTGCAACAATCACAGTACAGTACTTTAACATAGACAATTACCTCAGGCAGTATAACTTTGCTGAAACAAGCAGCTCTGATTTATTTAGGGGGATATAACAAGGACAGGGGAAATCAGGTTAATTAGCCTATCACTCTACTCATCTACTCTATGGCTCTGTGCACAGGCCTATCCCTATCAGTTACTGTCCCTGGGTACCCAAGCCCTAGTGGCTAGTCCAAACCGTGGCTGGTAGGGGCCCTTTCCCACAGAGAAAAGGAAAATTAAACAGTCAGCAGTACAGTAATTCCATTTGGATTTAATGTGGCAATTCAACAGGAGCGACCCTGAATTAGTACTCACGACTCCAAACAAGATAGGGTCCTTCAGTGTCAGCAGGGCTACTCTTGAGCTCCAAGAGACTCTCACATATTTATATGGTAAACAGTCACAGGCAAAAAGTCACTTAATGGCAGCAGGATTCACTTGAGGTACACAAACCTCTTCACACATTTATATGGTAAAAGAAAGCACTATACCAGGCAGGCTGCATCTGTATCCCGATCGCAATTACTGCACAATACCCGGAGAACACACAGCAGATTCAGTTCCTGACAGACCGAAGTACTTCTGCAATTCCTCCAGTCTTCTACAGGGTGAGCCTGGTTTCTACTCTTCAGATATCTTTTGATTCTCTTCACAGGACGGATTCAGTCCTAATAAGCAGTTACACAAGCTGCAGACCGGAACTCTGGACCTACACATGTTTTTGACTAAAACTGTGCACTGAAGGAGCACAGGGTTTCTTTCCTTACTCCCAGAGCTAAACTGAAACTCCAACAGACAAAACCGGCACTTCCTTTGAGTTCCTCCCAGTTCTTGACTGGATTGGCAGTCACCACAATAGACTGCTCCTGTTGGTCCAAAAGGCGCTGAAGTCTAAACTACATCTCCCAGAGTCACTGCCCATACAATCCTCTTGTGGCTGGCTCAGATTATGAGTCCAAGTTCTGATTCGTCCAAGGCACCATTTTAGAGCTAGCTTACCCACACTGATTGGTCCAGTTCAGCAGTTCAAAACTAGAATGGGGAACTAGGCAGACACAGTTCTGACTGCAAAGAAAGCAGGTTAGACAAACTGTATTTTCATTATTACTCTACATGATTTCTGGCAAACAGTTACATCTTTCAGATAGGTTCCTTTGCACTCTAGTGACTGCAAAATGGAGTGAATTGCAGCAGTTCGAGTGGTACTCAAGCAGAGAAGCACAGTCCCCCATACAAACTAATTATGTCTACAAGCAGACAGCTCTTAAAGAGACAGTACCAGAGGCTCTAAAACACTCACTGATAAATGGCTTAAACGCCAAACACCATTCAGGCTTGGAGCATTCAAGCAAGCTCCTGAAGTCTTTTGGGAACCCCCATTTGCAGGGGGTTACACCCTTCCTGGTTCTCGGAAAGCTTGACGTCCCCACAAGGTACCCCATAAGTTTCAACTGCAACCATATACATTTGCATTAGGCTCGCATACGTAATCATCAGTCAATATATCATTTTACCAAGAACACATTTCTGAAACATTGCAGATCGCTCACTTTACACAGTATTACATACACATTGTACCATAACTCAAGTTATTACTCTTGTACATGAAACCTGAAGAGAGGGGGCCTTCCTATCAGTTACCTTGTGGCTGGACGGGCAAGGGCACCATACTTAGAGGGCAACACAAGTAACTTGAGTTAGCACTGACGCCAGTTTGGGCAATGAGCTCGAGACACATACACTCCTTTATGGACAACATTGAGAGGCAAGTCCACAGGCCTCCCAAGTGAATCATAACTGAGGTGCACCACAGGCTTTACAGCTCGACCAGTCTTTCTAGGGGAACTGTTACAGTCTCTGCACTCTGAGCCTCATTTTCAGCATTGTCCTCACTTGTCAGGGGGTCTCCATGGGGTAGAGAGGCTAGTACTTGGGGCACTTTCAGCTCCAGGAGTTACAGTTTCTGAGTCCACAACATTTGGCTCGCATGGAGAGCTTTCGGACACTGGCAGTGGACTGTCAGGGCACTAAAATATTCTTCTTGTTCTGGTGTATCACCAGTCTGCCCTAATCCATCATTTTCCTCCCCTGAAAGCTCAAACAGTTCAACCATGCACAATGATTCCATTTCATCTGATCTGATGCTTTGCACTTCACTTCTGGGAGCACTGGCTCCAGGGACTAAGCTGGGGGCTTAGACAGTCCAGAAGGCCCAGCTTCGCCTCCAGTATTGACTAGGGATTGCCCTGAAACAATTGACTCAGTTCGTAGAAGGATAGTATTCAAAGTCACCTCACTTTCTTCCGATATGGACTGACAGTCATGCTCAACTGGGACTTGTGGAGGGAACACTTTAACTTTGCTTCTGTAGGTGCAGACTTTCTTGATCTTTTCTTAGCAGCAGCTCTAGTCACTGGTCCAGAGGGGCATCTTCTAGGGCTCAGACTCACTAAGATTTGTCCAATGGGCAGTAAATGATTTCTATGCATTGTTTTTACATCTTTTGAATTATTCTCAGGCCTTACTTTGTACACTGGCAGATCATCTAGTTTGCCCACTACAATGTGAGGGAGATGGTGCCATCTGTCAGCAATCTTGTGCTTGCCATGCAATCCCAGATTTCTTAGCAATACTCAACTCCCTCCTGGAGTTCCTGTGCTTTCACCTTTATCATACCTTTCTTTGTTGGCCAGATTTCTTTTTGGCAGCCACGGTTTGAGCCAGTTGGACGCATGAGTTAGCTGGGCCTTTAACTTTGCACATACTGTAAATAGTTGTCAGCTTGAACCCCATCAGGAGAGACCCCAAAACACACATCTACCGGTAGTCGAGCTTCTTCCAAACATCAGGCGGTAGGGGGAGAAACCCAGTGGCATCACTTTGGTGCGGTTATAAGCATGTACCAGGGTGCTAATTTGTTGGCTCCATCTAGGCTTGTCCTTTGGGTGCAGGGTGCCTAGCATATCTAGTAAAGTGCTGTTGAAACGCCTGGCTGAGGGTCCCCTGGGGTGGTAAGGAGTGGTTCTGGGCTTTCACTCCCCACAGAGAAAGATATCTTTGATCAGATGACTTCAAAGTCTCCCTTAATCAGAATGGATTCTTTGTGGAGCCCCATAGTGAACAAAAAGTTTTCTACAAGTACTTTGGCTACAGTGGATGCTTTCTGGTCTTTGGTGGGAAAGCTTGGGCATATCTCGTGAAATGGTCAGTGACCACCAGCACATTGTTGATATTTCTTTGATCTGACTCCAAACTCAGAAAATCAATACAGACCAGCTCCATGGGTGCACTGGTGGTTATGGTAACAAGGGGCAGCCTCTGGGGCAAAGCTTTCCTCTGTAAGCAGCTACTACAAGTTCGAATGTGTTGCTCCACATCAGCCCCCATCTTAGGCCAATAGAATCTGGATCTCACCAAGTCAAGTGTTCTGTCTATACCAAGGTGCCCCATGTGGTTGTGCAAGGACCTCAATACTGAGTCTCAAAAGGCAGTGGGCAGCACTAGTTGTTGTTTGTCTACTTGTCCCCCTCTGTCTACTGTTTCTCTGTATAACAGTTTATTGATCAGTTTCAACTTAGGACCTTCTTGTATAACAGTGCAGTTCTCAAATCAGTGGAGCTTAATTTGACACATCTTTTCCTGCATAGAGGGCTTCTAAAGCTGCTTTGATCATGGGATCGCTGGATTGAGCCTGCCACTGTCATTGTCCAGCTGAGGCAGTGCACCAATGTCTATTGCAGAAAAGTGGCAATAGCAGCAGGTATGCAATTCTGAGAGGGTCCCAAGCAATCCACTCATGCAGTCCACTGCATCCGTGGACATTTGTTCCTCCCTGTCAAACTTCCGCAGAGTGCCGAATGTCAGGTTCTGCCAATCGACCCAATCATTCTGGGAAACAGGCCTCCGGAGAGAGCATCAGCATCTATGTGGTTCAGACCTGCCTCGGTATTCAGAGCATAGTCATATGTAGATAATGCAGAAAGCCACCTTATGGCCAGTGGCATCCAACTTAGCTGAGGTCTGCACATAGGTCAAAGGATTATTGTCAGTTTTACTAGTATTTTAGCCCCATACAAGTACTCATGGAATTGGTCAACAATAGCCCACTTCAAAGCTAGGAACTCTAACTTATGTACAGGATAGTTCTTTTCGGATGGGGTCAGGCTTCTACTGGCAAAGGCCACTGGTCTCAGGCCATTCTCGTGCTCTTGGTACAACACAGCCCCCAACCCTTGCAAGCTAGCATCAGTGTGCAGGACAGGTTTTCTTGGATTGGCATAGGCCAGCACTGGAGCATGGGTGTTGATATATGATCTCATGAAAAGCAGTCTCACAATCAGGAGTCCAGCGAACCCAAATACTTCACTGGATGAAAATACACTCTTTCAGTCTTGAGGGACGCTTGACTTTGGTATTTTTGTGGGTTGGGGATACCCTTGAGTAAGGTTAAGTAAAGGGCGGATCACTCTTGAATAGTCCTTGATGAAACGCCAATAATAACCACAGAATCCCAGGAATCTTTGCAGTTCTTTAGATTTTGGCTGTGCCAGATGGTCAAGGCCTCAACTTTACTTGGGTCGGTCTCTATTCCTCGGTGGATACTATGTGTCCCACATACTTACTGATGTTTGAAAGAATTGACACTTATCAATGGACAGTTTAAGTCCAAAGTCCTCCAGTCGGTCCAATACCTTAAATAATCTGCTCTCATGTTCCTCCAGTGAGCTGCCAAACACAATAACATCATCTAGGTATACCAGGCACTCTAGTAAGTTCATGTCCCCACTGCACGCCCATCAATCGCTGAAAAGTGGCTGGGGCACCTGAAACCTTTGAGGCATCCTCATGAATTCATAGAAGCCAAGCGGACAGATAAAGGCTGTCTTCTCACGGTCCTCTGGGGCCATCGGATCTGGTAGTACCCACTGCGGAGATCCAACACAGAGAACCACTTGCTCCCATTTAGGCAGTCCAAAGCATCCTGAATGCGGGCATTGTGTACTGATCAGGGATAGTCCGCCGTTTAAGGTGCAATAATCCACACACATCCTTACTGTCCCATTCTTTTCCTCACTACCACAATGGGGAAGCATAAGGGCTTCTGATTCTTGTATTACACCAGCAGCTAACATCTCTGCAGATGCCGCCTCACATCATCTATGTCAGCAGGTGCCAGGCGTCGAGACCTCTCACGAAATGGTCTTCGCCATGCAGCCGGATATTGTGCTCAGCTCCTTGCACGCATCCCACGCCCCATTCCTTTAAAGAAAACACCTGGTCTCTCTGGGCAAGCTCTCACTGATCCTCACTTTCCACTCAGCTGGCAACGGGAGTCGCTTAAATCAAACAAGTGTAGGCGTACTCTGTCATTCTTCCTCGAACTCTGCTGCTGGGTAGCACTGCAGTGTCTGCACAATGCACATTAGCCAGGATGCAACCTCTATTTACTCGAATGTCTCTTTCAGACACATTATGAACTTGGACCATTACCCTTCTAGCATAAGCATGGGCTCTAGCGGGCAAAATACTAGGCTTGACCAGCAGTCCCTCTGGCAATTTTCCATCGCCTGGTGCATCCAACATTAATATTTTATTCTTAACATCCTTTCTGATACGGACCTCTCCCTGTAAGGTACACTGGGCATTTTGCACCAGGATCAGAGACTCAGAATCCTTCTTCCATACAATTCCAACCGGTTCCTCTGGTTCCATTTTTTCAGCATCTCTCTGTGCCTCATAGGCCTTCTTAATTAAAGCTGGAACTCTTAAAGCTCTACTAGTCTTTGACCCCTGTTTTCATAACACAACTGTGCCAGCTTTCCGAACATATGAGCATTTGTTCCAATCAACAAAGGGACACCATCATACAGTCCAGTGGGGGACACACTAAGGCTAGGGTCTCTACTTGTTCGCCACTCCAGCCAGGGAGGTGGGGAAAGACAGCCAAATTGGATATACCCAGAATAGGGTAGGCCTTCTCACTTAACCCCCATACATGCAGTCCTTCTAATGGTTGTAAGGGTACCCTGACAAATGCTTCTGATACCAATCCTGGAACATAATTGTCACTTGGGAGCCACTGTCTAATACAGCTCTTGTAGACACTCCATTCACCTTTACAGTGGTCTCCATGGAGGGACCCACTATTCTGGACCAGTCTGGAGAGGCGGTAGTGGGGCCTGGGCAACTGACCTTGCCACAAAGGACGGAATTAGCATTTTGGTGCCCTCACTGGGACTCACTTCGTGCACCTCTAACCACTGATTTGTTCTCTCAAGCTCTCCTTGTAGCCTATATGCAACTTTGTCAGTGTCTTTTGGGACCGCATTCTCTTTCATGGGCCCATCCTTCCCACAATTATAGCAAAACATATTTTCTGGAGTTTGAGCTGGCCGAGGCGCCACACTGGGAGCCAGGGCGGGTATTACTAACTGGAAACCTTGGTGCCATCTCTGTTCTAGTGCATGATAAGCATTTGGAGACATCTCGTCAGTTTCTCCACTTCCATGGTCAGGAAATTGAGTTTGAAGCTGTTATCAGCAGGAGATACATGGTGGGTACCCCCACCCCATAGCAGATGCAGTCGGATATAGGTTGGGGCCCAGATTTGCAGGCGTGGCCTTCATAAAGGGACTGTTTTTGAATTCCCGATCTCTCCAACAGTTCACCCCATTGTGGCATATCTTTTCCTTGTCAGAGCACTCATTGACTGCCAACCTCTGCCCTGAACTTCACTTGATGGGCCACCCTCAGTCACTCGGGTCGTAGCCGCAGCTATTGGTGCAGGTCCCTCCCGAGGTCGCCTTTTCTCAACTCCTCGAATTTCTCTCATTAACTCATCATAGGAGGGTGGGGATTCCAGTCGATTTGCCAGGCGTAACTGAAGCAACAGCAGTTCTGAGAAGGGGCAGACTTAAGGATCCTGTCCAGCCTGGTTCGGTCCAGTTCAATCGCTGGCAAACTACCCTTTCTGAGGCATTCTTGCAACAATTTTTCCAGCCGAGATACATACACAGACAACAACTCCCTTGGTACTGTTGTGCATCTCTTACTCTCCACCATAGGTCCTCATCAGAATCTGGGCTCCTATACACATTCTCCAAAGCCTCAAGATAGGCCTGTGCAGTCACTTTCAGGGTTACTGGGTCTGCTAGCACGGATGGTAGCTGTGGCAGGACCTCGGAGGCTCTCACTAACCCTCTTTCGCCGGGTTCCGAGCATTGCCATTCTAGCACTTGGGGGCAACATAGTTCTATCCAGGTCTCCCAGTCATCCTCCCTTGGGGGTGGGAGGATGCCTGAGAAGATCCTCAACCTTCGTAAGAGTTGTGACTAATGGCAGGTGCAGAAATAGGAGTCTGCATTGGTTCAGCCACCATTACGGGTACTGAACGGGAGAGGGTGTTGGGGAGGAACACCCCAGGTGGCAAGAATAGTTTCTTCAAGTCCTCCACAGTTTTCCTTCCCCAGCACCCATTTAGCAAATTTCTCCTCAAAAGTTTCAGACAGTGGTGGGGCTCATTCTCCGGTCTTTACTGTACTTAGTTATCACTCTCCAGGCAGTGAGGGTCCTCTGGGGTAATGGTCTGTGGCACTTTGGAGCTATCTATGGGATCCTTAAACTCTACTAGGGCCAGGAAAGTGTGGGTGAGCAGATTAGCATGCCGACCCGCCACCACAGGGTTTTGTAAACCTTCCACCTTGGAAAGTACTCCTGTACAGTGTCCGTATTGATACCCAGGGGATGTCCAGGATAAGCGTAGCATTTTGGGGTCAATCTCCTCCCAGTACACCACTCCACCAGCCGTGCACAGCCACTTCTGTCGGGTACCCATTTTTTTTTTAACAGTGGTTTGTAAATATGGCCACTAGAGGACACACAATCCCAGCGGTGAGCCTCCAAGATGTAATCCCTAGATGGCGCTATCCCAGGGGCTACTACCCCTGCCTGATTTACCACTAACAGGTTGAGGGGCCTGGATCCAATGGCGGGTGCCTCCACCCAGAGGTCAGGGTTTGCAATAGTTAAACTAACTTGGTCGCAGCCCTCTGGGACACTGCAACCCCCCTTTCTTCCCACCAGTGGCCCACACAATATATCAGAATTACCTTCACAGTATACACTTACCCCCAGGACTGATTCCGGCACTGGGACCTCCTGTGAAATAAGATACAGTGCAACAATCACAGTACAGTACTTTAACATAGACAATTACCTCAGGCAGTATACTTTGCTGAAACAAGCAGCTCTGATTTATTTAGGGGATATAACAAGGACAGGGGAAATCAGGTTAATTAGCTTATCACTCTACTCATCTACTCATGGCTCTGTGCACAGGCCTATCCCTATCAGTTACTGTCCCTGGGTACCCAAGCCCTAGTGGCTAGTCCAAACCGTGGCAGCTGGTAGGGGCCCTTTCACACAGAGAAAAGGAAATTAAACAGTCAGCAGTACAGTAATTCCATTTGGATTTAATGTGGCAATTCAACAGGGAGCGACCCTGAATTAGTACTCACGACCTCCAAACAAGATAGGGTCCTTCAGTGTCAGCAGGGCTACTCTTGAGCTCCAAGAGACTCCTCACACATTTATATGGTAAACAGTCACAGGCAAAAGTCACTTAATGGCAGCAGGATTCACTTGAGGTACACAAACCTCTTCACACATTTATATGGTAAAAAGAAAGCACTATACCAGGCAGGCTGCATCTGTATCCCGATCGCAATTACTGCACAATACCCGGGAGAACACACAGCAGATTCAGTTCCTGACAGACCGAGTGCAATTCCGCAATTCCTCCAGTCTTCTACAGGGTGAGCCTGGTTTCTACTCTTCAGATATCTTTTGATTCTCTTCACAGGACGGATTCAGTCCTAATAAGCAGTTACACAAGCTGCAGACCGGAACTCTGGACCTTACACATGTTTTTTTGACTAAAACTGTGCACTGAAGGAGCACAGGGTTTCTTTCCTCTTTACTCCCAGAGCTAAACTGAAACTCCAACAGACAAAACCGGGCACTTCCTTTGAGTTCCTCCCAGTTCTTGACTGGATTGGCTGTCACCACAATAGACTGCTTTGTTGGTCCAAAAAGGCGCTGAAGTCTAAACTACATCTCCCAGAGTCACTGCCCATACAATCCTCTTGTGGCTGGCTCAGATTATGAGTCCAAGTCTGATTCGTCCATGCACCATTTTAGAGCTAGCTTTTCCCCACACTGATTGGTCCAGTTCAGCAGTTCAAAACTAGAATGGGGAACTAGGCAGACACAGTTCTGACTGCAAAGAAAGCAGGTTAGACAAACTGTATTTTCATTATTACTCTACATGATTTCTGGCAAACAGTTACATCTTTCAGATAGGTTCCCTTTGCACTCCTAGTGACTGCAAAATGGAGTGAATTGGCAGCAGTTCGAGTGGTACTCAAGCAGAGAAGCACACAGTCCCCCCATACAAACTAATTATGTCTGCAAGCAGACAGCTCTTAAAGAGACAGTACCAGAGGCTCTAAAAACACTCACTGATAAATGGCTTAAACGCCAAACACCATTCAGGCTTGGAGCATTCAAGCAAGCTCCTGGAAGTCTTTTGGGAACCCCCATTTGCAGGGGGGTTACACACATATTAATCAGTCCACTCCCAACCACTCCAAAGCCCTTCCTTATTATTACTGTCAACTGCCAAAATAAGACATGAGACAACACAATTATATCACAATGACTTGATGCAACAAATATACCTGTGCATTACGGAATACTGTATCACACTCACGAAAGCAAAGCTCCAAGTGATTTCAGGAGTCTTTGGCTCCACAGGTTCAAACTGAACCAAGTGATTATGCTTACTGCCCATGTTAAGACTACAAGAGTTGCCCTGACATAGTACTGAGACGTGCTGGCTAGAGCTGTGAAATTCCACTTCCACTGAAATTCTGTCCAAATGTGAGAATATTGTTCATGTAATTAGTACATTAAAGAGCTACTGATGCCTCAAAGAAAACTTTGAAAAACATAATAATTAGATACAATTCAGCTTGCATTCCATACATATTCTATATATTTTTCTCTTTCCCATGATTTATTACTGAGAAAATGTGCATGAATACATGACCTTTATCCTTTAGAGTTCCCTTACAGTTCATCTGCCTCTAGCTTACTCCCTACTCCCAAGTCATAATCCTCTGTTTTGGCATCACAATCTGTTAGCATGAGAGTAACTGTGATGTCACAAGCAGTGCATTATGACTTCAGGTAGGGAGAAAGCAATTGGAATAGATGAACTCTTCAGGAGCAACGATTTTGTTTTAATGCAGATCACCTCAACAATAAATAATGTGGAGGAGGAATATAGAACTAACATGACATACAAGCTGAACTGTGACTGAATGTTATGTCTTGTTAAAGTTGTCTTGAAGGTGTCAGCTGCTCTTTAACATTAGTAAAAATTCCACAGTTTGCACTGATGTTTGTTCTGTTCAGTATAGGAGAAAAAAACTGCAGAAAATAAAGCAGCAGTTTACACGCTGTTTACTTATAGAAGGAATGCCATGGAAAAATTAAGAAGCAGAGTGACTATTCTGTGGGAATAAAGACCACAGCTTCCCAGGCAGGGGCATACAAGTTCATGAAGCATGCAAGAGCTGGTATTTTTCTCCCATCATATAAAAAGTCTTGTAACAAGGAGTGATAGCCAATACATCACTGCTTTTCAATCCTCCATGGTCAATAAATGGAGCAATCACTTCCCAGTCCAGGCAATTCTGGTACAGTGTTATTCTGGCTTTTGTCTGTAACCCATTTAAGAGCACTGGCGTCTCATAACATGCTGTATGTGGGCATAATCTCTCCACTGATGGGGACTCCGTAGGGCCCCGATTCACCTCCTCTTCTCCCCAGATCAGGATCCCAGACAGGGTCTTCCTCATTTGGTCTAGACAAGACCTAGTATCTTTGCTTAGGTGACCTTCTGCAGATTGGTAGGTCCAGGAACATGAAGGGAACACTGGCAGAGCCCAATATTCCTCCCAACTTCTCAGTTCTGTTCTCTGGTCCCAGGCAAGAATCCTCTGTATTTGGCCTAGGCAAAGTCTAGTCTCTCACACTGAAGGTGCAGCCATCCATTTCATCATGTTTCTGTGTCTGTATGCATGTGGTGTCTGTATCTGTTGTACCCTCCAGGAAAGACACACAGTTAATACAGCTAGCCTTTATTGGCACAACCCTATTCTCATCTTATTAGGGAGGCAATATAGTGTAGTGGTTAAGAGCACTGAGCTGCAAACCTGGAGACCTGGGTTTGAATCCTGTCAGCTCCCACTTGCATACTGTGTGACCCTGAGCAAATCACTTAACTTCCTTGTGCTCCCAGGTCACACCTGGAAACATGATCCAGCTTAGTGTGCCTTTCCTGGTTAAACAATTTCCTGTTTCCTTTTCATCTGTTTCTGCGGTGTGAGATTTTGTTGATCTACTCAGAGAATCGAAACCTGCATGTAGAGTCTCAGTGGCATTCCCTAGTTAATTCCCAGTATACTGCACTGTGTTATCAGACTGTACAGCAGGGGCTTCTCTTTTAAAATAACTTTCCACAGAGAGTTGCTTCAGACAGCTGCCTACAGTAGGTGAATGTTGATGTCCCACTGAAGGCAGATAAAATGGAATCTATTGAAATGGCGCACACATATGACTCTAGTTTGCCAAGGAAAAGTGGTAGTTGGCTGCTGAAACTAGGCTTTTGTGTTTGTGTCATACAGTAATGTAAAAAGCTGTGAGCAAGAAGAATAAGGGATAATGCTCATTCTTTTTTGTTATGGTTCCACCCTGCCCCCACCCCCACCACCACCACCACACACACACAGACAAACACTTGTTCTGATCTTGGTATAAATGATACTTCTGCAAACTGCAGGCTTTGATTCCAAACTATGAGGCCTCAGAAAAGGGTTTTATTGTACTGTACTCTTTCAGACTGTGTCTCAAAATAGGCATCTCTATGCCTCGTGCACGTACCTGGTGACCAAAAACAAAAAATAAGTAGAAGAAAACGCTAGGTAAAAGTAGAATAAGTTGGAGAAACAGTTTAAATTTCATGGATATATATGCATTCAGGTAAAATGTTAGGGTTTAAACACTACTAATGTATAATTTTAATATACAATGAAAAAACTTGTATAGGGTTGCTTATAATAGTTTGTAACATGGCAAAATCTATCAGTCTGAAAACGAGCAAACTGATTGGTTCAAAGCTATCACATGATACAACTTGGACACAGCATTAATCCCCTAATAATGCCCTCTCCAAGTTCAATAATGCCATGTTCAAGTTGTATGATATTGTCGGCAGCGCACTTACTAAAGCATCAAGGACTTTCCTGCAGGTGTCACTGTATAGTGATGCGATGCTGACAAGGAGACAGAAAACTGTAGACTGGCAATTACCCAGTCACGGGACCTCAGACAAAACAGTGATCAGCCTCCACACCGAAAAGAACTGCAGATGGAGCCGCAGAGAAAGCAAAGGTACAGAAACACATGCACGACAAAAATAACGGGAAAGCTGCACTTTAGAAGCGCAATGGAATGATCGTCCGGCTGTAATCATTTCAATGCAGCAGTGCATTGTGGGGATAGTACAAATATATGCAATATATGTGCATATATTTTTCTTTTTCCCTAATGTATTACACAATAAAAATGAAAAACGATGAAAACGAGTGAACACAGCACTGCACTACGAGAGAGAAGTACATGTGTCATGATATCTCTGTCTTCTGAACCCGGAAACATTATGTCAAAAAGAGTATAAAATCAGCAGTCACAATCTAAATGTGTATTGTGTACTGAATGTGCACGAGGACAGCCACACATTTAGACATCCTATCTGCTAACTGAAAAGTGCTTCTGTGAACAGCATATAATATTGCATTCAGCAATATTGTGACTTGCTGTTCATTTGTCTCCCACATATAATGTACTTGTAACACTATTTATCCTGCACTAGCCATGTTACAAGCGCATAAATTCACTCCAAAGTCAGGCTCTACTCGAGAATTTATGGATGGTTGGTGGTTGGAGGCACTCGGCCTGTGGACTCGTGCCCCAACCCCCCAACCATGCATTAATTCCCTAGTAGAGCCTTCCTTCATCGTGGATTAATGCTTAGTTAAAGACTGAGGCCACCATGCACAGTCACAAGGAACTGTCATAAAGTGTTTACAATGCTCACTTAGAAACAGTCCCCTCACGAGCGATCCCATTGTGCTATGCATAGACTGGATTAAATCCCTTTACTGCACAGTTGCTAAACACATTGCAGCTGCATGGGAAATGGGGCAGGCCTCACCATGCAAACACCCCAAGGGCCGTTCACAAAGCATGGCAAACGTCACAGAGGTATCTGTAGAATTTTGTGACATCCCCTGACTGTAAAACCAATACAGGTAAGGGCTAGGGGTGTTACAGCTCTGTTACTGATCTCAAAGAGCCATTTTTTTTGTGGGGGGGGGGGGGGGTTGGTGAGATATGGATCTATGATTCCGGTTCGACAAGAAATTTGTTGACCAACGGTACAGTGACAGATTGATGTTGACTGCAAATTACAGTTGGCATAAATCCGTCAGGTAAACTGTCTCTTTTTTTGGGGGGGGGGGTCTGCTCCTCCCGCACCCCCCAGACTTTAGGATTATTAATTCCGAGGCAGAGTTGATTCGGGGAAGGGTGCTATACTGGGAGAAAGCAGTGCCGGGGTCCCGCTGGTACATTACAGCAGTAACATCAAATTGCTGTTATAATGTCGTTCGCTGTAAAATTGTTGCTGTTCAGTTTGCATACCATGAGATACTCATGAGTTAGAGCTGGAAACTGAGAGCTGCAGGTCAACAGGGCAAGGAGGTTTACATTAAACTCCAGGAACTGTGGAAGAAATGCAGGGTAGGGCCATTGTACCACCAGGCTAAGATACCTCAGGACTGGGGGGAAAAGTAATCACCAGCCCAGAAGTGGGCCAAAAGGTGAGGGTCAGGTGGGTGAGGAGGGGGCACTACAGCAGTAGGTTTGCTTCCAGTAAGTTCTGGCTAAGGTATAGAACCCTGTGACTGGAGCTATGCTATTCCAAGATGTCTCTGAGTGTCACTTCCCAACATATTAGTGGGTGCAATCCCTGTTTGTGCCCATGAGCATCTGTTCATCTGATTTGTATTGCAACTTTGTTGCCATGGACACTCTTCCTTCTCCTCCAAGCAACAAAGTCTGAATTTTGTGTATAGCATAACTTCATGGTAGCATCACAGAGAGCCTTGCATGCCAAATGTACACCCCTAGCAACTGTGACTATGAATGCTTTCAGTGACATCATACCACCAACCTTTGGGCAGTGTCCTCTGGATTTGATTGCTTATTTACAGTTTTGGAGGCCCTGGCCTTCTTGTTTCGATATTGCATAAGCATTGATTTGTCAATTACAGAGGCACCCCTGGTTAAAATAATGAGTTGGCAGCATGACAGTTGGGTAGAACCTTGGATAAACAATAAGGTAGATGGGAAGATGTGCAAGAGTGTGGTGATTGTGAGACATGGAAAGGGGAAATTGTTTCACCAGGAAAGGCACACTAAGCCAAAGCTTGTTTCCAGGTGCGACCTGGGAGCACAAGGAAGTTAAGTGACTTGCTCAGGGTCACACAATATGCAAGTGGGGGCTGTGGGATTCAAACCCAGGTCTCCAGGTTTGCAGCTCAGTGTCCTAAACCACTGCACTATACTGCCTCTAATGTTTACTACAAAAGGAGGAACATATCAAGAACATTTCAAGGCTGTTGGTCAGGGGACAACTCGATCCAGAGTGATACAGATTTCCTTTTGCAATTTATTAACCCAGGGTAGCCTGACAGAATCAGAATCTGATTATCTGAGAGTTTCTTCTACTCAGATCTATAGCTGGCAGTGAGTGAAGCAGAGGGAGGATATATAGCTTACTAAAAACCATGCAGTGAGGCAGTGACTTGACCCTGTGATATCCTCATTTGTTGCACCCTGTCTGATATTTTCTAAAGGACATTTTTGATTTATTTCTTTTATTTTGCTTTCCGATTTGGAATTCTTAGTCCTGAACAGGACTGGAGTCATGAACCTAATGGCAATAATGCAAACATTTTCATCATAGACCCAATTACTATACACTACTGCAAACATTGTAATTATGCACTTAATGACATCCCTGCAGATATCATAATGGAACTTATGAAACTAATGCAAACATTGTCATCATGGACCCAATGACACCACCACAAACATCAACAAAGATGTAATGACACTACTGCAGTCATTGTCATCATATACCCAATTACTGTACACCACTGCAAACATTGTCATCGTATACCCAATTACTGTACACCACTGCAAACATTGTCATCATATACCCAATTACTGTACACCACTGCAAACATTGTCATCATATACCCAATTACTGTACACCACTGCAAACATTGTCATCATATACCCAATTACTGTACTCCACTGCAAACATTGTCATCATATACCCAATTACTGTACTCCACTGTGGTCATTGTCATCATATATCCACTTACTGTAAACCACTGCAGTCATTGTCATCATATACCCTATAACTGTACACCACTACAAACATTGTCATCATATACCCAATTACTGTACTCCACTGCAAACATTGTCATCATATACCCAATTACTGTACACCACTGCAAACATTGTCATCATATACCCAATAACTGTACACCACTGCAAACATTGTCATCATATACTTAATACATTGTCATTATGTACCCAATGACACTGCTGTAAACATTATCATCATAAACCAGAAACACTGCTGCAAACATTGTCATCGTGGACCCAGTGACACGGCTGTTATCATTGCCATCATGTACCCTGTTACAGCATTACATGTATTATCATCATGTACCCAATGACATCACTGCACTGCTGCAAACATTACCTCTGTGGAAGGCCTGATGGGAGTTTTATAGATGTCTTTAGCATGGCTAGACACTTGAACCTGTGATTATTGTAATAAGCCATTTTAACTACTAATTTATTCTGGGAATCCCATTTACAACATTACTGTTATTTTGTCTCTCAAGGAGCACATCATATGTAAAACATTTAATAAGACCTATCCTAGGGATTAGTTGGTCTCTATATAAATACAGTTTGGAGCATAAAACTAGAAGACTGGGAACTTGCATTGGCCAGAAATGTGCTGTGCAGAAATGTCATAATTCAGGACAATTATTTGTTTTGCTTCTGGTAGGGAGAAGTGGCCTACCCCTTCCCCCAAACCTGGACTGGTGCCAAATTCTGACATGAACCTCCTACTCAGAAAGGGCTCAAGCGGAGCTATATTCTAATGAAATAATTAGCATTCATTGTTATATTGCAAATAATATAATGCAGTTGATTTTTGAAACATTGTAATGGATACTTGAATAAGGCAGAGTCTGTCTGATTTTATAAATATATTATAGAAGCAGGGAGATTCGCCCCCAAAGCAAAAATGTCTCAGGTATAATACAGAAGACAGGCTGTAGTGAGAATAATGTTTTTACATTTTAGGGAACAACATGTCATGGGTATAAAAGGAGGACCATAAAACTAATCAAATTGTATCACTGGGGTGCAGCTTAGTACAGATACTTGCAGAGTCTGCATTGCAGATAGTGCAACAATGCTGAATTTGAGGAGTTTTTTTAAGGATATATGTTTAGTCAGCCAAGTTAGAAAACCTTGGCTTAAACAGCATTATAGAGAACACTGCAAAAACAGAGGTAGAGGAGGTTAAGTTGTTAGGGAAGAAAAACTCTAGCTTGCGTTTGATTAGGATTTTCTGAGAATTTCCATTACTGCAAAGATACTTGTTGGTTGCTGTTGGAAAAGATGTACTTAAAAAAATGATTTGTTTATGCTCCTCTTGAACCAGGCCCCATTCCCTTGGATGAGCCCAGCCACCCCCACCTCACTCCCGGCATCCCTGTCACTTACCTCAGCTGTTTTCAACCCCATGAGCTTAACCCTCCTTAGTGGGGGGTGTCCAGCTAAGCTTGATCCAACCTTCTGCCTCCTCCACCTAATGAAGGCAGTAGTTCCTGAAGTATATCATGATGGAAGAGGGCATTCCCAAAGTATATCATTACAGAGTCAAGAGTTCCCGAGGTGTATTATGATGGAAGCAGGCGCTCCCAAGGTATATCACGACATAGGCAAGAGTTTCTAAAGTATATCATGACAGAGTCAAGCCCATATTTGCTATTCAGACCCCTATTACACCCCATATTGTACTTCAGAAACTTCATATTAACAGGGACAAAATACAGTAGCACATAGTGTTATGGATTTAATTTTATGTTTCATTCAAACAGGACTCAACAGAGTAACCAAAATCAATGATTGGGGCCCAGAATGCCTCCATCCCCTCTCCAATCAACCTGTAAGCCGTGGTTTACTTGGTGTATGCATTCCTACACCCATGCTGTAATGGACTGTAGCATCCAGGCATGCACAGAACTGCTGGCACAGGCCCAGACTGCCACCACTGCCTCCCATTATTGGGCATGCTCAGAGGCTGGCACTACACCCCTGGACAACCAGGGGTTATGGGTCCATACTGTACCATGGTGGCATCTTCCTATGAAGGAGAGCTTTTCCTGGGGTGCTCAGTCTTCGTCCTGCTGGTGCACAAGCACTACAGGCTCAAAGCGAGATCTTGGGTAGCTGGCATAGCAAGCACCAACACTGCTGCTACATTGGTAGGATGACCCAAAGATGTACTTTAAAAAACTTTTAATGTGAATTTCATGACTTTAGAGTATGAAAGAGCAGCTTAAAACAGTAGTTCTGGTAAAGACCTTTGGTCTCTCCTAAAATAAAATGCTTGAAACCAACATTTATAACGTAATCTGGGCGTTATTATAGATGACAGGCTGACCCTAAAATCTCAGGTGTCGGCCGTTGTCAAATCCTCCTTTTACCATCTTAGGAATATCGCCCGGGTGAAACACCTGGTTCCTCCGGCTGATCTTCCTACCTTGGTCCATGCCTTTGTGACCACTCGCCTTGATTACTGCAGTGCCCTGTACCTAGGGCTACCGGGGGTTGATATCCGCCACTTGCAGCTGGTACAGAACGCAGCGGCCAGGCTTCTGACTGGGACATCCAGAAGTAGTCATATTATGCCTGTGCTGCACGGACTGCACTGGCTGCTGGTTCAGTGGCAGATCATCTTCAAGGTCAGGTTACTGACCTTTACTGACCTATAAAGCCATACACGAACAGGGACCACGGTATCTACAAGATCTCCTTACTCCCTACTGTCCCTCTTGCTCACTCCAATCCACTGAAGAGGGATTGCTAGAGATTCCCAGGGTTCGTTTAAAGACATCTGGGGCATGTGCATTTTGTTACGCTGCCCCCGCCCTGTGGAATTCTCTACCTCGCCGGATACGAGGCTGCCTGACCATCGAGAGTTTCAAATAGGAGCTCAAAACTTTTTTTGTTTTTAAAAGCTTTTGAAGAATGATTTTATTGTTAATAATTTGTTTGTTACTTTAAATGTTGTTCATTTGTACAGCGCTTTGGATTTTTGAAAAGCACTTAAAAAATAAAATTTTACTTACTTTTTACTTTACTTATAACAATAATATTTGCATTTCAGTAGTTCTGTTTGTCTTCTTTCCCCTATATTTGGCCTTCTAAACATTTCTGATAATGCAGTGATTGTTTCACTGTGCCTGACAGAAAGCATCGCTTGGACTGTCCCCAGCTGATCTCTCAATGTCTGTGGCTGTGACATCAGAGTCTGTTATCATATGGTGAGCACTGTGGTGGCATAAACCAGAGCACTATGAAGTAAGCTTGGAATAGTCAAATGCTTTGACTACCAACATCTTGCAGGGTCTGCCAAGATGTGTCATAAACCCTGAAAAAGAAAGCTGAAAATTAAAAAAAATGGCTAATAAGTAAGCAATAACCCATGACAGGGTATGGGGTTATGGGGATTTAATTCACAGCTGGGTGTGTTGTGAGGCACAAGGCCGCAGGCTGAGTTTCCTCACAGCACCTCGGCCATGCATTAAATCCCCATAACCCCATACCCTGAAGTGGGTTATTGTACTTATAACATGGGCTGTGTACAAAACTACAAAAGAGGGACAGAAAGGGTTTTTTGACATGTGTGAAGAGTAAAAAAGTGACTGTATCCTGCTGCCTCACAGAGTAGTCCCTCAGAAGAAAAGCACACTGGATGCCTCTTATGCACAGACAAATGTGACACACATAATTGTGATGTCATGTGTCATGTTTCCTGTGTCTCAGACTGCTTTGTATTGTGTGGAGGAGGTGTGTGTGTGATCTTGGCCCCTCCCCAAAATCATACCAAACTCACACATTCATATGCTCTCAACTGCAGTGCTCTATGGCTGTGTTGACTCTGACTGCTTCTCGTCCAAATCTCAATGAAAGTGCTTTTCAGTGACTCTATGGCCGTCGCTCGCTGACATAACTTGTTGACTGCAAGTTGCACCCACTGACACAGGACAGCATTGGGAAAGGAACAAGGAAGCAAGGCTGTGGTCAGTGACATCGCTCTGAGTGTTGCAAGGCAAGGGAGAGATGTCACACAGACAAATGAAATGCACTCTGTCTCTCTGCCTCCCTCTCTCTCTGTCCCTCAGTATGGCACTCAGGATCAGGAAGGGATGATGTAGTGGCATCGGGGAGGTGGGCTTATCTGCAAGACCAATACCATGCAATCACTGGCACACCACCTGCCGCCCGCTGTGCCTCTCACTGTCACTCTCTCTGTGGCTCTCTCACACAGCAGCAAACAATGTTGTTACCACTGGGGTAGCACAGTGGTACAGACCTGCTGAGTCGTTCCTTCCCCCGAGAGATGCAGACACACACTGTACCAGTGGGAGACAGAGAGAGAGGAAGGGAGGGGAACCGAGAGGATGGCTGTTACAGGACTGCAGGCGCTTACCGATGATGTATAGCCAGTACTGAACACTGAACAGAAACAGAGAGGAGTGCAGGGATTCAACACCTCTCTTTGTCTCTCTCTCTCTCTGTCTCTGTTCTGTCTCACTGTCAGATGTGCATGTGGATGATGTCTGGCTGGCGGTTGCGGGGAGAGGGGGTCTCTGTGGCTCTCTTACACAGCAGCAGCAAACAACGATGTCATGCAGTGGACCAGTGCAATGGTACCGACCTGCTGAGTCATTCCCTTTTCCGAGAGATGCCGACACACACTGTAACAGTAGGACAGAGAGAGAGAGAGGGGGCAACTGAGAGCATGGCTGTTACAGGACTGCTGGTGCTTACCGATGATGTATAGCTGGGACTGAACACTGAACAGAAACAGAGAGAGAAGACTGCAGGAATTTGGCACCACTATCTCTGTCAGTCTCTCCCTCTTCTGTCTCGCTGTCAGATGTGCAGGTGAATAATGTGCGGCCAGTGCTTGCGAGAGAAGGGTGTGGCCATGGCAACTACCTGACAACAGTCTGCTGCCTTACCATTTCTCTCCCACCTCCTACATGCCTTTCTTTTTTTTTTTTTTCTTTCTTTTGTTCTGTAAGCACTTTTTAGCCACCAGAGCCCTGGCAAGTGGCTACGACCCTCCGTATGGAGGGACTCTCTCTCCAGTCCTGCCGCTCCTATGCTAGGTGGTCGCCGGTTGTTCGCCCGTGGATTGCCCCCCACCGCGGGGCCAGGAGGAGGTTTCTGGCTTCTCTCCCCTCCTGGAGACCCAATCCAGAATCCGGGGACCTCTCCCGGGAGCGGCGGACCATCATCGAGCCTGCCAGGCTCATTTTTCCTTTTTCGCCCCGCCCCCACTTCTGACATAAGGATGTCAGATTAAGCCTCCCGACCCATACTGCCCTCCAGCCACTGCTAAAGGGCAGTCAACAAGTGGGACGACTAGTCCCCCTCCCCCTAAGAGAGAAGAGCAGTCCTCCAGATGCTCAATCCTCTCTCCCCTCCTGCCGACCCCCAGTGGCCCAGACTCGTTCCCGAACCCAGGTTTCCAGCATGGTGCTAGGTATGGCATCCAGCACCTCAACCCTCAGTGCCACTGGGCCTGCTCAGCACCACTGGGCCGGCTCCTACATGCCTTTCTGAGGTGACGACTCTTTCCCCAACTCCCTCTAGGACACTGTCTTGCTTCACGATTTTTCCCTAGATGAGAAATGGCTGCCACTGCCCTTTCGATGCCTACTGCCAACGATACCTGGTGGCAGATCTCCTAAGTCACTCCACACAACTGTGCATTAAAAAGGGGATTTAGTGCATGGCTATGCAGTGCCTATCCACCAATTACTTTTCACGCTCCACACAACCCATGTTATAAATTGTAATAACAGAAACATGTTTATAAAAGTACACTCTGAAGTACATACCTGTAGCAGGATTTTCAAATGGGTGCTGCCAAATTGCCAACTATAGAGAGAGAGAGTACTGGATGGGCAACCATCCACAACCAGTCTCTGCTGTTAAAGAGGGGTTTCGATTACCTCTGACCTCAAGAGCAAAGCTCAAGTGGTCTGATGTAATCAGAACCCCAAGATGGCAGCACAGGTTGGCTGGGCATAAGGTTGCCCAGCCAATATTTTGTATAGTGTATAGTTTGTAAGTTTTAGTTTTTCATTGTTTTTTTTCACAGCACTCTATGGCAGCAGTGAATGCACTGGCGGTTTCAGTTCAGAACTTAAACTGATGGCTGTGTGTGTGGCAGCATGGTGTAAAACATCAGGTGCCACAAGGATTTGCAGTCAGCTGGAATGCTGCTGTACCTCAGAAGGGTACCACAGCATTCCATGACCTTTGAACTGTGGTACCATATTTCAGCTGAAATGGAAATCCATGAGAACAAGGGCTGACTATACGCTATACATATGGAATAGTGTATGGGTGACGATACACAACAAAGCTGTGTTTCCATCGAGAGCGAAGCTCAAGAGGTCTCTGTGATGGCATCACATCCGTGAGATGGAAATACAGCCATAGTTCAGTATACACTGTTTAAAATAATATATAACTTGCCCCTAGTGAAAAACGTGATCCTGTAGAAAAAAGGGAAATCTGAACTCTGTTTCTGTTTACAACACCACTGTCTTGAGTCTCCCCCACCAGCTGCATGCTCATAAACTGCATTTCTATTTGGCATCTCTTTTTGCAATACAGCCAATAACAGTATGATTTGAAAGCATTTTTTAGATTTTTTAAAAGAAAATTTGCTCAGTCAGTATCAGCTAGAAAAGACAGTTTTGAGCGGCTGTGGCTCAAGGGGAAACTGCAGCTGTGAGGTTTATAAAGCAACTGACATGTCTCGGTAGAGACATGCCAGTAGTGCCATATCCTGCCTACAGTACCTCCCGGCACAGAGGATACCCCAAACAGAGGTACTGTAAGGCAATATGTTACTGTAACGATGTGGCGGAGCATGATGCGTGCCCCCGCCACAGCATCAGGTCCCCTTCCTGACCCAAACCTGAGGATGACGTCAGGTCAGGATGGGGACCTGGTGAAAGCAAAAGTGCTGTGGAATTAGCAGTTCGCCAGTGAAAGTGGCATTTCGCCAGCAAAATGCTAATTCCATGGCACTTTTGCCGGCAAAATGGAATTTCGCCAGATCCCCATCCCGACCTGATGTCATCCTCGGGTTTGGATGGGGAAGGGGACCTGATGCTGCGGCGGGGGCACGCATTGCACTCCACTGCATCTTTACAGTAAAATATTGCCTACAGTACCTCCGTTTGTGCTACTGTCTGTACCGGGAGGTACTGTAGGCAGGATAGGGCACTACTGGCACGTATCTACTGAGATGTGTCAGTTGCTCTTTAAGGCTGAAAAGTTGTTATGGTGTTGTTGTGACATCAGCATAATGGAAACATAGAAACATAGAATCTGTCGGCAGATAAGGACCATATGGCCCACCTAGTCTGCCCATTTCCCTACTCACTGCTGCAGCCCCAAATCCTGATCTGCGGCTCTCCTGCTCTGCACATCTCCAGGGTACCCTTATGTCTATCCCATGCACTCTTGAACCCCCACATTGTTTTCACATCCACCACTTCTGCTGGAAGGCTGTTTCACGGCTCAACCACCCTTTCAGTGAAAAAGTACTTCCTAACATTATCCCTGAGCCTTCCACTCTTCAGCCGTGTATCATGTCCCCTTGTTCTTGTGCAGATAATACCCCAACAACAGATTGCATTATACCACAAGAACTGTTCATGACCTTTGAACAGTACCACAACAAGAAAATTGTCAGTATGGAAATCCATATACAATAGGAGCAAACCATATACTATACATATTAGTATGGTAGCGCCACTATAGTTAGGGTTAATTAGGCAGTTCTGTGTTAAATCACAGCTGTTTCACCACTTACAACATGGTAGTTTTTTGAGCTAGTGATCTGAAAAATGGCTTGCACATCCTCTGTGGCAGGATCTTGAAACCTGCCAAATGTGATAAATTTGGTCACATAGTTTTAAAGTTAGAAGCTGGTGAGGGTGGGGACGTACAAACATTATGGTTATTACATGTAAAATTTTGGGGTTTTTTTGGCAAAGGAAAAAATGGAAAAACAGTGAAGAAACAAAGCTACAGTTTTCAGGTTTGTTAGATCCTGTCAAAAAGTGGTGTTTTGAGGTCTTAGGAATAAACAATGTAAAATTAACAAGCTATGAAAATTTAAAGCTGCAGTGTAATGAAAAATGTTTTTCCCAAAACAACTAGTTTCAGCTACAACTAATTAAAATATTAGCATACCTGTTAGATCTACATTTCTACGTACCTGCGATGCTGAGCCCGCACCATGGGCTCAGTTCTTGAACACGTTAGACTGCCGCAAGCTCCGGATGCACCAAACACACGGCGCATGGGGCTTGCTGCAGTCCATGGCCGGCATTCGGGATTCTTGATCCCGTGCACCACATGCTGTGAGTTAAACCAGCTTTCTGTGGTCTAACTTTGAGGACCTTTTTATGGGGTTTGCGCCAAATATTGGCCTCAGTCATTATTTGGCAGGACATATTAGCATAACATACTAACATACCAATTGCCAGCAGATTAGGCCTTACGGTCTATCGAGTCTGCTCGAACCTCAGATCCCTAGTTGGTTACCGAGGCCCTCCCCCCTTGTGTTCCAGAAATCCCTATCATCCATCCGCACCCCCCTCGGCCAGGCTATCATCTGATACATCCGCTTTCTGTGTCTGTCCCACTCTCTCTTGAAGCCCTCCACTGTGGATCTCTGAACCAGCTCGCCAGGCAGCATGTTCCAAGGATCCACCACCCTCTCAGTGAAAAACCTCTTCCTCTTTTCCCCCCTCACCCTTCCACCTTCCAACTTCAAACCATGCCCTCCGGTGATACCTCCCTGCTTTAGTCTAAAGATCCCCTCCATGTTTACCCTGTTTATTCCCTTGAGGTACTTGAAGACCTCAATCATGTCTCTCCTCTCCTCCAATGAAAACAGGCAGAGCTCCTCAAGTCTGTCTTCATACGTCAAATCCCCTAGTCCTCGTATCATCTTAGTTGCCCTCCTCTGTACCCTCTCCAGGAGCTGTATGTCCCTCTTCAAGTGTGGTCTCCAGCACTGTACACAGTACTCAAGGTGTGGTCTAACCAATCCATTGTACAGTGGCAAAATCACTTCCCTGCTCCTAGAGGTGATCCCCCTTATGATGCATCCCAACATCCTGTTTGCTTTGCTAGCCGCTCTCCTGCACTGCTCGAAGTTATTCATACATGCATCCACCATGATCCCTAGGTCTTTTTCCCCTGTTGAGGCCTCCAGCACCTCCCCTCCCAGGGTGTACCTGTGTTTAGGGTTTCTCTGCCCAAGATATAACACCTTGCACTTAGTGATATTGAAATTTAATTTCCACGTGTGAGCCCACCTTTCCATGGTGTCCAGGTCCCATTGTAGGGCCAACCTCCCCTCTTCCCCCTCAACTACTGCTCCCATCTTGGAGTCGTCAGTGAAGAGACTCATTTCACACCCTATACCCTCCCTGATGTCTGAAATGTATGCATTAAACAGGACTGGACCCAGGACCGAGCCCTGCAGTACCCCACTACCGACCTCTGTAGGATTTGAGAGCTCCCCACCGACCACTACTCTCTAAGTGCGTCCAGCTAGCCAGTTTTCAATCCATCTGACCATCAAAGGGCCTACTCCCAACCCTGTCAGTTCCTCCACCAGACCATTGTGGGGGACAGAGTCAAACGTCTTGCTGAAGTCCAAGAATAATATGTCCATAGGCTTTTCCCTGTCCAGTTCTGATGTTACCCATTCGTAGAACTCCACAAGATTGGTTTGACACGATCTACCTGGCACAAACCTAGGTTGCTGACTATCCAGACCTCCCGCCTCCTCTAAGTACACCCCCAATCATTCCTTTAGTATACTCTCCATTAATTTTCCCACCACCGAGGTCAAACTGATGGGTCTATAGCTACCTGTTACTTCCCTCGACTCCCCTTTATGGCTTGGCGCCACATGTGCCTCTCGCCAATCCCTAGGTACCCTCCCTGTCTCAAGCAACCTGTTGAAGAGCTCCGCCAGGGGTGCAGCCAGTATGTCCGCCAATTCCCATAGTACTCTCGGATGAATGCCATCTGGCCCAGGAGATTTATCTTTCTTTAGGCCCTTAAGGGCTAACTACACCCTTTCGGTGGAGATAGCATCATCCGTCCCCCACCTTACTGGCCTTTTATCCTTATCCTTATGTGACACCCTGGGGTACCTCTCCTCCCTCCCTCCCTCCCTCTTGCTCCATTTCTGCTCCCCTGATCCCACTCACTACTGCTTCTATCCCCATTGTGCCTTGCTTTGTAGATATCCCATCCCTCCCTAGTGAACACAGAGGCAAAGTACTGCTTAATACCTCTGCCTGGTCCTCGCCTCTTCCACCCACCTCCTTCTGATCTCAACCTGCTGAGATGGCCCTTAGTTTTTCTCTGCTCCCCAATGTACCAGAAGAACCCCTTTTCCCCTCCCCGTATCCCTCTGCCAGCCGTTGCTGTTTACTGGACTTTGCCCCCACACCCCTTCAAGTGATCCTTGAGAATATTTCCCATGCCACACAGTCTGCCCCTGAAGTCCACTGCCAGTATCCTAGATCTCTCCCCCATGCTTATTTGAAACCAGACAGTATTGTGGTCACTCCCAGTCAGGGGATCCTCTACAACCAGGTCCCTTACCATCCCCATCCGCCAGAACCACATCCAGGACATGCCCCTCCCTTGTGGACTCCATCACGTGCTGTGTTAAGAACACATCCTGGAAACCGTTCAGCAGCCTCTGCTCCTTGGCCTCCTTAGAGGACATGGTTCCCAGTTTGTACCTGGTATATTAAGGTCCCCAACACCACTCTCTCCCCTTTTGGTCCATACTGGGCAATGATGTTGTCCAGCAAACCATCCTCCAGAACATCACCCATCCCGGGGGGGCCTATATACTACACCCAGCTTAACTTTACCTCCTGCTGGGGTTCATAAGGTGACCCATAAGGCCTCCATGTTTCCCTCTGCCTCTTCTACCCTAGCAATTTCTATGTCATCTCTAATGAACATAGCCACTCCACCCCCTCTGCCCTCCTTTCTATCCTTTCTATCCTTTCATCTCTAATGAACATAGCCACTCCACCCCCTCTGCCCTCCTTTCTATCCTTTCTATCCTTTCATCTCTAATGAACATAGCCACTCCACCCTCTCTCTAGCCTTAACATGAGCTAGGGAAGTGCATGGCTGGCCATGAGAAGGTAGTTGCCAACAATAGAAATCGGAAGTTGTGGCTCGCTGTTTCACTCATTAAAAAAGCATTCAGAGGCACTTAAAAAAAATTCCCTTACTGTCCGAAAGCGCTGATTGGGTGTTTTTGCAGCAGCTGGGAAAAGCTAGTCCTTTTCCTTTGTTTTCCTTTAAAAGATTGCTGGTTGGTCTCAGGATGGCCCAGTGCTGCCATGCTCTAGGGGCCCCAGATTTGGAGTGGGCTTGCGAAGCGGACTCTTTAATGGATGGCTAGGAAAGTGTCACTGTGTAATGCTTCCCAGCCTGAGAATGGATTACACCATGATCTGATGCTGCAGGGAACCCCGTTGTTATGGATCATAGAGTATGCTCCCCTGCTGTAGTGAATGCTGCAGGGACCCCCATTGATATGGGTCATAGAGCATGCTGCCCTGCTGTAGGGAATGCTGCAGGGATCCCACTATTATGGGTCATAGAGTATGCTCCCCTGCTGTAGGGAATACTGCAGGGACCCCAGTTGTTATGGGTCATAGAGTATGCTCCCCTGCTGTAGGGAATGCTGCAGGGACCCCTGCTGTTATGGGTCATAGAGTATGCTCCCTTGCTGTAGGGAATGCTGCAGGGAACCCCCACTGTTATGGGTCATAGAGTATGCTCCCCTGCTGTCGGGAATGCTGCAGGGACCCCCACTGTTATGGGTCATAGAGTATACTCCTCTGCTGTAGGGAATGCTGCAGGGACCCCAGTTATTATGGGTCACAGAATATGCTCCCCTGCTGTAGGGAATACTGCAGGGACCCCAGTTATTATGGGTCACAGAATATGCTCCCCTGCTGTAGGGAATGCTGCAGGGACCCCTACTGTTATGGGTCATAGAGTATGCTCCTCTGCTGTAGGGAATGCTGCAGGGACCCCCACTGTTATGGGTCATAGAGTATGCTCCCCTGCTGTAGGGAATGCTGCAGGGACCCCTACTGTTATGGATCATAGAGTATACTCCCCTGCTGTAGGGAATGCTGCAGGGACCCCTACTGTTATGGGCCATAGAGTATGCACCCTGCTGTAGGAAATGCCGTAAGCTCTTGAGCCAGAACACAGGGACATCACACACAAAAACCATGAAAAAATAAACCAAGGAAGAAACTCTAAAATACTGAAGCTGTTGCTTGAAAAATATTAATGGCATCACATAGTAAGTACAGGAGTTAAGCACAAAAGAACCACAGCATTTCGTTCATACTAAGGTTCATACTAAGAAATGTGAGGAGCTTAAAGGCAAGTGCCCATGTATTCTCCTATAGGAACTTTGGTGAAAATACCTCAAGACCCCACCAGGCTGTATATATTTCTTCAATCTGTTTTTGAGTTGTGCCTTAGTCCTACTTACTGTGACCTCTACTGGGAGGGAGTTCCATGGATTGACTACACGGGATGTATAAAGGTATTTCCTTTTGTCATTTTAAAATCTTTTTCCCTTAATTTGTATAGGGAGCCCTCTTGTCTCTACGTCCCCTACTTTAAATATTCAGTATCTAGTTCTGCTAGTAGAATGGGATCTTGCATGATGTCAAACATGAAAAGAAGATCACCCCGTATACGTCTTGTTTCTAGTGACATCAGATCTAGTAAGCTTCACGTCGAAAGCATGCTGCATTTATATTTTACATTTTCTTCTTTGGTTTATATTTTCATGCCCTTAATGTGTACCATCCCTGTGTTTCGGTTTTTAGCTTCTTTTAGGTCAGTACCCACTACAGATTTCATGAGTACACGGTTTGCGCACTCACTGCAAGCTCTGGAGGCCTCCATCAGGAGATCACTTAATATCTGCAGAGAGTTAGGGGTCACCTGAGAGGGCAAAACCTGAAAACTGTGGCGTTGTCTGCATGATGGTCTCTGGTTTTGTTGATCCTGCTCTCACTGCAGTGACCCCTGCTGTGAGGACAGCTGAGTGCGGCAGACAGTGCTATAAGAAGAAAAACATGCAAGAGTTAAGAAAAACATGTACGGGTGACAGTCTTTATTTATTCTTTTGACTGCTAGTTCTCGAAGGTCACCAGTAATAAACTCCGACCCACAGACCAGGTGAACATCACCATTGGACAAAAAGATTTTGTATAAAAAAGAATTTGTTGGTTGCACATATGTGTTAGCTTTTCAACTGGATTTTTCTTAAGATGTTTTCAAGATACTGCAACTGCATTTCACAAGTTACCCTTATGTCCACCCTGTGTTCCAGCTTCGACCCCCCCTCTTGGCCCTATTTTCCTACCTGTGCCCTTGCCCTCATTCACTCTGGCCCTATACTGTGAGTCCACCCTTCCTTCCATACAATGCTTGTTGACCTGTATATATCTGTTACTGCAATACCCTGCTCTGTATATATTGCCTAATTATAATTTGTATCTCCTTTTTAACCTGTACATATCTGTTACTGTATACTGTGCTCTACTACTTGTATTATTATCTTCTCTACTGTTTCTCTTTTGTACTTTAATTGCCTACCCCAGGTCCACCTTGCAAATGAGCTTGCTCAACGGTGTCCGCCTGGTTAAATAAAGATTTTGATTGATTAATTGAAGTCTGTGGGATGAATTGCTGTATAGTTATTCAAAAATTTACTAATTTCTGAAGTGCAAAATGAAGGAAGGAAAAAAATGTGGTTTTATATAGAGCCTTTCATAAATACTGTATCCCAAACCACTTTACAATCCATGAACAGATGGCACCAGCTATTAGTCATGCATAGATATGCTCTGTGAAATTGTGGTAGGCTGAAGAGATTTTTAGATTTCAGGCAAACAGTTTGCAGTAGGTAACAGCAGAACTCAGCTAAACAAATTTCCCCAATGCTGTGAATGCCAGGGCCTTTCATTCTTATAACTAAAGTCCTTTTCATTAAAACAGGATATTTTTCTTGAGGCATCATCTGTTTACGTTAATAAGACAAAGAACATCGACATAAAAACACTGATACAAGGGTTACCCAAAAGGGGCATTCATTAACAACAAAGCCAGGTTTCAAAGAAATACAAAATTGCACATATCCCATAATGCAAAGCATCACTGGATATATATCCGAATCACCATGAAAACAAATGATTTGCATATATAACCCATGATACCTTAAATTTTGGGGGCACATGTGATTTTGTATCTGTTTATCTTGCTGTTTCCTGGCACAAAGTTGTAATTCTCTGGTTGTGACATCATGGGAAGGTTAAAGGGAATGTGTACCATTTGATTGCACTTTACATTTATCTAACCCTTACCATCTGATCTAGCCATAGAATATGATAGGCTGGTGCTGCTAGTACCCCTACACACTGTTTCTTAAACTTGTATAGCTGTCCTGTACCCTGAAGCACCATGACATGTTAGCCTAGTGTTCTCGCACATTTCAACATATTGTCTTGTCTGATGATGTCCATGCATCACAACCTGTTGGGGGCATAGACATTTAGCAGTTGGAGACCACATGTGTTATAGTGCACAATATACACCTGTTACAGCGTAAGTCCCCAGTATCGAAAGCACACATACCAGAGTACAGTGTTATAGTGTCCGTGGTCAGCCGGTAGCATCAGTCATTCCCGGTTGCACGGCTGAAGAATCACATTCCGGCTCACTGCTATTCTAGCAGCAGCACTGCATGTACACACCAACTCCGCCGCCACTCTGCAGTGAGCATACATGGCTAGATAGGGGCTAGACAGTGAGGTATCTGGCTCTATTACTGTGAATGGGGCTCAAAAATAAACATTGTCTACTGACTGCATGCTCTAGTAAAGGACGCCTACTGGATCTGCCAAAATGGGATGTCAAGTGAAAATGAGCACAGAATATTCAAACTGATTAATGCTCGTGCACGTGAGCACTCATCACTGATGCACGCTAACCTTCAGTTCGCATTTCTCTTACCCTAAAAACACACACGGCAATACTCATAACCATAAGAGGCCCTCCTAGCGTCCCTATAAACTTATAATACACTTCTGTCTGAGACATGCAAACTGGGGCAGAGCATGTTACTTAAATGGGAGATGAAAGATTTCTGATGCTGCTCACCTCCATAAATGTGAAAACGCTGGTACTGCAACATCGACTAGATGATCAGGTAACATCCTTTAAGGAATGGTACATGGAGGTACTTTTAGCTGTAACTTTTAAACACATTTTGGACAGCATAAATCATAGTAAAAGGTTGTACAAAGAAGATGGAACCCCTTTACAATCTCTTCACCTTCAATCAGCCTGGCTCAAACCACATTGCCCCCTATAACAGAGAGATTCTAATCTGTTGTAGAATGCATAACTGTATTAAATAAATAGAATTTGAATTGTTTGACTAACTTTACCTTATGGCTTGCTATTTTCTTTTACTCTGTTTCCTGATTGATAAGGAAAGTTTGTGTATTTCATTCCTACTAATTTTAATTATATTTATAGTTTGAATCATACATTTATCTTGTTGCATATTGTAATATATTTTGAATAAAATATTTACTGAAATATTAGTTTAAAAAAAAATAATCTGACAGTAATGATTTCCATTTACATTGTGGAACTAAAGCTTAACTGTAAACTGCCACTTTATGGCAAAAAGTGCATATTTTATGAAACGTCAAAAGGCAGTCTTCCTCCCCACACTCTGCAATCTGACTGATTATGCCCAGTTGAATCAAACTGTAGGGAATTTGGCAGTAGCGTTTTTCCTAAAAGGGTAATTCATTCACATAATAACTACATGTTCAGTGTACAGCTTGTGACCCTGTACCTAACCGAATGGTCAATGCAGCGCATAGGGAATGTAGAATGATTTTCGCCTGATATTGACCCTAAAAAATTACAGTGGAGGTTTGCTGTGCTGTATTGTTGTAAAAGAGAAGTTGTTTAACACGCAGTCTGATCAATAAGGTGAGAGAAAAGTCATTGGTAACAAAATATTCACAACAAGCCAACCCACTGTAAGATAAAGGACAAGAGCAGTGTCCGAGTATGAAAGGCATCAGTCTTAATAATCCAACTAGAACTGCTGTCATTTATTTCCTTACTGACCAGGGATCATAAAGAGCACCCGCTGTGAGAATCTTGTTAGCTGAGCCATGGCTTTAATCGAAATGAAATGGACCTGTAAAATATATAAACAAAAAAAAACTTGAAAAAATACCTTTCCTAATTTCAGTGGAGCACACCCCCGCAATCTTCCTACTCAAACATCACAAAGTATCTGAGTGCAGAGGAAGTCCGGCACACCAGGAAGTGGGATGGGAGTGGATGGCTAGATCTTGAAGCAAAGTTATGATCCCTCCCCCTCCTAAACTCTGCAGTTTGAAAATTATTTTTTTGTCATATAGGTGTTTATCCTGGCCTGAACAGGCAGGCTAGTTGTTATGTTATCACACGCCCCCAACCAGCTGTCACCTCCCCTGAGGACCACCCTGCAGAGTCCCACATGTATTCCCTCCTCATGGTGGGGCCAGGAGGGGGGAGGGCAATCCCCACCCCACAGACACAATCCAGTTCACGGGTCCAATCCCCAGGTGATGGTGCAGGTCAGGGCCGGTGGGCGGGACTTTCACAAGTCCATTTACCCATTTTTTTCTATCAACATTTTGTCCTCCTTGTACTGCCTCCGACTGCCCCCATCTGTCCGAACCCCCCAGCACTGTCACCCCAGAATCACCGGGTCTTACCTTCTGCCGGTCCGGGTGCAGAGCCTGCAAATGGTCAGGTGTCATCCTGCATTCGGAGGGTTTTTCCTTCATTTTCTCCCCGTTCCCTGCTGGGGCACACATAGCCAGACATGCAAGCGTGGAGGCACATGCACGTCAGCGGAAGTCCCACAGCACCCTCCCTTCCTCTGGCATCCTCAGTCCCATACTGCCCACAGGCCTCCACCTGGGGGCAGTCATTCTGTGGGAACACCAGTCCTCCCTCCCTGGGAGAGAAGAGCAGCCCTCCAGACGCTCTATCCTGTCCCTCCCCAGCTGACCCCCGACAGCCCACTCGCACCGTAAACACAGGTCATTGGCATGGCAGGTGGTACGGCTTGGATGCCTCAGCCCTCCACACCACATTTCTGCTTGACCCTTGCTTTGGCCAGCAGATGGCAGTATGTGTCATGTGCAGTCACAAACAAACTGCATCAGTCCATAGCCCCTCCCTTTGTGCCATCCTGCTTGCACTACCACCAGGCCTTCCACCTGGTGGCAGTTGACAGTGGAGTGACAAGTCCTTCCACCTCCAGTAGTGGAGAGCAGTCCCGGGGATGCTCAATCCTCTCCTCTCTGGCTGCCCCCAGTGACCCAAGTCCATTCCTTTTTTTGTTGTTAATTTAGTATACTTTTTCCCCTTCGGTGGCACATCCAGCCCCTTCATGTGCCTTCTCCGGGGATTATCTCACCTTCTAGATTCCCTGACTTACCACCCAAGGTGGGGCCATTGGAAGGAGGCATCACCCACGATGGAGACAGAGTAGGAGCTTCAGAGGAGAGTGTGCCACAGTCAGCGGTGGGGGTCCTACGGTGAGGGGAGACCATCCTCCTGCAGTGCCTGGCTGTTTTTCAGGCTTTCTTTTCCCAACAACTTGTAGGATGCCGAGAGCACTCCCGATGTGCGTAGAACCTCAGAGCACTTTGGCATCCTTCCTGCATCTGTGACTCTGCTTGCACTGTCACCTGTGGTCACCCAGGTAGCAGCATCATGGCGGAGTCCATCCACTCTCCCTCCCCAAGGTGAAGAGCATCCTCTGGGATGCTCAGCTCATCTCCCCCAGCCGGCCTTCCATCGACTCGGTCTCATTCCTGAACCCGGGTCATCGGCGTCACGAGTACTAGTGCTACCACGGGTGGGCCAGCCAACCCAAGTCCATTCCTGAAGTGGGTCATCAGTGTGGCGGCAGGTGAGGCACATAGCTCCTCTAAGCTGGATTGCAATTTGAAAATTCTACAAATAAGACAGTTTACCTCCTAAAGAGGTAAGCTTTGAGAAGGGGCTTTGGGGGAATTTTTTTTAAGTAGGAGCACAGATGTTGCTTTTTAAAGCCTCATTGTCAAGCTTACTGTTTGGTTGATCAGCAGGAACTCCAAAGCCTCCTCTTAGAAGGGCACATTCTGGGTAACAATATCAGTGATTTGGTCTTCTTTATCATAGGTTTTTACAGAGGTACTGGACCACAGTAGCATCCCACAGTTCCTTAGGTTTGTGTCTTGGGACATTATCCAAAAGATTATGTATTCTTTTTTTTCCATATACACTTTTTATTTCCCTCCCCTCCAAGACCACAGCGTACACATGTGTGTACATGCATGGAGGCGCATGGACATGCCAGGATCCGGTGGCTCCTTCCACCCTTCCCCTGACTTTCCTCACCGCATTGTGCCGCCTATGCACCCACCGGACCTCCACCCGGTGGGAGCAGGACTACGGATGGGCGGGCATCCACCCCTTTGGAGGGGAGAGCCGTGGCTCAATCCAGCTCCAACCCACCCTCCAGAGCCGGCACTCCGGCGACCCGAGGTCTTTCAAGATTACATATTCTTAAAGGTGTATGGTGAGCTTACTTTATATAGCATCAACAAGACTGCATCTTGGAGTTGGTAAAAAGTAAATCCTTCCCGTGTGGAGGAATGGTTTGCCATTGTGTATCATCCGTATCAGATGGAGAATATTACGACATTCATTCATCTTCAATTTAAGACATTTTATAATGTGTGGATTGCCTTAATTAAGCAATAAGGCATCACGGGAGTGTTATGATGGGATAACAGCCTGCCTTGGATGGGTTGAAGTACGAGGTGAAGCTGAGTGCTTCCACCACTCAAGAAGGGCCATTAGCCCACTGTAACACATCCCCTGGAATACCTTATTGCGATTATGAAATGGGTACTTTTTTGTAAATTGAATGTATTTTTTGTATTTTGTAAATATATTTTTTTGATCTACTTTCAGCTAGGCAGTTGTGCTGGGATAACGGCCCAGCTGAAAGCATCTCTTGGCCAGTCAGGAGCCAGTATTCTTTCTACCCATTTCATAATCTTTTATATTGTACCTAAATCCTCAAGAGGTCCCAGGGACAGGGTCACCAAGCATATTAATGACTCAGGAGGGAAGAGCTATGAGGAGAGATCAGGCATCCTTAAATTTTTCATCTAGGATAAAAACAGCTGAGAGGGGGCATGATTTTCAGAATACTAAAAGGGCATACTGGCAGGAGTATACACCAATGTTTGATCTGGTGAGTGAAATCAGAACTAGAGGGTGCACCATCAAACTGAGGAGAAGAGTGGGTAGAATAAGGAAAAAGAATCGAAAAAGTGTCTTCACATAGGGTGGTTATTATGTGGAATAGCCACCCTGTAATGCTGTGGAAACCAGCACTGTTCAGGCTCTGTCAAAGCAGGACTAGAGACATTCCTGGCAGAGAATGGCACTGAGGGTTACACAGCATGAGTAGTGGTAATATTCTGGCTGTGCATGTGTCTCAGTACTCAAGATGCGGTATAGTCAGGCTGGCCTGCTGGCACAGTGATAGGGCTACTGCTTGTGACGCCGATGACTTGGGTTTGGGAACAAGCCTGGGCTGTCAGAGGGCCAGCCAGGGAGAGGAGGATCGAGCATCTCACAGAATGTTCTCCTCCTCCTCTAGGGAGGGAGGGTGTCACATCCTGCTACCTTACCACCACCTGGCTGACCATAGGTGGTGGTGCAAGGGATAGGCGGCAGGCAGAGGAGACCGTTGGAACTCGTCCATGGGTTGGCTGCATCAGGCCTCGCTGGCAACCAATCCCAATACATGCTTCTAGTAGGGGGTTGGGAGAACAGTGGAAAATTGTGCAGGACTGGGAGGATGAAACATCTGCTGGCCCACCATGTCCCACACTGAAGTCATGCCACCATTCCTCGGCGACACCATTGGTCTTCACCTCCACCATGGGTGGGCAGATTGATATGGGGAAGAAATGCTGTGCAGCTGAAGGCATACCCAGCCCTGGCAAGAAAACCAGGGAGGCAGCACAGTGGTGTGTCATGGGTGGGCTGATGGTCTTGGGGAAGATAGGTGGTGGTGGAGTCTCTGCTGGATGGAAACCGGGCAACTGGTGGTAGGTGGAAGGAGGTCCTGTCTGTGACCGGGATGATAACACAACCAAAAAAAAAGATGGGCTAAAGTCACAGGTCATGCATTAGTAGGGGTGGACAAGATGAATTTTGCCAGCCCACCGGCACAGTGGTTGGATTTCTGCTTGTGACGCCGACAACCCAGGTTCAGGAACAGACCCAGGAGTCAGAGGGCTGGCTGGGGGAAGAAGGATTGCGCATCCCAAGGACTGCTCTCCTCCAGGGGGAAGGGGAAGAGTGTCCGGTGCTTTACGGACCCCTAGCAGAGGCTATGGGCACCACTGCAGCTGGCACAATTCTCTGGGGGGATGGGGCAGATGCTGGATGTCACTGCACATCCCTGCCCTCTTGGGGAACCAGCCTTCAGAAAAAAGATGTCCACTGGGCATGACACCTCTGCTCTGTCGCCATCCCCACTGCCTCCGATGTCTGCCGAGGGGGTCCCGCTCCTGTGGCCCCAACCCTGGGGGTAAGCTGGGGCTTGCCTACAGTGCCCATGGGGGGGAGCCCCCCCCGTCAGCCCCCCCCAGGTTGGCAAGCCTGGGCATAGGGGGACGGCAGGTGGGGTGGTGGGGTTGACCTCCGAATGGAGGATCGTGGAGGCCGGGCCCCTCCCAAAATAATTAATAAAATAAGATGAATTTTAATTCACTATGGTCATTATTATACTGTTACAGTTTTACTGTGTTATTTTGTGGTTTGATTATTTTAAATTTTTATGATAAAATTATCTACCATGTACAAATGAATCACTGTGAAACTCACATAATGCTTCTTTTGGTGTTTCCCATGGCATTTTCTTGGTACTGTATGTCAGCTTGCCTATCCCCCACAAGCAGTGATTAGTTATACCGCAGTTCTACTGCTGCATGTTTATCTGTCGGATGTTGTCTGTCAGCTGTCATTTGTTGGGTAATACTTCTACTGCTGTGTCAGTGCCACCCCCTAAATGGTACAATATTTTTGTATAATAAAGAGAGTGTAAAAAGTGTCAGAGGTAGAAAGACTGGGCTGACAAAAAAGAATGGGCAGGATTCACGAAGCGAAATGGGACTGGGTCCCACTCTGCAACCCCAGTTGCATGCTGAAATCGGTGCAGCTGCAGAGCGGACGGTCCTCAGCCGCAGCAGTTGTGGAGGGTGCTACAGCGGGTCCCACTGCCCATAGCAGCCTCCCGCAGCTGCGGTGCTGTCCCTGGCAACAGCACCAGCAAGCTGCCATATTCGTGGGCGGTCGCTACTCCGTCTCCACCTTTGTGAGCCTATACCGCAGCTGCGGGCGACTCATGACTTCGCACAAGTGGAAACCCACTAGCACTGAGGTTTTCCCGCAGCTGCAGAACCTTCCCCCACATTTATGAATCCTGCCCAATGTCTTTACATTACATTGGAGTGCCATAATAGGTGAGTGAGTACTGCTTCTGTGTTTTTTTGACAAAGAGGCATGAAAGCAGAGCTGAGTACGCATCAGTTGTTCTTTTACGTGATCCATTTTTCTACGACAGGTACACTGATTGATTTTTCTATAACAGGTACACTATAACCTTGTGCATCTCAGTCTTGTTGTCCACGCTCTATTCTGTATGTTGTATATTCCTCAGGAAACCTTCAGCTTGGCAGCGTGTCCCCAGCTACCAGCTTGACTCTTTCTGGCTAGCATTGTGATTCTCAGTACATCTGCATTAGAATGACACACTGTGCAGCTACTGTAATTCATGCACAGCCATACGTTCCTTGTGAGATGAGGGATGCTGGTAGAGATGGCGCTGATACGCTCAAAAACACTAACTGAACCCTTTTGTTTTATCTGATACACAGCCTCAAAACATGTTAACAAAATGAGAGCATAGTTATAACGGGCCCCTTGATTGAGTAGATGAGATGAATCCCACTCTGAAATTACTTTGTGATGCATCTACAATCCAATCCATTAGTGCCTAGTCTTCATACTAGATATTCAGTCTTATAATCCTCCTGTTGAATGCAACCCGAAGACACTGCATTCTTGAGAAAGCCACAGAAATAATGGAGCTGAGTTTTTTTTGAGATCAAGGCAACTGCGTGTGCATCACTGTAGTGGGGTGCACAATGCTAAAGGTTAACCATTGTTTGCTGGTTCTACTTTGAAACAGAATTTTCAGAAGTGATAAAGAAATAAGTGCACCAGCTGGGATTTGAGCCCATTTCTGTTCAGTATGCCGTTCCGCCACACTAACTAGCTGTGCTACCAGGATAACTAGAACCTGAGGATCCCCAAGGGCACCCAACTGTTTCTCAGTGTGCTCAGCCTGGAGCAACACAAATTAGAGTTACAGCTTTATTATCAAGTAGTGCAGTATGCATATACATTTGAAATACAATTTTTAGAAGTGAGAAAGAAATAAGTGCCCCAGCTTGTTTTAGTTTGCATCAGTTTGGGGAGCAGACCCATGGTTGATGTCCACTAATTGAAATAAAAGTGATCAACTCCTCATTAGGCTGTGTGCAGGCAGCTTGCATTTGTTTCTATGTGCATGTAAAGGGGTAAAGGACAGAATCACTTGCCAAGGTTAAAGAACATGATAGGAGTCAAAAGCCCTATTTGTAGCTCAGACTATGATAGAATCTCATGAAGCTCAATGCTGTAAAAGTTGGATGTGGATGCTGACTGTGACAGTCTCCTTATCATTCTGGTTCAATCCCCCAACAGCTCCACCTCTGGAATAAAGTTGGGGAATGTGTTATTGGTAGAAAGGTAGTGGTGTGGGCACAGGAAGCCTTCATCCACTGTTGTATACGAGATTGCCTTGGCCCCGCGGCATGCACTGCCTTCCAACATTGTAATAGCCCTATTCCTTTCATAGAGCTGAAATTAGATTTCAAGATTGCATCTTTTGCTACATCAGTGGCACTTCAACAACACTATGGCTCCATTTTTAGCTATGTAGTGTACTGTAGCTGGCCATGCAAGTATCAGCACCTGTGTCAGCATGCTAGCGCAGCCGCAACACTACCAGTTGCAAGCTTGATGACCTGGGTTTGTGCCCCAAGCCCAGGATGTTTGGTGCCAGCATATCGACCAGCTTGGCAGGAGGGTACTTTTCAGCTGCTGCACCGGGTGCTAATCCCTTACAAATGCCCGATCAGTTCAGAACAGTGTGCGCCTTTGCAGACTTTGTAAAGAAAAGTAATTTTCCACTTACTAATACGATTAGACTTATAATCACAATAATGACCTCACAGCCTGTCATTTTTAGGGGATTAATGACCAGTTAGGGTTTGGTCCTTGGCACCCTCCCCCCCCCAAGTCTATACTAAATGCCCAGGAAATTAGTGGCTGTTCAGTCATTATTAACTTAATACTGCACTACTTCTAATCTTCTTTAACTATGGGAAATAGTCATGCAAACTTGTATTCTGGAATGGCGTGCATGTGCGTTGTACCATTTACAAACAAAGCTGGGCTGAGAAACCTCTGACTATTAGGCCTAATTTTGTTAGAGGTTGCACAGTACACTATTCATGTCATTCACAGTAATAACCTTTCAGGTGGCTAAGACCCTTGCAGTAGCAAATGAAATTTGGGCGTATTGCTTAGATATAGTCATGTGAATATTCCGTGTCTTAGCATAGTATGTGGCATTTTAAGTTGCTGAAACTGACATACCACGAAAGATTGAAAAATAAAATAATGGGAAAAAGATCAAACAGTCATAATAAAAAAACAACAAGGATTCTTGTCTGGCTAAGCATTATTGTATTAAATGGTAATCTTTTATATAATGACTGAATATGTCGAATTAATATTTGACTTTATGTGATACCTTTCTTGCAAAATCTGTCTCAAAGATCTTTACATACCAGTGTCTGCATGCACACATGAACTTCATGTCTGTCTGTAAGGCCAGAGTTAAATTAGAGGTACCTGATTATTTAGCAAATGGAAAATAGTTTCATGATTTCCTTGTGACAATGAGTCATGACAGGAGCTTAAAATTACTTTCCGTTGCGTGATGAGCCGATATCCTGAAATATATTCCCACTGTACATAGTGTGCCTCCTCGGGAGTCCTCCATGGCCACTGTCATTTTGTTTCTCTTTGTCTGCACTGGGGGTGCTGGGGAGAGCATGCTGCATCACCATATTAGAGCTCTGGGCTTCACACACAAGGCTGACTTCCATGGCCCAGGCCAAAGGGTGCATGCTCAAACTATGGGGAAGATTCTGCTCATCCTATTGCTTGAGCGCGTCCTCTGGAGGACTGTTGAGATGATTGGGCATTGTGGGTGCAGATAACAGCACAACGTTGGCCACTTCACCATAAAGGATGGCATCAGCTTAGATGAGCCCCTCCTGTGGGGCATGGGGGTCCTTAAGTGGAAAACTGCCTGTACTGCTGGTGGATGACAGTGGCCAATGGAGTTTCATTTCATTAAGCCCATACTGCCTGTTAACTCCTACCCCACTCTCCAAGCAGACCGTGCTCCCTCCTTCCCTCTAGCTGGGCTCTACTGTATGTGAGGTTTGCTTTGAGTATGTGGTGAAGGGACCTAGAGTGAACTGAAGCCCAAGGGGTTTAGATCTTTACTCCAATGGGAGATTCCTGCAGCTGCCATAACAGTCCATCACAGAAACTAGGGTATGGCTGCAGGGATGGACAAATAATTAATTATTTAAAAAGACCTCTTTGGGAGTGGAATATTGCAATGGATTGGCAGTGGGTTGTAGAGATTTAACATCTAAGTTATTGGATCCAGTCTGGCCCAGATTGGCAGTGGGTGAAAACCACCATTTTATGATGTGGAATGGATTGTGATGGTTTAAGTCCAGTTCACATAGGATAGGTATCCTGATCAGAAAAGCTGTATTAAATGCCAAGGATTGAATGAGAATGGCCTCGGAACAACCCTCTCACCCACTAAAAGTAGTCCTTCCAGGGCTCAGGCATATCAGCGGTGCATTGTGAGGAAACTTGTACTGAGACTGCCAGTGCTACATCTGTCATGGACTTCAGTCTCCTGTTATGTCAATCTGACACCTTTTATGATGTTTTAAAGCAGACATAATGCAAAACTATGTTTTTAAAGAGCTGGTGACATGTTCAGGAGAACTTTAATAAAACCTAATATTTAGACACAGTCCAGCTTGTATTTCCCATTAGTGCTATATTCGTCCTTTCTATTATTTATTATTGAGGTCATTTGTATGAAAACAGGATCTTTGTTCCTGAAGAGTGTCTCTATTCCTGCTGCTTTCTCCCTACCTGAAGTCACAGACATTGCTTGTGATATCACGGTTACTCCCATGGCAACAGACTGTGATGCACAACAGAGGATTATGACTTTGAAGTAGTGAGTAAGCTGTAGAGGCAGAAGGACTCTAAAGGAACTCTAAGGGATAAAGATCATACATTCATGCAAATTTCCTTAGTAATAAATAATGGGGAGGAGGAGAAATACACAAAATATAAATGGAATGCAGGCAGAATTGTACCTAATTAATAAGTTTTTTGAAGTTTTCTTTGAGGTGTCAGTAACGCTTGAAGATAATATAGTCATCAGTTAGCACACACAAATGTCATTATAACCATTTTTTCTTTTCAGTTTATTCCATTTCTGTTAAACTAAGCCCCTTGTTGTGGTGCCGTGCAGTTTACTAACAGACATGTGCTATCACCATCCTGATACATTCTCAGGACAAATCTAGTATGAATAGTCAAAAGGCATCTCAAGGGAAAATATTTTTTGAAACTGCTGGTGGCAGCCATATTAATAGGAATTGAGTCATTCACTACAAAGCTGGTAGTAATTGTTTTAACAATATCTGAGGGAATTAAAAATATGCTGATGCTGATTTTAAGGATGCTAGAAGAACATTATTGCAAAAAACCTATATGATGACAATTGTTACTGAGTCGCACAACGGCTACTTTAAATTTAGTACTGTATAACATTTATTAAAAAGGAATGCCTCTATGTTAAATCAGCTTGCTTTGCCACTGTTGGTGACATAGGGCCGGTCCCATGTAATTCTCCATGGTGCGCCACTGTGAGCGCACTAAACACATACATCAGATTAGATGTACAGTTGCCATCATACTTTTGGTGAGTGGTCTCCAGCTTCTGGTGCACGCAATACTTCAAATGGCTCCTTTGCCAATGAAAAATTAGGCCCAGCATCTTTCAAGTTCATTTTTAATTGGAATCTTTTTGTTGTTGTTGTTTTGTAACCAGAGGGTAAGGCTCACTAGGCCCAAGTCCTGTTATGTTGATTGCGTGCATGCTCAAGAAACACGTTGCGTCAGCTTTCTCAACAAGCAGGTTGTGGAGGCATGGCACTGTTGTGCCCAATGCCCCCACAGCCTGCAAAGGCTTGTCTCCTGTCCCCCAATGCCATGGCATGCCGCTGCTGACACTAGTCCAGCCAGCGTGCCACAACTTTCTAAAAAATCAGCCGCTGCAATCAGGGGCCACCTCGTCATTGCAGCGTCAGCCATCCGCTGCAATCAGGGAGCGACCTGTCATTGCAGGGCGGGATGTGGGATCCCTGATATTGTTTGTGAACATGGCAGCGGGTCGCCACCATGTTCAGAAACAATATACTCCCTCCCCCTCACTGTGTTTACTTGCCGACGGGGGAGCCCACTCCCCGTCGGCATTCTGTAACCCCCCCATTGTTCCTGCCGACGGGGTGCCCAATCCCCATCGGCATAATGATTATTCCCCCTTTTGTTCCTGTCGACGGGTGCCCAATCCCGTCAGCATAATAATACCCCTTCCGTGGCTGTAGCCGAGGGGTGCCCAACCCCTCGGCCCTGCAGCCTCCCCCTGCCTTGTTTGCCGCCGGGGTGCCCAATCCCCTGTCAGCCACCACTCACACAGGTGGCATGCTGGGAGCTCCACCCAGCGTGCCAAAGCACCTGTTAAATCAGAAAGCGGTCCCCGATGTCTTATTTTTGTTTCAACCTATAAAAAGGAAAGCGGTCCCTCGTAGTCTACCCCCCACACACCCACCCACCTACTGTGCACCCTGCCTCCCTACACCACCCCATACCCATACTTACCTCTGGAGCTCGCACGACAATCTTCGCTGGACCGGGAACACTTCTGCACTCTTCAAAGCTGACCGCGAACTGAGGAAATTCCGGTAAGCTGTGTAATGTAATAAATAGGGTTTTTTCAACTTTAGTGCATATCTCAGGCATTTGTGGGAATTTTTTCACCAAATTTTCAACATGGGGTTTTTGGGACCCCTCCTCATGAATTCTTGAACTGTCATGGCGTTAATCGGCCCCAAAAGGTGGTTTCGGGGTCATTGCGTGGAATCACCCTTTGGGGCTGATTAACAAAATGACAGTGCCAGTATTCATGAGGTGGGCTCTCAAAAAGCCTATGTTGCAAATTTGGTGGAGAAAATCCACAAAATAACTGTTTTACGAGCGTGCGTTGCACAGTTGCTACATATGCTCGTAACTTTGTGAATTTACAATATTTTCATGCCAGATTTTCAATATAGCTATTTTGTCACACCTCCTTGTGAGTAGTACAGCTATCATTGTTCATATCCTAGCCAAAATGTGTTTTTGCAGTTCCGACGCAGAATGGCGCAGTCGCTATGGGAAATCAGTGTTCAGGACAGAGTAAGAAAATGACAGTGACACTGTTCATGAGTAAAGGTCCTAAAATGCCAATATTGAAAATGTAGTAATGATACTCCATAAAATGACTGTGTTACGAGTGTGCATTGCGCAGTTGGCACGCACGCTCGTAACTTCGCGAATTTATATTTTCACTCCACATTTTCAACATGGCCATTTTCCCACACCTACTTATGAATAGTACAGCTATCATTTTTCCCATCCTGGCCGAAATGTGTTTTTGCACTTCCAGCGCAGAATAGAGCAGTCGCTGTGGGAAATCACTGTCCGGGACAGATTAAGAAAATGACAATGATACTGTTCATGAGCAGAGGTCCTAAAATGCCTATGTTGAAAATTTGGTGATGATAGCCCATCAATTGACTGTGTTATAAGTGTGCGTTGAGCACTTTCCATGCACCCTTGTAAATTCGCAGATTTGTAATATTGTGTCACCAGATTTTCAACAGTGCCATTTTTTCACACCTCCTTATAAGCAGTACAGCTGTCATTTTTCACATCCTGACTGAAATGTGTTTTCACAGTTCCAGCGCAGAATAACGTGGTCACTGTGGGAAGTCAGTGTTTGGGACAGATTAAGAAAATAACAGTGGCACAGTTCATGAGCAGAGGTCCTAAAATCCCTATGTTGAAAATTTGGTGACGAAACTTCATAACATGACTGTTACAAGCCTGCATTGAACTGTTTCCATGCACCCTTGTAACTTCGCAAATTTGTAATACTGTCAGGCCACATTTTCAACAGTGGCATTTTTTCACAACTCCTTATGAACTCTACAGCTGCTATTTTTCACATCCTGGCTAAAATATGTTTTTGCACTCCTGCCGGACAATAGCACGGTCACTCTGGGAAATCAATATTTGGGACAGATTAAGATCGACCAAGTGAGAGGGCGGAGTGACCACGCTCAACTGAGCTCTGTCGGGACTGCTGCGGATTTGTTTGTGGGCAGACAAAGGCCTCAACACAAGAGCCCAGTACAAAAGGGCAGCCTGCAGCATTGGGAGAAACAGAACGAGAGAGCGAGTGTGGGAGGAGTGAGCGAACTCACCAAAGCACTGTCAGGACTGCTGCAGATTTCTTTGTGGGCAGAAAAGGCCAATACAGGCAGGGGCCCAGTACAAAAGGCCAGCCTGCAGCGGTGGGAGAAACAGTACAAGTGAGTGAGACAAGGGGACTTTGTGAGCTCAACGGAGCTCTATCAGGACTGCTGGGATTTCTTTGTGGGCAGAAAAAGGTGCCAATCCAGGCAGGAGCTCCGTACAAAAGGGCAACTTGCAGCGCCAGGACAAACAGAATGAGCGATGAGAGAGGGAGACTGCGCGACCTCAACAGAGCTCTGTTGGGACAGCTGCAGATTTCTTTGTGGTCAGACAAAGGTACCAATGCAGCCAGGAGTCCCATACAATAGCGCAGTCTGCAGCGCGCAGAGAAACAGAACGAGCGAGTGACAGAGCAGTAGTGAGTAAGCTCAACGGAGCTCTACTGTGACTGCTGCAGATTTCTTTGTGGGCAGAAAATGCAGCAACGCAGGCAGGAGCCAGTACAAATGGCCAGCTTGCAGCGCCGACAGAAACAGAATGCGAGAGTGACGGGGAGGAGCGAGCTCAGTGGAGCTGTGTCGGACTGCTTCAGATTTCTTTCTGGCCAGAAAAGCCGCCAATGCAGGCAGGAGCCCAGTACAAAAGGGCAGCCTGCAGCGCCAGGAGACACAGAACGAGCGAGTGAGGGAGGGGGAGTCAGTGAGCTCAGCGGGGCTTTGTTGGGACTGCTGCAGATTTGTTTGTGGGCAGAAAAAGGCAGCAATGCATGCAGGGGCCCAGTACAAAAGAGCAGCCTGCAGTGGCAGGAAAACCAGAATGAGCGAGTGAGTGAGCTCAAAAGAGCTGTATTGTAACTGCTGCAAATTTCTTTGTGGGAATAAGAAGGCAGCAACGCAGGCAGGAGCCTAGTAGAAAAGGGCAGACTGCAGTGCTGGCAGAACAGAATGAGCGAGTGAGAGAAGGGGAGTGAGCGAGCTCAACGGAGCTGTGTCGGGACTGCTGCACATTTTTTGTGGGCAGAAAAATGCACCAACAGAGGCAGGAGCCCAGTACAAAAGGGCAGCCTGCAGCGCCAGGAGAACCAGAATGAGTAAGTGAGACAGGCGGAGTGAGCGACTTCAACGGAGCTCTGTCGAGACAGCTGTGGATTTCTTTGTGGGTAGAAAAAGCCCACCAACACAGGCAGGAGCCCAGTACAAAAGGGCAGCCTGCAGCACCAGGAGAAACAGAATGAGCGAGTCAGAGAGGGGGAGTGAGCCACCTCAATGGAGATCTGTCGGGACAGCTGCGTATTTCTTCCTCAGCAGAACAAGGTGCCAATGCAGGCAGCAGCCCACTACAAAACAGCAGCCTGCAGCACCGGGACAAACAGACTGAGCCAGTGACAGAGGGCCACTGAGCGAGCTCAACAGACCAACGCAATCAATATTCGGTATTGACAAGTGCTTGTTTTCAGGAGTGACTTGGGTAATCTTTCTCAAGAACAAACTCTTCTTCTACAGATAGTGTTTTTACCTTAGCATATGAACATAGCCCCCAGGCAAAAAAGGAAGCATAACAAATGCATGTTGAACCTATGGACCTAGCGAAGCTCCCTCTCCATTTAAAGTCCAGTTGTAAATTATGCTTATTAATGGCGACAAGACCACATTGGCTGTGAGGATGTGGGGCTCTGCATGGAGTGGAAGCAGCTGTGAGAATCCAGTCACACTGCATTTGACCAGAGAGTTTTGAATCATTATCAAACCTGTGAAACGTGGAGGAATTTCCTACAGATGTTCCAGAGACTATTTCCAGATGCAAGAACATTTGATTAGCACAGCATTACATATGCCCCAGCACTTACATAACACACTCTTCTTGTTAACAAAAGGGGCAATGATGTCGTATTCTTTCATTTAGTTCCACAGTGGGTACTGTACATTGCATGGTTAATGCTGAACATATTTTCACTGCCTATGTTAGAGAGAAGAATATTCCTCTATCCAGCCCTGCTTCAAATCCTTATGTGCAGCAGATTTTATTTGAGCTTACAGCTCTGATTATCCTAATTAGGACTCCACAAAATTGAGTAGTATAAGTTAATAAGTACCAGTGCATTTTTACGGTATGTGTCTCAAATATGACATCTTTCATCTTTCACTTTTAAGGGCTTTGATTTATTGCTCAACATTTGTTTTGGGAAATTATATTTATATGGAGATATATTTATATATGCAGATATAGTATACTTATATACACAGATATATTTATATAAACAGATAAAGGGCAGTATTTTTAAAAGGATCTGTGGAAGAGCCACCAGCCCCTCTTTGCAAAGCAGACAATCCAAACTATTAGATCAACCATGTCCAAATTTCTACATTTACAGTACAACATTTTTTAGGCTTCAAACTATCACTTTTTGTGTAAATTTTGAAGCTAGGATGCAGGACCTTGGGCACGAGTGGTCAGATGCAAACGCAGATGTATTGTGTATTTTAGTCTGTGTTCTAGCCTTTTGAAAATCCTCTGACCCTTGTAATTCCACCTTGAGTTATGTAGTGAGATTGTTCCATTTATGTACTCTCCTGATAAAACCACGAGGGCGGGATTATCACCACATGCATCTGTTTTACAAACACAATAGCAGAATTCCACTCGAAAGGTTAGACCTCAAAAAGTTGGTCTAACTTTTGGGACGGAATTCCATAGTTGCATCTGAGAAACGAAAGTTGCGATTGAAATTGCCATAAACTGCGGGAAATATCACAAATGCATCCAGATGTATGTGAATGGGATGTATACATCCGGACATGTCTGCATGGGTGCAGCACGCATCCGAAATACATATGCAAGTGCTGAGTACATCTTGTTGAAAATCCCACCCAGTGTCTCTCCCCCCTAAACTTTGCTTTTTCTGTTTTTCTCTTGAATGATCTCCCTGACTTTGACCCTTCTCACACTTCTCTAATTAAACCTAACACTTCTCCTTTGAAGGTGTGAGAACTCTGCTTGTCCTTCCATGTGCTAATGCCCTGCCTAACATCAACCTTTCATATAAAACCAGCTTCCTCTGCTCAGTCTGCTGACACATCTAATGAAGGGACCTGTGTGGCCCTGAAAGCTGGTGTGCTGTGAAATATATCTATGGTTTATTTGTTGGTCCAATAGAAGGTATCAAAATCTGCAACACATCTGAAAACTTCTGCTCCAAATCTTTAAATACTCTTGGGCCAGATTTTCAAACTGGCCTCTGGCACATATGGTCTGCAACTATGCCCAGGGTGTGGACACTCCATAGACTACTTCTGAGGTGGTCTAGCAGCAGTTGCCACAATTTGCACCAAATATGGTGCCACTTGTGTTAAACAATTGCACAAGAGCACACCCAGTGGTGTGACAGGCCAAGGTGCTGGCTGGCTTACTGCCTGCTACACAAGTGACTCAGGTTTCGGAATGGACCATGGTTGCTTGGGGGGTGGCCGGGAGAGGGAGGATTAAGCATCCCCAAGGACAGCTCCTTCTTTGGGGGGGGGTCCTGAGGTCTTCCACTTCTCTGCCACCTGGTAGAGGCGGAACACAGCACTGGCAAGACCAGCAGTCATGGGGGGGGGGGGTCTTCCAATGCAGCACACAAGTGCCTCAGTATACACATGCGTGCTTTGCATCAGTGCTGACATCCGGAGTCAAAACATTGCGGAGAATGCCCTGGCTGACTCAACATCTCCTGCAGGCAGTGCATGACCCTGCATGGCAGGCCAGGGGCCACATATGTATCTGTGTATGTGGTCCACCTTGAAAATGGGCATTTGATGCTCTTGGGTTCTTACCCAGTTAATAAACCTAATAAATAAATAATAAATTAAATATGAACATAACGGAGGTGCTCTGGCTGAATTGTGACCCCTCTCCTACTATTAGGGGATGCTTAAGCCTTTTTGCTGGGACCTTACATCTTTGAAGTATTTGAGGGTGCACCTAACAGTGGATCATAATCTCCTGGTTTCTGTTAACTATGATCCTTTAATATGGCAGGTCTTGACGGCCGTGTCAGCTTGGAAGAATTCATCCCTTTCATTATAACAAAGTATAGACACAGTCTGTAAGAATTTGTTACCTATACTTAGTATAACCCATGGGCCACTTTTTTAACTAGTGTGCACGCCCCCCATTAAATATCTGGAGAAACACTGGTGCTCATAGACTGGCATACCAATTTACTTAACTAAAAGGTAGGTACCACCCTTGGCATTAGGATGTATACCTGGCTCAGTGTCTAGATAAAAAAGAGGGGTGGGGGTACAGAAACAAACAACATGAAACATGGAAACATAGAAGTTCACTGCAGATAAGGACCGCAAGGCCCATTTGTTTTTCTACCTTATGAATGTGCCATTGGCCTTTGCTCTGTCAATGGACTATCTATTCATACTCATCTGTATTGCTCCCTTATGCCTATCCCATGCCTGTTTGAAGCCCTGTACTGTATTCATATCCTCCACTTCCTGCGGTAGGCCGTTCCATGCATCCACCACCCTTTCTGTGAAAAAGAACTTCCTCACATTACCCCTTAATCGGCTTCCCTCTAATCTCATGCTGTGTCCTCTTGTCCTGCTATTTTTCTTATATTGAAACATCTTAGACTCTTTCACCTTGTTAATGCCCTTAAGGCGTTTGAATGTTTCAATATTATCACCTCTCTCCCTCCTTTGCTGTAGGGTACACTTATTGAGCTCAGTTAATCTGTCCTCATATGTTTTCTGAGGCAGTCCCTGCACCATTTTGGTTGCCCTTCTCTGGACTGCCTCAATTTGGTTAATGTCCTTGTGAAGGCGTGGCCTCCAGTACTGCATGCAGTACTCCAGATGGGGCCTAACCAGTGCCTTGTAAACAGGGATTATTACCTCCCTCTTCTGACTTGTGATACCCCTACTAATACACCCCAGCATCCCTCTAGCCTTACCTACTGCTTTAGTGGTCTGCTTGGATGATTTCAGGTAATCGGTGATGATGACACCCAAGTCTCTTCCCTTGAGACTGCCAGCAACTCCCCTCCCAGCCTATAGGTGGCTTCAGGGTTTCTCTTCCCTATGTGCATGATCTTGCACTTCTTTGCGTTAAACCCCAGCTGCCACTCTTCGGACCACCCCATCTGGATCATCTACTCTGTTGCACATCTTGGTTTCATCTGCAAACAGACAAACCTTACCCTCCAGTCCATCTGCAATGTCACTGATGAAGATATTGAAGAGGACTGGCCCCAGGACTGATCCCTGAGGTACCACACTTGTGACTTGCATCTCTTCTGACTGTATACCATTTACCACCACTCTCTGTTTTCTGCCCGTCAACCAGTTTACCACCCAGTTGACCAACATCTGACCCACCCCGAGCCTACCCAGCTTATTAATCAATCTTCTATGTGGAACAGTATTTAAAACTTTCCTGAAGTCAAGGTAGGCAACATCAGCTGCTCCCCCTTGGTCCACCACTCTGGTTACCCAGTCAAAGAAATCTATGAGATTAGTTTGACAGGACCTTCCTTTTGTAAACCCATACTGTCTTGGATCCTGTGCTCCTATGGATTCCAGGTGTTGCACTATCCTTTCCTTAAGGAGTGTCTGTATAATCTTACCCACTACTGAGGTAAGACTGACTGGTCTGTAGTTCCCTGCCTCCTCCCTGTTTCGACTCTTGTGGAGCGGGATCACATAAGCCCTTCTCCAGTCTTCTGGGACCTCTCCTGTGCTCAGAGACTCACTAAACAGTTCTGATAATGGCTCTACTAGTTCCACCCTTAGCTCTTTAGTACCCTGGGATGTATGCCATCAGGTCCCATTGCCTTGTCCACCCTGAGCTTATCGAGCTCTTGTAGGACCCTTTCTTTTGTGAAAGGACTAGTGCACACCTCCCTCCCCCGTGTCCATGGTGCTGAGCTGTGGGCCCTGCCCTACCTTCTCATCAGTAAATACTGAGCGGAAGTATCTATTTAGGATAGATGCTTTTACATGGTACTCCTCCTCACATGCCCCCTTATCCCCTTTGATCTTAGCAATACCCCCTCTGGACTTTCTCCTTTCACTAATGTATCTATAGAAAGTCTTATCACTTTATTTTACTGTTTGTCCTATTGTTTCCTCGGTTTGGGCCTTTGCCTGCTTTACTGCCGTCCCTGCTTCCCTTAGGGAAGTTTGGTATGCCTCCCTATCTTCATCCTGCTGCGTTCCCTTATATTTCCTGAAGGCCAGCCTTTTGGCTTGGACCTTTTCTGCTACTGTGTTTGAGAACCAAAGTGGTTTCCTTCTTCTTTTGCACTTCCTTTTCTCACTAACACAATGGGATGTTGCTTCAGGCATTGCATCTTTAATGCTTGTCCACTTTGCCTGTATCCCCTCACCTGTATTTCTTTTTGCCAGGGCTAGCTTAACTCTGTTGGCCATCTTATCAAAGTCAGCTCTTCTGAAATCCCATATTTTTGCCTTGAATGGGATGATTTTGTTTTAGTGGCCAAATTGAACCATACCATGTGATGGTCACTGGCACCCAGGTGACCTTCTACCTGGAGATCTCTGATCCTTTCCCTGTTAGTCAGTACTAGATCTAGGATATCCCTGTCTCTTGTGGGTTGTACCAGTTGTTTGAGGCCCTCCCCCTGCAGGGAATCCACCATGTGTCTAGTTCTGGCAGATGTCCCTGCTGGTATTGACCAATCTGTATCTGGCATATTGAAGTCTCCCATTATCAGAACCTCACCTTTAGCTGTCATGTTTTGTATATCTTCGAACAGTAATGTGTCTATGAACCCTGTGTAAATAACACAACCCAGGTCCTGGGTGGAGGCAGCTAGGCATATGCTAAATCTAACCTGCTGAAGGGGTCCCCAGTAAATCAACACAACCAGAAGCAATAATCGGAATGTCCATAACAGTGACTGGGAATATGCAGTATGGCTTTATTCAACAGATGGAAAGTAAAAGCAGAAGTGGACCCCCAAGGGTTGGTCCAGTCTGGACAGGTACAAATTCAAGAACTCTACTTACATACAGTACAGTTCATGAATGACAACAGAACAGTCTTCTTCCCAGATTCCAAAAAGATGCATTAGTGGACACCTGGCCACGCACATGAACATCTCTCTTCCCATGAGTGTCATTTAGTGAATCTAAATCACACACTCAGAACTCTTTTCGGACATAGGTGTGATATGTGAAACTCAACCACATGCCTTAACCTGCAGCTTGAACCCCACTCAGATAAACATACTGGTGCCCTTTACGAACCAGGAAGCCCTGCCATGTAGGCACCTCCCACCCTTGGCCCCAACCGACAGTCTCTGCCATTCTTCAGGGTTACACCATTGAAACCCCCATTCCCCACTGAAATGCTAGAGGTCCCACCCTTTTACTTGTCACAAACTGGAGTGACCAGAGAATAGACTGCACTCACTGGGGTACACAGTTTAATTTTACTTCACTCACATTGATGAGACTAGGGGCACTGACAGGTGCGATCCAGCTTTATCTATGGGCACACGTACCCCAGACTACCTAATCCCCTTAGAAATTGTAGAGATCTAGTTTTCTAAACAGTACTCACAGAAGTTGTCCCATCCACAGGGCATGGAACAGGGAAAAGAAAAAAGGAAACAGGACACTCTCCTGGGTGGCCGGTCAAAACAGTCTTTTTCAGGTCCTATCCAAGGAAGCTGAAAACACCACAGAACATTCAGGGGATTGCCCCTTGAGTCCACTGACAACAAGCAATTCCTTTCACTTCACAGGGAGTAGAAATCAGGAAATCCTGTTGTAGCCTTGTCTCCACCACTTCAACTGGAAGCTGGAAATGACTCTTCACTAGGGTGAGAAATCCTGGGCCCTCTTCTCAGAGCCCACGGGCAGTCCTTCTGCTACTCTCACCTCCTCACTCCACAACTCTCTACACAGAACTGAGCATTCTAAGCTCCCCAGAGCAGCTATCCATCCACACTGTGTGGCTTATGCTGCTGCAAGAGTTCTAAATGACCTAATCATTCTTCCCTCAGGGTAGTTGAGTAAACAATGATGGCATTATGTAAGGATCCCCTAATGAGCTCCCTACCAGCTGTCTGCTGCCTTTCTAACAATAATACTGATAGGATTCTAGTAACCCCAGGGGACTGGGTGGTTACATTATCACAAACTCTTCCAGTGACCCCACACCCACACCCACCCACCTAGCTTGTTTAGAGCTTCAAATAAACAAATTTCAAGATATATGGGATGAGCAAAGACCACAAATTAAGGTTCCCTGTTTTACACTTTCCCAAATGTTTGGGACGTTTGGCCCTGTCTGACTTAGAGCAGTACCATGTGGTGGCACAGCTTCACACCACGTTTTATTGACTCAGTGAGGGATATAAAGCACACTGGAAAACTTTAGAACTTAGGGAAGAGGACTTTCGAAACTTGATAAAGTCCTACTGACTTACTTGCCCCTTTCTCCTGCCACAATAACAACAAACCCCTATATATACAGACCATGTACTTAGGAGTTGGAGATCACTGTTGGGGAATACAAAGTTGCAGAAGTTCAGCTACTTCTTATATTCCCTCCCCTACTTGTCTACATTTCTTCCTGCCAGGAAGGAGCATATTTATAGGAGATGGGAGAGACTGGGCCTCCATTTGGTCACCCACTTTCTGGTGGGAGAGAACCTGAGACCATTTCCGAAAATACAGACAGTATTCACTTAGACCCCCCAGGATCGATTCTGCTATTTACAGGTGGTAGTCTTTGTTAAAACATTATCCCCTTGTCCATAGGATCACGATCCTACCTCAAAATGGTTTTATGTGATAAAGGCGAGTTTCAAAGACTGCCTATCACATAGAGTGAGCAAACTTGAGCCCATAATCAAAAGGGTGACAGATATTGTACCGACCGTTGCAAATAGCGATGGTCGGTACAATACTTAACTAAATCACACAGGAATCTTTTTTTATGCAGGGAACTGTGGCCCCCGTGCCCCCCACACCCCCCAAACTTAAATAACCAACTCCGAGGGGGTGCGGACCACGGGGCAAGTTACCGGATTGTGAAAAAAAAAAAATGTTCTGCCTGTAGCCAGACCCAAACCTGGGTCTGCTTGCATCTCAAGCAGTGGTGTACACCACTACACTATGCAAACAGCTTGGTAGGAATTGACACAAAGGATGCTATATCCTGCAGTAGTGAGTACAGCTCTTTGCTGTACTCACTATACAGGATATAGCGAAGTACTGCATCACTTGTTTTTTTTTTGTAGAGCGTTATTATTGAGTCACTCAAATGTGCAGTGCTCAATAATAAGTGCTCTACATGAGTGCTATCCCTCAAAATGTAGAGGTTCTACAATCTGCAGTGGAGGGGACTGCTCCTCTTTAACACATGATTTCCTATACTGTATCTGTGATGCCATGGCACAACTAAATGTGGACTCGAGTAGAAGGGCATGGGAATGGGATCTAAACAGACCAATGGAGGAACAGGCTTGGGCTAGACACCCATTGTACAATATATACACCCCATAACAGTCTCCTACATTTGGAGGGAATTTTCTTGGAAAGTCGTCATGTAATATTCCATACCACTGCACTACATCAAAAGTACTTTCCGAGGAAGGGGGACTACATGTAGGAGAAATTGCAGCAGTTCCCAGCAATGCATGGGTCCATATTTTGGGGATGTCCAGCCTTGCTACCCTTTTTCACAGATTTAAACATTGCACTCTCAGAGATGTTTGGGCTCCAGAAACAGTTGACAGCCAATATGTTCCTTTTTTCCCATTCGGCTCATACCTTACATTCTCCCCCCACAGGAAATTGTTGAATACAGTGGTCCCTCACAATAACAAATCTCATTTTACCAAGCTCCTGGTTACAGCAAATGGTTCATGTGGGCTCCCAACAACATCTCATTGTATTACCACTGCCGCATCACCACTTGTCTGCCATGTTCCTTTGAACCCCTCTTATAAGTACAGTACTGGTCAAAATGAAGGAGTGTGCGGTCTCGGGGAGGAGCAGGTGGAGAGAGAGGGAGAGAGAGAGAAAGACACACAGCAGGGGCAGCGGGCAGAGAGGAGAGAAATACATGGCAGAGTTAGTTTGTAGTGCAGTCAGTATAGGACTTCACTCCGTGTTCAGGTCTGGCTGACACTTACTGCAGATACTTGTATGCAGTACTGTACTGCACATGACTCAGGTACTGTAATATACAGGAATGTGCAGACTCGTGGACAGAAGCAGGCGGAGAGAAAGAAGAGAGAGACGCTGCAGGAGCAGCAGGCAGAAAGACAAACACTGCAGAACTAATTTTAGTGCAGGCAGCACAGGACTTCATGTTCAGGTCTGGTAACATGAAGAAGTGTACTCAGGTGCAAAACAAAGCTGGGTATCAGAATGCAGTGCACAGAACAGTATGGGTGGACTGAGCAAGTGAGCGAGTGGGTGGGTGGGCAGGTGTTACACGGGAGGTGCTTACTCTCTGTAACTCCTTTATCCTGCTTACTTTTCATATATTTATTTATTATTTTATTTATTCAATTTTGATAACCGAGTAGGCCCGCTGAGCCCTGAAGGTCCCTTTTCAGGGGCGGCCCGGATTTAGTTACATAGTACACACATTTCACATACAGAATGAGGTGTGCTGACCATCAATGGTTACAGTCTGGTCAGTAGGTTACAATCTGGTCAGTACGCAGTTGGATACCAGTCTTAGTGCTCATTAGAATTTCAACATACATACATTAGCAATCAACAGAACTTGTACAGGTGGTGGAAATTAGTGCACAAATAGACAATAGACATTGTAGTTGGTTCCCCCAGGCTGAGGCCTGTTCAGAACTGTGCTGGGTTGGGTTAGACTGGGGGGCTAATCATTATGATTAAGAGCTTTGCACATGTATATGCACTTTCTGTTAGGTGATGTGCCCGTAGCCTATTTTGGAAAATTCTCAGGGAGTTCGCATCTTGGAGCTGTGGAGGTAGGTTATTCCATATTACTGGTGCTGCATGGGCAAAGGACTTTGTGCCTGCTGTAGTGCGTACCCTAGGTTCCTCAAATAGATCTCTCCCTGTGGTACGGAGCAGCGGGCCTGCTCTCTTTGGGACCAGCAGCCCAGCCAGGTTGTCAAAAAAGGATACTACTGCTGTATTTATTTTACTGACTGAGAGTGATGATTTCTCTTAATTCCTGTAGAGGGTTACTGTATTAGCACTCTGTGCTCTGCCTTTTTTTTTTAGCGTCCCTCGATAATAACGAATGAAGTACTATTACAAATGGCTTCTATGGCATACTTGTTCGTTATAGCAAGGAACTACTGTATACATCTCTTAACTGCCAAAAAAGTAATCACAAAGAACTGGCTCTCTCCCATCATCCTTACTGTTTCACTTTGGCAGGATTTAATAGTGAACATTTATAATATGGAAAAGACCACAGCCCAAATAAATCGGAGGAAAAATTTGAACTTTTGTAGCAGTGTATGTTTTGTACATAATGGCTCATCCAAATGATTTTGTTCCATAACGGTATTTTTTTCCTTGACTAGGGAACTACGCTGGTGATACTGTGTTAGGGCCACCCCCCACCCCCCCACACCCCTGAGTAGAGAGTGAGGGGGGGGTTGATAATTAGGAATGCTGACTCCCTTTCTAAATTCATTGAAAAAATTGAGCCTTTCAATGACTTATGGAATATCTATAACAACCACTATAGGTATATTACCCATATTGCTCCCTGTTGACATAAACATTTGTTTTATTTATTTTTTTATTTATTTAGGAAATCGGAATTACAACCCTTTGAGTCATAGACTCGTTTCCCAAAGGCTCCACGTCAGAATAAAACATAAGACATTCATACAGTACATACATAGAATAAATGTGGGTGAGCAATCATACAGAGTATAAATACAATGAGCATGGGTTAATGCCTATACATTTGGTAGCTAAAACAGGGCAGAGCTATCAACATATTTACCTAATGAATGGTTAAGACCTATACAATTGATAGCTAAAGCAATGCATGATATGAGTTGGTAGTAAGCCGCCTCAGGAAGGCCTTGTCTTATTTTATTTATTTATTTATTTAGCTTTTTGTTGACCGGGTAAGTGCACTAGACAAATCCTGCCTATTTTCAGGCACGACCCGGGGGAGGGGGATACAGATGAATGCCAACTGACCTTGAACTAGATTAAGCTGTTTACATAATACAATGCATTCATAGTCCAGTGCAATTATGTGGTAACCAAGGGAGGTGAGGAGCCTGTAAGCTAGAAATAGTGAGGGCTGCCGGCCCGGTGGCGCTGAGGGTTGGGGCGCTGGACGCCACACCTCGCACCACGCCGGCGACCCAGGTTCGGGAGCGGACTCGGGTCACCGGGGGTCGGCAGGGGGAAGGAGGATCGAGCGTCCCAACGGATGCTCTCCTCCTGTGGGAGGTACCAGGGTGTTTAACACACCCGGCGCCTGGGAGAGCCGGTGGAAGCACCGACTCTCGGGGCAATGGCGGCTCCCTTGGGTTGGGAGTCAGGGAGGGGAGGACGCCATGGCACTTGGCAGGCGTGCATAAGCACGTCCCGCCTGAGCCAGCATCCTCAGCGGGTGGGAGGGGAGGACAGAAAACTGGAAAACAACCCTCGTCGCTCCGGATGACAGCCGCTCCAGCCACCCAGTCTGCAAAACATGGGCAGACCCCGCTGTGCAAGGTGCTCCGTGGGAGTAAGGAGGTAGGTAGGAGACACCTTGAGAGGCACTCTAGGGGCAGACTCAGTGGCGGGGGAGTGGTGGGCATTGAGCATGCCCGAAGGAGTGGAGTGACGAGGGTGATCAGGAGGGGATGAAAAAGAGATTTCAAAAAAAAAAAAGAAATAGTGAGGGCTCTCCACTGCCTGGCCAAGGGCGGGTGCGTGGCCTAGAGGCATGGTGCAGGATCCACAGGTTACCGGTTACACTGGCATTGACGTGAAGAGAGGATATGGGCCCTTAAGGCAGCTTTAAAAGGACCTAGATTGGTGATTGCTGTGACAGCTGGTTGGAGGGCATTGGACCAGGATGGGGCTCTAAGGGGGAAGGATCACTGGACCAGGGTGGTCTTGACCCTAGGCACCTTCCAGATAGTTTTTGGGGCAGCCTGTGTGGACGCTGAGATGGTGGCTGCCTGAAGAGAAGCCAAGACACCTATTGGGGTTAAACCCAGGTGGATTTTTTTGGTGATGACACAGGTCTAGTATAATAGTTTTTCCTCAAGGGAGAGGATATTGGTGAGCATGGTGCAGGTATGTGTATTTCTGTCAGCACCAGAGAGAAGCCGGCAGGCCTTACTGATGACTACTTGTATTTGATGAAATGCTGTAGGGTCAGCCTTAGCACAGATTGTGAGGCCATACTCCACCAGCGATAAGACTGAGGAGGTAATGGCTAGGCAAAGTGCTTCAGGTAGCAGGCAGTCTTTACGTCTGCAAAGGAGACCAATGTGGGTGTTGGTGGCGGAGGTGAGGATTTTTATATGTTCGTGGAATGAGAGAGAAGAGTCAAATATAATACCTAGATACTTATACTTTTGGCCCTGTTCCAGTGGGATGAGAGAGGCGGAGAGTATTTCCAGGGGGAAATCCTTTGATCTGTTTTGACCTGAATGTAGCTCGTGCTGTAGTATTGTTGTTTGTTGTGCTACGTTTGTACAAAACCTTTTAATAACTATAAAGTTAAGAAAGAAAAAAAGGAAATTATTAGGGATGTTTAGTTTAGAGCTCAAGTGCAGAAGCAAGATGTGTAGGGCCAGGCTACTGGAACACATTTATGCAGGAATCATTTAAAACTGTGAGGCTCAGCACTTTGCTGACAGTGCTATAAAATAAATTGCCCAGAGAGAGCGGAATCATGGATTGGTGCTTGGAGAACAGTAGCAACCAGAGCAGGGTTTACAGAAGAGCCCTTAAGGAAATGTAACGCATGCATGTTGGGCTGGGTCATACAATGCTGCAACCTTTCCTTACTTCTAGGGTATGGATTATTGTTTATGTTCATAGCTTATAGGTCTTTGTCAGCAAAGTGGTGCATGTCCATAAACTGCAAATTTCAAAGAGGCAATCGGTGAAGTTTCAGTTTGCTGTTGTGGTTTGCAGCCAACAAGATTGCTGCTGTTGCCTTCATCAATACAGGTGCAAAGACTTGAGAGAGACTATTATTACGGATGGTGCTATTTCCCAAGCTTCTTCACAGAGGGCTTGAAGACAGAATAGGCACGTTAATCTGGTACAGAAACCAACTCTTCACAGTACCTGTGGAGGCTTAAGTAGGTCCCAGATTCCAGTTTATATTGCCAGATGCTACTTATGAGAGGAGACAAGAAGCATTTGGTGTGGTGATAATTGGAATGCTTGAAAAGACTAGGCAAGGTTCAGTACTGGAGGAACAAACAGTCGCATTCTGTGTGCATTGAGCAAGAAGCTGCTACGGGAGGTGAGTGCAAGTCATAAAATAACCAGCTGTGTGGTGAGGGCTGTAAATATTTACTACCTAAGAGTGTACTGTTTTGTGCCGTAGTCAGTGGGATGTTTGCAGATTCATTGAAATATTAACAGATAGTACAAAACATTTATTTCCAGTCTGAAAATCAGCAATGATACAGTCATCTAATGTAAGGCATATCCACTGTTCTTTCTGAAAGTGAACTGCAGTAATGCACCCTTATAATGAAAAGCACAGCTGTGTACTCTTACCTTAATGGTAGTTGTTTGTGTTTTGGTATTGTTTTCATTTTAGCTTCAACATTGTCATCCACTTGTTTTGTATTTTCTTGTAAAGTACTACGAAAAATCATCTGTACTCAGTGTGTGGGGGAGTGGTAATAGCTAAATGTAGACTCAGAATGCACAATCTTGGGTACAGAATTTTGTCCTCATCTCCAGCCTGAACAGCATTGTGTGCTTCAGATTATTGTATGTGGCAGTGTGTGAGCTGTCTTTTTGTACATTTGTGTGGCATTTTGGGGCTGTGTTTTGATTTTGGGCACACTAAATTTAGAAGCTTCGGTGACTGGTGGTATATTCTGCTCAGAGACAGAAAAATGTTGCCTCTAATTCTTACGGGACTGTGAGTAGCTTATCATTCATTTATGCTATGTTCGCATGTGTCGCATGAACAAGAATATGCAATGCACTGAAGTGTATTAATATACCATGCTTTTTTAAACTATATATTTTTTATGCAGCCACTTACAAGAAGACCTTCTGCACATCAGTCTAAGTAGGAATGCAGTACAGCTTCAGCATGCATGAAATATTGTTGGAATTACTACTTGTGCTTACATGATCGTTAAGCACTCTCAGATTTTGGAAACGATCTGTTTCCTATAGGTAGGTAATATGGGCCGAACTTTCAAGTATGCCCATACCGCTGCAAACTCATGAACCGTGGCAGTAAAACTGCAGTACTTTGACAGTTGCAATATTTGATGCAGCAGGTAGTGGATTTATAACAAAAAAATTGCCTTGTTTGTGACAATTTCTATCATGTCACAACCATTTGCCAGACGTTTGTCACACAGTATGGCCAAAAATGAATGTAGATGACAGAGGGAAAAATACTCCCTACCATGTATCTTTTTTTATTTATCAGGAGAACAAATATGGCCAGGCCAACCCATCTGTTATGAAGGAATTTATCTGCTGTACCTTTGGGACAGCAAGTGTACCTTTACATGTCAAGAATAGGATTACATATGAAAACAAGCAGTGGCTTAATTGACAGTTTTCTACTGCAAAGATTTTGTACGGTTCTGCGTAGCAATACTCACACCTTTATGTTGCAGTTTATTTACCCATGATACCACAACTGAGATGCAGTATCTCATTTTCAGTAAGGTCTTACTTTTACCCAGTGTTACAGCTGTGAGGACTGAAGCACAGAGAGATTAAGGGACTTGTTCTAGGTCACAGAGTACGTGGCTCTGGTGAGATCTAACTCTGGCTCTCCTGGTTTCTCAAGCCTGTTATCTAAACAATAGGCCACACTACCGCCCTAAAACCAATTTCAGTGTTCTCTTATTCTCTCTCCAAATGGAGCTGCATTATCTCTGTTCTTGCCCTGGCTTCCTTCTCAGCACTGCCGTTCTCCACTGCCTCCAGCTGTCCACACAGCATTCACTCCTTACTAGTCCTGTCCCCCTCCCCATCTGCCATACTCCTCAGCATCCACCAAGATTCAGCTCCGGGCAGACACATCTGGGGTTGCCTAGATAACTGAGACATAGGCAGATAGCAGCTTTCTTCACAGTTTTAGCCCCTTCCTCCACCCCTTGCATATGTTCACCCCTGCCAGCCAGTTGAGAGAAGGTGGGCACAGAGGGCAAAAAAAAGAAATCAGAGTCTTTCTAAACCAAAAGTCAATGTACCTCTGGCATCAGTATTAACCTGTCTCTAAAGTAAATAGCCATGCAGAAACAAGTATGCAGTACAAAGACCTTGGCTCCTAGCAATATTTGCTTTCCATGATATTTGTGTTTTCTGTTCTGTTCTCCTCTTGGACTTTCTTCCACTTACCCCAAGGGGCCCTGGCCAACTGTGCCTTTGGAAGGGTAATTTCAAGTGCAGGTCGCCACTTGCCACTCCGCCCGAGCCCTGTACATATCCCTGTGCAGGTGGAGCCCTCTGATTCCTGCACAGAGAGGGACCTCTTCCAAGGCTGGCATTCAGTACCTTGCTCTGCCCCTTAAAGGGACACTGTCAACCCACCTTGGCCTCAAAGTGTTCCTAATTTAAAAAAAACATATGTTATAATCATTCACAGTCTGTAGAGACTGCTGGTGTAGCTAGTTGTTTGATTCTTATTCTACTTTGTTTTTCAAAAAGGAAAAAACAGACTGCCCTCCATACTGGTGTTACCACACAAAAACGTGTTTGCTTATGTAACCCCCTGACAAATGGGGGTTCCTAAAAAGTCTTTCTTGAGCTTGCCTGAATGCTCATTGCCAGGCTGGTGTTCTGTGTTTTAGTAGATTAAATGTATTGCCAGAGAGTGCCTGTATAGCCTCTGTGTACTGTCTCTTTAAGAGTTGCCTGGTTTGCAGTCTTAATTAATCTAAAAGGGAGGTCTGTTGGAAGATGTGCTTGTTTGCTGATCATTTGTTAGAGTAGTAATAATATTGCAGTTTGTTCTAACCTGCCTTCTTTGCAGCATGGACAGTTCTGTTGTTTCTATCATCTTGGTCATGGACTGCAGAATGGGCCAATCAGTACATTTGGGACTCTAAAATGGAGCCTGCCTACAGGGGCTTGGTGGTGCCAAACTTGTAGGAATTGTAGTTTTTGCATTTTGGTGCCTAAAATAACCTGGAGGGGGGAGCCCTTGTTGTGACTGACAGATCAGCCAACCAAACCTTTTGGATCTTGGGGAAATTCCCAAGCTGATTGTGGCTAGTTTCAGTTCTGAGTTGGGAAGTGAAGAGATGACAGCTTGCATGATTGGGAGAACTGTGGAAAGGCCTGAGTTTTGGCCTGCATGCCTGCTGTCCCTGAGAGGGAACTTATGCCTTTTTCAGACTGAATCTGAACTTGGAGAGCGAAGTAAACCACTGAATTGTGACCAGGCTCCTACCTGAAGAAGACCAAAGAGTTGCTGAATGCGATTGGCCTGTCTGGACTTCCAGCCACCTCTGAACTCCCGGATTGTGAAGAGACTCTGTAATTGCGACCGGAGAGCCTTTTGCCTGGTACAGTGGAATTTCCTTACATGTGAATGTGTTGTGTGCTTATAGTTGGTTGAGATTTGTTTCCCCACTGTGGTTTGAATTGTATTCTGCTTGCTGGAAGCTGCATTAGAATTTCCTTACCTGTAAATGTGCTGTGTGCTGCTAGTGGGTCGCGATTTGATTCTCCACTGTGGTTTGAACTGTATTCTGTTTGCTGGAAGCTGCATCCAGCCCCATGGACTGAATCCAAAATTATCTCCATTGGGCCTGGGCCTTGCCACACTGGCCCAGCCTGACTACCCGCTGCACAGAGAAAGCCATCAACGAGAGACCTGCCTGGGGATCAGCCCCCTGCTCAACACTTGAACAGGAATGATGCCTCGGTGATTCGTGTGGGCCCCGCTTCTCCGGGCACTCCAGCTCAACAACCTGCAGTCTCGATTTCAGCCTGCCTGTGTCCAGTATTGGGTATCGTGAGTACACATCAGGGCAGCTCCCTGCAGCAACAGCTAAATCTTAAGTGTTGTCATCTGATTGTCTGGTTCCTTTTTCTTTCACGAACTGAGCCCTGCGACTCTGGATTACAAATAGTGTGTGTTGTGCATGTTGCTTTCTTCCATCACAGGGCCCCAACCAGCTGCAACGTTTCTGGCTAGCCCATTGTCTTCCTACCTGGGTACCCAGAGGTGTGACTGTGTGGGGACTTAAAGCACATGCATAACTGTTTGATTAATATAGCCTTTAAGCCAATCAACCTGATTACACCCCTTCCTTGTTCAAGTCCCCTGAATAAATCAGATCTGACTTTTTCTGCATTTAACCTGACTGTGGTTCCAGTTTGTTCCAAGAGTGCTGTACTGTTGCTATTTGCTGTGCATAACCTTGCTTTACATGGGGTCCCCAGGGTCGAGTCAGAAGAACCAGCCCTGGTGGTAAGTGCAAACAGTGTGGTACTTGTATGGTGTACAAGGGGCACTGTGAAAGTGATTATCGTATATTGCTCAGGCCACTAGAAGGGAAAGAGGGGGGTTACAGTGTCCCGGAGGGCTGTGCCGAGGTTAGTTTGACCACTACCAACCCTGACCTCCGGGTGGAGGCAGCCATTGCAGAACCTGGGCCTCTTAACCTGCTACTAGCCAAGCAGGCAGGGGTAGTAGCCCGTGGGATAGCGTCACCTAGGGGTTGCATCTTGGAGGCTCACCGCTGGGATTTTGTGCCTTCTAGTGGACATAAATTACAAATTATTGTTAAAGATTAATGGCTACCCCAGTAGAAATGGCTGTATACCAGTTGGTGGGGTGGTGTACTGGGCAGGAGATCGACCCCCAAAATGCTCTGCATGTACTGGATATTCCCCTGGGTACCAGTAAGGACACTGTAGAGGGAGCACTCTCCAAAGCTGAATGTTTAAAAAGCCCTGTGGTGGTGGGTCAGCAGGATGATTTGATCGCCCAAACTTTCATAGCCTTGGTAGAGTGTAGTGACCTCGTGGACAGCTCTAAAGTGCCACAGACTTTTGCCTCAGAAGGGGTCCCAGCCTCCTGGAAAGTGATAACAAAAGACAGTAAAGACCCTGGGGAGGATGAGCTCCCACCATTATCTGAGACTTTTGAGGAGAAATTTGCTAAGTTGTTGCCGGAGGAAGGGAAAACTGTAGAGGACTTTAAGAAACTGTTCCTGCCACCTGGGGGTGTTCTTTCCCCAACACCCCCTCTAACTCCAGCACCTGTTACTGCCCCGCCTTCTGTGCCCATGCCAATGCTGGCCCCCTATATCTGTACCCACCATTAGTGATGACTCCTACCGAATGCTGACAATCTTCTCAGGCACCCTCTCCACCTCCCAGGGGGAGGATGACTGGGAGACCTAGATCGACTGTGTTGCCCCCTTGGTACCCAAGTGGCAGTGTGCGGAGGCTGAGAAGTGGAAAAGAATCATAGAAAGTTTGAGGGGCCCCGCACTTGAAGCCATTAAATTTTTGAGGTCCACGAACCCTGATGCATCTGCTCAGAAGTACCTATCTCTACTTGAAAGCAATTTTGGGAGTATTGGGTCAGGGGATACTTTGATGTGGAAATTCCAAGGTACCAAACAATGGAAGGGGGAAAGTTTGTCTGTGTATATTACTCGCCTAGAAATAGCTCTGCAGAAAGCTTACCGGAAAGGTGGGGTAGCTGCTAGTGATTTGAACCATGTGAGATTGGGGCACATACTGCGACATGCCAAGCATTCTAATCTGCAGATCATCCAGTTAAGGCTCCAGGAAAGGAGAGGTAACCCACCTGACTACTGTGATTTGATAAAAGAACTCCGGGAGGTAGAAGATGAAGAGGGAGACTGTAATTATGGGGTGAGTGCAGCCCAAGTGATCATGGCAGCGGAAGGCCCTTCTGAAATGGAGACCACTAGGAGTGTCCCGCCATGGGCTAAACAGTGAGGGGAGGAGTTGCTGAAGGAAGTCAGAAAAGTACAACCGGGTGTGTTCGCTGAGGTATCCCTTGCTGACAGAGACCCTGGCTCCTGTCAGAACGTGACCGTTATGGGGGTTGGGGTGCACCCTCAGGCATCCTCTGCTGAGGGTGGCTTCTCGGCTGAGCTCAAGGAATTGACTGCCACCCTAAAGGAACTTTTGAGATATGGTACACTACCCGAAGAAGTCAGATCACGGTCTCCCATTGATGCTCCAGCATCCCCTACTATGTTTTCCCCAAGGATGTCCCGAGAGCATGTCATTTGTCACAATTGTGGCAAGGATGGCCATATGAAGAGGGAATGCCAGTCTCAGAAGGACTTAGAGAAAGTGGTGAACCAGCTTAAAGGAGAGCTTCGGAAAATGAGTCAGTGGTCAAGGGGTGCACGAAATGACTGCAGTAAAGGCTTCGGCCATCTTAACTCAAACCCTTCTGTGGCTAAATTGCCTGTCCAGGCCCCTGCTGTTGTCCCTCTAGACTGGTCCAAGATAGTGGGCCCTTCCATTGAGACTAATGTGGCTGTGAATGGTATTCCTACTCGGGCTGTGCTTGACAGTGGGTTGCAAGTGACCATTGTGTTTCAGGACTGGTATGACAAACACTTATCTGATGTGCCCTTACAATCCCTGGAAGGCCTACATGTGTGGGGGTTGAGCGACAAGTCTTATCCATATCTAGGATATGCCCACCTCTGGTTGTCTTTTCCTGCAATTGTCACTCTCGTAGAGGAGCAAGTAGAAACACTGGCCCTAGTGTGTCCCCCCACTGGACTGTATGATGCGGTTCACCTGTTAACTGGAACAAACGCCCGCATGTTTGGGAAACTACCACAACTCTGCTATGATAAAGAAGGGCAACTGACTGGACGGGCCTAAGATTTCCAGCCTTAGTAAAAAGGGCTTATGACTGGCAACAAAGACCCGATAAAGTGGACCCAGATGAGCCAGTGGTGTGGAAAAAGGAACCTGACTCCTTGGTATTGGCCCCCAACGCCCAGTGCACAATCCATGGAGAAGTCTGCCTAAAGAGAAACGTAAAGAACAAAATATTAATGTTGGATGCACCAGGAGATGGAAAGTTGCCAGAGGGATTATTGGTCAAACCCAGCATCTTGCCTGCTCGTGCCCATGCCTATGCACGATGAGTGATGATCCAGATTTAGAATGTGTCAGATTGGGAGATTCGGGTGAACAGAGGGTGCACCCTAGCTACAGTACACTGAGCCGACACTGCCGTATTGCCCAACAACAAGTGCTCCAGCGAGAAGGAGAGGGGGACCCTGGACTTATTTGACTTTGGTGACTGCTCATTGCCAGCTGAATGGAAGGCTAGAATTAGCAAGAAACTCGCTCAGAGGGACCAAGTGTTTTCATTAAAAGAATGGGACATGGGGTGTGTCAAGGGTGCAGAACATCACATACACCTGCATGATGACTGGCCATTTCGAGAGAGATCCCGACGTCTCGTCCCAGCAGACATAGATGATGTGAGGAGACACCTGCAGGAAATGCTCGCTGCTGATGTGATACAAGAATAAAGAAGCCCATATGCCTCTCCCATTGTGATTGTGCATAAGAAGAATGGTTCAGTAAGGATGTGTGTTGATTATTGAACTCTGAACCGACGGACCATCCCTGATCAATACACCATGCCCCTTATACAAAATGCACTGGATTGTTTGAATGGGAACAAATGTTTTTTGGTACTGGATCTTTGCACCGGATACTACCAGATCCCAATGGCCCCGGAGGACCATGAGAAAACAGCCTTCATCTGTCCTTTGGGGTTCTACGAATCCCTGAGAATGCCACAGGGGATTTCAGGTGCCCTGGCCACCTTTCAGTGACTGATGGAACGTGTGCTGGGAGCTATGAACTTGTTGGAATATCTAGCATACCTAGACAATGCCATTGTGTTTGGGCGCACATTAGAGGAGCATGAGACCTGACTATTTAAAGTTCTAGACCGATTGGAAGACTTTGGCCTCAAGCTGTCCATTGACAAGTGCCAGTTTTTTCAAGTTTCCCTGAAGTATGTGGGGCACATAATATCTGCAGAAGGGATAGAGACTGATCCCAGTAAGGTTGCATCACTGATTACTTGGCCCCAGCCCCATAATTTAAAAGAACTACAATGTTTCCTGGGGTTCTGTGGCTACTACAGCAGGTTCATAAAAGACTATTCAAAGGTGATTCGCCTGCTCTTGAATCTTATCAAGGGTTACCCCTCCTACCAACCATAAATATAAAAAAGGGGCCATCAAAGAACCAGAGAAAGTGTACTTCCACACAGGTGAACATTTTGGGCCCCCGCTGGACACCCGAATGTGAAGCAGCCTTTCACAAAGTCATATACCAGCTCACCCATGCCCCCATCCTCACCTATGCTGACCCCACCAAGCCCTATGTGCTGCATACGGATGCCAGTCTGCAGGGTCTAGGAGCTGTGCTGTATCAAGCCCATGAGGATGGTTTGAGATCAGTGGCCTTCGCCAGTAGGAGCTTGACCCTGTAGGAGCGAAACCACCCTGTGTACAAGCTGGAGTGCCTTGCGCTAAAATGGGTCATCGTTGACCAGTTTCATGAATACCTCTATGGGGCAAAGATATTGGTGAAGACCAACAATAACCCGTTAACCTATGTACAGACTTCAGCTAAGTTAGACACCACTGGGCACCGGTGGCTCTCCGCCTTATCAACCTATGATTATGCTGTTGAATACAGGCCAGGGCTGAACCATATTGATGCTGACGCCTTGTCATGAAGGCCAGTTTCCAAGAGTGATTGGGTCAGGCTGTCTGAACCTGATATCTGAGCCTTGTGCCAAAAATTTGACCGAGATGAACAGATGTCTGTGGACACAGTGGCCTGTTTAAGTAGATTGCTAGGGCCCTCCTGATACCAGCATACCGGCTGCCTATTGCCACTTTTCTGCTCTAGATATTAGTGCACTACCTCAATTTGACAATGACAGCATTCAGTGGGCTCAATCCCAAGATCCTATGATTCAGCTCTCACTTCATGCCCTTTTTGTGGGGAAAGATGTGTCCAAGTTGCGTTCCCCTGACTTGTGAACTGCTCTGTTGTTTAAAGAAGGCCCCAGGTAGAAGCTACTCAATCAGTTGTTGTACAGAGAGACAGTGGATCATGGCGATCAAGTAGACAGGCAGCAATTGGTCCTGCCCACGACCTTTAAAGATTTGGTACTGCGGTCCCTCCACAATCACATGGGGCACCTTGATAGTGACAGAACTCTCAGCTTTGTACGATCTCGATTCTACTGGCCCAAGGTGGGGGCTGATGTTGAGCACCATGTAAAGACCTGCAGTAGTTGCCTGCAAAGGAAAGCCCTGCCTCAGAGAGCTTCCCCCTTGTCAATATTACTACCAGCACCCCATGGAACTGGTCTGCATAGACGTTTTGTTTAGAACCTGATCAGCGGAATATTGGCAATGTGTTAGTGGTTGCAGATCATTTCACATGGTATGCACAAGATTTTCCAACTAAAGATCAAAAGGCCTCTACTGTGGCCAAGGGGCTAGTGGAAAATTTCTTCATCCACTATGGTACCCCTCAACAGATCCACTCTGACCTTGGCAGAGATTTTGAAAGTCGGCTAATCAAAGAAATGCTCTCTCTATGGGGGGTGTGGAAGTCAAGAACTACCCCTTATCACCCACCAGTGGGACCCTCAACCAGAACATTTTAACTGCACCCTTCTAGACATGCTGGGCACCCTCCATCCCAAAGACAAGTCTAAGTGGAGCCAGCAGATTAGCACCTTGGTCCACGCATACAACTGCACAAAAATTATGCTACTGGGTTCTCCTTCTACCACCTTATGTTCAGGAGGGAAGCCCGGCTTCCCATTGATGTCTGCTTTGGGGTCTCTCCAGATGGGGTCTGAGCCGAAAATTATCTACAGTATGTACTGAAACTAAAACCTCAATTGAACCACGCCTATCAACTGGCCCAGACAATGGCCACCAAAAGAAATCTCGCCAACAAAAAGAGGCATGATAAAAAAGTAAAGGCTCAAGAGCTTCGGCCTGGAGACCGTATGTTGTTACGTAATTTGGGACTGCATGGCTGACACAAAATTGCTGATATGTGGCACCATCTTCCCCATGTAGTAGTTGGAAAGATGAATGATTTACCAGTGTACAAGGTGCGCCCAGAGAATAACTCCAAAGCTGTCAAGACCATGCACTGTAACCACTTGTTACCTATTGGCCAAGTCATAATTGAGGCTGAACCATCAGAGATTGATTCTCCTGGGCTGGTGACTCATACTGCTGCAAAAAAGAGTCAGAGTCAACCTACCCCAGTAGTTACAGATTTGAGGTTTCCTCCACAGCAGCCCCAGAATGATAGTGACTGTCAGTCCACCTCTGACGAAAGTGAGTGTGACAATGCCTATTACCCCTCCTATGAATTGAGTCAGCTGTTTCAGGGTAATCCTGTGACTAATTGTGAGGATGAAGCTGGGCCTTCTGGACTGCCTAACCACCCAGCTTCATCCTTGGAGCCAATGCTCCCTGATAGTGAAGTGTAAAGTATTACGTCTGAGGTTGCGGACTCTGTGTTTTGTGGAACTCTGTGAATTGCCCGAAGAAGAGGCTGATGGTCTGAGTCTCTCTGGTGACACACCAGAAGTTAAAGAACAATGTGAGAGTGTTGACAGCCCCCCTTCAGTGCCGCAAAGCCTAACTGTGCCAGAGCCTCCTCAAAATGAGCAACCTGGGCCTTCATCAGAAGATAATGAGCAAAATGTTCTGGAAACAGAGCCTACAGAGCAAGGAGCTGACAGTGCTCCAAGTTTGGACATTCCCATCCATGCAGCGGCACCCCTCACAAGTAATGAAAGCTCCAAAGTTAGTGCTGAAAGTACAGAGACTGTGGCTGCTCCCCCCAGAAAGACTGGCCGAGCTGTCAAGCCAGTGCTACGCTTTAGTTATGATTCCCCTGGGAGGCCAGTGGATTTGCCTCTCAATGTTGTTCACAAAGGGGTTTGTGTTTTGCCAAGCTCACTGCCCAAACTGAGCTTGACGGCCAACTCCAGGTTACTTGTTTTTCCCTCTCACCATGGTGCCCCTGCCCCATCCAGCCCCAAACTTGCTGATAGGTAAGGGCCCCCTCTTACATTGTTTAATGTACAGGAAGTTATTAAATGAATCAGTATTACTTGTATGAAACCTGCATAAGTATTGTCAATATGGATGTAGTAATGTGAAGTATATTGAGATGTATAGTAATGTAACAAGCTAATGATATATATGTCTCGTTTATATCGCATTTTTGATATTGTGATGGTACAGACTTGACGCTGACACCAAGTTTTCTCCAGGCAGCGAAGGGTGTAACCCCCTACAAATGGGGGTTCCCGAAATTTCTTCCTTGAGCTTGCCTAAATGCTCACTGCCAGGCTGGTGTTCTGTATTTTAGTAGATTAAATGTATTGCCAGAAAGTGCCTGTATAGCTTCTGTGTACTGTCTCTTTAAGAGCTGCCTGGATTGCAGTCTTAATTAATCTAAAAGGAAGCTCTGTTAGAAGATGTGCTTGTTTGATGATCATTTGTTAGAGTAATAATAATATTGCAGTTTGTTCTAACTTGCCTTCTTTGCAGCATGGACAGTTCTGTTTGTTTCCATCATCTTGGTCCTGGACTGCGGAATGGGCCAATCAGTACATTTGGGACTCTAAAATGGAGCCTGCCTACAGGGGCTTGGTGAGGCCAAAACTTGTAGGAATTGTAGTTTTTGCATTTTGGCGCCTAAAATAACCTGGAGGGGGGAGCCCTTGTTGTGACTGACAGACAGATCAGCCAACCAAACCTTTTGGATCTTGCAGAAATTCCCAAGCTGCTTCTTGCTAGTTTCAGTTCTGAGTTGGGAAGTGAAGAGATAACAGCTTGAATTATTCAAGCAGCATCCCCGGTGTAGATTCGTGTGGGAGAACTGTGGAAAGGCCTGAATTTTGGCCTGCATGCCTGCCTGCTGTCCCTGAGAGGGAACTTGTGCCTTTTTCGGACTGAATCCAAATTTGGAGAGCGAAGTAAGCCACTGAATTGTGACCAGGCTCCTACCTGAAGAAGACCAAATATTTGCTGAATGCAATCGGCCTGTCTGGACTTCCAGCCACCTCTGAACTCGCGATTAAGTAGAGACTCTGTAATTGCGACCGGAGAGCCTTTTGCCTGGTACAGTGGAATTTCCTTACATGTGAATGTGTTGTGTGCTTATAGTGGGTCGTGATTTGGTTCCCCACTGTGGTTTGAATTGTGTTCTGTTTGCTGGAAGCTGCATTAGAATTTCCTTACCTGTAAATGTGCTGTGTGCTGCTAGTGGGTCGTGATTTGATTCCCCACTGTAGTTTGAACTGTATTCTGCTTGCTGGAAGCTGCATCTAACCCCATGGGCTGAATCCAAAATCATCTCCATTAGGCATGGGCCATGCCACACTGGCCCAGCCTGACTACCTGCTGCACAGAGAAAGCCATCGACGAGAGACCTGCCTGGGGATCAGCCCCCTGCTCAACACTTGAACAGGAACGACGCCTCGGTGATTCGTGTGGGCCCCGCTTCTCCGGGCACTCCAGCTCAACAACCTGCAGTCCCGATTTCCTCCTGCCTGTGTCCAGTATTGGGTATCATGAGTAAACATCAGGGTAGCTCCCTGCAACAACAGCTAAACCTAAAGTGTTGTCATCTGATTGTCTGGTTCCTTTTTCTTTCATGAACTGAGCCCTCCGGCTCCGTATTACAAATAGTGTGTGTTGTGCATGTTGCTTTCTTCCATCACAGGGCCCCAACCAGCTACAAAGTTCCTGGCTAGCCCATCATCTCCCTACCTGGGTACCCAGAGGTCTGACTGTGTGGGGACTTAAAGCGCATGCATAACTGTTTGATTGATATAGCCTTTAAGCCAATCAACCTGATTACACCCCTTCCTTGTTCAAGTCCCCTGAATAAATCAGATCTGACTTTTTCTGCATTTAACCTGAATATGGTTCCAGTTTGTGCCAAGAGTACTGTACTGTTGCTGTTTGCTGTGCGTAACCTTGTTTTACAGGGGGTTCCCAGGGTCGAGCCAGAGGAACCAGCCCTGGTGGTAAGTGCAAACAGTGTAGGTACTTGTATGGTGTACAAGGGGTACTGTGAAAGTGATTATCGTATAGTGCTCAGGCCACTAGAAGGGAAGGGGGGGGTTACAGTGTCCTGGAGGGATGTGCCAAGGTTAGTTTGACCACTACCAACCCTGACCTTCGGGTGCAGGCACCCATTGCAGAACCTAGGCCCCTTAACCTGCTACTAGCCAAGCAGGCAGGTGTAGTAACCCGTGGGATAGCGCCACCTAGGGGTTACACTTACATTCCTTGATCAGATCCCGCTGCATCTTTCCAGGACTTGGGAATGCCCCAAGCACAGTCTAACCACTCAGTATGCTGTGTGAGTAGAGGAGAATGTTGCTTTATGAGTGGCTGCACTGTTTGAGGGTGTTTCTGATGTTCAGGAAGTGTGCAGTAAAAATAGATCCAAAGAACTGAAACCAAACAAGGTTGGCCAGAACTATACATTAGCATGCATTTCAGTTCGGCTAAGAAAGAAGGCAGATAAAACAACCAGCAACATCTATGAATTTCAGAGAAGGTAAACAATCATAAAATGTGGATTTTTAACTAGAAATAATGTGAGGCAAAAAAAGGTTGACAGTGTCCACTTTGGGAGAAGTCCTTGATTAGGATTGGAGAGCAGGAAACACAAGAGGTGTTTTTGGCTTGAGTGACAGGTAAGGCAGAGCATCCTTATCTGTGGGGAGAAGCCTACCTACTGTTTGTCTTGCCTGTCCCAAACCATATGAGTGAGGACACAGACAAAGTGCATCTATATTTGAGCACCCCCCCTCCCCCCCCTTTGAGTATTTACTGGCTGCACTGCCACCTGGGGCCCTTATGAGACGGCATCACAGGCAGCTCACAGCACTGCCCTCTCTCCCAAGAGGAAGAAAGCATCATCTGTGATGCTCAGTTCTTCTCCTACCATCAGTCTTGGCACCCCTGAGGTGCAAACATGGGTTCACGCACAGCATGGTTCCCAGCAAATGTGACCTAAGAAATAAAATGCATCTGTACTTGAGGTACTGAGAGTAAATGGAGAAATACAGATACATATATTCATGGTCAGAGTTTGTTTTTCTAAGTGTATTTTAATTATGTCTGAATTTGTGATATGCTGTATGCCAGTGCAATATTTATTTTTTTAAAGATGAAATGCCTCATAATGAAGCTCAGAATAGGGTTTACTAGTAACGTTGCTTTAAAATGCTTTTTCCTTCTTCCTACGTTTTGCACTGCTCCATGTCCTGCTGTTTGTTTCAGGCAGTCAGTCCGGCTACTACCACCTCCATCAGCCACTCTTTCTGCTGCCATGGGCAGTGGAGGTCAACTGAAGGGAGTTTAGGTGCACCAGAGGGTATCTCGACAAGATCGCGAAGAAAGAGCTGTGTGGTAAAAAAACACGTGGCCAAAACAGCATGCAGGTTCGGAGTTAGTCTATTTATATTAGCGTGGTTCTCAACCCATTCGCTTTTGCAGTGTCCATGCAGCACGCTGTTTGATTGTGCATGTTGTCATTGTGCAATTAAATGGGTAATCTGTGCCAGAGACCATTATTCTGATGGCAATGGGGGTTCTCAGTTTTCTCCTATTTAGCCCTCTGTTCCTTCCTACATCCCCAGCGGTGTACAAAACCAGGGGAATCAGTTTGCATGTATGCAGCTTCCCCCAAATGGCATCGGAGGAACAAGTTCCCTGGCCCTCCAGCAGAGGTTGCTGCAGCAAAATACACTGCCAGAACCTCCCCTGCTGGGACATGGTGCCCTCATCAGTGTCCCTCTCAGCCAGTTGGTCACACATCAGACTCCTAAGGTCACCAGGAAATCAGTGTCATTGGTGTGGTGGTGCATTGACCAATCAGACGGCCCCTTTAAAATGTTTTTCAATGCATTGTGAAGTACTGGCAGCTGATGCTTTTGTCATTTATTGTAGAGCTAGTTTGTTTTTTTTTGTTTAAAAGCTGCCAAGCTCAACTGGTTGAACTTTTATCATACTTAAATGGGTTAGATACATCAGAATATATTAGCCCAAGGTCTGTCAAGCCTGCAAACTTGGTGGCCACACCTGGCAGGGAATTTGTACCTTAAACTCAAAAATCCAAATTGTAATTCCTAGTCAAACTCCTCAGTAGCCAGGTGAGGGGTAGTCAGGTCTGATTTTGTCATATTATAAGATTGCTCAGATTGGACAGTGACATTATGAGGAAGCCACTGAGCACTCTCTACAGGGGTTGAAACTGGCACTGGCCCAGTAGCCAACTAATGGCAGAATTTGAATTGGTCTAGTAACATTTTCCTTTAACTAGCCTTGCTGGCATGTACTGGAAAAGAAAGCATTTCATTAAGTGCATCTGGGCCTATGTGGCCTGTGGATTTTCTCAGTCACTAGGCCTGCTGGCTAGTAGCCGCAAAACTTCATTTCAGCCCCTGCTCTATGATGCCAGCCCCTCATCAATTTCATGGCTGCAGAAATGGGAGCTGGTAAAACAGTAGCATCCTAGAGATTTCCCAGATGTTCAGAAAATGGTGCGGTCCAGCCTGAATATAAAATACTCCCTAAATTATAAACAGACAGATCTGACCTGGCTGCCCTCAAAGGGTGATTGAGGACTGTGGGTCACAGGGTGAAACTGCATACTGGATTTGATTCCATGTAAACTGAAATCACATACAGGGCTAGTGATGCAGCCCCAAAGAATCCTGCTGCCTCCTGAAAAACTAGGGATTGTGGGAAAGCCCCAGAATCCCACACTGTGGCTGACTGAGGGCTGAGCATGTCATGGAGGTAGGGGGGAGAGCGTCGGTTACCCAGAATTCACACCCTCTTCTGGACAGCCAGGAAGCAGTACTGGGGTAGACTAGGAAGTCAGAAACTTGACTGCCCGCCCCCCATCCAGAGGTAAGGAACAGCTACAGCGGCCACCATTGTCCGAGTTTGGGGTGCAGAGAAAATAGAGAAAAACAGGGCAATAATAATAATAACAAAACACAGTGGAAGAGCAACAGCTTGCAATATCTGAAACTTAAATTCAGGAATGAGCTAGGAATGCTACAGGCAGGATTGGAGCAAGAGGCATGAGTATCCTAGAGGTTGCTCTCCTTCTCAGGGGAAGGAGGAAAACAACACCTTGCTCTGATACCGTCACCTGTGGTGCAGCAGCTATGGTGTGGGGAGGGGAGGACATTGTTAGGGGCTTGGCTGGGTATGCTCGTACACACAGTAGCCTGGAATCCAGTCCTTATGCTGACGTCCTTACTGGGATAGGAATGGGAAAATTATAGGATGAATTCCCTCCACTGCAACAGCATAGTGGTAGAAAATGGCCAGACAGTGGACAGATCAGCCTGCCAGTGGAGCAGCAAAAAGAGGTTACAAAAAAAATATACAACAAAAAACTAAAGTGTGACCCACAGAACCTGCTCTTGGCCTCACTGTTTTCCCCACTCAAACCTCTTCCGTACAACATCTCTTCTTACACAGTGCAGCAGGTGTCTGCTACCTTGGAAGTCCTTTGAAATGTCACTTCCCATGTTAGTCTCTCCACTTTTTAATTGGGACTCAGCAGCTCTCTATGAGGCTGCAGTGAATCATGCTGCTGGTCATGTGGAACCACATAGATGACATTTGAGAAACACTAAATTGGATCTGTCACGTACAGCACTTAAGGAAACTATGTTTTCAGTCATGCTGGAAAGTACAAAAACAGGTCTTTTTTATGTTTGCTTGCACACATGCACAAGAAACATTATGTGGCAGCGGGTTGTGGAGGTGTGGCACTCTGGCAGCCAACGGGGGCACTGCATTTGGGGGCTTGGCACTGGAGGACCAATGCAGGCCCAGAGTCTTGATGACAGTGGTTCTGCAGAAGTGCTACCAAGTTAAAATGTTTTCGCCGCTGCAATCAGGGGCCGCCTCGTCATTGCAGCGTCAGCCATTTCGCTGCAATGAGGGAGCGACCTGTCACTGCAGGGCAGTACCTTGCCATCCGTATGTCACCTCCGACCCAGCAGTACATTTGCCGACGGGGAGTTCACCTCATTGGCACGCTGTAACTTCCATTTGTTGTGTGCTGAAGGTGCCCAACCCCCTCGCAGCATGTGCCCCCAACAGTCTTTCTTTGCAGACAGGGGCCCCAATCCCTATCAGCTTCAGTCCCCCAGTTTAATTTGCGAAGTGGAGCCCACTCCCCGTCAGTGTAATGTCCCCCCCGCCGCTTGCTGTGTGCCAACGGGTGCCCAATCCTCGGCTCTCCCACCCCCACTGGTATGTGCCAACGGGGTACCCAATCCCCTGTTGGCTACAGCCTCCCCCCCCCAGAACACTCAGATGGAATGCTGGGAGCCCGTCCCACAGTGCCAAATGTCCCTGAAAAAAAAAAACAGTCCTGCGATGTTTTATTTTTTTTAACGCCTGTAAAACAGAAAACAGTTCCTCGTAGAGTTTGGTGGCCCTCCCCCAACCTGTGCCCACCCTCTGCACACCCCGCCTCCCCACACCCCCCTCACCCCATACTTACCTCCAGAGCCCAGCATGACGATCTTCGGTGGACCAGGAACACGTCTGCACTCTTCAGTGCTGACCGTGAACGGAAGAAATGCCGGTAAGCTGTATAATGGCATAAATAAGTTTTTTTCAACTTTGGTGCATATCTCGGGCATTTTTGGGAATTTTGGCACAAACTTTTCAACATGGGGTTCCTGAGACCCCTCCTCATAAATTCAGTCACTGTGATTGCATTATTCCGTCCCGAAAGGTCATTTCGCGGTCACTGCACAGAATCACCTTTCGGGACCGATTAGCGAAACGACAGTGCCGCTATTCATGAGGTGGGCTCTCAAACGGCCTATGTTGCAAATTTGGTGAAAAAATCCAAAAAGTGATTGTTTTACGAGCGTGCGTTGCGCAGTTTCCACACACGCTCGTAACTTTGTGAATTTAAAATATTTGCAGTCCAGATTTTCAACATTGCCATTTTTCCACACCTCCCTATGAACAGTACAGCTGTCATTTTACATATTCTGGCCAAAATGTGTTTTCGCACTTCCGGCGCAGAATACTGCAGTCACTGTGGGAAATCTGTTTTTGAGATAGATTGAGAAAATGACAGTGATGCTGTTCATGAGCAGAGGTTCTAAAATGCCTATGTTGAAAATTTGGTGATGAAAGTCCATAAAATGACTGTGTTACAATTGTGCGCTGTGCAGTTTCCACGCACCCTTGTAACTTCGCAAATTTGTAATATTTTCACGCCTGATTTTCAACACTGGCATTTTTTCACACCTCCTTATGAACAGTATAGCTGTCATTTTTCACATCTTGGCCGAAATGTGTTTTCGCACTTCTGGCGCAGAATAGCGCGGTTGCTATGGGAAATCAGTGTTCGGGAAAGATTAACAAAATGACAGTGATGCTGTTCGTGAGCAGAGGTCCAAAAATGCCTATGTTGAAAATTTGGTGACGGAAGTACATAAAATGACTGCGTTACAAGCGTGCGTTGCACTGCTTCCACGCATCCTTGTAACTTTCCAAATTTGTAATATTTTCATGCCAGATTTTCAACATTGGCATTTTTTCGCACCTCCTTATGAACAGTACAGCTGTCATTTTTCACATCCTGGCCGAAATGTGTTTTTGCACTTCTGGCGCAGAATAGCGAGGTCACTGTGGGAAATCAGTGTTTGGGACAGATTAAGATTGAGTGAGTGAGAGAGGGGGAGTGAACGAGCTCAACTGAGTTCTGTCGGGACTGATGCGGATTTCTTTGTGGGCAGAAAAAGGCACCAATGCAGGCAGGAGCCCAGTACAAAAGGGCAGCCTGCAGCGCTAGGAGAAACAGAATGAGTGAGTGAGAGAGGGGGAGTGAGCAAGCTCAATGGAGCTCTGTTGGGACTGTTGTGGATTTCTTTGTGGGCATATAAAGGTGCTAACAAAGGCAGGAGTCCAGTACAAAAGGGCAGCCTGCAGGGCCGGGAGAAACAGAACGAGCGAGTGAGGGAGGGGGAGTGAGCGAGCTCAACGGAGCTCTGTCGGGACTGCTGCGGATTTCTTTGTGGGTAGAAAAAGGCGTCAATGCAGGCAGAGGCCTAGTACAAAAGGGCAGCCTGCAGCACCGGGAGAAACAGAATGAGCGAGTGAGGGAAGGGGAGTGAGCAAGCTCAATGGAGCTCTGTCGGGACTGCTGTGGATTTCTTTGTGGGCAGAAAAAGGCGCCAACACAGGCAGGAGCCCAGTAAAAGAGGGCAGCTTGCAGCGCCGGGAGAAATGGAATGAGCAGGTGAGAGAGGAGGTGTGAGCGAGCTCAGCGGAGCTCTTTCAGGACTGCTGCAGATTTCTGTGTTGCAGAAAAGGGCACCAACGCAGGCAGGAGCCCAGTACAAAAGGGCATCCTGCAGCACTGGGAGAAACAGAATGAGCGAGTGAGAGAGGGGGAGTGAACGAGCTCAACAGAGCTCTGTCAGGACTGCTGTGGATTTCTTTGTGGGCAGAAAAAGGCGCCAACACAGGCAGGAGCCCAGTACAAAAGGCAGCCTGCAGCACTGGGAGAAACAGAATGAGTGAGTGAGAGAGGGGGAGTGAGCAAGCTCAACAGAGCTCTGTCAGGACTGTTGTGGATTTCTTTGTGGGCAGAAAAAGGCGCCGACACAGGCAGGAGCCCAGTACAAAAGGGCAACCTGCAGCGCTGGGAGAAACAGAACGAGCGAGTGAAAAACAGGGGAATGAGCAAGCTCAACGAAGCTCTGCCGGGACTTTAGAGTTGCCCACCCTCCTGCCTAGGGTACTCTGTGGTCCTATATTACAGCAGGGTCTCTGGGGTTGAGACAAAGCAATGATTGGATACTTTGAGGAGTGCTGTAATAATACAGATTTAGTTGTTCTGTTTATTTCTCTAACTGAGCTAAGTACTGAGCTATACTGTTATGATTGCTGTAATAATACATATTTTTTTTCTTCTGTTTATTTCTCTAACTGAGCTGAATAATACTTGGAGTGCAATGGGATTTCTAACTGGGCTAAGTGAAACTATATGAGAGCTCAGAACAAAAAGTATGGTAGCTGAGGGATGAAAAACGGACAAGGAGGCATTAGGATTGCTATAGTAATACAGTATCTAATGGATGAGATTTGAGACTGAATTACCCCGGTTGTCAAGGGGCCAGTAGGGGGACTAGTGTAGGGGGAACAGGAATTTGAGTAAATAGGGGCATAACAGTTGTAGTAGGGTACAGAACCTGGGAGTAAGAGCCCATAGCATAAGATGGGGGGCCAAAATGGGTCAGGTGCCACATATCAATAGGGTGGGTATCTTTGGAAGGGTGGTGGGGTGTACAGGATGTGGGTCCACCATGATCCTGGACTGGGCTTGGAGGGTGGGGGGTGTATGGTCTGTAGATGACTACCTAATTTGAGGGAGGAACTGTGGAGGTTAGGGAGGAGTCTAAGTGGCAGGGCAGATGAGTATGGTAGGCATCCTGGCTGGGGAATAGGGGATGGCAAGGGGGGGGACGGAGAAAGAACAACTATGGACTGAAACCGATCCCAGTATCAGAGCCACTAGCAGAAAAGAGAGGACAAGGGAGGGGGTGCCCGAGGCGAGGGGGGTGCCTCCTTTTGGGGGAGGAAGAGACCACGAGGAGTACCAGGGGAGAGAGCAGATGGCTGCGGGTAGGGAGGAACCAGAGGTGGGAGCAGGGGTGGCACGGAGGGGAACAAGTAGGAGGGGGAAACTGATAGGGGGAAGAGATGTAGGAGGGGTATCGACTAGGAACAGATTCGAGCCTCTGCTATGGGAGAGAGAGGGGGGAGAAGGAACATACTGCAGGGGGAGGTCAAGCGGGGCATGAGAGGGATGGCAACAGCTAGGGGAAGAGATAGCGAGGACAAAAGGGTAGAAGGCAGGCTAGTAAAGAAGGAGGGGTGGTGACTGGAGGAGAGAAGGCTACGAGAAGGGGGAAGGATGGAAAGGGCATCACTATCGGGGCAGAAGAGAACAGGGGCTCTAAATCGACAACAGCGGGAGAGGAGAGGGGTTGGAAATCAGCAGGGGAGGAGGGGACGTTGACATGAGAAGCCCAGTAGGAAGTAGTCAGGCTGGGAAGGGGTTCAAGGGGGATGGGAGGAATAAGGCGGAGAAAAGGGGTGAGGCAGAAGTATGGGGTACAGATACAGATGTCACACAGGGTGCAGCTGGCAGAGGTAAGGGGCAGGGAAGATCAAATACTGGGGTGGTGGAAGGGGCATTAGAAGGTAAAGGGGCCAAGGGACAGGGGGATACTCATCCTAGGAGATTGTATACTGAAAGGGGTGAGATTGGGCAGAAATGGGGACGGCACAGCCATATCTGAGTTGAGGCTATCCCCAAGTTGACTGCAGGAGGGACAGGGCAGGCACTGCTCAAGTGTGCAGCAAGAGGGAGGAAGAAACCTTATTTACTGTTGCATGTGGGTACAAATGACTTGGCGGGGGAGACTGTGGAAGCAGTGAGGGGGGAGGTTCGAGTAGTTGGGCAAGTAGTGTGAGGGGGGTTGGGGAGTCGGTGGCATTCTTGGAGTTAGTCCCCCTACCATTTGCAAGCATGGGGAGGAAGGGTAAGATTGAGGAGTTCAGAGAGTGGCTGAGGGATTGGTGCCACACCAAAAATTATGGGTTAGTGACTAACTGGGGTAGGGTCTGGGGAAATAGTGACTTTTATGTGGGGGACAGGGTACACTTGAGCAGGAAGGGGAAGGGAGTATTAAAGGCAGGATTAGAGGGGTATATCTCTACTAAGGTGGATTTAAACTAGTGAGGGGGGTGGCCAAAAGACTGAGGTTAGAAGGAAGGTCTGGACAGGGGAGCCTAAAGAGCTCACCCACCTAGATATAGGTAAAGATGGAGGCGTAGTAACCCTAGGAGGGGGCGGGCAGAGTGGTCTGAGTGTAATACAGAAGGCACCACCACCCGGTAAGAATAAGGAGGAGAAAACTTGCAGACTACCGGGAGGAGGGACACAAGCCAAGGAGAAGAGTGAGGAGAAGGAGGGGTATGGGTGGAAGGTGTTCTCTCTCAACGCAAGAAGCATGGGAAACAAAACTGCAGAGCTTCAGGCGCTCTTTTCAGAGGGGCAGGTGGACACTGCTGCAGTGGCAGAGACTTGGGCCACAAAGTACCAATGTTGGGGCTTGGCAATCCCGGAATACAGGATATACTGGAGGGACCAGGGGGTTGGAAGGGGAAGGGCTCACTCTATGTGAGGGAAGGGATTAAATTCATAAAAGATGAGGGAGAAGAGGAGAGGACAGAGGTGCTTTGGGTGCAGCTCCTGGACTCCAAGGGCAGAAAGCTGAGGCTAGGATTGGTTTACAGACCACCAGCCCTATCCGGGGAACTGGATGGGGAGTTGGCAGAGCAGATAAGGAGGGTGTGTAGAAGGGGGAGTGTGGTGATAGTGGGAGATTTTAACCTATCACAGGTTGACTGAAGCATGCCTTCACTAGCAGTTCCAGGGAGCAGGTGCTCCTTGATGCATTCCAGGATGGCCTTCTCACGCAATTGGTAAGTGGGCCTACCAGGCTTGATAGCACTCTGGACCTAGTACTGGCAAATGGGGAGGTGATGAGGGAGGTAAAGATGGAGGACCCACTAGCAGGTAGCGACCCCCAAATAGTGTGACTTGTTGTCACGCTGGGCAGGGAGACAGGAGGCATGGGCACTAAGGTGGTGGACTTTATTAGGGTTGACTTTGGGGAGATGGGAGCAATACTGCAAGGAGGACTCCAGGATATAAGGCCGGGGATGGATGTAGGACAAAAGTGGGGAATCATAAAGACTGGGCTAACAGAGGCCACAGTAGCTTGCACCAGGGCCAGGATTAAGAAAAGCAGAGGCAAGAAACCATGCTGGCTAAACAAGGAAGTGCTGCAAGGGTGAGGGCAAAGACAGCTGCATACCAGAAGTACAGGAGAACAGGGAAGGTAGAGGATAAGAAGGCTTTCGGGAGTTGGTCAAGGGAGGTTGCCAGGAGGGTGAAAAAAGCTAAATCCTCCAGGCAGTTAAGTTCCACACAGGGCATAAAAGGAGGGGACTTTTTTAGGTATGTCGGGGAAAAGAGGAAGTGCAAGGAACATATTGTAAGAATAAAAGGGGGAAGGGATTGGCTGGAAAAGGGGGAGGAGCAAGTGGAAATTCTAAATGAGTACTTCTGCTCTGTTTTCACTAAGGAGAGGAATGGCCCACTACCAGAATGGGCTGGGGTGGTGGGGAAAGGGGGGAGGAGGTGACGGACAAAGTGATCACAGGATGTAGGGTGCTAGAGGGGCTGAGGGCAGTAAGGGTGGACAAGGCATCAAGTCTCAATGCCATCCACCCCAGAGTGCTGAGGGAGATGGCTGAGCTGTTGGCTGAACTGCTGGCAGATCTGTTCAACACCTCCCTGGAAACGGGGTGTGTGCCCCAGGACTGGAGGGTGGCCCATGTGGTACCCATACACAAGAGTGGGCCTAGGGAGGAGCCAGGAAATTATCGGCCAGTAAGTCTCACATCCATAGTGGGTAAGCTTATGGAGTCAATACTGAAGGAGCGGCTGGTGGCATTCCTAGAGAGTAATGGCCTCCAAGATGGGCAGCATCATGGGTTCGTCTCAGGGAGGTCTTGTCAAACCAGTCTAACAGAGTATTGTGACTGGGTGACAAGGGAGTTGGACAGGGACCATGCGGTACATGTCCTGTACTTGGACTTTAGTAAGGCCTTTGATACAGTGCCTCATTGGAGACTGGGGGAAGCTGACGGCCGTGGGGGTGGGGAAAAGCTGACTAAATGGATAGAGAACTGGTTACAGGGGAGGGTGCAGAGGGTGGTGGTGGGGGGGGAGCTCTCGGTACCCAGAGCAGTGACAAGCAGGGTGCCGGAGTGATCAGTGCTGGGCCTGGTGCTATTTGGGCCTTTATCTCCGATATAGTACACGGAGTGGGGAGCAGGGTTAGTCTGTTCGCACATTATGCCAACTTGGGGGTGGTGGTGGATGAAGAGGACGGATGGGGAAAACTGCAGGGGGACCTAACCAAACTAGAGACGTGGTCGGTGGAGTGGCAGCTAGGATTCAATGCAAAGAAGTGTAAGGTGATTCACTTCAGGGCTAAGACCCAAAAGAGGGACTATTGGTTGGGGATCAGAGAGGAGGAGAAGGACCTAGGGATCTTGGTAACTGGGAGCATGAACAACTCAGCCCACTGCACGAGAGCAGCAGTGAAGGCAAACAGGATGCTGGGGTGCATCACAAGGGGGTTCTCATCTAGACACAGGGATGTGATCCTACCTCTACAGATCATTGATCAGAATGCACCTAGAGTAATATGTGCAATAGTGGAGGCCATACCTGAGGAGAGATATAAAGTTACTGGAGGGGGTGCAAAGGAGGGCAACAAAAATGTTAAAGGGGATGGAAGGAAAGAAATATGAAGTTAGACTGAAGGACCTGAACATGTACACACTGGAGGAGAGGAGGGATGGGGGGATATGATTGAAGCATTTAAATACCTGAGGGGGTAACTAAACCTATCACCGAGGGGGTGTTTAAACTGAGGAGTGGAAGAGAGCTGAGCGGGCATGGAATAAGGTTGAATGGGGGATGTTTCAAGAGGGAAATGAGGAGGCACTACTTCTTTGAGAGGGTGGTGTCTAGTTGGAATGCACTGCCAGAAGGGGTGGTAACACGTAGGACAGTCAATAGCTTTAAGGAAGAGTGGGATAAAGCAAGAGGAAGACTCGGGGGGGCAGGGGCTAGGACTAGCGGGGGAGGAACTGAGGGGGGAGGAGGCTGGGGCAGCTACAATCTAGGATGCTAGCTGCACACATGGGCAGACTTACATAGACCGATTGGTGTGTTCTTTTGGCAGATTCATATGTTTGTATGTAAAATCAAAGTGACTCTTCATGAGCAGAGGTCATAAAATGCCTATGTTGAAAATTTGGTGACAAATGTCCATAAAATGACTGTGTTACAGGCATGCGTGATGCAGTTTCCACGTACCCTCTTACCTTCACAAATTTATAGTATTTTCACTCCAGATTTTCAACATTGCCATTTTTTAAGACCTCCTTATGAACAGTACAGCTGTCATTTTTCACATCCTGCCCGAAATATGCGTTTATTCATCTGGTGCAGAATACCGCGGTTGCTGTGGGAAATCAATGTTTGGGACAGATTAAGAAAATCATAGTGTCAGTGTTCATGAGCAGAGGTCATAAAATGCCTATGTTGAAAATTTGGTGAAATAATTCCATTAAATGATTGTGTTACATGCATGCATTGCGCAGTTTCCATGTACGCTCAGAAGTTTGAGCATTTTTAATACTTTCACTACAGATTTTCAACATTGCCATCTCTTCACACCTCCCTGTGAATGGTACAGCTGTCATTCTTCACATCCTGCCTGATCTGTGTTTTCCTACATCTGGTGCACAATGGCACGGTCGCTGTGGAAACTCAAATTTTGGGACACATTGACAAAATCACAGTGCCACTGTTCATGAGAAGAGGTCCCAAATGCTTTCATGAGGTGGGGGCCACAAAAGGCCCACGTTGAAAATTTGTACTGCAAATACCAACAAATGCTTGGGGCATTACGGTTTCTAACCATAACGTCCCACCCTGTACAGACTGACAGGCATCAGGGGTGTACCTTTTGGATTGCTGACTGTAATGTTCATGCCATTCCAACCCCCACAACCCACCCTGCAGCCACTGACAGGCATCGAGCTGTGCTTTGGACTCTTCGGCCCCACAGTTTACCCCATTCTATATTGCACCTATTTCAGCATATGTCCTTATGGAGTGGGGTCACTCTAAAGCCAAACACCCCAAGGCACACCTCAACACTTGTCAGTGTCTGCAGGATAGGGTGAGGTGAAATGGCAAGAACGTTATGGGCGACAACCCAAACACATGCCCCAATGCCTGTCCGTATCTGCAGGGTGGAGATGGGGTTGGCGTGAAGTTCAGTACTTCACTGCCATTCCTATTCTGCCTCTGTCTAACTCCTGCATTTCCAATGCTAATACCAGCAAGCAAACATTCCGCATTGACAAATGCTTGTTATTATTATGGATCCAAAGATGAAACTGTTACTATATCCGAAAATTACTTTCACACATCATCATTATTTTTATTCTTAGCCATACAGTGCTTCTATGGGAGGTGTAAAAACTGGTGTGCTTGGAGTGTCTCTGCAGTTCTATTTCTACATCTCCTTATGTGCTGTAAAAAAAAAAAAATGACTTCACCATAACTCATGCACAGCTGGCAATTAGACATTTTTAGCTTTGCTATCTTCTGCCTGATGCATAGTATACATATTCACGAGAGTTTGAGGGCGGTTACATGCACACTGAGTGCCAACTTTGTTACCAGCGGAAATGGATTTGCATCATTGTGCTGGGGTGTGTTCGACTATAATATTTAAACAACAAGAAAACTGAGAGATGACGTTCTGTTTCTTAGTATATGCTATATCTTTGTGCTGATGCCAGTCTGAATGTTTGGAGCCTAGTCTGGATGCTATGGACACAATGGCCCATACCCAGCAATGCGTTTTGTTCCATTTAAACCTTAAAGCAACAGTATAGTGAAAAATGTTTTTCAGATAGTTCAGTCAGCAGTTCACGTAAACTAAAACATTACTATGCCATTTTTTGTGTTTATTTAATTTCATTCTTGAAGTGAGATACATTGTTTTAAAGTTTTTAAAATGTTCTATCCTCCTGCCATGCTCACCATGGTAAAACTAAACATTTTGGTGTGGGGGTGCTTACCATCAGAAATGTCTGCTCACAGCAGCCTAAATGCATCCACAGTATGAACTTGTATGTACAATCAAAAGGTAACCTCAAGGAGAGAGATTTCCAGCATATTCACTGACTTGAGGAATTAATTACAAAACTAGTAATAAGAATGTTTTTAAAAATTCTGAAGGAATTAAAAATATACTGATGAAGAATCTAAGGTTGTCAGAAAATTTTTTTTGCTAAAACAGCCATATGATGACATTTTATGCTAACGAACACTGCTGCTTTAAAGCTCAAGTATTAGTAACCATATAAGTTTATAGCAATAATATTTGTCTGGCAAAACTATCAAGATACATATTTTTCATTTTTCTTTCATTCCTGAATCAAGATACAAGATTTTGAAGTTTTACAAAGTTCCCATTCCCATGCCATGTCCGCCATGAAAAAAATGACATTTATTGGTACAGCGCTGTGCTGTTTACCATCAGAAACATGTGGTATCACCATCCTACTACATCAATAGTGTGACTCTAGCATGTACATTCAACAGGTTAGCTTAGCGGAAGAGATTTTTATAAATTGCAGGTGACGGCCATCTTTAATGATATGAGACAATATTACAAAATTAGCAGTAAAAGCTGTTTTAACAATATCTAAGAAAACCAAAAATACACTAAGCATGAGTCTTAGGATGTTAGAAATACATTTTTGCTAAAGAAATTTTATATTATTACATGTTTTGCCTACTAACAAATACAGCTGCTTTAAGTGTTGGGGCACAAGCAGGAGCTGGATTACAGTAAATGAATCTAATCCTACTTGGGGACATAAGTCATGAGCTGAACCAGAGTGTCTTATGCCCCAGTGGCTGGGAAAACGACATTAGTGCAACACCTGGAGTGTCTTGCTGCTATTACTAAGGTAAAATATTGTGTTTTTTAATATTTTTTTCAAAGTTTAATTGCTAAATTGTACAGGAGAATGGAAATGGAGTACTCTGATTGGCTGAGTGCATTCTGAAAGGGTTTGACTAATGGCTGGAAACCATCATGTACTATCTCAACAAGGTTGTGTTTCCGTCGAGGAGCAGAGATGACAGCATATGGACCTCAAGAGTGAAGTTCATGCAGTCATCTCGATATCAGATGGAAATACATGCCAAGCAATGTGTAGTTGCCCATTTCTTTTGTTATAGTATATGTTTTTTTTTTACATAGAAGAACCCCCAGTAGAAAACTTGCTGTTTCTTTTTTATGAAAATAAACTCACCCTCTGCACAGCTGCTTGCCACCCACCAGAAGGCCAGAACTGTACCATTTAACTTGTTTGTAAAGTAAGCAATAATGAATGGCAGAGTGTGTGTTGTGCTAGGATAACATTACACATTGGTGGCTGTGCACAGGGCCACAGGCCGAATGCATAAAACACCCAAGAAGTGATGTCATCCCCATGACACATGCCCTGGAGTAAATTATTGCAATTATTAAATGGATTGCTTGTAAGAAAAAACTGGTAAAAACACACATTTTTTAAATACTTTTTATGTGCTTTTTGAATAGGCATGGTGTGCCTGGATAACATCTCTGTTGAAGGTTAGCATTGACCAATCAAAGCCCAAGAATTTTTCTTGCCATGTTATAATTTTATTTGTATCATAGAACAAGTCAGTACTGAGTGACAGTCCTGCGATATGAAGCTTTTCTGTTTCAATAAGGTTAATTGAAAAGGAAGTGCTCACTAAGGCAAGATCCTTGGCCAGCACAGAACTGTTCTTCGATTGAAATTACTGTAAATCTATTGAGTCTTACAAGTTAAAACATACAGCTTTTTGCACAGGTGGTTAGTAAGCACCTAGGTGTAGGGTGAACAATGAATTTATAAGTTTAGGACCTTTGAATTGTTTGAAATGTACATGATACCCTTTTGGAATGTGCACAAAAAAGATTTTGAGCAGGTTGATTTTTATACAGAACAATGGTTAGCTATATACTAATATAGAACAATTACAATTTTAACTATAAAAATATTCATTCAAAAAATGAAAACAGTTTAATTTAATGATAGCAGTACAGCACTCCTGGGGTTGAGTTACTATTGTTACTCTGTCCCTAGGGACTTAATGCACTTGGCTATACCTCTTGCCTGATGACCACCCTAGAGTTATATTAACAGATAGTAACCTGACCCCTGAACATGCCCTAATGCCTAATTATCACAACCCTTCGGAATGCAGTCAGCCAGTAAGAATGCTCCAATTTTAGACTTTGTTTTATAATACAGAAAATATTAGGGAAAGGGATATGCATATGGTCCTAAAGTGTTGCTAGTTAAAACCCAAGTATCTCAATATACTATTTGTGGTATTATTTCATTATCTTCAGTGAGCAGTAATAGATTAGGGTGGAGAGGTGGACATGTCCTTCTTAGACTTTAGTAAGGCCTTCAAAAATCATTTCACAAAGGAGGCCTACAAGGAATCTGGGCAGTTTGGGGGTGGGACCCAAGGTGGTAAACTGTGCACAGAACTGGTTGATGGATAGGTGACAGAGGGTGGTGGTAAATGGCACTCACTCTAATGAAGGGAGAGTGACCAGCGTGGTACCTCAGTGCTCAGTTCTGGGACCCGCCCTCTTCAATGTCTTTATAAGTGACATTGCAGAAGAGCTGGAAGGGAAGGTATGCCTCTTCGCAGATTACACCAAAATCTGTAATAGGGTAGAGACTACATAGAGGGTAGAGAGAATGAGCAGAGATCTGAAAAAAATTGAGGAGTAAGTCAAGGGTGTGGCAGCTGGGTTTCAATGCAAAAAAGTGCAAAATCATGCACCTAGGGCACAGAAACCCAGAGGCTGTGTATAAATGGGGAGGGGGTATTTTAATTAACTGTCACAAAGTAGGAAAAAGCCTTGGAATTGTCATATCTGATGATCTCAAGGTGGCAGGGCAGTGTGACAAGGCAGTAGGCAGGGCCAATGAGATGCTGGGATGCATAGGGAGGCGAATCACAAGCAGAAGGAGAGAAGTGGAGTTACTACTGTAGTGATCATTGCTGAGACTATAACTGGACTACTGTGTCCAGTTCTGGAGACCATATCTCAGAAGGACATAGATGGTGGAGGCTGTACAGAGGAGGGCAACTAAAATGGTACAGGGGTTGCATTATAAGCCCTATGAGGAGAGACTGAGGGATCTCAATATGTACACCCTGGAAGACAAGAGGGAGAGGGGTGACATGATAGAGACCTATAAGTACCTCACAAGGGTAAGCAGGATACAGGAGCGGAGCATTTTTCAGAAAAGAAGGAGCAGGAGGACAAGAAGGCATGCAATAAAGCTGGAAGGGGAAATTTAGGAGGGATGTGAGGAAGTACTCCTTCACTGAAAGAGTAGTGAATGCCTGGAACAGTCTGCCAACGGAGGTGGTGGGGGCTAAAACAGTGGTGGACTTCAAGCATGCATGGGATAGGCACAAATGACTCTTAGTAGGAAAGTGGGGGTGAGTAGCTGAAGAGCAGGTATGGTCAGCGGTGACAGTATAGGTAGGGACATACTGGACAGATTGGGTGGACCAAGTGGTCCTTACCTGCCGACAAATTCTATGTTTTTATATTTCTAGTGACTCAGTGGTTGGCCCATGGATGCACATACTGTAGGAAAGGAATAGCAGTTATTCACTCAAGTATACTTTCGTAAACAAACTATTCAAACAACTTTGCTATTACAATTTACTAGACCATACATTTTCCAAATCTGAGTTTTTCTTTCTAAGTCAACAATAAATATTTGCTAACTTATCCTAACTTATCCATGAAGCCTGTACGAAAAACATGAAGGAAGATTGCATGACTTTCTGGAGCACTTATTATGGTTTCATAGTCCATTCCATTAGCATCAGCAGAGTTAGGCCTAAGGTATTGGAGGGATGGAAGGGAGTTAGGGGTAGGGGTGGACATATAGGGCAATAATATTACTATATGGTGATAAAACCACATCACATGTATACAAACACATAACATCCAATAAAACACACAATAATATTGCACACTAGGAAGCTATCCTATTATAGTGCACTAGAAAAACATCCTAAAATAGTCAACTAATCCAAGACCAGCCAATTAAATACCCAATACACATGCTGACCAAAATTCAAAGACATCAAGTATGGTCACAACTGAAACACTTCATTTAATCCAGGCAGACTATGGGTTCATAGGGTGAATTGTCAAAACATCTCTTTCTTAATAACCTCTTATCCAAGTGACCCCCTCTAGGCCCTAAGGTAACTTTGTCCAATCCTATAAAGCTAAATTCATGGTCAGTACTCTCAATTTTCACATGCATAGCTATAGCACTGGTACGATTTCTCTCCATATCTCTATTCTTTATAGCACAGAGATGTTCCCCAGTTCTTTGTTTAAGGGGTCTCAAGGTATTTCCTGTGTAGAACCCGCCACAGATACATGAGGTCATATAAACAACTGACTCAGTATTGCATGTAATCAATTGTTTAATGTCAAAAGTCTTACTAATGTTGGGACTAGAAAACTGATTATCTTTGCTGATATATTTGCAAAAATGACAGTTTCCACAAAGATGACATCCTGTTGGAAAATTGTTGTTCTTCAGTCTCTGGTCCTGTTTGTGTTGACTGTGTACTAACACATCATGCAAATTGGTACCTCTTCTGTAAACCATTCGTAGGGAGTGTTAGTGATATGAGCCAGTCTTTTTTTCTGACTGTAGTACATGCCAGTGTTTCTCCAAAATTTGTTTCACTGCACGGGCCTGGGGACAGAAGGTATTAGCACAACTGAGACCAGGGCTATTGTTTCTGTCAGAGTTCTGTTACATTCCCTGTCGCCACCCTTCTTGGGTAATTTCTAGTCCTGCTTTGTGCTTTGGTGATGCAGTTTCTGCTATAACCTCTCATTGTATGCATATGGGGCACAAAAACCCTGGCACAATATATCAGTTGGGGGGTGAGGATATAGCATGCACCAAGCAGGAAAGGGATCTTGGGGTTGTCATCTCTGATGACCTCAAGGTAGGAAACAGTGTGACAAGGCATCAGGTAAAGCAAATGGGATGCTGGGATGTATAGGCAGGGGCATCACCAGCAGGAAAAGGAGGTCATAATTCGCTATACAAGACACTAGTGAGGCCCCACCTGGAGTACAGTGTACAGTTCTGGAGACCATACCTACGTAAGGACATAGACAGGGTAGAGAAGGTTCAGAGGAGGGCAACAAAGATGGTGCATGGGTTGCATCACAAGTCCTATGAAGACAGGTTGAAGGAACTGAACATGTACTCCCTGGAGGAGAGGAGGGAGAGAGGGGATATGATAGAGACATACAAGTATCTTACAGGGAGGAACAGGGTGCAGGAAAACACTATTTTTAAGGAAAAGATGTTTCAGGACTAGAGGCATGGGATGAAGTTGGAGGAGGGACGATTCAGAGGAAACATGAGAAAGAATTTCTTCACAGAGCTGGTGGTGGACAAGTGGAACACCCTGCCAGAGGAAGTGGTGGGGCTGAAACAATCACGGGATTTAAGAATGCATGGGATAGACATAAAGGAATTCTAGAGGGCAGGGGTAAGGGGAAACAGACTTCTAGGAAAACAAACTTGAACTTACAAGCTCAAATGGGCAGACTAGGTGGGCCATAGGCCCTTATCTGCCGACACTGTCTATGTATCTATGTATCTATGTATCTATGTATGTATCTATGTATCTATGTATTGTAAATCTCTCACCAGGCTCACCACCCTCCTTTCAAAATCTGTCTCCAATGAAAAATTTCTTCTAACTCTGATGTATTGACTGGTTGGAATATTCTCCACCAGTAGGCGTGGATGGCAGCTCATAAAGTGCAAAACTAAATTTATGTTTCCTTCCTATAAAGGTCAGTCTGTATCTCAATTTCTTCTCTACTACACATCGCTGTAAATCTGAGATTGGAGTTACTTCCCTTCAAGTACCAAATTAATTCCCCTCAGTCCCCTTCCAAATCAGAAAGATATCATCAGTAAAACACTTGCACATTATACAGATGTAATCATAAAAGGGATTCGCCATCTGTGAGAAAATAGCACTCTCCTCCCACATGCCTAGTTATATATTAGCATAACTGGGAGCAAAAGACAACCCCCGTAACTGTACCCTTAACTTGTTTGTAATGTTTACCCAAGAAAGTAAAACAATTACTACTGAGTACTTTTTCAGTGAGAATGAGGATCAATTCCTATAGTGTTTGGATCCAAGATTGTACATTGGTACAAGGCTTTCTGTAAGGCTAGCAGACCCCCTCATGGAGGATATTGGTATACGATACCTCTACATCTAATGTTACCAGCATCCAACTTGGATCAATGTGTACATCTTCTGATATTTCTAACATACATGAAGTATCTTTTACATATGCGGGGAAAGAACATGCCACTTGTTGGATATGAGAGTCTACAAACTGCACCAGTGGCTCTGACAAAGAGCCTCTACTAGCCACAGTTGGCCTATCTGGGGGATTTGGCCTATCTGCGGGATTTATAAAATTTTTGTGAATTTTGGTAAACAATAGATAGTAGGCTTAACTGGAAATTCCACTTTAAGAAATTCATAAACATATTGGAAATAGTGCTATTCATCAGCATCTCATATAAGTAACAAGTAGCAATGTGTCAGTCTGGAAGCATATTTAAATGTGGACCTGTGTCTTCAGTGTCCTGGTCAAATTTCTCCATTCAGTAACTCACCAGCAGCTTTATCTGGTTCGATATCAATGAGAACAAAACACATAAAGGCTAACACTCCAGACCCTAAAGGTACTACTGGAAGGTCCACGATGCAGCAGTACAAACTGCCAAAAAACAAAAACTCAAGTGTACTCATGTGTGCAGTTAAACGTATATCCATTATTTCAAGTTCACACCCATGACACAGACAAGTAGCAGGCACCCCAACACTGTATCAAAACAAGGCTTCTACATGGGGTGGCAGTATCAGTTAGTCTGTGTAACCCCCTGCAAATGGGGGTTCCCAAAAGACTTCCAGGAGCTTGCTTGAATGCTCCAAGCCTGAATGGTGTTTGGCGTTTAAGCCATTTATCAGTGAGTGTTTTTAGAACCTCTGGTACTGTCTCTTTAAGAGCTGTCTGCTTGCAGACATAATTAGATTGTATGGGGGACTGTGTGTTTCTTTGATTGAGTACCACTCAGCTGCTGCCAATTCACCCCATTTTTGCAGTCACTAAGGGTGCAAAGGGAACCTGTCTGAAAGATGTAACTGATTGCCAGAAATCATTTACAGTAATAATAAAATTACAGTTTGTCTAACCTGCTTTCTTTGCAGTCAGAACTGTCTGCCTAGTTCCCCATTCTGGTTTTGAACTGCTGAACTGGACCAATCAGTGTGGGTAAACTAGCTCTAAAATGATGCCTTGGACGAATCAGAACTTGGGACTCATAATCTGAGCCAGCCACAAGAGGATTGTATGGGCAGTGACTCTGGGAGATGTAGTTTAGACTTCGGTGCCTTTTTGGACCAACAGCAGCAGTCTATTGTGAGTGACAGCCAATCCAGTCAAGAACTGGGAGGAACTCAAAGGAAGTGCCCGGTTTCGTCAGTTGGAGTTCAGTTGAGATCTGAAAGTGAAGGGGAAAGAAACCCTGTGCTCCTTCAGTGCACAGTTTCAGTCAAAAAACGTGTGCAAGGCCCAGAGTTCCGGTCTACAACTTGTGTAACTGCTTGTTAGGACTGAATCCGTCCTGTGAAAAGAATCAAAGGATCTCTGAAGAGTAGAAACCAGGCTCACCCTGTAGAAGACTGAAGAAATTGTTGAATTACACTCGGTCTGTCAGGAACTGAATCTGCTGTGTGTTCTCCTGGTTTTGTGCAGTAGTGCGATTGGGATACAGATGCAGCCTGCCTGGTATAGTGCTTTCTTTTTTTACCATATAAATGTGTGAGGAGTCTCTTGGAGATCAAAAGTAGCCCTGCTGACATTGAAGGACCATATCTTCTTTGGAGGTCGTGAGTACTAATTAGAAGTCGCTCCCTGTTGAATTGCCACATTAAATCCAAATGGAATTACTGTACTGCTGACTGTTCAATTTTCCTTTTCTCTGTGTGAAAGGGCCCCTACCAGCTGCCACAGTTTGGACTAGCCACTAGGGCCTAGGTACCCAGGGACAGTAACTGGTAAAGGATAGGCCTGTGCACAGAGCCATAGGTAGATTATTAGAGTGATAAGCTAATTAACCTGATTTCCCCTGTCCTTGTTATATCCCCTAAATAAATCAGAGCTGCTTGTTTCAGCAAAGTTATACTGCCTGAGGTATTTGTCTATGTTAAAGTACTGTACTGTGATTGTTGCACTGTATCTCATTTCACAGGAGGTCCCAGTGCGGAACCAGACCTGGGGGTAAGTGTATACTGTGAAGGTAATTCTGATATATTGTGTGGGCCACTAGTGGGAAGAAAGGGGTTGCAGTGTCCCAGAGGGCTGTGACCAAGTTAGTTTAACTATTGCAAACCCTGACCTCTGGGTGAGGCACCCGCCAGTGGATCCAGGCCCTCAACCTGTTAGTGGCAAATCAGGCAGGGGTAGTAGCCCTGGGATAGCGCCATCTAGGGGTTACATCTTGGAGGCTCACCGCTGGGATTGTGTGTCCTCTAGTGGCCATATTCTGAACCACTGTTAAGAAAAAATGGGTACCCCGACAGAGTGGCTGTGCACCGGCTGGTGGAGTGGTGTACTGGGAGGAGATCGACCCCCAAAATGCTATGCTTATCCTGGACATCCCCTGGGTATCAATACGGACACTGTGCAGGGAGTACTTTCCAAGGTGGAAGGTTTACAAAACCCTGTGGTGGTGGGTCGGCATGCTAATCTGCTCACCCACACTTTCCTGGCCCTAGTAGAGTTTAAGGATCCCATAGATAGCTCAAAGTGCCACAGACCATTACCCCAGAGGAGCCCTCACTGCTTGGAGAGTGATAACTAAGGACAGTAAAGACCTGGGGAATCAGCCCCACCACTATCTGAAACTTTTGAGGAGAAATTTGCTGAATGGTTGCTGGGAGAGGGAAAACTGTGGAGGACTTGAAGAAACTATTCTTGCCACCTGGGGTGTTCCTCCCCAACACCCTCTCCTGCTCCAGTGCCCGTAATGGTGGCTGAACCAATGCAGACTCTATTTCTGCACCTGCCATTAGTCACGACTCTTACGAAGGTTGAGGATCTTCTCTGGCACCCTCCCCACCCCCAAGGGAGGATGACTGGGAGACCTGGATAGATTATGTTGCCCCAAGTGCTAGAATGGCAGTACTCGGAAGGGCGAAAAGAGGGGGGTTAGAGAGCCCGAGGTCCCGCCCTGGCTACCATCCGTAGCAACGGGCCAGTAACCCTGAAGCGACTGCACAGGCCTATCTTGAGGCCTTGGAGAATGTATGGGAGCCCAGATTCTGATGAGGACCTATGGTGGAGAGTAAGAAATGCACAACAGTACCAAGGGAGTTGTTGTCTGTGTATGTCTCTCGCTGGAAAAATTGTTGCAAGAATGCCTCAGAAAGGGTAGTTTGCCAGCGATTGAACTGGACCGAACCAGACTGGACAGAATCCTTAAGTCTGCCCCTTCTCAGAACTGCTGTTGCTTCAGTTAGCCTGGCAAATCGACTGGAATCCCACCCTCCTATGATGAGTTAATGAGAGAAATTGAGGAGTTGAGAAAAGGCGACCTCGGGAGGTACCTGCACCAACAGCTGTGGCTACGACCCGAGTGACTGAGGGTGACCCATCAAGTGAAGTTCAGGGGCAGAGGTTGACAGTCAATGAGTGCTCTGACAAGGAAAAAGATATGCCACAATGGGGCAAACTGTTGAGAGAGATCGGGAATTCAAAACAGTCCCTTTATGAAGGCCACATGCAAGTGCAGACCCCTGACCTATTCCGACTGCATCTGCTATGGGGTGGGGTACCCACCATGTATCTCCTGCTGATAACAGCTCCAAACTCAATTCCTTGACCATGGAAGTGGAGAAACTGACGAGATGTCTCCAAATGCTTATCACGCGCAGACAGAGATGGCACCCAGGTTTCCAGTTAGTAATACCCCGCCCTGGCTCCCAGTGTGGCGCTCGCCAGCTCAAACTCCAGAAAGTATGTTTTGCTATAATTGTGGGAAAGATGGGCACATGAAAGGGAATAGCCAGTCCCAAAGACACTGACAAAGTTGCATATAGGCTACAAGGAGAGCTTCGGAGAAGAAATCAGTGGTTAAGAGGTGCACAACATGATCCCAGTGAGGGCACCAAAATGCTAATTCACGTCCTTTTGTGGCAAGGTCAGTTGCCCAGGCCCCACTACCGCCTCTCAGACTGGTCCAGAATAGTGGGTCCCTCCATGGAGACCACTGTAAAGGTGAATGGAGTGTCTACAAGAGCTGTATTAGACAGTGGCTCCCAAGTGACAATTATGTTCCAGGATTGGTATCAGAAGCATTTGTCAGACGTACCCTTACAACCATTAGAAGGACTGCATGTATGGGGTTAAGTGAGAAGGCCTACCCTATTCCGGGTATATCCGAATTGGCTGTCTTTCCCCACCTCCGTGGCTGGAGTGGCGAACAAGTAGAGACCCTAGCCTTAGTGTGTCCCCCACTGGACTGTATGATGGTGTCCCTTTGTTGATTGGAACAAATGCTCATATGTTCGGAAGGCTGGCACAGTTGTGTTATGAAAAACAGGGGTCAAAGACTAGTAGAGCTTTAAGAGTTCCGGCTTTAATTAAGAAGGCCTATGAGGCACAGAGATGCTGAAAAACAGAACCAGAGGAACCGGTCGGAATTGTATGGAAGAAGGATCCTGAGTCTCTGATCCTGGCGCCAAATGCCCAGTGTACCTTACAGGAGAGGTCCGTATCAGAAAGGATGTTAAGAATAAAATATTAATGTTGGATGCACCAGGCGATGGAAAATTGCCAGAGGGACTGCTGGTCAAGCTTAGTATTTTGCCCGCTAGAGCCCATGCTTATGCCAGAAGGTAATGGTCCAAGTTCATAATGTGTCTGAAAGAGACATTCGAGTAAACAGAGGTTGCATCCTGGCTAATGTGCATTTTGCAGACACTGCAGTGCTACCCAGCAGCAAGAGTTCAAGGAAGAATGACAGAGTAACGCCTGACTTGTTTGATTTCGCGACTCCCAGCTGCCAGCTGAATGGAAAGTGAGGATCAGTGAGAAGCTTGCCCAGAGAGACCAGGTGTTTTCTTTAAAGGAATGGGATGTAGGATGCGTGCAAGGAGCTGAGCACAATATCCGCTGCATGACGAAAGACCATTTCGTGAGAGGTCTCGACGCCTGGCACCTGCTGACATAGATGATGTGAGACCGGCATCTGCAAGAGATGTTAGCTGCTGGTGTAATACAAGAATCCAGAAGCCCTTATGCTTCCCATTGTGGTAGTGAGGAAAAAGAATGGAACAGTAAGGATGTGTGTGGATTATCGCACCTTAAACGGCGGACTATCCTGATCAGTACACAATGCCCGCATTCAGGATGCCTTGGACTGCCTAAACGAGAGCAAGTGGTTCTCTGTGCTGGATCTCCGCAGTGGGTACTACCAGATCCGATGGCCCCAGAGGACCGTGAGAAGACTGCCTTATCTGTCCGCTTGGCTTCTATGAATTCATGAGGATGCCTCAAGGGATTTCAGGTGCCCCAGCCACTTTTCAACGATTGATGGAGCGTGCAGTGGGGGACATGAACTTACTAGAGTGCCTGGTATACCTAGATGACGTTATTGTGTTTGGCAGCTCACTGGAGGAACATGAAAGCAGATTATTTAAGGTATTGGACCGACTGGAGGACTTTGGCCTTAAACTGTCCATTGATAAGTGTCAATTCTTTCAAACATCAGTAAAGTATGTGGGACACATAGTATCCACCGAGGAATAGAGACCACCCAAGTAAAGTTGAGGCCTTGACCACCTGGCCACAGCCCAAAATCTAAAAGAACTGCAAAGATTCCTGGGATCTCTGTGGTTATTATCGGCGCTTCATCAAGGACTATTCAAGAGTGATCCGCCCTTACTTAACCTTACTCAGGGTATCCCCAACCCACAAAATACCAAAAGTCACGCCTCAAGACTGAAAGAGTGTTGTCATCCAAGTGGAAGTATTTGGGCCCGCCGGACTCCTGATTGTGAGACTGCTTTTCATGAGATCATATATCAACTTACCCATGCTCCAGTGCTGGCCTATGCCGATCCAAGAAAACCTTACGTCCCTGCACACTGATGCTAGCTTGCAAGGGTGGGGGCTGTGTTGTACCAAGAGCACGAGAATGGCCTGAGACCAGTGGCCTTGCCAGTAGAAGCCTGACCCCATCCGAAAAGAACTATCCTGTACATAAGTTAGAGTTCCTAGCTTTGAAGTGGGCTATTGTTGACCAATTCCATGAGTACTTGTATGGGGCTAAAATACTAGTAAAACTGACAATAATCCTTTGACCTATGTGCAGACCTCAGCTAAGTTGGATGCCACTGGCCATAGGTGGCTTTCTGCATTATCTACATATGACTATGCTCTGAATACCGAGCAGGTCTGAACCACATAGATGCTGATGCTCTCTCCGGAGGCCTGTTCCCCAGAATGATTGGGTCCGATTGGCAGAACCTGACATTCGGGCACTCTGCCGAAGTTTGACAGGGAGGAACAAATGTCCACGGACGCAGTGGACTGCATGGTGGATTGCTTGGGAGCCTCTGAGAATTGCATACCTGCTGCTTATTGCCACTTTTCTGCAATAGACATTGGTGCACTGCCTCAGCTGGACAATGACAGTATTAAGTGGGCTCAATCCCGATCCCATGATCAAAGCAGCTTTAGAAGCCCTCACGCAGGAAAAGATGTGTCCAAATTACGCTCCACTGATTTGAGAACTGCACTGTTATACAAAGAAGGTCCTAAGTTGAAACTGATCAATAAACTGTTATACAGAGAAACAGTAGACAGAGGGACAAGTAGACAAACAACAACTAGTGCTGCCCACTGCCTTTCGAGACTCAGTATTGAGGTCCTTGCACAACCACATGGGGCACCTTGGTATAGACAGAACACTTGACTTGGTGAGATCCAGATTCTATTGGCCTAAGATGGGGGCTGATGTGGAGCAACACATACTGAACTTGTAGTCGCTGCTTACAGAGGAAAGCTTTGCCCCAGAGGGCTGCCCCCCTTGTTAACATAACCACCAGTGCACCCATGGAGCTGGTCTGTATTGATTTTCTGAGTTTGGAGTCAGATCAAAGAAATATCAGTAATGTGCTGGTGGTCACTGACCATTTCACGAGATATGCCCAAGCTTTCCCCACCAAAGACCAGAAAGCATCCACTGTAGCCAAAGTACTAGTAGAAAACTTTTTTGTTCACTATGGGGCTCCACAAAGAATCCATTCTGATCAAGGGAGAGACTTTGAGAGTCGTCTGATCAAAGAGATGCTTTCTCTGTGGGGTGAGAAAGTCCAGAACCACTCTACCACCCCCAGGGGACCCACAGCCTGAGCGTTTCAACCGCACTTTGCTAGATATGCTAGGCACCCTGCACCCAAAGGACAAGCCTAGATGGAGCCAACAAATTAGCACCCTGGTACATGCTTATAACTGCACCAAAAGTGATGCCACTGGGTTCTCCCCCTACCGCCTGATGTTTGGAAGAGAAGCTCGACTACCGGTAGATGTGTGTTTTGGGGTCTCTCCTGATGGGGTTCAAGCTGACAACTATTTACAGTATGTGCAAAAGTTAAAGGCCCAGCTAACTCATGCGTACCAACTGGCTCAAACCATGGCTGCCAAAAGAAATCTGGCCAACAAAGAAAGGTATGATAAAAAGGTGAAAGCACAGGAACTCCAGGAGGGAGATCGGGTATTGCTAAGAAATCTGGGACTGCATGGCAAACACAAGATTGCTGACAGATGGCACCATCTCCCTCACATTGTAGTGGGCAAACTAGATGATCTGCCAGTGTACAAAGTAAGGCCTGAGAACAATTCAAAAGATGTAAAACAATGCATAGAAATCATTTACTACCCATTGGACAAATCCTGATTGAGTCTGAGCCCCAGAAGATGCCCCTCTGGACCAGTGACTAGAGCTGCTGCTAAGAAAAGATCAAGGAAGTCTGCACCTACAGAAGCAGAGTTAAAGTGTTCCCCTGCACAAGTCCCAGTTGAGCATGACTGTCAGTCCATATCAGAAGAAAGTGAGAGTGACTTTGAATACTATCCTTCTTACGAACTGAGTCAATTGTTTCGGGGCAATCCCCTAGTCAATACTGGAGACAAAGCTGGGCCTTCTGGACTGTCTATGCCCCCAGCTTCATCCCTGGAGCCAATGCTCCCAGAAAGTGAAGTGCAAAGCATCAGATCAGATGAAATGGAATCATTGTGCATGGTTGAACTGTTTGAGCTTTCAGGGAGGAAAATGATAGATTGGGGCAGACTGGTGATACACCCAGAACAAGAAGAGTATTTTGAGTGCCCTGACAGTCCACTGCCAGTGTCTGAAAGCTCTCCATGCGAGCCAAATGTTGTGGACTCAGAAACTGTAACTCCTGGAGCTGAAGTGCCCCAAGTTCTAGCCTCTCTACCCCATGGAGACTCCCTGACAAGTGAGGACAATGCTGAAAATGAGGCTCAGAGTGCAGAGACTATAACAGTTCCCCTAGAAAGACTGGTCGAGCTGTAAAGCCTGTGGTGCACCTCAGTTATGATTCACTTGGGAGGCCTGTGGACTTGCCTCTCAATGTTGTCCATAAAGGAGTGTATGTGTCCCCGAGCTCATTGCCCAAACTGAGCATCAGTGCTAACTCAAGTTACTTGTGTTGCCCTCTAGTATGGTGCCTTGCCCCATCCAGCCCCAAGGTAACTGATAGGGAAGGCCCCTCTCTTCAGGTTTCATGTACAAGAGGTAATAACTTGAGTTATGGTACAATGTGTATGTAATACTGTGTAAAGAGGACGACTGCAATGTTTCAGAAATGTGTTCTTGGTAAAATGATATATTGACTGATGATTACATGTAGAGCCTAATGCAAATGTATATGGTTGCAGTTGAAACTTATGGAGTTACTTCTTGACGCGGACGTCAAGCTTTTCCCAGGCCAGGAAGGTGTAACCCCTGCAAATGGGGTTCCCAAAGACTTCCAGGAGCTTGCTTGAATGCTCCAAGCCTGAATGGTGTTTGGCGTTTAAGCCATTTATCAGTGAGTGTTTTAGAACCTCTGGTACTGTCTCTTTAAGAGCTGTCTGCTTGCAGACATAATTAGTTTGTATGGGGACTGTGTGTTTCTTTGATTGAGTACCACTCAAGCTGCTGCCAATTCACCCCATTTTGCAGTCACTAGGAGTGCAAAGGAACCTGTCTGAAAGATGTAACTGATTGCCAGAAATCATTTACAGTAATAATAAAATTACAGTTTGTCTAACCTGCTTTCTTTGCAGTCAGAACTGTCTGCCTAGTTCCCATTCTGGTTTTGAACTGCTGAACTGGACCAATCAGTGTGGGGTAAACTAGCTCTAAAATGATGCCTTGGACGAATCAGAACTTGGGACTCATAATCTGAGCCAGCCACAAGAGGATTGTATGGGCAGTGACTCTGGGAGATGTAGTTTAGACTTGGTGCCTTTTTGGACCAACAGCAGCAGTCTATTGTGATGACAGCCAATCCAGTCAAGAACTGGGAGGAACTCAAAGGAAGTGCCCGTTTCAGTCAGTTGGAGTTCAGTTGAGATCTGAAAGTGAAGGGAAAGAAACCCTGTGCTCCTTCAGTGCACAGTTTCAGTCAAAAAGCGTGTGCAAGGCCCAGAGTTCGGTCTACAACTTGTGTAACTGCTTGTTAGGACTGAATCCGTCCTGTGAAAAGAATCAAAGGATCTCTGAAGAGTAGAAACCAGGCTCACCCTGTAGAAGACTGAAGAAATTGTTGAATTACACTCGGTCTGTCAGGAACTGAATCTGCTGTGTGTTCTCCTGGTTATTGTGCAGTAATTGCGATTGGGATACAGATGCAGCCTGCCTGGTATAGTGCTTTCTTTTTTTTACCATATAAATGTGTGAGGAGTCTCTTGGAGATCAAAAGTAGCCCTGCTGACATTGAAGGACCATATCTTCTTTGGAGGTCGTGAGTACCTAATTGGGTCGCTCCCTGTTGAATTGCCACATTAAATCCAAATGGAATTACTGTACTGCTGACTGTTCAATTTTCCTTTCTCTGTGTGAAAGGGCCCCTACCAGCTGCCACGGTTTGACTAGCCACTAGGGCCTGGGTACCCAGGGACAGTAACTGGTAGGGATAGGCCTGGACAGAGCCATAGGTAGATTATTAGAGTGATAAGCTAATTAACCTGATTTCCCCTGTCCTTGTTATATCCCTAAATAAATCAGAGCTGCTTGTTTCAGCAAAGTTATACTGCCTGAGGTATTTGTCTATGTTAAAGTACTGTACTGTGATTGTTGCACTGTATCTCATTTCACAGGAGGTCCCAGTGCCGGAACCAGACCTGGGGGTAAGTGTATACTGTGAAGGTAATTCTGATATATTGTGGGGCCACTAGTGGGAAGAAAGGGGGGTTGCAGTGTCCCAGAGGGCTGTGACCAAGTTAGTTTAACTATTGCAAACCCTGACCTCTGGGTGGAGGCACCCGCCATTGGATCCAGGCCCCTCAACCTGTTAGTGGCAAATCAGGCAGGGGTAGTAGCCCCTGGGATAGCGCCATCTAGGGGTTACATCTGCATCTGTATCCCCCACCCCCTTTCCGCAGGACTTTGAAAATAAGAATATATTGACTAGTTCTCCCATTCCAGTCAACAAAAATAAAAATAAATAAATTAGCCTTATAATTATTTTTATTTAATTGTTTACCTGGAAATTAGGCCAAGACCAGGTTTTGTTTTCAGCTGCCTCTTGGGGAAGACAGGCAACAACTGCAGTAACAAAGCAATACCTCCAAAGAAGCATTTTTTTCAACGCATAATGTTAGGTTGATGGACACTGACAGGGCTACCTCACTTTGTAAAAACTGTGTTTGTACAGTTCCTCCCCATTTTGTGGATAAATACCTTTTTGCATTATATTTTCTGGGAATACTGTAGTGCTCTATTCAGACTGGTGCCTCTTTTTTTACTGCCTTAGCAGCTGCAGTAACTAATGCATGAATTGCAACAAAAAAAACACAACACAGCTTTTTTTGAAACTCGGCTTTACGCAAACCAAAATGATTGCACACATAAGGTCTACTTTAATCCCAACAGCACCCAAACAGGAGGTGGTTACAAACTATACTTGTTATATTAACAGTGTGTCACAGTTTACAACGTCCATGCTCACAATATGGAAAACAGTAGCATGCTGTATTTCACTATAGTTTTATAGTAGTATCACTTTGGGAGCTTTTAGAGACTAGTAAAATAAAATCAATCCGAATGTCCTATTTAATGTATTTATTATATCTTATAGGATTATCGTAACATTCCTCCATTAGAAGGGACAGGCCCCTCAGTGTATGATGTGTCCATATTAACTGTGGTTTCATGGTGAGGCCAGTCAACATATTACCAGTTCAAAATGGCCAGTAAGGTACTGCTGCAGACCAAAATGCTTATGCAATGAAGAAAAAAGAGGCAACTATACACATACTAAAAAACTAGGAACTACTAGTCTCATGGGGAATGTGAGGAAGTGCTTCTTCATTGAAATATAAGGAAAACAAAGGTAATGGTATTCAGGGATAAAAAGAAATATAGAAAATTAAACTTACTGGGTGTTAATTTGGATTATGTAATTATGTAACAGAATTCCCATATTTGGGAGTGGCCTTCTCTAGTAATCAAAAGTGGAATAAACATATGCAGGCATGTGCCAACAAACTACCTCTAACTGATGCCAGCAAACTACAAAACTCAGAAAAAGGCCTAAAAGATTCAATTATATGTATGGGGCAATACGGTTATACCCATGATAAAAGCCATAAATGTAAAAATGATAAATCAACCAGTTTATGCTGCAGAAGTCTGAGGGATAGAAAACACATTTAAAATAGACATTATATTAAATAAAACATATAAACAAATGCTAAAAATTCCTAATAGCTCTCCTAGTACATTAGTTAGATCACAAATTGGACAATCAAGTTTTCAGTATATGGTACAGAGCAGGTTAATAAATTATTGGGTCAAATTAACAGCAGAAAAAAACAATTCTATACTAGAAGAATGTTTAAGGAAAAAAGAGCAGTTAGCTATTCATAATAAAATAGGTTGGTTAAATACAATACGAATACTACTTGAAACAAGCATTTGTCAATGCCGAATGTTGATTGCGTTGGTCCGTTGAGCTCGCTCACTGCCCCTCTGTCACTCACTTGTTCTGTTTCTCCTGGTGCTGCAGGCTGCTGCTGTTTTGTACTGGGCTCCTGCCTGCGTTGGCACCTTTTTCTGTCCACAAAGAAATCTGCAGCTGTCCCGACAGAGCTCCGTTGAGGTGGCTCCCCCCCACTCACTCATTCTCTTTCTCCTGGCGCTGCAGGCTGCCCTTTTGTACGGGGCTCCTGCTTCTGTTGGTGGCTTTTTCTGCCCACAAAGAAATCTGCAGAAGTCCTGACACAGGTGCGTTGAATTTGCTCACTCCCTCTCTGTCATTCGCTCGTTCAATTTCTGCCAGCGCTGCAGGCTGGCCTTTTGTACTGGGCTCCTGCCTGCATTGCCACCTTTTTCTGCCCACAAAGAAATCCGCAGCAGTCACAATAGAGCTCCGTTGAGCTCGCTCACTCCCCCTCTCTCAGTCACTCATTCTGTTTCTCCCGCCGCTGCAGGCTGTCCTTTTGTATTGGGCCCCTGGGTGCATTGCTGCCTTCTTCTGCCCACAAAAAAATCCTCAGCAGTCCCAACAGAGCTCCACTTGAGCTCAGTCACTCCCCCTCCCTCACTCGCTCATTCTGTGTCTCCCGCTGCTGCAGGCTGCCCTTTTGTACTGGGCTCCTGCCTCTGTTGGCGCCTTTTTCTGCCCACAAAGAAATCTGCAGCAGTCCCGACAGAGCTCCATTGAGCTCGCTCACTCCCCCTCTCTCACTCGCTCATTCTGTTTCTGCCAGCACTGCACGCTGCCCTTTTGTACTGGGCTCTTGCCTGCATTGCTGCCTTCTTCTGCCCACAAAGAAATCTGCAGCAGTCACAATAGAACTCCACTGAGCTCGCTTACTCCCCCTCTCTCACTTGCTCATTCCGTTTCTCCCACTGTTGCAGGCTGCCCTTTTGTACTGGGCCCCTGCATTCATTGCTGCCTTTTTCTGCCCACAAAGAAATCCATAGCAGTCCCAACAGAGCTCCATTGAGCTCACTTACTCCCCCTCCCTCACTTGCTCATTCTGTGTCTCCCACTGCTGCAGGCTGCCCTTTTGTACTGGGCTCCTGCCTGCGTTGGTGGCTTTTTCTGCCCACAAAAAAATCTGCAGCAGTCCTGACACAGGTCCATTGAACTTGCTCACTGCCCCCCTCTCACTTGCTCATTTCATTTCTGCCAGCACTGCAGGCTGGCCTTTTGTACTGGGCTCCTGCCTGTATTGCCACCATTTTTTGCCCACAAAGAAATCCACAGCAGTTACGATAGAGGTCCGCTGAGCTTGCTTTCTCCCCCTCTCTCACTCACTCACTCATTCCATTTCTGCCGCTGCTCCAGGCTGCCCTTTTGTACTGGGCTCCTGCCTGTGTTGCTACCTTCTTCTGCCCACAAAGTAATCTGCAGCAGTCACAATAGAGCTCTGTTGAGCTCACTCACTCCCCTTCTGTCACTCGGTCGTTCTGTTTCTCCCACTGCTGCAGGCTGCCCTTTTGTACTGGGCCCCTGCGAACATTGTTGCCTTTTTCTGCCCACAAAGAAACCTGCAGCAGTCCCAACACAGCTCCGTTGAGCTCGCTCACTCCCCCTCTCTCACTCACTGATTCCGTTTCTGCCGGCGCTGCAGGCTGGCCTTTTGTACTGGGTACCTGCCTGCGTTGCCGCCTTTTCCTGCCCACAAAGAAATCTGCAGCAGTCATGATAGAGCTCAGTTGAGCTTGCTCACTCTCCCTCTCTCACTCACTCGTTGTGTTTCTCCTGGTGCTGCAGGCTACCCTTTTGTACTGGGCTCCTGGCTGCGTTGCCACCTTTTTCTGCCCACAAAGAAATCTGCAGCAGTCACGATAGAGCTCTGTTGAGCTCACTCACTCCCCTTCTCTCAGTCACTCATTCTGTGTCTCCCACCGCTGCAGGCTGCCCTTTTGTTCTGGGCCCCTAGGTGCATTGCTGGCTTTTTCTGCCACAAAAAAATCTGCAGCAGTCCCAACAGAGCTCTGCTTGAGTTCACTCACTTCCCCTCCCTCACTCACTCGTTCTGTGTCTCCTGCTGCTGCGGGCTGCCCTTTTGTACTGGGCTCCTACCTGCGTTGCCACCTTTTCCAGCCCACAAAGAAATCTGCAGCAGTCATGATAGAGCTCCGTTGAAGTCACTCACTCCCCCTGTCTCACTCGCTCATTCTGTTTCTCCTGGCGCTGCAGGCTGCCCTTTTGTACTGGGCTCCTGCCTCTGTTGGCACCTTTTTCTGCCCACAAAGAAATCTGCAGCAGTCCCGACAGAGCTCCATTGAGGTCGCTCACTCCCCGTATCTCACATGCTCATTCTGTTTCTCCTGGCACTGCAAGCTGCCCATTTGTACTGGGCTCCTGCCTCTGTTGGCACCTTTTTCTGCCCACAAAGAAATCTGCAGCAGTCCCGACAGAGCTCCATTGACATCACTCACTTCCCCTCTCACTTGCTCATTCTGTTTCTGCCAGTGCTGCAGGTTCCCTTTTGTACGGGGCTCCTGCCTGCATTGCTGCCCTTTTCTGCCCACAAAGAAATCCGCAGCAGTCACGATAGAGCTCCGTTGAGCTAGCTTACTCCCCCTCTCTCAGTCGCTCGTTCTGTTTCTCCTGCCGCTGCAGGCTTCCCTTTTGTACTGGGCCCTTGCGTGCATTGCTGCATTTTTCTGCCCACAAAGAAATCCGCAGCAGTCCCAACAGAGCTCCGTTGAGCTCACTCACTCCCCCTCCCTCACTCGCTCGTTCTGTGTCTCCCGGCGCTGCAGGCTGCCCTTTTGTACTGGGATCCTGCCTGCTTTGGACGCTTTTCCTGCCCACAAAGAAATCCGCAGCAGTCTCGACAGAGCTCAGTTGAGCTCGGTCACTCCCCCCTCCCTCACTGGCTCGAGCCTAATCTGTCCCAAACACTGATTTCTGACAGCGACTGCAGTATTCTGCACCGGAAGCGCGAAAACACATTTCAGCCAGGATGTGAAAAATGACAGCTGTATTGTTCATAAGGAGGTGTGGAAAAATGCCAGTGTTGAAAATGTGGCGTGAAAGTACTACTAATTTGCGAAGTTACAAGGCTGCGTGGAAACTGCACAACACACACTCGTAATACAGTCATTTTATGGAGTTTCATCAAAAAATTTTCCACATAGGCATTTTAAGGCCTCTGCTTATGACCAGCATCAGTGTGATTTTTTTAATGTGTCCTGAACACTGATTTCCCACAGTGACCACACTATTGTGCGCCAGAAGAGGGAAAACACATTTTGGCCAGGATGTAAAAAATGACAGCTACACTGTTCATAAGGAGGTGTGGAAAAACAGCAATGTTGAAAATCTAAAATGAAAATATTGCAAAGTTGCGAAGATATGAGCGTGCATTGAAACTGCGCAGCGCATGCTCGTAGCACACTCATTTTATGGACTTTCACCACCAAAATTTCAACATAGGCATTTTAGGACCTCTGCTAATGAACAGTGTCACTGTCATTTTCATAATATGCCCCAAACATGGATTTCACACAGCGACCGCGCTATTCAGCGCCGGAACTGCGAAAACACATTTTGGCCAGGATGTGAAAAATGACAGCTGTACTGTTCATAAGGAGGTGCATAACAATGGCGGTGTTGAAAATCTGGAGTGACAATATTATAAATTTGCAAACTTACGAGCATGTGTGCAAACTGCTCAACGCACACTCGTAAAACAGTCATTTTCTTTTATTTTTTCCACCAAATTTGCAACATAGGCTTTTTGAGAGCCCACCTCATGAACACTGGCAGTGTCGTTTCATTAACCAGCCCCGAAAGGTGATTCCGCGCAGTGACTGCGAAATCACCTTTTGGGCCCGATTAATGCCATCACAGTGCCAGAATTCATGAGGAAGGGTCCCAAAAAACCCATGTTGAAAATTTGGTGCCAAAATTCAAAAAAATGCCTGAGATATGCATCAAAGTTGAAAAAAACTTATTTATTCCATTATACGGCTTACCGGCAATTCCTCAGTTCACGGTCGGCTTTGAAGAGTGCAGACATGTTCCCAGTCCACCAAGATCATCGCGCCAGACTCCAGAGGTACAGCAAGTATAAGGTGAGGGTGGGGAGGCAGCGTCTGCGCAGTGGGTGGTAGCGGATTGTGGGAGGGGGCAGGGAGACCGCGAGGGACTGTTTTCTTTTGACAGGTAAAAAAACTTCACGGACTGTTTTTTAACAGGGCATGTGGCATGCTGGGTGGGCTCCCAGCATGCCAACGGACTCTTTTGGGGGGCAGCTGTAGCGACAGGGGATTGGGCACCCCGTCGGCACACAACAGAAGTGGGGGTGACATTATGCCAACGGGATTGGGCACACCTGTTGACACACAACATAAGGGGGTGTTACATAATGCCGATGGGGAGTGGCTCCCCATTGGCAACATCACCGGGCACTGAAGCTGACAGAGATTGGAGCCCCCGCCGCCAAACAAACACGGGGGCACATGCTGCCGAGGATTGGGCACCCACTTGGCGGGGGGTGTATATTGTTTATGAACATGGCGGCCTGCTGCCATGTTCACAAACAATATCAGCAAGAGTTCAGCCCAGCAATGGTCACTTCCTCATTGCAGCGACGGCTTACGCTTGCAAATGACGATGGCCCCTGATTGCAGCAGCTGAAACCTGAAAGAGTGTGGCATGCTGGCTGAACTAGTGTCAGCAGCAGCATGCCACGGCATTAGGAAAAGCGAGCCAAGCCTTTAAAGGCTGTGGGGGCATTGGCCACAACAGTGCCGTTCCTCCACAACCTGCTTCTGGCAACCTGCCACAATATGTTTCTTGCGCATGCGCACAATTAACATAAAAATCAATAAAATTATCTTTGAACTTGGGTAAAACAAAAAATACATTTGAAATTCACTTATACAAAGTACATCACAAAAAAAATGTAATGGATAAGTCACGAGAATCAGACTTAAGGGCCATAACAACCTTGAAAGTTGCTTCCTGATTAACTAATAATACAAAAGAACATTCTATAAAACCATACTTAGATATAGTACAAAATCCTGACTATAGAAATATAATAATGCGATATAGATTTGAAATATTTCCTAGCAACATCATAGAAGCAAGATATAACAAACAAAAAATTTGACAAAACATTGTTACTGCCCACTTCAAGAGCTAGAGGATTTAAACCATGTTGTTCTAATATGTCCATGGTATGAGCAGGCACGGATAAAATGATTGAGGACATTTATAGGAACACTTTATATGCCAACAAGGTATGTCTTATATCTTTTATTCAAGTCAGAGAATAATGACATTTTAAATAATTTAGCATTATATCTAATGGAAATCAATAAAATAAGGAAAAATGTATACAGGGATCTGTAGTGCAATAAGATAGTACTATAATGTACATTTTAAAAGGGGGCATATATTTAGAAAAGCACAATTTCATGCTTCTTATAAGTATTTATGGAAAAATGTATTTTGCTATGTATTTGTGAATTATGTAATAATTTGGTATTTTATTGAAATGTATATTGTATTTTAAGTGTTCCTTTTTGTAATGGCAGACTGCTGAACAAATAAACTTAAACTTGAATCTTCATGGACAGGGTGGCGGATGCATGGAACAGCCTCCCCACAGAAGTGGTAAGGGTGCAAACAGTGAGGGCATTCAAGAATGCATGGGATAGACACAAAGGGACCCTAGCAATGATGAGGAAAGGGTGAACAAGGGACACTTGGGGTGTAGGGTATATGGGCAGACTAGACGGGCCAGGCGGTCTCCATCAAATTCTTTGTATCTGTGTCTCTAGGAACAAGAAACAAGAATTTAATATAGAAGTTACTGAAAACAAATATTATGAGCGTCTCACCAAAGCCCTCCCCAAGGGTCCTGTCATACAGTCATTATTAGATGTAATCCCAAATTCTCTACTGGGTCTGAATCAGATCAGTATATAAAATCCAGACTTTCCACGCCTCAGTTAACTTTTCCTCTGTTAGGCAGAGTCTTACTGTGAGTTGTTCCATTCTGAAACCTGGGACACTCTTTCACTTCATTCAACCACTCCTGGAGCCACTGGATCCAGCCAGTGTGACATCAGGGTCCTAAGGGCTGCCATGACCATGCATTGGCAAACCTCTCTCCCTTTCCATGATGGCATTCCTGGGACCTTAATTCCTATTAGATAGTGGGAGAAAGCATCAGCATCTGTACCCCCCCAAACCCTAGAAAGCTCCTGCCTGATTTGAGTCTAGAAGTCCACCAATTTCGGCAAGACCACAGCATGTGGAAGTGTGTACCCTTTTCACCACAGTTCTGCCAGCTTCTGTCAGTGGTCGTGGTCCCAAAATGTTTGGTAACTGTCAAGACACAAAAAAACCTGGTAAAAATCTTTCAGCAAAATTCCCTCCAGCTTTGTGAAGCCGATACTGTCCATCTCTGCAGGCACTCACCCCACTGCCCATCAGAGATAGGGACCCCAGCCTCCTCTTGTCATTTATCCCTTAGCTTCAGAAGGTTACTCCTGCCAGCTTTTAACAATAGCTTGTACATCATAGAAATGTATTTAGATCTGTCCTTAAGACCAGTTTAAAATTCCTCCCAGCACGTTTTGTCATGCTTGATGAGCTGGAGTCTGATGGCTTCCAATAGGTAGCTTCGCACTTGCAGAAACCAGTAGAAGTCCACCATAGACAAAGAGCACTTAGTTTGGAGATGCTAGAATGACATGCAATGGTCCCCCCTAGAAGTTGTTCGTATCTAGTTAATGCACATTTATTCCACTTTCTAAATCCTCCATTTGTAAGGCCTGGCACAAAAGTTAGATCCCCTGTGAAACACAATACAGTTTATGCTGACATTATTTGAATACATAGAAACATAGAAGCATAGGAATTGTTGGCAGATAAGGACTGCCAGGCCCATCCAGTCTGCCCGTAAGCCCTATACTTGTTTGAGGCCTCTGATCCTATCTGGTCAATGGCTGTTTAAGACTCCGTGCCACCTCTAAGGTTCCCTTATGCCTGTCCCAGGCAGGTTTAAATCCCTCCACTGTCTTTGCTCCCACCACCTCCTGCAGCAGGCTATTCCATGTGTCCACCAACTTCTCTGTGAAGAAAAATGTCTTCACATTTCCCCTCAACCTGCCCCCCTTCAATTTCATATCATGCCCCCCATTCTTGTACTCCTCCTATACTGAAAGATGTCTCCTTCCTGTACCTTATTTATGTCCTTTAGGTACCTGAATGTTTCTCTCATGTCACCCCAATACATTTATGCAAACTGAGTAAAATAAAGGAATAATGCACAACAGGGTGTGTGTCGTGCTGGGATAGTGCCACGCCTGGGGTGGTTGGGCACAAGGCCGTAGGCCGAGTGCGTCCAACGTCCCAGGCGTGGTTATCACCACAAGTGCCTGAGTATTATTCCTATTATACAATTCGTTGTTGTTATATGGAATAAAAAAATAATTTTAAAGATGCTTTTGTTAGTGTAGAAAAATATTTTTGTTTCTTAAGAGAAGATGAAAACAGTCATCAAGTAGCAAATAATCAAGTGGCTCTAGTGCCAAACAATCATCTAGAGGTTCACAGTGAGGCTGAGACTAGACCTGTGGTGTTATGCTGGGATAATGCCATGGGTACAGCTCCAGACTGACCAATCACAGTTCAAGATTCTTTCTTGCCATTGTATAATATCTTTTTTAAAAATACAATTTTTATCCACTGTAGAAGGTTTGCAGGATTGGTAATATAATGTTATGGCCAGTGGTGGTGGTACTCTTATAGAACTTTATAGGGCCTCTGAGGGATGTCTCTTATGGTATAAGAAACTCTGAGCATAAGGTTTGGGCGAGAGAACTGTGAATCGAAGCTGAGCAGTTCTGTCTGCCCAAACCTCATTAGAGGAGCCTCTTATACCATAAGAGACATCCCTCAGATGCCCTATTATCTTATTATAAATCACTTGAGTTTAGCTCTAGTGATTTTTAATAAGTTTAATGTCTTCTTTTTTTTTTACTTTCTGTTTGTGCCTCTTGATCTCCAGCCCTCCATGTCTTGGGACCTCCAGGTACCTCCCAATCCCCCTGTCTCCCAGCCATGGTCACCCACCTCCACAGAGTCTTGGCTAGCCCCCCAGGTGGGGTTGGGTTAAGGCAGTGGTTCTCAAATGGTGAGGCCAGCTTCCCAAGGGAGGCCCCAAACTGTTTCAGGGGAAGCCTAGTCAAATCTGAGAATGTATAGTGTTTGAATGTTAAGTTTTGGTTGATTTGTGTGAAGGGATGAAGCAAACTGAATATGGATAATAGCAAGTGCATTTCTTTACTTATGCACAAATTGATGACCATGAAAGACCCCTTGAGCCAAAGCTTGTTTCTAGGTGTGTATTTATATGTAAATTGGTGACTGGGAAGGCACACTAAGTCAAGGCTTGTTTTTACAGTAGGCGTTTATATGTAAATTGGTTACTAGGAAAGGCACACTGAGTCAAGGCTTGTTTCTACAGTAGGTGTTTATTTATATTTAAATTGGTGACTGGGAAAGGCACACTGAGTCAAGGCTTGTTTCTACAGTAGGTGTTCATTTATATTTAAATTGGTGACTGGGAAAGGCATACTGAGTCAAGGCTTGGTTCTGCAGTACAGTAGGTGTTTATATGTAAATTGGTGACTGGGAAAGGCACACTGAGCCAGTGCTTGTTTTCAGGTGCGACCTGGCCTAAGGGTGCAGGAAGTTGCTTAACAACAGGGTAAGAGGGAAGAGATGAAGGAAACTAGGATAGTTCTTCCAGACAGAGGGAAAACAGAGTAACAGAGGTCCAAGAACGAGGTCCAAGAGTCAGAAAAATGGAGTGGCAAGGATAACCTGAGGTGTGGGGTCAGGATGGAGAACAATAAGTTGAATAAAAAATGTGAATATACTCAGTCAACTTTTAGTCTTATTTTATTCCTCGCGTACTGTGCAAAGCATGATATTTTTTCTGTGGGGAGGCCTAAACTTTTTTCCAGATTTGAGGGAGGCTCAAAATCTTTTCCATGACTTGGGAGAGGCTCACTGTCACAAAGTGTGAGAAGTAATAGGATACCCCTGGGCATTAAATCTTGTCAGGCGCTGCACATGTTGGAGAGGTGGGGGATCTGAATATACCAGGGCCATCTTCATTGCAGAGGTGCTGGGGTTTCGGTCTGTTTTGATTTTTTTCTACCCTAGAATGTCATGTGCAGTGATGTCAGGGCATGCCCGTGCATGCCATGCCAGTGTCCACACGCTGATGTCTGCAGCGTCTCCCCCTCCCCAGTCCACCTCCAGCTGCTCTGCCACTTATGATCACCCAGCTGGCAGTATCACAGCAGAGAACAGAGCCTTCCCTTCCCAGAGGAGGAGAGTGAGAGGATAAGAGGTACAATGGCTCTGAACACTGATTGGCCAAAATTACATTAGGGATTTATAATCATTTTAAGAGTGTTTTCTCTTATCTTCTTCTGGCATCAGACAAACTCACTTGAAACCACACTTAAAATTAAGATTGCTACTGGCAGCCTTATTAATATATACATTATACTAATTTGCTAGGTTCAAACAGAAACTTGAAAATTAGAAACTTTGGTTTGGAATAGAACTGGAAATGGTTTGCTCATCCCCAGCTTGAAGGGATAATAGTTTAAAGGGAAGTGGAGTACTGCAGGGCTTGGTACTGGGTCCCAACCTTCTTACATTTTGTATAAGGGACATGCATTTTAACATCCCCAACTGGCTAAATAAATTCACTGATGACATGAAATGAGATCCAGCAGACTGTAAGGCAGCCGTTGACTCCCCACAGTTGACCAGAATAGTTTAGCTATATGGATGGAGCAGAATGGCATGAAGTTCTGTGCTAGGCTAGGGAAAAAAAAAATTGAGAACTCAACTCCTAGTTGCATGGAACTTTCATAAATTTGATTAATTCAATTCTTTTCACCATTAAGGCACACAAACACTGAAATTTCATGGATAATATCCACTTTTTCAAGGTATGGTGGTCATTTGTTAATGAAATGAAAAATAAGCTATAAATAAAAATAAGCAACATAAATCAAATTAAAAGTATGCAATAGTGCAAATCCCTTTACCACTCACAAAAAATATTTAAATATTATACAGCTTGTATACAAAACACCATAGTTGCGATTCAAACTATGTACAATAGCTGTACATTATACATTGCTTGACGTTACATATGTAGTATATGCCAGTCAGTATGCAGGCAGATGACCGTTATACCTTGAAAAAATGGATGTTATTCATGAAACATCAGTGTTTGCAAGCATTAGGGGTGCCAAAAAATTGAATTAATAAAATGTATTCAAAATGCCATGCAAATAGAGTACAGTTCTCATTAAACTTACTGTGCAACCAGTCAACAGACAGTTAACATTTAGTAGTAATAATTTTATTTTTTGAGTTTCCAATCCCAGAGGCTCTGGGCACTGTACATCATAATATAACACATATAACCAAAACAACATAACACTTGAACTTAAATACAGACAACTTAAAACATTAAAGTGCAAATTTAGCAGCCAGGATAACTTAAAACTAAGACCAGTGGGGCTAAATCAGATTAAAAGCTGACTCAACAGGTAGGTCTTTAGGCTTCTCTTAAAGGCTCCACTGAAGGAGCCTCCCTCAGAAGGAAGTTCCACAAGGCCAAACCAGCTACCTCAAAAATGCAGTCACCCAATGTCTTGAACCTGGCAGTGGGAACCTCTAGGAGGCTCCCTTCAGATAGCCGGAGAGGGTGAGCTGCATAGTAAGGAGACATGAACTCACTCAGATAACCCAGGCCCAGTCCAGTTAGGGCTTTGTAGGTTAGCAAACTGACCTTGAAGGAGATTTTCCACTTCACTAGCAGCCAGTGCAGGTCACACAGGACCACGGTCACATAGCATGACCTCGGAAGGCCCATCCATAACCTGGCTGCTGCATTCGGCACTAGCTGCAGGCATCATAGGACCCCTCGACTAACCCCCAGATACAGAGCATTACAGTAGTTGAGTCTGGAAGTCACAAAGGCATGTATCAGTGAGGGAAGGTCTTCCGGCGGGATCAAGGCTTTAATCTGGGAGATGTTACAGAGATTGTAAAAGCCATTCCAGACTACGGATAACACCAGTGCTTCAAATGTCAGTCTTTCATTCAGAATGACACCCAGATTATTCACCTTAGTAGAAGCCACTAGACTAGAGGAACCATGTACCAAGCCAGTCCTCTCCACTGTTGTCCCCACACCCTGCCGTCGAGCAGGCTTAGTCACTAGTACCTCCATCTTGTCCGGGTTGAGCCGCTACCAGCTAGAGCACATCCAGTCTTGAATTTCAACCAGACATAAATTCAGTACATGCACCATGCCAGCTGTCCCAGGTGCAAATTACAAATACAGCTGGGCATCATCTGCATAGCAATGAAAACCCAATTGGTGCCATCTGATGATATCTCCCAGGGGCAGCATGTACACTGTGAACAACATAGTTGAGAGGATTGAACTCGGGTACACCACAGAGCAGGGGCTTTGAGGGTGAGGAAAAATTTCCCATCACCACCTTCTGAATCTGCCACTGAGAAAGAATTCAAACCAGCTGATGACCCTACTAGTGAGTCCACAGTACTCCCTGAGATGATCTAACAACAGCTTATGGGCCACAGTGTCAAATGCAGAAGGGAGATCAAGTAGAACAAGAACTGACTGTTCCCCTCTATTTATCACTCTGAGGTGGTCATTATGCACCCTGACCAATGAAGTCTCGGTACTATGCCTGGATCTAAAACCAGACAGGAGTGACTCATAGATGTTAAAGGCCATGAGGTGGGCCTCAAATTGCAGAACCACCATTTTCTTGATAACCTATTCTAAAAATGGAAGGTTAGAGACGGGTCTAAAATTTACCTAGCAGTCCAGGTCCAAAGGTCTCACCAGTGCATCTTTCAATATGCTTGGAAAGGACTCCTCTGAAAGGGAACACAGGACTATCTCGGTAAACACTGGACCCAAGAGTCCAACACAACTCACTAGAAGGCGTGTCAGACCTGGACCCAGTTCACAATAGGTGGGCCAAAGCCCAGAAGTCACCCCACATACCTCTTCCACCAAAACCAACCCAAACTCGCCCTAGACAGGAGAGGTTCTTCTAAGACAACCTGCTCCACATTGGTAGGCTGCAATTGGGGGTATCCCAGACCTGATCAAGGACACCTTGTTGGAGAAGAAATGAGTGAACTCTTTGCACCGAGTGGATAAAAATACCTTTACTGGCTGGAGACAGGCAGGATGAGCAGAGACGGTCTGTTCCTCCCCGCCACAATCTCCCTAGAAGAAATGCTGCCTACTTATGGAGCTTGCCCTCTGATACTCACCACAGTGAGTTCTCAGTGTCAGTCTATCTCTGCCCCAGACGTCTGCCAACAATGCCCCAATCTGCAACCCAAAGCCTTCCTCTCCCTAACTTCTCCATTGAACCATGGGGATCTTAAACAAGAAGACCTGGGTCATACATGAACTGGTTCAACAGTATCAAGGACCAAGGCAACAGCCCTGTTATAGGCTACTACTGCTTCCTCTGATCCTGTCACGCATGCAGCCATCACACCTTAGAGATCCAATGCCACCTAAAGTCCTGCTTGGACAACCCCTTCAAAGGACGACAATGAACAATCTCCACAAATGGAGGATAACTTGGGGGGGCCCCACATTAGAACTTCATGGTACAGTGATCCGACCAACTGAACATATCAGTCTTGAGATTATTTAAGTCAAACCCCAATGAGAATACTAGGTCCAAGGCATGACTGTGTTGGTGGGCCACAGTGTTAACCACTTGTACAAGGCCCAGTGATAACATCAACTGGAGGAAATCTTGACCAAACTGTGAGAGTCTGACATCGAAGTCGCCCAGAACCAACCATCTGGGTGAGTCCAATACACACATGGTGACATGGTCCTCAATTTCTTGCAGGAAATCCATCTCACGCCCCAGAAGCCGGTACACAAGAAAGATCCTGCAAGCTGCATCTGGACCCCCTTCATACAGCCACACATACAAATGACAAAGTATCTCCCAGTGGGTACACTGTGAAGTTCCACTTGGATCTAAAGCATATGGCCACTCCCCCCTCCTGCAATCCCTCCCTGGGCAGTGAACCACAGAGAATCTAGCTGGGATTGGTGCATCCAAAATTGGCCCCACATCATCACCCTGCCAGGTCTCAGTGATGCAAGTCAGATTGACCATGGAAATAAAGTCCGATATAATTGCGGACCTGTTTCCCATTGATCTTGCATTGCACAACACTGCCCATAGGGGATGAGTGGAGACTGCTGGCATACAGGCTACCTGCCCACTCAGTCCGGTGGGAACCCTGAGTATGGGAACCTACCATGTGTGACCTCTCCCTCAGTCATATTTCACCCTGGGCATCTCCTGGTTCTCACCACCCTTATAATGCCCCCATTAGAATCCCCCATGCCACACCGTCTACCATCCCACCTCCTTGTGATGCCCACCTCTCTACTGTGTCTGTGTTCCACCACTGATGGGGGGGAAGTCATCAAAGGGATGGAGGTATAACAACTGGGACGGGGAGTAACTAAGCCTGAGGGGTCCCAGATCCACACACATTTCCCACTGGTCAACAAACCCACTACCCAACCAAAAACACCTACACCCTACAAACCCACCCACTACAAAATAAATAAATAAGCAAATAAATAAATAAAATAAAATCAAAAATGAGTAGGAGAATCCACTAGGAGTGTTCAGTTAAGGTGCAAATTACAAATAGGAGCAGATAGCAAGGATAGTCCAATGTAAGTCCAGCATTATAATAATGTCAACAGAAATAGGAAAACAGTCTCTGCTCTTACAAGAGAGAAAGTCCAGAAGTATAATACAGTGGAGTTAAAACCCCAGATCAGCTCTTTCACCACTGCTAGGGGAACTATGCAACAGATAAGGTCATAATAAAAAATTCAGACTCACAGGTCCTCTCACCACCTGTGGCCAAGTTCCACCATCTGCTTAGGCTGTCCCAGTCTTCTTTGTTCAATCTGGAGCCCCACAGGAAAAAGCCAAGTCCCCACATGCAACTCAAACTTGCCATGTAAACTCTGCAGCCAAAACAATGCAGTTGGTGGCTGAAATGAGTTTAAGTCCTTCCTTAGAAGACAGCCAGTTAGTTTTACCTATTGAGACTCTGCCTGCAGCCAAACAGGTCTTTCAGGATCAGTCAGTATGAGCACTCACCATGTTCTCCTGCTTGAACTCTACCCCTCTCTACAACTCCTCCAACACAGCAGCACTGGGTGACTAACCCGGCAATGTTGGAAATGGAAATGGGAGACAACGCGGACTTCCTATGCAGAAAACAACATCCTGATGCTGAATCTTTAAAACGACTACACTGCTGCCATTCTCAACAGTGCACATACACAAGCAGAAATAAATGAAAGCACCACAACTGAAATACTAAACTGGTCTTCTCTGAAAATAATAAAAAGCTAACTCCTAAACTGATTCACTTTAAAAGTCCTGTCTCACTCTGTGTCCCTAATCTACACACTAACTACTACCGATATCTAAAAATAACTGCTGAAAGCACAAATTTACATTTGTGCTTACTACTGTAACCCCTAGATGGCGCTATCCCAGGGGCTACTACCCCTGCCTGATTTGCCACTAACAGGTTGAGGGGCCTGGATCCAATGGCGGGTGCCTCCACCCAGAGGTCAGGGTTTGCAATAGTTAAACTAACTTGGTCACAGCCCTCTGGGACACTGCAACCCCCTTTCTTCCCACTAGTGGCCCACACAATATATCAAATTACCTTCACAGTATACACTTACACTTGGGTGTGGTTCGACACTGGGACCTCCTGTGAAATGAGATACAGTGCAACAATCACAGTACAGTACTTTAACATAGACAAATACCTCAGGCAGTATAACTTTGCTGAAACAAGCAGCTCTGATTTATTTAGGGGATATAACAAGGACAGGAAATCAGGTTAATTAGCTTATCACTCTAATAATCTACCTATGGCTCTGTGCACAGGCCTATCCCTATCAGATTACTGTCCCTGGGTACCCAAGCCCTAGTGGCTAGTCAAACTGTGGCAGCTGGTAGGGGCCCTTTCACACAGAGAAAAGGAGAATTAAACAGTCAGCAGTACAGTAATTCCATTTGGATTTAATGTGGCAATTCAACAGGGAGCGACCCTGAATTAGTACTCCGACCTCCAAATAAGATAGGGTCCTTCAATGTCAGCAGGGCTCACTTGAGGTGCACAAACCTCTTCACACATCCATATAAAGCACTATACCAGGCAGGCTGCATCTGTATCCGATCGCAATTACTGCACAATACCGGGAGAACACACAGCAGATTCAGTTCCTGACAGACCGAGTGTAATTTTCAGCAATTCCTCCAGTCTTCTACAGGTGAGCCTGGTTTCTACTCTTCAAAGAGATCCTTTGATTCTTTTCCAGGACAGTTCAGTCCTAACAAGCTGCAGACCAGAACTCTGGGCCTTACACACGTTTTTGACTAAAACTGCACACTGAAAAACACAGGGCTCCTTCCTTCTTCACTGCAAGCTCAACTGAAACTCAACTAATAAACCGGGCACTTCCTTTGAGTTCCTCCCAGTTCTTGACTGGATTGGCTGCCACTCACAATAGACTGCTGCTGTTGGTCCAAAAAGGCACTGAAGTCTAAACTAAATCTCCAAGTCACTGCCCATACAATCCTCTTGTGGCTGGCTCAGATTATGAGTCAAGTTCTGATTCGTCCAAGGCACCATTTAGAGCAAGCTTACCCACACTGATTGGTCCAGTTCAGCAGTTCAAAACTAGAATGGGAACTAGCAGACACAGTTCTGACTGCAAAAAAGCAGGTTAGACAAACTGTAATTTCATTATTACTCTAAATAATTTCTGGCAAACAGTTACATCTTTCAGATAGGTTCCCTTTGCACTCCTAGTGACTGCAAAAATGAAGTGAATTGGCAGCAGCTTGAGTGGTACTCAATCAAAAACACACAGTCCCCCATACAAACTAATTATGTCTGCAAGCAGACAGCTCTTAAAGAGACAGTACCAGAGGTTCTAAAACACTCACTGATAAATGGCTTAAATGCCAAACACCATTCAGGCTTGGAGCACTCAAAGCAAGCTCCTGGAAGTCTTTAGGAACCCCCATTTGCAGGGGGTTACACCTTCTGGCCTGGGAAAGCTTGGCGTCCGCGTCAAGCAAGTACTATAAGTTTCAACTGCAACCATATACATTTGCATTAGGCTCGCATGTAATTGTAACCCCTGCAAATGGGGGTTCCCAAAAGACTTCAGGAGCTTGCTTGAATGCTCCAAGCCTGAATGGTGTTTGGCATGTAAGCCATTTATCAGTGAGTGTTTTAGAACCTCTGGTACTGTCTCTTTAAGAGCTGTCTGCTTGCAGACATAATTATTTGTATGGGGGACTGTGTGTTTCTTTGATTGAAATACCACTCAAAGCTGCTTCAGGACCGGATGTCTGGGTCACAATCTGTTTTCCAGTGCGGCGGCAGTTTCAAAATGGTGCATCCAGGAGCAACTGTACAACAATAAATAACTAATAAAAGGTTATCGCTATTCATTTTAAACTATATTGGTTGTTTTAATCAGGCGTTTTTGCAGCCCTGGTGATTGCCCCCACAGTTTAGGACAGCCTTCCTTTAAAGACAATGGAAAAGTCTCCTTTAATTGTTTATGGGATGCTTTCAAAGCTTTCATGAGAGGCAGGATTATTAGTTTCTCTACCGCCAAGAAAAGGGAAAGAGATAAAGACACTGAAGTCTTTCAATAGAAAGCAGAACACCCGATTATCTGCCACACAGATGTCTTCACTGCAGCCACTCACTGATGGCTTTCTGTGCGGAGCAGGGCTGTGTATTGAGAGTCCTTTCTAAAATCTATAGAGTACCCGATATATCCACCAAAAAAATAAACATCATGATCAAGGAGTAAAGGTTTTTTTTTTTTTTAAATGTTTCAGGAAAGGAGAAAAAAATGCTCACTCCCCCTAGAGAGTCAAACACAGCACCCCTGATCTAGAGACAGGGACTTAGCCCAGCAAGCCACAAACACTGCTTGCAGAAAATAATGTTTTTTCTTAACCTTTCAAGTCAATAGCAGACAGTAATAGCAAACACATAATTAGATTAATGGGAGTTGTGAATGAGAACATGTCATTGGTGAAGTGTTAAAAATGACAGCTTGTTAGCTTTCTATAAACAGTGTTTGTGGTTTACTGGGTTAGATTCCTGCTTCTGATGCTGGGGTTCTGGGTTTGAATCCCTATGAGGGAGAGTTTTTCCTCCAGTCCTGAAACTTTAAAAGAAGGATCCTTTGCTCCATGATCATGTTTGTTTTTGGGTGGATATATCGGGTACTCTATACATTTGAGAGGACTCTCAATACACAGCCCTGCTCCTGCACAAAGCCATCAGTGAGTGGCTCAGTCAAGATGACTGCATGGCAGATTGTCCCATAGGATCATCAGGTGTTCTGCTTTCTATTGAAAGACTTCAGTGTGCAGGGCTTGGGAGTAAGCAATGAGGGGCGGAGAGGTGACAACATAGACTTCATTTGTGTGAATGCGCCAGTGGGAACAGAAGTTTAAAAACCCAAACCCAGTAGCTCAAAAAAGCATTACGTGCAATCATTCAGGCAAACAGCACCCCCGCCCCAAACCACTTCCACTACCGGCAATCTCAAAAAAATGTAATTAAATAAAAAACTCAAATGCAGTGCACTATTTCTTTCAGTAACTATTAATGCAGACTTCAGACTTTATATACTCACTTCATAGTGTAATATTAACTAGCTACAATATAAAATGGCACTGCCACTAACCTGTGACAACTCGGATTTTTAAATGTATGAAATGACTATATGAACTGCCTGCAGTACCTAACATCAAAACAAAAACGAAACTAAAACCCTTCTGAGTATATTTTAATTTAACGCTATTTTACAGCAAACAGAGTATTAATAGGCTCACGCTATTCACCAGAGACTGTCAGACTCCAAAGCTGTCATTCAGACTCACTGGACGAATGTATAGGAGTGCCACACTAATAAGACATGTGCATAGAGACAACAAGCAGAATCAGCAGTGTTCTTTCTTTAATTAAAGTCACTTTCACTGCTGATTCTGCGTTCCAGGCGGCAATGATTTTTTTCAAAACAGGTCTGTTTTTCTTACTTGCAGGAAACACACAACTCAGGGAGCTGAAAGAAATAAAAATAGAATCAAATAAAGAAACACAGCACTATAGGTAGGCAAATCTCTTTATTTAACAGGACTGCTTGAAACCTGTAAATAAAAAACACACAAACAAATTGAATACCTGCTCTTTAAGAAGAAGGCAGGGCAGAATTTGATTCCTGGTATTTCAAATACTATGGGTGCTACTGAAGTTTCAAACAAAAAGTAAGTTTAGTTTTTGAGAATTTTTTTAAAAACTGTACTCGGACTCGAATAAACAACCTTCAGTGGAGTCACAGTCTTTTCTGGACTCAGTAACTCTGCTGGAACTTAATGAAGCGAATAGGAAGGTTTTAATGCCTCCTTCTCTCGAGTAGAATTTGACAATATTATTCAAACTCTTCATCCTATTAAAACCCTAGGCCCAGATGGATTACCAGGGGAGTTTTATAAGGTCTTGAGTACAAAAGTTAAAGACTACCTTTTTAAAACTCTTTCTGTCTCATTTGCCTCAGAGGCCTGCCTGACTCTATGTACGAGCATATATCACCTTAATTCTGAAAAATGGGAAAGACCCTCTTCAGTGCAAAAACTATAGGTCTGTTTCTCTGCTTAAGGCAGACTATAAGATTTTGGCTGAGCTTTTAGCCTGTAGACTTAAGACTTGTTTGACTAAACTATTGGGGGAAGAGCAAGTAGGTTTTGTCTCTGGAAGGAATGGGGCTGAAAACATAAGTAGACATTTAAATATAATCTGGAAGGCTAACAAAATAAGGAATCCAGCAGCTGTGCTGGCCTTTGACTTTCATAAAGCCTTTGACTCTCTAAAATAGGAGTACCTTTTCCAAGTATTTAACAAATTCAAACTGGGGAACACACTTACTACATGGCTGAAAATTCTCTATAAAAAACCCTCTGCAAGAGTAATTACTAACGGATTTATTTCAGACTCATTCCTTCTTAACAAAGGCTCCAGACAAGGCTGCCCCATTCCCTTACTTTTCATTCTAGCCATTGAACCTCTAATAAGGGTTATATCTAGTGCCACAAGGTTAAAGGAATTAGAACAGGCAAGATTAATAATAAAGTTTTGCTTATGCAGATTATCTCTTATTACTATTTCAAACCCCAAAGACTCTGTAATCGCTTGGTAAAATATTTGATATCTTTGCTTTCTTCTCAGGCCTTAAACTGAACTGGGAAAAAACTCAGTTCTCTCTCTAAACTTGTGCATGAGACCAGGAGAATGCTTAGGGGTTGTTCAACCATTTTTAAAATGTTCAGAGTATCTGATGTATCTAGGCATTAAAATCTCTAAAGATACTCATAATTTAGGGAAACTGAACTTGCTCCCTGTAATAAAAGAAATTGAGCCAGATCTACAAAATGGCAAAGTCTTAATTTACCTTTTTGGGGTAAGATAAATTTAGTTAAGATGATTGTGCCCCTAAAATCTTTTACTATTTCCAGAACCTGCCCCTCAGAATAGACAAAACTGTCTTGGATCAGTTAAATAAAATAACCAGGCTCTTCCTGTGGAACTCTTCTACTCCTAGACTTTCCTTACCAAAACTTAGGGCACATAGATCAGAGGAGGCTTTGGTCTTCCAAACTGGGAGAAATATTACTTTGCCTTTTGTTTCAAACAAAGTAGTTGGTATCTACACTCCAGTTTAGAAGACTATCAGCCATTATGGGTTAAAGTTGAAAAGCAGTTATTGTTGCACTTTAAACTGTCCAACTATCTTTTATTAAGCTCCCTTGCCCTTTATGACATTTGCATTACCTCCTCTGTCTGGACAATCAAAGGATTCAACATTTATTACTATTTGAGGGACTACCACCTCTTGATGACAATTTGGAATAATGCTAACCTACTGTATAATCAGCTTTTCTATTACAGATTTTGGATGGAGTAAATTTGGTATTACAAACTTGTCTGATTTATTGGGAAAACAAGGAGGCTACTTTCCTTTGAGCTTCTCAGGGCTCGCTATAATTTACCAAGATTCCATTTGCCAATTACTTCCAGTTACAGAAGGCTTACGAAACTCATTGTTAGGCTGTAATCTACATCTGATGGGCAGGTCTGAATGGGATTCAGCTCTGAAGTTAGTTAAGATGAGGAAAAGGTTAAGTCTGATATATAAACTTTTAATGAACACCCAAGACCCCTCAATCTTTATAGCTTATGTAAAGGAAAAGTGGGAGAGAGAGATCAGGGAATCCATAACTAACTCGGAGTGGGCTTCAGTATGGGACAACCCTTACAACAGCTGCAGGGAAGTCCAAGGTAGGAAAATACAGGATAAAATTTTACATTTTTATTACTATTCACCTAAGAGACTAGCCTTCCTGGGTTTCAGACAGAAGGAAAATGCTGGAAATGCCAGAGGAAAGATGCAGACCTTCTCCATATGCTCTGGTCCTGCCCCTGTATTAAAGGGATCTAGGATATGATCCATAAAGTCTGTGAATCTGCCCTTGGAATAAAAATCTCCTTTACCCCTAAATTCCATATTCTTGGGATAAAGGAAGGTACTGGGATTTTAAACAAACATCAGAATTTCGTCATATGGTCAGCTGCTCTGTCTCTTAAAAGAATTTTACTTTCTCACGGGAAATCACCTAACCCTCCCGGATATAGTGAATGGGCTAATAAAATGAGTGAGGTAATTAATAATGGAGGATTGGCTTTACAAATTATTGGTAAAAGTGAACTGTTTGATAAAATATGGGCCCCATTCCTAAACCATCTTGTCATTCAATGATATTAAGAATAATTACAAATGTATAAAGCAATATTCAGGCCCGGATATTCAAACTGTGCCATTCTGAGGCGCAAGCCCTTGCGCTGCTCAAAATAGTTGTGCAGGGGTGTGGCCGGGGCGATATTCAAAGGAGTTGCGCTATTGAGCAACTCCTTTGAATATCACCCCCCAGCCACAGCCACTGTGCATACGGCGCTGATGGAACTTGCGCCACCGCCAAGTTGTCAAGGTTGAGCGTTAAGCTTGCGGTGGCGCGAAGTACCATTGCGCCATCGCAAATTTCCGATATTCAAAAGGTGACATGCAAATGGGGCCATAATTCATGCAAGGTGCAGGGGGCCATTTGCATCTGATTATAGCTCCATTTGCATGCCATTAGCATGTAGTGCGCCGATCCCGAGGACTTGTGCCTGGCACGCCCTGCCAGGCAGCAGCCATCGAGGACTGGCGCCACCAGCTGTCGCGGGCAAAGCGTGAAAACAACCCCGCCTAAACATCTCCCAATGCCCGATCGCGGGCAGAATGTATAATGACAACCCCCAAACATCTCCCAATGCCCGATCGCGGGCAGAATGATGAAAACAACCCCCAGTGCCCGATCGCGGGCAGGCAAAACCCCCAACCCGACTATCTCCCTGGTGGTCCAGTGGACCGTAATGCCCGATCGCGGGCAGAATGTCCAGTGACAACCCCTCAAACATCTCCTGGTGTCTAGTGTCCGCCACCCCACCCACGAAGCCCCACCACCGGCTCCCCCTGGCAGCGGTGAGTGCCAACATCCACCCGCCTGCCGCCCGCGCCCGCCGACTGACTGTCGGTAGGGCTGCGCCCGGTGGTGCAGAGGCCAATGGGCGTGCAGCCGAACGATCAATCAGCGAGCGGCGGGCGGGTAAGTGCCGCCCGCCAGCTGCCAGAAGGGAAAGCGAGGTGATGGGGCTTCATGGTGGGAAGAACATGAACGCCGGAAATGTTTGAAATTTGTTCACTGGACATTCGCGATCGTCTGACCACTGAACACCAGGCTGACCGGGCAGAAGGTACATTCTGCCAGCGGGCGTCGCTGAGGGGCTGTTCCGTTCTGCCAGCGATCGGCCGACAAGGGGAATATTTGAAGGTATCGTGCCACATACTACCCTTGACCGCGTAAGAATAAGCTGAAGGTGTCTACATTCTGCCGTCGATCGGGCATTGAGAGGTGTCAGTATACATTCTGCGCGATCAGGCATTGGGAGATGTTTGGGGGTTGTCATTATACATTCTGCCACGATCGGGCACTGGGGGGGGTTGTCAGTATACATTCTGCCCGCGATCGGGCATTAGGGAGATGTTTGTGCGGGGGGTTGTTTTCACGTTCTGCCCGCAATCGGGCTGGTGGGGGCACAGGGACTGAGTTGGGGGCCAGCCACGGGTGGCAGCTGCTGTGTTGCGCCCTGCAATACAGCAGCTCACCTGTGGGTGGCCCTCAACTTGATCCTTTTTTTTTTGGCTCAAAGTTGTGCAGGCGCAGGTTGGGGGTTGCGCCTGCACAACTCTGCACAACCCGACTGAATATCGGGTTGTGCAGTTTATGCATGGTTCCTCCCCCTCCTGTTGAGCATGCATTCATTTGCATTGCGCTGTTGCTCAACCTGTTTTCAGTGGCGCAACTGCCTCCTGCTGAATATCGAGAATGGCGCATATGTAGGAATTCTGCGCATGAACTCCTGCGCATGGCGCAACCCTTTTGAATATCTGGGCCTCAGTGTTTATTCTGTGTTGTACTTGTTACTTCTTGATTGAGGCAATAGCTAGGAATGATTTGTTTACTTATATAGTGAGTTTTTGTCTCAATTTTATATGTATGTAAAGCTTATTTTATGGGACCTAATAATCAGTTATACATTGAGTGCCTTATGAATATTGCACCATTGTATCAGATATTGTGGTTCTCACAATAAAACTCAGCCTGGGTAACAAAACACTCCACATCATCTCGGCCTACATCCCCCCGAGAAATCAAAAACTCGCATTTGACTCTATTCTCCAAGTCATCTCCCATCTACCCAACACTAGCGAAGTCATCATTATGGGGGATTTCAATGTAAACTGGTTATCCCTGGCCTCTTCCAGCTACAAAGATGCTGCCGGCCTTTGATCTCACCAACTAGTCACCTCCCCACCAGAAGGGACCTCAGATCCGGGACCTTCACCCTCCTGGACCTCATCTTCACCAACCGGCGGAAACCTCTCCGATGCTACAGTACTCCTGATGCTATCAGAGCCACTCTCAGTAACACTTCTGGTGAGTGCGTGCAAGGTCACCCCAGCACTCCCTAAAATCTCCTGGCAATGCAGACTCAAAAAGGCGGTTTAAGAACCTTAAAGCCCACCTAACCAACAGCAACTGGCTACCCATTTACACTGCCCAGTCAGTTGACTTCCATACAAGCTCACTTCATAACCACCTTCAACAAAGCCTGTGACTTATCGCCCCTTTTCTAAGCTAGTTGTGAAATCCAGATCCACCCTTGGATCCACACCCCACTACTAAGCCTGCTTCAGCAAAGAGATAACCTCTGGCACAAAGCCATAGACTCCCAAAGCACCCTGGATAGACAACTCTACAGGGAGGCTACTTAATGCATACATGGGCTTTGTGGCGAAGCCTCTACTACCAACACACCTAACCTCTACCTGGGGTGATGGGAAAAATTTTGGGACAACATAAGGAGCTCAGTGGCAAATCCGCCTCCCACCCCACGCAACTCACTATTAATGGTGAGGTCATTCATGATCATCCCACTATCGCTGAAGCCCTTAACTCGGCCTTCTCTGATCTCTCCCACATCCTCCCTCCTCACTCCCCCAACTCGAGTTCTACCAATACCCCCCTTCCGGCTTCGAGTCATCACCTACCACGAGGCAAAATGCTATATTACCAGGGCTATCTCTAATACCCGCTACAGCAATGACTCCCTTGATCTTAAACTCCTGAGGCTCTCCCTTGATGCCACGCTACCGCACCTCACTAAAATTCTTAACCTCTCGCTCTGCCTTGGCCAGTTCCCCTCTACCTGGAAGAGAGCCATAATCACTCCCATCCTGAAGGGCGGTGACCCCACTAACACCAGCAACTACAGACCCATCTCTATACTTCCACCTCTCTCCAAAGCCCTAGAAAGAATAGTCTCTGACCAGTTAACCGAACACCTAACTAAGCATATGCTCCTCAGCCAGGAGCAGCATGGTTTCCGCTCAGGTCATAGTACCATCACCGCTCTCACAGAGCTCACCTCGTTCCTACACGAAGCCCTCGACCATGGCTCAATTGCGGGGCCATATCGTGGACCCTAACCAAGGGCCTTGACCACGGTCAGTCACGAGCTTCTGCTTCAGGTCCTCCCTAAACTAAATGTGGTCCCGAGACATTGACCTGGTTCAAGATTACCTCTCAGGCCGTCGCAACAAGTCAGGATATGCTCCACCCTCTCCACCCCTAAAACAGTTTCCTCTGGGGTCCCTCAGGGGTCTATCCTTGGCCCACTGCTGTTCACCCTCTTCCTAAACTCCCTCCCTAAGGCTTGCAGCGGTCAGTTGCTCCTCTATGCCGATGATGCGGTTCTGTTCTGGAAACACGCCCACCCTACCGCCCTCCAGCAGACCCTTCAAAGGCAATTCCAGGAACTAGAGACCTGGTTCTCTGAACACCGCCTAATTATCAACTATAATAAAACTAAGTCCATGATTTTTGCCCACATCAAAGTCCTTATAGTCAGTCTGCTCTCCTCATCAAGAACGCTAGGTGCCCCTCTGGAACAAGTTTCCAATTTCAAATACCTAGGTGTCACTTTAGACACCTCCTCTCTTACCAGAGGCATACCAAATTCTCTCCTCCTCTATCAGCTCTAGGGTAGGCATCCTGTACCGACTCAAGCACTGCTTACCCCCCAAGGCTATGCAGCTCGCAGTCACCTCCTCCATCCTCTCCCTGGTGGACTACGGGATCACTATATACGGCTCTGCTGAACCCACCTCCCTGAATAGGATAAACATTGTCCTGAACAAAGCCTGCCGCCTAGTCACTGGTTGTGATAGGCTAACCCACACCTGTGATCTCTATGCGTTATCTGGTTGGTTAAACTTCCAACATCGATTACAGTTCCACACCTGCATCCTCGCAAAAAAAATACACCTTCACCTAGCCCCCGTTGGACTTTTCCCCTTAATCAGTTCTGCACCTCACAGATGCAATACAAGACTCTCTGCAAGCTCCCCTTTCCTTGTACCTCAATGTAGAACCTCTCTAGGGCAAAGATCCTTCCGATACCAAGCCCCTCTCTGGCTCAATGCGTTACCACACTCACTTTCACAGACCCACAGCATCTCTTAATTTAAAACAGGCCTCAAAGCTCACCTCCTTGAAAGAGCCATATGTGACTGCGGCTAACTCTGCTCACCCAGATGACCGCCCTCCCTCCCCCTACTCTTGACTCAGGGTCTCACAAGGCCCCACGTATCTCACCAAAATCCCCGCCTGGGTAACCCAAGATTATGCCTAACTTCCTTACCAGTCATTAAGTTTTGCCTGGACTGCTCCTTTGATTTTGTTATGTATATTCTGTCTGTTTCAAGTATGTTCTCTACTGTATCTGTCTACCCTCCACCCTTTGTAACGACGTGGAGCCTTTGCAAAAGAGTCTGTGACTCAAAGGTTTGTAATTCCGATTGTTTCAGTAAATAAATAAAATAAAAGATATTGTGTTGTTAACTTTGACCATATCCTGTGTTCTTGAAACTAATAAAATTTTTAAAGCAAAAAAAAAAAAATAGCATAACAGTAACAGGAAATAAAACACCTAAACAACTATCTTGCCAATATTTATGTGTTTTATTTAAAACTACTGAATTAGAAAAGCTAAATATATGCATAACACACAGGGATAAACTCCTAAAGGAATCTACAAATATGGGTCTCACATTGGGAAAAACTTCATACGGTGATAAAAATGCCATCTAGTCCCAGAAGATGGAAGAACTATTTAACCAAACTTTTAAGAACAGTTTTCCATTTTTATATGAGTCAGCATAATATTTGAAGTCATAAATCAATTTTAAATAACTGATTAGCAGTTTATTTCCTATGATGATACTAAATGTAAAGAAAGTATGTGTGTAGGTTTTCTAGAAGTGTTATGTTTGTTAAACAAAGTGAGGCAAGTGCTATGCATTTTCACAATGTACTAGCACTTTTACGAGCAAAACGCTAATCAGTTTTTAGAGTTAAATAAAACCCTGTAAATGCATTTAAATTAAAGAAGCCCATTTCATAAGTCCAACAATACACTCGAGTGTGCACTGTGCTGAGATAACTGCACTTCAAGAAGCTGAATGCACTCAGCCTGTGGCCTTGTGTCTTGCTACACCCCTGGCCATGCGGTTATCTCAGCACAATGCACAACCCTTTGTGTCTTATTGCTCACATATCATGGGCAGGCGTTTCAAATGGATTCCTCTCTGATCTGCCCTCTGCTATTTCCTAAAGTGGACATCCGGCTACTCTGTCTAATTCTGTCCAAAGTTTGCATGCACTTGCATCCAGAACAGTGGAATTTGCATTAAAATCATATACACATTATTTTTATGCAAATCATAACTTTTCACAACTGGATGGAACTTTTTATTCTCAATTTTTATTGAAATTTTTAATCAACAAATATACATACAAACAGAGAAATGAAGAACAAATAGTGCAGTAACAAATATTACAAAAAAGAGAACGAAAAAACATTAACAGATATAGCTAGATCCCCCCATCTTCCCCAACACTAACTGAATCTTAGGCCAGAACTAGAATAAAGTAACAACACCATAGAATATTCTTTTGTCAGAAGAATGAAAAAAAAAAAAACTAGGTAAGATCTAAATAAAATCTGTAGCTGGCCGGTAGAACAGAGGGCTGAGGTGCTGGCGCCTTACCTCATGCCATGCTGGTGACCTGGGTTTGAGAAGACCTAGGGTCATCAAGGAGCCAGCATGGAGGAGGGAGGGAGGAGGTGGGACTGAGCAGCGAAGGGCAGCTCTCCTCTCCTGGGTGGTTGTCCTCCCCTTGTAGTTCCACTCCCATCAGATGGTGGTCCAATGGGAAGCATAGATGATGGGAAGGGTGGGGTGATTGCCAGAGGTGGGGTGGAAGGGGCCGAGTCAGAACCCGGCGTGCATGTGTGCCTCCACGCAGATGCACACACGTCTGCCCGGGTCCTGGGTCTTGGGAGAAAACGGGAAAAAAACGCAAAAATTACTAATCAAAACAAAAATGTGTAAAGGAGATTTGAACTCAAATTAATTAGTAATGAGTATGAATAAAATAAACTTTAAGAGGAGTCCATATATTGAAATTGCACCAATATCATCTCATGAAGTTTACCCAGGAGGTACTGTATTGAAATCTTTGTAAGCTGTTTTTAAAGGTTGCTATTAGTTTTCTAAAACACAAATTAAGCATAATAACAGAAGACCATTCCCTAAATGTGGGTAACTCTCTATATAACCAATGCATCAGGAATGTTTGTTTAGCAGAGATTGATATCATAGCCATCATGGCCTTATCTGGTTTGCTTAGTAAAGAGCTATAATTTCCTAATATACACCCCTTTATATTGAAAGCAGTCTGCAAATTTTATTTGTCTATTACTTTCCCTTTAATGTCTGGCTTAAGTGGCTGAACCAACGGACAACTCCAAAGTATATGAATTAATGGACCAGTGTCTAAAAGAGATCCAGTACACATATCAGAGGCCAATAAATGACTTCTGTAAAATTTGAGAGGTGTCATACATGTGTTGTGCAACATGTTAAATTGCATTAAATGCAGGTTGTCCAAAGGAATATATTTATGTACATTATTCCAAATTGTCAATCAGTTTAATGAACTATTATTAAGTTGTTATGTCCAATAGGTTGGTCTGAGAATTTCTTAACCAGTAAATTATATATATATATATATATATATATATATATATATATATATATACATACATATACATATTAGCAATCGGATGAAGGTGTACAATGGCTTGTAAAAGTCTAAATAAAAATTCCTGGTAATCAGTTAGCCATGGAAATGGTCCGAAATGGGAAATTAAAACAGGTTTTAATGCACAAAGCTTGATAGTGTGCTTTCTGCTTAGATTCAATATATCCAAAATATTACTAAGTAATAGGTAATAGGTAATAGGGAGCCTTGTTACTGGATGGATCTATTGCGAATAGCTCTGAGGCGTTTTGGACAGACGTGAAACAGGCGGAGCACACGTTTGCTCCCACATCTAACCCTTTCGAAAACCTGGCTCTAGGTCTTCAAATGTTTTACCAAAGACCAAAGTGTGGCTTTAAAGCAAGCTGGTCACTTTGAATGAAACTTTGAAAGTCATGATGTGTAGAAACAATTTAGCATATATTTAATATAGTATGTGGTTACCCCTTGTTGTGTATGGATTTCCATTCTAACTAAAAAGCTGTTGTACCACAGTTCAAAGGTCTATGGTACAACAGCTATTTTAATTAAAATGGAATCTCATGCTATGTGCTAATCTACTTTTATTTTACACACACACACACACACCTCTCCATTCACACAACATTTTCTGTGATTTCAGCTATTTTCAGCAGCTAGTTGAGGGTGTATTTCTGAAGATTTAGAGGAACAAAAAAGAAGCAGTTTTTTTATGCTATGTTTCAGACCATGTACTAAACAAAATAACACATGAGCAACCACACACAACTTGGAAGTGCTTCCGTCTTAGGGTTCTGGTGACATCAGGGACCTCTTGAGCTTTGCTCTCAAGGTCCCTATGATGTCATCACGACCCCTCCACAGAAACACAGTCTTACTGTGCATGGTTGGGCATGCAATATTCTTTATATTATTCTGTATGCCTTTTCCTTTGATTCTTCATTACTAGGTTAATTTCCCTAGAAACAGGAGCTTTGTCCCTTGCAGTTGCTTAATCCCCTCCTGCTTTTTAAAGAAGTTCCCTGGTGTTTCAAATTCCTATTTTTCTGATGCACCTGAAAAAGTTTTCAAGGTTTTTTTTTACTGGCACATGTTCATTCTTAAATATTTGAAAACATTATTAGAACAATGATTTATCCTACTATGCCATGTCCAGCTAAGAATTTATACAGGATGGCAGCAAAGAAATAAGCTCCCACAGTTGCAGCTGTTGGCATCATTCAAGCACTTTACGAACATGTCTATCTGGCTTTGGTTATGCTGTTTCTTTTATATTAAAGTCCTTGTCATTATGTATGCACTTTTGAATTCTTTGATTAGCTTTCTAGCAAGTTTTATTTTTTATTTGGATTTTTCAATTATTTTTACCCTGAGCTGACCAGCTTGAAAGCTACGACTTTGAAAGCAGATATAAGCAAAAGAAGCATGGCATCCCCTATATTTCTGTCATTTGCAACATTCCCTATCATAGTCCACATCTATCAAAATAGTTTTATGAAAATGACATAGGACTGAAATGGTTTTATGCATAAAACATACAAATACTTCCCATATTTTGGAGAATGTTAGTTCAAGCGGGTGTCATAGTGTTGGTAAGTTTCTCTTTATTTTTGCATTAATGAAACAATGAAGCAAACATCATGACAAATGATGTGTCCTTGTTTCCCTTTTTTTATACTCATATTGACACCTAAAACATTGATGTTATAATTTCTTAAAACAGTCTGGCACCTATGGATTTTTTTTTCCATAAAGAGGGATTAAGTCTCACCATGTAACTTAAAAACAAGCATGACAACCCATGTTTGTTTGCTGTGGATTTTAATGGTTTAAATGACGACCATCATGTATGGGGCAAAAAAACATGAATTTGACATGGGTGTTGCTGAAATACCAGGGAATATCCTTAACCCTTTTTCAGATGTGACAATCCTCTGTTTGTGCCATCATAATAATTTCTATAGCAACACACTGTGATGTAACAGACAGAGGATTAGGATTTCAGCAGAGGATTACATAGCAGTAATAAACTTTGGGTGACACTGATAGTTGCCATGCAAATTAACCTAGTAATGAAGAGAAGTGTGTGAGGGGACAGCTGACACAGCTAGCATTGCCAGCAGTCAGAACTGATAAATGTACCTTGAGCCATGTTAAAGTTTTAAGCAGTATTAACCCTTAGGCTGCCAACAGAATTAGAATGAGTTGGAATGCTGGACTAATATGTAAGTCCACTGTAAGATGTCTGATTGTTTTTTTCTGACAAGCAAGAAAAAGTAAGGTTGCTAGCAGGGATAGTGAAATGCTTGAAAAGTAATTATAGATGTATCATTATGAGATATTGCTACAGCTAATATATATTGATAAATAAAAACATAAACGTGTTCATTAAATGTTTAAAGTCTTTCTTTTTTAACAATATAATATACTGACATGTGGCAACACATGAGAACTATATCACTAGGATCTATTTATGTTGTTCATACTCCAAGCTTTCATTTGAGGAAAAAAAAATCAAGTTTCTTCAACTAGCAGTTCAAATGTTACAGCTTCTTCAAGCATTATAAAATATCACAAAAGAGTCCTGAAAATAGTCAGAAGATACTAGTTGTCGTTCTGCCCAGGAATAAACACATTCTTTTCTAGTTTATTAAGGTCTGGGAGGTTATTCAGATGACAAAAGTGTAATGGAAGAAAAGGTTATGACAGTAAAAGGTACGGGGGGAGAGAGCTAGAAGTAGGCTAGTGTAGGTAAAGCAAAGGGAACCAAAAAGGACCAAGGAGCTTAGAGATAAATTGGAGGGCGCGCAATCCAGTTGAGCTTTGTGGATCAGGGACTAGACCTTTAAACCTGTTCCTTGGGCAAATTACAATTTCTTGGGCTAGATCACTTAGGATAGAAATGATGGGATCCCATTTATGATTTTTTAGCCCTCCTTTCTCGGTCAACAAAAATTAAATCAAAACTAAATAAATGAAAAAAATAATGTTTATGGGCAGAAAGGCAGGTGTCAGAATCAGCAGATGTCTGATCTTGGGATATTAGCCCACAAGCAGCAATGTAGGCCAGTATGAAAGACTTTCAGTGGGTAGGGGACACACATTTCAGGAGGAATGTGCAATGCAAATTTCAATAAAGGGCTCTAAAATTTCAGAACAATTTGGGACATAAACTTTGGGGACTTTAGTGTCAAAGGTGCAATTCTCAGGAGTATGGGGTGTCACATTTCATAAGGTCACGGGGTGACAATTTCATGGGTGTGTGTGCTGCAAATTTTGGGAAAGCAGAAAGAATACATTTTGTGATGTACATGCTATCAGAAATAAAAAACAATATTAATTATTGCTATTTTCTAATCAGTGTGTGCTTTATTCTAAGCTGTTAACAGAATGTTACATGTTCCAAAGACGTGAAGTCAGAAAGTCATCAACTGTGTTTCTGATGCCAGATTGATGGTATTATGACTCACTCAAGTCACAACAGCCATTTGTTCCGATGCCTCCTCACTGTAAATTGATGTAAAAATGGCTCTCCGTATAGTAAAGCCTTGTTATATTACATGGTTTCGTGTATATCATTCTATTTGTCGATGAAGGATGTCATGAAGGGAGAGAGGGGTAGGCAAACAGGAGATCATCTTTACACAGAAATCAGTGACTGAGGTAAATATACAACTTCCAATCTTCATGTAAGGAAAAGGGTCTTCTATAATAAGTGAATTTATAATCTTTCCTGAAACCAAGGTAATAAAAAACGTTTTATCTAAAGCTAAGATTTAAATATTCCTGAGGGTATACTATTCCTTCTATGTTTTTTTTATCTATAGGTATTATCTAAATATTTATACAAAAGTAATGCTGTTCCAGCACTACTTACTAGCCCACTAAGATCTGTGTACATAGAGTGTAGAATTGAGTGTGTTGATCTTACCGACACAGTAATGCAACTAGAAAGCCAGCATTTAATACATTCTTAGCTGAAGCACATTACTTACAGAAAAGGTTTTTTTTTTTGTGTGTATTATTTTTTTATCTCTCTGTTGGGTGGCCAGCACCCGCCGTCATAATTCTCCTGCCTGCCAACCGCTGCCCCCCATCTTGTCATCCGGCCGACCCGACATACTCCTTCATTGGGGGGGGCCCTTCTACCCATGGGGGGGTGACCAGGAGGGGTATACTTTCCAGTGCCCATAGGCACCTTCTTCATTCCTTGCTGGCGGGGAGGGCGCAGCATGGGGCATACCCAGGTTACCACGGTGAGGGGAGGATGGCCACTGTCATCTGGTGGTTAAGTGGACATTTTCCTGGTTTCTGCATCCCTGCCCACTTTGGACACACGCTGCAGCATCCTGACAGATTTCGCGTGCAGCACATGGTCACCCACTCCACAAAGCATGATGCTGAACTTTGGCCTCCAGAAGCCACCAAAGGGCAGTGCATCCATGACCCTCCCCACTAGGAGGAGAATATCCAGAGGACACTCCTGAGCCCTCTCTGCTGGCCTCTGCTCCTGTCGCCCCAGGCTTGGGACACAAACCTGGGTCACCAGTGTGCCAGGCAATCCCCTACTACCTGGTGCCATGAGGCTGGCCCGGAAAGGTAGAGAAGCAAATCTGAGAATTTTCTGTATACATCAAGCATCTGACTTTCATTTAGTTGTCTTCTGATTGGGCCAGTGGGGCAGACCTGTTAGACCACAGATGATACTCTCTCTTGTTTATTTTCTTCCCATCTTGGGGCAAGTGAGATGCCTGGGGCACAAATTCTTCAAATGGCAATATTAGTGCAAAATGAAACTACTTCCGCTGGCCCAGTGGCACTGAGGGTTGAGGCACTGGACGCCACACCTTGCGCTACGCCGGCGACCCGGGTTCGGAAATGGACTCGGGTGGCCAGGGATTGGCAGGGGAGAGGGAGGATCGAGCGTCCCAATGGATGCTCTCCTTCCGCAGGGGTGGGAGACCATGAATGCACCTGCGTTCTGCATTCCTTCAGTAGCTGGTGGAAGCACTGGCAACAAGAAGGGATGGAGGCGGCTCCGCTCACCGGAGCCGGGGAAGGGGGATGTCGCGGCGCATGAGAGGTTGGTGTGCGTCAGCATGCCAACACTCGGGACGTACGTCCCAAGTGCCGACATCTCAGAGGGTAGGGGATCTAGGGGAGAAAACGGAAAATCCCTCTCGGCAGCCCTGGATGAAAGCTGCTCCAGGTCCATCCAGACCACCAAGAAGGGACAGACCCCACTGTGCAAGGAAAGGGGGAAGAGGCACTCTAGGGGCAGAGCCCACGGTAGGTGGATTGGAGTAGGACATGAGTGGATGGAAGGAGGGGGCTCCAGGAGTAGATAGGAGGGATAAAGAAATAAAGTAAAAAAAAAAAAAAAATGAAACTACTCCCCAAGTGTTGCCACAGTTTCATTTGAGGCACTTTAATAACATAAAAGCTTTTTATAAATGTCTACCTTCTGTACCCATTTGCAGCTGTTCACAAGACAGTTTTTCTAAAATGTCCCTCAACTGTCCAGCACTATCAAAAATGTGGCACTTCTATCAAAATTAGTCACATGGGGGAAAAACTGCACTGAAAAAAAGCTTGCATTTTCGGACACCGGGGAGCAGGGGGTGTACTGGGAGGGATAAATCCCTACATGGACAATAGGTCCCGGGGAAGATAAGGCACTCCTGGCAGACTACATGGATGTGGGGTCTTTTTCTACAGTTATTGTCAATGTTTCTGTGTTTCTACATATATAAACAAGTATTTGTCAATGCCGAATGTTTGCTTGCTGGTATTAGCACTGGAAGTGCAGCAGTTAGCAGATGTAGAATAGGAATGCCAATGAAGTATTGAACTTCACACCAACCCCACCTCCATCCTGTAGAGATGGACAGGCATTGGGGTAAGTGTTTGGGTCATCGCCCATGACGGTCGTGCCATGTCACTTCACCTTATTCTGCAGACACGACATGTGTTGAGGTGTGCCTTAGGGTATTTGGCTTTACAGTCACCCCATTCCATAAGGACATATGCTGAAATGGGTGCAGCATAGGAGAATGGGGTGAAGTGTGGGGCCGAAGAGTCCACGGTACACCTTGATGCCTGTCAGTGGCTGGGGGGTGGGGGTGGGATGGCATGAGCAGTACAATTGGCAATCCAAAGGCACACCCTGATGCCTGTCCGTCTGTACAGGGTAGGTCATTATGGTTAGAAACCCTAACGCCTTAGGCGTTTGTTGGTATTTACAGTACAAATTTTCAACATGGCCTTTTTGTGACCCCACCTCATGAAAGCATTTAAGACCTCTACTCATGAAGAGTGGCAGTGTGATTTTGTCAATGTGTCCCAAACATTGACTTCCAACAGCGACAGTGCCATTCTGCGCCACATGTACGAAAACACAGATCAGGCAGGATGTGAAGAATGACAGCTGTACCATCCAAAGGGAGATGTGAAGAGATGGCAATGTTGAAAGTCTGTAGTGGGAATATTAAAAATGCTCGCACTTCTGAACATACGAAGAAACTGCGCAACGCATGCGCATAACACAGTCATTTTATGGACTTTCGTCATCAGATTGTCAACATAGGCATTTTACAACCTGTGCTCATGAACAGTGTCACTGTGATTTTCTTAATGTGTCCTGAACACTGATTTCCCACAGCAATCACGGTATTCGGTGCCGGAAGTGCAAACACACATTTTGGCTAGGATGTGAAAAATAACAGCTATACTGTTCATAAGGAGGTGCGGAAAAATGTCAATGTTGAAAATCTGGAGTGAAAATATTACAAATGTGCAAAGTTATGAGTGTGCATGGAAACCACGCAACGCATGCTCGTAACACAGTCATTTTATGGACTTTCGTCATCAGATTTTCAACATAGGCATTTTATGACCTGTGCTCATGAACAGTGTCACTGTGATTTTTGTAATGTGTCCTGAACAGTGATTCCCACAGCACTATTCTGTGCTGGAAGTGCGAAAACACATTTCGGCCAGGATGTGAAAAATGACAGCTGTACTGTTCATAAGGAGGTACGGAAAAATGGCAATGCTGAAAATATGGAGTGAAAATATTGCAAATATGTGAAGTTACGAGCATGCCTGGAAACTGCATAAGGCACGCTCATAACACAGTTATTTTTGGACTTTTGTCACCAAATTTTCAACATAGGCATTTTAGAACCTCTGCTAATGAACAGTGTCACTGTGATTTTCTTAATGTGTCCTGAACATGGATTTCCCACAGCGACCGTGCTATTCTGCACCAGAAGTGCGAAAACACATTTCGGGCAGGATGTGAAAAATGACAGCTGTTCTGTTCATAAGAAGGTGTGGAAAAATGGCAATGTTGAAAATCTGGAGTGAAAATATTGCAAATGTGCGAAGGTACGAGTGTGCGTGGAAACTGCGCAACGTACGCTCGTAACACAGCCATTTTATGGATTTTTGTCACCAAATTTTCAACATAGGCATTTTAGGACCTCTGCCAATGAACAGTGTCACGGTCATTTTCATATTGTGTCCTGGACATGGATTTCCTACAGCAACCGCTCTACTCTGCGATGGAAGTGCGAAAACAATTTCAGCCAGGATGTGAAAAATGACAGCTGTACTGTTCATAAGGAGGTGCGGAAAAATGGCAGTGTTGAAAATCTGGAGTGAAAGTATTGCAAATTCACGAAGTTACGAGTGTGTGTAGCAACTGCCCAACGCACGCTCATAAAACAGTCATTTCTTGGATTTTTTCCACCAAATTTGCAACATAGACTTTTTGAGAGCCCACCTCATGAACACTGGCACTGTCATTTCGTTAACTGGTCCCGAAAGGTGATTCCACTCAATGACTGCAAAATCACCTTTCAGGACTGAATAACGCTATGACAGTGCCTGAATTCATGAGGAGGGGTCCCAAAAACCCCATGTTGAAAATGTAGTGCTAAAATTCCATAAAATGCCCGAGATATGCATCAAACTTGGAAAAACCCTATTTATGCCATTATACAGCTTACCGGCATTTCCTCAGTTCGCGGTCGACTTTGAAGAGTGCAGACGTGTTCCTGGTCCACCGAAGATCGTCGCGACAGGCTCTGCAGGTAATTATGAGGTGGGGGGGTTGGGGAGGCAGGGTGCGCAGAGGGTGGACACGGGTTGTGGGAGGGGGCAGGGAGACTGCAAGGGACTGTTTTATGTACAGGTTAAAAAACAAACAAAACATTGCTGGACATTTTTTTTTTTTTACAGGGGCATGTGGCATGCTGGTGTGGGCTCCCTGCATGCTAACGGAGTGTTTTTTTGAGGGGGAGGCAGCTGTAGTCGACAGGAGATTGGGCACCCCCATCAGCACAAAAGGTGGGCACAAGAGCCGAGGGGGATTGGGCACCCCTTCAGCACAAATCGAGTGGTTTTTTTTTGGGGGGGGGCATTATCCCATGGGGAGTGGGCTCCCCCATTAGCAAATCAAACTGCCATGTTCACAAACAATATTACACTTGACAACGTTCCGCCCAGCAATGACGGGTCGCTACCCTCATTGCAGCAGAATGGCTGACACTGCAATGACGATATGCCCTGATTGCCGCGCTAAACGCTACAAGTTGGTGGCACTTTTGGAAGCCAGTGTCATCAGCACAGTGTGCCTCCATTGGTGCACCACTGCCAAGTCCCCAAATGCAATGCCTCCGTTTGCTGCCACACTGCTGCGCCTCCACAACCCGCTTCTCTCCTAGGCTGTCGCATAATGTTTCTTGTGCATGTCTCTGTCCCTTATAAGTTTGAGTATTTCTTTCACTGAAGAATAGATATTTGAATCATTATATAGTGACAGACTTTGGTATTCAGGTCCTAGTTATGCTGCTGCCAATGAAACAAATCGGAACAGAGTTCAGTTACTGCTCAGTAAAATGTGTTGTTTTCTTCATAAATACTTTACTCCCCCCACAGGCTTGACAGAGACTATGACCCCTCCCTAGGAGGGGTACATCCTCCGGCCACGATCCCCTGTTCGTCCACCCCTGAGGTTCCCCTACAGATTCCCCCTCTGTGGCAGGGCCAGGGTGGGAGGTGCCGGCATCCCCCTAGTATGTTTTTGTTTTAAATGCTGTTCAGCGGACACATCACTGCAATCTATATTTGGCTTAGAATGGGTTAAATTTGGAACAAAAATTTCATTTTGGGGCTAACATATGGAATTTGCTACTTGGTAATTGACTAGAATCATTGTAAAATTTATTTAATATTACATCTCCAAATTATAGGGCTCAGGCTGAGGACCGCTTGCCCCTGGATTTGCCTTTAACACGTACTTAAGCTTGGTCAAAGATCCTTTACTTATTACATTACTAAAATATGGAATTTACTTCCTACTCGGGTACTGAAAGCAGGAAGTCATGCTCAATTTAAAGGTTTGTATAAGAGTCTTCTGCTGCAAAGTTCTGTTTGTAACTGTGACGTTTGATTCATCCTCCCTTGCTTTCTTGTATTTTGCACCTGGGTTCCCCTTAAAAATTGACATTTTTAGGGATCACTTTGATGTCCCAGTGGTAGCTTGTCTGCTGCCTTGCAGATACTGGAGTTCAGGAGTGCAGCCCGGTCACCACTTCAGGAGGCATGTCAAGTCACAGGTAGCTGCCAGAGGGCAGTGTGCATTGGTCAAGCAGGGCTGGTGGCAGGTTCCAGCATGCAGTGACAACCTCCCCCCACCATGGATGCTTGCCTCCTTCCACAGGAGGGAGGCTCAAGATGATAAAACCATGGGAGAAAAATCCACCTGCTGTCCAAATAATGGCAAAATCACCTGAATGGGTTATATCCCAGATTAATGGGGTATATCCTTGGGCAACAAAAGGGGCAGGGAAAAAAAACGGTATACCGTCGCCATATCGAAACCCCAAAGGCGAAGAACACCACGCGACAGGATTCTGCCAAAATCCGCCTGTCACTGTGATGGTCTCCACGCCAGGGATTGCCTCACAGGTGTTTCACCCCCGGTTCAACTCTGACTCAGAGTTGGAATCCTAAAGACCAGGGGCTGTGGGGGGGCACAGCCCTCCACATGGGGGGTGGTTCAAACAGGAGGCATCCCCGACACTGCATTGCTGACACTCAGCAATACGGCTGTCGCTGTAGGGGATGTCTCCATAGCCACTGTCGCTGCGGCATGGTAAAACCAAAAAAAAAAGTCTAAAAAAAAGAAAGTGGCCATTTGTTTGTGCTTTTGGGTTTTGGGTTAAAAAAAAATGAAATAAAAAAATTAACAAAAAGTTCTTCTTTGTGAAATGCTTTTTACTTGGCCCCATATTGTACAAGACTTTTGTGCTAAAGCCACTGTGACATGCCCTGATACAGGCCATGCTCTTCAGCCTTGTTCCTGGTTTGTGGGGCAGTGAGCTGAGTGGCACAGACCTGAAGCAGATCGACAGTGTTTCTTTAATTTTCCATTCAAACACCGGATGCCTGGAGTATAAAAACTAGGTCATGTGCAACTGAGAAGTACCCACGAGATCTGAAACAGGTCAACCTTATCAGATCTGAGTACTGGACTGGGTTCAGTCCAAGGTCAAATACTGAATCCATATTTAACTACATGTCCAACTTTCTACATGTAACCCCTATGTGGCGCTATCCCAAGGGATACTACCCCTGCCTGTGCAACTAAGCACAGGTTGAGGGGCTTGAGTTCTGTGAACGGGTGCCTCCACCCAGAGGGTTGGTTTAAGGGTAGCGTAGCTGTTCTGGGTACAGCCCTCCAGGACACTGATACCCCCCCTCTAACCCTTCTAGTGGCCTATACTGGTCAGCAATTAGACAGTTACAATGAACACCAGAATGCAATGTTATACCCACACTTGGCACATTTACCACCAGGGCTGGATCAGCTGCACTAGCCCTGGAGACCCCCTGCAAAACAAGACCTGCAATGGAGAAAGGTAATAGCAACACAGTATACCCACCACAAAGGTACACAATAGCCAGTGTAAATGCAAAAAAATTTTGATCTGATTTATTGGGAGACGTGAACAAGTGAGGGGCAGTAATCTGGTGTTTGATTCTGTATCTGATTTAATCAGGCTAAGCATGCATGCTTCTAAGAGTCCCTCTAACACAGTCACACATACTCTGGGTACCCAGCTGGTCTACAGGCTAGCCTGAAGCGTTGCCTGGGGCAGGCCGGCATTGCAGCTGTTGTTGGGGCCCTTAGGAAGGAAAAACACAACATGCACTTTAACCCACAATTTGTATTCCAGAGCCGGAGGGCTCAGTTCATAATGATCAATCAAAACAATTAAATCAGGTGACACACTTTGATTTGAGCATTGTTGCAAGGAACTACCCTGATGTTTACTCACGCTACCCAGACCAGGATACAGGATGGATGAAATGAAGATCTCAGGATGATTTGCTGGTTTGGTAGGGGAAGCAGGGCCCAGACGATGCACCGTGGTAGTCGAATCCTGTTTGATGGTGTTGAGCAGGGAGCCAAATACCCAAGCAGGTCTTTTGTCGGATGATTCTCTGCAGTGTGAACGGCAACCTAGGCCGAGATGGTGAGGCCCAGACCTGGTGAATAGTTCAGATACAGTCCAGTAAAGTGCTGGATACAGCTTTCAGCTAGCGAGACACATTCAAGCAATGTGGGGAACCAAATTGTGACCCATACTGCACATTCAGCACAATTATAGTAAAGGATAGGCAAATACCACAGTTCGGATGACAGTCTGGTTGCAATCAACAGTGTCTTTGCGCAAACCGTACGCTCTGCAGTTGTCTCAAGTCCTGACAGGCCGATTGCACTGAGGCAAATCTTCAGTCCACACCAGGAGAATTTCACTTTGCCACAATTCAGGATTCCGGTCACAATCACAGCAAATTCGGATAAAGTCCGAGGTATTAATGCAGACTTCTTCACTCGAGAAGATGGTAGCAGGCAGGCCAGACACAGCCTTCCCGACGATTCCCCCGCACTACTCCGCAGGAGCAGCTGCTTGAATGTCTCAAGCTGTTCACTCTCTCAACTTCAAATACACACTGACTCACTGCTGCAGGCAGCTCTGGGACTTCCCAGTGATCCAAAAGGTTTGGTTGATTGATCATCTGTCTGTCACAGCGAGGGCTCCCCCTCCAGGACCATTTAGGTGCCAAACAGTAAAAACTACAATTCCTACAGAAATTCACTCCCACAAGACCCCTAGGGACAGTCTCCATTTTAGGGTCCCCAAAGGTACTGATTGGTCCAAACTGGCAGTCCAGAACCAAGATGGAGGTACAAAACAGAAAGTCCATGCTGCAAAGGAAGGTAGGTTAGACAAACTACTATGTCATTACTATCAAAACAGATCATCAGCAAACAATCACAGATTCTGGTAGGGCTTCCTCTGCACAATTAGCGATGGCAGAATGAAGCGGCTGTATTGCAGCCTGGGCGGGACTCGAACCTGAAACCACTCGGCCCCCAACAAGAATAATTATAACCCATTAAAATGATGCCTCTTAAAGAGACAGGCACGAAGGCTAATAGGGCACTCACATGCAGGCACTTTTAAACTGTTAGAACACAGAACACCAGCCTGGCAGTGGGCATTAGGCAAGCCCAGGAAGACATTTTAGGAACCCCCATTTGTAGGGGGGTTACATACACAAAAACATAACTGGAGACAACACAACAGCTGGATTACCTACAGCTTGTTATTGCATTTTCCAGCTCAAGTTATTCCATATATTAACTTACTGATTTTCTGAGAAAAGCTGGCTACAGCCATTTGATTTGCTTTTATGTAATGTTAAAAAAGGACTTGAATACATGGAATGATCTTAACAGCCCAATGGCCTTTCCTTTTTTCTCCTGGAGCGCTACTGGTGGACAAGTTTATGGCTTTAGCTCCGATTGGCCAGTGCCTCAAGCCGGTTTCTCTTGGGCTAGAATTGTAATGTTTTCACTCTCCAGGGCTCTGTCTGCTGCTTGGACTTGTATTTTCAATCGTCTGCCCTCCCCCACCCCGCCACTCTTTAAATGGGCTTTTTTTCCACTCCCACTGGCTATGTCTTCTCCCTGTTGGCCAGTCCTCTTAGCTTGAAGCCCTTGTGGAAATTTCTCATTCGTACTTTCCATTGGGAAAATGAGTATTTTTGACTCTGCTCTCCAGTGAGTGCTCTAAGCCAAAATGAAAGCTGCTATGCCTTACCTCGGTTGGTTGCTTGGTTTGTTCTTCGTTATTCTGGATCCATATTCAGAGCTAAAAATCACTGACTACAATAAAAAGTGTACAACCCCCTCCAAAATAGCCTTTTCATCAGTTTTAAACTCTACATTACACCCTCTCCCTCTGTTAGGTTCGCCTTCCCTTGGATGCAGGCACAATGCATGTCTTTGTTTCAATTCCACATTAAGCTAGAAAGTCTACCTATCAGCCAGAGTACTACTTTATGCTTTCCTGAGCCCTACTAACTGGCATTTGGCATCCAATAACAACACTTCCACTCCTTATTTCCATAAAAGGGGTAGAGCCAGGCTCCTCAAACTGTTATTAATTGCCCTGAAGAAAATTCTTCTCCTACTACTTCTTTGCTCTGGTAACGTGGAATTGAACCCAGGACCTGCCCCTCCCATCTCTCCCATCTCTGCACCTGCTGATATGGCTACTCTAAAGGGACTGAGGCTACTCCATCTAAATCCGTGTAGTCTATTAAGGAAGCTTGACTCCATACAGATGTGGATCTGTCACACCTCCCCTGACGTACTAGTGGTCTCCGAGACATGGCTTAGACCATCCACCCCAGACCATGAAATTAATATTACTTCATATAATGTCTTTAGAGTTGACAGGCAGACTAGAGGGGGAGGAGTCATGATCGATATTCACAACAAATTTTCTGCCTCTGTAGTTGATTCCACCTCTGTACTTAAGGAATTTGAAGGTCTAACATTAAAGGTGCAACTTCCTCTTGCAACTTCCTTCACTATTATTGGCTGCCACAGGCCCCCTTCACCAGGGCACAAGGTGATTCAGCATCTGACCCACATCATGGATAAACTACCATCGGAGGTCTTCGTCCTTGGTGACTTTAATATTGATTGGTTCTCACCAAGTTCTTCCCTATTAAAAGATCTCTGCAACACCCTCGGTCTGGCTCAAATCATCACTGAGGCTACCCGTCCTAACAATAAAAATCCAGCACACAGTAACTTATTAGATCTGAGTTTAGTAAACAAACCCTGCTTCATTATCCACTCTGGCATATTCCTCAATGATCTGAGTGATCACTCCCCCACAGCCTGCGTAAGGTCCTCCCCTAGGCAAACATCCACTTCCATATATACCTATAGGGGAAGTCGCCGTAACTTCAGCCCTACTGTCTTCCTTTTTGACCTTCAAAATTCACATTGGCAAGACTTCTACTTGGCCACCTCTGTGGCTGAGGTGCATGATCTCCTACAGGGTATAATTCTTGGGGTCCTAGATCGACATGTTCCTCTAATCAAAGTCCGCATCAGGAAAAAATCCTGACCTTGGTTTACCGCTAACTTGAAAACCTTGCTGTACCACAGGGATGTGCTATGGAAAAAAGCTCAGAAAACTATGCTCCCGGCAGATTGGCCTGCATTTAGAACTATAAGGAAACTATAAGGAAACAATGCACCAAGCTTACTAGTGCTGAGAAGCTAGATATTTCGGAGATGATTTAGCTTCTTCCTCTAACCGTCCTGAAAACTTCTGGAGAACACTAAAGGAGGTGGAAGGACACATCTACACTGGTAACTCCTTCACCACTGATAAACAAGCTATCCTAGATCTCCTCAATAACCATTTTGCTACCGCCGGGTTAGCATTTGACTCCGCCCCTGCTAATACTCTACACAAGAACCTCGTGGCCCAGCACTTGCCTGATAGTTCACTCACTGCCGCTACCCACGACACTCCCTTCTCCTTCCACACGGTCACTATAAAAGAAGTGGCAAACCTTCTCCTGCACCTAGATACCAGTAAGAGTGTGAGCGCTGACCATATTGACCGATATTATCTAAAAATAGGCTATTATGTGTTATCCCCGCCCATTACACACCTTTTCAACTTGTCCCTCTCGCAGGGCCTCCTCCCGCAGGTCTGGAAAACAGCTCACGTTGTCCCACTCTTCAAATCTGGCAACCTGTGTGACTTAAACAATTACCGACCTACATCACTCCTTCCCAGTCTCTCAAAAATACTTGAGAAAATCGTCAACTCGCAGCTTAGACAGCATCTGGAAACTTTCAACCTCCTGAACCCAGTACAGTCCAGTTTCAGGCCACATCATAGCACAGTTTCAGCCCTTGCCAAGGTCTCTAATGACTGCCTAAAAGTGCTGGACAACAAAAAACATGTCTGTGCCCTTTTTCTTGACCTCAGCAAGGCCTTTGATACTGTGGATCATGGCCTGCTCCTGCTTTTCTTGCAGAAAGTCAGTTTAGATGCCCAAGTGCAGAAATGGTTCTCTGATTACCTAACCGATCAACTACAGCAGACCTCTCTCTCCGCTTAAACCTATTATGAGAGGCATGCCCCAAGGGTCAATCCTTGGCCCTCTACTATTTGCGATCTACATTAACATTAACCTTGGTTTAAAATCTGCCAACATTCATCTCTTTGCAGATGATATGGTCCTTTACTTGGACAGGCCCACCCCAGAGCTTACTTGCAGTGACTTACAATTAGACTTCAACCATCTGCAACAGAATCTCCTTCATTTAAAGCTCTTGCTAAATGCTAAAAAGACCAAGGTAATGAATCTCTCTCCTCCTGCAAAATTATCTGGTCACAGTATTGGAACTGAAATCACTACCCTACTTGGGGAAAAGTTGGAGTTCGTAACTAAATTTAAGTACTTAGGTTTCTGGGTTGACCATAAATTGTCCTTTACTGTTCATATTGAGGAACTTGCAAAAAAATTGAAGCAAAGGCTAGGTCTGTTCTTCTGCATCAGGCACCTACTCACTCACGAAGCTAAAATCTGTCTGGTCCAATCCACCTTCCTTCCTCCCTCTCCTCGATTATGCAGATTTCCTATACGGACAAGTCCCCAGTACTGTCTTGGCTAAGCTTGACACTCTCTACCACCGTGCACTGAGATTTATCACTGGTGCCCCATTCTCCACCCATCACTGCTCTTTATACTCAGAGCTTGGATGGCAATCCCTTAATTTTAGACATCAGAAAAAAACCAGTCACCTGGACATATCGAGCTATGACACATAGTCTGCCCCAATATATTCTGGATTGGCTGCCTGCCTGCGCCATGAGGAACTACCCCTTAGGAGCCTCTCGTATATCACCTTAGTTGTTCCTAGGGTCAGAACTTGCCTTGCTGAAGCCTCCATAAGCCATGCCCTGCCTATTCTCTGGAACAGCGTACAAAAAATGCTAAAAATAGCATTACCTGTCAAGCTGGCCACATTTAAATCCCTGCTCACACACTTCTTCATAGAGACCTGTAACTTTTTCCAGCACTGACCTTTCTCCTTCTTTGCTTGGGACTCCACCCTTATGTCTCTGCTGACTACTCCCCTCTCTCAAGTTTCCCAGTACTACTGTGTACATAATTAGCATTTTCAGTGCTGACCTGTATTATTGGGTACATGATAAAACTATGTATATAGTTATTGTTCCTTAACTAGTAATTGTTCTATATGTATTTTGTGCTACCTGACATTTTTACTTACTGACTGTATTACTTCCTGTATTTGTATTATGATTGCCTTGTTATGTCATGTATACATTCCCAGGAACATCTTGCAAATGAGTGTTACTCAGTGATGTTCCATCTGGTAAAATAAAGATTGACTGATTGATTGATTGATATTATAACTGTATAAATATTCTACTTTGACTCTGTTATGACAAATTTTTCTGCTCACTGTACCAATGTACATATACCATTTAAAAGCCACAATTTATATATTACGTTATGTAAACAAAATAAAAACAATGAACATACAAACACATCCCAAACTTTGCTCTACTGCACTTTATAAATACAGTATTATTATCAATTCTCCCAAAATGCCCTCTCTACACCATCCTAAAATGTAATCCCCCCACTGTTATGTCCATAGTTTCAACTTTCCCATGTGGGATGAATGTGGGACATAGAAACTTTGGTGGGGAGAATGAGAGATAAGAAAAGGCCATCTAAGGCTGGGATTTAAAAAGAACCATATTTGGTTGTCTGATTTGAAACTTTTATTAAAAATTACATATTGTAGCACATCCAAGCAAACAAATGTTTTTGTGCTGAACTCGTGCTCTTCTTTTTTTTTTTTGCTTTACAGATTTTTTATTAGATTTTGATAAAACAGAGTTCATCAAGTAGAGATACAAACAGCATGTTATAATATACAAGACAGTAATCCTATATAAGGACTGAAACTGCCAGGACTCATATGAGGAATTACAAATAAACAATAAAAACACTTACAGGTTCATTATATTATAGAATCTATACTAGAGAAAGAGAGGTTTCGGCACTGGGTACTGAATCAGGCCTAAAATTAAGAGTATTTAATTATGTAACATCCACATAAGTAAGAAAAGGGGCACAGTTTTTTTCAAATATAAAGTTTTTATCAACAACCTGAGGTGCCAGTCTTTCATTATTAATATACTTCACTCATTTTAGAGGTCCATTCGGCATAAGCAGGGGGAAAAGGAGATTTCCAATGTGAGAGAAGGATCCTTTTAAGCGTTAACGCAGCTGAGCAGATAACAGAGTTTAGGTGCTTGTTCAAATTTCCATGATCTACACTTATTCCTAGGACAAGAAATTTTGGATTAAAAGGAAACGAGGTCTTCAATGCTGATTCACAAACTTTAAGTACTTTCCTCCAAATGTCCTTGATGAAGGGGCAGGACCAGGGCATATGATATAAATCCACATCCTCCTCCTCCTGTCATCTCCAACATTTCCCATTTATTTGAAATCCCATGGAGAATAACCTTTTAGGGGAATGATAGTAGTAATGTAGAATTTTATATTGAATTGTCCTGGCTTGGATTTCCCTGTTGCTGCAGCAAGCATTATCCCAAACAGAGGCCCATTCTTGGCAGATATAGTTTCCTCGGTATCACCTTCCTATTTACTTTTGGCTGAGCCTGACAAAAGAGAGGGGTCGTTTGTGTTCATAAGGAGTTTATATAATAAACTCACCCCTTTCCTTATGTTTGCCACCTTAAGAACAGAATTCCATTCAGTATCTTCTCTAAGCTTAGATCTGCTCCTAGAATTGAGTCCTGAAGGGCCTTTCTCAATTGGAGGCAGTAAGCAAAATGAAATTTTGTAATATTATATCATTTTTTAAGTAGATTAAAGGAAAGCAGCTCCCCTTGATCACCTAGTAGATTTTGCAGATTAGTAATATTTAGTTCCTGCCATCCCAAAATTCGCTATAGGGTTTGAGTAAATGATAGAGTACTGTTATCCCAAAGCGCAGTCAAGCAAGCAGGTAAGTTCTCAATAAGGAGCAAGTTCTACATTTTCTTGACTACCCAGATGGCAGTAACAATACAGATATTATCATTAAGAGTAGGAAGAAGTTTAGCAAAGAGATAGTCAGACGGCTTACATGGGTATAAAATCTGCTTCTCAACCTTGCACTATAAGGGTAAGTGCTTATCAAGGTTAGAGGCAAGATACCAAGAACTTTGTTTAAAATGAAAAGCAAAATAATATTGTTCCCAGTGTGGAAGCCCCAATCCACCATCAGACTTCTGGGCTCTTAGTTAAGCAACTGAAAGTCTATGAGTAGAAGAGTTCCAAAGAAAAATCCTAGTGGTTTTATTTAGAAGATTAAAAATACCTCTGTCTATTTTAAGGGGCAAGTTCTGAAAAAAATAAAATAATCTAGGGGTGACAACCATTTGAATTGAGTTTATCTTACCCCATATAGATAAATTAAAGGACACCTAAACAACACTGTGGACCATGGGGTTCTGCTTGATCATCTGAGGTTCATTTGCGGACTGTCAGGTACAGTCCTCAGGTGGTTTACATCATTCCTCACCGGAAGATCTCAGAGAGTGCTGTCCGGGATTTATTCCTCTGACCCAGTATCATCTTGTGGAGTCCCTCAGGGATCGGTGCTGTCTCCCATGTTGTTTGCAGTGTATATGCTGCCCCTCAGAGACATTGTAAGAAGGTACTGTATGGTCTGAGGTTATACTGCTATGCTGATGATACCCAGCTCTACCTTCCTTTCGCACCCAACCAGGATAGAGCTGTCTCAGTCTTCAATAGCTGCCTTACTGAAATTCAGGAGTGGATGGATGCCAGTTGGTTAAAACTGAACTCTGGTAAGATTGAGGTATTGGTTGTGGATCCGGGTCGCCAGATAGGGGTGTCAGGTGTGGGTTCACCTGCAGGCTTTTTTCTCTGGCGTGTGCCGCTCCTGACCTCTGAACGAGCACGTAACTGGGGGTAGTTTTTGATGAAGGACTGACCCTGCATTCGCAGGTGTCGGCAGTCATCACATCCTCGTTTTACCATCTGAGGAATATCTCCAGGATTAAGCACCTTGTTCCATCCAGTGACCTGCCCACTCTGATCCATGCCTTTGTGACCTCGCATTTGGACTACTGCAACTCCCTATACCTAGGGCTACCAGGGTTGTAAATCCGCCTCCTGCAGCTAGTGCAGAACACGGCAGCCCGACTTTTGACGGGATCATCCCAGTCCTGTCATATTTCACTGGAACTGCGTGGACTGCACTGGCTGCCAGTTCAGTGGCGGATCACCTTTAAAGTCGGTCTTTTGACTTTTAAAGCCCTTCACAGACAGGGCCCAAATTATCTGAAAGAGCTTCTGGTCCTTTACTTTCCTGGGCGATTGCTCCGCTCAGCTGATGAGGGGTTGCTAGAGATTCCAAGGGTGTGTCTGAAATCTTCTGGGGCAAGAGCATTTATGCATGCTGCCCATACCCTTTGGAATTCTCTACCCCCTCAGATACGTGAGTGCACAACCATGGAGGGGTTTAAACAAGCATTAAAAACTTTTCTGTGGCACCAAGCTTTTGGCGATTAATGAATGAAGGATATCAGTTTGATTTTATTTATTGTTGAAATATTTGTGTGTTGATATTGTGATTTGAATTTTGTTAAGATGCCTTGGTTTTTGAAAGGTGCCATACAAATAAAGTTTATTATTATTATTATTAACATTTTGACAACAAACTATTCAAAAATCTGACCTCAAACAGGACTAAAGGAAAATCTGCTGAATTTGTTAATGCTAAAACTACATTTATATGTTACCTAAATGTGGTTTCAAAGCATTTGAAAAATGTAAAATCAGCCTTCCAATTTCAAACAAACTGCCTTACCTGCTTCTTAAAATGGCCGTCAAATGTGTTAAGTGATGGCACCTTCGGCGCCACAGTCAGAGAGTTATATGGCTCTCTATAGTGCTAACTAGTTCTTTTGTCCCTTTGTATAGAATTGTTTCATCAAAATGGTCAAAACCATGTGCATTATGTAGATCAATATGCGTGTTAGGCTATGGTTCTGTTCATTTTGTTTACTTTAACATGCTGAAATTGAATTTTAATCCAACCGACTCTCTTTGGCAAACCACAGTGCAGTACAAATCTTGAATAATCTGGTGGTCTAGTGGTTATGTTGGATCCAGGATGCTGTAATGGGGGCTGGGAGTGTGTGCATGCTTGATATGCACATTTAACATGTTTATGAAACGTGTATATTTTCTGCTAGTATGCTTTTCTAGTATGTTTTTGTCTGAAACTACAAATGTAATCCATATTTCTGAATGTAAACATTTGTACAATCAATAAATCAGACTTTTTCAATAAAGTGAAATGCAGCAACAGCAAGGGAGTACTTAACAATGGGGGGGGGGATTATAGCCGCACCCTTCACCACCCCATATATCCACCACTTGTTTGTAGCAAAGTTCTTCTGTAGTCCAATGCCAGAGTTCATACTTTCTTGGAAATCAAAAATATGCTTGTCTTCTCTTCTTTATCCATGGGAAATAATAATAATGAGAATCAGTATTTATATAGTGCTTTAATACACATTGTATCCCAAAGTGCTTTACAAGCAATGCTATACTGGTAGTGAAGTGACTGAACGTATTGTGGCAGCCAATTCACACATTAATACTCACACCTTGGACAACCGCATGAACTGGTTTTATGGGAAGGGGACTGTTGGCCTGGACAATAGGGTTACATAGTGATCATGATGCTGGCAGCCCCACATCTGATTTCTCACAGTGATCTGCTCATATTTCTCCCCTTCTGTCTTCCCCCTTCCCTGAATTTAGCAGTACCTTGAGGGAGTGGCCTTCTCAGTCCCCATCTGGTATTCATTCTCACTACTTCTCCCCACACCAAAAACTGGTGAGCTCATCACCCTTGTGCATCATGAATATAGGTAGTACAGTCCCCAGGTTTTTTGACATATCAAAAATAAACATGTAACCCCCCTACAAATGGGGGTTACCAAAAAGTCTTCCTTGAGCTTGCCTAAATGCTCACTGCCAGGCTGATGTCCTGCGTTTTAGCAGTTTAAATGTGATTACCAGAGCCTGTATAGCCTCTGTGTACTGTCTCTTTAAGAGCTGCCTAGACTGCAGTTATAAGTAATCTGAGAGGGAGTTCTGTTGAAAGATGTAACTATTTGCTGAAAATCATTTAGAGTGTTAATAATAATGTAGTTTGTCTAACCTGCCTTCTTTGCAGCAAGGACTGTCTTGTTTATCCCCACCATTTGGCCTGGGACTGTGAATTGGACCAATCAGTTCTGGTGGGATCTAAAATGTAGCCGGACTACAGGAGCTGTCTGAAGTCAAAATCTGTAGGAATTGTAGTTTTGGGTTTTTTGCAACTGAAGGGGGAGCTCTTGCTTTGACTGACAGCCAAAACAGCCAACCAAACCTTTAGGATCTGAGGGAATTCCCCAAGCTGCCTGCTGTTTAGGGTAGATCTAAACTGGGAGCTGAAGAAGCAAGATGCTTGAGACAGTCTCTGTGGAAAGGCCTGAAATTGTGGCCTACATGTCTGTCTGCTGCCCTGAGAGGGGAAGAGAATTGTTTTCGGACTGAATCTGAGTTGTGTGACTAAAGTAAGCTACTGAAGTGGGCCAGGCTCAGTCTGACGAAGACCGAAGATTTTGCTGAATGCGAACAGCCTGTCAGGAGTTCCAGCTACCCCTAAGCTCCCGGTGTGTGCAGAGATTTTGCGTTTGTAACCAGGGAGCGCTTTGCCTGGTACAGTAGAATTCCCTTACATGTAAATGTGCTATGAGCTGCTAGTGGGTCGTGAGTTAGTTCCCCACTGTGTGAACTGTGTTTTGCTTGCTGGAAGCTGTATCCAACCCAAAATGGACTGCATCCGAATTTGTCTCCATGTGGTCTGGGCCTTGCCAGACTGGCCCAGCCAGACTACCTGCTGCACAGAGAAGCCATCAACAAGAAACCTGCCTGGAGATCAGCCCCCTGCTCCACACTTGAGCAGGAATGATGCCTCTGCAAATCGCGTGGGCCCTGCTTCTCCTGGCATTCCAGGTCAACCACCTGCAGTCTCGATTTTCGTCCAGCCTGTGTCCAGTCTTGAGTATCGTGAATAAATACCAGGGTAGCTCCCTGCAACAACAGCTTAATCTGAGTGTGTCATCTGATTGTCTTGTTGTTTCATTTCCTTTATGAACTGAGCCCGCTGGCTCTGGATTACAAATATGGTGTACTGTGCATGTTGTGTTTTCCATCACAGGGCCCCAACCAGCTGCGACTCCAACCAATCTCGGGCAACAGTCCTGGCTAGCCCATCTCTTCACCACCTGAGTACCCAGAGGTGAGACTGCATGGGGTGACTCGAAGCGCATGCATAACTGCTTGACTGTTGTAATCTTTAAGCTAATTAACCTGATTTTGCCCCTCCCTTGTTCAAGTCCCCTGAATAAATCAGATCTAACTTTTTCTGCATGTAATCTGACTGTGGTTCCAGTTTGTGCTCAAAGTACTGTACTTTTGCTATTTGCTGTGCATAACCTTGTTTTACAGGGGGTCCCCAGGGTCGAGCCAGAGGAACCAGCCCTGGTGGTAAGTGCAAACAATGTGGGTACTTGTGTGGTGTACCAGGGGTATTGTGAAAGTGATTATTGTACAGTGTTCAGGCCACTAGAGGGGAAAGAGGGGGTGGTTACAGTGTCCCAGAGGGCTGTGCCCAGGTTAGCTTGACCACTACCAACCCTGACCTCTGGGTGGAGGCACCCATTTCAGAACTCAGGCCCCTTAGCCTGCTGCTAGCCAAGCAGGCAGGGGTAGTAGCCCTTGGGATAGCGCCACCTAGGGGTTACATCCTGGAGGCTCACCGCTGGGATTCTGTGTCTTCTAGTGGCCAAAATTATGAATTATTGTCAAACATAAATGGCTACCCCAACAGAAGTGGCAGTGCACCAGTTGGTGGGGTGGTGTACAGGGCAGGAGACTGACCCTCACAATGCCCTGCTTGTATTGGATATTCCCCTGAACATTGGGAAAGATGCCTTAGAAGGAGTACTTTCCAAAGTTGAATGTTTAACAAACGCTGTCGGGGTGGGGCGACAGGCTGATTTGACCACCCAAACTTTCATGGCCTTAGTAGAGTGTAGTGACCCAGTGGACAGTTCCAAAGTGCCACAGACTACTGCCCCAGAAGAAGTCCCAGCCACCTGGAGAGTGATAACTAGAGACAGTAAAGACCCCGGGGAGAATGAGCTCTCCCTATTATCTGAGACTTCTGAGGAGAAATTTGCTAAGTTGTTGCTGGAGGAAGGGAAAACCGTGGAGGACTTTAAAAAACTATTCCTGCCACCTGGAGGTGTTTCCTCCCCAACACCCCCTCCCACTCCAGCACCTGTTACTACCCCACTTTCTGTGCCCGTGACAATGCTGGCCCCTATATCTGTACCTGCCATTAGTCACGACTCCTACCGAAGGTTGAGAATCTTCTCGGGCACCCTCCCCACCCCCCAAGGGGGAGGATGACTGGGAGACCTGGATAGACTATGTTGCCCCTCTAGTAATTGAATGGCAATGCTCAGAAGCAGAGAAACGAAAGAGGTTGAGTGAGAGCCTCCGAGGTCCTGCCCTGGCTACCATCCGTGCCAAGTGGGCCAATAACCCCGAAGCAACTGGTGCAGTGTCAGTGGCTCAGTAGGTAGCACATTTGCCTCTGAGGCCGGGAGATCAGAGGGCTATGGGTTCAGTTCCCACATCTGGCACTTGGGTTAATATCCCAGTACTGACACTGTAATGCAGCATGAGAGGGGTGCTGCACTTCTGAGGTGCTGTCTTTCGGATGAGACGTTAAACCGAGGTCCCATCTGCCTGGATTGGTGGTAGTTCAGGTGGATGTTAAAGATCCCATGGCACTTATCGAAAAGAGTAGGGGAATTTCCCCAGTGTCCTGGCCAAATTTCCCTCATTCACTAAAAATACCACCAACAGCTTAATCTGGTTCAAGGTCAGTTGGCATTCATCTGTATCCCCCTCCCCCGGGTCGTGCCTGAAAATAGGCAGGATTTGTCTAGTGCACTTACCCGGTCAACAAAAGCTAAATAAATAAAATAAATAAATAAATAAATAAATAAACTGCACAGGACTATCTTGATGCACTGGAGAATGTTTATGGGACCTGGATTCAGATGAGGACCTGTGGTGGAGAGTAAGAAATGCCCAGCAGTACTTAGGGGAGCCATTGTCTGTGTGTATGTACCTCGGCTTGAAAAGCTGCTTCAAGAGTGCCTCAGAAAGGGTAGTTTTCTGTCAAATGGATTAGATTGAACTAGGCTGGACTGGATCCTTAAGTCTGCTCCATTTTCAGAATTGTTACTGCTTCAGCTGCGCCTCGCCAACCGACTGGAATTGCCCCCTCTTATGACAAGCTCATGAAAGAAATTTGGGAGGTTGAGCAAAGGCAACCCCTGTGGGGATTTCACCAATATCTTCTGCTACTGTGCAAGTGACAGAGAGTGATCATCCAAGTGGGGTTAAGGGGCAAAAGTTGGCACCTAACAAGCACTCTGAGAATGCAAAGGACTTCCCGCCCTGGGCCCAGTTTTTGAAAGTCGAGCTATTAAAGGAAGTCTGAGAGTTGAAGGTGGGTGCCTCTGCAAGGGTTCCCCCCATGGAACAAGATTCTGGTTCCTCTCAGGACGTGAATGCCATGGGGGTGGGGGTGCACCCTCAGGCATCCTCTACCGAGGGTAGCTCCCAGGCTGAAATCAAAGAATTGACTGCCACCCTAAAGGAACTATTGAGACACATTACACCCCTCTCACTCCTGCAAGCAGATGTTGGACCCCGATCCCTTGCTACTACTTCAGTCCCTCATGCAGTGTTCTCTCCAAGGATGACCCAGGAGTCTATCATTTGTCACAACTGTGGAAAGGATGGCCATATGCAAAGGGAATGCCAGTCTCAGAAAGACTTAGAGAAAGTGGTGAACCGGCTTCAAGGAGAGCTTCGGAAAATGAATCAGTGGTCAAGGGATGCACGAAACGACCGCAGTGAAGGCTTCAGACATCCTAACTCAAACCCCTTTGTGGCTAAATCGTCCATCTAGGCCCCTGCTGCTGTCCCTCCAGACTCGTCCAAAATAGTGGTCCCTTCAATGGAGACTACCATGGCTGTGAATGGTATTCCTACTCGGGATGTGTTGGACAGTGGGTTGCAAGTGACCATTGTATTTCAGGACTGGTATGACAAACACTTATCTGCTGTGCCCTTACAATCCCTGGAAGGCCTACATGTGTGGGCGCTGAGCGACAAGTCTTATCCCTACCTAGGATATGTCCACCTCTGGTTGTCATTTCCTGCAGCTGTAACTGGTGTAGAGGAGCAAGTTGAGACACTGGCCTAGTGTGTCCCCCTACGGGACTGTATGATGGCATTCCCCTGTTAATTGGGACCAGTGCCCATAATTTTGGGAGACTGGCACAACTCTGTCGTGAGAAACAAGGGCGACGGACTGGGAGGGCCCTAAGAATTCCCACTCTGATCAAGAGAGCCTTTGATTTGCAACAGAACCAGAAGGGAGTGGACCAGGATGAACCGGTAGGGGTCGTGTGGAAGAAGGATCCTGATTCAATGGTACTGGCCTCTAATGCCCAGTGTACCGTTCAAGGGGAGGTCCACCTCTGCAAAGATGTCAAGAACAAAATACTGATGTTGGATGCGCCAGACAATGGAAAATTGCTGGAAGGATTATTGGTTAAGCCCAGCATCTTGCCAGCTCATGCTCATGCCTATGCACGATGAGTGATGGTCCAGATTCATAATGTGTCAGATTGGGAGATCCGGGCGAACAGAGGATACACCCTAGCTATGGTACACTGCACAGACACTGCAGTGTTGCCCAGCAACAAGCACCCCAGCAAGACAGATAGAGTGACTCCCGACTTGTTTGATTTTGGTGACTCCCCATTGCCAGCTGAATGGAAGACTAGAATTAGACAGAAACTTGCCCAGAGAGATCAAGTGTTTTCACTGAAGGAATGGGACACGGGATGTGTCCAGGGTGTGGAGCATCACATACGCCTGCATGATGAACAGCCATTTCAAGAGAGGTCTTGACGCCTAGCCCCTGCAGACATAGACGATGTGAGAAGACACTTGCAGGAAATGTTTGCGGTTGGTGTGATACAAGAATCCAGGGGCACATATGCTTCTCCCATTGTGGTTGTGTGTAAGAAGAACGGATTTGTTAGAATGTGTATTGATTATCGAACTCTGAATCGGCGGACCATCCGATCAAAATACCATGCCTGGTATACAAGATACTTTGGGTTGTTTGAATGGGAGCAAATGGTTTTCGGTGTTGGATCTTCGCAGTGGATATTACCAGATTCCAATGGCTCCAGAGGACCATGAGAAGACAGCCTTCATTTGTCCTTTGGGGTTCTATGAATTCCTGAGAATGCCAGGGGGGATATCGGGTGCCCCAGCCACCTTCCAGCGACTGATGGAATGAGCGGTAGGAGACATGAATTTGCTGGAATGCCTGGTGTACTTGGATGATGTCATTGTGTTTGGGAGGTCCCTAGGGGACCATGATAGTCAACTGTTCAAAGTACTAGACCGACTGGAAGATTTTGGCCTCAAGCTGTCCATTGACAAGTGCCAGTTTTTCCAAACCTCTGTGAAGTACGTGGGGCACATAGTGTCTACAGAGGGGATAGAGACTGATCCTAGTAAAGTTGAAGCCTTGACTACTTGGCCCCAGCACCACAATTTGGAAGAACTACAACGTTTCCTGGGATTCTGTGGCTACCACCGCTGGTTCATAAAGGACTATTCCAAAGTGATTCGGCCACTCTTGAATCCTACCCAGGGTTACCCTCCTACCAATCAGAAATACAAAAAAGGGGCCATCAAAGAACCAGACAAAGCATATTTCCACCCAGGTGAACTTTTTAGGTCCCCTTGGATGCCTGACTGTGAAGAAGCTTTCCACGAAGTCATATACCGGCTCACCCATGCCCCCATCCTCGCTTATGCTGATCCCACCAAACCCCATGTGCTGCATACTGACGCCAGTCTGCAGGGTCTAGGAGCTGTACTGTATCAAGACCATGAGATGGTTTGAGATCAGTGGCATTTGCCAGTAGGAGCTTGACCCCGTCAGAGCAAAACTACCCTGTGCACAAGTTGGAGTTCCTTACATTAAAATGGGCCATTGTCGACCAGTTTCATGATTACCTCTTTGGGGCGAAAATATTGGTGAGGACTGACAATAACCCGTTGACCTATGTACAGACTTCAGCTAAGTTAGACGCCATGGGGCACCGGTGGTGTTCTGCATTGTCAACATATGATTATGCTGTCAAATACAGACTAGGTCTGAATCATATTGATGCTGACACCCTATCCCAGAGGCCCATTTTCAAGAGTGACTGAGTCAGGCTGTCTGAACCTGACATCCGAGCATTGTGCCAAAAGTTTGATAGAAATGAATAGATGTCTACGGGCACAGCAGACTGCTCAGTAGATTGTTTGGGCCCCTCTGACACCTGCATACCGGCTGCGTATTGCCACTTCTCTGCTCTAGATATTAGCGCACTACCTCAGTTTGACAATGACAGCATTCAATGGGCTCAATCCTGAGATTCTATGATTCAGCCAGTACTTGATGCCCTTCGTGCAGGAAAAGATGTGTCCAAGTTGTGTTCCTCTCATCTGCGAACTGCTTTATTGTTTAAAGAAGGCCCCAGGTTGAAGCTGCTTAATCAGTTGTTGTATAGAGAGACAGTAGATCGGGGTGGTCAAATAGACAAGCAACAATTGGTCCTGCTCACGGCCTTCAAAGATTTGATACTGAGGTCCCTCCACAATCATATGGGCCACCTTGGTATCGACCGGACCCTTGACTAGTACAATCTCGATTCTACTGGCCCAAGATGGAGGCCGATGTTGAGCACCATGTAAGGACTTGTAGTCACTGTCTGCAGAGAAAAGCTCTGCCTCAGAGGGCTGCCCCCCCTGTCAACATTACTACCAGCACCCCAATGGAACTAGTCTGCATAGCCTTCTTGAGTTTAGAGCCTGATCAGCAAAACATTGGCAATGTGTTAGTGGTTATGGACCATTTCACACGGTATGCACAAGCTCTTCCCACCAAAGATCAAAAAGCATCTACCGTGGCCAAGGTGCTAGTGGAACATTTCTTCGTCCACTATGGTGCCCTCCAGAGAATTCACTCTGATCAGGGCCAGGACTTTGAGAGTCGTCTAATCAAAGAAATGGTCTCTCTATAGGGGGTGAGAAAGTCAAGAACCACCCCATATCACCTGTAGGGGGATCCTCAACCAGAATGCTTTAACCGCACCCTGCTAGACATGCTAGGCACCCTCTGCCCAAAAGATAAGCATAAATGGAGCCAGCAGATTAGCAACTTGGTACACGCATACAATTGGACGAAGAATGATGCTACTGGGTTCTCTCCCTACCGCCTCATGTTTGGGAGAGAGGCCCAGCTGCCTGTTGATGTCTGTTTTGGGGTTTCTCCTGATGGGGTCCGAGACAAAGATTACCTGCAATATGTACAAAAACTGAAAGCTCAACTGAACGATGCCTATCAACTGGCCCAGATGATGGCCGCCAAAAGAAATCTAGCCAACAAAGAGAGACATGATAGAAAAGTAAAGGCTCAAGAGCTTAGGCCCGGAGACCATGTGTTGTTGCGAAATTAAGGATTGCATGTTAAACACAAAATTGCTGATCGATGGCATCATCTTCCCCATGTCGTATTTGGAAAGTTGGATGATTTGCCAGTGTACAAAGTGTGTCCAGAGAATAACTCCAAAGCTGTCAAGACCATGCACTGTAACCACTTGCTACCTATTGGTCAAGTAATAATTTAGGCTGAACTCACCAAGATTGATTCCCCTGGACCAGTGACTCGTGCTGCTGCAAGAAAGAGTCAGCCTGCCCCCGTGGTTGCTGATTTAAGACTTCCGCCACAGCAGACCCAGAATGATAGTGACTGCCAGTCTAACTCAGATGACAGTGAGTGTGATAATGCCTCTTACCCCTCATATGAACTGTGTCAGTTATTTCGTGGAAATCCTCTGTTGAATTATGGGGATGAAGCTGGGCCTTCTGGACTGCCTAACCCCCACCCCCCCCCGGCATCATCCTTGGAGCCAATGCTCCCTGAAAGTGAAGTGCAAAGTATCACGTCTGAGGATGCTGAGTCTTTGTGTATTGTGGAACTGTATGATTTGCCTGAAGGACAGGCTGATGGTATGAGTCTTTCTGGTGACATGCCAGAACTTGAGGAACACTATGAGAGTGCTGACAACCCACCTTCAGTGCCAGATTGTCTTCAAAATGAGCCAAGTGTTGTAGAAACAGAGACTACAGAGCAAGGGGCTGACAGTGCTCCAAGTTTGGACATTTCTACCCAGGTAGAGGCACCCCTCACAAGTGATGAAAGCCCCAAGGCTGTGGCTGAAAGTACAAAGACTGTGGTTGTTCTCTCCAGAAAGACTGGCCGAGCTGTCAAGCCAGTAGTACGTTTCAGCTATGATTCTCCGTGGAAGCCTGTGGACTTGCCTCTCCATGTAGTTCACAACGGTGTTTATGTTTCACTGAGCTCACTGCCCAAATTGAGCTTGACAGCCCATTCCAGGTTACTTGTTCTGCCCTCTCACAATGGTGCCCCTGCCCCATCCAGCCCCAAGTTAGCTGATAGGGAAGGACCCCCTCTTGCATTGTTTAGAGTACAAGACGTTATTTCATGATTTTGTATAGTAATGTTCAATTTACCTGTGTGAAATATAGATAATGTATTGTCAGAATGGAAATGATATAGTGGAGTACATTGAAATGTATAGTAAAGTGACAAGTTATGCCAATTGATTAATCAGATAGTACTTGTACAGCATACTAATGGTATAAATGTCTTGTATATGTTGCATTTTCAATGTTATGATGGTACAGACTTGATGCGGATGCCATGTTTTCCCAGGCAGGGAAGGGTGTAACCCCCCCTACAAATGGGGGTTCCCAAAAAGTCCTTGAGCTTGCCTAAATGCTCACTGCCAGGCTGGTGTCCTGTGTTTTAGAAGTTTAAATGTGATTACCAGAGCCTGTATAGCCTCTGTGTACTGTCTCTTTAAGAGCTGCCTAGATTGCAGTTATAAGTAATCTGAGAGGGAGCTCTGTTGAAAGATGTAACTATTTGCTGAAAATCATTTAGAGTGTTAATGATAATGTAGTTTGTCTAACCTGCTTTCTTTGCAGCAAAGACTGTCTTGTTTATCCCCACCATTTGGCCCAGGACTGTGAACTGGACCAATCAGTTCTGGTGGGACCTAAAATGTAGCCAGACTACAGGAGCCGTCTGAAGTCAAAATGTGTAGGAATTGTAGTTTTGGGCTTTTTGTGCCTTTGTTGCAACTGAAGGGGGAGCCCTTGCTTTGACTGACAGCCAAATCAGCCAACCAAACCTTTAGGATCGGAGGGAATTCCCCAAGCTGCCTGCTGTTTAGGGCAGATCTAAGTTGGGAGCTGAAGAAGCAAGATGCTTGAGACAGTCTCTGTGGAAAGGCCTGAAACTGTGGCCTGCATGTCTGCCTGCTGTCCTGAGAGGGGAAAGAGAATTGTTTTCGGACTGAATCTGAGTTGTGTGACTAAAGTAAGCTACTGAAGTGGGCCAGGCTCAGCCTGAAGAAGAACAAAGATTTTGCTGAATGCGATTGGCCTGTCAGGAGTTCCAGCTATCCCTAAGCTCCCGTTATGTGCAGAGACTTTGCGAATGTGACCAGGGAGCGCTTTGCCTGGTACAATAGAATTCCCTTACATGTAAATGTGCTATGAGCTGCTAGTGGGTTGTGAGTTAGTTCCCCACTGTGTGAACTGTGTTCTGCTTGCTGGAAGCTGTATCCAGCCCAAAACGGACTGCATCTGAATTTGTCTCCATGCAGTCTGGGCCTTGCCAGACTGGCCCAGCCAGACTACCCACTGCACAGAGACGCCATTGAAGAGAGACCTGCCTGGGGATCAGCCCCCTGCTCTATACTTGAACAGAAACAACGCCTCTGTGACTCGTGTGGGCCCTGCTTCTCCTAGCATTCCAGATCAACCACCTGCAGTCTCGATTTTTGTCCAGCCTGTGTCCAGTCTTGGGTGTCATAAGTAAATACAAGGGTAGCTCCCTGCAACAACAGCTTAATCCGAGTGTGTCATCTGGTTGTCTTGTTGTTTCGTTTCCTTTATGAACTGAGCCCTCTGGCTCCGGATTACAAATATTGTGTACTGTGCATGTTGTGTTTTCCATCACAGGGCCCCAACCAGCTGCAATGCCAGCCAACCTCGGGCAACAGTCTTGGCTAGCCCATCTCTTCTCCACCTGGGTACTCAGAGGTGTGACTGTGTGGGGGGACTCAAAGCACAAGCATAACTGCTTGATTGACATAACCTTTAAGCTAATAACCTGATTTTTCCCCTCCCTTGTTCAAGTCCTCTGAATAAATCAGATCTAACTTTTTCAGCATGTAATCTGACTGTGGTTCCAGTTTGTGCTCAAAGTACTGCACTGTTGCTATTTGCTGTGCATAACCTTGTTTTACAAGGGTTCCCCAGGGTCGAGCCAGAGGAACCAGCCCTGGTGGTAAGTGCAAACAGTGTGGGTACTTGTGTGGTGTACCAGGGGTATTGTGAAAGTGATTATTGTACAGTGTTCAGGCCACTAGAGGGGAAAGAGGGGGGTTACAATGTTCTGGAGGGCTGTGCCCAGGTTAGCTTGACCACTACCAACCCTGACCTCCGGGTGGAGGCACCCGATTCAGAACTCAGGCCCCTTAGCCTGCTGCTAGCCAAGCAGGCAAGTGTAGTAGCCCTTGGGATAGCGCCACCTAGGGGTTACAAACAAATATTTCCAGCAAGTCCGGCTGATAGCAGCAGGGAACAAGGGGGATTATAGGCTTTCCTTTCCTTAAAAGATCTAGGCTACCTTTGATTAGGCAGTATTAAATGATGGGTGTGCACATCATTATGCATGTCATTTAATAGTGCCTAATCATAGGTGGATTAGATCTTATGTGGGTAGGAATGCCTATGTTTCCCCTTGTGCCCACTGCTATAAGTCTGGTTTACCAGAAGATCATGTTTATTATTAATATGTAAAAATGACACGGGCGACTGTACTAACTGCATTCATGATGCAGAAGTGTAGTGAGTGTGGGTAACAGAAGAGAAAAATGAATGCCAGAGAGGGACTGAAGAGGCCATTCCAGCAGGGTACAGCTATATTCAGGTTAGGGGAAGACAGGAAGGGGGATGTTTAGCAGATCATTGTGAGATCTGAAATGTAGGGCTGCCAGCACCATGATCACTACCTGACTGTGAATGAGAACAGCCAGTGATGACAAATACTCAGTGGCAGGGCTGCACTTAAACTGTTACTTGAATTCAGTGTATGGAGATTACCCTCAGGTGGGGGGGGGGGTTGACGTTTGTTAGGACAGTATTGAGGGAGATGTGTATAGATCATTCAGGATTTAGAAGGGTGGTAGCCAACCAGTTCGCATTGTGGAGTAGGGCACTAAAAAGTACTGGAGAAGATTTGCAGGGAACTGTCCTGCAGGGTTCTGCAGATCACAGGTAAAGGAGTAGACTGACACTGGAAGTCTAGTGGATTCGCTCAAGGCATTAGTATGCCTCTCCTAATAATATTGTTATCCATAGTAAGTACAGCCCTTACGAGGGTATGAACAGTGTTTTTTCTGGTGATTCCTGAGGCTTACTGCTTGGCCCTCCATGAAGACCCAATTGTTGGTTAATGAGGTGGGACAAAAACACAACAGGGGAACTGTACATACTGCCTTCACTGTGCAGAAGGGTGGTGATCCACTCAGTGTTTACTGTGGGAGCAGAAACATTGAAATAGTGGACTTAAGTGTGATTTGGGAGGTATTTTTAACAGTGCCAGCTGATGATCTGTATCGGTGTAGGTATGCACAACTCTGTGAGGTATACGATTACAGTCTGAGGTGTGATAATTCTCTTCATGAGACCACAAGCTCTTATGCAGCTCCAGGCAGTACTAAGGACACGGTATGGATGGTGGGGTGTTCAACAGAAGCCAGGCTAGGTGCAGGGGGTTCACTTGGAAAAAGAATACAAGAGAAGCTTTTTTTGTGGATTAACAAGAATGCATGAGCTTTAGAATTGGACCAGACCAGTACTTCACTGTGTGACCCTGAGCAAGTCACTTAACTTCCTTGTACTGCCAGGCCATATCTGTAAACAAGGTTTCAGCATAGTGTGTCTCTCCTGCTTAACAAAAAATAAATAAATTCAGGGCATCACATAACCACTAGATCATCAGGTATTTGAAGTGTTGTACTGTTCTGCAGTTTGCCAAAGAGAAAGTCAGTTAGCTTGCCAAACATTTTCAGCAAGTTAAAGTAAATAAAATGAACAAAATCATAGCCTATCATGTGTACTGATCAAAATAATCCACACGTTAACACATGGTGTTGATCATTCTGGTAAAACAATTAAAAACAAAGAGGGAAAGAAGAACTAGTTAGTCTATAGGAATCTAAATTGGTCTCTGGCTCTGGCTCCGATGATGCCATCATGACTCATCACTTAACACAGTTGGCAGACATCTTAGGGAGAAGGCAAAGCTGTTTTCTGTAAGTGAAAGGCTGATGTTTACATTTTTCAAAAGCTATGAAACTGCATTTATGTTATTTACATAAATGCAGTTTTAGCATAAATGTAAACAGTAGCCTTTACTTTACCTTGCTACGAATCCAGATTTTGGATCTTGCAGTTTAAAAAAAAAACAGCTTGTTTAGGTATCCTTTAAGGCTTTACAAGTCTGCTTCTATTTCTTTTACTAGAGGCAGGGGGCCAGATATTCAAAACTGTGCTCCGGGGCTAAAGTAGCACTGCCCAGCAGGCAAACCTAGCCCAGAGTAAAAAGCTAGCCATATTCAAAAGGAATAGCCCAGAGCAAAACCAGCTGAATATAGCAAGCAAAGGAAGCCAGGCAAACAGGGCCAGGAGTGCAGGGCAAAAATAGCCCAGGAATAAGACAGCACTGAATACAGCAACAGGGAAGTGCATACAGCCACTGCAGCCTATTAGACCCTGGAGAAGGCCAGTGTTGCAGGTGGAGAGCATTGTGTGTGACTGCACAGAAATGTCTCACACCTACTGTAAATAACAATGTAAACCACACGCTGCAGAACTGTGCTATGCTGAAGTGAGGTTTGCCCATGCTAACCTGATAACACAGTGCTAACACATTAGCGCGGTGCAAGCTGGTTAGCCTAGGGCAAATGGGAACTGTATTCAAAGCTCCCATGCAAATGAGCCTACTTAGGTAATCTGTGGGAAAACAGGTACATTTGCATCTCATTAACTGCTGCTTAGCATACATTACCATTCAGTTTGCCCGGTGCTACTGCATGGAGCAGACAGTGCCACCTAGTGGTCGGAATGGTAGTACAGGCTGGATGACGTAGGCCAAGGCATGCCCACAGCATCCCCTGTTGGTCGGCGGGGACGTACAGGCTGGAAGCAGCAGGAACTGTGTGCTGGCAGGCACAAACAGAGCAGACAGCCTGCCCATACAGCACTGCAAGCTGTACAACACAAGGTACATATATAGAGAGAGAGGACCACAGGGAGAGAGTGATAACTATGTGACACATAGCTAGATATACAAATGATATATATATATATATATATATATATATATATATATATATATATATACACACATATATACACACACACACATAGAGAGAGAGATAGTCACACACATGTCCACTGGCCATATGTGCCCTTGTAGATGCCCCCCCCCCCAACAACATAGGCACCCCATGGCAGGTGTTGGTGGAACACAGTGGGGGGACCCACGAATGCATGGGACAAGCATAAGGCACGCCTGGTGGGGGTGGGAGGACATATGCTGTAGGTTTCGTAGGGCGTGCAGCATATCCATTCATTAGGGACCTGGGCAAGCTGCCTGGGCCAGGCAGACCGCCCTGCCATCATGGTCCCTGTTACCATGTGTGCCTGTTGCACACCCTGGTAGGATAGTGGTCCCCCCACCCCTCAGCACATTTCCCAACCCCCATTTCATGTGCAATATCTTAATTATCCTGGTGGTCTAGTGGTTCCCCCCAACCCCAGCACATTTCCCGACCCCCGTTTCATGTAAAATAGCTTCATTATCCTGGTGGTCTAGTGGTCCCTCCAGCACATTTCCAGACCCCTGTTTCATGTTAATTATCTTAATTATCCTGGTGGTCTAGTGGTTCCCCCAACCCCCCCGGCATGTTACCTGATCCCAATTCCCCGTAATATATCATATTTCCCTGGTAATCTAGTGGTACCCCTCATCCGGCAGCGCTGCCCCCACATATCCCTCCCATCTGCCATGAATCGAGCTGGTGACCGGCTCAGCCCTCCTCACACCACCACAGCTGGCCACCGACTGAGGAATGAATGAGCTGTACTGCATTCATTACAAGTACAGCTCATTCATTCCTCAGTCAGCAACGGACATGGTGGTGTGAGGAGACTGGAAGCAGAGTGCCGGCTGATTCGTGGCAGATGGGAGGATGGACGTGATGGCGCTGCGGGTGAGGGTACCACTGACTACCAGGGACATGGTGGTGTCTACAGGAACAGGGTCGGGAACCGTGCTGGGGTGGGAACCACTAGACTACCAGGATATTTGGATATTCTACAGGGAATGGGGGTCTGGATACGTGCTGGGAGGGGGAACCACTGGACTACCAGGGAAATTAGGAATATCTATGTGGAACAGGGTCAGGATACATGCTTGGGGTGGGGGGGGGACCACTAGACTACCAGGGATATTGAGATATACGATGGGGAACGAGGGTCGGGGATCTTGCTGGGGGCGGGTGACCACTAGAATGCCAGGGATTAATTTTGCTGTTACTGGACACGGGGGGTCAGGATTCATGATGGAGGTTTGGTGCACTGCCGCTATTAGTGTTACATTAAAAGAAGCTTTTTCTCGGCAGTAACTAGTGCCGTGCTACAGGTCGTGCTAATGACTGTAGCGTAGTGCTATGCCTTTGAATATGCTGGTGCGCCAGCATTCAGGGCCCCCTCCCCTCTGTTCCTCCCTTGCATACATTATGGTTAGCGTTGGTGCTAACACCTAGCGCCGGAGCTAACCGTACCTTTCAATATTGCAGTCGGGCGCAAGGTCGGCACTAGTCCAGGGCAATGGCTTTGCGCCCGGTGCTGAGCTCTGAATATCTGGCCCAGGATGTTTAAGTTCACAAGATTATATGTGTCCTTGATTAATTTAATTCCTAAGTATGTCAAATAGTTTGAGCATCTAAGCTCAGATTGTATCATCCCCAGAGAGTCCTCTGGACATAAATACAAGTTTAGTGATAGAATCTGAGTTTTAGCCCAATTCAGATTAAGGCCAGAGAAGACTGTGAAGGCACTAAAAATTTCACCCAAGTATGCCACTATGTCCCTTGGGTTTGAAAGAGAGAGCAGCAGATCATCTACATAAGCAAGAACTCTATTGTTGATTTTATCTGTTTTGATTCCATTAATCTCATAGGAGTCAGAGATTTTCCTATTTAATGGCTCAATTGCTAATGGCTAAAGTAAAAAGATAAGGAGAGAGAGGACAAACTTGTCTGGAACATTTATACAAATGGAAGGAGTTTGAGATAAAACCATTGGAAATTACTCCAGCAGAAGGTTTTTTGTATAGAATTTCTAACCGAGAAATAAAGGTGTCTCCCAGGTAGAGTTTCTTAAGCACCTGAAAGAGATAGTTCCATTCTAAGGACTCCAAAGCTTTGCAGAAATTGATGGCTAGCACTGCAGCTGAATTATGCATATTCATCCCTTTCCAAATTACATTTAGAAGCCTACGCATATTGTCTGCTCCACTTCTGCCTGGTACAAAACCTACTTGTTCTCCTCCTAATAATTTAGTAAGGTGAGACTTCAATCTAAAGGCTTGAATTTGGGCAAGAATCTTACAGTCTGTGTTAAGCAGAGAAATATGCCTGTAACTCTCACATTGAAGGGGTCTTTCCCATCTTTCAGGATTAATATGATGTAGGCATGATGCATAGATTCGGGTGTGGATTGTGAGGAAAATGAAGAAACAAGAGCTTTGTAAAGGTAGTCTCTAGCTTTAGAATTTAAGGCTTTATAAAACTCCTCAGGTAAACCATCAGGACCAGGTGTCTTGTTTAGACGAAGACCTTTAATAATGCTATCAGATTCTGTCCAGGAGATAGGAGAATTTAAAACTTCTCTATCCTGCCCACTAAGTTCTCGGAGGGTTACTGAATCACGAAATAACTGTGAATTTCCAGCAACCTTCTTACCTGAATCTGAGTACAAGTCCTTAAAGAAGTACTCAAATTCTAAATTTATTTTGACATTTGAAATTCTAAAGCATTAGAGATACCTGGGATTAGATTCTGACCAGCCCTCTGTTTTAACCCTGCTCTTTCACCAGCTTCCCAAAAAGTCTGTTTAACTCTATACAACGACTATTCTGCCTTGGCAGAATATATTTTATTTATTTCGTACTTTAGCTTTGTGATATTATTAAGCAGACTCCTTTCTTTTTTTACAGTTTTGTTTGTACTCATTCTGAAAATCTAACCGTTTTAGTTCCATTTGGGCCAAATCTTTTTCTCTTTGTTTTTTCTTAGAGGATGAAAAACTAATAATTCTCCCTCTCAGAAAAGCTTTAAAGGCGTGCTAGAGGCAGTTTGGTGATACTTCCCCATTATCATTTATACTAAAAAAAATTTCCACCTCATGATCCAACCAGGAGTTAAAATCTGGGTCCTGCAGAAGAGTGACATTAACCCTCCATCGAATACAGTTACTTTTACAACCTTGAAAGTGAATCAAGACCTGCACTAAAGCATGGTCAGAAAGGGATATCTCCTTAATATTGGATGAAACAAGGTTTGGGGCCAGGTGATTGGAAATAAAAATCACATCTATCCAGCTGAAGGGTGCATGTCTTGCAGAGTAAAAATAATCTTTTACAGTGAGACGTAATAAACGCCAGGTATCTACTAAGTTTAGGTCAGACACAAACTTTCTAGTAGCAAGCTGAGTTGAGGAGATGTTAAGGGGGCAAGAAGAAAAACTTCTATCAAGCAAATGATCTGAGACTTCATTAAAATCTCCACCCAGAATGAGGTTTTGGTGGTTGCATGTGCTTAAATGCACATTTAGGTCTCTGAAGAAGTCAGCATGCCCAGAATTGGGCGCATAAATATTGCAAATGGTAATCTCCCTCCCGTCAATTGCACCTTCAAGTGTCTGAAACCTGCCCTCAGGGTCAGCATAGTGAGAGCTCTTCACAAAGTTTCTTCTCTTCCTGAAAAGAACAGCTGTGCCTCTCTTTTTTGAGTTGAAAAAACTAAACTCCACTTGAGAAACCCATAATCTAGCTAGTTTTTTTGCTTCATCCTCTTCTAAATGCATTTCTTGAAGTAAAACAATATCAAATATATGTCTATTCAGATATGTTAACATTTTTTTCCTCTTGGTCTAGTACCCCAAACCCTTAACATTCCAAGAACCTATTGAGAAATTTGACATTTTTAGAGACCTACAGTAGTTTAGTAAATAAAGGCAAAATAACAACAACAACAATAATAAACCTAAGTTACTAAAAGAAATTGAGACTATTTTGTATATTAAGAAACCAAATATACAAGTTACAATATATATGACACATTTTGTAATGGCTTTACACTGAACAAATTAAATGTTTGATGATGATGAATAGATGTGACAAAAAAAGAGAAACAGAAAAAGCAAAACAGTAGGGTGAAACTACTGGAGAATCACAGACCACCGAACTATAGTCCAAGGTTGTGGTGTAGCTAATGATCCTAGCTTTGGCTCTTGTCAATCTGCATATTTTCTAGTTCACTAATTATATAGTAAAATACATAAAAAAAAAACCCAGCTTTTATACAATTTGTAAAGGGAATTCGATGTAACAACTCTAAAATTTCTAAAACAGAAACTGTGTCAATGCTTTATCATTTTCCCTTATGTAAGGTAAAACAAATACCAATACTGAATATTACTAAAAGTAAAGTCAGTACTATACAGTCAATTAATTAATTAGTAAGCTAGAGCAGATATTGCTGCACGTCATGAGACAGGGTTTGCCACTACTTAACTCAAACCTGGACCTGCTGAGAAAACACCAGAGTTTTACTCCATTTTGTCACTGATGCCTCCAGTGCTAGTAAATCAAGGCAACCCTACTACTGGCAACTCCTCCCTGCCCCTGAGACATCCCCCAACAGCAACTGCCAATTTCTGTTTAAGGGTTACAGACACAAAAAGGAGAGGAAAAAAAAGATCACCATAACACCAACGGACAAAAGAGAATAGCACTCAAAAACTATGCATGTTACCACATTTACAGGACCAATCCCCATCATACTAATAGGATGTTAGGATCAAGAAAAACACCCCAGTGAGGCTATCCGGTGGGTTCTATTTCCCTTAAAATATTGTGGACTCCAGGCAATGTCCGTAAGTGTTTTTATTTAGAGGTAGTCTAAGTCACTCTCCCTGTAAACATTTCAGTATCTGAATAACCCCAAGGAAATTTCTTGCAGTTGCTAGAAGGAGTCTTAGATGAATCGAAAACTTGGGGGTTAAAACATGCAGAGCCAGTTATTAGAAAAGAAAGATCTATGGAATGTAATAAGCAGGACCAGATACAAGGGCCCAGATATTCAAAAGGGTTGCGCCATGCGCAAGTCCTACATTGCACCATTCTGCGATATTCAGCAGGAGGCAGTTACGCCACTGACAACAGGTTGCGCAACAGCGCAATGCAAATGAATGCATGCTCAACAGGAGGGGGAGGAACCATGCATAAACTGCGCAACCCGATATTCAGTCGGGTTGTGCAGAGTGTCATGCAACCCCAACCTGCGCCTGCACAACCTTGAGCCAAAAAAAAAGGATCGTTGAGGGCCACCCACAGGTGAGCTGCTGTATTGCAGGCGCAACACAGCAGCTGCCACCCTGGCTGGCTTCTACTTCGGTCCTCTTGCCCCCACCAGCCGATCGCAGGGCATAAAGTAACATGATCCCCCCACATCTCCCGAAGCCGATCCACGGACATAAAGTAACATGACCCCGCCACATCTCGAAGCCCGGTCGTGGGCAATAAAATAACATAGACCGCTTCGCCCATCATCTCAGACCCGATCGCGGGCAGAGCGTGTATCAACCCCAGTGCCCGATCGTGGGCAGAATGTAAAAAGCCCCCCACGAATATCTCCCTGGTGGTCCAGTGGACCGTAATGCCCGATCGTGGGCAGAATGTCGCGTTACAACCCCCAAACATCTCCCTGGTGTCTGAGTGTCCCCCACCCACCACGAAGCCCCTCCACCCGCTCCCCGGCGGCGGTGATGGCAGCATCCACCACCTGCCGCCCGCGCCCGCCAACTAACTGATCGGACGACGCCTTATTGGTGCAGAGCTACAGCCAATGGGCGTGTTTATGTCAGAGCAGAGATAGATCTTTGTCAGAATGAATATCATTCACAAATCTGACTGTCATGTATGGTATGTGATGCATGCCCATTGGCTGTAGTTCTGCACCAATGGGCGGCAGCCCTATCGACAGTCAGTCGGCGGGCGGCAGGCGGTGGGATGCTGCCGCCGCCGCCGGGGAGCGGTGAGGGGGCTCGGGTGGGTGGGGGGACACTAGACACCAGGGAGATGTTTGGGGGTTGTAACTTGACATTCTGCCCGCGATCGAGCATTACGGTCCACTGACCTCACCAGGGAGATAATCGGTTGGGGGCTTTTATATCTGCCCGCGATCGGGCACTGGGGGTTGATACACGCTCTGCTCTGCGATCGGGCTTCGGAGATGGTGGAGGGTCATGTTATTTTATTGCCCGCGATCGGGCTTCGGGATGATGTGAGGGTCATGTTACTTTATGCCCGGATCGGGCTTCGTGGAGATGGGGGCGTCATGTTACTTTATGCCTGGCGATCGGGCATCGGGAAATGTGTGGGGGTCATGTTACTTTATGCCCGCGATCAGGCATCGGAAATGTGTGTGGGGGTCATGTTACTTTATGCCCGCGATCCGCATCAGGAAATGTTGTGGGGGTCATGTTACTTTATGCCCGCGATCGGGCATCGGGAAATGTGTGGGGGTCATGTTACTTTATGCCGCGATCGGGCTTCGGGAGATGTGTGGGGGGAATGTATACACAGAGATACTGCTCATGATCGGACTGCAGGTGTCGTTGGTCCCCGACGGTTGCTGCCTGGCAGGTGGCCAGGCGCAGAGTCCTCGAGGATCGGCGCACCTAATGGCTATGCAAATGGGGCCATAAATAGTGCAAATGGCCCCCTGCGCCTTTACAAATTATGGCCCCATTTGCATGTCACCTTTGAATATCGGAATTGGCGCGATGGCGCAATGGTACTTGGCGCCACTGCAAGTTTAATGCTCAACTCTGGCAACTTGCGTGGAGCAAGTTCCACTGCGCCATGCCCAGTGGCTGTGGCTGGGGGGTGATATTCAAAGGAGTTGCTCAATAGCGCAACTCCTTTGAATATCGCCCCGGCCACACCCCTGCGCAACTATTTTGAGCAGCGCAGGGGCTTGCGCCTCAGAATGGCGCAGTTTGAATATCTGGGCCAAGGAGTCAGCTTGTTCCCTGAGCATTATAGCACAAGCAAAGTTTCTATCACTGTATATCACAAGGATTATCACAGAGAGCTCATAATGAGTCTGCAGAGCTATTAACCATTTCAATATTGAAATTAAAAATATGCATGCATAAACTTTGTGAATAAAACTCTTTCCCTTTTTGATGAGGAAAAGACAGAACCACCCTCTAGAGATCATATGCTAAACTGCAGCATGGAAAGCAAAAATGATGGTCTATAATAAGTAATAAATTGATTCAGTAAGCGAGTATAAAAACCTGGTGAATGCAAAAAAATAAATAAATAAAATCACTGTAACATGCAGACCAATAGAGGCTAAATCCACCCCCCCCCAAAAAAAAAACACTGCTGCAGCATATTTGCACTTCCGATCCATTCAAGGCAGCTGTCAAATGGAATAATGTAAGAGAAAGTATCACCCCACATCGAAAATGGGAGAAATTTAGAGCAGTCTTTCTGGAAAATGCAATAAATCCCTTGATCACTAAGATCCATGCTGAAAGGGCCAAGAAAACAGAAGTCATGTGGGATTAAGCATTGAGGGTGCAGGTGGAAGTTCCGGAACAGAAACAGACACTCCCTGAATATTAATTCCACTCAGCTCCTCTAGGAACTGTACTCTGGAGCTTGTTGACTTGGGAGCACTAATCTGGGTCTCTTCCTCTCCCACCTTGAAAGAACTGGAGAAGGAAATGTTGCTCGAGACTGTATTTCTACGACTTCTGCTCCTACTTCTTTGCCTGGGAGCGGATTGATAAAACTGCCTTCCGTGCCTCTGAACTGAAACCGCTATCTTAGAGGTGGATTTCACTTTCCTGTAAGTCACAGGTTGCCAAGAATTTCCATCTTTCACCATAGATTTTGCAGCAGCCGAGTATAAATGTGGGGTAGTGACCAAAGCAGCGTGGTTTGGAACTGACTGGGAAGATGCAGAGGGGGAAGGGTATGCTTCCATAGATTCAACAGGATCTATCCATTCAGCCTTGGCATGAGCGGAATCTCGAGCAGAAGGAGCTGGGCCATGAGTAGAACTGAATTGCTTTCAAACAGACTGATGGTTGAGCAGTGATATAGCTGAGACTGAATGAAAATCTTCAGTAGACATATGTAGATACACCCAAGCATCCTCCACAGTGACATAGGACACCACGCCTCCTCCTTGCTCTCTAATTTGAAATACTGCAGGGCATTTAAAACTATATAAAATCCCCAGTCTCTGACATTCCTGCTTCACCTCATAAAAGCGTTTCCTTTTATTTACCTGTTCTGAGGAGAAATCTTGGAACATTAACATTTTATACCCTTGATATTGTAAAGACCTACGTTCTCTGGCAATTTTTAAAATTTCTTCTTTAACAGAAAATCTTAGGAAGAAGGCCATATAGGACGATGGTGTTTATGCTGAAAGGATTTGGGACTCAGAGCCCTGTGGGCTCTTTATCTCAAGTGGGCAAGACCATTGAAAATTCAGTAGCTCAGGGATAAAAGATTGTAAGAAACCAATCATATTATTTCCCTTCCATCCCTCTGGCACCCCAATAAACCTAATATTGTTTCTTTGCCTCCTGTTCTCTAAATCATCTGCTTTACCCAGAAGATAATCAATCTGCTTGGTTTTCTTCAGAAGAGTAGAACTTAGTTGGGAAACTGTATCATTAAGTTTACTGAGGTGAAGGGCAGTATTGTTTAGATCAGATTTTACTTCTTCTGTTTCAGCTTTCAAAGTTTCTTTGGTTTGGTTTGAATTGGCAATATCAATTTTAAGCCCAGCTAACATTTCTTTTACCTGCAGAATGTCACTTTTAAATGCCATATCCGCTAATGCTGCCATTGAGACAGTAGATGTGTTGATCGGGTTCAGGAGAGCCAACTTTTATAAACCTTTATGGGTGCTCACTGACATTAAGAAGTATTTTTTCAATGGGCAGGTTCCCTAGTAATGCTTTTTTCCAGTCTTCCCTCAAAATATTGAGGGTGCTTAAGCCAACTTTGTGGGTGCCTGAGTACCCCAGCACCCCTTGAGTCGGCACCTATGATCGGGTTATTTGCTCCTGGCCTGCGTGAGTCACCAGAGTTCCCAGTTGAAGTAGGCATTTTTAAACTGTCAAAAACTTAGAACACGGAATAAAGGAAAAGTAAGCATTGACACCTTATATCAAAGATATCAGAATGTTATCCAGACACTACTGTATAAGATTGATTAAGTTAGCTGTTGGGATGTTACATATTACTGTTAACATTTTTCAAATATCGGTGCACCCCTTTTCGTTGACACCCCGACCGCGAAACAGGAAAAAAGACCATTACAGCGACATTTGCGGTACTAGTCCTTTTTCCGTATTTCACCTTCCCACAGTGTTCTGCCCCCTCCCTGGACCAACTCCGACCTGGAGTTGGAATTCTAAAGTCCAGGGATTGCAGGGGGCAGAGACCCCCACATGGGGGGTGTGGGGGGCACAGCCCCCACAGAAACACCTAAACAAGCGACACAATACCTGCATCAGTATTGTGCCATCACTGTGGGGGAGATCGGCATTGTCGCTGTTGACCAAACTTGGTGCTTCCATCAAATATATAGTGGACTAGAATAGCACGATCCTAACAGGCGACCATCTTCACCAAGTGCCGGCATGCACTCCCAACTTGTGCTCTTCTTCAAGCCAATTTTTTTTTATTTTACTTTGCAAGTGTTACATACCCAGAGCTTGGCTTTACTATCTGGTTGCTGCCTCGTATTTTGAATGAGAATGAGGGATATCTCTCATAATGAGGTACAGTTGAGAGGTATGCCAGCCAGCAACCCCAACAACAGCCGCCTCCCTTGTAATCCTGGTCTGAGCTCTCCTGGACTGACTGACCACTCCATACCTAGCCTGTGGTTAATAAGGGTTTCAGCCTCCAGTGTTGTTGCTACTTTACCTTTCACCAGCGCTGTATTTACAGGGGAATCCTACAGTGCATGGCCTATGGATAAACAAAGGGTCTCATGCTCCTTGCCATCAGTTGGTCACCTCTGACCAGCACTAAATTTATCATAGTATGGGGACCATGGCAACATGCCTGCCCCACACTGTACCTGCCCAGTGGATAAACACAGAACTTCAGTCTAAGTTGCTGACATCTTCTGTCCTTTCACCATCACTAAATATATCAAAGTACAGTGAAGGGAAGCCTGTCCTCTTTCTTGCTATACTGTACCTAACCCTGTGGATAAACTGTGGACATTAGCTTGCAGTACAAGTGGGAGGGAAAGAGTCAACAACAGAGTGTGTATGTGTGTGTGTGTGTGTCTCTCTTACCCTCGTAATGTGGGTCAAAGCATCAAACACTGAGATGAAAGCTTACAAAACTGGAAAGCAAAGTTACTGTAGCTATCACAAGCCAAGAACTGCTCTCAGCTTGATACTCCCCTCCATAGTAATCAGGCAATGTACAAGTCTAAAAGATGAAACACTGAGAGATGTTTTTCTCTGACTGGCTGAGGCAAAAACTCGTTAGCATGACAAACCTATATCAGGGTGTCTATTCCTGGATATATATAAGGTGAAACTGTGCAGATCAATGGGTTCTATTCAGGACCACAGCCAAGATACACTTAAAAGGAGCAGAGTCCTGGCCACACAACTTGGGTCATATTCAGGGACCCAAGCTGCAGATGACTGGTGCCACCCCCCCCCCCCACCAGCGTAGCGGCACAGAGGCGTGGTGAGGCCAGAGTGGTGACTGAATGTGGCCCTCCAATCAGATGGCGCCGCTGACATGCAAATGGATCCCCACTCCGCGCATTGTGTGGAGATTGTGTTATAGAGCCAGTCCTCCAGGGACCAGTGTATCCCTTAAAGTGATAGGGTGTTCAGCCAGTGGTCATGTATGTATGGTATGCTCAGAGGGCTAAGGATAGCACTATGTGTGGGGGGGGTGGACAGCATGATGTACACAGCCCCATGTGGCCAATGGGAGAGAGAGTGCATAAGTGGCTATGGCAGATCCCGACTGGCATAGCAAGAGCCCCTTCTACCATCACCCCAGATGTGGGAATTCTGTTTTGTGCATGGCGTATAGCTGTGGTATGCCCCCAGCTGCCCTCCCCACAGGGGCACGTATGGGTCAAGTGTACGGAAGTGGTTCAGAACCTCATCACACAGGCACAAGTTTTCCACACCATCTCCACTGCATGGCATATTGTTGTAACAAAGCCTACATGTCATGTGCCTGGGGCACATAGGCTTCATGAATAGAGGCCAGTGTGATTTCAAAGACTAATTTATAGTCCTAGCTTGAGTCAATAACACCATTTATCTGTAATATTTATTATCACTGGTGTGGTATACAGTAAATCAAACTTTCAAATTTCTTTCCCCATTTATTATTGTAATTATTTATTTAAGAGATATTTCAACACAATATCCCAATTAAGCTGGCTGTAACTTGTTTACAGTGGGTTCCTGCTCATGTGCGAGTTACAAACACATTACACAAAGACTGGAGCAAAGATCCTTATACAGCGTAAACACAAGCTAATACCGTACCTGTCGCTGCGGCAGGTATACCCCTGCTAAATCGGCCTGATATTTTCCTTTGTATGATGGAATGTGTCTCAAGTGTGGGGACATTAATGCTGAATGACACTACATGCTGTACCTCTGCTCTATGTTAGGTACACTTGGGACCACCATACACGGAACCATTTCTGATATACTAGAACCACCTATTGAATTAAGTCTGCGGGCAGTTCTCCTGGGGATGACTTGGATTATGATAAACATTCAGTGGGGCAGTCTAAATTCCTATACATGATAATGATATGTGCCAAAATTGGAAGCTACATACTGTCTCAGAATGTGAACTATTGTAGAAATTGGTTTACAGAGTGAGAGGGGAGGCTAGAGGCATATGAGGAGGTATGGGTGCCCTTTAAGGCTTTTTTGGAAAGAGTCTCCTCTTTGGCAACAGTGGTTTAGATTCCCCTACATCGAGTCCTGGGAGGTGTGGTTACTGGGAGGCATTGGTGGTATGGTATGGTATGGTGTGGTACAGTATGGCTGCTTGTCCAGTATCACCCATAAGGCTGCGTCTGTGTGACTCTGCAGTGCTACAATCTATGTACTGTATTCCTGTACCCCTATATCTCTACTAGTTTTATTGCAGTATTGCAATATGATGAACTCTGACTAAGTATGGCAGTACAGAGAGATTATGAACATGCAATACAAAGATTATAAATGTTATCATACGAAGATTTTAAACATTACCCACCCAGTATTCTAATTACTATACATATCACACGTTACCAAGTTCTTCACATACAGTAGTTACTATGGCCATCCACTGATTGAGTTTGCTACAGCATCTCTTGTTTAAACATGAATCACAAAGGCTGCAATACAAAAGGTACCGCAAAAAGACTTTACATATCTCAGGAAGATACACTAACATTTAACATTCACTAAAGCCATAAGCATTCCATTCAGGTCTGCAATGACTAAATAATGCCTGAATAAAGTAATCTTGTGAAACTAGAAGGAAATAGATTCAAAGAATCAATTATTTAAATCCAGTTACTGCAGAATTTGCTGAACTGAAAGTGCTCCGTAAACTACTTTTCATGTCTCGACACTGGAGGGAATTCCTCCTACAAAAATGGAATGCACTGCAGTTGAAGAATCCAATATAAGCAACTTGCATGGCGTTGTTTTGAGATAAACTATTTACTCAATAACAAAATGATTACAATAATAAATTATGGCCTGCACCCTATGGCTTTAGTCGATGACAATTTGCATGTCCATGTCTTGAATGTTTTAGTAATGAAATCAACACATGCAGGGGACGTAAAGCGTTGCTGAATAGAACCTAAATATTAATAACCACAGTAGGCAGACATCTTGATGCCAATACTGCAGATTACTTACATTAGATTACATATAGGAGGCAGTATAATGTAGTGGTCTAAGGTACTGAGCTGCAAACCTGGAGACCTGGGTTTGAATCCCACAGGCCCCACTTTTATACTGTGTGACCTTGAGCAAGTCACTTAACTTCCCTGTGCTCCCAGGTCACACCTGTAAACAAGCTTTCAGCTTAGTGTGTCTCTCCTGGTTAAAAAAAATAAATACTAGGTATTTAGGACAGGAAGTAGGCTGTGAGACCATTGTGACCTCACCCCCATTTCTATCAGTGGTCATGTCTAGTAAACGACCCCGACCTTGAAAGAAAATCTACATTTATTTTAAAACTGTTGAAAGTACTAGCCTAAACTACACTTTCTGGTAATTCTTTGCAGACTCTTGCTATCCTTTGTATGTGATAGAATCTCTTCATTTCTGTTCTGAATGAACACAGTTCTAATTGATAGTGGTGACCTTCGGTGTTATGTATTTGTTTTTAAAGGTGAGATGTAATTCATAGAAAAGTGACAGTTTATTGAATATTTTGCCCATCAATAACAGGTCACTCCTCAGATGTCTTTGTTGCAGGCTGAGCAGGTCTAACTTACTCATCCCCGCATTGCAGGTCATGTCTGAAGCTCTGAACCTTTTTGGTTCCCCTCTTCTGGATCCTCTCCAATTTGAACACGTCCTCTGCAAGTTAGGACAATATTGTGAGCAACAGTTGAGGTGGGGTGCACATAGATTGTGTACAATGGAATGAGAACACTTGCTGATCTATTTATAAATGCATGCCTCAGTCAATATAATATTCCATTAGCTTTTGCCATGACCTTTTCACACTGGGTATATCGTTAAAAACATTTTTAAGTATTTATGCCAAGATCCCTTTCTGAAGATACTTTAGCAAGTTAGACACCATTGAGAAAATAATTTTCTTGATGGTTTTTGGTCCCAACTGGAGCAACAGATTTTCCAGTTCTGAATTTCATAACAAGAAGAGGAGTGCTCCACAGATGTGAATGCCCTAAAGGGCCTAGTCTCTACATGGATACAGAAGGTTCTTATAGATACACAGATCCATGGAATTTGTCAGCAGATAAGGACTGCCTGGCCCATCTAGTCTGCCCATTTTTCCTACCTTTTACTTAAGCTGCAGACTGTAGCTGATCTGCGGCCTTCCCTCTCGTCCCTGTCTCTAGGGTTCCTTTGTGTCTGTCCCATGAATTTTTGAATTCCTATAGCATATCGATGACAGTGAAGAAAAAACTGAGAACTCAACTCCTGCAGTACAGTTCACCTTAAACTTATTAAGCAGCCAGTTTGCAGCCCATTTTTTTCTGTGACTGCAATGAGTTAAAAAAAAAAAAAGTTCCAGAAAGTCCCAGAAGATCCACGGAGAATGATCCTAATCAGAAGAAATGTTGTACTGCTGCCTCTCCCGATGCGTTCAATCATGTACTAGTCTCTCTTTCAGAATAGGGAGGGGAGGCGCAAAACACAAGACATCTAGACAGCTCCAAATGGGCTGACTATAAATAAAGAATTAATATTTTAATACTCAGAGAGGAGCTGTCTACATGTCTTGTGTTTTGCACCCCCATTCAGAAAGAGAGACTAGTACTGCAATGAGTAGCCAGCTAGTTGGTTTGTTTATTCCCTTCAGCTGCAGAAAGTGGCTTTCAACTGAAAGTATTTAGGCAACGTATTCAGAGCGCAGCAGAAATCTACTGATAACCAGACATTGGTGATTACAAAATTTCCCATGAAGAGCCTTGACAGTTCAAATGATGTTGAAGATGGCCACCAGGCTGGTCATGCTGTCAGTGTGGAGCTGTGCTGTTTGCTCCAAGTTCCTAACCTGCAAGTTTATTTCGTTAGAAATTAGAATTAGTGGTGAATCCAAAGCTTTTTTAGCTTTTTTTTGTAGTGTAACCCCCCTGCAAATGGGGGTTCCCAAAAGACTTCCAGGAGCTTGCTTGAGTGCTCCAAGCCTGAATGGTGTTTGGCATTTAAGCCATTTATCAGTGAGTGTTTTTAGAACCTCTGGTACTGTCTCTTTAAGAGCTGTCTGCTTGCAGACATAATTAGTTTGTATGGGGACTGTGTGTTTCTTTGATTGAGTACCACCAAGCTGCTGCAATTCACTTCATTTTTGCAGTCACTAGGAGTGCAAAGGGAACCTATCTGAAAGATGTAACTGTTTGCCAGAAATTATTTAGAGTAATAATGAAATTACAGTTTGTCTAACCTGCTTTCTTTGCAGTCAGAACTGTGTCTGCTAGTTCCCCATTCTAGTTTTGAACTGCTGAACTGGACCAATCAGTGTGGGGTAAGCTAGCTCTAAAATGGTGCCTTGGACGAATCAGAACTTGGACTCATAATCTGAGCCAGCCACAAGAGGATTGTATGGGCAGTGACTCTGGGAGATGTAGTTTAGACTTCAGTGCCTTTTGGACCAACAGCAGCAGTCTATTGTGAGTGACAGCCAATCCAGTCAAGAACTGGGAGGAACTCAAAGGAAGTGCCCGGTTTTGTCAGTTGGAGTTTCAGTTGAGCTTTGGCAGTGAAGAAGGAAGGAGCCCTGTGCTTTTTCAGTGTGCAGTTTTAGTCAAAAAATGTGTGTAAGGCCCAGAGTTCTGGTCTGCAGCTTGTTAGGACTGAATCCGTCCTGTGAAAAGAATCAAAGGATCTCTGAGAGTAGAAACCAGGCTCACCCTGTAGAAGACTGGAGGAATTGCTGAAACTTACACTCGGTCTGTCAGGAACTGAATCTGCTGTGTGTTCTCCCGGTATTGTGCAGTAATTGCGATCGGGATACAGATGCAGCCTGCCTGGTATAGTGCTTTCTTTATATGGATGTGTGAAGAGGTTTGTGCACCTCAAGTGAGCCCTGCTGACATTGAAGGACCCTATCTTATTTGGAGGTCGTGAGTACTAATTCAGGGTCGCTCCCTGTTGAATTGCCACATTAAATCCAAATGGAATTACTGTACTGCTGACTGTTTAATTCTCCTTTTCTCTGTGTGAAAGGGCCCCTACCAGCTGCCACGGTTTGACTAGCCACTAGGGCTTGGGTACCCAGGGACAGTAACTGATAGGGATAGCCCTTGCACAGAGCCATAGGTAGATTATTAGAGTGATAAGCAATTAACCTGATTTCCCCTGTCCTTGTTATATCCCCTAAATAAATCAGAGCTGCTTGTTTCAGCAAAGTTATACTGCCTGAGGTATTTGTCTATGTTAAGTACTGTACTGTGATTGTTGCACTGTATCTCATTTCACAGGAGGTCCCAGTGCGGAACCACACCTGGCGGTAAGTGTATACTGTGAAGGTAATTCTGATATATTGTGTGGGCCACTAGTGGGAAGAAAGGGGTTGCAGTGTCCCAGAGGGCTGTGACCAAGTTAGTTTAACTATTGCAAACCCTGACCTCTGGGTGAGGCACCGCCATTGGATCCAGGCCCTCAACCTGTTAGTGGCAAATCAGGCAGGGTAGTAGCCCCTGGGATAGCGCCATCTAGGGGGTTACATCTTGGAGGCTCACCGCTGGGATTGTGTGTCCTCTAGTGGCCATATTACCGAACCACTGTTAAGAAAAAATGGGTACCCCGACAGAAGTGGCTGTACACCGGTTGGTGGAGGGTGTACTGGGGAGGAGATCACCCCCAAATGCTATGCTTATCCTGGACATCCCCGGGTATCAATACGGACACTGTGCAAGGAGTACTTTCCAAGGTGGAAGGTTTACAAAACCCTGTGGTGGTGGGTCGCATGCTAATCTGCTCACCCACACTTTCCTGGCCCTAGTAGAGTTTAAGGATCCCATAGATAGCTCCAAAGTGCCACAGACCATTACCCCAGAGGGAGCCCTCACTGCTTGGAGAGTGATAACTAGGACAGTAAAGACCTGGGGAATCAGCCCTCACCACTATCTGAAACTTTTGAGGAGAAATTTGCTGAATGGTTGCTGGGAGAGGGAAAACTGTGGAGGACTTGAAGAAACTATTCTTGCCACCTGGGGTGTTCCTCCCCAACACCCTCTCCTGCTCCAGTGCCCGTAATGGTGGCTGAACCAATGCAGACTCCTATTTCTGCACCTGCCATTAGTCACGACTCTTACCCAAGGTTGAGGATCTTCTCTGGCACCCTCCCCACCCCCAAGGGAGGATGACTGGGAGACCTGGATAGACTATGTTGCCCCCCAAGTGCTAGAATGGCAATGCTCGGAAGGCGAAAAGCGAAAGAGGGTTAGTGAGAGCCTCCGAGGTCCTGCCCTGGCTACCATCCGTGCTAAACGGGCCAGTAACCCTGAAGCGACTGCACAGGCCTATCTTGAGGCCTTGGAGAATGTGTATGGGAGCCCAGATTCTGATGAGGACCTATGGTGGAGAGTAAGAAATGCACAACAGTACCAAGGGAGTTGTTGTCTGTGTATGTCTCTGGCTGGAAAAATTGTTGCAAGAATGCCTCAGAAAGGTAGTTTGCCAGCGATTGAACTGGACCGAACCAGACTGGACAGAATCCTTAAGTCTGCCCCTTCTCAGAACTGCTGTTACTTCAGTTACTTCTGGCAAATCGACTGAACCCCACCCTCCGGGCGATGAGTTAATGAGAGAAATTCGAGGAGTTGAGAAAGGCGACCTGGAGGTACCTGCACCAACAGCTGTGGCTACGACTCGAGTGACTGAGGGTGACCCATCAAGGAAGTTCAGGGCAGAGGTTGACAGTCAATGAGTGCTCTGACAAGGAAAAGATATGCCACAATGGGGCGAACTGTTGAGAGAGATCCAGAATTCAAAAACAGTCCCTTTATGAAGGCCACGCCTGCAAAGTACGGGCCCTGACCTATATCCGACTGCATCTGCTATGGGGTGGGGTACCCACCATGTATCTCCTGCTGATAACAGCTCCAAACTCAATTCCTTGACCATGGAAGTGGAGAAACTGACGAGATGTCTCCAAATGCTTATCACTGCATGACAGAGATGGCACCCAGGTTTCCAGTTAGTAATACCCGCCTGGCTCACAGTGTGGCCTCGGCCAGCTCAAACTCCAGAAAGTATGTTTTGCTATAATTGTGGAAAGATGGGCACATGAAAGGGAAATGCCAGTCCCCAAAAGACACTGACAAAGTTGTATATAGGCTACAAGGAGAGCTTCGGAGAAGAAATCAGTGGTTAAGAGGTGCACGACATGATCCCAGTGAGGGCACCAAAATGCTAATTCACGTCCTTTGTGGCAAGGTCAGTTGCCCAGGCCCCCACTGCCGCCCTCCAGACTGGTCCAGAATAGTGGGTCCCTCCATGGAGACCACTGTAAAGGTGAATGGAGTGTCTACAAAAGCTGTATTAGACAGTGGCTCCCAAGTGACAATTATGTTCCAGGATTGGTATCAGAAGCATTTGTCAGACGTGACCTTACAACCATTAGAAGGACTGCATGTATGGGGGTTAAGTGAGAAGGCCCACCCCATTCCGGTATATCCGACTTGCTGTCTTTCCCACCTCCGTGGCGGAGTGGCTGAACAAGTAGAGACCCTAGCCTAGTGTGTCCCCCACTGACTGTGTGATGGTGTCCCTTTGTTGATTGGAACAAATGCTCATTGTTCGGAAGCTGGCACAGTTGTGTTATGAAAAACAGGGTCAAAGACTAGTAGAGCTTTTAAGAGTTCCTGCTTTAATTAAGAAGGCCTATGAGGCACAGAGAGATGCTGAAAAACAGAACCAGAGGAACCGTCGAATTGTATGGAAGAAGGATCCTGAGTTTCTGATCCTGGCGCCAAATGCCCAGTGTACCTTCCAGGAGAGGTCCGTATCAGAAAGGATGTTAAGAATAAAATATTAATGTTGGATGCACCATGCGATGGAAAATTGCCAGAGGGACTGCTGGTCGGTTTGTATTTTGCCCGCTAGAGCCCATATGCTTATGCCAGAAGGGTAATGGTCCAAGTTCATAATGTGTCTGAAAGAGACATTGAGTAAACAGAGGTTGCATCCTGGCTAATGTGCATTGTGCAGACACTGCAGTGCTACCGCAGCAAGAGTTCAGGAAGAACGACAGAAGTAACGCCTGACTTGTTTGATTTGGCGACTTCGCTGCCAGCTGAATGGAAAGTGAGGATCAGTGAGAAGTTGCCCAGAGAGACCAGGTGTTTTCTTTAAAGGAATGGGATGTAGATGCGGCAAGAGCTGAGCACAATATCCGCCGCATGACGAAAGACCATTTTGAGAGTATCTCTACTGGCACCTGCTGACATAGATGATGTGAGACGGCATCTGCAAGAGATGTCAGCTGCTGGTGTAATACAAGAATCCAGAAGCCCTTATGCTTCCCCATTGTGGTAGTGAGGAAAAGAATGGAACAGTAAGGATGTGTGTGGATTATCGACCTTAAACCGCATGGACATCCCTGATCAGTACACAATGCCCCGCATTCAGGATGCTTTGACTGCCTAAACGGGAGCAAGCTGGTTTCGTGCTGGATCTCCTTTGAGGGTACTACTAGATCCCGATGGCCCCAGAGGACCATGAGAAGACGGCCTTTATCTGTCCGCTTGGCTTCCTAGTGAATTCATGAGTATGCCTCAAGGGATTTCTAGGTGCCCCAGCCACTTTTCAACAATTGATGGAGCGGCAGTGGGGAGCATGAACTTACTAGAGTGCCTGGTATACCTAGATGATGTTATTGTGTTTGGCAGCTCACTGGAGGAAACATGAGAGCAGATTATTTACAGTATTGGACCGACTGGAGGACTTTGGCCTTAAACTGTCCATTGATAAGTGTCAATTCTTTCAAACATCAGTAAAGTATGTGGGACACATAGTATCCACCGAGGAAACAGAGACTGACCCAAGTAAAGTTGAGGCCTTGACCACCTGGCCACAGCCCAAAATCTAAAAGAACTGCAAAGATTCCTGGATTCTGTGGTTATTATCGGGCGCTCATCAAGGACTATTCAAGAGTGATCCGCCTTTACTTAACCTTACTCAGGGTATCCCCAACCCACTAAAAATACCAAAAGTCAGCGCCTCAAGACTGAAAGAGTGTATTTTCATCCGAGTGAAGTATTTGGGGCCCGCTTGACCCTGATTGTGAGACTGCTTTTCATGAGATCATATATCAACTTACCCATGCTCCAGTGCTGGCCTATGCCGATCCAAGAAAACCTTACGCCCTGCACACTGATGCTAGCTTGCAAGGGTTGGGGGCTGTTGTACCAAGAGCACGAGAATGGCCTGAGACCAGTGGCCTTGCCAGTAGAAGCCTGACTCCATCCGAAAAGAACTATCCTGTACATAAGTTAGAGTTCCTAGCTTTGAGTGGGCTATTGTTGACCAATTCCATGAGTACTTGTATGGGGCTAAAATACTAGTAAAACTGACAATAATCCTTTGACCTATGTGCAGACCTCAGCTAGTTGGATGCCACTGGCCATAGGTGGCTTTCTGCATTATCTACATATGACTATGCTCTCAACACCGGCAGGTCTGAACCACATAGATGCTGATGCTTTCTCCTGAGGCCTGTTCCCAGAATGATTGGGTCCGATTGGCAGAACCTGACATTCGGCACTTCTGCCGAAGTTTGACAGGGAGGAACAAATGTCCACGGACGAGTGGACTGCATGGTGGATTGCTTGGGAGCTCCTGAGAATTGCATACCTGCTGCTTATTGCCACTTTTCTGCAATAGATACTTGGTGCACCGCCTCAGCTGGACAATGACAGTATTCGGCGGGTTTCAATCCTGCGATCCCATGATCAAAGCAGCTTAGAAGCCCCTGCAGGAAAAGATGTGTCCAAATTACTTCCACTGATTTGGAACTGCACTGTTATACAAAAGAAGGTCCTAAGTTGAAACTGATCAATAAACTGTTATACAGAGAAACAGTAGACAGAGGGACAAGTAGACAAACAACAACTAGTGCTGCCCACTGCCTTCGAGACTCAGTACTGAGGTCCTGCACAACCACATGGGGCACCTTGGTGTATAGATAGAACACTTGACTTGGTGAGATCCAGATTCTATTGGCCTAGATGGGGCTGATGTGCAAACACATTTGAACTTGTGTCGCTGCTTACAGAGGAAAGCTTTGGCCCAGAGGCTGCTCCTTTAATTAACATCACCACCAGTGCAACCCCATGGAGCTGTTTCTATTGATTTTCTGAGTTTGGAGTCGATCAAAGAAATATCAGTAATGTGCTGGTGGTCACTGACCATTTCACTAGATATGCCCAAGCTTCCCCCACAAAGACCAGAAAGCATCCACTGTCACAAAGTACTAGAAAACTTTTGTTCACTATGGGGCTCCACAAAGAACCACCTGATCAAGGGAGAGACTTGAGAGTCGTTCATCAAAGAGATGCTTTCTGTGGGGGAGTGCGAAACCAGGAACCACCTCACCACCCCAGGGGGACCCACAGCCTGAACGCTTTCAACCGCACTTTGCTAGATATGCTAGGCACCCTGCACCCAAAGGACAGCCTAGATGGAGCCAACAAATTAGCACCCTAGGTCATGCTTATAACTGCACCAAAAGTGATGCCACTGATTCTCCCCACCGCCTCATGTTTGGAAGAGAAGCTCGACTACCAGTAGATGTGTGTTTTGGGGTCTCCTGATGGGGTTCAAGCTGACAACCTATTTACAGTATATGCAAAGTTAAAGGCCCAGCTAACTCATGTACTCAACTGGCTCAAACCATGGCTGCCAAAAAGAAATTCGGCCAACAAAGAAAGGTATGATAAAAAAGGTGAAAGCACAGGAACTCCAGGAGGAGACTGGTATTGCTAAGAAATCTGGGACTGTATGGCAAGCACAAGATTGCTGACAGATGGTACCATCTCCTCACATTGTAGTGGGCAAACTAGATGATCTGCCAGTGTACAAAGTAAGGCCTGAGAATAATTCAAAAGATGTAAAACAATGTATAGAAATCATTTACTGCCTATTGGACAAATCTAATTGAGTCTGAGTCCTCAGAAGATGCCCTCTGACCAAGTGATCTAGAGCTGCTAAGAAAAGATCAAGAAAGTCTGCACCTACAGAAGCTAAAGTTAAAGTGTTCCTCCACAAGTCCCAGCTTGAGGCTGACCGTCAGTCCACATCGAAGAAAGTGAGAGTGACTTGAATACTATCCTTCTTACGAACTGAGTCAATTGTTTCGGGCAATCCTCAGTCATCACTGGAGATGAAGCTGGGCCTTCTGGACTGTCTAAGCCTCAGCTTCATCCCTGGAGCCAATGCTCCCAGAAAGTGAAGTGCAAAGCATCAGATCAGATGAAATGGAATCATTGTGCATGGTTGATCTGTTTGAGCTTTCAGGGAGGAAATGATAGATTGGGGCAGACTGGATGCACCAACAAGAAGAGTATTTTGAGTGCCCTGACAGTCCACTGCCAGTGTGTCCTAAAGCTCTCCATGCGTGCCAAATGTTGTGGACTAGAAACTGTAACCCTGGAGCCAGTGCGCCCCAAGTTCTAGCCTCTCTACCCCCATGAGAGACTTGACAAGGAGGACAATGCTGAAAATGAGGCTCAGAGTAGAGACTATAACAGTTCCCCTAGAAAGACTGGTCGAGTCTGTAAGCTCTGTGGTGCACCTCAGTTATGATTCACTTGGGAGGCCTGTGACTCTGCCTCTCATCCATAAAGGAGTGTATGTGTCCCGAGCTCATTGCCCAAACTGAGCATCAGTGCTAACCTGCCACTTGTGTTGCCTTTCTATATGGTGCCTTGCCCCATCCAGCCCCAAGGTAACTTGATAGGAAGGCCTCTCTTCAGGTTTCATGTACAAGAGGTAATAACTTGAGTTATGGTACAAGTGTATGTAATACTGTGTAAAGAGTGTCGTACTGCAATGTTTCAGAAATGTGTTCTTGGTAAAATGATATATTGACTGATGATTATGTAACCCCTAGATGGCGCTATCCCAGGGGCTACTACCCCTGCCTGATTTGCCACTAACAGGTTGAGGGGCCTGGATCCAATGGCGGGTGCCTCCACCCAGAGGTCAGGGTTTGCAATAGTTAAACTAACTTGGTCACAGCCCCTGGGACACTGCAACTCCTTCTTCCCACTAGTGGCCCCACATGACAACAGAATTACCTTCCCAGTGCACACACTTACCCCAGGTCTGGTTCCGCACTGGGACCTCCTAGAAATGAGACAGGAAAAACCACAGTACAGTACTTTAACATAGACAAATACCCAGGTATAACTTGCTGAAACAAGCAGTCTCTGATTTATTTAGGGGGATATAAATGACAGGGGAAATCAGGTTAATTAGCTTATCACTCTAATATTCTATCATGGCTCTGTGCACAGGCCTATCCTTATCAGTTACTGTCCCTGGTACCCAAGCCCCAGCGGCTAGTCCAAACCGTGGCAGCTGGTAGGGCTCTTTCACAGGAGAAAGGAGAATTAAACAGTCAGCAGTACAGTAATTTCATTTGGATTTAATGTGGCAATTCAACAGGAGCAACCCTGAATTAGTACTCTTCACGTCCAAATAAGATAGGGTCCTCAATGTCAGGTGGCTCACTTGAGGTACACAACCTCTTCACACATCCATATAAAAGAGTACTATACCAGGCATGCTGCCTGTATCCCGATCGCAATTACTGCACAATACCCGGGAGAACACACAGTAGATTCAGTTCCTGACAGCACCGAGAAAATTTTTCAGGCACCTTCCAGTCTTCTACAGGTGAGCCTGTTTCTATCTTCAGAGATCCTTGATTCTTTCACGGACGATCTAGTCCCACCAAGCTGTTACACAAGCTGGTGACCGAACTCTGGGCCCACACGCTTTTGACTAAACTGCACACTGAAAAGCACAGGCCCTCTTCACTGCCAAAGCTCAACTCAACCCACCGACAAAACTGGGCACTTCCTTTGAGTTCCTCCCAGTTCTGACTGGATTGGCTGTCACCACATAGACTGCTGCTGTTGGTCCAAAAGGCATTAGTTTAACCACATCTCCCAGAGTCACTGCCTATACAATCCTCTGTGGCTGGCCCAGATTATGAGTCCAAGTTCTGATTCGTCCAAGGCACTCATTTTAGAGCACTTGTGATTGCAGCTCAGCAGTCAGATTTGAATGGGAACTATATAGTTCTGACTGCAAAAAGCAGTAGACAAATTGTAATTTATTATTACTCAATAATTTCGTTAGTTGTTTTCAGATAGGTCTTTGCACCCTAGTGACTGCAAAATGAAGTAATTACAGTGCAGCTTTCGGAGTGGCATCAATCAAAGAAACACACAGTCCCCATACAACTAATTATGTCTGCAAGGACAGCTCTTAAAGAGAGAGTATAGAGGTTCTAAAACACTCACTGATAAATGCCATGCTAAACACCATTCAGCTGAGCATTCAAGCAAGTTCCTGGAAGTCTTTTGAACCTATTTTGTGGGGGTGGACCCTCCGGTTTGGGAAAGCTTGACGCCCTGCCAAGCAATTTAAGGTTTCAACTGCAACTACATATTTGCATTAGGCTCAATATGTAATCATCAGTCAATATATCATTTTACCAAGAACATATTTGAAACATTGCAGCATTACTTCTTAATACAGTGTTATTACACATTGTACCAACCTGCTATTACCTTGTACATGAAACCTGAGAGGGGGCCCTTCCCCCGTTACCTTTGGCTGGGCAAGGCACCATACTTAGAGGCAATACAGTAACTTGAGTTAGCACATGCTCAGTTTGGTAATGAGCTCGGGGACACATATACTCTTTTGGACAACATTGAGGCAAGTCCATACCTCTAAGTGAATCATAACGAGGTGATGGCAGGTTTTATAGCTGACCAGTCTTTCTAGGGGAACTGTTATAGTCTCTGCACTTGAGCCCGTTTTCAGTATTGTCTCATTTGTCAGAGTCTCTATGGGGTAGAGGTTAGAACTTGGGGTACTTTTCAGCTCCAGAGTTACAGTTTCTGAGTCCACAACATTGCCTGCATGGAGAGCTGGACACTGGTGGACTGTCGTACTCAAAATACTCTTCTTGTTCGGGTGTATCACCAGTCTGTCTCTAATCTATAATTTTCTCCCTGAAAGCTCAAACAGTTAACCATGCACAATGATTCCATTTCATCTGATCTGATGTTTATCACTTTTGGGAGCATTGCTCCAGGGATGGTTGGGGCTAGACAGTCCAGAGGCCCAGTTTTGTCTCCAGACTAGATTGCCAAACAATTGACTCAGTTCGGAAGGATGATAGTATTCAAAGTCACCTCACTTTCTTCCGATATGACTGACAGTATGCTCAATTGGGACTGTGGAGGAACACTTATTTTTGTTTGAGGTAGACTTTCTTGATCTTTTCAGCAGCAGCTCTAGTCACTGGTCCAGGGGTCTTCTGGGCTTGACTAATTATGATTTGTCCAATGGGCAGTAAATGCCTTGCATTGTTTTACATCTTAATTATTCTCAGGCTCTTTGTACCTGGCAGATCATCTGTTTGCCCACTACAATGTGAGGGGAGATGGTGCTATCTGTCACAATCTTGTGCTTGCCATAGTCCCAGATTTCTTACAATACCCGATTCCTCCTGGAGTTCCTGTGTTTACCTTTTATCATATTTTCTTGTTGGTCAGATTTCTTTGGCAGCTGTTGTTTGAGCGAGTTGGCACACGAGTTAGCTGGGCCTTTAACTTTTGCACATACTGTAAATAGTTGTCAGCTTGACCCCATCAGGAGAGACCCAAACACATCTACTGGTAGTCGAGCTTCTTCCAAAACACTGTAGGGGGGAGAATCCAGTGGCATCACTGGTGCAGTTATAAGCATGTACCAGGTGCTAATTGTTGTTCCATCTAGGCTTGTCCTTTGGGCAGGTGCCTAGCATATCTAGTGCGTTGAAACGCTCAGCTGTGGGTCCTGGGGTGGTAAGGAGTGGTCTGACTTCGCAGTCCTCACAGAGACATCTCTTGATCAGACGACTCAAAGTCTCTCTTTGATCAGAATGACTTTGTGAGCCCTATAGTGAACAAAAAGTTTTCTACAAGTACTTTGGCCACAGGATGCCGGTCTTTGGTGGGAAAGTTTGGGTCTCGTGAAATCAGTGACCACCAGCACATATTGATATTTCTCGATCTTGATCAAACTCAGAAAATCAACACACCAGCTCCATGGTGCACTGGTGGTGATGGGCACAGGCAGCCTCTAGCAAAGCTCTGTAAGCAGCGACTGTTCAATGTGTTGCTCCACATCAGCCCTCATCTTAGGCCAATAGAATCTGATCTCACCTGTCAAGTGTTCTGTCTATACCTGGGTGCCCTATGGTTGCAAGGACCTCAGTACTGAGTCTCGAAGGCAGGCAGCACTAGTTGTTGTTTGTCTACTTGTCCCCTGTTCACTGTTTCTCTGTATAATGTTTATTGATCAGTTTCAACTTAGGACCTCTTTGTATACAGCAGTTCTCAAACTGTAGAGCGCATGGACACATCTTTCGCATAGGAGGGCTTCAAAGCTGCTTTGATCATGGAGATCGCGGGGATTGAGCCCCATTAATACTGTCATTGTCCAGCATGAGGCAGTGCACCATGTTCATTATGTGGCATAAGCAGCAGGTGCAATTTCGTATCCTGGCAATTACTGTTCACTGCGCCTGTGACATTTGTTCCTCCTGTCAACCTCTCGGCAGAGTGCCCGAATGTCGGGTTCTGCCAATCGGACCTAATATTCTGTAAATAGGCCCGGGAGAGAGCACAGGACTATGTGGTCAGACCTGCTCGGTATTGAGAGCATAGTCATATGTAGATACGCAGAAAGCCACCTATGGCCAGGTGGCATCCCAAATTTAGCTTAAAGTCCGTACATAGGTCAAAGGATTATTGTCAGTTTACTAGTATTTTAGCCCCATATACCTGGAATTGGTCAATATCTACTAAAGCTAGAACTCTAACTATGTACAGGATAGTTTTGATGGAGTCAGGTCACTGGCAAAGGCCACTGTCTCAGGCTGTTCTCGTGTTTGGTACAACACAGCCCCAACCTTGCAAGCTAGCATCAGTGTGCAGGACGAAGGTTTCTTGGATCGCATGCCAGCACTACGTGTTGATGTATGATCTCATGAAAAGCAGTCTCACATCAGGAGTCCAGCACCCCAAATACTTCACTCGGATGAAAATACACTCTTCAGTCTTGAGGGTTGACTTTGTATTTTTGTGGTTGTGAGATTTTGAGTTGGTAAGGAAGGCTTGATCACTTGAATAGTCCTTTGATGAAGCTACCGACACAACCACAGAACTCAGGAATCTTGTGTTCTTTAGATTTTTGGCCAGCTAGGTGGTCAAGGCCTCAACTTTACTTGGGTCGTTCTATTCTCGGATACTATGTGTCCCATTTATTGATGTTTGAAAGAATTGACACTTATCAATGGACAGTTTATAAAGTCCCTAGTCGTCCCATACCCAGTAATCTGTCTCATGTTCCTCCAGTGGCTGCCAAACACAACATCATCTAGGTATACTAGCACTCTAGTAAGTTCATGTCCTATTGCACGCCCATCAATCGCTGAAAAGTGGGTGGGGCACCTGAAACCTTGAGGCATCCCCATGAATCACAGGCTGCTGACAAAGGCCGCCTCTCACGGTCCTGGGGCCATCGGGATCTGTAGTACCCACGCGGAGATCCAGCACAGAGAACCACTTCTGTTCTGCCAGGGTCCAAAGCATCCGAATGGGGGCATTGTGTACTGTGGGATAGTCCGCGGTTTAAGGTGCGATAATCCACACATCCTTACTGTTCCATCTTTTTCTCACCACAATGGGGAAGCATATGGCTTTATTGTTTACACTAGCAGCACATCTTTTGATGCCGCTCACATCATCTATGTCAGCAGGTGCCAGGCCGAGACCCTCACGAATGGTTCGTCATGCGCCTGATATTGTGTCAGCCTGCACGATCCTACATCCCATTCCTTTAAAGAAAACACTGGTCTCTGGGCAAGCTTCTCACTGATCCTCACTTTCCATTCACTGCTGGGACGCAAATCAAACAAGTCAGGCGCACTCTGTCATTCTTTTCCGAACTCGTGGTTGGGTAGCACTGCAGTGTCTGCACACGGCCATTAGCCAGGATGCAACCTCTGTTTACGAATTCCTTCAGACACATTATGAACTTGGACCATTACCCTTCTGGCATAAGTATGGGCTCTAGGGCATTAGGTTTACCAGTGTCCTCTGGCACTTTCCATCGCCGGTGCATCCAACATTAATATTTCTTCTTAACATCCTTCTGATACTGACCTCCTGTAAGGTACACTGGGCATTTGGCCAGGATCAGAGACCCGTGATCCTTCTTCCTACACTCCACCGTTCCTCTGGTTCCAGCATTCTGTGCCTATAGGCCTTTTAATTGTGGTCGAACCTAAAGCTCTACTGTCTTGACCCTGTTTTTCATAACACAACTGTGCCAGCCCAACATATGAGCATTTGTTCCAATCAACAAAGGACATCATCATACAGTCCATGGGGGGACACATCAGGCTAGGTCTCTACTTGTTCGGCCACTCCAGCTATGGAGTGTGGGAAGCCAAATCATATACCCGAATAGGGGTCTTTTCACTTAACCCCCACATGCAGTCCTAATGTTGTATGGCACGCCTGACAAATGCTTCTGATACCAATCCGAACATAATTGTCACTTGGGAGCCTGTCTACAGCTCTTGTAGACATCATTCACCTTAGGTCTCTGTGAGGGACCTACTATTCTGGGACCAGCCTGGGAGAGTATGTAGGGGCTCAACTGACCTGCCGCTGTATGATGGGATTATTTTGGTGCCCCCACTGGGATCATGTCGCACCTCTTAACCACTACTGATTTTCTCCCAAGCTCCTTGTAGTTTATATGCAACTTTGTCAGTGTTCTTTGGGACTGTATTCTTTCATGTGCCCATCTTTCCACAATTATAAAAACATACTTGGAGTTTGTTGGTCGAGGTACCACTGGGGAGCCAGGGTGGGTATTAACTGGAAACCTGGGTGCCATCTCTGTCTGCTGGCGTGGATAAGACGGAGACATCTCGTCAGTTTCTCACTCCATGGTCAAGGAACTGAGTTTGAGCGTACAGTAGGATATGGCAGGCACCCACCCCTCATAGCAGATGCAATGATATAGGTCAGTCAGATTGCAGGCGTGGGTCATAAAGGACTGTTTTGGCATCCTCGGATCTCTCAACAGTTCGCCCATTGTGGCATATCTTTTCCTTGTCAGAGCACTCATTGACTGTCAACCTCTGCCCCTGTCTCACTTGATGGGTCACCTCAGTCACTGGTCAGAGCTACAGCTGTTGTGCAGGTACCTCCCAGGTCGCTTTTCAACCCTAATTTCTCATTAACTCATCATGAGGGTGATTCCAATGACGGTTGTATGAATTGAAGCAACAGCAGTTCTGAGAAGGCAGACTTAAGTGATTCTGTCCAGTTTGTTCGGGTCCAGTTCAATCGCTGGCAACTACCTTGAGGCATTCTTGCAACAATTTTTCCAGCCGAGACATACACAGACAACAACCCTTGGAATGTTGTGTATTTTACTTCCACCATAGTCCTCATCAGAATCTGGGCCCTATACATTCTCAAGGCCTCAAGATAGCCTGTGTCGCTCAGGGTTGCCCGCTTAGCACGGATGGTAGCCAGGGCAGGACCGGAGGCCTCACCAACCCTCTTTTCGCCGCCTTCTGAGTACTAAACATTCTAGCACTTGGGGGCAATATAATTATCCAGGTCTCCCAGTCATCCTCCCTTGGGGGTGGAGGTTAGAGAAGATCCTCAACCTTCGTAAGAGTCGTGACTCATGGTGGTGCAGAAATAGAGTCGTATTGGTTCAGCCACCATTACGGGTGCACTGGAGTGTAGAGGTTGGGGAGTAACACCTAGGTGCAAGAATGTTTCTTCAAGTCTCACAGTTTTCCCTCCCACAAATCTATTCAGCAAATTTCTCCTCAAAAGTTTCAGATAGTGGTGGGGGCTGATCCCCCGTGGTCTTACTGTCTAGTTATCACTTCCAAGCAGTGAGGGCTCTCTCTGGGTAATGGTCTGTACTTTTGGAGCTATCTATGGATCCTTAAACTCTACTAGGCTGGGGAGGTGGGTGAGCAGATTAGTATGCCGACCACCACCACCACAGGGTTTTGTAAACCTTCCACCTTGGAAAGTACTCCTCACAGTGTCCTCATTGATGCCCAGGGATGTCCAGATAAGCATGCATTTGGGGTCGATCTCCCCGTAGTAATCACCCACCAGCCGGTGCACAGCCACTTCTGTCGGGCACCATTTTTTTTTAACAGGTCTTGAATATGGCCACGTGAGGACACAACCATATATATATATATATATATAATTTACTGGTTAAGAAATTCTCAGACCAACCTATTGGACATAACAACTTAATAATAGTTCATTAAACTGATTGACAATTTGGAATAATGTACATAAATATATTCCTTTGGACAACCTGTATTTAATGCAATTTAACATGTTGCACAACACATGTATGACACCTCTCAAATTTTACAGAAGTCATTTATTGGCCTCTGATATGTGTACTGGATCTCTTTAGACACTGGTCCATTAATTCATATACTTTGAGTTGTCCGTTGTTCAGCCACTTAAGCCAGACATTAAAGGGAAAGTAATAGACAAATAAAATTTGCAGACTGCTTTCAATATAAAGGGGTGTATATTAGGAAATTATAGCTCTTTACTAAGCAAACCAGATAAGGCCATGATGGCTATGATATCAATCTCTGCTAAACAAACATTCCTGATGCATTGGTTATATAGAGAGTTACCCACATTTAGGGAATGGTCTTCTGTTATTATGCTTAATTTGTGTTTTAGAAAACTAATAGCAACCTTTAAAAACAGCTTACAAAGATTTCAATACAGTACTCCTGGGTAAACTTCATGAGATGATATTGGTGCAATTTCAATATATGGACTCCTCTTAAAGTTTATTTTATTCATACTCATTACTAATTAATTTGAGTTCAAATCTCCTTACACATTTTGTTTTGATTAGTAATTTTTATGTCTGCTTTCTCCCAAGACCCAGGACCTGGCAGACGGTGCATCTGCGTGGAGGCACATGCACGCCGGGTTCTGACTCGGCCCCTTCCACCCCACCTCTGGCAATCACCCCCACCCCTTCCCATCTATGCTTCCCATTGGACCACCATCTGATGGGAGTGGAACTACAAGGGGGAGGACAACCACCCCAGGAGAGGAGAGCTGCCTTTCGGCTGCTCAGTCCCACTCCCTCCCTCCCTCCCTCCTCCATGCTGGCTCCTTGATGACCCTAGGTCATTCTCAAACCCAGGTCACCAGCATGGCATGAGGTAAGGCGTCCAGCACCTCAGCCCTCTGTTCTACCGGGCCAGCCTACAGATTTTATTTAGATCTTACCCTAGTTTTTTTTTTTTCATTCTTTCTGACAAAAGAATATTCTATGGTGTTGTTACTTTCTATTCTAGTTCTGGCCTAAGATTCAGTTAGTGTTGGGGAAGATGGGGGGATCTAGCTATATCTGTTAATGTTTTTTCGTTCTCTTTTTTGTAATATTTGTTACTGCACTATTTGTTCTTCATTTCTCTGTTTGTATGTATATTTGTTGATTAAAAATTTCAATAAAAATTGGAGAATAAAAAAGTTCCATCCAGTTGTGACAAAAAGTTATGATTTGCATAAAAATAATGTGTATATGATTTTTAATGCAAATTCCACTGTTCTGGATGCAAGTGCATGCAAACTTTGGACAGAATTAGACAGAGTAGCCGGATGTCCACTTTAGGAAATAGCAGAGGGCAGATCAGAGAGGAATCCATTTGAAACGCCTGCCCATGATATGTGAGCAATAAGACACAAAGGGTTGTGCTTGTGCTGAGATAACCAGATGGCCAGGGGTGTAGCAAGACACAAGGCCACAGGCTGAGTGCATTCAGCTTCTTGAAGTGCAGTTATCTCAGCACAGTGCACACTCGAGTGTATTGTTGGACTTATGAAATGGGCTTCTTTAATTTAAATGCATTTACAGGGTTTTATTTAACTCTAAAAACTGATTAGCGTTTTGCTCGTAAAAGTGCTAGTACATTGTGAAAATGCATAGCACTTGCCTCACTTTGTTTAACAAACATAACACTTCTAGAAAACCTACACACATACTTTCTTTACATTTAGTATCATCATAGGAAATAAACTGCTAATCAGTTATTTAAAATTGATTTATGACTTCAAATATTATGCTGACTCATATAAAAATGGAAAACTGTTCTTAAAAGTTTGGTTAAATAGTTCTTCCATCTTCTGGGACTAGATGGCATTTTTTATCACCGTATGAAGTTTTTCCCAATGTGAGACCCATATTTGTAGATTCCTTAGGAAGTTTATCCCTGTGTGTTATGCATATATTTAGCTTTTCTAATTCATGTAGTTTTAAATAAAAACACATAAAATATTGGCAAGATAGTTGTTTAGGTGTTTTTATTTCCTGTTACTGTTATGCTATTTTTTTTTTTTTGCTTTAAAAATTTTATTAGTTTCCAAGAACACAGGATATGGTCAAAGTTAACAACACAATATCTTTTATTTTATTTATTTACTGGAAACAATCGGAATTACAAACCTTTGAGTCACAGACTCTTTTGCAAAGGCTCCACGTCGGTTACAAAGGGTGGAGGGTAGACAGATACAGTAGAGAACATACTTGAAACAGACAGAATATACATAACAAAATCAAAGGAGCAGTCCAGGCAAAACTTAATGACTGGTAAGGAAGTTAGGCCGCAATCTTGGGTTACCCAGGCGGGGATTTTGGTGAGATACGTGGGGCCTTGTGAGACCCTGAGTCAAGAGTAGGGGGAGGGAGGCGGTCATCTGGGTGAGCAGAGTTAGCCGCAGTCACATATGGCTCTTTTCAAGGAGGTGAGCTTGAGGCCTGTTTTAAATTAAGAGATGCTGTGGGTCTGTGAAAGTGAGTGTGGTAACGCATTGAGCCAGAGAGGGGCTTGGTATCGGAAGGATCTTTGCCCTAGAGAGGTTCTACATTGAGGTACAAGGAAAGGGGAGCTTGCAGAGAGTCTTGTATTGCATCTGTGAGGTGCAGAACTGATTAAGGGGAAAAGTCCAACGGGGGCTAGGTGAAGGTGTATTTTTTTTGCGAGGATGCAGGTGTGGAACTGTAATCGATGTTGGAAGTTTAACCAACCAGATAACGCATAGAGATCACAGGTGTGGGTTAGCCTATCACAACCAGTGACTAGGGCGGCAGGCTTTGTTCAGGACAATGTTTATCCTATTCAGGAGGTGGGTTCAGCAGAGCCTGATATAGTGATCCCGTAGTCCACCAGGGAGAGGATGGAGGAGGTGACTGCGAGCTGCATAGCCTTGGGGGGTAAGCAGTGCTTGAGTCGGTACAGGATGCCTACCCTAGAGCTGATAGAGGAGGAGAGAATTTGGGTATGCCTCTGGTAAGAGAGGGAGGTGTCTAAAGTGACACCTAGGTATTTGAAATTGGAAACTTGTTCCAGAGGGGCACCTAGCGCGTTCTTGATGAGGAGAGCAGACTGACTATAAGGACTTTGATGTGGGCAAAAATCATGGACTTAGTTTTATTATAGTTGATAATTAGGCGGTGTCTGAGAACCAGGTCTCTAGTTCCTGGAATTGCCTTTGAAGGGTCTGCTGGAGGGCGGTAGGGTGGGCGTATCCCAGAACAGAACCGCATCATCGGCATAGAGGAGCAACTGACCGCTGCAAGCCTTAGGGAGGGAATTTAGGAAGAGGGTGAACAGCAGTGGGCCAAGGATAGACCCCTGAGGGACCCAGAGGAAACTGTTTTAGGGGTGGAGAGGGTGGAGCATATCCTGACTTGTTGCGAACGGCCTGAGAGGTAATCCTTGAACCAGGTCAATGTCTCGGGACCACATTTAGTTTAGGAGGACCTGAAGCAGAAGTCGCGGACTGACCGTGTCAAGGCCTTGGTTAGGGTCCACGATATGGCCTCTGCAATTGAGCCATGGTTCGAGGGCTTCGTAGAACGAGGTGAGCTCTGTGAGAGCGGTGATGGTACTATGACCTGAGCGGAAACCATGCTGCTCCTGGCTGAGGAGCATATGCTTAGTTAGGTGTTCGGTTAACTGGTCAGAGACTATTCTTTCTAGGGCTTTGGAGAGAGGTGGAAGTATAGAGATGGGTCTGTAGTTGCTGGTGTTAGTGGGGTCACCGCCCTTCAGGATGGGAGTGATTATGGCTCTCTTCCAGGTAGAGGGGAACTGGCCAAGGCAGAGCGAGAGGTTAAGAATTTTAGTGAGGTGCGGTAGCGTGGCATCAAGGGAGAGCCTCAGGAGTTTAAGATCAAGGGAGTCATTGCTGTAGCGGGTATTAGAGATAGCCCTGGTAATATAGCATTTTGCCTCGTGGTAGGTGATGACTCGAAGCCGGAAGGGGGGGGTATTGGTAGAACTCGAGTTGGGGGGGGAGTGAGGAGGGAGGATGTGGGAGAGATCAGAGAAGGCCGAGTTAAGGGCTTCAGCGATAGTGGGATGATCATGAATGACCTCACCATTAATAGTGAGTTGCGTGGGGGTTGGGGAGCGAGATTTGCCACTGAGCTCCTTTATGTTGTCCCAAAATTTTTCCCATCACCCCAGGTAGAGGTTAGGGGTGTGTTGGTAGTAGAGGGCCTTCGCCTGCCACAAAGCCCATGTACATTTATTGCGAGCCTCCCTGTAGAGTTGTCTATCCAGGGTGCTTTGGGAGTCTATGGCTTTGTGCCAGAGGTTATCTCTTTGCTGAAGCAGGCTTAGTAGTGGGGGTGTGATCCAAGGGGTGGATCTGGATTTCACAACTAGCTTAGAAAAGGGGGCGTATAAGTCACAGGCTTTGTTGAAGGTGGTTATGAAGTGAGCCAGGGCGAAGTCAACTGACTGGGCAGTGTAAATGGGTAGCCAGTTGCTGTTGGTTAGGTGGGCTTTAAGGTTCTTTAAACCGCCCTTTTTGAGTCTGCGTTGCCAGGAGATTTTAGGGAGTGCTGGGGGCAACTTGCACGACCACCAGCAAGTTACTGGAGAGTGGTCGCTGATAGCATCAGGGAGTACTGTAGCATCGGAGAGGTTTCCCGGCCGGTTGGTGAAGATGAGGTCCAGGAGGGTGAAGGTCCCGGATCTGAGGTCCCTTCTGGTGGGGGAGGTGACTAGTTGGGTGAGATCAAAGGCCCGGGCAGCATCTTTGTAGCTGGAAGAGGCCAGGGATAACCAGTTTACATTGAAATCCCCCATAATGATGACTTCGTATTTATGTTGGGTAGATGGGAGATGACTTGGAGAATAGGAGTCAAATGCGAGTTTTGATTTCGGGGATGTAGGCCGAGATGATGGGAGTGTTTTGTTACCCAGGCTGAGTTTTATTGTGAGAACCACAATATCTGATACAATGGTGCAATATTCATAAGGCACTCAATGTATAACTGATTATTAGGTCCCATAAAATAAGCTTTCATACATATAAAATTGAGACAAAACTCACTATATAAGTAAACAAATCATTCCTAGCTATTGCCTCAATCAAGAAGAATAAGTACAACACAGAATAAACACTGAGGCCCCAGATATTCAAAGGGTTTGCGCCATCAACAGGGGTTCTGCACATCCAAGTCCTACATTGCGCCATTCTCGAATATTCAGCAGGAGGCAGTTGCGCCACTGAAACAGGTTGAGCAACAGCGCGAAATGCAAATGAATGCATGCTCAACAGGAGGGGAGGAACCATGCATAAACTGCACAACCCGATATTCAGTCGGGTTGTGCAGAGTTGTGCAGGCGCAACCCCAACCTGTGCCTGCACAACTTGAGCCAAAAAAGGATCAAGTTGAGGGCCACCCACAGGTGAGCTGCTGTATTGCAGGGCGCAACACAGCAGCTGCCACCCGTGGCTGGCCCCCAACTCAGTCCCTGTGCCCCCACCAGCCCGATTGGGGCAGAACGTGAAAACAACCCCCCCACAAACATCTCCCTAATGCCCGATCGCGGCAGAATGTATACTGACAACCCCCAGTGCCCGATCAGGCAGAATGTATAATGACAACCCCCAAACATCTCCCAATGCCTGATCGCGCAGAATGTATACTGACAATCTCTCAATGCCCGATCGCAGGCAGAATGTAGCACGATCACCTCATTATTCCGTCATCATGGGCAGTATGTAGTACGATACCTTCAAACATCTTCTTGTCGCTGATCGCTGGCAGAACGGAACACTTTCAGCGACTTCCGCTGGCAGAATGTACCTATTTTCACCGGTCAGCCTGGTGTCTCAGTGGTGATCAGACGCGGATCGCGTAATGTCCAGTGAACAAATTTCAATCATTTCCGGTGTTCAGTGTTCTCTCACCTCCATGAAGCCCCATCACCTCGCTTTCCCTTCTGGCAGCTGGCGGGCGGCACTTACCCGCCCAGCCGCTCGCTGATTGATCGTTCGGCTGCACGCCCATTGGCCTCTGCACCACCGGGCGCAGCCCACCGACAGTCAGTCGGCGGGCGCGGGCGGCAGGCGGGTGGATGTTGGCTCTCGCCGCTGCCAGGGGAGCCGGTGGTGGGGCTTCGTGGGTGGGTGGTGGCGGACACTAGACACCAGGGAGATGTTTGAGGGGTTGTCACTGGACATTCTGCCCGCGATCGGGCATTACGGTCCACTGGACCACCAGGGAGATAGTCGGTTGGGGGTTTTGCCCTGCCCGCGATCGGGCACTGGGGGTTGTTTTCATCATTCTGCCCGCGATCGGGCATTGGGAGATGTTTGGGGGTTGTCATTATACATTCTGCCCGCGATCGGGCATTGGGAGATGTTTAGGCGGGGTTGTTTTCACGCTTTGCCCGCTGACAGAGCTGGGGCGCCAGTCCTCGATGGCTGCTGCCTGGCAGGGCGGCCAGGCACAAGTCCTCGGGATCGCGCATCTACATGCTAATGGCATGCAAATGGAGCTAGATCAGATGCAAATGGCCCCCTGCACCTTGCATGAATTATGGCCCCATTTGCATGTCACCTTTTGAATATCGGAAATTTGCAAGATGGCGCAATGGTACTCGCGCCACCGCGCAAGCTTAACGCTCAACCTTGACAACTTGGCGGTGGCGCAAGTTCCATCAGCGCCGTATGCACAGTGGCTGTGGTTGGGTGATATTCAAAGGAGTTGCTCAATAGCGCAACTCTTTTGAATACGCCCCGCCACCCCTGCACAATTATTTTGAGCAGCGCAGGGCTTGCGCTCAGAATGGCACAGTTTGAATATCCGGCCTGAATATTGTTTTATACATTTGTAATTATTCTTAATATCATTGAATGACAAGATGGTTTAGGAATGGGGCCCATATTTTATCAAACAGTTCACTTTTACCAATAATTTGTAAAGCCAATCCTCCATTATTAATTACCTCACTCATTTTATTAGCCCATTCACTATATCCGGGAGGGTTAGGTGATTTCCGTGAGAAAGTAAAATTTTTAAGAGACAGAGCAGCTGACCATATGACTAAATTCTGATGTTTGTTTAAAATCCCAGTACCTTCCTTTATCCCAAGAATATGGAATTTAGGGGTAAAGGAGATTTTATTCCAAGGGCAGATTCACAGACTTTATGGATCATATCCTAGATCCCTTTAATACAGGGGCAGGACCAGAGCATATGGAGAAGGTCTGCATCTTTCCTCTGGCATTTCCAGCATTTTCCTTCTGTCTGAAACCCAGGAAGGCTAGTCTCTTAGGTGAATAGTAATAAAATGTAAAATTTATCCTGTATTTTCCTACCTTGGACTTCCTGCAGCTGTTGTAAGGGTTGTCCCATACTGAAGCCCACTCCGAGTTAGTTATGGATTCCCTGATCTCTCTCTCCCACTTTTCCTTTACATAAGCTATAAAGATTGAGGGGTCTTGGGTGTTCATTAAAAGTTTATATATCAGACTTAACCTTTTCCTCATCTTAACTAACTTCAGAGCTGAATCCCATTCAGACCTGCCCATCAGATGTAGATTACAGCCTAACAATGAGTTTCGTAAAGCCTTCTGTAACTGGAAGTAATTGGCAAATGGAATCTTGGTAAATTATAGCGAGCCCTGAGAAGCTCAAAGGAAAGTAGCTCTCCTTGTTTTCCCAATAAATCAGACAAGTTTGTAATACCAAATTTACTCCATCCAAAATCTGTAATAGAAAAGCTGATTATACAGTAGGTTAGCATTATTCCAAATTGTCATCAAGTGAGGTGGTAGTCCCTCAAATAGTAATAAATGTTGAATCCTTTTGATTGTCCAGACAGAGGAGGTAATGCAAATGTCATAAAAGGGCAAGGGGAGCTTAATAAAAAGATAGTTGGACAGTTTAAAGTGCAACAATAACTGCTTTTCAACTTTAACCCATAATGGCTGATAGTCTTCTAAACTGGAGTGTAGATACCAACTACTTTGTTTGAAACAAAAGGCAAAGTAATATTTCTCCCAGTTTGGAAGACCAAAGCCTCCCTCTGATCTATGTGCCCTAAGTTTTGGTAAGGAAAGTCTAGGAGTAGAAGAGTTCCACAGGAAGAGCCTGGTTATTTTATTTAACTGATCCAAGACAGTTTTGTCTATTCTGAGGGGCAGGTTCTGGAAATAGTAAAAGATTTTAGGGGCCACAATCATCTTAACCAAATTTATCTTACCCCAAAAAGGTAAATTAAGACTTTGCCATTTTGTAGATCTGGCTCAATTTCTTTTATTACAGGGAGCAAGTTCAGTTTCCCTAAATTATGAGTATCTTTAGAGATTTTAATGCCTAGATACATCAGATACTCTGAACATTTTAAAAATGGTTGAACAACCCCTAAGCATTCTCCTGGTCTCATGCACAAGTTTAGAGAGAGAACTGAGTTTTTTCCCAGTTCAGTTTAAGGCCTGAGAAGAAAGCAAAGATATCAAATATTTTACCTAAGCGTATTACAGAGTCTTTGGGGTTTGAAATAGTAATAAGCAGATAATCTGCATAAGCAAAAACTTTATTATTAATCTTGCCTGTTCTAATTCCTTTAACCTTGTGGCACTCAGATATAACCCTTATTAGAGGTTCAATGGCTAGAATGAAAAGTAAGGGAATGGGGGCAGCCTTGTCTGGAGCCTTTGTTAAGAAGGAATGAGTCTGAAATAAATCCGTTAGTAATTACTCTTGCAGAGGGTTTTTTATAGAGAATTTTCAGCCATGTAGTAAGTGTGTTCCCCAGTTTGAATTTGTTAAATACTTGGAAAAGGTACTCCTATTTTAGAGAGTCAAAGGCTTTATGAAAGTCAAAGGCCAGCACAGCTGCTGGATTCCTTATTTTGTTAGCCTTCCAGATTATATTTAAATGTCTACTTATGTTTTCAGCCCCATTCCTTCCAGAGACAAAACCTACTTGCTCTTCCCCCAATAGTTTAGTCAAACAAGTCTTAAGTCTACAGGCTAAAAGCTCAGCCAAAATCTTATAGTCTGCCTTAAGCAGAGAAACAGACCTATAGTTTTTGCACTGAAGAGGGTCTTTCCCATTTTTCAGAATTAAGGTGATATATGCTCGGTACATAGAGTCAGGCAGGGCCTCTGAGGCAAATGAGACAGAAAGAGTTTTAAAAAGGTAGTCTTTAACTTTTGTACTCAAGACCTTATAAAACTCCCTGGTAATCCATCTGGGCCTAGGGTTTTAATAGGATGAAGAGTTTTAATATTGTCAAATTCTACTCGGAGAAGGAGGCATTAAAACCTTCCTATTCGCTTTCATTAAGTTCCAGCAGAGTTACTGAGTCCAGAAAGACTGTGACTCCACTGAAGGTTGTTTATTCGAGTCCTAGTACAGTTTTTAAAAATTCTCAAAACTAAACTTACTTTTTGTTTGAAACTTCAGTAGCACCCATAGTATTTGAAATACCAGAATCAAATTCTGCCCTGCCTTCTTCTTAAAGAGCAGGTATTCAATTTGTTTGTGTGTTTTTATTTACAGGTTTCAAGCAGTCCTGTTAAATAAAGAGATTTGCCTACCTATAGTGCTGTGTTTCTTTATTTGATTCTATTTTTATTTCTTTCAGCTCCCTGAGTTGTGTGTTTCCTGCAAGTAAGAAAAACAGACCTGTTTTGAAAAAAATCATTGCCTCCTGGAACGCAGAATCAGCAGTGAAAGTGACTTTAATTAAAGAAAGAACACTGCTGATTCTGCTTGTTGTCTCTATGCACATGTCTTATTAGTGTGGCACTCCCTATACATTCGTCCACGTGAGTCTGAATGACAGCTTTGGAGTCTGACAGTCTCTGGTGAATAGCGTGAGCCTATTAATACTCTGTTTGCTGTAAAATAGCGTTAAATTAAAATATACTCAGAAGGGTTTTTAGTTTCGTTTTTTTGTTTTGGATGTTAGGTACTGCAGGCAGTTCATATAGTCATTTCATACATTTAAAAATCCCGCAGTTGTCACAGGTTAGTGGCAGTGCCATTTTATATTGTAGCTAGTTAATATTACACTATGAAGTGAGTATATAAAGTCTGAAGTCTGCATTAATAGTTACTGAAAGAAATAGTGCACTGCATTTGAGTTTTTTATTTAATTACATTTTTTTGAGATTGCCGGTAGTGGAAGTGGTTTGGGGCGGGGGTGCTGTTTGCCTGAATGATTGCACGTAATGCTTTTTTGAGCTACTGGGTTTGGGTTTTTAAACTTCTGTTCCCACTGGCAATTCACACAAATAAGAGGCTATGTTGTCACCTCTCCGCCCCTCATTGCTTACTCCCAAGCCCTGCACACTGAAGTCTTTCAATAGAAAGCAGAACACCCGATGATCCTACGGGATGATCTGCCACACAATTGTCTTGACTGAGCCACTCACTGATGGCTTTGTGAGCGAAGCAGTGCTGTGTACTGAGAGTCCTCTCCAAAATGTATAGAGTACCCGATATATCCACCCAAAAAAACAAACATGATCATGGAGCAAAGGATCCTTCTTTTTAAAGTTTCAGGACTGGAGGAAAAAAACTCCCCCTCCCTCATAGGGATTCAAACCCAGAACCCCCAGCATCAGAAGCAGGAATCTAACCCAGTAAACCACAAACACTGTTTATAGAAAGCTAACAAGCTGTCATTTTTAACACTTCACCAATGACATGTTCTCATTCACAACTCCCATTAATCTAATTATGTGTTTGCTATTACTGTCTGCTATTGACTTGAAAGGTTAAGAAAAACATTATTTTCTGCAAGCAGTGTTTGTGGCTTGCTGGGCTAAGTCCCTGTCTCTAGATCAGGGTGCTGTGTTTGACTCTCTAGGGGAGTGAGCATTTTTTCCTTTCCTGAAACATTTAAAAAACCTTTACTCCTTGATCATGATGTTTATTTTTTTGGTGGATATATCGGGTACTCTATAGATTTTAGAAAGGACTCTCAATACACAGCCCTGCTCCGCACAGAAAGCCATCAGTGAGTGGCTGCAGTGAAGACATCTGTGTGGCAGATAATCGGGTGTTCTGCTTTCTATTGAAAGACTTCAGTGTCTTTATCTCTTTCCCTTTTCTTGGCGGTAGAGAAACTAATAATCCTGCCTCTCATGAAAGCTTTGAAAGCATCCCATAAACAATTAAAGGAGACTTTTCCATTGTCTTAGGAAGGTTGTCCTTAACTGGAACACAGGTTGCAAAACGCTCGATTAAAACAATCAATAGTTTAAAATGCATTATGATACCTGTTATTTGTTGTTGCACAGTTGTTGCTGATGCACTATTTGAACTGCCGCCGCACTGACTCTAGGCTGTGTCTAACGTCTGTGATTGCCATCAGTGATAAAGAACACTGTGCCGTGGTTCACATCGAACCTCAGAAGCAATTGTGTCGGTATTTGCATTGTTCTGTGCTGGGTTCGCTCAGCCGCGCAGGCGCCCAGTGCTCCAGTCCGGCATTTATCAGTGTTAGGTCTCACTGCGCATGACTGAGCTTGAGTCAACTTTAAGAACAATTTTAACACCACACTGTCTGCTTTTTCTGGGAATTACTTCTAGTGTTCAGTTAATAGACCTCTATGGCACAGTGTTTCTTTTTATCCACTGTAAATGTGCCTCGTCATTATTTTTATGAGATTCGCACAGGACCGATGTCTGCTACAGTCTGTCGGGCGGCAGTTTCAAAATGGTGCATCCAGAGCAACTGTACAACAATAATAACTAATAAAAGGTTAGCTTATTCATTTTAAACTATATTGTTGTTTAATCAAGCAGCCCTGGGATTGCCCCTAGTTTAGACAGCCTTCTTTAAGTTAAAGAAGCCTCTGGTTTGATTCACCCAGGTATTAACGTTAGGTCTGTAACAGAAACATTTGTCTCTAGCGACAGTTACTTTAAAATCCTCAAGTTGAATGTGGCCGCATTAGAGCATAATCAGACAGGGAAACTTTTAATATTAGTAGACAAGAGGCTTGAGTTAGATGTTTAGAAATGAGTACATCACTTGTGCTAAAGGAGTTATGTTTAGAGAGTGAAAGGAGTAACTCTGACAGTCGGGTTTAAAAGCTGCCAGGCATCAACCAAATTTAGATCAGAGATAAGTTTGTGAATACTATGTTGAGCCAAAGAAATCTGAAAGGGGGAGGCAGAAGAGTTCCTATCCATCAGATTATCTAGCACTAAATTAAAATCTCCTCCTAAAATCAGTGCTTGGGGGTTGTACGTACTCAACTTTAAATTAAGATCTTTAAAAAAACAGGCTTGGTCTGCATTGGGGGCATATATGTTACAAATAATGACTTCCCTACCATCAATACCACCTTCCAAAATATGGAATCTACCCCCTGGATCAGCATAATGAGAACTCTTCAAAACTTTTACCCGTTTTCTAATTAGAATAGCTGTACCTCTTTTCTTTGAGTTAAAGGAACTAAATTCTACTTCAGCTACGCAAGACCTAGCTAGTTTTTTAGCTTAATTTTCCTCCAGGTGTGTTTCTTGGAGTAGGACAATATCAAGCATATTTCTGTTTAAATACATGAGGCTCTTCTTCCTCTTGATTGGGGATTCCATTCCCTTAACAGTCCAAGTACCTGTTGTGAGATTTGACATTTCTAGAGACCTGAACAATTAGATAAACAAATTTAACAAGAGAAGAAAACATTCAAACGTTTCTTAGGCAGTAAAATAAAAATTAAGATCAAATAGTCCAAAAATGTAAACTTATTCGTAACTGATTAATAAATGTACAGATTAGAATACCAAAGATGAAACCAATCAAATACTAAATATTCCACTACAGTATTAAATAAAAACATGGTATAAATATCTAAAAGTAGATTTTGAAGGACAAAAATAAATAGCCTGAAGGCTAAACTCAGATGTACTAGGGCTGACAAAAAACAACTACAAAAAAAAAAAAAAACACTTAACCCCAAGGTGCCTGTGGGTTCTGGTAGATGGACCAGCTAAAAGGCCAGTTAAAACCAAACATCCTTCGATGCCATATCACGTGTTTGAATCTCTAAAAAGAAAAAAACATTCCACTTATCTGTAACATTTTACACAAACTTTGAGAATTCCTTTAGAGTACCCACATAGATTGCATCACAAAAAAAACAGTGATGCACGGTTCAGGGTACTGAATAGTGTAAAAGACTCCCTGAGAGTCAGAGTAACTTCAGTTCTACTGTCTTCAACCTCCAACCATAGCTGCATCCCAAACAGAGAGTATACACTACCAGTGCTCTCCTAGCCACAGGACAAGATACCATGGGAGGAATTAACACCAGTCTTGTCCCTATAAGTAACACTAAAAATAAAACCCGTTAAGTAACACTAAAACGTGATGATGATCCTCACATCCACCTCTAGACTACCTTTATTAATATTATTAAAATGCAAGAAATTATTTCTGGCCCTCAGACCTCATCCAGAGAAAAAACAAATGTTTGTTTCCAATTAAAGTGCCATGAATACATACAGCATGTGCATTTAGACTGCTTCCACTACCTCCAGTGTGCACAGAAGGAACTATTATTTGCAAACAGCACTCTTGGTTCAAAATAAACTTCTCCATGGTGGAATACTTCACCAGAGGTTTTCCCAACCTCCTCAAAGCAATGTAGCATGGGCAGGGTTCCTGGGCCACCTTTTACTAGGGATCTACAGTCCATAATGCATGTTTTAGTGACCAGGGTCATTAAGGACACACCATAACTGCAGTAGAAACACTGGGACTAAATAATAAGCAGTTAAGCAAAAACTTACTATTAAATTAAAATTACATGTGAACTGAGGGCTGCAAAGTTTAAAGTCAACTGTTCAATGAATATACCACCCCCTTCCCCCCAATTGTTGGCCAGAGGACAGGTGGGCACCAGCAAAAACCTCCCTCTCACTGGATTGGTTTCTATGAAGTAGACTGTAGAAGTCAGCAAACCAGACTCACCCCAAGTAACCAAGGAGTCAAGAGAATCTGTTGAAATTCCGGGTTGGGTTCACCAATTTGTGGGTGTGCCTAACTCCCAGTAAACCGGGGAATCCAAAATCCTTTGTGATGAAGGACCCATTCAAATATGAGTACCAACAGTAAAAAAACCAAAAAAACTGAAACATATCAAAGGCAGTATAAATGAACATTAATGCAAACAGTTCAAGTACAAAGCTACCAGGTGGCAGTAAACAATTATTAATGCAATTAAGAAGCATGTAGAATAACGACTTTAGAGTGATGTACGGTATAATATCTGCCTGAAAAGAAAAAAAAAATTATCTCTCTGATAGATTTTGGTAATAAAGAAAAAAACAGTGTAATGTGACTAAAGCACATATAATGGTCATTAAGTACTGTAAGGCAACAGAGCTTAAAAAGGTCGCTATATTGTCTGGAATAGAGACACTGACCCTTTAACAAAAGAAAGGAGCAAGTGATGTGGGAGGGATACTGACAGGATGCACAATCCTACGTGACTACGACAGAGTCACAACAGGAAGCCTTTGCAGCATGAGGGTAAAAGAAAACAGCATGAGGGGCTGTGCGACGAAGGCAGGGAAATATAAACATTAGTGTTCCTGGAGTTCACGTTTCTTGCAGGTAAGAATCATCAGCAAACTCAGAGAAATCTCCAGTACTTCGTTCTGAATGAGGAAAAGTGGGCGAGTTCTGAGCATCGCAGTAGTCCCCAGGAGGAGATGTTGTATCAGACAGTAGTCTAAAATTGTCAGAGACCTTGTTTGCAACCTCCAAAGAACTGTACATGTTCTTGGAAATTAGAATAGTTTTCCTATAAGTCTTTGCTGACCAAGCCATGGATTTGGGAAGGGGCGTTGTGTCATTTGGTAGAGGGACAGATGCTTTTGAGGAAGGCTTATTAGGAGAGCTTTTTGTGAACTTGTCATTTTCATGGCTACACTGATCATGTGCAGAGTAAATTGCATCAGCAGGAATCCGAGATGGTCTCAAGCCATCAGTGGTAGATGATTACAGTTGGTCAGCTCGAGTTCTGGGAGAGAGAGAGATTTATAGATAGTATCAGGCAAATTTCTGTGCACAAATTTCCACGCCTCTTCTATTGACTGAAAGTTATGCATAGCTTCCCCCTTCTGTGCTACTAAAATGGCTGGGTATTTCATGTAATATTTGACATTTAAACTCTGAAGTGTAGCCCTAACTGGAGCAAAAAGCTTCCTTTTCTCAACTATGTCTGCAGAAAAGTCTTGAAAGATGTATACTCACTCCCCATTCCAATTCAGTGTTTTCCTCTCTCTCTTGCTATTCTGAGTATCTCTTCCTTAATGGAGAAATGAAGAAAATTTATAATTATGGGTCTGGGTCTCTGACCCAGTTTCAGTTACTGAGAGGGTTCTGTGAGCACGTTCTATCTCCAACTGCCAGCCCCAATGGTAATTCAGGAGAGTGGGTATAAAATTCTGCAGAAAATTAATCATATCTGTGCCTTCAAGTCCCTCTGGGATACCCACAAGATGTAAATTATTTCTCCTCCCCCTATTTTCTAAATCATCCAACTTTTCTGTCACTTTATTAAGCTGCCTTGTTTCACCCTCAATAAAGTCCTCTATTTTGGTTAATGACTCTTCCATAAAAGCCAGACACTCCTCGAAGGAGTCCATCCGCTTCGAGACTTCTGTCAGTTTTTTATTTGTGAAAGAATCACTTAATTTAAGCCCAGCAATATCCTCCTTAATAGATAAGAGCATATCTTTAATGAAGGTCATGTCCGCTTTATCTCCTGTCTCTGACTTGTCACTTTTACCTGAGCGAGATGATGTGAGGGCAGGAGGCGTCCTATTCAGACAGTTGGTGTGCATGGAATTCACTCTACCATTGCCGGTTGGCATCTCAGACACGGGCCGTGGTAATTTTAAAACTGGATTTTAAGGCTGAATACAATCGAAATTTGACTAGATATAAAGCTTTCCCAGGTGTCACACAGTACACAAAATAAAAGATCACGGCTGAAAACAAAAAAAACCTTAATTTAAACTATTTTCTTCAGGATGACAGAGTGGTATCAGAGCTCTGGTTTTAAGGTGGCAGCATCCTCGCACGCACATGTGCAGTCCTCCTGTTACTGTTATACTGTGCTAGTGTATAGAGTTCTGTGTGCCGAGAAAAAATTAACCTGATGCTCCAACCCCCACCCCACCCCACCACCTCCACACTCAGGGGAAAGACAGAAGGAGAGGAGTTTTTTTTTTTTTTTATTTTAAATGTATCCAGACTGTTCACTACAATCAGTGGGACCATTAAATCTGCACACCCCTACCCATCTGCCTGTACAGCCACCCATTCTATGGTAAACACTGTAGGCTGGCTGCTCACGTTCAAAGAGAGGCACTTATTCTATTTTTTAAAATCATGCTGAGAGGTGAGGTTTTGATTGCCTACAATGTCCAGTTTAGTTGAATATAGCTGTGATTTAAATGCTACTGCTGCTAGCACAGAATGAGCGTTGAGGTCAGTGTCGGGTGACACGGCAAGTCCAATCAACACAAACTGTTTGCTGATCTGATTTTTCAGAAAAGGGGGTAGACACAGATAGTTAATGAGATTTTTGTCACCTGACATTTTATCAGTTTAGGGTGTGTGATCCAGTCAGAAAAATGGCTGCCAGAACTGTCCTAACATTCTCTTGCTGCGTAGTGATTTGTGATGAGGCTAAATACCAGAATGACCATGCATTTTGCAGCATTAATGCACGGTCAGGTGTCTGGTTCTAGCCGATTAGTATTAGAGGAGTTTTATGCCCATTTTATAATTTGACACAATTTAGCTTTTATTTTAAATATTTCTCTCTGTTTATCTCCCATAGTTCATTGTTACTGAGAACATAATAATGGCAAAGAGCAGTATGCCTCAGACTTCATAATCCCCCCCCCCCAAGTTTCCCTGCCACTAATGGTATAACTGTTTTGTAGCACCATAATCTGTTCCACAGCAATAGATTGTGTGAGAATTATGACTTAAGCAGAGGAACAACCAGGAGGGACTGATACAGACTGTGGACCCGAGATCAGTTCTCATGCAAATGTCTTCAGTAGTACAGAACTGGGGAGATCAGTACAGAACACTAATAAACTAAGAGCTCCATATTCAAATGTGGCCGATAATACTGTGCGAAGGATAGCACAGCATGCTAATTACTGCACTGTTGTTCCAGAGATATTTATTTATTTTAATATTTGTTGACAGGGACAGGAGGGCTAGGCAATTCTGTCTATTTTCAGCCGGCTCTATGATGCCAGTTTGACAACAGTTTTATCAACCGGCATCACAGCGATGGGATTTGTGTTGACTGCAAGTTGCGGTAGACATAAATCCCTAACATCTTCCAGTCCCCCCATGCGAGGGGCTCTGACCCCCATACCCCCCTAAGGAGTATCAACTCTAGTGGAGTTGATTCGGGGAGGGGGTGCAGGACTGGGAGACAGTGTGCCCCTTTCTTGGGTGCACCAACACAGCGACCTCTCGGCAAAGTGTCGATTTTGCCGACAGCTAGGTATGTCGCTTTGTTGGTGTCGCCATTGGGTTGGTATACCTTTTCAGCCTCATCCCGGGGGATGAGGATACAGATAGAAACCAACTGAAGCATAACCAGATTAAGTTGTGGATGATATTTTTTAGTGAATATATATATATATATATTTTTCATGCATGCATAGCATCCCTGACCAGCACACTGTATGTACGAGTATAGGATTATGGTAGCACTACACAAAGTGCAGAGGAGCAGTGCACCACAGCCCCTGCTGGCAACAGATGCCTAGGAGCTAGGGGCTAGTGTGTCCCAAATGGGTTACCACCTTTGCTTCTGGCTGCCATATTCAAACACTAGCACGTTAACGGCCACATAAGGAATGCAAGCACTAAGAGGCCATTTATGTGACAGTATGTCATAATTAGAAGCTCTGTGGAATGCATCCAAGCTGTATAGGCAAGGATACATTGCATTGAGATGCATTCAGAGCCCTCTCCCACCTCAAATCTCCTATATCAATATCCCTGGTGCTAGTGATATTCCCTCCCCCATATCCTCACCTGATCCCTGTATAATCAGTATCTTTGATGCTATTGATGCTCCCCCTCCCTCACTCAATCCCCTGTGGTTCCTCAATCCCTCCATGGTAGTCTAGTGGCCCACCCCTCCCTGTGCCATTCTTTGCTGATCACCTCCCTGCCCCACCCCCCACAAGACGGCAACCAGTACTCGGCCTCTGCTCACCTCCACTGCTAGCTGACATCTCATTCATGCAAGTCAGTCACCTATATTATAGAAGTATTATAACTGTATAGATATTGTACTCATGTAAGGACAGTAGTAATACAGTTACTTCTATAACCCATGTGACTGATTTGCGTGAATGCGACAGTATCCAGCAGCAGAGGTGAGCAGAGTATGAATTTCGGCCACCAACTCACTGGGTAAGGGAGGGCAGGTACCACTAGCACCTGGGATATTGATTATAGTACAATCTGGATTACCCAAATGCTCTGGTAGACATCAGATTTGTTAAGACTATCAAGGGGTCTGGATAATCAGGGTCCATAGCATTAAGTATTAAAGTCTAGGACAGTATCTAAGTTTAGATAATCAGAAGATTCAGATAACCAGGGTTCAGATAATTAAGGTTATGTAGCATACAGAAATTGAGTTGGGGGTATAACAAGTACCAGGGAAAATAATTGTTTGGGGTATTTGGGGATCGAATGTGGGAAGGAGGTACCACTAGTATCAGAAATATTGCTTGAATGAGGATCAGGTGGGGGGGCATTTTCTTTTCTTTGGACACAGCACTAGTGCTGCAGGGGGGACACCACTGTGGGCATTGTTAAGAGCAGGGTTTTGGAACCATTAAATAGAATTACCACAGCAGCCTTTTCACACTTCCAAAATCCTTTTTTTTTTTTTGCAGTATGTGTTGATCCATCACCAGCACTCTGTGACCTGGCTGAGCACCCCCAACCCCTAGCCCTGTCACCTTTGCTTTCCATTGGGGCTGGCAGTCATGTCTCCTGCTGTGTGGCCTGGGTGTTCACTGAGTGCGGGACCTGTGAGTGTCCAGGATGGTCAGCCGAACCATTAACCACCAGCTTGTTCCTCCATTTTCAGTCCCTGAGGGAAGCGGATATGCAGTGCCACCAAAGACAGCCCTGCACATGCTCCTGTGCACATGATGTCAACAGCCACCACTCCCCTTGTAATGGTCCCTGGCTGCCTTCCTCTCAGCCATTACTAGGGGCCAGGCTTGCACTGGACGTCATAGCCCTCCCTCAGCGGGAGAGGATTGAGCTGTCCCATGGATGCTCAATCCTCTTCTTCCCTGGCCAGTCCCCAGTGACCGTTGTCCACTTCCAAACCAGAGTCGCAGATGTGGCGGCAGTTGTGGCATCCATCACCTCAACCCTCTGCGCCACTGGGCTGGCAAACTTCCAAAATCCTTTCGATATACCATTGCGCCATGTATGCAAGAGGTTTCCCCCATTTGCAGTGGTACAGTGGTGTATTCAGCGTAATCATGCTAATTACTTAACGCCATACTACATGTCTCTGAATATACATAAGCAAGTAAAAGTAAGTCAAATTTTGTTTATCAAGTGCCCCATCCCAGAGGCTCTGGGCACTGTGCAGACAGGATAAAGTTATAAATAAATAACATTCATCAGTATAATAACATATATCAGTAATAGCAACTATGAGCAACAGCAATACCTAAGTAAAATCCTTATTTAAAATAAATGATTCAGCAGTCTACTATTTTCTAAAACTCTTAGGCAGTTTGAAAATGCCTCCCTAAAAAAGATGTGCCTTCAGGCCCTGCTTGAACACCTCCACCAATGGGGCCTCCCTCAGGGATCTTGGGAGAAAGTTCCACAGGGCCGGGCCTGTCACCTTGAATGATGAATCTCCAGAGGTCTTCAGCTGAGCCCTGGGAATCGCTAGGAGACCTTTGATGGAGGAGCAGAGTGAGTGCACGGGGTGGACTGGATTCAGGAGGTTATTCAGGTAGCTAGGACCTTATAGGTGAGCAAGCCCACCTTGAAGGTGATTCTCCATCTCACCGGCAGCCAGTGCAGGTCACGCAGGACTGGGGTCACATGGCAAGACCTCAGTAGGCCTGTCAACAGCCTGGCTGCTGCATTCTGCACTAGCTGCAGGTGATGGAGAACCTCCTCCACTGACCCATGAGGTAAAGAGCATTGCAATAGTCGAGTCTAGACATTACAAAAGCAAGCACCAGTGAGGGTAGGTTGTCAGGTGGAATTAAGGCTTTAATCTGGGTAACATTCCTAAGCTGGTTAAAACCACTCCAGATGACAGATGACACCTGAGCCTCGAGTGTCAATCCATCGTCAAGGATGATGCCCACATTTTTCATCTTAGTAGATGCAGCCAAGGGAGTAGGCCCAAGGAATAACCCTGTTCCCACCCCAGCAGCACCCGCATCCTGCCTGTGACCAGGGTTAATCACTAGCACCTCTGTCTTGTCAGGGTTTAGTCTAAGCCAGCTACAGGAGGTCCAGTCCTGGATCTCGGCCAGACATTTATTAAGCACTTCCATAGCATCACTCAACCCAGGAGTAAATGAGATATACAGTTGGGTGTCATCTGTATAACAGTGAAAACCCAAACTGTACTGTCTAATGATCTCACCCAAGGAAGCATGTACACTGCAAACAACATAGGTGACAGGATCGAGGCCTGGGGAACTCCACAAGGCAGGGGCTTCAGGCAGGAGGAGAAATTCCGCATCACTATCTTCTGCTTCCTGCCTGTGAGGAAGGACTCCAACCAGTTGATGACAATACCAGTGAGTCCACAGAGCTCCCTTAGGTGATCCAGCAACACTACATGGTCCGCAGTGTCAAACTGCTGAGGAGAGATAGAGGAAAACAAGTACTGACCAGGTCCCTCTGTCTCTCGTCCTGAGGAAATCATTCTGCACCCTGACTAATGCCATTTCAGTGCTATGCCTGAACCAAAACCCAGGCTGGAATGGCTCATAGATGTCATAAACCGCAAGGTGTGCCTCGAGCTGCAGAGCCACTACTTTCTCAATAACCTTTCTCAAAAATGTAAGGTTAGAGATTGGTTCATAATTTGCCAAGATGTCAGGGTCTGGACCTATGGATGCAACACATCTCATTAAGAGACAGGTCAGGCCCAGGTCCAGCTCACAATATGTCAGCAGCAGCTTCAAAATCACCTTGCATACCTCTGTCACCCCCACTGGCCTAAACTCGCCCCAGACAACGGGAGTGCCTCTGGAAACACGCAACTCACCACTGCAGGGCAGCATCTGCCTTGCTGGAGAGATTCCAGTCCTCATAGAGGACACCCTCTTAGGGAAGACCAAAGTGAACTCCTCACACTGAGTGACTGAAACTGCTCTTTTTGGCTGCAGATGGACAGGATGGAGTAGCCTGTCTACAGTCCAAAAAAGCAGAGCCAGTCTGTTCCTCCCTGCAGCAGTCTACCCTGACAGATACCCTGCCTTCTTATGGTTGATTGCTCTTTGATATTCACCACAGTGAATTCTCAAAGCCAGTCTGTCCTCAGACCAAGACCTCCACCAACAACACTCCAACCTCTGGCCCCTAGTCTTTGTCTCCTTGAGAGACCCATCAAACCACGGGAGATCTCAAGTGAGAAGGCCTGGGTCATATACAGACTGGTGCGACAGAGTCGAGTGCCTTGGAGACAGCACTATTATAGGCTGCCACTGCCTCACACATACTTGTTGCGCAAGCAACACTCACACTAGAAAAGTCCAGTACCACCATCATTCCTTCTGGGTACAACGACCCCTTTGAAGGGCAGTAGTGGACCATCTCAACAGGGTAGGAACTAACAGAGGATTTAGTAAGGATCACACTAATAGGCTGCTGGCTATGCTATATCCACTTAGCGTAGCACCACTCCTGTTAGCACCATGCTAAATGGGTACGTTATGGCTAAGTGGTTAAGCATTTGATTATGAAGGCCTATAAGTCAAACTATGTCTGATGAAATCTAATATTTTTATACGCTTTCCCTGATACTAAAGATAAAAAACACATTTTCTCTATGGTATTGCCTTGCTCATAACTTGCCCTTTTCTATCAGCTGTTTCTCTCCCCTAGCTTTGCCACCTCTTTATGACTTAGAAACATAGAAACATAGACTTTGACGGCAGATAAGGACCGCTTGGCCCATCTAGTCTGCCCATCTCCCTACCTACAGGATAGGCCGCAGATCCTAGTTAACCAACAGCCTATTTCTTCCTACCCCCCCCACAAGAATTGCCTTATGTCTGTCCCATGCATTCTTGAATTTTCCCACAGTTTTAGACCCCACAACCTCCTCAGGAAGGCTGTTCCATGCATCCACTACCTTCTCTGTGAAATAATACTTCCTCACATTGCCCCTGCCCCTGAAATGTATCATTCACTTTAAAGCATCCATTGTTTTTATTTTATTACTAGGCATTTTGAAATACTTATGTGATAGGTTATTCGAAAACAGAACTGTTGTTTTATCTGACTGAAAAGGGTTAGTATTCTCCATAGTATGTTCCTTTCCTTTGCAGTTTAATAATTAATTTCCAGCATAAAATTATAGCTTAACGAAATAGCATATTTAAAGAGGTCTTTTCCCCCAAGTACTAATTATAGACTCTACGGGAAAATCAGTAAAAGTAACACCTACCATCATATGGCTGACTGTGACATACAATTAATACACAGTAATGGACAGAAGAGACTCTAGGTCCTTTAAATTATGCATTGATATTTGCATAATATTTACTTAGAATAGTAAATTAAATCACTATGTATACATTATGCATTAGTTTAACTGTAGTGCCTTATGCTGTAGCTGCAGAGAAGCAGACCAGCTGGTGAAAATGAATTCCCTTGAATGCTATATTTTCTAAAAGTTCTAACTGCTCTTTCCTTAAAATTGGTGTTAAATGTAAAAAAGCTGTATAAATTCAGGAAATGACCCCTAGGCATGAACATGGACTGCTAAAATGCTACCATGTTATGCCTGAGGGGAAACAAAAGAGATCTGCCGGACTGAATTAGAAAAGTACTAAACAGTGAAGAGTGTGAAAGTCTGAATTGAGCTGATGGGAAAATGCTGAAAAACAAGTGTAAACAACCCAGTTTGACTTATTTTGCAGACAGAGGGGGTTAGTTTCAAAAGGGTTGGAGACAAATGCAAATTTATTCTGTGCCTCCATCCCTTACAGAAATACATGTGCACAGCATACATGCAGCATGCATGCTGCATGCTTAATAAGCATGTGGCATGCATGCTGTGCAGGTGTATTTCTATAAGGGATCTGCATCCATTCTTGCATCCAGGCAGCCCTGCTTCCATTTTCAAATATTGCATCCATTTATGACAGAAAGTCACAATTTGTGTCCAAATTGGATGCAACTGACAACTGCAACCATTTTGGATGCAATTGTGTCCATCTTTGGAGGCAAGCTTTGAACGCTGTTAAGTCATTTAATAGGCAGTCTAGCAGGTTTGGACACATTTTGGTTTTGAAAATAGGGTCAGACATATCTTGGGCAGATGTCTTTGAAAATCCTATCCAGAGTCTCTCATAGATACACAGATACCTAGATGTCTATGGACAGAAAAGACTTGAGAGCCATCCAGTCTGCCCAGTTCCTACCTAGAGCCTCACTTGTCTAGTGCCTGCTAGATCTCTAGCAGACCAGTGATCCTGTAGTTCTGCTTGAACTTAATCTCCTCCCTCATTTGCTGCAACCCGCCTCCCTGTCACCCTCACCAGTGCTGTGCGTCTCTCCCACCCTCTCTTAAAGCAGCAGTATTTGTTAGTTGGCCAAAAATGTAATTATATTGTTTTTTTAGCAAAAGTGGATTTCTAAAATGCTAAGACTTGTGCTCAGTACATTTGTTTTTGCAGATATTGTTAGGCTAATTTTGTATTAATGACTCATGCCATTAAAGATGGCCGTCACCCACAATTTTTTTAAATCTCTTCTGCTAAGCTTACCTGTTAAATGCACATGCTAGGTTCCTACTTGTAGATGTGTTAGGATGTTGCTGCCACATGTTTCTGATGGTAAACAGCACAACACTGTAGCAATATATTTAATTTTTTCATGGTGGCATGGCATGGGAGTGGGAACTTTTACAAACTTCAAAATCCTATATCTTGGTTTGGGAATGAAAAAAAATGACAAGAAAAAAATGGTATCTTGCTATTTTTGCCAGGCGCATATTATTGCTAAAAAAACTATATGGTTACTGACAAAGACTGCTGCTGCTTTAAAGCCTGCCACCATGTTAACACTGAACAGCTCCACTGGCAGATGGCTTGGTTTTCCACCACCCTCTCCATGAAGAACTACTTTCTCATGACCCCCCGGAAATTCCCACTTGCCACCAGCTTATAGGTGTGGCCCCTTGTGATCAAGCTAGGAGCCTTAAAATTCTCCCATTCTGAGTTGAATTGGAAAGACCCATTTTCTGTGTCATGGCTAAGTTTGTATTCTTTTCCTATAAAATACTTTCATTTTCATTATTTTATACTTGTAAGCCTGATGAGCATTGCTGCCCATTTTCACAAATGACAAGTGATAACAAATATTCATAGATACAAATAATCCAGACAATTTAACATACATTAAATGCAAAGGTACTCATTTAATCTTTTTAATCTTGTCTTACAGTTCGGGTATTCAGACGGGGTAGAGTTAAAAAAGAGAGGGGCTCTGTATAGGAGAGACCTCTGACCAAATGTTTTTTTAAAGAATGGAATATATTTTGAGTTCTAGGGTCCTTAATAATAAAGTATCTTGGGAATAGTAAACAAATTAATTTATTTATTTAGCTTTTGTTTACCGGGTAAGTACACTAGACAAGTAGTATGCCTATTTTCAGGAACGACCCGGGAGAGCACAAAACATACAGTATACATACATGGCAACATTGGAGAAACAGCATGATACAGTAAAAAACAGCTATAACAACGCTTGTATAAGGGCAGAGATACTGCCACACATAGTACAAATTGTTACAGGACATAGATAGACATTAGAATCACTGAATACATATTTCATAGACCATCATGGACTCAGAGTGGACAATAGTGGACTGCAGAGTATTACATTACAGAGACTAGGAGCAGTCACATCTTGTCATTTGTTTTAGGTGGGACCACAGGGAGGAGCGAAGGTCCCATGGGAAGGGGCAGAGCTTAACAGAGTCCGGAATGGAGTTCCAGAGCCTAGGCACAAAAGCGGCAAAGTCACGATCCCCCATAAGGGTCCTAGTAGGGGGAACTTTAAGCAACTCGGCAGTCTGTGACCTGAGCTGGTAGGGGATGGCGTCCAGTTTTGGGAGGAAATGCGCCAGTCCCGACAGTATGCCTGTGGCAAGCACTTTCCTGGTGAAGTTTCCTACACCAAGGATCAGGAATTCCGCAGGGGGGAGCCAGCTGAGTTTGTCATAGAGCTCACATCGGTGGGTGAGTTTGGGAGCAGCAAGTGCAAACCGACAGATATCATTATATGCCGTGTTCCACCGATTAAGATGGATTTGAGGTGACCTGGCAAATAGGTGGTATCCATAACTAAGTGAGGTGTGCAGCACTCGCAAGTGCCAGCCTCGGCCCCTGGAGTCAGGTTGTATTTGGCCCTGTAGGCAAGGCCAAGCTTACACCTGGTGGTTCTGCAGATGTTTTGGATATGGCTTCCATGTCAAGTTGTGGGTCGAGGGTGACCCCAAGATATTTAATTGAGCTCGCTGTTGGCAACAGGGGGCCTCCATCACAAGCTATTTTGAGCATAGCTGATGGGTCTTTTAACTTGACCATGGAACCAAAGAGCATGGCCTGAGTTTTGTTAGGATTCAATACCAGTCTATGGTTGGTAATCCAGGCCGAGACTCTGCTGAAGTCTTCAGATAGGCACTGGTTAAGGTCAGCAGCATTACGAGCATGGGCCACTAGCACAAGGTCATCTGCATAAAGCGTGACTTGGCAACGAGAGGTCACCCGTGGAAGTTGATTAATAAAAAGTGAGAATCGGAGAGGTCCAAGTACCGATCCCTGGGGAACTCCCATGGTCACAGCCCTAGGCTCCGAGAGGACCTTGTTAAAGCAGGTGCGCTGCTTTCTACCCGTTAGGTAGCCCATCATCCAACTCATGGCATGCAGAGAGAACCCGAGAGCCCTGAGCTGCTCCCCCAGTAGGTCATGGTTGACAAGGTCAAAAGCTTTTGACAAGTCAATAAATATAGCACCTGATAGTTTGCCCTGATCCATGGCGGATCTAATACTAGAGGTTACAGTAATAATTGCAGTAGTGGTACTATGACCCTTCCGGTAACCATGTTGGGCCCCAGAAAGCAGCTCATGAGTATCCACGTACTCCGAGAGTTGCTCCGCCACAACCTTTTCCAGGAGTTTACCAAGGGATGGGAGAATAGCAATAGGGCGATAGTTGTCAGGGAGTTTGGGATTTTCCTGCTTCAAAACAGGGACTATCCTTGCCTCCTTCCAGATGTCAGGGATTATCCCTGAGCTAAGGGATAGGTTAAAGATATGGGCAATCAGAGGGGCAATGTAAGCTGCTCCCAGCTTGAGAAGCCTGGGCTCAAGGTTGTCAGGCCCTGCACTGGAGTGCTGGGAGAGGGCAGCCAAGCGGTTCCGAACATCAAGGACAGACACGGCCTTAAGATTAAATATTCTCCCAGGAGGATGTTCACTCTGCATCGGAGGGATATTAAGCGAGTGACCCCCATTGGTCGTGAAACGAGAGGTGAGGGCCGAAAGGTCGGAGAAGTGGAGATTGAGGTGGTCGACTATAGTGTGGGGATTATTGCACGAGACTCCATCAATAATCATGTCCACGACACCCGAGTGAGAGGGCCCACTGATGAGGGATTTAATGTTCCTCCAGAACCTCCTAGGATCTCTGACAGAGCTAAGTAGTGCCGATTTACAGAAGTTACTTTTGGCAGCCCTAATGGCTTTTTTACACTGATTCCTGAGTTGCCGATATCTCAGGAGATTAGCAGGATCTCTGGAACCCTTAGTACTTGTCCAGCATTTGTCTCTCTCCCGCATCTGGGCAAGTAAGTCACCATTCAGCCAGAAGGTGGCTGTTCCCCTCACCCTCCGGGTGACCCTGGGGGCGTGTCTATCTTGGAGAACACCAAAGGAATGTTGAAGCAGGAGGCTGCCACTGAGGGGTCAGAGGCTTCAAGCACCCTGGTCCAGTCAGTACATCCTAGATCGCCAGAAAAGCCTCAGGGTCAAAACTGGAGTATTTCTGACTTGAATGATTTTGTGTGGAATTTAGGAGGGATTTTCCAGACACAGTATACCGGGAGTGGTCAGATATGGAGTCTGATAGCGTGCCTGATGAGGCAATCCCTCCGCCGGTTGGTCAGGATCCAGTCCAGCAGGGAACTTGAGGAACCATTGGCTGCCTGTCTCGTCGGGTCATGGATTAGTTGGTTAAGGGATAGGCAGGCAAGTTGTGATTCGTATTTCCTAATATTGCCACACTCCCAGTTCATGTTGATATCACCCATAATAATGAGTTCATTGTCACCTATACTGGGCCTAACTGCATCTAAGAGGTAAGTGAGTCCTGTCAGACCCCCCCAGGGGGGTTATAGGCGCACACCCAGTGCAGCTTCGCATCGCCCAGCAGCAGGAGCACATGAAGAAACTCATAAGGTGGATGATCAGGTTTACTCTGTGCCACCAGGGAGATTTTCAGATGGGATCTGTAGTAGATGAGGTGCCACCCCTTCCTACCCCAGTCCTGTCTAGACAATGAACTTGTATCCTGTTAGGAAGCAGGCAGAGTCAGGAATCGAGGGTTTGAGCCAAGTCTCAGTTATCCCTAGGATGTCTGGCTTGTATAGCTCAGTCCACGCTAGGAGATCATCTCGGTTAGGAAGCAAGCTCCTAATATTCATATGCACTATTTTTAGTCCCTTATTCCCATTCCAGGTGGCAGGAATATTAGAGATCAGCTTAGATGGCCCAGGATTGAGCTCAATATCTCCAGCCATGAGAAGTGAGAGTAGGGCTAGCCAGGGGAGGAACAATCTTATGAGCGGCCTACCTTCAGGCCTGTGCATGCTTCGGACTTTCTTCACCCTGACCGTACACATAAGGCATCTAGTGTCAAGGCTAAGGACAGTACCGTAGTGCATTACCTTAGTTACAAGTTGGTTGGAAAAGGAGAATCAGTATCATCATGGGAGGAGGGCCACAACCCTGGGTCAATAAATAGGCTAGGAGTCGAGGTAGCACAATAAAGGAGGACTAGCCCCAGGGCCAGTATCATAATTATTAGTGTCGTAACCCACCTGACGCCTCCTGAACATAGGAGAGGTGGCTTCTAGTTCTTCCATGGTAAGGACAGTAGTAACCACCCCCACAGATTATAGGCAACTGGAGACCTAGAAAAGGAGCAAACCAGAGCTCCTGAAACCTGTAAAGGGCAAACCAGGACACCCCGTATGGTAGGGCCCTAAAAGGAACAGATCACCACAACTAGCGCTGGGGTGGGGGACCTCGTGTAGGTCACCCACGCCCTCCTCTCGTCAGCAGCTTGCAGTAGTTGAAGGCGTTGGGACAGCAGATAGCAGAGCAGCAACTAAACAATGCTGATAGGCAAGCAGGTGGTGAAAATAGGAAATGTCTTTAAAGGCAAGACAGAACAAGTGTTAGGCCCAATAGCTGCACTCTGTATCTTTAAGAGGAGTTGCAATATAGAGAGGGAGGATGAACATTGCTAGGGGTTGTGCTGAGGGGGAGGGGAGTATTTAATAAAGGTTGGAGGTGGGGATGGCGGGTGGAGTAAAATTCAAGCAGCAAGGAGACAGAAGGACAGAAAGTGAAAGAGAAATTGAAATTATTTGCAGGGCAAAGCTTACAACTGTGACCCAAATGGAATCTGGTCTAAACAGAAAAACTGTATCACTTTAAACTTACTTTCTGATCCAGGGTAGCTTACCACTGGACCTTAAAACAAAAGATTTTACAATCTACAAACCTGCAGCCTAAATGAACTTGCACTTCAAACTACCCTTACAGTGCAAAATTGCTGTAAACAAGCTTTAGGTTCGCTTAGTTAGGATTTACAAGATAATTTGGAGAGACTTAACAAGTACCACAATCAGAATATAACATTAGCTTAAGGTCCTGAGAGGAAACAGCAGTAGCAAAGAATTAAAGAACTGCAGCAGCCTGTCAGCAGGCAGAGTCGATGGTTCTGGACAGTCAGGTTTCTGCAGCGTGCCTTCGGTCTGGTGAACAGCGGGCAGTACAGTGAGGAAGGCAGCGGTGACGGACGAAGGGTCGCCCGGCTGCTTGAAGCGCTCAGGCGCACCCGTGTCAAAGTGAAGCTTTGGTCTGGTGAACAGCGGCAGTGCAGCGAGGAAGGCAGCGCGTGACAGAAGGGGTCCGCCCGGCTGCTTGAAGCAGCAGACGCAACCGTGTCAAGGGTGAAGCTAAGGAAAGAAATCAGGTAGGTAGGATACCAGTAATTACTTTAAATAGAAAGATGCCCATTTTTAATGATATCCTATTCTGGATAGATAAGTTTACTTAAATGTAAAAGCTGCCTGTAAAAGGTAACCCCCAATAGCACGGACAGGGATGACCTCAGAAAAGGGCAGGGAAGTCAAGTGCTTCTTCCTTCTGTGCCACTTCACTGTCTCCACAGGTTGGGTCACCACATCTTTGGTACCAAGGTGTATCGACACTGTCTGCTCCCACCCCTCCTCTACTATCCTCCCTATCCTCTCCCAATACTGCATGGCTGATGCTTCAGGCAAGCACCTGACCACCCCCTCCCCTTTCCTGCTTTGCCTACCACCCTCTCCATGCCTGTAACCATAGAATACCCTATGACTAGAATCCTCCTTACTCTTTTCTGCCCACTGTTGCCCTAGGTGTCACCACATCTTCCTTTCCCTCAACACAACTGACTCAAGGTCCCCCCTGAGCGTCTTCCAGGGGTGCAAAGCAATTTTCCATTGGTGTCTCTTGGGTAGGGCTGACTGCTGTGGGGTCACCCACAATAAGGCGAAAACAAATTGGCCAATGACGATCAGCACCTGGGAAAATGGACGAAAGCAAGATGCACGACCAGCAATTGTGCTGTGCACCTTGCAGGTTGAACCACATGTTGGCCCCTGCACCCCTTCCCCTTAAATAATATGAACATTCCCCACCCTGCATACAAGGAGGAGGGGGCGGATCTCAGTTAGGGCCTCATGTTCCTATCTGCCCACAGTCACCACCGCACTGAAGTCACAAACGCCCAGATCACATTCACCCTAATAGCTTCACCCACATTCCATCACCCTAAGTCCCACGACCACTTGATGGTATATCACTGCTGTGTGACTTCCCCTGCAACCAATCTCCTACCCTTCCATTCTCCACCACCTTCCATCCACCTGAGTCAGTGGGCCTCTGGTGTAGTGGGAGTGCAGAGGAGGCCACCAGCTTAGTTGGAGTCACAGCTGGGGAATTTCCTCCCTTGCTGTTGCTAACTGGGCATGGAGCTGCCAGAAGGACCTACATACTGGGAAATGTCCTTCCCACCGAAGCATAGCCCAGGAGATGAGTGGCCCATAATCCCCATGGCTGACTACGTCCCCACTCACCCTATGTTCCATTCTAGCCTGTTAAGTACTTATAAACTGCCTGAGTTATTTTGCAATGTGTAGACATAAACTGCCCATCTTATAGCTTTATCTTATATAGATATAAACCAAGATTACTAGCATTAGCAGTGCTCAGTAACACCACACCCGAGACACAGCCTAACTTTCTGTCTGCCTGTCTTGTAACCTTACCCTATTTAGGTAGAAACTAAGATTTAACAGTTTAAGCAGTAATCAGTAACACTACACATTCAACGTTATCATCTGCCTGTCTTGTAACCTTACCCTATGTAACCCGAGTGCCATGTACCAGCAGGCTACTACCCCTGCCTGATGGCTACAATACAGGTTAAGGGGCCTGGGTTCTGTTCTGATAACCAATGGGGGTTCTTTCCCAATGATATAAATAAATAGTGCGGTGCCTCCACCCAGAGTGAAATTATAGTGTGCCAGGTGTTTGCATAATACAACCCCCTGGATGCTGTACCTACCCACCTCCCCTTTCAGTCACCCCCACATAGAATATCACTTTAAACTGTAACTTTGTAAAACATATGCAATTAATGACTGTAGCTAATAATATACTCACAGACAATTTTAACAGCAACAATAGTAACACTTTTATTGTAGGGAAAGGGAAATGAGATAGCAAGGAAAATGGTAATTATGGTACTGGATAAGCTGGCAAAACACATATAAAACAACAGTAATTGTGCCCACCCCATACCACAGCAAACATTTGGACTGCCCACCTCCCCACTGGTACCAGTGTCCCTACAGTCTAACTGGGTACCCAGGTTATGGTAAAGGCCAGATTGTTTCCGCGGGTTGGCCACCGTTGGAGCCCTTAGAAGAAACTTTGCATAAATTGTAACTTGTTGCAAACTTTAAACTTGTAACTAATTTTAACTCCCTGAGTCAGGGCAGACCATGTTTTACTCACAGTTCTGGAGTCCCAGTTCACAGGATCTGAAGAAGCATCGAAAGGCAGGCCGCAGGGCTGAGGCCTTGAGCAGTGCCGTGAGGTAGCAGCAGGCTCGATGGATGAGGTAGGATGGTCTGGCAGCTGTCCCCTGGCTGACTTATAGGATCTGGCAGCTTGTCTTCTGCCTTGCTTGCAGAGTCTGGTAGCTTGTCATCTTCTTCTTTGCTGGAGTGCAGGAGCACTGCACAAGGTTTCCTGGTCCACACAGAACCCAGACCCAAGGAGTGATCCCATGGTCCAACTCCCCCAGATAGGTCAAGAGTGTCCTAGCAGTCAGACACATGCCAGTGGCTCCTGTGTCCCAATCCACTCCACTTGGTAAAGGCTGGCAGGTCCCTTACCTGGCTCCAGAGTGGACTGAGCACAAATACTGTTGCATAGAACTCCAGGTGGCTTCAGGCTGAAAAGCACACAGTCTCTTAATAGAATGCCCCAGGCTTGTAGCATCTAGGATACCTTAAGCATTACAAAGAGGGATAGGGCAAACTGGATGGGCCACAAGGCCCTTATCTGCCGACAACATTTATGCCTTGCCTGAACTGCTGAACCACACCTGCCCCTCGCTAACCCTCAGTGACCACTAGGAGTCGCTATTTCCACCCTCTAATCTGCCTCTAACCCAGCCTCACGAAGTCCCCCCAGTGCCTGGAACCCCATCCAGGCCCCAGATCACCAGCCCCCGTGGTCCTGAACCCTACACCCTGTGCACCAAAGTCTGCGACACTACCACTGCTCCAAAGTGGTAGCCACGCTTTCTGAAGGGCAACTTACATACTTATACCATTCTGCCCAACTGCCCCTCTGGCACCATGTCCGTTCACCTCCTCCTCCTCAAATTTCTCCCCCTCATTACCATACTAGTGCCTACCTCCCATAAGCCTGATCCCACCCCCTGCCCATATGAGCCCACACCTCTGTCTCTCTCCGGATTAGCCCAACTCCCCCCCACGCTAGCCAATTACCCTGGTCCCCAGCACCCACATCCTAGCCACCCCTCCGCCACTGACTACCCTGGCTCCCCATGGACTCACCTCTTCCTCGCATACCCTGCCTTTCAAACCCTGCCCATCCTCTCTTTTCTCAAGGCCCCCTCCGCACCTAAGCATACCCCCAAAAAGTTTACCTACTGTCACCCCCTGGTCAGGACTCTGGTCTTACTACTACTCCTATCCAGTAATATACACCCAAACCCTGGCCCTGCCCCCCTCCAGCCCACCATCTAAGTTCTCTGGCCTCCGCATTGCCTCCCTTAACATCTGCAGCCTCCTGAAAAAGTTTGCTGCTCTCCAGTGCTGGATCATGCTACATCAGCCTGACATTATAGCCATAGTAGAAACCTGACTGTCCAAGACTACCCCTGACTCCTTTGTCTCCCTCCCAGGCTATACCCTATACCGTGAGGATCATACAGGTAAACGTGGGTGTGTTGCGATCTATACCCATGACTCCATCATTGGACAGGTGCTCCCACCCCATGCTTTGTGAATGGTGCCCAGGCCCTGACTTCAAACTCACCCCGACCCTCCAGGGCTCACTCTATCTCACTGTCACCTACATTCCCCTAGGAACCAGAACCCAGCGTGACAGCTAACTTGGATTACCTCACCCACCCTTCCCCATAAGGTTGATCCAGTCCTAGTGGGGGACCTTAACGTGAACTGGCTCAGTCCCTCCACTTCCCCAATAAGGGACAACTTTGCTGCCCAAGACCTGACACAACTCGTCTCCCAGCCCACTAGACTTAACCCAACGAGAGGAACCTGCACCCTCCTGGATGTCGTCATCACCAACCAACCTCATAAAATCAAGGACATTCAGGTCCTCCCTGACTTCTTAAGTGGCCACTCTCTTATCCAATTCCTCTGGGCTGCCCCCACCCCTAAACCCATAACCCAGACCTCACTCCATAGGCACCTCCACCCAGGCGGGCTGATTAAACTCAAGCAATTCCTCAATCAGATTGACTGGTCCCCCATCCATCATACATCAGACATTGATGCCGCCCTTACCCTCTTCTCACAAGCCTTTAACACAGTTTGTGATCTCTTTGCACCTCTCTCCAAAACCCATCCAAAAAACAAAATGCACCTTGGATTTCCCCTGCCCTACTCCAGATGCTCAGAAATAGGGACAACCTCTGGCACCTAGCCACTGAAACAGGCCAGGCTGTCAATAGACAGGCCTACAATGCCGCACGAAACAGGTGCACATGGGTCATTCGTAAAGCCAAGGCAGACCACTACCAGGCCACTCTCGCCTCCTCCTGGGGAAGTGCCCAGACCTTCTGGGACAATATCAAAGAGCTAAACAGGAAAACTCACTCTCCTCCCCCATCCCAGCTCACCATTGACGGCTCTACCTCCACCGACCCAGCTTGCATTGCCAAATGCCTTAAGTCCTCCTTTACTGACCTTAGCTCTCTCCTCCTAGTAACTTCTTTGACCCACCCCCTGACCTACCGCCCCCAGTCCTCCAGCACCTGTGGTTCCACCTATGCAAGGTTTCTGCCCAGGAAGCCAGACCCCTCCTACTTAAAGCTTTAGAGTGTAACAGCCCTAGCAATGATTCCCTAGACCCCAAAATACTCTGGCTAGTCCTAGATGAAGTCCTTGTCCCCCTCACCAGCCTACTTAACCGGTCCCTCTGTCTGGGAAAATTCCTCTCTGCTTGGAAAACTGCCATAGTCACACCTATACATAAAGGGGGCAATAGGTCCACCCCCAGCAATTACCGGCCTATCTCCATTCTTCCTTCCCTCTCAAAAGCCCTAGAAAAAGTGGTTGCCAATCAAATCACAGAATACCTGGCTAAGCATAATATCTTGTGTCCGGAGCAGCATGGCTTCCGTGCTGGTCACAGCACTGGCACGGCGTTAATGGAGTTCTCCAACTTCCTGCACTCCTCCCTGGATGCTGGCTCCCTTGCTGGAGCAGTGTTCATTGACCTCTCTAAGGCCTTCGACACTGTCTTCCATCCTCTGCTACTGGATGCACTCTGTCACACTGGTTTCTCCACTGGCCCCCTCACCTGGTGCTCGAGCTACTTATCGGCCCATTCCCAGTGTGTCAAAATCAGTGGAACATTCTTAGAAACATGACCCATCCACTCGGGAGTACCCCAGGGATCCATCCTGGGCCACCTATTGTTTAGTCTCTTTTTAAACACCCTGCTTAGAGCCTGCACTGGTATTATTCTGTTGTATGCCGACGATGCCGTTATTTTTGCCACCCACAAAAATCCCACCTCTCTCCAGGACTCCTTACAACACTCCTTCAACGATACCAAAACCTGGTTTAAGGAGCACAGACTCATCATTAATTTCAATAAAACCAAGACAATGCTGTTTGTCCCCCCCCCAAAACAAGGCCAGCAACAGCCCACTCAGTATCCTCCCTATCACCAAACAACGGCTTGAACAAGTCTACTCCTACAAGTACCTTGGGGTCACTTTCGACTCAGCCCTCACCTTTCATGCCCACATCAATGCCCTTGTATCCGCCACTAACACCCAGCGTGGCATCCTCTACCGCCACAAGGACTGCCTCCCACCCTATGCCCTCCAGCTAGTCGTTACATCCTCAATTCTGTCCCTTGTGGATTATGGCCTGCCGGTATATGGCACTGATGACACCACTGCCCTTAACAAAATTTGCATCACCATAAACAAGGCCTGCAGCCTAATAACTGGTGCCTCCAGGCTCACCCACACTTGCCAACTCTATGACAAGACAAATCTCCTTAACCTTGATGAACATCTCCGCTACCAAACCTGCATTCTAACTAAGAAAATTCTTCTCGGGCTCTCCCCACCTGAGCTGTCTGCCTCCATTCAACATACCCATTCCACTGTCGCAACCCAAACCGCCAACAAGACCACTCTACCCGGTCCCCAGAACTAGGACCACCCATGCTCAGAGGTCTTTCTACTACAGAGCCCCAACCTGGTTTAACTCCCTCCCGTCAACCATATCTAACTCACCCAAAATTGCCACGTTCAAAACAACCTGTCCCTTCATAACCAACTAGTTAATACCCTCAGCTGCTCCTTTCACTAATTGGCACTGTACTACTACCACATAGCACCAGACAATGCCCTTTTGGGCTACATCTCCACCACACCTACCCCCCATGCCACCCCCAGTTCCCTGCCCTCTGCTGTTACCTGCATCAGATGAATCTTGTAATAACCGAATTGTTTAAAATTGTTCTCTGTATGAAACCATTTGTGTAACGTTTGTCTACTACTGTCATGAACTCTGTAAACTTGTAACTCTGTCTGTCCTCTCTGTGATGAGGTACCTTTGTAAACGAGCCTCTGGCTCAAAGGTTATAAATCCGAAATTGCACAAATAAATAAATGTATCTACGTATCTATGATTCAAACATCAGGATGTCACAACAGTCTCTGGCTCCCAGGCACAGGAACATCAACAGGCTTCTTTCCACTGCTGGCTTCAGCTTTGGACAAATGAGGCTAACTGCAGTTTCTGGCAGAGAGTCCAAACACTTTTGCAAAGCAGAGGGCTGTCTCACAATGCTGCAGGATTCGGCAGAAACACTCTCTTACCCTGGAGCTTCCAGGTGCTGAATGCAGGCAAAATATCCTAGTCTTTGGCTGTGGAATCTTTGGACCAACTTCCAAACTTTTCTTTCAACACTGTCTGAGCCCTCCTGTCTCGTCGAGAGCTGCGCCAAGCTGTAACTATCTCTGGGATTTCACTCCAAAAATCGCAACTTCTGATTGGCTGAAAGCAGTTGTCTATCAGAAATATTAATAAACATAAAGTCCCTTCAGTTATTGATTGGTAATTGATTTTGGTGCCTAAAATAGGGTTCACACCTCCTCCCAGCAGTCAGTTCTTTCAATTTTGGGTGCCTAGAGTTCTGATTGGCTGGCATTGGGGTCAAAGTATTAAACATGGCTGCTTGATATACAGTTCAATACAGAAATACAGCAGTCCCAACTTTAACATCCTGCTGCAGCCAAACCAGTATATTTTATTTTAATTAACAAGTGCCCCACAGTCTTTGAGCAGCCATTCTCAACTAGCTCCTGGCTGCAGTTTTATATTTTAACACACTTTCATTTGCCTGTCACTAGTGCCATTTTACTGTGCCCCCAGGGACTAGGCAGGGGCTCATTAATATTCATTTGCCCCTCATTAATATTTAGAGGGCCATCCCTTTAGTGCTCATTTGCGCTCTTAAACTAAATAAATTTGAAGCTTCTGAAGGGCCTCCTCCATGTCTCTGACCCCCGATTAGATGATTCTGAGGGTTGGGAGCACCAGAGAGGTGTTCATTTTTCCACAAGAGTTGCCTGAAAATGACAATGCATAAATGCACATGTGCAGACTGCTGCTTGCACTTTCATGGTGCGAGCCAGTGCAGCGGTTCCACGACTTTGCTCCTCCAGCCCCCCCAGGTGACTGGAAACAGGTTGTAGGGCCAGATGGAGATGCAGGGGCACACAGGACCCAGGACTAGTGGCGGAGAAGCAACGGGAGGATTAGGCAGTGCCCGAAGGGCAAATCAATGTGAGGCCCACCTGTGGGGGGGGGGGATTACACCTATATCAGTAGGAGCTAAGATTTAACAGTTTTAGCAATGGTCAGTAACACTACGCATTAGATACAATCTGCTGTACCTTAGTTAGGGACTTAAGCAAAACCTTCAATCACCTGATGACTTATCAACTGTTGCTAAATGGCCACTGCTCCTTCAGAGTCCCCTGCAGCCCTGCTGTCTTTCTGCAGATGCCCTACAGAAGATATTCCTAGGTCAGATGCCCCATTCCTTCGCTGTGCCACTCACTCAATGGGATGTCCTTGTGACTGAATGCTTGAGGAAAGAGAAAGTTATCTACAGGAGCAGCTTCCTGACTCAGCCAGCTGCCGTCTTGCTCTGATAGCAAGAGCTAAGAAGTTTAGAGGTATAACTTCATATGTGCTGTGTGAGATGCCTCTTACAAGAGTGTCTTGCATGCAACTGAAGGAAGCACTGTGATTAGTCAGGAGCAGTGCATGACACTCATGTGAGCTACACTGTGAGTTTATATGTGCTGTGTGAGATGCCTTTTATGTTATAAGAGTGTCATTTTGTGCAGTTGGGACAAGAGGACTGAGTACTGAAGCTTAACCATTGTCTGCCCAAACTGTGTGAGATAATGCTCTTATACAATAAGAGGCAACTTGCACAGCACATATATTTTTTCATTGTTGTTAATTCTATTATTCCATTTGATAATAACCCAAACAGGTTACCCAGTACATTACGGAAGTGAGATACATACATTTAATAGCAGCAATCTGAGAAAATCAGATAAGCTGCAGCCCTTCTACCTTCTTTGTTACATCACTGGAGGCGTATATCAGTTAATATGAGAGGTCCAAGCAGATCTGTAAGAAACCAAGCGACCGCACAGGGCAGGAAGCACTGTAAAGAGTCTGAGAAGGTACAAAATAATAAGTTCTTGTCAACATTGTGGCTTTGTGCTTCTGGACCTGTAATGTGTTTTAAACATTAAATTCTGCCTGGAGACACATATAAACAGAAACGCTGTAGGATAAACTTAGCTTATAAGTAATGCATCTTATGTGATGTGGCTATAAAAACGTCTCTAGCCTCAAACATTGAAAGCATTATCACTGCAGAAATCACGTTTGCAGCCATGAAAATGTACTTTATACCATGTCAAGTTATAGATACATGTATAATAACAAACGAGTCTTAACTTGGAACTAGTCAGTATCTGACTAACAGAAGTCAGACCCAGTATGCACACTAAAGATGGCGTGTGATAATTGCATGATATCCATAAGGGTGAGAATTCCATCATTGAGCAGGAGCAGCTGGTACAAAGACCACTGAGATGAACTATGTGCCATGCTGGCCATGCAGCCATGACAAACAGTAAAGGATATACCCTCAGAAAGGCACATAGGCCCATAGTGATCAAACACAGCTCCCAACCTTACCTCAGGCTGCCCTCTTTCCAAACAACCACATTACTTATAACCGCCACCCCAAGGTAAAGTATGAATGTAAAACATGAACACTGAGCATTTACAGGTAGGCACACAATTTATATGAACTCGATAACTACTACCAGTAGTTTATATTAGAAAAAGTCAATTCTCTCCCTCTGACTGATTTTTTTTTTTTCAATTCATCTTTATTTTTAAAAGGCGCTTTTCTTAAAATCATTCATTTGCATTCATCAGCTCGGCTGAACATTCCTTGAATATTTTTTCTGCCATTTTTCTTGCATCGGTGGAGTTTTAAAAAAGGAATGTCTTGCCACCATAGTGGATTTTCAGCTATGCTGGAACTCCTGGCAGGAGCAAGTAGTGGTTCACCCCAAGTTCCTGCAACAAGGATCTAACCCCACTGAATCCTTTCTTCCTCTGGCAGGTGCTGTAACTGAGGTCTTGGAAGATTTTAGTTTTGAGCATCCCCTAATGTTGTGCCCCCATATTGTTTAGCCACCAGAAAAATTGTGTTCCATTCTGGGCCAGCCCACTGGTGCAGTGGTACAGCTACCACTTGCTATGCCAATGACCCAGGGAGACGGCAGTGACCATGAGGGACCATTTTCTTTTCTTCCAGTTAGAAAGAAACAAAAAAGATGTTGGAGATTTTTTTCTGACCAGGGGAAAAATCTAGGAATAACAGTATTTCAGGACACTAGGAGTGGGCTCCCCAGTGTCCCACACTGCTAGGGTGTAAATGCCAACATTGGGATTGGGCCCCCCCCCGATATCAGCAGTCCGAATAAATAATGGGGCTACACAGGGGGGAAGCATCCGACACCGGGGGTGGGCATCCTGTTGTTGGAGAGAATAAGAAATAATACAAAATAAATAAATTAAATAAATAAACACATACATACACTGCCACTGGGGATTGGGGCCCCCTGGTGTGCAGAAAACAGTTTAATTGAGGCACAATTAGGATGGCGGGTCTGTAATGACAGTAGCTCCATCCCTGACCTATGAGTCACAACAGCAGCCTCCTGCACTATACGATATAGCTGTCTTTAATAAACAACAGCTGTGTCGTATAGTGCAAGTACTATATGACGCAGCTGTTGTTTATTAAAGATAGCTGTGTTGTACATGTCTCAATCCACAGAAGATGAAATCATAGGACCTCTGGAGGTATGTATTGGGTAAGGGGGAGGTGTGGGGTGCTGGATGCTCAATGTGAGGGTCAAGTTGTGGGTAAGGAGACTGTGGGGATGACGAGGGACCATTTTCTTTTTTTCAGGTTAAAAAAAACAAGATGTTGCGGGACTTTTTTTATTTTCAGGAAAATCAGAAATGAATAACAGTATTTCGGGACACTGAGGGTGGGCTCCCCAGTGTCCCACACTGCTGGGGGATGTAAATGCTGACATGGGGATTGGGCCCCCTGATGTAAGCAGTGTTAATAAATCAAGGGGCTACAAGGGGGGGAGGCATCTAACACTGAGGGTGAGCATCCCAGTGTTTGATAAGAATAAGAAACAATAAAAAATAAATTAATTAAATAACTAAAATAATACACTACCACCAGGGATCGGGGCCCCCAGTGTACAGATAACAGTTTCATTAAAGCACAGTCAGGATGGCGGGGCTACAATGACAGTAGCCCTATCCCTAACCTACGAGTCACGACAGTAGCAGTGTGTACTATAAGACACCACTGTCTTTAATAAATAACATCTGTGTTGTATAGTACAAGTACTATATGACACAGCTGTCATTTATTAAAGACAGCTGTGTCGTATAGTGCAGGCTGCTGCTTTCACAAAAATTCGGTTATGAACAGAACGTTGATTTTGTGAACTGCGCATGCTCAGAAATGGAACATTTTTGTTAAATAGTTTAAAAACTTAACAGTGGGACCTAAAAACCACAAAAGCACATACCTTGGACCAATCTCTATAAAACCTGAAAGTTTCAGGTTTCAAAGCCTCCTATTTTTTTAGTTATCGAGTGGCAAAAAAGTCTTAACATTTTCAAAAACAGAGACTTTTGCATTTCTTTGTACCTCTGTAACTTTGCCTCCCCTGAACCAATCTACATGAAATGTACAGGATCAAGAGTTCCTTTCACAGTGGTTGTGCTTTCCTCATTTTATGTAAATTGGTTGAAAGGGGGCAAAGTTATTATGGTATAAAAATTTGCATTCAACATAGATTGCTTACTCAACTCTAATATACAGGTGTGACTGCACCTGTATAATATATATATGTATATATGAGTGTGTATTTGATACGGGAGAGACAAAGTGTGACATTCATGTCCCACATTTTTTTTTTATTTAAATCCCATAACTATATCATTGTTACATTGGTTGCATATTGAGATAATGTAATACCAAATATAAAGATAGTTCATCATCTAGAAGTATAAGAAAATGAGTCTGTAAGTTAGCACATGGATCAGGTAATGTACGGAACACGGTGTCCCTTCTGTTGAATTTTCAGTTTAAATTTCTTTTAGTTTTTTTGCCAAATTAGTATGGTTATTGAAGCTATTTAGGTACCATAGTATGCAACATTTCATTATTTTATTCTAAGCATTACCTGATTGAAATTACACCACAATTTATCTTTGAGCACCACTGCTGTGAAAACAGGACATGTCAAAGTTTTGTTGCTGATTGTATCCATTTGTTTTTACTGTCCCCTTTTTTTTAATCTGCTATGTGAACCTTGGTGGATAAGTTAGACACCACTGACTTTCCTAATTATTCAGTGCAATTTATTCAAAAACAGTTGTTTCATAAGAAGTCATGCTCGTAACAGTGACACCACAACAAGTCATGTACGTAACAGTGACACCACATAAAGTCATGTGGTTAACATGGACTCAACAAAAGCAACAATGTAAGTGTAACTATCCAACAAAGTCCTACTATAAGAAATACTTATGTTAATGTACATAAAGCAACCATAGTTATCTTTAAACATTTACTTTTGAATGCATTTTCACTGGGCATGTCAAAGTTTACCTGCTGATTGCATCTGTTTGTTTTTACAGTTCTTTTTTTCTTAATCAGCTATATGAACCTTTGTGTATAAGTTAGACACCACTGAGTTTCCTAATTATTCAGTGCAATTTATTCAAAAACAGTTTTTTCATAAGAAGTCATGTACGTAACAGTGACACCAAAAGCCATATACGTAACAGTGACACCACATCAAGTCATGTGGTTAACAGGGACCCAACAAAAGCAACAATATAAGTGTAACTATCTGATATAGTCCTGCAACAAGAAACACTTGTGTTAATGTACATAATGCAACCATTGTTATGTTTAAACATTTATTTTTTAATGCATTTCCTCCAGAGGTGTCAAAGCTTACCTGTCGACCGTATCTGTTTATTTTACAGCTTTTTTTCTTACTCAGCAATTTAAACCTCGGCTGAAAAGTTAGACACCACTTATTGTCCTAATTATTTGGTGTAATTTAATTAAAAGCTGTTTTTTTCATAAAAAGTCATGTATGTAACAGTGACACCACAACAAGTCATGTACGTAACAGTGAGAGGAATGGAGACACCAAGAAAAACACTCACCAGGACGAGAAGTAGAAAGGAAGTTTCTTGGGCAGGTGTGGGGCTTTTAAGACCTTCAAAGGTTCAGCAACAATACAGACAAGTGCTTTTTGTTCTGCAAATGGACTGCTGGTGTTGTGGAGAATTTTTGGACCCATAGTCTTGTACATAACAGGGGGACACCAAGGGAGGAGGAGGATCCAACTATTTAAATAAAACATGAATACTGCAAAGTAAAGAAAATAAAAATTAGAAATGATGTTAAGGAGAGTCAGAGGCACTGCAATTGGGGGGTTTTATTAAAAAAAAGCTATTTGAAAACCAGGGCTGTACAAGTCCTAAAAGTACTGTAGGGGGACACTACTGGTTAGTACGTTACCAGGGGAAAAAAGGCATATAAAACTACATAAATTATTAATTTAGAAATAAGAAAGTTTTAAGAAGCACAAGAGCTAACTATGAGATACTAGCATACAACTTTTTTTTCCTTTAAAATGTAAACGTTGAGACTGCAATGAGGCACTCTATGAGTGACATGGAACAATGTCACAAAATGGCATCTTTCTTAAGGGGGAAATGCGGCACTCCAGATGGGTCCACAGCAAAACAGCAACACAACAGAGGCTGATGTTATTTATAGTACATAGATACATAGACAGTGTTGGCAGATAAGGGCCTATGGCCCACCCAGTCTGCCCATTTGAGCTTGTAGGTTCACTTTATGTTTTCCTAGAAGTCTGTTGCCCCTTAACCCCGACCTCCAGAATTCCTTTATGTCTATCCCGTGCATTCTTAAATCCCATGATTGTTTCAGCCCCCACCACTTCCTCTGGCAGGGTGTTCCACTTGTCCACCACCCGTTCTGTGAAGAAATTCTTCCTCACGTTTCCTCTGAATCGTCCTCCTCCAACTTCATCCCATGCCCTCTAGTCCTGGAACATCTTTTTGCTTAGAAATAGTGTATTCGCACCTGTTTCACGCTGTAAGATACTTGTATGTCTCTATCATATCCCCTCTCTCCCTCCTCTCTTCCAGTGAGTACATATTCAATTCCTTCAACCTATCCTCATAAGACTTGTGATGCAATCCATGATACTTCCCCCCCATATCTCCACTCCTGCCCTGCCCCAACCACCTCCCATACTCCCCCTTACCCCCTGCACCTCCTACCCCCCTCGATCTCCTACCCTCACTCCCCCACCCTCTTTCCCTTGTCTTGCTCATAGCTCATGTCTTTGTACTGGTTATTACATGTCTGTAAGTCAATGACTATATGTTTGTAACTAAAAATGATGACTGTTGCACACGCTGACGTGGAACCTTTGTAAAAGAGCCTCGGCTCAAAGGTATTGTAATCCTAGACGAAATAAATAAATAAAATAAAACTGTACCATCTTTGTTACCCTCCTCTGAACCTTCTCTACCCTGTCTATGTCCTTATGAAAGTAAGGTCTCCAGAACTGTGCACTGTACTCCAGGTGGGGCCTCACTAGTGTCTTGTAAAGTGGAATTATGACCTCCCTTTTCCTGCTGGTGATGCCCCTGCCTATGCATCCCAGCATCCTATTTGATTTACTTGCTACCTTGTCACACTGTTTCCCACACTGAGGTCATCAGAGATGATAACCCCAAGATCCCTTTCCTGCTTGGTGCATGCTATATCCCCCCCCCCCCAACTGATATATTGTGCCAGGGTTTTTGTGCCCCATATGCATTATCTTGCACTTCTTTGCATTGAATTTCAACTGCCAAACCCCTGACCATTCTTCAAGTTTCTGCAGGTCCCTTCTCATTCTGTCTACACCCTCTGGTGTGTCTTCTCTGTTACAGAGCTTTGTGTCATCAGCAAACAGGGAAATTCTGCCTTCTAGGTCCTGTGCAATGTCACCGATGAAGATGTTGAATAGGACCGGTCCCAGCACTGATCCCTGTGGTACACAGCATGAGATTAGAGGGAGGCCGATTAAGGGGGAATATGAGGAAATTCTTTTTCACAGAAAGGGTGGTAGATGCATGGAATAGCTTACCACAAGAAGTGGTGGCTATGAATACAGTGCAGGGCTTCAAACAGGCATGGGATAGGCATAAGGGAGCAATACAAATGACTATGAATAGATAGGTCACTGACAGAGCAAAGGCCGATGGCACATTTATAAGGTAGAAAAAGAAATGGGCAGACTGGATGGGCCTTGCGGTCCTTATCTGCCGTCAAATTCTATGTTTCTATGTTTCTATGTTACTCCACTGGTCACTCTTCTCTCTGTGGAGTAACAGCCATTTACCACCACCTTCTGTGTCCTGTTGTCCAGCCAGTTACCTACCCACCACACTACTGTCCTGCCCACACCCATATTCCCCAGTTTGTGTAATAGTCTTCTATGTGGCACCGTGTCAAAGGCCTTGCTGAAGTCCAGATGCACCACGTCCACTGCCCTCCCCGATCCACCTCTCTAGTCAACCAGTCGAAAAATTCAACGAGGTTGGTCTGACATGACCTTCCCCTGGTGAAACCATGCTGCCTTGGGTCCTGTAGTCCATTGACAACCAGGTGTTCCACCAACCTCTCCTTCAGTAGTGCTTTCATGATCTTCCCCACTACCGAGGTGAGGCAGACTGGTCTGTAGTTCCCCGCTTCCTCTTTGTTCCCACTTTTGTGTAAGGGGACTACATCTGCTGTCCTCCAGTCTTTGAGTACCTCCCCTGTTTCCAGTGATCGGCCAAACAGGATTGCCAGAGGTTCAGCCACCACCTCTCTTAGTTCTTTAAGGACCCTGGGTGCATCCTATCTGGCCCCTATTGCTTTATCAACTCTTATTACTTAGTTCCTTCAGGACCCTTTTCGTGTAAAGGGACTTGTGTCCATTTCTCATCATTCCACCCTTGTACTCCCTTCAGACCCATTACCCCCCTCTTCCTCAGTAAAGACTGAGCAGAAATACCTTTCAATGTGTCAGCTTTACTATTGTCATCCTCCACGCGGCCCCCATTCTCCCACTTCAGTCTCACTATCCCTCCCTTTGCCTTTCTTTTTTCACTTATGTACCTGTAAAAGGTTTTGTCCCCTCTATCCACTGATTTTGCAATGTGCTCTTCAGTTTGAACTTTGGTTTCCCTTACTGACCTCCCTGCCTCCCTTTGCTTCTTTTGGTATTTCTCCCTATCCCCTTCTGCCTGTGCCTTTTTGTATTGCCTGAATGCAATCTCTTTGGCTTTCACTTTCTCCGCTACCTCCTTGGAAAACCATGATGGCCTCCTCTTCCTTTTCCCCTTGCTAACCTGCTTAATGCATAATTCTGTTGCTCTTGTAATCCCTATTTTAAATACTGCCCACTGTTCCTCAACCCCTGATTCCTGCCCCATTCCCCTTAATACCTCTTTCTTTTTTTTTTAAATATCTTCTTTATTAGGTTTTCTAACATATATACATACATGTCATCAGGTTTCACATAGCTTATTTCATTTATACAGTTCTTAAAGTCACAGCAAGAGTACATAAAAACTGTAGCTTACATAAATGGATCAATGGATTTCTGATTATACTTATGGGGGTTGGGTTATCAGTGACTAAGTCCCAACTCAATGGTGAATGAGAGTTCTTTCCTAGGTCTTAAGGCCCTGTTAGATAGCTTCTAAGGGAAAAGTCTATATTGTAGTTTATATTGATTAGTAGTTCGGTCAGGATTAACCACTACCTAGGCCTTCATGACTTAATTGGTTAATTGACACCTGTTGGTATCTTGGTGTACTTTCTCCTCAGGCAAACCTGTAAAAAAGTTATAACTGTTTAAATTAAGTGCTTTTTCGGTCGGCAGCTCCCATTTCGGGTTACAATCTACAGGTGATGGGACCAGGTGTTTTTAGGTTATCTATAGCCCAAGATCTCCCTTCCCTCTCTTTTTACAGATCTCCATCAGCATCTTCAAAAGGGTGTTATACTAATTTCTCATTATTTAGAGAGCAGAAGAGGGCCTGGTGGAATGTCCCAGAGCAAGTGCTTCGGTTGCATCAGCCCAGGAGGGGATTTAGTTGGTTTAAATTTTATTTCCTAGGGGGTGAAAGTGTGGTCTTTTAGCATGTAGTATATCTGCCATCTAGCCCATCTAGTGGTAAACTTCTCTTCTTGTTCATTTAAACTGTGTGTTATTTTTTCCATGGTATAGATCTGTCTTGTGATGTTTCACCATTCTTATATCATAGGGATTCTAGAAGACAGCCATAGTTTTGTGATTGCTTTCTTTGCTGCAGTGATGAGGAGGAGGAGTAAATATCTGGTGTTAGGGCCCCTTAGAGTTTTAGGGAGGATAAGGAACAGGAATATCTCCAACGTCAGTTGAAGTTGTGGGTCTAATATTTCTTGTAGATGAGTCTGGAAAAGTGAGAGAAATGGTTTAAGGGTCGGGCAAGTCCACATGATATGGGTGTGGTTCCCCTTAGATTCTCCACACAAGCGCAGCATATTGCTGAACTGGTTGGAGAATAGTGGCTCGTGACCGCAGGGGTTCTAAAGTACCTAACCAGATTCTTCCAAGCGTATTCACGTTACTGGTATGAACTGGTCACTCGGGCTGAGTAACTGCAAGCTCGACGCCAATCCTCAAGCAATATCTGGTATCCCAATTCCTGGCTCCATTGTAGGCGTATATTCTTAGTGAGAGGGTCACTCTGTGTATTCAGTGCTTGATAGTATAGCGATACCAGGTGGTCTTGTTTCAATGTTTTGTTGAGATGGGTTTGGCTATGGATTAAGGTTGGGTATTGTTCAGGGTTCCAGAGTGTCTGTGGGAGGCTTTCGATGTAGTGTCGGAGTTGTAAATACCGATAGAAATCTCGGTGCTGCAATTTGTGTTTTCTTTGAATATCTGCATATGACCACAGAACACCCTGTGTCATGATCTGCACCAGGTATTTTAGGCCATACTTCTCCCATTGCTGGAAGCTGTTGTCTATTTTGTTCAGGGGAAATCGCTTAGACTAGAAATTGGGCATATGAGTGGTTGAAAAGGTGTCAGTTGCTGAGTTCTTTTGATAGATTGCCAGTTCTTGAAATAATCTGCGAGCCAGGGGTTTGTGTGCAGGCGCATTCCCCTAGTTTCCGCTTGTTGATACAGAACTCGGGAGTAATCATGGTCATTCATCAAAGTTCTCTCTATCTCCAGCCAGTGTTGGTTGGAGGTTCTGGTTTACGTGCATCAGAGCTGTCGCCTGCTGGTAAAGTTTTAGGTCTGGGAATGCTAATCCTCCCTCTTGATGGGGAAGGGTGAGAATCTTTAGGCGAACTTGGGGCTTTTGGTTAGCCCATATGAATTTTGCTATAAGACGGTTTAACTCTCAAAAGGTCTTTAATGGAAGATGTATGGGGATATTTTGAAATAAGTATAAAGCTCTCGGAAGAGCAATCATTCTGATAAGGTCTATTCTCTTGATTAGACCTAAAGGAAGAGTTGCCCATGAAGTTAAATCTGATTTCAGATGTGTCATACAGGGAGTATAATTATATTTGTAGTATGCTGTAGGTGTTTGGGGAATGTATATGCCTAGATATTTCAGTTTTTGTAGGCTCCATTTACCAGGGATGTTGTCTTGTATGTTCGGTGGGGGGGAATAACGAAAGGTGAGTAGTTCTGTTTTGGCAAAGTTCAGCTTATACCCTGATATGGAACCAAAAGAGTCTAGGATTTGTTTTACTATAGGAAGTGATTGATCAGGGTTTTGGAGGTATAGGAGAATATCATCTGCGTACAGAGCGATAAGGTGCTCGTAGTCACCTATCCTTATTCCGTCAATTGCCTGAGATTCCCTAAACTGTTGCGCTATCGGTTCAATAAATGCTGCGAATAGTGAAAGGGATAGTGGGCACCCCTGTCTGGTCCCTCTTTGTAGTCGAAAGTAACTTGAGTGGTGTCCATTCACCCTTACGCATGCTTGGGGAGCAGAGTATATGTTCTTGAGTACCTTGATAAGTGCACGGGGGAATCCGAATTTATAAAGAGTTAGGTATAGAAATGGCCAGGCCACTCTGTCGAATGCCTTTTAGGCATCTAGGCTAACCAATATTGTTGGGGTTTTGCTTGTTTGCATTTGATGGACAACGTGAAGGGTACGTTTAATGTTGTCGGTAGTGGTATGAGATCTAACAAATCCAGTTTGGTCTTTTATGTATTAGTAAGGGGAGTACCTGATCTATACGATGTGTCAGTATACTCATAAATAGCTTATAGTTCTGGTTTAATACGGAGATGGGCCTGTATGAGGCACAGATCTGTGCATTCTTATCTGGTTTGGGGATTATGGAAATAGTTGCATATGACCAGAATGGTGGGAGAGAATTTCCCTCTAGGACCGAGTTAAACACGTTTAGGAGATTGGGAGAGACCGGTGGCTTTATAAAACTCAGCTCCGTAGCCGTCTGGTCCTGGAGATTTAAGAGACTTGGCATTGGCGATGGCGTTGGATACCTCCAGTTCCGTTACTGGGTTATAAGGGATTCCCTGTGTGTCTCTGTAAGTTGTGGTAGGGTGATTGTTCACAGATACTCCGCTATTTGTTGTGGGGATGCTGAATGTTCGGGAGTGTATAATGCCCTATAATATGAGGTAAAAGCCTCCGCTATGTCGTGTGTTTTGGTGTGAGGTTGGCCTCCTATCGGGTGGCGGATGGCTAAGATCGTGGCTGCCTTTTTTTGTTTACGAATTTGGTAGGCCAACAATCGTGTAGCTCTTGGGCCTACTCCGTAGAACCTCTGTCGTAAAAAGGTCAAGGCTATCTCAGTTTGTTGTTGGATCAAACGGTCCAGTTTGAACTTGGTTTGTTGTAATTGGGGAAGTATTGACGTGTCCCCTTGTTTGTGGGCCATTTGCAGGAAATGGAGGATATCCTCCAGCTTAGCTCTTTGCTCTTTGTGCTGCCTTTCTAATTCTGCAGTGTGTTTTATTATGTGTCCTCGGTGCACCGTCTTAATCGTGTCCCAATGAATCACAGGGGTGACATCTGTAACAGGATTATCGGCTTTAATTTTAGAGATCTTTTCTGTGAGAAATTCACAGAATTGTTTAGAACGCAAATAGTATGGGTTTAGTCTCCATTGTGTCTTCTTGGGCTGAAGTCCAAAATCCCATGTGGAAACCAGAGGGGCATGGTCTGAGATAGAAATATCTCCTAACTGGGTATCTTGTAGGTATCCCAGATTTTACACCTGGGTGTATGTGTGGTCTATGCACGAGTAGGTGTTGTGTGCCAGGGAGTAATAGGTATAGTTCCTCGATTGAGGGTGCAGCCTCTGCCAAATGTCACACCATCCTACCTCTGCCACAAATTTTTTTAAAAACTTCTGAGTAGCTGTTTGCTTAGGAGGTCTCATGCTGGAGGTGTCAATCGAGGGATCTACTGTCAGGTTAAAGTCACCTGCCATCATGAGAACTCCCCTGGTCTTTTGTATTACCTTGTCTAACAAGGGCTTCATATAGGAGACCACGAAATGCCTGGGGGCAAATACATATTTCCAGGGTGACCTGTTCGTCATTGAGCGTCCCCTGTACAATCACCAGTCTATCTTCCGGGTCTGCCCAAGTGGATTCCGCTTTGGATGGGGTATGTGGGGATATTATTATGGCCACACCTCTTCGCCTACCTTGTTTACCCGAGGAATAGTAGACCTGCCCCCTGCTTAGTTTGGTGAGCTTTGCATGCTCAATGGCATTCATGTGCGTTTCTTGAAGGTATACTAGGTCTGATTTTGAGTGTCTAATGAAGGCTAGGGTCTTTGATCTTTTGATAGGTGAGGCTAGACCATTGATATTCAGGGACAGTAGCTTCACTTTAGGAGTGTGCATTATTATGGTTCAAGTACCCTGCTTCATCCAGCCCTTCCCCACATATTTGAAATTTCTCTCTTATCCAGTTTAGAGTAAGCACTTGCAGACATTTTTGAGTGAACCTGATGATGATTATATAACAATAACAACATAACAATGGACTCTGACATTCAAAATCATCAACAAACAAACAAGTACGAGTCAGTGAGAAGACCAACATGGTCTTTCTGATGAGAATTAATGAACTGGTACTTCCACTGATCAGGGAGAGTCCTGATCCAGCGGTAAGGTTGGACCCTTACCTACGAAGCCCTAGGAAATCTTGGGCTTTTGGCATTTATAGTGCCTGATAGGGAAAAGGAATATGGGGTAGGTGGCGCATGCAGCTGCCCTGCGAACATCCCTGAGATCCAAGGTGTTCTTGAAGAGGAGCTAGGAATCTGAAGAATAAATTTTCTTCTTCCTGGTCGGGGAGGCACTAATCTGGGAATTTGGCATTGTGTTCCCCACCTCCCATCCGACTGAGCATGAGAGGGTGGGGGGTGGTACCAGGTCCGTGTCCCAGGAGCGAGGCGGGCCCGATCGCCTGCCGCTTAATCTAGTACTTTTGGACTGGGCAGGCTCCTTTTAGCATGGATGGGGGACCCGGGCTCAGGTAGCGTACCACCTGCCCCAGGCCCGACGGGACAATGTCCTCCCGCAGACTTTTATTTGTATATACATAGTAATAATTGTGGGTTCATTGTTGAGCACCAAGAGATGAAGGCAGCCAGTCTAACTCTTAAGCCTTCCACCATTTAGGGTATGGTATCAGGGCCCAACTCGACTTTGGCTCCTCAAGGCCTCCACATGTCCCGACCCCAGGCTGCCTGACTCTTCGGTGAGTTCTGGGAGCATTCCCCCCACCTCACCCCTGTCGGCTGCTACTGGGGTGTCGGCCTGGTTAGCCAGTAGCTCTGTAGTTACTTTGGTGCAATTCACCCTTCCCCCCTTTCCCCTCCCCCAGCTGGGGAGCCAGCTTGAGAGCTCACAATGTCGGGTCTTACTCCTCCATGTCTGCTATTCAGGGAGTTTTCAAAGGTAGCAGATCTGACCTATCACAGAGACTGTGCTCAACAGGCCCCCCTGCCCATCCCAATGGTGATCACTCATCTGGAGACAGCGGTTCTCAGGGAGCCAGTCGAGCGTGCAAACAATCAGGAGGGTGGTCATGGGGCACCTCCCCCCCAACCGTTCAAACACTGGAGTCAGAACAGAGTCGCATAGAGCTGGGCTTCATCCGAGATAATCCATATTTCAAGGAGCCATCTACTGGGTGTTCAACAGCCTGGAGCCTCCTAGCCCCCGCTCTCTCATTCCTGTACCCCCATCCATCCCTCCTCCCTCAGTTCTCCATCCCCCCTTCCCCACTATTGGATTAAGTTCTGCTTCGGGATGGGGCCAAGTCAGAGCGAGCCCAGAGAGGGCCTCTAGCGCAATTCACACACCCTCTCAAATGCTCTCTTCCTCTCTCGCGCCTGAGGCCCAATGTCCCGGACCATCCCGACTGAGGCATTACGGGATTACTTCATGTGGGGCTTCCAAATCTATCTTATCCCTTCCTTAGTCTTATATTGGCTCCCTTCTCTTCCCGGTTCCAGTGGCCTTAATAGCATCTGCTTCACCACCCCTATTCGCAACAGCGACTGGGCGCAGGGCTCTCTTCCCCCTCCACCCAAGGCTGCGGGCAAGTCTCAAGTCCCTCAGGGCCAGGGATCACACAGGCGTCTCTGCCTCTGTGAGACCCCTGGGACCCCGACGTGGTCCCGGACATATCCCCAGTCATGCCAAGCTCCAAGCCCATCTTCTCCCCCCATTGCAAAGTAGACACTACCACGGAGCCCACCGGCCCGTAAGTAGAAATCGGCAACTGGAATAGATTTACTCCCTCTTCCCTCAACTATTAAGGACCTGGCCTTGAGATCAGTGAAGATGGATCTTACTCTTTGTTATTGTACAGCTTCGTCAGCCATAAGGGAGAGAGGAGTCAACCGAGGCCTCTTCCTGCCAGCCCCCTTCCCCCAAGAACTCACCCCCTGCTGTTTCCCCCAACCTAACTGAGATGTTGTGCCACTAATCTAACAGGCACAACATTTTAACTATATCCATAGGATATGCTGCGGCCCTTCAGGTTTCTGGCCTTTGGTACTTCATTTTCTGTTCCCCTCAAGGCAGGTTGATTCGCTTTCAGTGCGCCGACAATCTTCTGGATTGTTTCCATGCCTTGTCTACGTCTGGTATTTCTCTGGCTACTGTTCCAGACCCTTTGGGGAAGTTTTGAAGCAATCAATGGTTCTGAGTTGGTGCGCTGCTGGTCTACCTCAATTTTCCTCCTTTGCAGCTCATTGATCGCTGTCGCCACACTGTCAAACATGAGCGGGCCTTCTGTGAAGAAAACCGTCATCTTGGAGGGATAGGGGGTCTATAGTCGTATGTCTGCTGCTTTAAGGGCCCTCATTTCTGGGATATACGCTCTCCTCTGTGCCATTATTTCGGGGGCGTAATCATTCTCAAAATACAGCCTCTGGGATTTAAAGTGGACCTTGCTGCATTTCCAGGCTGTGTGTAGCACAGTTTCTTTATCTTGGTGTTGCAGGAATTTTATTAGATTGTATGAAATTCGTGCCTCGGAGTTGGCTTGGGGCCCAGGGTGCGGTGCACTCGATTGCTCTCCAAAGATAAGGACTCTGGTAAGTTGAGCAGCTCTCTAAGGGTCTTCTGTATAAAAGTGATCATCTCCGTGCCCTCAGCACCCTCGGGTACACCAGAGAGCCTGATGTTATTCCAGCGGTTCCTACTCTCGGCATCCTCCGCTCAGTCTTGCAAGGCTTTTATATTGCTGTGTAATTGAACGATGGCGTGCTCCACTTCCTCCAACCGTCCTTCTGTCTCTACTGCCTGGGCCTCACTGGAATCTTGGCGTTTCTCGAGCTTGCTAATATCTGTACGAAGTGCAGTCACGGTGGATTTCATTTCTCTCTGAAAATCCCAGGTTTCCGCGAGCATTTGAGTCATTTGTTTCTGAAGGATTGTATATGGCACTTGATCGGCATTTGCATTATTGTGTCGCGAGGTCGACAAGGCCCGGGAGTCCCCACTCTCCGATTCTTCGTCTTGCGATCTCTCCCCATCCAGGTGATCAGAGGGTCTGTATTTTGAATCTCCTTGTTTCTTTGGCATGTTGCTGCCTCCTAAGGCTATTTGAGTGAGTATTTGAGGGCTAAAATCTTTATTTAGGAGGTGATTTAGGGGATCGCAAGGGGAGCCTCTTGCTCTAGGCTGCAGCTTGATCCATGATGTCACCAGAAGTCCTCTTAATGCCTCTTTCAAGCATTTCCTCTTTTTCCCAAAGTCTGCCCCCCTAAAATCCAGGATACGTACAGTATGTCCTTATTAAGTACAATACTAGAGAGTATTAGAGTGGAAACATTTTATTAGTTATTTAAGAAGTTACAGGCTATTATTATAGAGGTGATGCAAGTCTCTCCAGTACTGTACACAGACATATATATATATGTGTGTGTGTGTGTATGTGTGTGTGTGTGTGTGTGTAGAGAGAGAGAGAGATGGCCTTACGTTAATGTCCATAATATGTTGGTGGATCACCTGTAAAAATTGATTGAGCTATTAGTTGCTGAGAGGTTAGTTCTTGCACATAACTACATTTGTGAATATAACTGTTTATGAGGATCAGAGATCAAAAGGGCAATACACAAGATAACACGCCATGTAAAAGAACATTAACCTTAAGAAACAACAGCATGCTTCTAGCCTAAATTATCCTTGGCTCGCATCCCGTCATGATAAAATATTAAATAAGATATAATTAACTTTATAAAGGATGACTAGCAGAAAAGTAAGAACACATCGCTTGTTGAGGGGGTCCTAAAAGTTGAATTAGTCTGCAGTGCTTTAAAGAGCAGCATAAGACCAGACTAATGAATTAATAATGCTTGGTCCCCATGGCTGCCTGGCTGACTGATGTCCCGTCATGTCTAAATTAATGGGTTCTGCTATTGCTAACCACGAGTAAAGAGAAAATACCTGCATAGGATATGTTTTCTAATCATCTGTCCAGAGCTCTAGGAATATATAATGTCTTAATTTGAATGGATGATCCAGCTTTAATACTGTCAAGATAATTGTATTAACACTTGAACATATTGCGACTGTTTGCTTGCAGTACATAACTGTCTGGTACCAAGTCCACACCTAACCTTGTGTTTACAAAGGAAAGACTGAGCTAACACATAACATAACATGAAATATAATATAATATAATTTATTTATTTATAAGTTGGTAACTGGGAAAGGCACACTGAGCAGATACTCGTTTCCAGCTGCAACCTGGGGGACAGGAGTATAGGAGGAATACTGGTTACAATCTTACATAACAAGGAATGGATACAGGCAAACCAGAGGTAGTCGTCATGGAATGGCAAAATGTAAAATAAAGCAGGCAAATGTAACAGAATAAATACATCAGTGGATGTGTACAATCATGAGAGAAGGGAAAGTGCACAGTGCGTGTTGGGGTAGGGGACTAAGCAAGATGCCTCAGAAGAAGAGGAAGAGCAGATGAGAATCAAAGTATAGAAAAGGGATTAGGGCAGGGGTAGACAGGAACAGGAAGGTGCAGGAAGTTGACTTAGATGATGTCTAAAGGTAGGAATGGAAGGGGAGAGGCGGGCGGGGGGGAGTAGATTCCAGAGGGATGGGAAGCGCTAGGAGAAAACAGCTTGGCCGGCAGAGGAAGGAGGCTGGGGAACAAAGAAGGTGTAGGAATCCCTGGAGCAGAGGGAGTAGGAGGAGGGAAGTGTGGGGGAGATGAGAGAGAATAGGTGAGGGAAAGGGAGTTGAACCAATATTTTGTGAGGAGGGAGGCACAGTGGGACTGGCAATGTGATGGAATATAGCTAACATACAATGCCAGGCACCATTCAGTCTGAGAAAAATGATATCCCAGAATAATTTTTAATTGTTCTTGGCAGAAAAAGAAATAAAAAATATGGCTAGCATAAGATATATACAATTTCCCCCCATATTCCTACAGTGTACATTGTACTGAGACACTTTTCAGAGCAGCACGCACTACTAACTAGGGGGCTGGAACATTACTGTATGTTTTCACTGTGTGCCACTTCTGTTAACAAAAGCAGCCTTTATTTATTGAATTTAATTATTGCTGGAAGATTGCAACTGTACTGTATAACGTAGGGATATGGTTAATTTCTGAAAACAAAGGTAGATAATTCTAAGTTGGACTGACCAGGCGCAAAGGTCCAGATGGCCCCTCCTCCCCACAAAGTCCTATAAGTTGCAGCAAGTGGGAATCCATCTAAGTGCAATTTAAAAATGTTAATGTTTTCATACAGGGAATTTTAAAGCAATCTTATACATAAAGATGATACCTGGCACTTTGTAACTTTTCCAGTGAAAAAGCATTAACCTTTATTAGCAGTGTCAGTGCCTCAGTAGATTGCTCACTTGTCTTTAAGGCCAGACAGTTGGAAGGTTGTGGGTTCTAGCCCCACATCAGGAACTTGGAGTAAAATCCCAGTTCTGTCACTGTAGTGTAGCACAGGGCGAAGGTGCTGCACTCCTGAGGTGCCATCTTTTGGATGAGATGGTAACCCTTGTGAGATGGTTGCCACCACATGTTTATAGTCACTATCAGTCTAGTTGAGGAGGCAGGCAGTATAGCACAGTGGGTTAAGGTTCTGAGCAGCAAACATGAAGACCTGGGTTTGAATCCCACAGCCCCCCACTTGCATACTATGTGATCCTGAGCAAGTCATTTAACTTCCTTGCACTCCCAGGTCACATCTGTAAACAAGCTTCAACTTAATGTGTCTCTCCTGGTTTAAAAAGTCTCTCATTGGGATGAATTACATGCTTGTGCATGTAATCGCTGTTCCCATGTAAAAGGGAAAGGTGAAATTGTTTAACCAGGAAAGGCACACTAGGCCAGAGCTTGTTTCCAGGTGCGACCTCGGAGCACAAGGAAGTTAAGTGACTTGCTCAGGGTCACACAGTATGTAAGTGGAGGCTGATGGGACTCAAACCCAGGTCTCCAGATTTGTAGCTCAGAGCCATTAACCACTACACTATGTAATCACTGTTCCCATGCAAGCAGTCACTATCCCCACTCCATTGGCAGTGTAATGCAAGTGGGCCGACTGGCAATGCTAGTGTAATGCATGCTGTAATCCTGCTAGTGCTGCCAGCTGACCAGCTTGCATTAGGCTACCAACAGAGCAGGAGCAGCCATTACATGCACATGTTTACAACAGCTTTTCGGGACGCAATGTGTATGAAAAGTGCTATATAAATACAAAGAATACTTCTTCCTCTACCTGACATTAATGTAATATGTATTCTGTTTGTTTCTCTGCACAATACTAAATGAAAACATAATAAGCAGAACATTTTAAAAATACCTATAAAAGCAGCTAAACAGCAGGGATGTTTCTAGGGTCTGAAAAGATTAGAGGCTTTTGCCCCCATTCCTCACTTCAAGTGAAAAAAACAAACACTTAAGATGGGTCAGTTTTAGGAATTGGAAATCTTTCGTTTGGGATTGATGAATAAAAATTCTGAGCTCCAGACCCTAATGTCCACCCCTGGTGATGTCCCTGTTAAACAAGGATTTTGGAGCTTGATTGAGTACCAGAATGAGAAAGGAAAATTTTTTTTTTCCATATATAGTTTTTGTAGTTTTTCCGTTTTCTCCTCCCCCCCCCCCGAGGCCGTGGTGTATACATCACGATCTGGTGGCCCCTTCTGCCCCTCCCCAGACTTATGTCACTGCTCCTTGCCACCTGCGCATCCCACTGGACCTCCACCCGCTGAGAGCGGGACTATGGAGGAGCGGGCATCCACCCCTTGGAGGGGAGAGCTGTGGCTCAATTTCGCTCCAACCCTGCCCTCCAGCCGGCACCCCGGTGACCTGAGGTCATTCCCGAACCCAGGTCCTCAGCATAGTCTGAAGTAAGGCATCCAGTACCTCAACCCTCAGCACCACCAGGCCGGCTAAAAAGGAAAAGTTTTAACATTCAAACCACAGGAAACAATTTCGTCAAGTAGATAATAAAACTTATCTGTTGGGGGTTTTAATTGTAAACTGGCAGAGCACACTGGTGTTGCTCTGATGTGACACTGAGCTTGTCTGTTTGGTTTCATTCTGAATCTATGAGATCAATCACTCCAGCAAGGACTTCAAGATTTGGTTTTGTAATGTACTGCAAAAGCAAAAGTTGATACAGCTGATGCTTCCGTTCTGAATAAGCTTAGTATTTTAAAGAGTTAAAGCCAAATCTGGCTGCCAGAGTATCAGCTCCTATTAGAAAGCAACTCAAGGTTTGGCTGTCCATATGCGCACAGGCCCATCTGTCATTCCAGGGCTAACCTACAGTACTGTAACTGCTAAGGCCTGGGCTTGGCCCTCCTTTCTGTTTATTTACTCCTGCAGTACTGAGTGAGACCTGGCATTGATCACTCCCTGAGTCATTTCTCTGTTTTCAATATTGCTTAAACAGTAAATATCTTACATGAATAAAACATCGGGTGTAAAGCCGCTTTGCTATTGTTCATGGTAATTACCTGTGCAAATCAGCCATGCTTGATTACAGCTCTGCCTTTGTTACCAGCTGACGAACATACAGCTGTCCAGGAGGAGAGCTGTTGGCAGGTGCTGGATCAGCATGTCAGCTTCTTAAATATATTATAATTCATTCCATCATACTATTGTAATTTCCTGACATTTGATTCTTTGAAGAGGGCTTGCCCAAAAGACAGTGGTTGATAAAAATAACTGAATGCACGTTGTTTTCCTCTGCTGTATAAATGTTGTCATTGCACAGTTTTCACAATATTCCAATACCCATTTCTGTGATCATTAGTACTGTAGTGTACAAAGACACCTGTGCACCAAAAAGCACCAAAATCAGCTCACAAAAGATTTAGTACAGTACTCCATTTTTATTGTCATGTCGTCAGTATGCAGCAGGAAACGCTCAGTGTTTTGTGCCGAGTGCTTTGTCACATGTGGAAGGTGCCATCTAGTGGTACTAAAGTATAGTGTTGTCTTAAAGAGACTATTTATTTAGTGACACATGCAATAATTTTAACAGTGTTCAAGTGCATTATGCAAAAGGACACTATGCATCTAGAACTCCAGCTCAGTTTAAAATGGTGCATAGATGGTATAAATTCAGAAAAGATGATTCTGGAAAGGAAGAAACTACACATTAAGTTAAATGTGATAATCACTGTACTTAGCAAAGTACTAAACCCCCATAAGTGAATAACTCTAGTTTACTATTTATTGAGCGGAATGATACCAACAAACTGAGAGTACAATATTATTCTGTGAAAAAGGAACTGGCTCTATTTTGTCATTCAAACCACGATACGAGGTAACTTTACCTTTAAAGATCAGAAAAGATTATCAGTCCAGTATTTGGAATTTTTTTCTAATAAGCACATCCAAAAATGGTATGCTCACTAAATCATAAGTGAACATAAACCTAAGGTTAGTGTTGTAGAGGCCTAGGTCAGGAAGCATAGGCAAACCAGAAGAAGTCATAACATTCCCAAGTAGTGGTTTATTATTATCAATATGTTTGCATGACTTGGTGCTAATGTTACACCCATAGCAGTGGCACTAATTTGGAGATAAAAAACATCCTCCCCAAAAAGAAAAGATATTGTATTCTATTACAAACTTAGCCAGACCCAATAGGAACTCAGTGGGAGGCATAATCTCTGGACCATGTAGGTTCCGACAATGGCCCAGGGCATATAGCCCCTCATTGCTGGGGATATTTATTCGTTGTCCCATCGATCCCCAGGAATAGTCTTGCAGTTATATATTTGGTTTGCTCTGGCTATTAATGTCCAAAAGGAACCATAATCTGGCTACTGTGTTTACCTTTGTATCCCTTTCCTACAGGGTGCATCTGGAAATAAGCTATTTTATCTAGGAATGCTTTTTAAAATGTTAAATAAATTGTGGAAACAAATGTCCAGATGTATACCATGCAGATTTTTTTTTGTCTAGTTGAACTTTCTGCTGCCCCGGCACTGCTTGTGTTTTTTTTTGGCAGCTGCAAGATCCGTCGTAGTTATTTAATGACTGTTGATATACATTTACTTTGGTCTGTCTTAGTTTAAAACCCACAAACTGAGTGAATAGGTATGAGCTGGCAGAAATTGTTAAGATCTCACTAACTCTGAGTTCTGGGGTCTGGGTGTACTGGGTGTACTGGTAACTGGGGAAATGAACCATTCTGCGCAGTGCAGGAGGGCAGCAGCAAAGGCAAACAAAATGCTTGGGTGCATCACTAGGAGTATCACATCCAGATGGGAGGAGGTCATTCTGCCCCTGTACAGGTCTCTGGTGAGACCACACCTGGAGTACTGTGTGCAGTGCTGGTGACCCTATTTGAAAAGGGACATCAAGCCGCTGGAGGGGGTTCAGAGAAGAGCAACAAAAATTATCCAGGGACTGCGGGAGATGCCTTATGAGGAGAGACTGAGGGAGCTCAACATGTATTTCCTGGAAGACAGAAGAGAGGGGGGACATGATTGAGACCTTCAAGTACTTAAAAGGCATTAACAGGGTTAGCACTGAGGTTTTGTTTAGGCTAAAAAGTGGGAGAGAAACCAGAGGACACAGCCTGAAGCTGGAGGGCGTAAGATTCAGGAGGGAAATGAGAAGGCACTATTTCACAGAAAGAGTGGTGACAGGGTGGAATGCACTGTCTGAGGAACTGGTAGCATTAAAGACAGTGGGTAGCTTCATGAGGAATTGGAAATTGTTAGAACATTGCAATATTCCAAATCTGTTTTTGGATGCCACTAGAGTAACATTTAGCTGAACCCAAAATATTGGAGACATGATCTCTTCAAGTCATTATGTGCCAAATAGGGACCGTGCTTTGACTTGGCTTCCTGCAAGGCCATTAGGATGTTTTCAATGTGGACATTGTCTAGCATGCAGACATGTCACACAAGGTAGAGCTTTCCATCACCCAACAAAGGATATTAAAATTGACATTTTTGAGTCTGTAAATTGTTCCACAGAGTATATTGTACATGTGGCACACTGCCCATTCCCAAAAGTTATATGTTGGCAGGACAGTGAGACAGGCAAAAGAGTGAATGTTAGAACATATTAGGGACATCAAAAATAACAACCTTGAGTCCATTGTGGTATCACATTTTTATGAAAATCATAACAGTAATTATTCATTGCTGTGATTAATGATCGTTGATCATGTTAAGCCACTTTTGAGCAACGGTGACAGACAACAGATATTATTACAAAAAGAATCAAAATGGATCATTAGTTTGGGAACTCTACACCCTTGTGGTTTAAACAAGGATTTGGATCTGACAGTGTATTTGTGATGTATGTTGTATGTTGTAGTAATATGCTTTGCTTGGCCTGGCTGTCTCTTTTTGATTGCGTTTTACACATGTTTTTTTAAAACCTGCTCAATTTTTGACTCAGTGTTTTAATCATTTCTGTTTCTGTTGTCCAGTCATTGTGTCATACATATTTGGTCATACATTTTCCATGATATCTTGGCATTGTTAATAAATTGATTTCGGTGTGACATCATGTATTGTGAACCTATATTGGTGAAGTGTTGCTAAATGTAGCAGACCTCCATTCACTTCCCCCCTTCCCCCCCTTTTCTCTCCCCTCAATTTTCCCTTCCTCTCTCTCCCCCTTCTCTTTTCCTTCTCCCCTTTTTTCTTTCCTTTCCTTTCCCTTTCTCCCTCTATTTTCCTTCCCCTTCTCAGTCTTTCCCTTTCTTTCTTCATTCCCCGTCTTCCTTCCCCTTCTTTTTCCTTTTCCTTTCCCCTTTGCTATTTTTCTTCTTCTTTAATCAATTAAAAATTGAGAATTTTATTAGTATCTTAAGAGAAATATAAGATATTTATAAAAGAAGAACATTGAAAGAGGTTCTTTTTAGTATGATTTGTCACACGGAAATATGGGACACAAATTAATTACATGTAGTTTAAAGTCAAATGACTCCAATATAATTGAAAAAGACTTTACTCTTGTCCTTTCAATATCATTTAATTGTCTATAAGTGATGGTTGACTTTTTCATAAATGTCCTGAAAATGTATAGTCTATTTTTAAATATTGTTAGTAGTTTACACATATTATGGTGTATTTATTTCATTATTTGTAGGTAATAATTAACTTTATATTTTTTTATGGATTATAATTAACACATTTTGAGGTGTTGGTTTGTGATTGGCCACTATAAGTCATGTGTATTTATCTGATGATGTATTTAAATGGTATTGTATGTGTTGGACTCCACCCCCCCTCCCCCCAATGAATAGGGTTGTTACCCTCGAAGTGCCGGGGAACCGTCCGTTTGTTCATTTTGTAACTTATTAAAGTTTAAAAGCCACAGTCTGTGTGTATCACTGTTTTTTGCATTCACTTGCGCATTTCACAAGGAACGTCTTTTACTAGTAGCACAGTTCAGAGGTGTGTCTATGTTAGCGAATGCAGAGCACGCTTTAGTAGATGTGTCCCTCATTCCCCAATAAGCCAGCATGCTAGCGCTGACACCAGCATTATGTAAAGTGGACACAACTTGTAAGGAAAGTGCTGCTGCAGTCAGAGACAGGCTCGTCATGCAGCTGCACCGATGGCATTCCTCCCGACGTGCCTTTCCTAGTGAAGCTTTTCAATAAACATGGTGGCTGCTGCCATCTTTGATTTTCCTAGCTACACTCCTGCTCCTAGGCCATGTGATAGCATTCTTATGCCTTTTCAGGCATTGCAAATTAAATCTCTGTCCTGTTTTTTGCCACATAATTGCGAGTCATCTTTTCTCACCTGGCATAGAAAACCTGTTAAAACACAAGGGAGAGGGTGGGAAAGAAGTGGAGAGAGTGTCCCCAATGGCAGGTTGGAAGGACAGCTCAGTGCAGGAAAAGTACCGGCTCATTGTGGTGGGAGGCGGCGGTGTCGGCAAATCGGCACTTACCATCCAGGTCAGTGGTACAGCCTCTTACACCTGTAAAGAAAGAAAACTGTCTGCAGTGTTCTTTTTTTTTTAACTGTACCTGAAACAAAGAAAACGGTCCCTCGCTGTCGTAAAGCTCCCCAACCACACCCACCCTCTGCACTTTCCTACCTCCCACCCCCTCACCCTATACTTACCTCCAGAGGTCAACGTTGCAATCTTCGGTGGACCGGGAACACATCTGCACTCTTCAAAGCCGGCCATGAACTGAAGAAATGCTGGTAAGCTGTATAATGGCATAAATGGGGTGGCGGGTTCAACTTAGGTGGATAACTCAGCCATTGTTTTGAATTGTGTCTCCAAATTTTCAACATGGGGTTCTTGGGACCCCACTTCATGAACAAATGCACTGTCATCTTGTTATTAGGTTCCGAAAGGTCATTTCGTGGTCACTGTGCAGAATCACCTTTCGGGACCAACTTGCGAAATGACAGTGCCACAGTTCATGAGGTGGCACCCCAGAAAGCTGATCTTGCAAATTTGGGGGAAAAATTCCAAAAAATGACTGTGTTATGAGCGTGCATTGCACAGTTTCCATGCACATTTGTAACTTCGACACTTCGTAATATTTTCACTCCAGATTTTCAACATTGCCATTTTTTCGTACCTCCTTATGAACAGTATAGCTGCCATTTTTCACATCCTGCCCAAAATTTATTTTTGCTTATGTGGCACACAATGGCACGGTTGCTGTGTGAAATCAATGTTCAGGACACATTGCCAAAATCCACAGTGACACTGTTCATGAGCGGAGATCCCAAAATGCATATGTTGAAAATGTGGTTAAAAAATTCCCAAAACAATTGCGTTACGGGTGTGCACTTTGTAATATTTTCACTCCAGATTTTCAACATTGCCATTTTTTTACACCTCCTCATGAACAGTACAGCTGTAATTTTTCACATCCTGCCCAAAATGTGTTTTTGCACCTGTGGCGTCAAATGGCACAGTCGCTGTGCAAAATCGCCTTTTGGCTAACAAACTCATAGTGCCACTGTTCACAAGGTGGGGTCACGAAAATCCCATGTTGAAAATTTGGAGTGAAAATACCAACACACGCCCGGAGTGTTATGATTTCCAACTGTAACACCCCACCCCGTAGAGACTAACAGGCGTCAGGGGTGTGACTTGGCATTGTCGGCTGTAATGCTCACGCCATTCCACCCTCACCCTCACCCTGCAGCCAGTGACAGGCATTGAGGTGTGCCTTGGACTCTTTAGACCCAAAGTTTAACCCATTCTCCTATACTGCACCCATCTCAGCATATTTCCTTATGAAATGGGGTGAGCATATGGCCCGAAGACCCCAAGGCACACTGCGACACTTCTTGGTGTCTGTGGGGTAGGGTGAGGTGAAATGGCGTGAGCATTATGGCCGATGACCCAAAGGCACCCCCAATGACTGTTACTCTCTGCAGAATGGGGCCTGGGTCGGCGTCAGTTCAGTACTTCATTGCCAGTCCTATTATGCATCTCTCTAACTCCTGCACTACCAATGCCAATGCCAGCAAGCCAACATTCGGCACTGACAAACGCTTGTTTGCTGAGAGAGACAGAGGGGGGGGAGAAGAGGGAGAAGAGGAGGAGAGAGAGAGAGAGAGAGGGGAAAAGACAGAGAGAGAGGCAGAGGGAGAGAAAGAGACTAGAGGGAGAGAGAGAGAGAGAGAGACAGTGGGGGAAGAGAGAGCTTTCAGCTTTCCCTGGTTTTCAGGGATGTCCCTGATTTTGCCTTAAAATGTTCCTGTCCCTCCTAAATTTGTGTTTCTGTGACTGAACAGTGGGTATACTGTATGCTCACAATATTGTCAGAGTTACAGACTTTCTGTTCTGCAGACAAAGTATTTTACACCAATACTCTTACGCTGCCTGCTTCAGGGGATAGAACCAATTATTAAACTATGTCCCTCATTTTACTTCTTTGTCACTGATTTTTTTAAGCCATGTCCAAGTGCCAAACACCACTGCAAATACCTGTAAGCGAGTGTTTGGCATTGACAAATGCTTCTTTGTGTTCTGATAGCTTCAAGAGGGGCTGGAACAGAGTCAAGGGGAGGGTCAGGGTGAAATGGGAAGGGGGAGGGGGCAGCAGCAGTTTGCTAAACTGGGTGCTGCACACTCAATCAGACTTAATAGACCATAAGGCCTTTTTCTGATGGCAAGTTCGTATGTTTGTATGTTCGTAACTCAATATGCAGGTCATAGAAGTACTGGGCTGGCAGTATAGCCTAGAGGTTAGAGGAACGAGGTGTGAATGAGCTTGATACATCCAGCAGACCAGACCTGAGTTTGATTCTCACAACCTCCACTTGCATACTGTGTTACTCTGAGCAAATCACTTAACCATCCAGTGCTCCCAGGTCACCCCTGAAAACAGGCACTTGTGCCTAGTGGGCCTTACCCGGTTACCAAAGACTAAAAAAAAAAAAAAAAACAGCAGCACCATCAAGTTTTGTTACAGAGAGGTAATCAGCTGATGGCACAGTTCTTTCAGACTTGCAGAACATTCAGTGTTTAGCTGAGATGCACACAATACAACTGCTTAGTCATATATCATTAACACTTATCACACACAACCACACACACACAATACACACACACCACAAAACACACACACACACACACACATATGCATACACCACACCCACACCCCGTTTGCTGTAACCTGTTTCAAATAGATGCCGCTTTTTGCTAAATTAAGCATAATTTTTGTTTAACTGTGGGTCATACACAGGAGATGTGCCATAGGCTGGCCAGGGTAAGTAGGGTCAAGCTCCGCAGACATTTACTGGATAACTGTACAGTGGCAAAGTGACCAAACCTCCGCCAGCAGCACGAAAGGAGAAGGACTATCTAATGACAACAATACCCACCCTGCAGAGTGCATCATGCCTCCTAATCACTCAATAAATTCACGGAGGGACAATGCCTCAGCAGCTATCTGTCCATAGCCACCATTAATTATCTCTGCGCTAAGTTGGCAGTGAGTACTGCAAGCTGAATCCATGCCATTCCAGAGGCTGTTGAGCTGTTGACAGCATTAGGATTTCTGGACACTTGGTAATTTTCCGACTCAAACACAGTATACTGCTTGTATCAGTCTGCTGTGTCCTGGTTGTATCAACTAACAATTTGATGCACTGCTATGGAGAACAGGTTACATACACACACACATACATATATACATATATATATATATGTTTAATACTTACTGGATCTGCTCCACCTCCAAAACCTTGCACACCAAATTCAGACCCTCTACCTCATTCAAGTTATCTCTGAGCTGACTCTTACAACTCATCCTCACCAACCACTCCCTCATTGACTTTGACCTTTCTTCTTATCCCTACTATATTCTGGAAGCTGGAACCCTCCCTGATGCACTCTGTGACCACAAGATGGTCTATTGTGTGCCCCAAATCTGCTGTTCTAAAACCTGCCCCCACAAATTATCCAGTTCAGTTTTCAAATCTCTTGACCTGGAATCCCTGCTGGCAGACCTTAACACAGGCTGGTTGCTCTCACATTGTCTAGTGACACTGATGATGCCCCTAAAGCTAGGACTAACAAAGAAGTCTGTAATGCCTCTGTAATGCCTGTACAAAAATATTCTGGTGAGCTGAATCAGACTATTTTGCTTCCAACCTCCAGAACAACTTAAATTCGCCATAACAAGTCTGAAATGTAATTCACTCCATATTTGAACCTCCTCCACCATCAGTAATCTCGGTCCTCAAACTAGCCAGTTCTACCATGTCAGACCCCACAGAGGTTGCCTTCTCCTTCAATGAATTCTTCACCATTTGCGGCTTGAAACTACTCACCCCCTCAGTACATTCCAATCCCCCTTCCTTCTTTCCTTCCTTCCCTCCCTCCCTCCCTCCCTCATCTGAGCCTTTCTGTTTCCCCACTCCATTTCCTCTCCTACCCTTCCTCCTTCTTCTCCTTGTCTCCCATCTCCCTAGCAAAGATCCTCGAGACACTGCTATCTCTCAGCTTGGCTATGCACAACAGTCCTGATGGCCTATGATCTTAGCTCCAGTGCCTCAGAGTCCTGTAATTTCTGCCCCTATCTCTGCACTCCTCAACCTCTGCTTTCTCCTAGGCAAAATCCTTGGTTTATGGCAGTGTGCCAAAGTTTCCCAGTACACAAAGGTGGTGATCCTGCCATCCCTGGGAACTATCACCCTAGCTGTCTTACACTGGCACTGGTCACAGTTAAAAAAAAAAACAAGTGGTGGGCCACCCCTGTGGCCCAGCAGTAGTGCATCATGTTGCCATACAGGTGACCCGAGTTCATGAATGAGCTCAAGATGCCGTGCTGGATGTCTGGCCTGACTGCAGCAGCTACTGCTCGACAGTGTGCTGTTGTCAGGGAGGGTTGGCACTGCGCACTTGGTGCTGCAACGACTCCTGCTGTGAGCCAAGGTAGCTTGCTTCCTCTTCAGGGATGTTACTGCATACATCTGAGGCCCGGATGCTAGGTGCACGCCAAAAGGAGGAGGGAGGCTGGAAGGAAAACAAGATTAAAAATACCCATCGCATCACACCTCTATGATGGCCTGGATTTCCTGGCTCCCCTGGGTCCCAGTGCCTGTCGTCACTGGATCCTGGTTCACATGATGACCTGCCTTGGGGGAAGGATGGCCCTCCCCTAGGGCCCCTACCATTGGGGGGATAGTTGTGGAGGACACTGGTGAGGGAATGAAGACCCAGAGTTAGCCAGGGTGAACCCTTGGGCCTGATTAGGGTAAATACTATACATGGGATCAGGGTAGATGCCTGGTGGAACATGGCCTGGGGTAAAATAGAAACAGAAAAAAATCAAAAAGCAAGTAGACTTCCAATTATCTTCCTTTCTTGATTGCTACTTCCTCAACTTTTTCCAGCCTGGGCTCCAAAATGATATTACAGTATCCTGAAAAAAACAAGTGGGCTCCCAGCTATCTTTCTTTCTTGACTCCTCACTTCATTCAACTGCTTTGAAGTGTCAGTCTAGCAGTACTGCGAGGCACATGAGGACCCTAGTAGGATCCTTGGAGACATAATTAGAATTTATCTCAGAATGCTGGACATCTGTGCCAACCTATGTAAAATTTGGTTTCCCCTGCATTTCTTTTTCTGCTATTTTTCTCTGTATTTGGTGTCATAAATAAGATTTGCTTTTACCTGAAATCAGCAGCAAATCAAGACCCGTAATAGTTTGTAGTTAAAACAATTTGCTCAAATTCAAACTTGCTTCTGAACAAACATCCCTTCTCTCAGACTGGGAGTGAGATCCTGCTTTTTAACATAGATTTCCATGTCGGCAATGCAGAGTACAGCCACCTTACCAGTGTACCAGGCTTCAAACACAAACACTTTAAGATAAACATATGAAGACTTGCAAACTTATTTATATAATGATAGCCCAGGTTTGCAAGTGTGTATGTCCATGGTGGACAAGTGGTTCAAACACAAACATGTATCATGCAAACCTAGGTGTAACACACACACAAACACACATAGCTTCCCCCCTCCCAAGCACCCCATCCCACTGAGATCTATGATTATCCCAGCCCCTTGCACCTTTTTGTAATCTTGCCAGGAGCTGGCACCATGTTAATTCTGAACCTCCCTCTCTAGCTTGTCTCCAAAACTCCAACATACCTTTTTGCTTGAGGGTTGGGGCAGTAGTTCAACTGCTGGATAACTAAAGTTGCCCCCATCCTGTGCTGCACACCAGTCCAATAAATAGACAAGAACATACCCAGGAGGAAGGCAGGACTCATAGTGTCGTTTATTATGCCATGTAGAGTCAGCCTGCTGCAAAGCATCATCAATGAGATGATAAGCCCCTTCCCTTCCTCCTTAGTATGCACTCAGTTTATCAATGGGACCTACACACGTGCACCCACGTTAGGGAGGGGGTGACTGTGTTATCTCAAAGTAGACATTTTGGTCCCCAAAATCAGACTGGGGCAGAAGGGGTGCCTCTACAAAAAGTATGTGTGTTTTTTGTGGGTTGGGCTAGGGAGGGAGGGAGGGAGGGAGGATTCAGAATGAACACAGTACTGTCCTGTGCATGATGCCTGTAGCAGAAATAATCAGATAGCTGTGGCCCAGGAGGTGGGCTTTTAATGGGAGGATTGGGCTAGGAAAGGGGAATCTATTGGAGGAACTGCCTAGGAGAGGATGCAGAATGAATGGTGCCATGAACCAGGATAATCAGAAATTTGGATGTGGGAAGTAGGGACATCTAAAGGTGTTTGGGGGGTTGGGGCTAGTTATTGACCCAGGGAGGTGAGAAGGGTATAGACTTTCCATGCATTTAAAAAGTGTTTGTTAAGTCATTTAGGGCTTGTTTCTCAATATAGATGTTTTTCTTAGCTATTATGTCCTTCTTTTGTTGTCATTTGTATGAATTTCATTTATAATTTACTTTTATTGTATTGGTCTTGTTATGTGTTTTATAATGTGCTCACGATGCACTGAAAACAGAATTTTTCTCCAATCTGATTTTTATTGAAAAAAATACATTTCAAACAAAAAAGATGTTAGTCCAACTGACCTAGCCTAGATTTGGTTGACTGCCCTCCCCTTCCCCATTGTGGATTAGCAGTCAAAAGGTGGGGCAACCTTGAAATAAAGGTACATGGGGCTGAGGGGAAGCACCAAGTGTGTGTGACAGAAAGAATCCCGATGTCTTGCACAGCGACGGCACAATACCAACACTGGTATTGTGCCCTTGCAAACGACTGTTTTTTTTTTCAGGGGCTATGCCTCCCCCCCCCACACTCGAATATAATCAGCTCCAGGTCGGAGTTGTTCTGGGGAGGGGGCAGGACACCAGGAATCAAGCATCACCGAAAACAGAACATTACAGTGACTGTCGCTGTAATGGTCTGTTTTTTGAGTTTCACTGTTGGGGTGTCACACTTGAGGAGGCCACCCAGACTGAGGTGGGGGGGTGCCAGGAGCTGGGTTATAATTTTACTGTGTGAGTGAAAAACAAAAAATATCAAGAACTGGAATGCTCCCAAATTCCCAACCAGAATGCCCCAGGGGCAATCACAAGAGGGTGCATTCCGGCATGGACAGAAGCTCTGTGGAGGGGGCTTATGGACAGGAACATTAATTAGTGGGAGGACATTCTGTTTGGGGGCACTGTTCCAGATTTGAGATGCATTCCAATTTAAAAACAAGAACACACCTGCAACTAAAATACACCCCAAAGTCAGAACAGTGTCTCTCCCAAACAGAATGCTCCCCTTACTTAATACCCCTCTTGGAATGACCCCAGAGTTACTGTATCTTCCAGACTTCCCTTTCTTCCTCCTGTAGTCATTTCCCTTGGGGCATTCCTGTGAGTAGCCTGGTGGTTATAACTGATTCCTCCCTCCCCAAATCATGAATGGATGGTTATTGGGTTGGAGTAACTGTTAAATGACACCATGTAGGGCACCTTGGGGGTTGGGGGTGGAAGCATGCTAAGGAGGATGAGGAGGGTATAAAGTTGCAGTTGGCTGCTGGCATGATGTCAAAAGCCACAAAGTGTTTTTGTTAATCGCTGAGTGCAGGCCATTTAGATTCTTTTGCTTCTCCAGAAAGCAAGGAAACAACGAATGTTTCACAGGTAACAGCTAGTTTGCAATAATTAGATTAAATACTTCTATTGTGTATAAGAAATCTGTCTTACTAAAAAAGCTCTCCAAATGGTACCCCTTTAAGCACCTACTGTGATTTGCTAACAACTGACAACATATTTGTCACCACAGAGTAGATTGCTGCTGCAGCGATTTTCATACTGCAAACAGAGAGAAGAGCAAATAGCTGCTGCAGTGATTTTCATGTTCCTGCTTACTAATCTGATGTCTGTGAGCTTGTCGGTTTGGATTGTGCATGATTGTACAAAGGAAAACACAATTATACGCTTGACTGTATTTTGAAGAGGTGTGCCATATGCGTCGGCCAGACATTAATCAGCTCATTTGGAGAAAAGTTGGCCCTATGATAAGGTCATCTTGCTTGTTTCTCTTTCTTCCCCTATTGGTTGGACATTGAAGGACTTGTGGTGAGGGATGGTCTGAGATTTGGGATCCCAATGATCCCCCCCCCCCCGTGCTAATCATCAGGGTTTCTGATGCTAATGTAGGACATGGATGAATCTGTTCAGGGAGTCTCAACACTGCACAGAAGTCAGAGTTGTCCCTGGAGGAAACAAAACGTTGATGCAGAGAAATTGAGCTATTAAGGAAGGACTTACCCAGCAGGCGTATTGATGATAGAAAGTTGAGGGAACACTAGCTTTAGCTATGGGACTGAAATATGGTAGATAGAGGACTAGTGATTAGTGAACGACTACGTAGCCCCAAACTGACCTTTCCACTAGCTGTAATTAAAATCTTTCTTGTGAAAACCATCCTGAAGATACCCCTCAAAAAAAGAAAGACATCCCCCAAATTTGTAAAGTTAGTTTATTCAGTGCACTCTCCTAGCTCAATGGACCTTGAAAGCTAAATTGGGATTATAACCACATGTTCTTAGACTACGTTCTTTAGTTGTACTTCACTCCTGGTTCCCAATTTTTCTTCTTTATTCATTCTTTCCTGGCTAATTTTCCCTGTCTCACCTACATGACCACATAAAAAGGTATTAACGCTTATTTGTTTTTCTTTTTGCATCAATTCTACTCCAACTAATAAGGCAGTACAATTCATCTTTGTACCTATATGACCACATAACTGTATCTCCATGTTGACTGTGTTCATGTTTTGATTTTTATGCTGTGACCAGCACAGTGCCTGAAGTATCTGAGCTAAATTGAGAAAATGCAGATAAACTAATAGCATGAAGTGAGTAAGACTGAATATATTTTGGGGGTTTTGTTTTTACTATTACTTTCAGACCCAAAGTCTTAACTATTATTGCCAGACTAAATAGAATAAGTTATGCATTGTGTCATGAGAAGTGCTAGATTTGTGCTCGTTGCTGCAGTTCACTGGGACTGTGTGCATTTATTTTTTTATCCACAGAGATATTGTGGAAGATTTACTGTATGCTTGCCATTGTATAGCTTGTGGAGGTTGCCAGGAAAGGGTCAGAGGTGACTAGCAACAGATTGCTTTGTCTCTGTTTTCAATATTGTAATTACCTTTTGCTTTTTATGTTTGCTTGCACGCATGTGGAAGAAACATAGTGCTATCATCCGAGTTTTCAGAGGTGTGTCACCCGTCTTCCAATTCAGTTAGTGTGTTTGCAGGCACGGTCGCAGTTCTCCAATCAAGGCTGCAGCTGTCTATGACAGCATTTGAAAATGCAGTGCCGTATAGTTGAAAGGGAGAGCTCCGCTTCCAGTGAGCAGAGCTCCCCAGACACGCCACGCGCGCATGTCGTGCTCATCGTCCCCACGCACACACTGCATGGCCAATGGGGTGCCCAATCCCCATCGGCTCCAGACCCCCCTGAAACAGCCTTCCAGCTGCCGAGCTGGGAGCTCACCCCAGCGTGGCTAACGTCCCGCGTCATCTGCTCTCCAGGTGCCACACTGGGAGCCCACCCCAACGTGGCAAAAATGGTCATGGCTGACAGGGCTGCCCAGTTCCCCATCAGCTCCAGGCCCTCCCCCAAACAGCCTTCCAGCTGCCCCGCTGGGAGCCCACCCCAGCATGGCAAATGTCCTGCATCATCCAATAAAAAAGAAACAAAACCTGTAAAGAAAAAACATTCCCTCAGCGGTGGCCTGCCCACCGCACACCCTCACCCTACCTCCCCTCACCATCCTCACCCCATATTTACCTCCAGAGCTCTGGCGGCGATCTTCAGTGGACCGGGAACACGTCTGCACTCTTCAAAGCCAACCACGAACTGAGAAAATGCCGGTAAGCTGTATAATACAATGAATAGGGTTTTTCCAACTTTAATGCATATCTCAGGCATTTGTTGGAATTTTTGCGCCAAATTTTCAACATGGGGTTTTTGGGACCCCTCTTCATGCATTCTTTCACTGTCATGGCATTAATCAGACCCAAAGGGTGATTTCGCAGTCACTGTGCGAAATCACCTTTTGGGTACGATTAATGAAACAACATTACCAGTGTTAAATAATTGGGCTCTCAAAAAGCCTGTATTGCAAATTTGTTAGAAAATTCCTAAAAAGACTGTTTTACTAGTGTCGTTGCTGCAGTTCCTATGCACACTTCGTAAGTTCACAAATTTTAATATTTGCACTACTAATTTTCAACATTGCCATTTACTACACCTCCTTATAAGCAATACAGCTGTCATTTTTCATCTTGCCCAAATGTGTTTCCATGTAGTGCACAATGGCGCAGTTATGTGTGAGAAATCAATGTATGGGACACATTAAGAAAATCACAGTGACACTGTTCATGAGCAGAGGTCTTAAAATGGCTATGTTGAAAATTTGGTGAAAAAAATTCCTTAAAATGACTGTTTTACGAGCATGCATTGCACAGTTCCTATGCACGCTCGTAAGTTCACGAAGTTTTTATATTTGCACTCCAGATTTTCAACATTGCCATTTTACCATACCTCCTTATGAACAGTACAGCTGTCATTTTTCACGTCTCCCAAAATGTGTTTCTCTGCATGTAGCACACAATGGCGCAGTCGGTGTGCGCAATCAATGTTTGGGACAGAGTAAGAAAATCACAGTGACAGTGTTCATGAGCAGAGGTCTTAAAATGGCTATGTTGAAAATTTGGTGAAAAAATTCCCAAAAATGACTGTTTTAGGAGCACACGTTGCGCAGTTCCTATGCATGCTCGCAAGTTTGTGAATTTTCAATATTTGCATGCCAGATTTTCAACATTGCCATTTTATTATACTTCCTTATGAGCAGTACAGCTGCCATTTTTCACATCTCACCCAAAATGTGTTTCCGCACATGTAGCGCACAATGGTGCAGTCGGTGTGCAAAAGCAATGTTTGGGACAGATTAAGAAAATTACAGTGACACTGTTCATGAGCAGAGGTCTTAAAATGGCTATGTTGAAAATTTGGTGACAAAAGTCCATAAAATGATTGTGTTACGAGTGAGCATTGTGCAGTTTCCACGCACCCGCGTAAGTTCATGAATTTGTGATATTTTCAGTCCAGATTTTCACCAGTGGCATTTTTCCACAGTTCCTTATGAACAGTACAGCTGTCATTTTTCACAACATGGCCAAAATGTGTTTTCACACTTTCAGCGCAGAAATGCATGGTCGCTGTAGGAAATCATTGTTCGGGACAGATAAAGAAAATCACAGTGACACTGTCCATGATCGGAGGTCCCAAAATGCCTGTATTGACAATCTGCTATAAAAAATCCCCAAACTAATTACATTACGGGTGTGCGTTGCACACTTTCTACGCATGCTCGTGACTTCACCAGTTTTTTTTATATTTTCACTGCAGATTTTCAACATTGCCATTTTTTACACCTCCTCATGAACAGTACAGCTTTCATTTTTCACTTCATGTTTGGAATGTGTTTTTGCACCTGTGGTGCTAAATGCCGTAGTCATTGTGCAAAAGCAGCTTTCGGCTAACAAACTGATATTGCCACTGTTCATGAGGTAGGAGTCACAAAAAAAAACATGTTGAAAATTTGGAGTGAAAATACCAACGAATGCCTGAGGCGTTAGGGTTTCCGACCATAGCACCCCACCCTGTAGAGAATGACAGGTCTCAGGGGTGTGACTTGGGATTCTCGCCTGTAATGCTCATACCATTCCACACCCTGCAGCCAGTGAGAGGCATCGAGGTGTGCCTTGGACTCTTCGGCCCCAAAGTTCACCCCATTATCCTATACCGCACCCATCTCACCGTATTTCCTGATGGAATGGGGTGCGCATAAGGGCCAAAGACCCCAAGGCACACCGTGACACTCGTCGGTGTCTGCAGGGCAGGGTGTGGTGAAATGACGTGGCCGTTATGCCTGACGACCCAAAGGCACACCCCAATGCCTGTCAGTCTCTGCAGGGTGGTGGTGGGGTTGGCTTCAGTTCAATACTTCACTGCCATTCCTATTATGCAGCTCTGTAACTCCTACACTACTAATGCCAATGCCAGCAAGCAAACATTTGGCATTGACAAATGCTTGTTTATTATTGTCTGTGTGCTCCTGAAACTCCTGCAGGACATCCTGCAAATCCCCCAAGCTACTGTTGTCAGGTTTATTCCCTGTGGTTTACGCCCCCCAACCCAGTAAGACCCACTGTCCTGTAACTAGATGGCAGGACATAGATCCAGTCCATGGAAGCAGGCCAAAAGGTGTACTTGGGTGATAGACCCTGGTAGAGAGGCACCAGAGAGTACCTAGGGGTCAGGGACTGGGAGGGAACAGCCAGAGAGTACCAGGGGGTCAAAAAGTACATGGAGGCTAGGCTGTGGTAGAGAGCCACCAAAGAGTACCTGGGGGCTAAGCCCTGGTAGAAAGCAACCAGAGAGTACTTGGGGCAGGCCCTGGTAGACAGCCACCATAGAGTACCTGAGGGCCAGGGACTGGGAGGGAGCCACCAGAAAGTACCTGGGGGCTAGGCCCTGGTAGAGAACTACCATAGAGTACCTGGAGCTGAGGTCCTACTACAGAGCCACCAGAGAGCACCTGCAGGTGAGGGACTGGGAGGGGAGCCACCAGCAAGTATCTTGGTTTGGGTTCCTGGTAGAGAGCCACCAGAGAAGACCTGGAGGTCAGGGACTGGGAGGGAGGGAGGCATCAGAGAGTACCTGCAGGTCAGGGACTGAAAGGGAGCTACTCTGGGGTTGGGGTCCAGGCAGAGAGTCATCAGAGAGTACCTGAGGGTCAGGGACTGGGAGGAAACCATCAGAGAGTACCTGGGTGTAGGGTCCTGGTAGACAAGTCACCACAGAGTACCTGCAGGTCAGGGACTGGGAGGGGGCCACCAGAGAATACCTGGCAGTCAGGAACTGGGAGAGACCCACCCTGGGGTTGGGGTCTGGGTAGAGAGTCACCAGAGAGTACCTGCAGATCAGGAACTGGGAGGGAGCTACCAGAAAATACCTGAGGCTGGGGTCCACTAAGAGAGCCATCAGAGAGTACCTGCACATCAGGAACTGGGAGGGAGCCACCCTGGGGTTGTGGTCCGGGCAGAGAGCCGTCAGAGAGTACCTGGAGGTCAGGAACTGGGCAGGAGCCACCAGAGGCTACCCAAGGTTGGGGTCCTCATAGAGAGCCGCCAGAGAGTATCTGCATGTCAGGGACTGTCAGGCAGCCACCAGAGAGTACCTGGAGATTGGGTCTGGTAGAGAGCCACCAGAGAGTACCTGAAGGTTGGGCCCCTGGTAAAGCGCCACCAGAGAGTACCTGACAGTTGAGCCCTGTAGAGAGCTGCCAGAGAGTACCTGCAGGTCAGGGACTGGGAGGGAGTCACTGTAGAGGATCTTGGTTTGGGGTCCTGGTAAAGAGCCACCAGAGAGTTCCTAGGGGTTGGGCCCTGTGAAAGAGGCATCAGAGAGTACCTGGCAGTTCAGCCCTGGGAGGACACCCTTTTTTAATTTCCTCCAACCCAAGATGTTTGGACGTAGGTGCTGCTACATGGGTCTGCACACAGATCTATTTCTCCTCCACGCAAATACCAAGCATGTACGTTCCAAGTGCATACCCTCTGTAGATTTAGTGCTGACAGCACCATAGGCCCAAGCTGCGAGGGACCCCTGCACCACTGATAATGCACAGCCCTCCACTTCCCCAAGCCTGTAAGTGCTGCACTCAGCAGTACCCTTTGATTTAAGGGCCATTCAGCCAATGGTCTGTGCAACTATCTACTGGCCAGCACACAGGATTACACATGAACTACAGTTATAATCTCACACCTGTTGGGTTTCAAAACTTGCCCTACAATAAAGAAAAGCACAAAAGTTCAAAATTCTACTGTGGAATAAAGGAGCAGCCACCTAGTAGAGATGGTCTGGCGAAATGGACAAAACTCACAAAGCTGGCAAAATTCGCAAAATGCCAACTTTGCAAAGTTTTTGTCAGGCCAAGTGTCCCTTTTCCTATGCAATTTGATTGCAATTCACTTGCAAAGTGGCAATTTCACAGAAAAAGTGCCACTTTGCATAGAAAACTTTGAAAAACAGTGAAATTCAAGATTAGTGATGCCAATGAGAACCTCACAAAGTGATTCACAAAGTCAAATTTCGTAACTTTGCCGGATTTTCACTGTCAAAGTAAAACACAACATCTCTACCCTCGGGCTGACTAGTAGGAGATTCTTGTGGTCAGTCAGGTCAGTTACTCTGTCCGGGTTTAACTTTCTCTGACCCATAATTATTAGTGCAAAGACTGTCCAACCCCATGCATTCATGCCCTTTATACAGTGTCTTTCTCTAGAGAGAGACTGCCAGGACAGAACTTGCAAGCCTTGATGTTCTGTATAACCATGTTGCCCGTTACATCGTGGATGGCCCCTTGGTGAAGGTGCCATTGTGTTATACAAAGAGTCTGCAGTGGCTGAGCCTGTCAGATTGCAGGCAGCTACACTCGATACTTTTCATGTTTAAGTGCTATAATGAGAGGGTTCCTAGCTACATTGCAGAGCTGCTGGGACAAAGGATAGGTGGAGTGGGGGGCTGAGGTCGTCTCTGCTTATGACTACCTGCCACCAAAAATGAAGTCTCGGGTAGAGCAACAGTGCTTTCTATATGTGGGGCCAGTAACCCTGAATAGGCTTCTGGCTGATTTTAGATCTGTCTCTGGTCTCCGTGTCTCAAATAAAAGTATTCAGTGATGGTTCCGGGAGCTAGCAATGGTATCACAGCCATGCTGTATCCATACTGGATTATGCTCACTCCATTTAATTATTAAACTGAATCTGCCGTGATCAATTTGAATATTGTTGAAATCATGTCTTTTAGCAAGTAGCTCCTTTTGTCCTGAAGATTTGCATGTATTGATATTGATAACTAGATAATTTAACTGTTTTATATAATAGGGTATATGTAATATCATGTTCTTGGGCTCATATTTATATACTGTTTTAATTGCCAGATTTAATTACGCAGCAGCTACCACTTTATGTATGGGAAACCCTTGTAAATTACCTAGTGCTTAATGGTGTTGTTCATCCTTTTCTTTTTATAAGACTATATTCATTACTACTAGTACTACTACATAAAAAAAGGGATACAAAAAGGTAAGGCCCACCACTCATAATGGGACTGACTCCTGTGTGGTGGGGTAGTGTGTCCCTGTCGTTGAAAGGAGGGGACACTGAGAATTTCCCCAAGAAAATGGCTGTTAGCAAATGGCAAAAAGATGATTAGCACAAAAATGTTGAAAATCACTTCTTGGAGTTGGTTAGTGAGGTGTCAGTCACGATTCAAGTCACAGCTGTGGGAGGCATTATAGCGTAGTGGTTAAAAACCCTGAGCTGCAAACCTGGACACCTGGGTCTGCATCTCAGAGCTACCACTTGCATACTGTGTGACCATGAGCAAGTCACTTAACTTCCCTGTGCTCCCAGGATGCACCTGGAAACAAGCTTTGGCTTAGTGTGACTTATGTGATCAAAAATTGTAACAAACAAAAAAAAGTTTTGTTGTTAACTAGACAATACATAAGTAGATGGGCTTACAATGGGAAAGGAAAGTCTAGCTTTCTGAATGATTGAGGGGTTCTTCTTCTAGTATTCTAAATGATTTTTCCTGCAGAGCTGTAGTGCACACTACAAAGGAACACCCAACACAAACGGAGAGCACCAGAACTGGGACACAGTGTTACTTTGCTGAGTTATATATGATGACCAATCCATGTTCATTAGACAACATTATGGACTTGTTCTGTAAGGTTCCTGAGCCTGAGGAATGAGCCAAATATGAACATATATTGTACAAGGGCAAGAAAAAATCCTGGAACCTGATTGGTTGTCTGCCCTTGGAAACAGTAAGGTTATCTGAGCACAACTTCACTGTATTGATTTGTGATTGGATTTGTTGCTTCTACCTTTCAGAAACAAAGATATATTGCCACACTAAAAATCTATTAAAAACATTTTTTTTTTTTTTGATTTTGTATAACAACAAGCCATTGTATAATAGCAATAATGCACTCCAGGGTGTGGGTTGTGCTGGGATAACTTCACGCCTGGGACGTTGGATACACTCGGCCTGCAGCCTCATGCCCACCCACCCAGGCATGAGGTTATCCCAGCACAACCCACACCCTGTCATGCATTATTGCTTAATTCAGTGATCTGTCCCATATTTGCTGCAAAAAAGGATCGGCACACACATGCAAAATGTGATACAGATAAATTTATTTCAACAGGTGATCGACATAGACACTCTCTGAAATCTCTGAAAAAATGTGGATTTCATAACGTGTCTATATCGGTCACCTGTTGAAGTAAATTTATCTGTACCATATTTTGCCCGTGTGCGCTGATCCTTTTCTGCTGCAAATGAATTTCTAAGCCTTAGATCTGCTGTACCAAACATGTAGTACGCATTTTATTTTGTTTTCTAGCATCTGTCTGACATTTCCCTCCTCGCCAGAACTGAAGCCATGCCTGATAATGCACCTCTGTTTATATGGTTGCTGTTCTAGGACTCGCTTTCCCCTTTTGGACTCTGCTGTAAGAAAAATAGCAAAATGCCCTAATCAAAAAGGTTTTCAAATGTGGCCCTACATTTTCATGCTGTACTTCGTGACATATTCTGTCTCTCACTACCTTCTCCCCTCATTGCACATTGCAAGTTTTTGTATGCATCCTGTATTTATTCTAATATGTCTGTTGCTGTTCAAATTTGTAAACCTCTATAATAGGCATCTTACATAAGTGCTTCTTCATCTCGATTAGCCTTGAGCTCTGATGTACTATCCCTTGCCTGCGCAATTGCACCAGGGTCATGCCTGAAAAAGGCATTTGTTGCTGGTGCACAAACCCGGTCAACAATAAATAAATAATTGACACATTCTACATGTTTTATACCATATGTACTGCTGCCGCCCGTTGTGGCAGGCTATGCAATTCAACCAGCACTGGGCTACTCCATCCTGCCACACTGCCTGCCTAGGTCGTGTGTACACATGGAGTTCTTCACTTATTTCCTGTCGTTTTTATGTGAGTGTGTATACCTAAAAATAGCCAGAGTGGGGATCTGGAAGTAGTTAGGTACGATCTCCCGACTGCTGCTTTCCCGACTCCCAATGTCCTGTCCCCCGATCTCCCATTAACTGCTCTACCGACTACTATTTAATCCCGAATCTAGCATTCCCGACATGTTTATCTTTGCTGATTAACTGCTTCAAGACTGCATGAAATAAACGCTTTCAGGCTTACCTTCCGATTTCATTATTTTGTTCCCATGTTCGTTCCCATGTTCTGTAGACAGAATCTATGTGGCGCACAGCAAACACGTCATAGAGCTCAGTTCAATTCAGTTTCAGTTCAGGGGGAAACACAGAGCAGTTGACAGCTTCGTTTTCAGTGCAAATCACTTGCTGATTACCGTTAAAATCAAATTTTATTTAAATTTTTAAAATGAAAGTCCTGTACAATACTCGATTGTTGGATTCCAGAGTGCAGAGCGGAAGTAATGAGGTAATGATTTCTGTTATATATGCAGGTTGTGTGCAATTCCTCTTAAGTACTCAGTCACAGAACTTGCATGTCAGTCTTTTACAATGGAATCTATTTTTGTTTCTCTGACAATATATCTTTTCTTTTGAGGAGATTTGGGGAGCCCTTGGTTGATTTTTTTCTATCGTGCTAAAGAGTTAACAGTCACAGCAAAACTGATTTCGGGACACTGTTAGTGAGGAACTTCGTTCAGGCGGGTGAGTAAAGATTCGGGATTTCTTATTGCGGGAAAGTTACGCAGTCGGGAAATCGGAGTCGGGACTTTAAATGACGGAAGTTTAACAGTTGGGAAATCATACGGATCCCTCTGGAAGTAAGGAATAAACAAATGTTCAAGTCTGACAAGGTTTTTGGTCGATTGGCTTTTCTGTGGGAATTTGTGCCAGTTTCCATTTGTCAGCCCGGAATACACAACTGCGTAGTATAAGCAATAAGATGGGGCAGGGTGTAAAGTTTTGGGGGATGCCCGCATGCCCAAGGTGTAGTGAGGCCCAGTGCTGCAGGTGGAGAACCTTAAAAGCCCCTGGAAGTGCAGGCATCCTTTAACATCCCACACCTCAAAAGGTCTTATGGCACTTAGAAAATCAGCTTTTGCAGTAACCAAAAAAAATATGAGAGTATTTCAAAACATTTCAAGAACATGCTTTATATGTAAACTTGTCCATACTCATAGTGCTGTCTCTTTTTCTAGAGGGCTGTGTTGCTTGATAAACTTATACCTTGTGACTGCTGTCACCCTGTCAGGTTACAGGATTTATGTAGCCCATTTTCTAAATCTGTGACATGCACAAAGCTCTACAAAGCCTCAGATAAGGTGCAGTATTGCATGTTTCACATTTAAATTTGCCCTCATTGGCCGCCAGATGGCCCAGCGGTATCACATTGCACTACTGTGCAGATGACTCAAGTTCTGGAGCAAGCTTGGGTAACCGCATCAGAAAGTAGGCTGGACTGAGGCAGCTGCTGTGGGGCAGTGCATCTCAGACGGGGGTCGGTTAGCAGCGAATGCCAGTGCCATAGCAACCCCTGTGGCAGGGCCAGGGAGCTTCCTTCCACTGCAGGGTCAACTATGTCCGACCGAGGCCTAGCAGCTAAGCTCACATCAGGGATGCGGGGGGCCAATGTAAAGGGAGAAAAAAAACGCTTCTGTCTAAATGATGGTCTGAGCCATCGGGATTCTCCTGGGTCCTAGAGCCTGGCGTCACTGGATCCTACTCCACATAGTGAACTGCCTGGGGGGGGGGGGGATAGCCCTCTATCTGGAGCCTCTGCCACAGAGAGCAAGCCATGGGGGTAACTGGTGGTTACTGTGGTCCAGGGGAGCCAGAGGTTCTGGATCTGATGGGGTACATCCCTGGGATCAGGGTATATCCCTGGGGGACGGAGGTGGACTGGGGAGAAAAAAAAACTCTAGAAAAAAAATTATCCTTCTTCTACACAGTTTTTATGTTCCACATACTTATGGAATTCTTTCTAAACATACAGTACTCATTTTAACACCTGACCAAAGATATGATGCATCATGTTCTGACTATTTGAAACATTTAATTCCTTAAATTAAGGATATGCTACACTTTACAGTCACCCATTTCACATTTTAAGTAAGCCATAAGAGGTGATGGGCTGTGCATTGAACAGATCTGACTACACTCTCAGGGGCATAGTAAGATTGATTAAACAATTGGAAAAAAAAAGGCATGAGGTGGCAGGCCGAGTGCCTTTAGCCCCTGGAACTGTGGTCAGATCTGTTCATCGCTCACCTCCAGAGTGAATTATTGTGCTTATAAAAAGAGGAAACTTGTTGCACGAGTTTGAAAATTAAAATAGATATGTTGACGTGTGAAAAAAGTGTAACTATTTATTGTGATTTTATGTTAAAATAGTTCTTCCATCTAGTAGTTTTCATTTTGCTTTACAGAGATTTGTCCTATAGTAGTATCTGTAGTTGTAGTTTCAGTTTGGTACTGTAATTCATTGCATATTTCATTGTATTTGTCCTCACACACACAAACTGATATTTTGAATCAGAGGAGAACAACGTATGGCGAAAAAGAAAAGGTAGAAGCTCAAGAGTTTTTTTAATACTGTATTGTGAGAGTGAGTGAGGCAGCTCCTGTGTAGTACAGTCGAGAGAAAGAGTAAGTGAGACAGTGGCAGTACGAGGTACTGTGATAACAAGCCAGCTAATATAAGCAAACTGCACAAGAACACTTCAATGAGCCGCAAGTTTAATTTCAAATAGACTGTTGGGAGTTGGTGTGCTTTAAACTGTTCACTTTTAAATTTATGGTCTGAATGAAGCTGCTGCAGAGTACAAGAGCAGACAAATGCAGCTCAGCCTAACCACAATGTGAGGACAATGCTGTTTCATTTTAAAATTTGACATGTGCTGGCCGGCCCAGTTGCGCTGAGGGCTGAGGCGCTGGATGCTTTACTTCACACTATGCCGACGACCCATGTTCAGGAACGAGCACGGGCCGCTGGGGGTTGGCAGGGTTGGAGAAGGATTGAGCATCCGGAGGACTGCTCTCCTTCTCTGGGGAGGGGGGACATCAGTGGTCGGCACGTGGCTGGCCCCTAGTGGAGACTGGGGGGCAGTGTGCCAATGCTGTAGCAAGCGGGGCAGGAGGGGGCAGACGCTGGGTGGAGCACGTGTGGATGCGTGCACTCTCCTCCCACTGCCGTCATTGTACGCCCCTCCAGAACCACCACAAGGAAAATTCTCGGCAGCATGAAGGCTGCCCCGACAGCACTGCCACAGTCACGCACAAGTCAGCTTTCTCCTGGGTCCACCCTCCTGGTCTCCTCAGTGGTGGGGTAAGTACCCGCTGCAATGCAGCCAGAGGGAGTTGTGATGAGGAGGTCTGAGCTCTGTCTGCGACCAGAGCAGCAGCTGTGAAGGTTGGCTGGAAGGAGGATGGGAACCAAAGGCACAACCTCCCCCCCCCCAGTCGAGGAACTAAATAAATAAAATAAAAAAATAAAAAAATGTTAACATGTGCAGCAGGTTTATCTATATTGTGTACTGTTGAAATACAGACTGTTTAGTGTAGAATTACCTATTTGTGTAGTTGTAGTGTCCGTTTTTGTAGTTGTGGACAACATAGATTATCTTGGTTGAACTGGGGAAAACATTTAAATTTTTTTTTTAAATCAAGGTGTTTATGCTTCCAGACCATGTCTGGGTGCGCTCCCTTTAGTCGGCGACACCAACCCCTCCATCAGCCACTATTTCCCTGGCTTACCTGACAGAAGTATACCTCCAAGGATCTTCCCCCTGGGGTGGGATCAGGAAAGGAGAGTCTGTCTTCCTCCGCTGAAGCACAATCCAGCATTCACCGCAGGTGCTGGTGGTGGGGCGGATGGAGGTGAAGTGAGCAGGCGTCATATGCCCCTGCCATGCCATTATTTTCCACCTGCTTTTCTCCCTAGCCTGAGGTTGTGGCTATGAAGGGTGCATGTGTGTGGAGGTGCACACACACTTTAGCCCAATTTCTCCTCCCCCCTCCCTGACATAACATCAGCCTCCGGTCGGCCCTGTTCTGATACCCAGCCTCGACTAGGTGTCAGCCAAGACTGGGACAACTTTAGAACCCTCCCTGGGAGAGGAGAGCTGCCATACAACATATTCAGTCCTGCCGTCCTGCTCCCCGTGAGCCCTCAGCACCCAGGCTTACTTTAACCTGGGTTGCCAGCATGGCGTGAGGTAAGGTGATGTAACAGCGCCACAGCCCTCAACGATACCAGGCCCACAAAGAATTTACATTTTAAGATTTGTTTTATAAAATGGCAAGAAAAAAAGTCTAGAACCTTCATTGGCTGAGAGATGTCACCTGACTGTGCATTTAAGTCTCTATAAATGCATGGTCAGGTGCTGAATCACATTTTCCTCCCCCCAAAAAGGTACTTAGAGCCATTTTATAGGTATAATAAGCCCATCCAGGGTGTTTATCATAGAATTTTATGAAATGGGCACCTAAAATGAAGAGTTCTGATTGGATGACACCCATGACATGACCATGTGGCGATCTAGCTCATAGTATGATCATACTGGTACTTATCCTTGTCACAAAACAGTACACCAGTAGATTTAAAAAACGTTCTTTCTTTTCTTTTCTTTTATTTGTTTAACGGGTAAGCACAACTGGACATTGAGTCCTTTTACAGGTGTGACCCACACAAATAGACATAATAAATACATTCAACACAGACAGCAAATAGTATAGGAATGAAATTCCACTTCAATATTCATATCACGTGTAAAATCAATTAAAACAATTACATTCTTGTAATGATTTATAATATAGTACAAAAATAATGAATGTGAGAAAGCAGTATAAGTAGACAAACCCCTAGTAACAGCAGGAATAAAATTCCAATTAGAAGGTGCTACTGTATATAAGAAAAGTCCCTTTGACCACAAGAGGTTTTCCTTAAAGGGGGACATCAAGGCAAACCCACCCACCCTAGCCCTAGTTAATCTACCCAAGTCCTGACACTGCAATAATTTACAAAGACTAAGTGGCTCTCCTAACTATAGAATTCTATACTCAAACCTGGCCACAATATATTTGTAGTTATAATGAATTGAGAGCCATCCCATTCTTTCCAGAACTATGCAACGATGGGTAGCACGAGGTAAAGACAGTGCAAATTGCCTGGCCCGGTGGCACTGAGGGTTGAGGCGCTGGACACCACACCTCATGCCATGCCGGCAACCCGGGTTCGGGAATGAGCCCAGACCACCGGGGGTCGGTAGGGGGGGAGAGAGAGGATCGAGTGTCTGAAGCACTGCTCTCCTCTCTTGGGGAAGGATGCAGGGGCAGCCCGGCGTGGCAGCGGCCCCCAGTGGAGACCGGCAGCACTGCTATGCACAAGGGCTGACAAGCAAAGGGAAGACGTCGTGCAGCTACCTTCCAGACGTGGGTGGGAGCACCCACATCGCAGGCTGGGTGGCATTGCACGTCCCACATTGGGGGCATAAACACCACGGAAAAACCCCTCCGGTCCGGATAGGCGATGGCCCTCCCAGAGCCGTGCCACCACATGCCCAACACTGGAGCCCTGCCACCGCCACTTCAATCTCCTTGGGCCCTATGTCCCTCCCAGGGGCTCAGGGTGAAAGTAATGACCTTGAGGATGGCGGGGTTCACAGTGGGCGGTAGAGCGGCACCGGCCAGCGGAGAGGTTTGAGAGAGTTCCAGAGCCGAGGGAGATAGAATCGTAAAAAAAAAAAAGACAGTGCAAATTTACCCAGTGTCTGCAACAAAACAGATTTTTTTAACACAGACTTTGCAGAAACATTATCAGTAATCAGAGATGCGTAGGTAACAATTGGCAAGAGGCACTGTTTAACAATAACCATTCTAGCTTTGTCAGTCATAAAAGACCTAAGCCTATACAACATACCTAACTTACTATGAATTTTAGAACGAACACTACTCAAATGAAAATCAAAGCTTAACATCTGATCTAATATGACACCCAGATATTTAAATGTGTCCACATTCTCAAAACATCACCACTGAGAACTTCAATATGAAGACACACCCCTAAAGTTTTTAATCTAGAGGATGAACCAAAAACCATGGCTTTTGTTTTCCTTATGTTCAAAACTAATTGATTTACATTTAACCAATGCTGAAAGTTACCCATCTCTCTGGAAAGAATAGAGTTTAGCTCATCAGTTGATTTACCTTGTGCATATACCACGGCATCGTTAGCATAAAGCGTAAGACCCAAGTCTTTCATCGCAGTCGAAATCCCATCAAAATACAAAGAAAATAAAACAGGACCCAATATGGAACCCTGAGGTACTCCATATTTAACTTCAAGTTTCCCTGAGACATATCCCCTATATTTCACCATTTGAAACCTATTTTGTAAATAATCTGAAAACCACATTAGAGCAGGTTGGCCTATACCTAATGTACTTAATCTTTTCACCAGTAAATCATGACTGACCAGACCAAATGCTCTGGTCAAGTCCACGAACGCGACCCCAGTCAGACAGACTTGTTTGTCAGACATTTTTTCCCCGTCGCTAAGCGCGGTCACTGTAGTTTTCAAACCAAGTACCCACAGTAGACCAGTTTTATAATACACAGTTATTATCTCCCCCAGTAGACTCTTATTCATTGTTTAAAGACACTTTTCGGACGATTTTTGCCTCGCACTCACACTCATGCTCGCATTTTAAACTGCAGTACCATTTCAGTCCCACTTTTCCTCCAGTATTTAACATAGCAATGTAATTAAAAAAAAGAGTTTAACCTGTGTATTTATCCTCCTGCTGATGATGGTGATGCTCAGGGGGTGGGGACCCCCACTCCAGTTCTGCTCTTCAGGAAGTACAGTAGTAAATGAAGCTCTACACTGCCGCTGCCACAAATCTTCCAAGCAACTGCAACAAAAGTACCGAGTCACTCTCACACGCTCTATCTCCTGAATAATCGTTGCTCTGTCTGTCTCCCTCCCACCAAAGACATTTTTCACACACTGAGCCTTCCACTAACTACCAGACCTCAAATAAACACAAGGCAGCACTGCAGGAAAAAACTACAACTATAGATAGTGCACTGAGTCAAAATGCCCAACTCACACCTTTAATTACAAACAAGTCCCAGTAGGTCGAAGCATTATTTTAAGTAAAAATCGCACATTAATCCTAACTTGTATAATTGTTAAAAGAACTTATTTTAAGTGGGAACTGTCAGCATTCACTTGGCAAAAACATGAGACCTGTAGGTCCTAATTAGGTAAAACACACTGGTGGTAATTTTTCTAAATAGCTTTACAGGTTGTTATTTACACCAGGGGTCTGGGTTCAAGTCCTGGTGTGGTACCAATCGACCGAGGAAAGCACTTTGCTCGGTTAATCAGTAATGGAGCTGGAAGCGCAAACATGTGCTGTATATCTTTTAATATTTTCTAACAGCTGTACCATCAAATGGGAGTCCCCCGCGGCTTAGCCCATCAGTCGTGTCATCAAAGAGCTTGACGTGGGGGATTCCAGAATAGTAATGGTGGGCAGAGAGTCACAAGATCAACCAGATAAATTACAAATAACAGCTTTCAGATAACTTTCTCAGTACAGTAAAGCCACTGTGAGGCAATTTTTAAATCATGATGGAAATGTGAAAGGAAAAGTGTGACTCCACTGGGACTTGAACCCAGGCCCCTGGCATAAATAACAGTTTTGTAAGTTATTTAAAAAAAATTACCACCAATGTGTTTTACCTAATCAGGACCTATAGGTCCCATGTTTTGCCAGGGGAATGCTGACAGTTCCCCTTTAAATAAGTTATTTTACCAATTATACAAATTATGATTAATGTGGGATTTTTACTTAAAATCGTGACTCTGTAATCATAATGGTGGACACAGGGTTGCAGGATCAGCCAGATAAATTAAAAATAATAGCACTGTAAGTTATTTTAAAAAATTACCCCAGTGCGATGTACCTAATCGGAACCTAAAGGGCCTTAGTTTTTGCTGGGGGAATGCTGACATTTCCTCTTTAATAATTATACATTCTTAACACTAAAAGCCCATTTTATAAGCTCAATATCACACATCAAGATGTTCATTATGCTAGATCGCCACATTTCCTTGATGGTTAAAGGCACTCAGCCTGTGGCCTCATACCTCACAACACACTTGAGGCATGCAGTGATCTAGCATAATGTACATGCTGTCATGGGTTATTGCTAGCTTAATGCACTTCCTAGGGACATGCATTAAAATCATATAATGCACACCCTATTGTGGCTTATTACTTTCTTGTAGTGCATTATCGTTCTGAGTACTTGTTTTTACCAGTGCATTAGACAGATCTGATACACAGATAACAAGCAATCAAAATACAGGATTTCTCTCCCCATTTCATAATGGTGCATATTATATATTTTAATGTTGATGGATTGAGAGGTTTTCTATGGCTACACATGAAACATAATTTTGGACTATGCAGGTTAAATATTTGGTGGTCATACAGGCTGTCATTTTTACTGTTGAGAGGCATCTCTTTGGAAGTAAAGAGAGACCTACTGGTACTTAGTGTAAAGGCTTTTCTAAGTTAGGGTATAGGGCATCTGCCTAACCATCTGTCTGTATGTCTTTCACCCTATCTGCTGGAGCAGTAAATGGTTATGTATTCCCAATGATGCATTGTGACACCTGCTGTCCTCATTGGAGCCCATCAGTCCTGAACTTCCAGAAGTGAGGACTGCAGCAAATTCCAGTGGATGCCACAAGCACTGCTGCTGCTGCCTCTCCATGTCATCTGTTATGTATGGTCTGTCAGGAGCCACTTCCCTCCTCCTTGTACCTTTGCAATTACCGTAGTTGCACATTGTGGTCTTTCTACCCACTACTTCATTTCCAGAAGTATTGAAAATTGTGTTTCATTCTGAAGTATTTAGCCATGAGGACCACTAGGAGAGACATTCACTGTTCTGCACTCCCGATTGAAAGACAATCTTCAAAGTTCCCGAAAGTGAAACATCATCCTCATAGGCCATAATATGTATTTAATTACAGAGTTACATGGGGAGGGTGGAGACTTGGTCATCTGGGTAGCTGACATGGGGTGCTGGACCTGAACTTTTTTTTTCCATAAAGATTTTTATTTTCCTAGCCACATTGTTGATCAGGGATATAACCTGGCTTTAGGGATATACTCTGTTTGGGCCTGTGTCCCCTGGCCTCCCCCAGCCCATGACATCCCACCACTTACCCCCATGGCTCTGCCCTCCATGGCATGAGCTCCAGTGGGAAGTGCTGTCCTCATCCCAAGATGGTCCTTCTTGTGGGCAAGGATCCAGTGCCGGCAGGTACTAATACCCAGGGGAGTCAGGAGCCCAGACCATCATTTAGAGGGCCATGGGTTTTCTCCTTGTTCTGGAGCCTCCTTCCTCCACGACGTAAGTGTAGCCTCCTGTCAGCCTCACTTACTTGCGGCATGTCCCCTACAGCAGGAACAAGCTCCCTAGTCCAGTTGCATGGGCTGTTATGATGCTGGGGCTTCTGGTCAACCTTTCCTGGCTGAGGCACGCTGCCACATGGGAGCTACTCCAGCCTGGCTTGCCTCCAATGCAACCATCTAGGTTTGCTCCTGAACCCAGGCTGTCTTCATGGCAATGTGACCTCTCTGCCTACTGGACCATCGGGGAGGCCTGGATTTGAATTCTTGAACTAAAATGAAAAATAGGTAGGCATGCAGCTGCCATCAGACTGAGCGACTGCACCTCACGTGAGCTCCTTCTGCAGGAATATATGTAGCCAGTACTGTATTTCAACTTTTTATACCTAAAACATCTGAGCACTGAGTCTGTTTGACAACTGATTGGGGGTGCACGTTTGGACACTGAGACTGTTTCATCAGTTATTGAATAAAACCCACACAGGTGATTTATTATTCAAAAGGGGAATAAGCATTTGTGGCAGCTGCACAAACTCTGTATCCTTCTTTGTCAGATTCAACATATATAATAAGCATAAAGCCTATGGGCAGTGGCCTATACAGTTACCATAGCAGGACTGCCTTTGGGGTACAGCGTTAAAGGCTGCAATGTTTGTTCTGCACCATCTCGCTGCATGTTGCAGCTGGAAATTAAAGTTGTAACCTTGTAACTAATGTGATGTCTTACCTGCAGTTTACAACTCTTACGTTTACCAGTTCTAGTAAATCTAAAAGTAATTGACTGGCCTGGGGGTGCTGAGGGTTCAGGTGCTGGACGACGTACCTTGTGCCACACCGGTGACCAGGGTTTGGACACAAACATGCGTTGTCAGGAGTCGGCTAGGGTGGGAGAGGATAGAGCATCTGGAGGACTGCTCTCTTCTCCCAGGGAGGGAGGGTTTCAGTGCCTGATGTTAGCCTGGTCCCTAGTGTTGGCTGTGGGGAAGGCAACCAGGGACTGAGAAATGGGGGCATGGCACCTGCCAACGTTCCATGTACAGATACGTTCGAGGAGACATCTGGGCAGGCATTGCATGTACACTCCTCAGGGAAGAAAGTGGAAAAATGGATTTCTGAATTGCTACCGACTCCCAGTTACCTGGTAGCCCTGAACTCCAGTGAGCACCCAGGCCATGTTGCCACTGCACAAAATTAAAACCTGCAGGAAAATCGGGGGCAACAGGGCTGGAGTGGTTGGTGTCTGGAGGGCTGCTTAGGGCCAGGAGGAGAAACAGTAACTGCAAAAAAAAAATTAAAAATCTTAATGTAATTAGCCTATAGCAGGGCTTAATGTCCTTAGCTATGTCATCACTCTGTATACAAGAACTGTCATGAGATTTGACTTTAGTGGTCATTTAGATATGTTTAATTTGGACTTAACCTAACCTAACCTAAACAATAGCTCCTTCCTGCCATTTTCCTTGACAGCAGTGAGCTAACTGAGATTTAACTTTATTGATAGTGAAAAGACAAATGTTCGGGGACAGTAAAAAATTATTCAAGGATGATATAGGGAAGCAAGCAACCAAAGCTGTTACATGACTGTATCACTTCCTACAGTATCACATTTCATTAAGTGGTTAGGAATCATTACCATGTGTACTTACTGTATAAGTGTTGTAACAAAAGGAATAATGGCAGGTATTGTAAGGAAGTAGCATTTTAATTCTACAAAAATTCTATAAATCCCATTTCTTAGGTCTCTATGTTTTTGTCTCCCAGATGAGATGGACCACTCCCCGATTATGCATCCTGAGTACCTGGTATCGGGGGCGAGAACCCCACCAGTAAGAAGGAACAGCAAACTGGCAACACTGGGAAGGATTTTCAAACCCTGGAAATGGAGAAAAAAGAAAAATGAGAAGTTGAAGCAAACATCCTCAGGTAAGACAGTAAAGCTGAATGAACTTCTCGTGTGCATTTATGTAGCTGTTGATATTAACACACACACACACACACACACACACACACACACACACACACTGTACCAACCTAAGCTGGCCTAGTGGAACTGTGGGTTATAGCACTGGACGCAACACTACCAGCCACACCAGTTGCCCAGGTTCGGGAATTGACCAGGGTCGCTCTGGTGGCCATCCAGGAGAGAGAGGATTGAGCGTCCCATGATCCCCTTGGGTTTTGGGGGGGGGGTTCTGGGTCACTACCTCTTGGCTGCCATCTGGTGAAAGCCGAATGTGACAGTGAGAACAACATGAAAGGAGGCGGGCATTAGCAGACATAAGCGCATGCATGCCAATGCACATGTGCATGTGTGCATATCGTCGCATGCCAATGCCCTGGGGAAACCAAAAAAATATCCGGAGGAAAACGCCCTAGCCCACTTAACACCTTCTGCAGGCACCATATGATTCCATGAGGCAGGCCACATTAGTGGTTAACCTGTAAGTTCCCAAGATGGGTCAGTGATGGAGCTGGGGGGATGCCGCTGAGACCAGCGATGCAGGGAACTTAAGTATGTATCAAAAAAAGTACCGATCTAATCGTTTATACTTGGTTATGGAAGTACAAAAGGGTCAAAATGGATACAATTTAGCTGTGATCTTTTTTCTTTGTTTGGTGCCACGTGATTTTTAAAATCTTTTTCTAAGCTCACAATTGTACTTTTGTGGCCGCTTTTAAAAAAAATGCTATTCTTGTGGCAAAAAAATGAGGCGTAATATATTTTTAGTACGTACTGTATCTGATTTCCAGTGCATAATTTCACCTTTCTTTCTTAGTTTTTCAATTATTCTCAGAAGTTAATTTTAAACTTAGACTAAATAAGTTCCTTTATTTTAATCCTTTGTTTGCTCCCTGTCACTGCCCCAGCCCTCAGATGGACCACCCCCATCCCAATGCATCTCTGGTGTTTACCCCTCAAAGCCCCCTTGGGTTAGGCCCCCTGGTGGCAGGTCTGGCCACAACAAAGCAATATTGCCTGCCCCTCCTGAGTGTGGGAGCAGGAGAGGTATCTGGTGAAGGGGCAGCCAGTAGGGGGCGTTGGGGCCCGATCACTCCAGGATCATCCTGCAGGCAGCAGGGTTTTCCCTTTCATTTCCATCCACTCCCTGGGACATCAGCACACACATGGGGCACTGAGTACATGAACGCAATACATTATGTATGACACCAGGCTGAGCGTTCCCCCTCACCAGCAGTACCTCTGCTATACTGCCACCTGTGGTTACCCTGGCAGCAGTAGAGTGGCGACAGCAGCGACCCTTCCTCCCCAGAAAAGAGCATCCTCTGTGATGCTCAAACCTCCTCCCCATCAGCTGTCCCTCGATGACCCGGGCTTGTTCCTGACTCCAGGTTGCCAGGCCCTGTGAGCCCTAGCTCTACCACTACACCAATGAGCTGACCAACTAGGTACAATTCAGTTGACAAACAATATCACTGGATATCAGATCTGAATAATGAAGGGGGCAGTACGCTTCTTTGTACAGTTTTAGAATGGCATGGTTTTAAGTGCCCTGAGGCTATGGGTCAAACCGAATGAACCATTTGATTTCATCCTGTAGATCCTGTACTGGTATTCTTATGTTAAGTTCTCCACAGCCAGGTATGCTGGCACCTACTAGGGCAGTCAAGTGAATTCTGGTGCTCTGGGCCTGCCGATGAGATCCTATTGAAGGTAGGGAAAATGGGCAGATTGGGTGGGCCAAGTGGCCCTTATCTGCCATCAGATTCCATGTTTCTATTTTTCTGTTGATCTTGAGATACCAAATGGCAAGAATTTCCTTCTGAGTGACACGGCAGGGCAAGTTTCATTGTCCAGCAGCACGGAACTTGGCCAGGATTCACAGTTCTGGCAATGCAATGGGAACTTGATCAATTGTTGGTTCTTTTTCCTCACTAAAGCTGTATGCATGTATGTATGTAGAATTATTTCCAAACATCCCAGTACATCGTATTTTGACAAAAGTGGCAGTACCAAACAAGAGATATTATTAGAATTATGCTGTGTAGCATCTTCTGAAATCTCACCAGCCAACAGTTATGATAAATTACTTTAATAGTTAAGAGGTAACTTTTTCGATAAGGGTCTGTGGTGGATGGAACAATGAAATCTTCCAAATGCTTTCACCCATTGGTGCAGCGGTAGCACTGCTGCTTGTAATAGCAGCAACCTGGGTTCAAGAATGAACCTGGGTGCCGGCCCAGTGGTGCTGAGGGTTGAGGCGCTGCACGCCACACATCATGCCACGCTGGTGACCCAGGTTCGGGAACGCACCCGGGTCGGCAGAGTTCGGCCGGGAGGGATAGGATTGAATGTCCAGAGGACTGCTTTCCTATTCCAGGGAGGGATGAGGGTGACCACTGCTCTGTAGCAGCCCCCGATGGAGGTCCGGTGCTCTGCAGGTAGCGGTGTACAGATGGGTGGAATGCGGTGGACATCAGCACGTAGTGCTCTAGATATCATTGCATGTCCACACTCCAATGGGGTCACAAGAAAAGAGGAAAAAGGCTGGGAGTGATCGAGCAACTTGATGGCCACGCTCGCACTGCCCAGAGGTCTGTCATGGAATCACGCTGGGGGTCTGGTACCAGCACAGCACTAAGAGGCATAAGGGGAGTCTCCCGGAGGGTAGGGGCATGGCCGCACTGGACCCCATCATGCGAGTGAGCCTGCTGCCCTCCGGGCGCTGGGAACTTGCAGCTGGATGCCCCCGTCAGTCCAGCCACAGAAGGCAGAAAGATAAAGTCATGATAAAAAAAAAGAATGAACCTCTGTCATCAAGGGGAGGAGGACTGAGCATACGTATGGACACTGTCCTCTGGGGGAGGGTAGGAGGCTCTGGTGCAATACTGGATACCCTTAGGGGACAGTACACACTGAGTGGCATACTGGGTAGGGGACCTTGACTTGACACACTACACATGCTTGCATGCATGGAGTTTGCAAAACCCCAGTGTCAGCATCCCATGGAATCAGGACAAAACTGGTAATCCCCAAACAGGGCAGGATGGTTCCCTGACCTCTGATCCCTTTCAAGCTCAGCACTGGTGACATGGACCTCCCCTGAATCTACAGCAGCTGGGGACCCTGCTGTCCCCAATTCATGGATAAAGTCATGTGGAAATTGGGGTTAATTGGTAAGTCTGCAGGAAGCCAAGTGATGGGCCTGGGGGAGCTGAACCAGAAGGGAGCATTGTCGGAAGTCAAGGGGATAAAGAGATTAAAGAAAAAAAACTTCCTAATGCTTCACTTGGAAATCTATTTGGAACTCTGTATGTAAACTCTTCTTGTCTGACAGCATAAAGAGCTGCTTACACCTCAGGGGAAAATGTTAAAAGAACAAAATATTTACATTTAGGTACAATTCAGCTTGTATTTCATATATTTCTTATATTGTCTGTGTATTTCTCTTCTCCATTAGTTATTACTAAGGGATTGTGCCGCAAACTAGGATCTTAATCCCTTACATTTCATCTGCCCCTGCTGCTTGTTTCCTACTAGAAGTCACAAGCCTCTGTTGTGACATCACAATCTGTTGCCATGGAAATCACTGTGATGTCAAAAGCCGAATATATCTCAAGTGTGGAATAAGCAACAGAAACAGATGAACTCCCAAGGAGAAAAATCCTGTTTTCATTCCAGTCACCTTAGTAATAAATAATGGTGTGTAAGAATACAGAACTAATGCGAAATCTAACCTGAATTTTTTCATATAGCTTTTTACCTCTTTGGGTGGTTTGTCAATCCTGTCCCCATCTCTCCCAGACCTACCTAGACCTGGTTCCCCCATGGCTTTCCCCCTTGGCAGGGCTGGAGGAAGGACAGCCACCCCCCCCCCCCGAGTACATATTCAGATGCCCCAGAGTTGGTGGTGTGGGTCGGGGGAGATGCGCAAGGTGTCATGTAGCCCACGGGCCCCCACTTCCATTCTCTCCCCAGTCCCCTGGCCACTGTGGCATAAGTGCATGCATGTGGAGGCACACACACTACAGAATCAGAGACCCTCCCACTAAGCCACTTGTGCCTGCCCTGCCCTACCACCGAGCCTCCACCTGGTGAGAGTCAGAGGCTAAGACAGCTTGCCACCCCTCCCACGGGAGAGTAGAACAACCCCTGGGATACTTGATCCTCTCCCTCATGGTCGATCCCCAGCAACCTGAGTCCATTCCAGAACCCGGGATGCTGGCAGGGTGACAGGTGAGGTGCCGGCGCCTCAGCCCTCCACATCAGTGGGCTGGCCATATAATCTGAATTTTGTATCAGTGTAATGTCTTTTGAAGTTCTCCTGGAGGCATTCACTGCTCTTTAAAACCCATTCAGTTTTGAATTTTCAATCATTTTATACTGTACATTTTACAAATGACATAAAATCACATTGTCAGGCTGACCTAGGGTGCAGTGGCTGTGCAACAAGGTACCACCTGGCAGACCGAGGCTGCTATGACTCATCACCTGGGAGACTGGGGTAGCAGTGAGCCACCACTTGGGAGACTGGGGTAGCAATGAGCTGCCACCTGGGAGACTGAGGTTGCAATGAGCTGTCCCCTGGGAGACTGGGGTAGCAATGAACCACCACCTGAGAGATGGGGATTGCAATGAGCCACCAACTGGGAGACCGGGGTTGCAACAAGCCACCACCTGGGAGACCAGGGTTGCAATGAGCCACCACTGGGAGACCGGGGTAGCAATGAGCCGGCACCTGGGAGACTGGGGTAGCAATGAGCTGCCAACTGGGAGATGGGGGTTGCAGTGAGCCACCACTGGGAGACAAGGGTTGCAGTGAGCCACCACCTGGGAGAACGGGGTAGCAAAGAATCACCACCTGGGAGAACAGGGTTGCAGTGAGCTGTCACCGGGGAGACCGGGGTAGCAATGAGCCACCACTGGGAGACCAGGGTTGCAATGCACCACCACCTGGGAGACCGGGGTTGCAATCAGCTACCACCTGGGAGACCGGGGTTAGAATAAGCTGCCACCTGGGGGACCAGGGTTGCAATGAGCCACCACCTGGCAGACCGAGGCTGCTATGACTCACCACCTGGGAGACCGGGGTTGCAGTGAGCCACCACCTGGGAGACTGGGGTTGCAATGATCCACCACTGGCAGACTGGGGTTGCAGTGAGCTATCACCTGGGAGAATGGGGTAGCAATGAGTCGCCACCTGGGAGAACAGGGTTGCAGTGAGCTGTCACCGGGGAGACTGGGGTAGCAATGAGCCACCACTGGGAGACTAGGGTTGCAATGGACCACCACCTGGGAGACTGGGGTTACAATTAGCCACCACTTGGGAGACCAGGTTTAGAATAAGCTGCCACCTGGGGGACCGGGTTTAGAATAAGCTGCCACCTGGGGGACCGGGTTTAGAATAAGCTACCACCTGGGGGACCAGGGTTGCAATGAGCCACCACCTGGGAGACCGAGGTTGCAATGAGTCACCACGGGGAGACTGGAGTTTGCTTGTGAGCTCCACATTCCCACTCTGGGTCTGGCTGTGAGTTGAGCACATTATGGAGGTGATGCGCTCCTGCTACCAGGGTTGGGGGGCACTGGCTGCCCATCATTTGAGCATTCCATTTTGGCCAACCAAGGAGAGGCATTGGTGTTTACTGTGAACTTACTAGTCATTTTCCTTCCCTCCCAGCCATAGGAACGATGCAGATATGGCAGCCTCACCTGTTGAGGTGGCTGGACCAGGGGAATTATGGGGAAAAATTGGGGGATACAAATAATATCAGATATATACCACCCAGCCGGCCTGGTGGCACTGAGGGTTGAGGCGCTGGACACCACACCTTGCACCACGCCGGTGACCTGGGTTGGGGAACAAGCCCGGATCGTCAGCGGTCAGTGGGGAGGACTAGGATTGAGCGTATGCAGACAGCTCTCCCTAGTCCTGGGGTGGAGTTAAGGGGCTTACCCGCACTGCGGCGGCCCCTGGGGACACCTGGAGGCACTGCAGAAGCAGGTGTCAGCAGAGGGGGAGCGCAGCGGACGTCTGCACATCAGTGCATGGACGTCATTGCACGTCTGTGCTCCATCGGGGACCTACTGGAGGAAAAAGGCTGGGCATGACCAAAGCAGCTTGATGGCTGCACCCTGTGGTGCCAGGAGGACTGTCGGTAGATCGTGCTGGGAGATCAGGCTGGCTCGGCTGGGCAGGGGCAGGGGCCCTCTCCACTTGGATGGCGTGGCGTGCGGACCCCCATCATGCAAGTGAGCCTGCTGCTCTCCCGGCGGGCAGGGCCAGTGGCTGGATGCCCCTGCCAGTAAGTCGCCACAGCAAGCATACAAATTGTGATATGATAAAAAGATATATACCACCCATAAGAACAACAAAAAGGAGCATGCTAAATACAATGTAAGAGGGGGATGCACAACTAACATATTGGTTTGAAATCGAAAGTAATCTTAATCCAGTTTTGAAACTAGAAGAGGGGTTTAAATACCTGAGGTGTGTATGTTAGAAGAGTTGTCACAATAAGTAGTTACAAAGGTAATGTACTTGTTCCATTGTTTCAGTTGGTGGTTACTGCTAAACAGTAACCATGAGCAGGTGTGTCCTTAAGTAAATCACCACCTTTTTATTAGTAACGCACATATAATGTCCTATATTTTTAATGCAGTGATCCCATTTCCCTTGCTGGTAATATGCAACAGGAAATGGAGCTGAAGTGGTTGACTCTGCCTTGCTGATGCCATCTCATGAAGGTGCTTTGCAATGGACTGGTATGAGAGTCTGCTATATCAGGGCTCATTTATCCTCTTTTACTTTTGTAAAAAATATTCTTAATCAGAGGTATCAAAACATAGATGAATGTAGCAGAAAAAAGATCTGGGGCTTGATTCACAAAGGGTGACGCCGAGCTTGCATCAAGCCTTGTAACAAACTTGTTTTGTGACGCAGCTGTACCAAATACTTTGCCACAAACTGCGCCTGATTCAAGAAGATTGGGCACATTTGTGAAACTTTCTCCTAATTTATGGCAAATATTTGTCGCAAGCCCTGTGAAAAGGGTACCCGAGATTGCCACAAGTTGAACCAGAAAAAGCTGGTCTAACTTGCAACAATTGGCACGTGGGATCGAGAACCTCTATTGCCAGTGGGGAATGCTGCAAGCCCTATGCACCATATGTTTGGCACACTAGGGGCTTGCGGCATTCCCGGGAATTTCATGAATCGAGTCCTTTGACTCCATTAAGTCTGCCTTGATGACCTGTTTAATTTACTCTGCCCCAGAATGCCAGCAAGGATGGATCTTGTTTGTGAAAATGTTTTGCATTTGCAAACGGACCAATGATTTCCCCTCTGGCTGGGCATTTGAATTCCCCCTTTTGCAGTGTCAGTGGCTCGGTAGGTTGTATGCTCACCTCTGGTCTGTAGGATCTGAAGATCATGAGTTCTAGTCCCACACCAAGAACTTGGGATAAAACCAACGCTGACATTGTAGTGCAGCACTGGGGGCGATAAACTGTTCAGGTGCTGTCCTTCAGCTCAGAAGTTAAATCAGGGTCTCTTCTTCCCATCTGTGGTGGCTGTCCAGGTGACAGTTAAAGACCCCGTGGCAGTTATTGAAGAAGTAGATGATTTTCCTCCGTGTCTTTCCAAACAGTCCCCATGTCAGTAAAGCAGAATCGTGTAACACCCCCAACGCCACCAACAACACTCCGAAGGTCACACTTCAAAACCAGCTGTCACAGCTCAGACAGCGTATCCTGGTCAAAAATTGTAAATAATAAATATATATATATATATATCTTTGTAAAGTTCAGTAGAGTTCAAGCAAATATATAATATAGGTGCATATTCTATAGAAGCAATAACTAATGAGTTGTTCCATTTAGAGGTTCATCAATTTTCTGTATAACTTTCACGGTTTCCATTCCTATCAAACACTGCCTTGATTTAATAGAGAAAAAACTATATCTTTCTACCTGGATTGACGACTGGAGTAACTTTGCTGCCATGTTTATTTGCCAAACAATCCAGTTCCTGGGATATTTCCTTAATGTTCTATATTAAAACACACACACACACACACCCTGTTTGATAAATGCATAGGATTCAGATATTCAGTGCAGAAAATTCGTATTCACTTACATCACAAGCTGCTAAGTGCTGGGCATGTCACCCCAGGTACATCTACAACAACCTGCACAGAACCAGCCAATGCCATTTTGCACCAAACATGTCACTTTTCAAGTCTGGCACAAAACGGCATCAGCTGGATATGTCCAGCACATTCTGGTGGTTCTTACTTCGTTTTAGCTTTACGCACCTCTGTGCAGAGGGTGACCCCTTCTTTGGTGTGTCCTTCCTATATGAAGTTACTTTGATCCTTTACTGAAAACAGTCTTGTCATATAATTGAGTCTATCACAGGCATTGACACCTAATGACAGGCTACAACATCTTACGGCAGTGCTAAAAATGGCAGTCGATATACGACGTGCTTCAGTTCAACACTACATACTTAGTTGCATTTTATTGGCATTTGTGTTCCCAAATAGCCAGTGTCTTTTATCTTCTTCCCATATTAATTTGGTCTGTGTTGAAACGTAAGACATAGAAACATAGAATTTGATGGCAGATAAGGACTGGTTGGCCCACCCAGTCTGCCCATCCCCCCCCCCCCCCATAGTGCCATGTTGTAAACTCTAATTGTCATTGTTCAGCAATAATAGCGACATGAGCTCTTGTATCCATTTCCACTGGTGGGACTGCTGTAATTTATTCACAACCATTAATGGCACCCCTTTTCTGTCACTTGTTTGACATGCAGCACCTATGACCTCATGAAATTCTTTGAAGAAGGTTTCCTTAAAGAGCTAGTAGAACCCAAAATTGCAGATAGAAACATTTTTACAAATTTTAAGAAGTAGCTGTACATTTTTATTTCAGAAGTATTATTCTATTTCATTTTGCTCTTAGAAAGTGTTCTATATGGTAGTATAATGTTGGATGCATGGAGTAGCACTCTGCCTGGCAGCTGACATGTCTAGTTCTACTCCTCCCACTATGTCATCAGCACTGTAACCTCAATGACTGGTGACTGATCTGGCAGCTGGTGAGTGGTTCTTCCCGAGTAGCTGTGATGTCACAGTCAGTGAAGCCACAATGCTGCTGATGATGTAATGGAGCAACAGAGCTAGATATGCTAGCTGCTAGGCAGAGTTCTGTTCCACACATCATACCTACTAACATCAGGTAGAAAATGTTTTAAGTAACCAAAGGGAAAAGAAAATAAGTACCTTCGATTTAGAAGATAAAAGTTGACTGCTTTTCAAAACTAATATTAACTTTAGGCAGTATACTAGATTTTTAACTGCATATCTATGACAACGCTGAGTCTCCGATTTGAAACACAGCAAAATTAATGTTTTTCTAGGTCAGCTTTAAGGTCCATGATGTTCTCAGTCACATAGCTTTCTACAGATTGTTTCTCCCTTAAAACTAAGAATGAGCATTTCCATTTACTGTAAGTCCGGCTTTGTTAACTGCTTTCTTATTTGCAGTCAAGCCTGGTTCCTTTGTCATAGAAACATAGAATTTGACGGCAGATAAGGACCGCTTGGCCCACCCAGTCTGCCCATTTCCCTACCTACTGGATAAGCTGCAGATCCTAGTTAACCAGCAGCCTACTTCTTCCTACCCCCACCCCCTAGAATTGCCTTATGACTGTCCCATGCATGCTTGAATTCCACCACTGTTTTTGACTCCACAACCTCTCCAGAAGGCTGCTCCATGCATCCACAACCCTCTGTGAAAAATACTCCTTAAATTACTTCTGAGCTTCCACTCTATCTTCAAATTGTGCCCTTGTTCTTGCACACCCTTTTTTTGAAAGATGCTACCCTCTTGGACTTTGTTGATTCCCTTGACATACTTGAAAGTTTCTATCATGTCCCCCTCTCCCTCCTTTCCTCAAGGCTATACATATTAGCTCCTTAAGTCTCTCTTCCTTATGTCTTCTGGTGCAGACCCTGCCATTTAGTTCTCCCTTCTCTGGACAGCTTCCATCCTGTCTATGTCTTTGTGGAGATTGGGTCTCCAGAACTGTACACAGTACTCAGATGGGGTCTCACCAGCTGTCTGTACAGAGGATAATAACTTCCTGTTTTCTACTGGTGATGCCTCTCCTATGCATCCCAGTATCCCCCAACCCTCCTTGCTGCCCTCTCACATTGCTTGCCCACCTTTAGGTCATCTGATATGACTACCCTCAGGTCCCTTTCCATTTTGTTGTTGTTAGTATCTCACCCCCATTGTGCTCTTCCCCTGGGTTTTTTTCCCAGGTGCATTACCTTGTGCTTCTTAGCATTGAATCTAAGCTGCCATACATTTGACCATTCCTCTAACCTTGCCAAGTCCCTTCTCATCCTTTCCACCCACCTTGTGCATCAACTCTGTTGCAGATCTTTGTGTCATCTGCAAAGAGACATACTTTCTTCCAGCCCTCTGCAGTGTCACTTATAAAGACATTGAAGAGGACCGGTCCTACTGAACCCTCGGTACCCACTAGTAACCCCCTTTCTTCAGAGTGACTCCATTTACTATTACTCTCTGTGTCCTATTCTACAGCCAATTCTTTACCCAGGCTATCATCTTGGGACCCACTCCCAGGCTGGCTAACTTGTATATTAATCTTTGTGTGGGACTGTCCCAAATGCCTTGCTAAAGTCTAGGTAGGCCATGTCACAGCCCCTCCTGATCTACACTTTGGTCACCCAGTCAAAGAAATCTATCAGATTAGTCTGGCATGACCTTCCGCTGTGAATCCATGCTGCCTTGGGTTCTGTGCCACTCTGGCCTCTAGGTACTCGACAATTCTTTCCTTCAAGTGATTCCATCATTTTCCCTATCACTGAGGTTAAACTAACAGGTCTGTAGTTTCCTGCTTCGCCTTGCTCCCACTTTTGTGAAGGGAATCACATCTGCCCTCCTCCAGTCCTCGGGTGCCACCCCATCCTCCCATGATTTGTTAAAGAGGGTAGTCAGTGGTGTCACTAGTTCTACCTTAGTTCTTTTAGAATTCTGGGATGAATCCCATCAGGCCCCATTGCTTTGTCCACCTTCAGTTTTAAGAGTTCTTTCATAACCCTTTCTTCTGTAAATGGGCTGGTATCAACTTCTGTATCCAGAGTGTTTCTACTGTTTGCTTTAGGTACCTCCCCCTCTTCATTTGTAAATACTGAGCAAAAATATTTGTTTAGTATCTCTGCCTTTTCACAGTCACCTCTGCCCACCCTCCCTCCCTTTATTAAGCCTCACTATCCCTCCCTTGGTCTTCCTTCGCTCCCTGATGTACCTATAAAAGGTTTTATTCCCCTTCTTAACTGAGTTAGCTATCTTTTCCTTGGTTTGGGCCTTTGCTGTTCTTACTGCCTTCCCAGCTTCCTTTTGCTTTAACTAATACAGTTTTCTGTCCGCTCCTTCTGTGATCCCTTGTACTTCCTGAATGCTTTCTTTTTCTCTTGAACCTTCACTGCCACTTCCTTTGAGAACCATAGTGGTTTCTTACATCGTTTTGTTTTGTTTATTTGCTTCACACAAAGGCTTGTTACCTCTGTGATGGCAGTTTTTATTATTCCCCATTGTTCTTCCACCCCTCCTTCCTGCCCATTGCTAGTGCATTCCTTAGGCACTCACCCATTTTGGCATAGTCAGCCCTCCTAAAGTCCAGTACTTTTGCCTTTGTATGGCTTGACTCTGTTGCTGTGTTTATTGTGAACCATACTGTTCGATGGTCGCTAGTTCCCAGATGGCTACCCACTTCTACATCTGTGATCCTCTCTCCATCTCCATTTGAGAGAACCAGGTCTAAGATTGCTCCTCTGGGTGGGCTCCAATACTAGTTGTCTAAGGCATGCCCCTGTAGGGCATCTAGAATAACCCCCTCTTGAGTAGCTGCTGCAACTGCACTCCAGTTAACATCTGGCATATTCAGATCACCCATCAGCAATATCTCCCCTTTTCTGCCATTCTAAGTATACTTTCTATCATTTCCTTGTCCATTTCCTCCCCCTGAGAAGGGGGTCTGTATACAACCCCTGTGCGGATTGTGGTGCCATTGCCTGTCTCCAAATTTACCCACAGTGCTTCTTCTCCTCCCTGTTTTCCCTTTTGTTGTGTTGCTTTGATTCCTTCCGTTATGTAAAGAGCTACTCCTCCTCTTTTACCCTCCCTGTCCCTCCTGTAGATAGTGTATCCTGGTATGTTTACGTCCCAGTCATGGTTTTGTGTGCACCATGTTTCTGTGACTGCCACGATATCCAGATGTTCCTCCTCCATCAAGGCCACTAATTCAGGAAGCTTGTTACCCAGACTACGGGCATTGGTACTCATTGCTTTCCATTTTTGATGGCTTTACCTTCTGTTGCAGCATCCCCACTGACCTTTCTACCTCGGTCTTTTCTCATTTAGTACCCTGTTTTGTAGGGAGGGCTGGGATTTTCCTGCTGCTTATCAGTGCCTCCCCTTGACTAGTTTAAAAGCTTGCCAATTAAGCATTTAAACCGATTGCTCAAAAGACTTGTTCCCTTCCTGGACAGATGCAGACCATCCTGCCAGTATAGGCTGGTGTCCCTCCAGGTGGAACCCCAGTCCCCAGTCCCAATGAAGCCAAACCCTCCTACTAGGCATAGCATTTCCATGCAACTGCATCAGAGGTACTTTGCTATTTTGTTTGGGTTCATATAGTTTCTGCCGCTCTACATATCTATAAGCTGTATCCAGATTCTTGCTCTCAAGAGCTCTTCAAGTAACGAATTGTCTGGGAGTATACTGATTATTGTTTCTAATTAAAAAGTTTATCAATTCTCCAGGTTTGTTTCAAGTCCTCAATTCTGTTACATATTAGTCTGTGGTGTTCCACAATTTCTGGCATGCATGGGAAGTATTTTTGGTGTTTGCATGCCATATTTCTTATGCAATGTAGTGCCTTCAGACTCATTCATGAGTAGATCTATTATAAATCATGACATCATTTTCAGCCAATCAGGATTGTTTATTATGACCATGAGAGGGTCTCACATGCAACCAGTTCTAAACTTCTGGGGCCAGACTTTCCAAAGGCCAAAAATGGTCCTGGGACAAAGTCCTGTGTCGCAGTCCACCGGTGTGGGAAAAAATCTCCACACCATTGGACATTTCAGTTTTCACCCCATGCTCCGCACGGGTTGCAGGTGCAACTGCAATGGATGTAACAGTTCCTCCTACCAGACATAGCATTTCCATGCAACTGCATCTGGAAAATGGCTGCAAGCTGCCTTAAACTGTGAAGCCAGTCACAAACTGGCTTAGGATTCGAAAGAGTGTGCATGCAGCAAAACCTGCAGGTGCACAAGGGAAAAACCCATGTGCACAGGTTTTGCCGCCCGTGCAATATTTTCCCGTTGTTTGAAAATCCAGCCCCTGAGGTTCAAATTTCAGTTGGCATAATATATTTGCCACATAGGGTGTTTCTCGGGTTTCTACAAAGTAAAACATTTTGATTTTATATTCAAGTTCCATTTTAGAAAAATAAATCTTCATACATGATTTATAATATTAATAAGATAGACCTGTAACCCCCCTGCAAATGGGGGTTCCCAGAGGTCTTCCAGGAGCTGGCTGAGTGCTCCCAGCCTGAATGGTGTTCGGCGTTTAAGCCGTGTATCTGTGAGTGCTTCTAGAGCCTCTGGCACTATCTCTTTAAGAGCTGGCTGCTCGCAGACTTCGTTAGTTGTATGGGAGGTACTGTGTATTTAATGCTCAAGTCCCGCTTGGGCTGCTGAGAAAATCGCTCCGTTTCTGCAGTCGCCCTATCAAAAGATGTAACTGTTTGCCTGAAACTATTAAGAGTGTTAAGTAGGATGTAGTTTGTCTAACCTGCCTGTCTTGCAGCTGGGACTCTGTGTGTTTTGGCCCTCCATTTTGGATCTGAACTACTGAATAGATCCAATCAGTACAAAGGGGCCTCTAAGATGGAGTTTGTTTGGACCAACCAGAATCAGGACTGTCTTGGGAGCTGGCTTGCCATAGGAGATATAGCTAGTAATTCTGGGAAGTGAAGTTCTAGACCTTGGCGCCTATTTGCACCAACAGGGGGAGTTCTGAGTAACTGACAACTGAGTCCACCAACTGGACTGGATGGCACCCGAATGGAATGCCCTGCCTTGTGTCTGGACAGATCAGATCCATTGTGACTGTGACAAGAGAAGGAGCTCTGAGCTTCTGCGCTGCATAGTTTTCACACGGGAAGTGCGTGGGAGGTCTAAACTCGGGCGGTGCATTGCCACTTTGATTCAGACTAAATCTGCGCCTACCTAGAGGAAGAGAGGCTGAACAAGTGGGAACCAGGCTCACCCTGTAGAAGACTGGAGAAACTGCTTAATCGCGTTCGGTCTGTCAGGAAAGAGAAGCTGCAGTGTGAACTCCCGGATTAGCAGTAAGTGCAATCGGGACCTGAAAGCAGCTGCCTGGTATAGTAATTTCCTTTACATATAAATGTGTGGAGTGCTTGTGAAGGACAGCTAAATGGGTTCTCTTGTCCCCGTACGGTGTAGACTGAAAGCCAAGTGAATGTATGCAGACTGAATCCGTTGCTGATCGAAGCTGTGTGCCTGACTTGTAGAATTTCTTCTCCTTGCTGTGTGAGGGAGTCTGGCAATCCAGAACCCCCTCTGTGCCAGTTTTCGGCATCGAGTTTGTGAGTACAAATCAGGGTAGCTCCCTGCCATCAGTTCATCCAATTGCAAGTGTGCCATCTAATTATTGTGGTTCCATTTCTTCATGGACTGAGCCATCCGGCTCCGGATTACATTTGGGTGTTGTGAATATTTTCCTCCACAGGGCCCTTTTCCATCTGCACCTGCCGGCCAACCCCAGGCAATGGACCTGGCTAGCCCCCCCCAACCTGGGTACCCAGAGTGTGACTTTCTAGACCCTGTAATGTGCACAGTACTGTGATCTTATGCTGCTAATTAACCTGATCTCCCCCTTCCGTGTCCCCCTAAATAAACCAAATTTGATGTTAAACTTTAAACTGTTCGAAGTGTCAGTACCTACTTATCAAGAATTGTAGTGATTGGTGTGTGTTGATTAACCTTATTCTACAGGGGGTCCTCAGAGATGAACCTCAGAATCCGTCTCAAGGGTAAGTGGTATTTTATGTTCGAACCGTGTGTACATGTGTGGTATTGGGATTGTAACTTCTGTGCATTGTGTGAGCCACTAGAAGGGGTTAAACAGGGTCTCAGTGTCCCAGAGGGCTGTGACCAATCTAGTCTAACCACAACAAACCCTGACCTCTGGGTGGAGGCACAGGCCATAGAACCTAAGCCCCTCAACCTGTTAGTGGTCAAGCAGGCAGGGGTAGTAGTAGCCCTTGGGATAGCACTACCTGGAGGTTACACACAGACCGTTAAGCCTAATCTGCTGGCAACTATATATGTATGTATGTATAATATGTTTATATGTACCGTTCCTGTGTCTCTTTTTGAGCTGCAGTTCCCTCACCCAAAGAACTTGAGAAGACACTCTTATAACCATTAGATAGAAACATGGAAAAGTTGTATTCAGAAAAAGACCTGAACAGTCCATCTAGTGTCTAGTTTGTCCCAAGATTCCCTACTTGTAGATTCTCTAATCACCATCTTCCCTCCCCATCACCCCTCCCCTCTGCCACTTCCTGTCTGGTAACTTCTTTGAATGCATCCCACTTCCTCTTGAATCTTACTGTTCTCTTCCCTTCCACAACCTTGTCAGGAAGTGTGTTCCACACATCCACATCTCTTTCCATAAAGTAATTTCTTTTTGAACCTTCCCCCCTCCAACTTGACCATATTCCCCCTATGTATTCCGTAGGCGTGTGTGTTTTTTGGCCAGCTCTGGCCTTGACCCCTCCCCCCCCTTTTAGCAACTGATGTCCACTGTTCCCCGTTTACTATTATGAGGTGGCAGGTTACTGCACTGACTACATTGTTAGTGACTGCAATCAAAAGTTGACAGAGCAGCCCACTTCTGGGTAGTGGATGACAGTGACGATGGCACTGTGCGTGTGGTTCATTTGGGGACTTTTTGTAGTCTTTCACAACTGTAAGATCTTTGTTACAATGTAGACACTGATGGCATGGCTGAAAATGGGACTCTGAGGCCCAGTCCACCTTTCCCAATAAAACAAATAAAAATGAAATAAATAAATGATTTTGCACCAGATCAGCTTCGCGTGGCCAGGCAAAGGCAGACTAGGCTGACATCTGGGTAGCAGTGCCGCAAAAGTGGAGCTAATCCTGGCTCAGATTTCTGAAGGAGAGCATCACCGTATAATCAGCATCTCTCCTAGCAGCACTCAGCAAGCTACAAAGGTCAGTTTGCTGACAGTGTGAAAGTGATGCAGAGCTGAGCAGACTGATGCTCTTGCTCTGAGTGGCAATTATTTTGGTGTGAGCAGGAGAGACAGTTTATCTTTTTTAAACAAACATTTGTCAATGCCGAATGTTTGCTTGCTGGCATTGGCATTGGTAGTGTAGGAGTTAGAGAGATGCATAATAGGAATGGCAGTGAAGTACTGAACTGAAGCCAACCCCACCACCACCCTGCAGAGACTGACAGGCACTGGGGTGTGCCTTTGGGTCGTCAGGCATAACGGCCAAGCCATTTCACCATACCCTACCCTGCAGACACCGGCAAGTGTCACGGTGTGCCTTGGGGTCTTTGGCCTTATGCTCACCCCATTCCACAAGGAAATACGGTGAGATGGGTGCAGTATAGGAGAATGGGGTGAACTTTGGGGCCAAAGAGTCCAAGGCACACCTCAATGCCTGTCACTGGCTGCAGGGTGTGTGTAGGGATGGAATGGCTTGAGCATTACAGGTGACAATCCCAAGTCACACCCCTGATGCCTGTCAGTCTCTACAAGGTGGGGTGTTATGGCCGGAAACCCTAACGCCCCAGACGTTTGTTGGTATTTTCACTCCAATTTTTCAACATGGGTTTCTTGTCACCTCGTGAACAGTGGCAATATCAGTTTGTTGTGACGCTGATTTTGCACAGCGACTATGCCATTTGGCACCACAGGTGCGAAACACATTCGAACAGGATGTGAAAATGACAGCTATACTGTTCATGAGGAGGTGTGAAAAATTGCAATGTTGAAAATCTGGGTGAAAATATAAAAAACTGGTGAAGTCACAAGCATCGTGGGAAACTGCTGCGCACACCCGTAATGTAATTAGTTTGGGGATATTTTTATAGCAGATTGTCAACTCAGGCATTTTGGGACCTCCACTCATGAATAGTGTCACTGTAATTTTCGTAATCTGTCCCAAACAGTGATTTCCCACAGCGACCAGGCATTTCTGCACCAGAAGTGCGAAAACACATTTCGGCCATGGTGTGAAAATTGACAGCTGTACTGTTCATAAGGAGGTGTGAAAAAATGCCAGTGTAGAAAATCTGGACTGAAAATATTACAAATTCATGAACTTACGAGGGTGCGTGGAAACTGCGCAATGCACGCTCGTAACACAATCATTTTATGGACTTTTGCCACCACATTTTCAACATAGCCATTTTAAGACCTCTGCTCATGAACAGTGCCACTGTGATTTTCTTAATCTGTCCCGAACATTGATTTCGCACACCGACCACGCCATTGTGCGCTACATGCACAAAAACACATTTTGGATGAGATGTGAAAAATGACAGCTGTACTGCTCATAAGGAGGTGTGGTAAAATGGCAATGTTGAAAATCTGGAGTGAAAATATTAAACATTTGCGAAGTTACAAGCGTGCATAGGAACTGCGCAATGCACGCTCATAAAACAGTCATTTTTGGGATTTTTTTCACCAAATTTTCAACATAGGGTTTTGGGGGGGCCTACCTCAAGAACTCTGACACTGTTATTTCATTACTCAGTCCCGAAAGATGGTTCTTCGCAGTGACTGTGAAATCACCTTTCAGGACTGAATAACAAAATGATAGTGACTGAGTTTATGAGGTGGGGACCCAAGAACCCCATGTTGAAAATTTGGTGAAAAAATTTCCCAAAATGGCCCAGATATGCACCAAAGCTGAAAAAAAAAACCCCATTTATGCCATTATACAGCTTACTGGCATTTCTTCAGTACTTCGCGGTCAGCTTTGAAGAGTGCAGACGTGTTCGTGGCCCACCGAAGATCATCGCGCTGGGCTACTTAGGTGAGTATGGGGTGGGGAGGTCGGTCTGCATAGGATGGGTGCAGGTTGGGGAGGGGGCAAGACAGTCAACAAGGGATTTTTTTTTTTTTTTACAGGTGTTTTTTTTTTTACTTTTTAGAAGACGAAGCAGGACTTTTGCCACGCTGGGGTGGGCTCCCAGCATGACAGCTGGAAGTTTATTTTTTTGGGGGAAGTGAAGCCGATGGGGGATTGGGCAACCCCCGTCAGCCATACAGACATTTGCCATGCTGGGATGGGCTCCCAGCATGGCAACTGAAGATTGTTTCTTTTTAGGGGGTACAGTGGAGCCGATGAGATTGGGCACCCGTCACCATACAGACTTTTGCCTACAGTGGGCTCCCAGCGTGGCACCTGGAAATCTGTTTGAGGACAGTGGAGCCGATGGGGATTGAGCATCCCCACTCGGCCATCACAGGGTGCAGAGGCGCATGGCACGCTGGGGTGGACTCCCAGCGTGCTACGTGGGTGTTGGGGGGGCGAACTGTCTCGACAGTTCAGATGCAGTGCCGATGTGTAGGCAATTTGCATACTGCGGACGACGGTAGCATGCAGAGTACCACCGACCACTGCTGATTGTGGCCGGTGTTTCCACGAGAAATGTACACCTCGGCATCTGAATGGCTGTCATAGACTGCTCGGACATTCATTGGCGCAGTGCAGTTGTGCCTGCAAAGGGAGCAGGGCATTGAAGTGAGGAGGCACACCTACAAAACTCATGTGGTGGCACTATGTTTCTTGTACATGCGTGCAAGCAAACATAAAAAGGCTGAAAATCAAAGGGGTTATGAAGTGCAGGAGCTCTAGTGAAAGGTTAACATTGAAAAATAAGCTTTTCTGAAAGAAGTGGCAACATTATTGGAACTCTAAAATGTATGAAAAAATATGTCTTTTACAATGCCTTTTTAAACATTTTCCTGTGGGAGCATGCCCTCAGACCCATGTTATTGCCCCCCCCCCAGTTATAGGCTCTGCACACACTTCTGGTGGACACACTGATTCTTAATTTGAACAGATTTGCTGTGTTCACTATGTTGAATACTTTCATGAACTTGGAAGTCTCTATTATGTCCCCTCTTCTGTCCTCCACTAAATACATTTTGAGACTTTTCAATCTCTCATCATATACCTTGCCCTGCTAACCATGGATCATCTTCAAAGCCCTTTGTTGCACTATGTGTCTCACCAGTGATCTGTACAGAGGCAATTTATTTATTTATTGAAAATGTTTCACCAGGAGAGGCACACTGAGCAACAAGATGCTCGTCTCACGGTGCAACCTGAGGGGGGTACAAGGGAGGAGGGTATACATAAAACAATCAGTAGGTTGAACTTGGAGTCAAGCAATTCGGACAATTGTTACATAGTAAAGTGTGGCTTTACAAACTTGTTACATGAGGAGACACTACATACATGTGCCACAGGGAGGGTGGCATAACATACTTGATTATACATCTAGAACTATTCATACTTACATAAGTGCCTATTATCTAGAGATATTTTGAAGTATAATGCACCAAGTTGGCTGAGAGAACTGGAAGCCTGAGCTTGGGGCCAGGGAGAGGTGACAGGTCTGGGTAGTATACACAGAAAGCTGAGAGGGTTGACATAGGGAAGACGTTGACAGGGAATAAGAAGGGGGATAGCAGAAGTGTCATGAGAGGGTTAGTGCATGGGTTGTTTAGGGCAGTTTATAAGCCAGTTATTTGGGCAAAGGCCAAGCCGCTGGTCAGGGTGTGTAAGATGAGGAGGGGATCGGGGGGGGGGAGAGAATCAGGCAAGGGGGGGAGGAGGTCAGGGGCATGTACAATTGGGTGCATAGAAGTTAGTGGGGGCAGAGGATAGAGAGTGTTTGGAGGAGAAATGGTAGATTTGGGCCAGCAGGTCATTCCAGAGCTTAGGAAGGAGGTAAGAGAAAGCCGATTGGCCTGCAGAGGTCCATAGGTGAAAGATTACTAATAGCCTGGAGTCAGTAGACCTGAGGGCGTGGGTGGGGGTTGGCGGGGAAGATAGGGAGGAGACGAGGTAGGGTGGAAAGGAAACGAGCCAGAAATTAGAAACAAAGTTTAGCACTGTGAAGTAGGCGCTGGTTGCTCAGGGATGGAAGGGCCAGCGAATGGAAGAGCTCGCAGTGTTGGGTATGGGGGGGGGCATCAAGGGGCGAAGCGGCAGCAAGCATTGAAGAGGGGGTCCAGTCTGGATAAGGTGGACTTGGGGGCAGTGCTGTAGACAACATCGCAGTAGTCGAAGGAAGGTATAATCATTTTCAGGACTATTTAATGTCTCACAGGAAGTGGGAGACTAGTGCGGTTTCTATAGAGGGCGCCAAGCTTAGGGCACAGTTTTGACATTATGGCATCCACGTGTGTGGAAAAGGAGAGGTGGCGATCAAGCCAAACCCCCAGGGACCTAAAGGAGGGCACGTCTTCAAGGACGGTGTTATTCAGAGCACTGAAGATCAGAGGGGATGTAAGTCTGGATAGCCTCTGTCTAGTGCCGAAAGTCATAGAGACATTTCTTGGCATTTAGGGAGAGTTGGTTGGAGTTAAACCAGAGTTGTACTTTGTTGAAGTCGGTCTGGAGATTAGAGGTGACTTCTTCGTAGGAATGGGTGGAGGTAACGAGGACCATGTCATCGGCATACATGTGGATTGAGGTAGTGGAGCAAGCCTTTGGCAGATCATTTAGTAGGATGGAGAAGAGAATGGGGCCAAGGACTGAGCCCTGGGGAACACCGGTGGTAATAGGGAGTGGGGGAGAGGTATAGTCAGCTATTTTTTCAGATTGGGTTCTATTTTGTAGATAGGCTCTGAACCAATATGTGACCGACGCCAATAACCCAGCACCTGATAGGCAGGATAATAGGAGGGAGTGGGATACCTTATCGAAAGCTTTGGCTAGGTCGATGAAAATTGCAGATGTAATTTGTCCTTTGTCCATCCCAGAGAGGATAGAATCCATGAATCTTAGTAGGGAGGTGGTTGTGAAGTGTTTTTTTCTAAAACCGGACTGGAATGGAGGAAGACGTTAGTTTCAGAGAGAAAGTGGGAGAGTTGAGATAGCACGAGGTGTTCCTGGAGTTTGGTGAGCATGGGGAGGAGGGAGATGGGGCGGTAGTTAGCAGCGGAGGTAGGGTCACCTCCTTTTGGTAGTGGTAGGACAGTGGCATGTTTCCACTCTGTAGGGAGTGATTCAGTGGTGAATGAGAGATTTAGCAGGGCAGCGAAGGGAGTAGCCATGGCAGGGGCAGATAGGAAAAGGAGTTTGTTGTCGAGACCTTCGGGAGATTTTCCTTTGGCGGGATTCAGAGAGCGAAGGGCATCTAAGGTTTTGATGGGGGAAATGTGTCTGAAAGAGAAAGGGTTCTGGCCAGGCGGTGGGAGGTAACTGTCTGGGGATTGGGTGGGGTTACTGGAGAAGGGAGTCCAGGAGGGTCGTTGCACAAGTAGTGAAGTAGAAATTGAACTCAGAGGCTACCGTCAGGGGGTCAGAGTGTAGAGTCCCTTGGGGGGGGGATTTGTTGTTGGGGGGGAGAAAAGGGAGTTGATGACTTTCCAGAATTTAGAAGGCCTCCCAAGATTTGCGTTTAAGGTGTTGTTAAAATATTCGGCCTTTGCTAAGCGGATGGCCTTTGTGCACTTGTTCCAGAGCATGCAGTAGGTGATGTTGTCACCTGGGAGGAGCGTAGATTTGTAAATTCACCACACCCTGTCGCGGGCTTCTTGACATGCTATCAGCTCGGTTGGAATCCAGCGAAGGTGAGACCCTTGGACCCTAGCACGGCGCAGGGGACATGTTTATCCCAGGCGCTAAGGAAGGTGTTCCAGAAGTGCATATGGGCAGCATCCATGTTAGAACATCTAAGGATTAGGTCCCAGTTAGAGTGAGCTAGTTCTTCCAGGAGAGGGGAGAGGTTTAGAGTTTTATATGACCGTTGGAATATAAATTTGGGAGGGGATTTAACCTGGTGGATTTTGCGGACCAAGTAGGTTAAGTGGTGGTCGCTAATGGAGTAGGGAAGGAGGCCAGAGCTGATGACATGGTGTGGATGGGAGGTAAGCTCCCAGTCAAGAAAGGAGTGGTTGCCTGTCTTAAGGTTTGAGCATGTAGGTTCTAGAATGGTTTGGGCAAGGTTGAGAGCAGATTTCTCGGTACGGGTTTTGTTAAAAGCGGGGGCTGGCCAGTTGTGGTTAAAGTTACCTGTAACATATAGTTCACCCAACTGGGAAAGAGACATTAGCTGGCTTAGAAGGTCAGTGACTGTTGTGGCTGGGGTGCCAGGGCAGCAATAAATACCAGCCACAAAGATGTCACCTCCCTTCTATGTATAGCCATGTTAGAACATTGGCGCCCTAACAATGCTAATCTGGCTGTTTAAAGCCACCACCTCCCATGCATACCAACCGTGTGGGTGAAAAAACTGAATTTGTAAAGACTGGTTTGTTTGAAACCTTTTTACCCACATTGTTGAAATGCATGGGAGAACAGCCACCTGCTGTCACATTGCACTCACTAATGAGTACACTGAGCATCTGACATCAGAGCCAGAACAAAAGCGCATGATGTAATGACACAAGATGGTGGCAGCTTCAAAAACTAGCAGACAAAGAACACGCAGTCAGATTAGCACTGACTTGGTGGCAATGTTCTAACTCAGCTACATACTAGCCTGTGTGAGCCTCTGGGATGAGCTTTAAAGTCTTACGGAAAAAATACGTTTGGTGAGTGCAGTCCACGTTTTTTGAAGCTGCTTTCAATACAGATGAACTACTGATTGGTATGACTTGGGGTGTTACCTGTTTATGGACAGTACAGTGGGTTAACACTGTGAGTATCCTGAATATGTTTACTAAAATGTCATTATATTCTGTGAATTTTGTAGGACCACTCCCATTAAAAAATCTGGTGGCAAATTAGGCCAGTGAAACATTCGGGGCCAAGAAATTTTGCTGTCCAACCGAAATAAATGAAATTTTGATGAAACTACCCTAAGTCTGAAGTTATGCTCATCTTGTCGATAAAGTGACTGTTTGGTTTTGGATTTTCAAGTTCTCCGGAATTCTGTCTTACTGAACCTTATAAAAAGCTTTGTCATTTTTGGATGTGACCAGCTCTGACCCCTCCCCCCTTTTTTAAATTAAATTTCAACTGCCAAATACTGGCCCATGTCTCCAGTCTCCTCACATCCTGTCTCATAATAGTAATCCGTTCTTCACTGTTGACCCTCCTACAGAACTTGGGATCTTCTGTGAACAGGCTGATCTTGCCTTGGAAGCCCTCTCATATGTCACAATTAAGCAGGAATCATCCCAGGATGTATCCCTGTGGTACGCCATGTCACTGCCCTGTCCTCAGAGAATTTATCATTTAGGATCTTCATGAGGAATGGTAGGTATTCAGGATGCCCTCAGTTCTAATGCTAAATTTCCTATGTGTTTGGTCATGGGTTGCCCAGAAATGGCTTTATTCCAACACAGAACCACAAAGATGGGTGCAACGCCACTTCTTTTCTGAAGAATTTTATTTTTAATATTTCCCCATATATGTCCACAAAATAGGAGGACAATGTTTTGTGGCCCCTCGCCACTTTGTCCAGGCCCACTCCTCACTGTGCTATATACAGTACCTGCCACTTATAATGGACACTGTTATAGTGAACAGTCGGTTATAGCAGACAAAACTTGGAAGTGCAGAGCTGGTGAGGAGATTTGGCAAATATAAAATTAAGATGGGGATAAAATTTCTTACCAAATTATTCTCAACAAGCTGCATAAACTTTATTTAGTTAACTAATCACACTAAAAGTAAATGCTTATATTTCAATAAAACCCTTACGATACAATTGTCTTTGCTCTTACTGTCCTAGAACCCCAACATCCAACCACTAGAGTTACTATCTTCCTGTTACCTTCAGCAATGAACTTCCTTAAAAAAATCATGTTCCCTGACAGTTGAATAACTTTAAACACACAGAATAAGAAACATATATGCTGAGCAGGATTCAGAGTAATATATGAAGTTGTATAATATGTTCTAATTCTCTCTATATCCTTGCTCGCACTCATAGGTACACCTAACCACATAGGTTCCACCTCCTCTGGATATAATGGACACTGGATATAACAAACAAAACTTGTATGCACTGATGCGTCTGTTGTAACAGGCTTGCATTGTATTCTTTTTCAAGAGCTAATATATATATATATATATATATATATATATATATATATATATATATACATAGTTCAGTTTTTTTCATGATTTTATTCCATTGCAGTTCACTTACAAGGTAGCAGCCCTTATATGGCTACGTCACAACATCCCGCTAATAGTTCTCTGAGACTGCACATCCCTCAATCCTAAGGACTTTGCGTGGTCACACAGCCGTCTCCTCCGGTTGCTAGGAACCATTCTAGTTTTCATTAAGGTCCTGCCTCTGGGTTGTATCTGTCGGCCAGTTTTTGAGTCAATACTTCCCCTGTCCCCAGATCACTTATTTTCTTAACCAGTTTCCTATCCGGCACTGACACAAAGACTTTGTTAAAATCCAAGTGTAGTACTGCACATCCACTGCCTGACCCCTATCTGCCATTTCTATCACTACATTACAAAAGTCAAGTAAGTTAGTCTAACATGAGCAGCCCTTAGTGAATCCTTGCTGGTTCCCATCCATTAAGCCCTTTTTCCTCTAAGAATGTGACTGATCCCCTCTTTGAATAAGTGTCTCCAGATGTTTCCCCATTGTCATTGTCAGGCTCACTGGCCTGTAGTCCCTCAGATTTTCTCTGTCACCACCTTTGCATAAGGGAACCACATTTGCCACCCTCCGGTCCTCAAGCACTACACTTTCTGTTACTGATTGTCCAAAGAGGACTATCAGTGATTCTGCCAGCACCTGCCTAGTTTTCTTCAGCACCACAGCATGAATTTAATCTGGTCCTGAAGAGTTATTGTTTTTTAGGTTCTCCAGTCCCTTCAGTACCCATTCCCTTGTTATTCTCCCCATTATAAATCTGTCCCGTGTATCCCCCCTGAATTTTCTCCTGTTACTAGGGAGTGGGCCCGCCTCCTCAACCGTGAACCTCAGTCAAAAATATTCATTCAGTATACCTGTCTTCACATATTCCCCTGCACTTACCCCGTCCTTCCTTATACTTTCTGTTGTTCCTTGTCTTTTTCCTTTCACTAATGTATCTAAAGAAGGCATTGTTCTCCATGGCCCTGTATGTTATCCTCAATTCTGCTTTCATTTGGCCTCCCCGATGAGCATTTTACATATTCTCAGTTCCCCTACACCACTCTCTCTGTCTCAGTCTGTTCCTTCTTGTAAGCCCTAAATGCCCTACTTTTGACCCTAACAGACTGCTTAGCTGCCTGTCTAACCATTTGGTTTTCCTGGATTTTTTGACTTTTTGATAGTCCTGATTCAGTCTTGTGTGGCCATTATAATAGCCTTCTTTAATGCTGCCCACTTCCCCTCCACCCCTTGATGTTACAGACATCCTTGAGCCTTTCCTGTATTTTCTCAGTTTTTCTGTAATCCACTTTTCTGAACTCCAGCACCCGAGTTGCCAATGGGCACTTGTTGCGGGTCCAGCTTCATGCTGCATATCACCATGCAAAATTCGCTCTGGCGAATTGGGGCATCTACTTTAATGTCTCTAATAATGTCCTGATTGGACTAGTACAGCAGCCCCCCGTGGAGTCTCACCAACCCTCTGTGTGAAAAAGCAGTCTTTAGTGACCTCCACAGATCTTTGCCCTTTCTGACTGCTAGTTACTGCCGACCTCCAGTCGATGTCTGGAAGATTAGACTCAACCATTATCACTTTCTCCTGATCCTGCTGCTTAACTAAACTCCCTCTCCAGAGCTTCATCCATCTTGACCATTTGATTTGATGGCCAGTACTCTACCCCTACCCTGTGCTTCTCACCTCCCTTCCATTACCTATACCCACACTGACTCTGCAACCACCTCCTTCTTGACCGTAGTATCTTCAGACACCCTAATCTTTTCCCTCATGTACACTTCTACCACTCCCCTCCTCCTGTTTTCCCTGTCCTTCCTAAAGAGCTTGTACCCTGGAACATTCAGGTCCCAGCAGTTCAGGTGAACCCAAGTTACGAAAATGGCCACTATGTCTGTTTCCTCTGCAGCCATCACCACATACACGTCATCCATCTTGTTGCCCAGACACTGGTGTTTGTGTACAATACTTTCCATTTGTCCTCCCTCCCCTTCTGAGATTCCACCCCTTCTTTGTCCCCTCTGCTTTATTCCTTGCCTTTCCCCTTTTTTCCGCAGCCACCTAGTAGTCCCTAGCATACTGCTTGTTTTCTTTTTTTTTGGGGGGTGGGGCAGCTAGGCTTCCACAATGATCCCATGTGTTTGCATGTATGTATGTATATGTAAAAATATGTAGTAACCACAGATTTTCACATATGCTGCATCTGCCCAAATAGAGTAAATAGAAATAAAATTCTAGATTGCCAGTTCGACCCTACTAATTTCTAGTTCATAGGGTTGCAGGTTTCATCACAAGCACTACAAGGAGAAACCGAAGAACTCAACATGTACACCCTGGAAGACAGAAGAGTGAGAGGGAACATGATAGAGACCTACAAGTACCTGATGGTGGTAAACAGTGTGCAGTAGGGGAGTCTCTTTCAAATATGAAAGCACAGGACCAGAGGGCATGTGATGAAGCTACAGGGGAGGGTTAAGAGGGATGTGAGGAAGTACTGCTTCATTGAAAGAATGGCGGATGCCTGGAACAGACTGCCAGCATAAGTAGTGAAGGTGAAAACAGTAGGGGGATTCAGGCATTTGTGGGACAGATGTATGGGAATATTAATAAATAGGCAGGGGGGAGGGAAGGTCACCAGAGACCAGTTGGGGTCTATGGAGACAGACTAGGAAGGGACCATCTGGGCAGACTGGGTGGGCCAAGCAGTCCTTTTCTGCTGTCACTGCATTTCTTTGTTTCTTCTCTCTCTAGAACATGCTGGAAAACTGATACAGTACATTCACCTTATTGGTTTTCCCATCTGCTCCAATTGCTGTTAGGTATAGCTGAACACATTACATCTTTTGCAGTTCTCTGCATGATTCTCTGTCAAATGAAGGCCAGCTCAGGGGTTGCAGTCTGTCCATTTTATTCTTTCTTTTACTCCGAACTTTCTAAATGTCTCTATTGTAACCTATTAGTTTTACTTTGGTTCTGTTTGAGATGTACTTACTACTGTTCTTCACCTCAGAAATTTTAATAATTTTGCATGGAAAATTTGGCTTAAATAACAATAAATTAAAACAAAATGAATATACATCATTTATTTTCTTGTCTACCTGTAAGTAAAAGTATCAAATGTATATAGCTAAATAATTAATTTTTGAATGTTACTAAAAAGATACAATGTACTACATTCAGTCATAAATCGCTTCTTATGGTTAAATGCCACTTCAACAATAGCCCTTCATAAACTTTCATTGCCTAAAAATATAGGAGGTCGGAAGGTACCCAATTTACTATTTTACTATTTGTCATCTCATATTAATAAATATATAAAATGACTATCTCAAGCTAGCAACCATCTGTCTATGTTCCTACCTGGGTGATGTTGGAAAAACTGATGCTCAAAAGGCATGATGTATGCCCAGAAGCCATCCTATACTCCTCCTTTAAACACATCCCAAAATATCTCAAAAACACTGTGGTTGGTACATCATAAAAAATTCATAATCAGTTTTGTAATATCTTTAATTTTATACCGGCTCTGTGTCTAAATCAATCTATTTTATACAATCCAAACTTTCGTTTCCAAGGAAAAATCTCACTTCCAAATTTTTACCACGTTCCACTAATTTAATGGTGAAATCTATAGTTGATAATGGAGATTTTCATCCCGTCTCTGAACTTGCTAAGAATTTTAACTGGCCCAAGAAATATCTGTTAAACTTTAATATTTTAAAACTGATTTTGACAACGTATTTTAAACATTCTTCTACACCGATTAAAGAATGTAATTTTATCTCGGACTTAGTTTTTGCTGGCAACAAATCCCATCCTATTTCGAATATATACAGAGTTCTTGTGAAGCTTACATTTTTGGTTGAACCCCTTTTTAATCCATTTTGGGATAACTATTGTTCAACTTATTTTTTGAACTGGGGAAATATGTAGAGTAATATTTACAAACTAATTCCTTTAGACAATCTCTGATTAATTCATTGTAGGATATTACATAATGCCTACCTAACTCCTTCTAGACTCTATAAAATGGGTCTTAAACCTTCTTATTTATGCCATAAATGTAATAAGGACAAAGGATCTCTGGACCATATGCTCTGGTCTTGTCCTTTTATTTACAATTTATGGCATAAAATTAAAACCAAAATTACAGACAAAATGGTACAATCTTATGATTTCAGTATAGACACTCTCATTTTAGGTTATTTGTCTTCAGACATGCCCAGTATAGACAAATCCATATTATCTTTAATTGGGGTGTCAATATCTCAAGTGATTCTTAAGCATTGGGTGGACCCGTCTACACCATCTTTCAAGGAACTGTTTTCCCAGATTAGACAAAATGTAATATTGATCCGTATTATTTATTTCCATAATAATCAATCCTTTTATTTTAAATGCTGGAAGAAACTAGCGGACTCAATATCACCTATGCTTTAAGGCAATTTCCCTATAGTTACAATTGGATGTCATGCCTTAAGAGTTTTAAAAGATTTTGGGCCAGATATTCAAAGCTTTGTGTGGTGCGCGAACCGTTTGCGCAGGATTAATGCAGGATTAGCACAGGTCTGCCATATTCAAAAGGCCAAATAGTGCACGCAAACTGCATTAGCGCCGGGCAAACCATAATTATATGCAAGGGGCCAACTGAACATGAATACAGGCGCTATGAGATATTCAGCAACTAGCACCGCGCTAAGGTGTTTAGTGTGACATAGCTTGACCCTTAGCGCAGTACAAATTATCACCCAGGAAAAGCTGGTCTTAACCCTGGGCAAACAGCTTTGCATGACATTGGTGCTTTGCGTGGTGTTAACGCAGGATTAGCACGGTTTGCGTGACCCTAACGTATGATCATGACACTTAGAAAATGCCAGATATGGAGGACACAAATGCCGCTCACTGATGGCACCACCATGATGCCAACAGCTGCCACCACTCCCAGTTAAGCACAGACAGTAAGGGGTGATCCGACCCACAGGGGACATCATGGTAGTGTGGCCATACAGCACACACCTGCAGACCATACATCTGTGGTGACCAACAGATGCCAGCACACATATGCAGCACTGTGGGCATGGTGGCAATTGAGGGGAGGGTGTACGGGTGGCCAGACCTCACCACAGCCCAGGTGTGGCCACAAGGCTGGAACACATCACGCAGTGCACATGGGCCAGTAGTGGGAATACCCCACCACCTGTGTACCTGTCGGATCTTACATGCCCCCCAGCCACATACCACACAACTGTACAGATGCCACAGCACACACAGCCGGCCATGTATATGTCATTGTGAGTATCCCATGCCACAGGTGCAGCATCTGTGGAGCACACAACAGTGAAACAGTACTGTCCACTGTCAGTAATCTCCTGCAAGCTGGGCCTGTCACTGTGTACAGTGCAGTGGTCATCACTGCCCTACATACCATAGGCATTGCAGTGTCCCTCACATTACTGACCCCCTTGCTACTGTAGTGTCTGCTGTGCACTGTAGCATGGCCTACAGTGTGATGGTTGCATGCAGCACCACCATCGCCTGTGCCTATGCTGTGTTGTCCCCTGGGGCACACAATGCAATGCTGTACTGCATACATGTAGCCTGCAGCAACCATCATGCACTGTCAGACTGACCTACAGGTGGAGCTGTGGCCAGACCTGGCCAACCCCTGTACTTCCAGACTGACCTACAGCTGGAGCTGTGGGACCCTGCAGTAATGCTGGGCAAACTGCATGCAAATCAGGGAATAATGAGATGCTAATTTGGCTGTTTGCCGATAGACTACCTAAGTAGGTTCATTTGCATGTCACTTTTGAATATGGCAAATCTTAGCACCGGGCAAACAGCTTAGCTCCACGCTAAAGCAGCGCGGCGCTAATGGTTTGGGGAATATTATACAGTTCTGATCACTGTTCTTTTACATCTGCTGCTGCCTGCAGCTGTACAGGGTCCACGCATTTGCTGGCACACACATTGGCCACATAGTTCATCTCTACCTGCCCTCACGTCACTATGAACTGTGTTGTTGTTGTGGTTTGCACTTCCTGCTGTTATATTCAGTGCTGTCTTATTCCAGGGCTACATTTGCCCTGCACTCCCAGCCCAGTTTGCACAGCCTCATTCCCATGCTATATTCAGAGGCTGTTTGCCCCGGGCTATTCCTTTTGAATATAGAAACATAGAAACATAGACTTTGATGGCAGATAAGGACCGCTAGGCCCATCTAGTCTGCCCATTTCCCTACCTACAGGATAGGCCGCAGATCCTAGTTAACCAACAGCCTATATCTTCCTGCCCCCCACAAGAATTGTCTTATGTCTGTCCCATGCATTCTTGAATTCTCCCACAGTTTTAGACCCCACAACTTCCTCAGGAAGGCTGTTCCATGCATCCACTACCCTCTCTGTGAAATAATACTTCCTCACATTGCCCTTGAACCGCCTCCTTCTATCTTTAAATTGTGTCCTCTTGTTCTTGCAAGTCTCTTTTCTGAAAGATGCTACCCTCTTGGACTTTGTTGATTCCCTTGAGGTACTTGAAAGTTTCTTCATGTCCCCTCTCCTTCTTTCCTCAAGGGTATACATATTAAGCTCCTTTAGTCTCTCCTCATACGGCTTCTCTTGCAGACCCTGCACCATTTTAGTTGCCCTCCTTGGACTGCCTCTATCCTGTCTATGTCCTTATGGAGATGGGGTCTCCAGAACTGGACACAGTATTCCAGATGGGGTTTCACCAACTGTCTGTACAGAGGGATAACAACTTCCTGTTTTCTGCTGCTGATGCCTCCCTATACATCCCAGTATACCCCGGCCCTCCCTACTGCCTTCTCACATTGCTTGCTAACCTTAAGATCATCTGATATGATTACCCCAGGTCCCTTTCCTGTTTTGTTGTTGTTACTACCTCCCCACCCATTGTGTATTCTTCCCTGGGTTCTTGTTTCCCAGGTGCATTATTTGCACTTTTTGCATTGAATCCTAGCTGCTATCGTCTGACCATTCCTCCAACCTTGCCAAGTCCCTTTTCATCCTTTCCACGCCTTGTGTATCAACCCTGTTGCAGATCTGTGTCATCTGCAAAAGGCATACTTTTCCTTCCAGTCCCTCTGCAATGTCACTGATGAAGACATTAAAAGGACTGGACCCAATACTGAACCCTCACGGTACCCACTAGTAACCACCCTTTCTTCAGAGTGGACTCCATTTACAATTACCTTCTGTGTCCTATTGTCCAGTCAATGTTTTACCCAGGCTACCACCCTGGGACCCACTCCCAGGCTGGTTAATTTGACTATCAATCTTTTGTGTGAGACTGTGTCAAATGCCTTGCTAAAGTCTAGGTAGGCCATGTCCACAGCCCCTCCCTGGTCTACTACTTTGGTCACCCAGTCAAAGAAATCTATTAGATTAGTCTGACATGACCTTCCGCTGTGAACCCATGCTGCCTTGGATCCTGTGCTCCACTGACCTCTAGGTACTCAACTATTCTTTCCTTCAGAAGTGACTCCATCACTTTCCCTACCACAGCGGTCAGACTGATAGGTCTGTAGTTTCCTGCCTCTGTCTTGGTCCCACTTTTGTGAAGGGGAATCATATCCGCCTTCCTCCAGTCCTCGGGTACCACACCATCCTCCCATGATTTATTAAAAAGAGTAGCCAGTGGTTTCACTAGTTCCTTCCTTAATTCTTTTAGAATTCTGGGGTGAATTCCATCAGGACCCATTGCTTTGTCCACCTTCAGTTTTAGGAGTTCTTGCAGAACCCTTTCTTCTGTGAAAGGACTGGGATCAACCCCCTATCAAGAGTGCTTCTGTTAATTGGATTAGGCACTTCCCCTCCTCTTTTGGAATACTGAGCAGAAATATTCGTTCAGTATTCCTGCTTTTCACTGTCCCCTCTGCCCACCCACCGTTCATTCTATTCAGCCTCACTATCCCTCCCTTTGTCTTTCTTCTCGCTGATGTACCTATAAAAGGTTTTATCCCCTTCTTAACTGAGTTGGCTATCTTTTCCTCAGTTTGGGCCTTTGCTATTCTGACTTCCTCCCTGCTTCTTTCTGCCTTAACTGGTACAGCTCTCTGTCCTGCTCCTTCTGTGTTTCCTTATACATCCGAATGCTATCTTTTCTTCCTGACTTTCACAGCCACCTCTCTTGAGAACCATAGTGGCTTTTCTTTCATTTTGATTTGTTTATTTGCTTCACACAAGGCTTGTTGCCTCTGTGATGGCAGTTTTGATAATTCCCCATTGTTGCTCCACACCTCCTTCTAGCCTGTTTGCTAGTGCTTTTCTGAGGCACTCTCCATCTTGATAAAGTCAGGCCTCCTAAAGTCCAGTACCCTCACTTTTGTATGGCTTGACTCTGTAGCTGAGTTTAATGTGAACCACACTGTTTGATGGTCACTTGTCCCCAGATGGCAACCTACTTCTAGATCTGAGATCCTCTCACTGCCCCCGTTTGAGAGTACGAGGTCTAAGATTGCTCCCTCACGAGTGGGTTCCGAAACTAGCTGTCTAATGCCTGCCACCTGTAGGGCGTCAAGAATGGCCCTGCTCTTGGATGTGGCTGCAGCAAATGTGCTCCAGTTAACATCTGGCATATTCAATTCTCCCATCAACAGTATCTCCCCTTTCTCTGCCATTCTAAGAATGCCTTCCATCATATCCTTGTCCATTCCTTCCCTGACATGGGGGTCTGTACATAACCCTGTGCGGATTGTGGTGCCTTTCCAGTCTCCAAGGTGACCCACAGTGCCTCCTCTCCTCCCTGTTTACTCTTTGTTCAGTTGCTTTTATCCCTTCCTTTACATAGAGAGCTACCCTCCTCTTCTCTCCTGCCTGTCTCTCCTGTAAGTTATGTACCCTGGTATGTTAACATTCCAGTCATGGTTCTCTGTGTACCATGTTTCTGTGACTGCTACGATATCCAGGCATCCTCTTCCATTAAGGCCACCAGCTCAGGGAGCTTGTTGCCCAGACTACGGGCATTGGTACTCATTACCCTCCATTTCCTGATGGCCTTACCCCCTTTTGCCCCATCCCTGTCCTTCTTGCTTTTGTCACTTTCTCCATTTACCCCTGCCCTTCTCCCTATCGACACCTCCATGTTGGTGTTTGCCACACCTACTACCGTGATTGTTTGGGGGGGGCGAGGATTTTCCTGCTCCTTTCCAGTGCCTCCCCCCTTGGCTAGTTTAGTAGCTTGCTTTGTGCTCCGGGCTACGTTTTCCCACCGGGCAGTGTTAACTTAGCCTAGGGGCAAAGTTTTGAATATCTGGCCCTTTGTCTACTACCATTTCAATGACTAGCTAGTTATTCAAATCAGTATTATTTCTGGTTTTTAGTTGATAAGAACCTTATTAATGTAAAGGTAGCTTTTCATCTTTCCTTCACTGGGGTAGATTGCATTACATATTGTATGACGTTTCTTAATTAATAAGTTAAAGTTAAGATTAGGATGGTTAAACTGCTTCCCATGGGAGGGTAGATGGGTAGTTGTTTTGTTAATGTTTTGCATAGGCATTTAAGATTCTTCTACGTACCTGGAATTGTTACCCTAATTTGTTATGTTTTTCATGATTTTCTTGTTTGGTTATTATTATTTGAAAATCTTTTCAATAAAGAAAAGAAAAAAAAAGATACAATGTAAGTTAAAACATAGCAAACATGTACTCAATAGTCTCTTAAAATCCCAGGAGTTACCTACAAATTCTCAAACCCATAATCAGAGAGCCTCCAATTCATGCTCACTAGCCAGTCTAGAATTTCCTTTCTTCTTGAGATAGTGGAATCGTATCCTCCTTCACGCAGGTCCCTTCGGGAGCTGTGTGAATAGATGCAGATGTGCAGGGTCCTCTGGGCCCTGTGCAAAGGAAAGACTGTCCACCTACGAAGATACAATGTACATTAAAGCATAGCAAACATGGAATCAATAGTCTCTTAAAAGCCCAGGAGTTATCTACAAATTCTCAAACCCATTATCAAAGAGCCTCCAATTTGTGCTGCCTAGCCAGCCTGATGGTCCGGCAGTAATGCATCACGCTGTGCAGGTCACCCAAGGTTGCCGGGTCAGGAGATAGGCCAAGCAAAGGCAGCTGTTGAGAGGCAGTGCACAGTCTCCAGAGAGGGTTAGTGGCGGGCTCCAGTGTCACAGTGCCCCTGCATATGGGCCAAGAAGCCCACTCCTGCTGCAGGGGCACACTGTGTGGCCAAGGCCTACATGCACTGCCCGTGTCATGGGGGGATAATGGATATATTCCAGCCTATAGGGTGTATCTCACTGAATAACAATGACAGCAGGAGCCATGGATAAACATCTATTCAGAAAAGAAGAAAGAAATTAGGCTCATTTACTATTATTGTATATCATCACACCATATTAGACAGTAGATTAACAAACTGATCTTTTCTCTCTGGAGATTTATGTTAAATTAGGGCTGACACCCATCAACTGCTACCCCATTGGACCAGATCCAGATAGAGCCAGACAAGGTCAGTGGGGCATGGTATGATTGAAAGGACTGGAAACTGTCACTCCGAAGATTGTGTAGTTTTTACCCCCATTTTTAGCCCCTAACCCTCCCACTTCATGCCACATACCACTGTGCCACACTTAGCCAGTCAGGGCCTAGCCAGCATACAGCTTCCCCTGCAGTTTGAGGGGGAACCATACATGGACCTTCCACAGGAGTAACTGATGCTGCATTAGTGTGACACCTCCACTCCTCGATCTTGGCCTCCCATGTTCCAGCATCCCAGACTCACTTCCAAATCTGGTTCATCATCAGGGTAGCATGAAGTGCTAACACTGAGTCATCTGGCAACCCCAAACCAATTCACATTTCTTTTTTATAATAATTTTTTGGGGGTCCTCTGTCCAGCACGGTAAATATACCACCATCGGGCTGGATTTACCAGCCGTCACAGAGCTCGGACAGAGGGGAATTACCCCTTAGTCCCCCCAGGCTGCAACTTCCCAATCCCATGGGGACAGCAGTGTGGGGACCTGGGCTGATGAATGCTCCACCCCAATGCAGCTCAGTATCCCCCTTCCCCGTGTCTCATTAACTGCTTCACCACTTGTACAGCTACAGGTTGCAGTAGCCCTGTGGGGCAGTCAACCCTCCCTTCCCAGAGGAGGCGTGCATATGCTGAAACACTCTATCCTCCTCCCCTCACCAGATCCCGATGACCCAGCTCATTCCTGAATCCAGGTTGATGGCGTCGCAAGTGGAGCTCTACCGTTGTGCTGACGGTCCAGCTCCAGCCAATCTGCATTAAAGGCAGATTCTAATTAGAAAGGCCTAATTATATAGAGCTTTAAAGAGTAATTTGCCCATTCACTCTCTTAGTGTACCGGTCTTATTTAATTATTAATTTTGTGTGTTTTGTTGTCTGGGAAAGGAGAGCTAGGCAATTCTGCCTATTTTCAGCCTCGTCTGGTGGTGGTGGGGGGGTGATACAGATGGAGACAGACTGAAACTGAACCAGATTAAGCTGTTAGTAGTATTGCAGTGAATTTGTAAGTGCAGTAACACATGTATTATATCCACCAACACGCATTTAGTCTGTGTATGACTAGTGCAGATTAGTTTGCAGTTAGGCGTACTCTTCACCAAACTAAACGAACACTACTGTACCTCCAGAACAAATACAGTAAAAACAAGCAACTGATACACTGGCTGCTAAACAGTAGCTTTTAACTTCCAAGTTTATGCATAGTTAAGAAATTCAGCAGGGTACAATTCATCAACAAAGCTGTTAACCTCATGCTTAAAAGGTCTTCAGTGGATACCACGTCTAAAATATTTATTGGTTGATAAAATGGATATTTATGTTGTCTGCAGAATGGTTTCTGCTTAATGAAAGTTAATATTAGAGCTGGTAGGTAGGTACCCAAGGTTCATCAGAAACCTCTGAGAGTGCATTTTGCTCAGAGAGGGATAATCTGGATGTATTAGCTTATCTGAGGTTTCCTTGCTGTCAGTATCCATTTGCAAAGAGAACCAAGGAGGTAGTCATTGTTTTTACTTGGATCGTGACTATCTGATCTAAATGGAGTGGATAAGGAGTGTATGTTTGACTGGCTGGTTAGTTTTTGACTCAGATATACCTCTCCAGACCAAAAGTTTTATAAACAAACCAATGCAAATATGTATAATGATATTATCTTTAATTGATGGGTAAGTGCAGTGTGCAAGGAAAAAAACTATTGAGGGGCCTAACCAGAGCAAAGCCATGAGCCTGATCTGCCCCCCCACCACCACGGGTTTATTTCTGACTATAGCTGACTTACCCATCTTCTTTTATTTTATATAATACATTTGGATGGCTACTGTTAGTTTTTTTAAATTAACAGTTTATGTCCCCCTCCTATGCCATGATCCTTACCTTCCCTCTGGATGCCCTAAGGTGACACAGCTTCGTCATGACACAGCTACCTCTGGCCAGCAGTCCTCCATCCAGCCATGGTCCCCCCCCTGCACAGGAAAGGGGGTATAGCCCCCCCAATGCACCGTGTCTTGTCAGGCACCAGCCGGTTGAGAAATGCAGGTCCAATCCCTCAGGTTCACCGGGGCTTGTTATCTGGTGGATCATGGGGTCTTTCCTTTGTTCTCTCCATACCCTTGAGGGTGTTGGCACTCTAGGAGATCCAAGGAGCATATACATGCAGAAGTGTGCTGCCACTTCAGATCTTGGCCAACATTCTCCCTGTCCATGGAGCCCCTGACTACACTGCCACCTGTGGTCACCCAGGTGGCAGTATAACAGCGGGGACAGTGACCCTTCCACCCCGGAGGAGGAGAGCATTCCCTGGGATGCTCAAGCCTCCTCCTGTCAGCCAGCCCCCAGTAAACCGAGCTCGTTCCGAAACTCAGTTTGTCAGTGTCGTGAGTGATAGCGCTACTGCTGCACCGATGGGTCAGCTCTGGTTATTGTTAGTTTAGATCGTAATTGCATATACAGTGACACGGTGTACAAGGAAATATCTGCTAACCACTTCTATGGGGAAAAACTTCCATCCATCCAGTAGACAGACAGATACCATGGAGGTGATGAATAACACACTGGTAAATATAAGGGGTTATTTTGCCTTGCTATTTGGTGAAAATAACGTCATTTTCACTGCAGCTTTTATTTCCACCGCAGCCCTTTCACAATCACTTTCCTCAGCTAATCAGGACTAATGCAATACACATTGTCATAACCTAGTTATGGCAGAACAAAGCATGCTGCTTCTACAACCAACCAACAGGGATAAGGTCCCCACACTAATTCTGGTTAATATGGTGAACATTCAGTGTCTGTGATGAAAAGGCGGGAGCCAAAATAACAACCTGCCTTATTAATATACTGAGCAGTGACAGGACCACCAGCGTAACCCACTGCCATGGTATATATAAGAAATCCCATGGGTTGATCACAAATAAGCTTTCTATTCACCCTTTCACAATGCCAACAGTGCAGCCTGGCACGCCTGGCTTTGTCACCCATTGCCAGGCAGAATTGTTGGCAACATTCCAGAGTGAATACAAAGATTATTTATGATCAGCCTGTGGAATTGCCCCTATTTATACAATGCTAGTTGGTATAAAAAATTGTAAATAAATAAGGGATATACAGGGGGGATCTGTGTGGTACGTGATGTATGCACACACGTGCAGTTTGACCTTGGGTTACCTCACGAATGGCGTAAGCCACGAGTGAAGTGACCAAGGGCAAACAGTACAAGTGTGCATAAATCACGTATCACACAGAGTTCCCCCTGCATATTACATTTATGCAATAGGGCTAGACTTTGTGTATATCTTTCTTTTTTTAATAATATCTATGACAATGGATATAATTATTAAAGGTATATGGGCCAGTTTCTTTAATATGTGGTTGTGCACCCTTTTTAAAATGTTGTTGCCATGACTGTTGCCATGGACTCACTGTCTTGACGACCAGTGATGCTGTAACGTCAGTGCTCATTGGTGGATCCAGTGGTAAGCCTGAAAAGTTTTAAACAAGATGGTGGGCATTGCTAGTGAAGAGTTTCATGAGTTTTTGGGACCATTGAATTAATTAGGAGCACTTGGGAGTTTATTAGAAAAGGAACATTTCCATTTCATTTTAAAGTTAGTGACCATAACGAGTGGCATGTGGAAGGAGAGCAGTGTTACCTTTGTCAGTCGGGTGTTCCTTTTTTGGTTTTTCACTTTTCAAGAGACGTGGAGCCCCACGTGAATCGAGCAGAGAAGTGTCGGCAGCAGGATGTGGGGAGAGACCTGCTTCTAAATTAGAAGTACAGTGGGTTGTTGCAGGTCATGGGGAGGAGGAGAATGGCTATTCATGTGGAGATAAAGAGATTCTTCATTTTGGTGGATGCCGAGGAGCGAGCAGTGGAGCGAAGCATCTGCGTTTGTTGTCAGTGGGGCTGCAGAGTGGGATTTCATGTGCCTGAGGTAATACAGTGTAAGAAACAAATAAAAACAAAACACATTATGTGCTGTAGCAGTTGCCTCGACTGAGGTAGAATGAAGATCAGGAGCTGAGTGCAAGAACAATGGTGATGTGAGCAGTTGAGGGTGGGGGTGAATATCATAGCAGTGGGGGGTTCAGATAGGAGTGCTGGGTATCTGAGCAAGCAGTGAGACAAGCGAGTGTGCAGTCGGAGAAGGCAGGTCTGAAGACAGTTTATTTTTTTTGTTAACACTGTTAGAAACAGTGCTAATGGCCATTTAGTCCCTGGACAAAATGTCGCGGCTAATTAGACGCTGAAAGATCGTTGCTTGGACAAATGGGAGTTACCATAGTCATCGCACGGTCATTAATTGACCGGATGTTTGGTTGCATTTGTTTTTTATTATCTTCAGGTTCTTCCAGCTGTAGGCTGTTGGCCTGATTGATGGGGGGAGAGCTGGACAAAGGCAGTAAAAATTAAGGTGGGAGAGGACCCATAGCAAGAGGAAACCATGGACAGTGAGAGGACAGGGAAAGTGTCTCTGCCATTTTGGCCAGATTGTAGAGCCATTGAACAGCCAGGTCGAATATAACAACTGTCAGCTTGTGTTCCTGAGCATACAGATGGGGCTTGGGCAGTGGGAGATGGGTCCAGAGGGCAACTGATGATATGTCCATGTGAGCTCCCTTAACGCTTGCCAGCGGTGCTCCATGTAGATTTAGGAGGTGCCAGGAAGACAAGTGGGAGGAGTTTTGGAAGTTTCTTACTGGCAGGAAATAAACGTCGCCGCTACATTGGATTGCTACTCGGATTGTAGCCGCTACAATGCGATAACGAAAAACACAAAGGGGGCCAGAAGGGTCAGGTTGGGAACCGAGAGCCAGATGAGGGAGAGGGGGAGCAGGGGGAGAACATAGGGTGGGGAATTCAGACCTAACAGGTGCAGAGTAACAAGCTGGTAAGCAAACAGAGCAACTATACAGTACCTAACTAAACAGGGCTAAAACACCTGAATAAATGGTAGACAGAATATCGCAATGAGCATACGTGACATTCTGTCCGACACAACTAAGCTGGTGACCAGTTATCCACAAAGCATTTTGTCCGCAGCAATGTAGCCGCTACATTTCTGCCACGACGTTCTGTGCATGAACCAAGAAGCAGCAATACATTTCAGTCTTTTTTTAAACGTAAAATCAATGGTGCAGTGGTCTGCTGGGGAATGCAAGGGCTGTGGGTTTGGGCTGAAACTGCTTTAAAGATGAATGGAAACTACTGGAAGAAGTGCCAGCTGGGGGGATGATGATGTGTCCACTGTGCACATAAATGCCTGATGACGTGCCTACAATGTGTATAAATGTGAGATTTCACATTTATACACATAGTGGACACGTCATCAGCCATTTATCTCATGATAACAGCATTTATCAGTAAAGATTTATATCCACCCCATTACATAAATATGGGATACACGATGGTCAGACTCAGAATATGCCATTTATCCTCATGAGTGAGGGGCAGTACCATAACTCATGAGTGGCAGAGCCATGAGTGAGTTGTGAAAGTCCTGCCCCTCACAAGTGATGATAAATATTATACTGAGTGAGGTAATTTTGTGTCCAATTTACACAACGTACAGTACATTAAATTGTAAAGCTTTCAGATTAGTTCTTTTCATGAAGAATAAACTGTTTCTGTTTAATTTCACTGCTCTGTTTTGAGTGTAGTAGCGGTCATTGTGATGTCAGCAGACATTGTTCAAACTGCCCTCATATTGGTTAAAGTAAATTTCCAATATATTTGTTTAAGTATTTGTGCTTCATAGCCCATTACCTTAGTGCAGCGGTAGCTTATTTCTGTTAAAAGTTTTTCAGTAAGTAGTTTTTGGGTAGGAAGGGATTGTAAATAAAACCGAAGCCCCGCATAGCCGATCCCTTCCACTTCCCGGTCTGCCTACTCTGCTCCCGTGCTCCAACATTTTATGATGATTAACCAAGGAGAGTGCAGGGGCATGCCCCATTAAAGCTGACCTGCAAAATAGCGATGCAGCCCCCTCCTGTCCTCACATACCTTGCAATACTGTTGCAGGAGTCCGGGGCTGCATTCAGCATTATTTTTCATAAACAGGTTTAATTTTAATAAAGCACCGAAGCTTTAGGCCAAATGTGGAAGTGCGGAGGGGACCTGACTAAGCGGGCGCAAGTGTTCATGGGTATTATACCTATATAGTGACATCGCTCCCACCACTACTGTTATAAGTGTAGCATTAGCGGTAGTTTATTATGCTAATTTTTTGCTTCCCCAAGGGTCTTGACACCCCAAATATTACTTACAGCAACAGCCTGTCCAGGTGTTGCAGTAAGTAATATTTGGTGTCAAACCTGAGCTTCAACAAAGCATAATAAACCACGTCTCACTTATACTAGTAGTGGTAAGAACTGAACCTAAATGTGTAATACCCATGAACACTAAGCCATCAATCATCCCTCCGCACTTCTGCGTTTGGACAAAAGTTTTGGCACTTTTTTAAAATTAAACCTGCTTATGAAAAACAACGCCGATTGCAGCCCCAGACTCCTGTAGTAGTATTGCAAGGTATGTGAGGACAGGAGGAGGCAGCATCACTATTTTGCAGGTCACCTTTAAAGTCTCTGGGGCTCGTTTTCAGAATGTTTTTACAGAAGTTTGTGCAATCTTTGATAAAAATGAAATCCACCGCTCAATTAATAGAGCCACTATTAGTTGAGCAGTGACTTTCATTTTTATCAAAGGTTGCATAAACTTATGTAAATAAATTCTGAAAACGAGAACCATAGACTTCAATGGGGCATGCCCCCTTACTCTCCCTGGTTAAACATCACAAAATGTCAGAGCGCGGGGGCCGGAAGTGGAATGGAACGGCTGCCCGTGGCTTAGGATTTATTTATAATCCCTTTCTTCCTGAAAACTACTTAATGGAAAATTATACTCCTTACAGGAATGAGCTACCACTACCCTCAGGTAATGGGCTATGAAGCCCACTACCATATCTTTGAAATTTTCTTTAAGAGCTCCTTTGGGACCAACCTCAAGTAATGATAAATGGTGATGACCCACCTCTAGTGATGATAAACAATTTATCATCACTCCAGGTCCTACTGCCATGAAAATATTTCATTTATCTGTACATTTTTGTCTCAGCCCCATTGTACAGCGTTCTGTCCAGGCTTGCTGATAAAAAATAGCACAAACCAAATTCACCAGCCCACGGCATTGTATAATTGGCACATGACATATGGCTGCATGAAAACAAATGATTTATTTTGAACAGCTGGCTATGACCTCTATAAGCCTTACTCATGGCTCTGCCACAATACTCATCCCCTACCCTTGGGGAGAGTGATTACTAGTCAGTACTCATCCCACCACACATGGGGATCAGACATTACTAGAATGTACCATCTCCCACACATAGGGATCAGTCATTACTAGAGAGTATTCATTCTGCGACACTCGGAATTAGTGATAACTAGACAATATTTAGCCCCCACACATGGGGTGAGTGATTACTAGTCAGTACTCATCCTACCACATGTGTGGATCAGTAATTATTAGACTATAGCCACCCACCACACACACACACATATACAGATGTGAGTGATTTCTAGACAGTACCACCCCCCTCACACATACATGGGGATCTGTCATTATTAGACTGTACCTATCCCCCCATACATGGGGATCAGTTGGTTCTAGACTATACTACTCCTCCACACATGGGGTGAGTGATTACTAGTCATTCCCATCCCACCCCACATGGGGATCAGTCACTACTAGACTATAACAATCACCTACACATAAGAATAAGTGATTTCTAGACAGTACCACCTCACCATGCATGGCAATCAGTCGTTACTAGACTGTACCCAACCCCCCAACACATGGAGTGAGGATTTCTAGACAGTACAATCCCACCACACATGGGGACTGATAATTACTAGACAGTTCTTATTCCACCACACATGTGGATTTGTGATTTTAGATAGTGTCCATGATAAATCCTGGTCCAGGGATGTTGCTGTGACTTTGGAAGCCTGCCTATGTGAGTTAAATTCCTGGCTTGCTGATAATTTCTTGCAGTTATATCTCTAAACAACAGAACATGTTTGTTTCAGCACAAAATGTCAGCTTAACAGTTCTTCCTTAGGAAGTTTGGAAATACCTGGTTTAAGTTGTAACCAGGAACCATCATCAGTTGTAGAAAATCAAGGGGTTCTTCTTGATTCCAATCTATCATTTGACTCTCATATAAACTTTTACAAGAGTAACATTCTTTCATGTCAGGAGAATTGCTGAAGTCAAGACGTATGTAAGTAAGTTCTGTCTGAAAACACTGGTAAATGTTTGTTATTTCTAGAACTGATTATCGTAATGCTTTGTCATCATGTCTTCAAAATGTTAAACTACTGGTACTAGATAAACTGCAATATGTTCTTAACACTACAGCAAGAGTGGACTCAGATGTGGGTTTCCAAGAGCTTATTACTTCTGTACTCAGAGACCTCCTTTGCAGGAGATACCTGGACCACTCCAAGGTAATACCCTGTCCTGGGGTTTTTGGCTCCAGTGTGCATAACCTTACATTTCATGGCACTGAAGCTCATTTGCCAGATCCCAGACCACTTCTCAAGTCTTCTTAGGTCCTCTTTAAGGTCCTGTATTCCCTCGGCTGAGTCCACACTCCCGCAGCGCTTTGTGTCATCTGAGAACAGGCACATTTTCTCCGTGATGCCATCCCCAATATCATTAATGAAAACATTGAATAGCAACGGCCCTAGCATCGAGCCCTGCAGGACACCACTGGTGACCACCCTGGTGCTAGACAATTCTCTCCCCACCATCACCTTTTGGGTCCCTAGCCAGCTTTCCATCCATCTAACCACCTTCTGTCCTACTCCAAGGTCCACCAACTTCCTGAGCAGTCTCCTGCAGGGTACAGAGTCAAAGGCCTTGCTGAAATCCAGGTAGAGGATGTCCACTGTTTGTACCCTGTCCACTGTTTTGGTTACCCAGTCAAAGAAGTCAATCAGATTCGTTTGACAAGACCTTTGTCCCATAAATCCATACTGCCTTGCATACTGGAGACCATATTCCTCTAGATGCTCTATCAGTCATGCCTTCAGTATGGTCTCCATAACTTTGCACAATAGTAAAGTGAGATGGACCAGTCTGTAGTTCTTTGGGTCATCCCTGGGACCGCTCTTGTGGAGGGGCACCACATGTACCATTCTCCAATCTTGTGGTACCGCGTCTGACTTCAGTGAACAACTGAACAGGTCCGCCAGTGACACTGCAAGTTCCCGCACCACTTCCCTCAGCACCCTAGGGTGCACTCCATCTGGGCCTGGTGATTTGTCTGTCCTCAGTGCTAGCAACCCTTTATTTGCCTTTCCCCTTCTATTGCCCCATCTGTCCTACTGCCCCCTCCCCTTTCTGGTCCCCTTTTTCCCCATGTTGGCACCAGTCCATCTTTCTCCTTGGTGAAGACAGAACAGAAGTATTTGTTCATTAGCTCCACCTTCTCCCTATTTTCCTCCACCCACCCATCTCCTCATCTTAAATCTAACTATCCGATCTTTCTTGTCTCTTTTCCCGCTTATGTGGGGAAGAAAGCCTTCTCCCCCTTCTTAATACCCTCCACTAATTGCAGTTTCATCTGTGCCTTGGCTCTCCGAACCCCCCTTCCTACCTCCCTTGCCAGCCCTAGGTATTTTCCCCTGTCCTCCCCTCTCTTGGTCTTCTTGAATTTCCCATAGGCCAGCCTCTTATTCCTCACTGCCTGGGTTACCTCAGAGCTGTACCAACTGGGTGTTTTGACCTTCGAGTTCTTCATCTTGTATCTGGCACGCTCCTCCATTGCAGCCCTTAAGCCTTCCATAATAAGAGCCCATTTTTGGTCCACATCCATAGTCCCTGTAATTTTCACTAGGTACCTTTGTAGTTCTTCTCCCATTCTTCTAAAGTCTGCCCTCCTAAAGTCCAGGATTTTGATCCTAGTGGGGACACTTTCCCTGCTCATGTCCAGCTGGAACCACATCGAGTGATGATCACTTCCACCCAGTGGCTCCCTAACTGTTACATCCTGTACATGCTCTCCATTCGTGAGCACCAGGTCAAGGATTGCCTCTTCCCAGGAGGGTTCAGTGACACCTTGAGCCAGGAACCCATTTTGAATTGCTTCTAGAATTTTCTGACTCCTGGCACATGTCGTGGTTGGTACACTCCAGTCCATCATGGGCAGGTTGAAGTCCCCCACTATTACCACTTCACCCTTCTCCCCGGCCTTCAAAATTTGCAAACTCAGGTCCTTGTCAATTCTTCATGCTGATTGGGTGGTGTGCATACCACCCCCAACCCAAACACACCTTCCTTGCACTACTGGTCTGTAATTGGACCCACATTTCTTCTGCCCTCCCCTCTTCTGTCACCTCCCTTGTATTTGTTATACCTTCAATAGTGAATACTGCCACCCCTCCACTTTTGCCTACTGCTCTGTCCCTCCTGTAAAGTTTATATCCCAGAACTGAGAGGTCCTAGACATGGTTAGGTGTGGTCCAAGTCTCAGGTATTGCTGCATTGTCCACTCTCCCCTCTGCAAGTAGTGCTGGCAGATCATCCATCTTGTTTCCAAGACTGCATGCGCTCAGGGACACCAGCCTCCACTTTGAGTCTGAGCCAACTGCATTTCCTCCACTTTCAGCTTCCTCTTTGTCTCCAAATGCTTCACCCCTTCCTCATTATTAAACTGCCTTCCTCCCCCTTCACCCTCCTGTCCCATAACCTTTATTGATTTCCAATTGATGAGATCTTCATTGGTTGCTGATCAAGTTTCGGAGTGATTTAAAAGTAACACTTCTTATGTACAATGCTTACACGATTGTGGCCCAAGATACTTGTCACATATACTTGTGGAATATCATCCCACTAGAGCACTTCAATCTGCAAATCTTAAGATGCTGGTTGTTCCAGAATCCAACCCTAAGATGGTTGGTAATAAGGCTTTTGAAGTCAGGCTCCTATATTATGCAGTGCCCTTCCGATAGATTTAAGATTACCAAATTCTTTAGAAAGTTTAAAATCTGGACTAAAAATATGTTTTTCCCAAGCCTTTGATTGTTTGTGATTATAATATGTAGAGAGTTATATCTTATGATATCTGTTGAGCATTTATTGCATTTTTGTTTGCTTGCACGCATGTGCAAGAAACATAGTGCCATCATCTGAGTTTTCAGAGGTGTGGCACCCGTCTTCCAATTCAGTCAGTGTGTTTGCAGGCGCGGCTGCAGTTCTCCAATGAATGCTGCAGCTGTCTATGACAGCAGTTGAAAATGCAGTGGCCGTACAGTTGAAAGGGAGAGCTACGCTTCAGTAAGCGGTGATAAGATATCACGTGCTCATCGCTCCCCACACTCACTCGTGCTCCTCCAACACACACACTGTATAGCCGGCAGAGGTGCCCCAATCCCGGGCTTTGCTGCGCCCAACAGAGTTCCAGATGCCACGCCAGAGCCCATCCCAGCGTGGCAGCAGATCATATGGCCGATGGGAGTGCCCAATCCCCCATCGGCTCCACAGCCCCCCCAAACAGCTGCCATGCTGGGAGTACAAGTCCCGCGTCGTCTAAGTTTAAAAAAAAAAAGAAACCTGAAAGAAAAAACCTTCCCTCGCTGACTGTCTGACCCAATCTCCCCACCTGTGCCCACCTCTCGCACCCTGCCTCCCACACCCCCTCCTCACCCAATACCCTCCGGGCCTCGTAGCGATGATCTTGGTGGGAGCAGGAACAAATCTGCACTCTTCAGAGTCGACGCGAACTGAGGAAATGCCCGGTAAGCTGTATAATGTAATAAATAGGATTTTTCAACTTTAGTGCATATCTCGGGCATTTTGAGAATTTTTACCAAATTTTCAACATGGGGTTTGGGACCCCACCTCATAATCTGTTACTGTCATGCGGTTAATCGGCCTGAAGGTGATTTCGCAGTCACTCGTGGAACCACCTTTCAGGACAATTCTGAAATGACAGTGTCACAGTTCATGAGGTAGGCCCCAAAAAAACCTATGTTGATTTGCTCCATTCCCAGAGATTATTGTTTTACGAGCATGCGTTGTGCTGTTCCTATGTACGCTCGTAAGTTCGCAAATTTTCAATATGTTCACTCCAGATTTTCAACATTGCCATTGTACCATACCTCCTTATGAGCAGTACAGCTGTCATTTCTCACATCTGACCCAAAATGTGTTTCCGCGCATGTAGCGCACAATGGCGCAGTCGGTGTGCAAAATCAATGTTCGGGAGAGATTAAGAAAATCACAGTGACACTGTTCATGAGCAGAGGTGTTAAAATGGCTATGTTAAAAATTTGGTGAAAAAATTCCCCAAATTACTGTTTTACGAGCATGTGTTGCGCTGTTCCTATGCACACTCATAAGTTCGCGAATATAAAATATTTTCACTACAGATTTTCAACACTGCCATTTTACCACACCTCCTTATGAGCAGTACAGCTGTCACTTTTCACATCTCAGCCAAAACGTGTTTCTGCCCATGTAGCGTACAATGGCACAGTCGGTGTGCGAAATCAATGTTTAGGACAGATTAAGTACATCACAGTGACACTGTTCATGAGCAGAGGTGTTAAAATGGCTATGTTAAAAATCTGGTGAAATACGTCCATAAAATGACTGTGTTATGAGCGACCATTGCGCGTTTCCACGCACCCTTGTAACTTCATGGATTTCTAATATTTTCAGTTCAGATTTTCAACATTGACATTTTTCAACACTTCCTTATGAACAGTACAGCTGTCATTTTTCACACCATGGCTGAAATGTGTTTTTGCACTTCCAGCGTAGAAATGCGTGGTTGCTGTGGGAAATCACTGTTCGGGACAGATTAAGAAAATCACAGTGACACTGTTCATGAGCGGAGGTTACAAAATCCCTGTGCGGGACCTAGAAGGCAGAATTTCCCTGTTTGCTGATGACACAAAGCTCTGTAACAGAGTAGACACACCAGAGGGTGTAGAAAGAATGAGAAGGGACCTGCAGAAATTTGAAGAATGGTCAGGGGTTTGGCAGTTGAAATTCAATGCAAAGAAGTGCAAGATAATGCATATGGGGTACAAAATCTCTGGCACAATATATCACTTGGGGGGTGAGAATATAGCATGCACCAAGCAGGAAAGGGATCTTGGGGTTATCATCTCTGATGATCTCAAGGTAGGGAAACAGTGTGACAAGGCAGCAGGTAAAGCAAATAGGATGCTGGGATGCATAGGCAGGGGCATCACCATCAGGAAAAGGGAGGTCATAATTCCACTATTCAAGATGCTAGTGAGGCCGCACCTGGAGTACAGTGTACAGTTCTGGAGATCTTACCTACGTGAGGACATAGACAGGGTAGAGAAGGTTCAGAGGAGGGCAACAAAGATGGTACATGGATTGCATCACAAGTCCTATGAGGACAGGTTGAAGGAATTGAATATGTACTCCCTGGAGGAGAGGAGGTAGAGAGGGGATATGATAGAGACATACAAGTATCTTACAGGGAGGAACAGGGTGCAGGAATACACTATTTTTAAGTGAAAAAGATGTTCCAGGACTAGAAGGCATGGGATGAAGTTGGAGGGAGGACGATTCAGAGGAAACGTGAGGAAGAATTTCTTCACAGAACGGGTGGTGGACAAGTGGAACACCCTACCAGAGGGAGTGGTGGGGGCTGAAACAATCATGGGATTATAAGAATGAGTGGGATAGACATAAAGTAATTCTGGAGGTCAAGGTTAAGGGGCAACAGACTTCTAGGAAAACATAAAGTAAACTTACAAGCTCAAATGGGCAGACTGGGTGGGCCGTAGGCCCTTATCTGCCGACACTGTCTATGTATCTATGTATCTACGTGTTGACAATCTGCTGTAAAAAATCCCAAAACTAATTGCATTACGGGTGTGCGTTGTGCATTTTCTACGCACGCTCGTGACTTCACCAGTCTTTTTTATATTTTCACTGTAGAATTTCAACATTGCCATTTTTTGCACCTCCCCATGAACAGTACATCTGTCATTTTTCACATCCTGTTCGAAATGTGTTTTCGCACCTGTGGTGCCAAATGGCATAGTCACTGTGTGAAATCAGCTTTCGGCTAACAAACTGATATTGCCACTGTTCATAAGGTGGGGGTCACAAAAAAACCATGTTGAAAATTTGGAGTGAAAATGGCAACAAATGCCTGAGGTGTTAGGGTTTCTGACCATAACGCCCCAGCCTGTAGAGACTGAGAGGCATCAGGGTGTGACTCGGGATTCTCGCCTGTAATGCTCATACCATTCCACACCCTGCAGCCAGTGAGAGGCATCGAGGTGTGCCTTGGACTCTTTGGCCCCAAAGTTCACCCCACTTTCCTATATAGGACCCATCACACTGTATTTCCTGATGGAATGGGGTGAGCATAAGGGCCAAAGACCCCAAGGCACACCGTGACACTTGTCACTGTCTGCAGGGTAGGGTGTGGTAAAATGGTGTGGCCGTTATGCCTGACGACCCAAAGGCACACCCCAGTGCCTGTCAGTCTCTGCAGGGTGGTGGTGGGGTTGGCTTCAGTTCAATACTTCACTGCCATTCCTATTATGCAGCTCTGTAACTCCTACACTACCAATGCCAATGCCAGCAAGCAAACATTCAGCATTGACAAATGCTTGTTGTTTTATGTTATATATCGTGACTGATGTATATTCTTGTGTACTAAATTCTTGTGTATGATGTTTTTACTCTGAACAGCGCTCAGAGCATTTTTTGGATATGCGCTTTATAAATAAATATGGATCCTCCCGCCCCCACATGGGTATCAGTCATTACTAGACAATACTCATCCACCGCACATGGGGTGAGTGATTACTAGACTGTATCCATCCCACCACACATGGGAATTTCCTATTTTAGATAGTGCCCATTCCCCCCAACACTGGGATTAGTCATTACGAGACAGTACTCATCCCACACGGGGAGTGAGTGATTTCTAGACTGTACCCCTACCACCACACATGGGAATCATAGACCCTACCCCTCCCACCACACATGGTGGTCAGTCATTACTAGATTACCCCATCCCCCCCAACATGGGGAGTGATTGATTTCTAGACTGTGCACCTCCCACCACACATGGTGTTCAGTCATTACTACACTGCCCCCATCCCCCCCACAACATGGGGGGTGAGTGATTTCTAGATAGTGCCATCCCACTACACACAGGGATCAATGATTACAAAGCAGTACCCATCCCACCATAGTTGGGGTCAGTGATTACTAGACAGTACCCATCTTAACACACATAGGAATCAGTAATCAGTACCCATCCCAGCACTATTTTTTGACTATGTATACCTGCCCATTCCACCACCCATGGGGATTAATGATTACTAGACAGTACCCATCCCCTTAAACATGGGAATCAGTGATTACTGGAGAGTACCCATCCCCCACACGGGAATTAATTACTAGACAGTACCCATCCCCTGCCCCCCCCCCCACAGATGGGTGTGGGTGATTTTTAAGCAGTACCCATTCACAGATGGGGATGAGTCATTACTAGACTATAGCTATCCCCCACAAATGGGGGTGAGTGATTACTAGGCAGTGCCCATCCTACCTAACATGGTGTTGATTCATTATTAGACTGTAGCTATTCCCCCACAAATGGGAGTGAGTGATTAAAGGAATAATGCACATCAGGATGGGTGTTATGCTTGAATAACATCCAGCCTCAGGTGGTTGGCCCGAGGCCGTAGGGGGCCAACACCTGAGGCAGGATGTTATCCCAGCATAACACCCACCCTGGAGTGCATTATTCCTATTATACAATGGCTTGAATTGAAAAAAGAAACTGAGAAAATATTAAAAGGTTTATTAAAAGTAAATTTTTGTGTCATTTTTTGAAGGGGCAGGTATACATAGTAAAAAATAGTGCTTATTATGCATTTTGTCCAATAGGTGTCCGTCTCCCATGCTCACCCTGTTGTTCTTCCAGTACACTTGGCAGAAGAAAACAGGAGAGACCCTGTTGTTCTGTGTTTTTTTTTTTTAATTTGAGTAGTTAGTCTGCTGTCCTGTATTTTGTTGCCTTTCTGTATGTTTTGTGTCTTTTTTTTTTTAAATTGGTGAATGTTTGTGAAACCAGAAGTAGTCCGTCCAACACCCCTGCCCTCCCGTCTCCGTCGTCACCGTCTTTATGTTTGTTGATAGTGGTACAGGCCATGTGTTTTAGGAATAAGAAATAAGTGGAGGAAAAAAATGACTTAAGAGGTAGGTAACATTTTTTCCTTTTCTGTATGAAAGCCGTATGGTCAGCTGTCTGTCCCGCTGGTTTCTGTCACGTTTGCTTTGTTAGTTAGGGAGTTGCACAGTCACTTGGCCATGAAACCCCACTCAATGTTTCTAGTTCTCCCAGTACAGTTCTTGCGTGTTTTATACTGGGAAATACATCTCAGTGTGTTTACTGTGGGGGGGGGGGAGCGTCAACTGTGAGCGGGGTGGAAGCGCTGTTTCAGAGCAAAGCTGGGACTGATGATGCTGGTCTTAGGAATGGTGGCGGAGTGATTTTATTCCTTTTTTTCACATTTCATGCAGTTCTGAGTGTGCTGGGACTAGAGACAGGATGTTATGCTGGGATAACATCCTGGGTCCAGTTCCAGTCTGTCCAATCAGGAAGCAGCATTCTTTCTTGCCATTGTATAATACTAGGTACTACCCTCCCACCATATATAGGGATTCAGCAGATTTTAAATAATACCCATCCCACCACACATGGGGATCGGTGATTAATACTAGATAGTACTTATCCCACCACACATGGGGAAAAGCAATTACTATGCAGTACTCTCCCACAACACATGGGGATCAGTAATTATTGGACAGTGCTCATTTCCAGCACATAGGGATCAGTGATTCTAAACAGTATTCATCCTCCCACTCATATGGTTCAGTGATTCTGGGAAGTACACACACACACACACACACACACACACACTTTGGGAATCTGCCATCACTAGACTGTAAGAATCCCCCCACACATTGGGATGAGTGGCTACTAGACAGTACCCATCCCACCACACATGGGGATCAGTCATTATTAGCCAGTATACCCATGCCATGACACATGAGGATTAGTCATTACTAGACAGTACCCATTCCACTGCACATAGGGAAATATGATTACTCGACAGTACCCATCCACACATGGGTACTAGTGATTACTAAACAGTACCTCTCCCACTGCACAGGGATCAGTCATTACTAGGCAGTACATATCCCCACATATGGGGTCAGTGATTAATAAGCAGTACCTATCCCACTATACATAGAGATTAGTTATTACTGGACAGTACCCATCTCTCCACAGATGGGGTCAGGATTACTAGACAAGGACCCATCCCCCCACACATGGGGCAGGATTATTAGACAGGACCCAACCTCTCACACATGGGGTCAGGATTATTAGACAGGACCCAACCTCTCACACATGGGGTCAGGATTACTAGACAGTAGCCATCCCCTCACACATGGGGTCAGGATTACTAGACAGGGTCCAACCCCCCACATATGGGGTTAGACTCAGTATTTATCCCCCACACATGTGATCAGTGATTATTAGCCAGTGCCCATTTCTCCACAGATGTGAATTTCATAGTGGAATAACTTATTTCAGTAATATGTTTTAAATGTGGTTTGCATTCTACAATCTTGTTTCGAAGAATATGATGGGATAGCTTTTGGTTACCTTCTCATGTCTTGCATTTAACTTTTTCAGTGCTAGAAAAGAAGCATGCAATTCGACAAGGGCGAGATGAGCTCATCAAGAAAGGTTTATTGGAAATTATGGAACAAGGTAAGTAATGTCATTTTTTCAAAATGCATATTTCTTGTCATTTTTAAGGTTAGTTCTATGATTTTGTTATACACTCTAATGGGTTTGAGATTATAATAACATAAAATGCGGGTTCACCTTGGTGTAAGTCTAGTTGTAGCTGAAAAGACAAAGAACCTCGGCACAAAAGCACTGAGGCAAGGGTTTAAGCAGAGTCAAAGGATGTGCGCTGCTCACCTCAGAATGTCAGGCAAGTAGAAATGTCCATACGAATAACAAAGCTCTCACAACAGAACTACAAAAGTATTCAAAACGTGACAACCCCCCATGCGCCACAAAGTGCCAGGATTGTGGCATGGCATTGAAAGCCCAAATAAACTTTGAGTACTTCTGCAGTTTTGCTGTGAGTGCTATGTTTTTTATATGGACAAGGGTTTAAGCAGAACCAGCCTAAATGTCCATGGTGATTTGCATATGCATCCCATGATGCTCTGCACATTATGGGGTTATGTGTAATATTGTATAAGTTGTTGATAGGCACCTATCCATAAATGTTACAATAGCATGGGGAGAATGATACTGGGTAAGCTGAGGCATAATACCTAGCAGAGTATCGTTAAGGGCCTCTTTGTGGAATCCATTGGTAATGGGCCACATCTGCCTGACACTAGTGTCTGAGGCGGTTTACTAGTGGCACCTTTAACATTTGGCTTACTCACGGGTTGAAGGATCAAGCAGAGTCCATCGCCAGGTGTGTGGCAAATTTTTTTTCTTTTTCTATATGTACTTTCATTGTCCAAACAGCTGGGTTTTTTTCTCTTACTGAGATTCATGTTGTATGACTTTCCTAGCCCCAACAGAGCCTCCATTCACCATTTGGACCCAGTGGAGAACTTTTTCTGGACATATGTACTGCATTTTTTACTGTTGTACCTCATGGAATTAGCTCACTTATACCTGGGAAGTGTGCAGCCTCGGACCCTGATTCCTACTTCAACACATCTGGGACCACAGGCTATCAACCTTGACATGCAAGGCCCCAGTCTAGCAGTAGTCAGGCATATTAACAGAAACAATGGTGTGGGTCTTGACCTACATCCTGACCCGTATAGTGGGCACACTGCAGGGGCCTCCCCACTTGCCAGAATGGATTTCTCCAGCTCCAGGTCTTTTCTGTGAGCAAAGGGCTCAACAGAGAGCCCCCTACTAGGAGGCCAAGTTCTGCCATATGTTTCTAAGGCACCCCCTTGCCACCTTCTTCCTGACCCAGGTCTGGGATTTGCAGTTACTGTTTTCTAGTTAGTATTTTCTTTTTTCTATGATAAAGCACACAATACCAGACCTGTATGACAGAGTGGGTAATGGGGTGAGCTTGAGGGGACAGCGGGTCGATACACCATAACTAACATAAATTACATATGGTGGGATCAAAAGTGTTATTGTACTCACTGAATGTGAATGGGTTTAATAATCCAGTGAAGAGGGCTAAGGTGCTGTCACATATAAAGAAGGACTGTCTCAAAGTAAATTTCTTAGAAGAGACACACCTGGGGTCTTCCGAGCATGAGAAGTTAAAAAAAATTTGGTTTCAGCCATGTCTGTAGTTTGGGGATACCCCGAGGTAAACATAGAGGTGTAACCATACTTCCCCAATACAGAACACCCTTTTTTTTTTTTTTACTAATTTTTTCTCCCCCTCGCACCACGACCGGTTCTTCTCTCCAGGCATCCCAGTGCACCCAGTCTGCCTCAAGAGGACCTGGAGGATGCTTCCATAGGTGCCCCATTCCTGTATACATTTCTAGAGACCCAGTTGACCCCCCAGATGGGGCAGAAGAGTCCATCCTACCTCCTCCGAATCTTCAGTGGAACGTGCAACCAAAGCTCTCTCCAGAGTCCTCCATGATTGCAGCGGTGTGAGAGCCTTTCGCCTAGATCAGTCATGGGTGTTTTCTGTTGTTCTGGTCCACCACCTGCTGACGTCAGTTCTCAAGGAGGAACAATGAGATGGAGGCACACTGAGACATGCCTCTGCTCCAGTCCTTGGCTGATGTCAGCCCCTCCCTGACTCTCTGCTATCCCCAACCGCACCAGCACCACCTGCGGTCACCCAGGTGGTGGTGGTATAGTGGTGGGGCCAGCATCCCACCCCTCCCCAGAGAAGGAGAGCAGCCGTTGGGTGCTCAGTCCTTCTCCCCTCAGCCAGCCCCTGGCACCCTGAGTTTGTCACCAAACCTGGGTCTCCGGTGTGGCGCGAGGTGTGGCATATGGCACCTCAACTCTCAGCACCACCGGGCTGGCAGAACACCCTTTCAAGAACATAAAGTTATTTAGCATGAGGAGGGCAGGTTAGTTATTATTCAGCGCAGGGGGCACTCTGCCAGGTCAAGGACACCATAGCAAATCTTTATACTCCCCCAGGAAAAAGGACCCCGGAAATTTGGCACTTGCTGGATCTGATTCTAGTGACTATCTCTGGCACATTGTTATTAGCAGGGGACTTTAATATGCTGCATTCAGACTTATGAGACACCGCTAACACATACCCCACCAGACAACCAGCAGCTCATAGAGCCCCTGCAGCCATCTTGTGGGATTTGAACTGGGAAGATATTTGGAGGCGCTTACACCCTCAGACTAAGAATTATACCCACCATTCGGCTGCCCACGGTGTTTATACCTGAATCGATTATAGTTACACACAATGGGAGAATATGCACTGCATGTCAGACTTCAGGCTGAGAGATATCCTGCTGTCAGACCACTCTCTAGTATTGACTTACCTGGACTGTGCTAAAGAAAATCCAGATATCTAGTGGGGGCTAAACCCTTAGCCCTTCCAGTCAGAGGAGTCCAAATGCTTTCTCTTGGATAAAATCCAGGAGATCCTTGAACAGAATCAAGGTGGTAACTACTCAGAGGCAATCCTTTGGGATACCCTAAAAACTGTTCTCAGGGGGCCATATAATAGAATTTACATCCAGGAAACAACGAATAGCAGCAATGCTTCACTGACCTCCAGGATACCTTCCAGTTCCTGCAGGAGACCATAACCAAGGTGACAGGACAGTAGCACAACAGATGGCCAAGGTAAAAAAGGAACTAGATAAGACAGCCTGTATCTACAGAAAGCTGAATTAGCCCTTACAATGATATTATGAGGTTGGCCATAGAGTTTTGGCACACCAGTTGTAGGAGGCAAAAGGCCAGGACTACTGTGGCTAACCTCTGCCACTAATCAGATACGTCAGAGGGACAAAGCAGATAGTGGAAGCCTTCTGCTTATACAGTGCTACACTACACTTTTCCCTGAGTCTCCTCATGATGCAGGGGCAATGGAGGCCTTATAGTTCCTGGTGTGCCTTTCCCACCTCACACAGGACCAGGCAGCTGCATTGGTAAGTTCAGTCTGGATGTTTGAACTTGACAGGGTATTGGGTAAGGTGTGAAAGCCCTGGGTTCTGATGGTTATATAACCACATTTTTATAAGAAGCAACAAGAACAAATACAACCACCCTTGCTAAAGGTCTGTAATGAGGTGTTGGCTGGAGGTGACATCCTCAGGACATAGAAATATTCCACGATCTCGGTGATTACAAAACTGGGTAAGAATCTAGAGGAATGCTTAGCTGATAGGCCAATATCTGTTTTAAATGCAGGTTATAAACAAGGCCCCTAGAATTCTGTGGCCACAGAATTTTGTGCAGAACTTGCAACGTACCACAGAATATCTGCAGTGCCACAGAATTCACTGCTCTTGGTGATTCTTTATTAATATTTCCACCGTGTTCCCTTCCCCTCCTTTTATATCCAAACCCCATCTATGCTCAGCATGTGATGTTATCAGTGCTATCACATCATGTATTAGCTAATGATAGGACTGCATCCTGCCACAGAAATTAACAGCCATTTATCTAGCACTGCTTCCACTCCCTGAGGAAGTGGCACAGCACAACATGTACTATGATATTTGTTCAACCTGTACTACCATCTAATAACATTTTCAATCTTAAGTTATTACACTAGAGCAAACTTAAACAAATACCTGACAACAGCATATACCTGTTAACTCAACAGGAAAGCCCTCTGAAATTAATAACTTGTAAAATAAATTAACCTGTCTTTAAACAAAAAATAGGCCGAGAAAGATGGATTATAGTGATGTGCAGACCTGCTGAAAGAACAGACCTATTAAATGAATAATTGTGCTGTAAACATTTTTGCCAGGGTTATTGATTACATGTTATTAGAGGTTGATAGAATTACCTAAAAGTTATGAAGAAACATTGTGTGCATGGCCAGCAGCTGGGCGAGCTGGTAGCGTGTCATGTTCCTGTGCTGGCGACTCAAGTTCAGGGACGAGCTCGGGGAGATTGCTGGGCAAAATGAGGATGGGGAGGCCAGCACTGTCATACACCATTGCTCCAAGCCTGGAAAGGTATGATGCAGTGTTCTGTTGCACTTGTGACACCTTGTGAAGGGCCTGGGAGTCTTCCCTCAGAAGGGGTTCATGTGCATGTCATGGCCTGATGGGGTGATGTGGTGCATCAGGAGAAATGGGTTGGCGTGAAAAATGAGTCTTGAAATATCTCCACTATTCTGTTTATTTTATTCCCAAAGGGACCTGTACAAATGAGGATACAATTTCATGATCATAAAAGGGGAAATTTATTTTTTTTAAACTACATTACAGATTACATATGGACACGGTGTCAGAATGATAAGATAACACTATGACGTGGCAGTTGATTGGTGCCGTAGAACTTCTGCAGAAATTACAAACCTCCACTGCAGAAGTTCTATGGGAAATGGTAATGCTGCCACACAACTTGGTCCCAAACTGCTGCAGAAAAAATCAGGACCTTGATTATAAGTTGTTTATGGCAGTGCTGGTGCAGAGGCTGTATCCCCTGTTATCATCTTTGATCCACCAAGATCAAACTGGGTTTGTCTGTTCGAGACAAACATGGGATAACATCAAGCGCACACTGCACATCCTTCGTCGGGTGCATGCGGACACTTACCCTTTCTCCTCATATGTTTAGATGGTGAAAAAGCATTTGATAAGATGTTGTGGCCCCATCTCATTATGGTGATGTGTAAATTAGGAATCTCAGAGGAATTTGTCTCTGTCTCATAAAGAGGGTCTATGATACCCCTCAGGCCTACATTAAGGTTAATAGCTACATATTGTCCTCCTTTCCACAGGGGAAGGACACCCGCCAGGGATGTCCCCATCACCCCTGTTTTTCATGTTGTAAATAGAATGGAAGATGGACAAGGCTATGGAACCAGATGATATACACCCCAGGATATTAAAGGAATTATGGACGGTGCTAGCAGCACCGCTACCAACCCTATTTAGTGAGACGCTCGATACAGGGGTGGTTCCAGAGGACTGGAAGGGGGTAAATATAGTCCCTCTTCACAACAGTGGTAGCAGGGAGGAGGTGGAAAACTACAGGCCAGTCAGACTCACCTCAGTAGTGGGTAAGATCATGGAAGCATTGCTTAAGGAAAGGATCGTGGAACACGTGGAAACCATGAGAGCACAGGATCCAAGGCAGCATGGATTCACGGCAGGAAGGTCATGTCAAACAAATCTAATTGACTTTTTTGACTGAGTAACAAAGGAGGTGGATCAAGGAGGAGCAGTGGATATCCCCTACCTCGATTACAGCAAGGCCTTCGACACCGTACCGCACAGGAGACTGGTGAACAAGCTAGGTAGCCTAGGAGTGGGCCACAAAGTGGAAAACTGGGTTAGAAACTGGTTGAGGGATAGGAAGCAGAGTGTGGTAGTAAATAGGATCAAATACGATGAAAGGAGGGTAACCAGTGGGGTGCCTCAAGGATCAGTCCTGGGGCCAGTCCTTTTTAATGTTTTCATCAGTGACACTGCTGAAAGGCTTGAGGGGAAGGTTTGTCTATTTACAGGTGATATCAAGATCTGTAACAGGGTAAACATTCCAGAGAGAGTTAAAAAGAATTAGGAGGGATATGGGAAAGCTGGAAAAATGGTCCAAAAGTGTGGCAATTAAACTGTAATGCAAAGAAGTGCAAAATCATGCATCTGGGGTGAAGAAATCCTATGGAGAGCTACAGGATGTGGGGAGTGCAGACTGTCACCAGGCAAGAAAGGGATTTAGGCATAATCATCTCAGATGATCTAAAGGTGGCCAAACACTGTAACAAGTCTGTGGGGAGAGCTAAGTGGGATGTTGGGGTGCATAAAAAGGGGTATCTCTAGCAGAAGAAGGGAAGTGGTGATGCCATTGTACAGAACACTGGTGAGGCCTCACCTAGAATACGGTGTTCAGTTCTGAAAGCCTCATCTTTGTCAGGACATAGACAGGGTGTACATGTCCAGAGAAGGGCAACCAAGATGGTACAAGGCTTATAAGAAAACATATGAGGACAGCTTGAAGGACCTCAATATGTATGCTCTGGAAGAGAGGAGGGAATGGGGGGACATGATAGAGACCTTCAAGTATCTCAAAGGCTTGAACAAAGTGCAGATGGGCAACATCTTTCGGTACAAGAGTTGCACAAGGACAAGGGGGCACAATATGAAACTGGAGGGGCAGGATAAGGGGGAATGTGAGGAAGGTTTTCTTCACAGAAAGGGTGATGGATAATTGGAATAGCCTACCCCAGGAGGTGGTGGGTGCTGTTACAGTGGGGTGATTCAAACATGCATGGGATAGACATAAAGGAACACTAGATGTGGGAAAGAGAGGTGAACACCAATGGCCAGTAGGGTCAGCAGCTGCTGATGTAGGCAGGGATTACGGGCAGACTAGGTGGGCCTTGCGGTCCTGATCTGCCATCAACTACTTTGTTACTATGTAACCCTTGGCTCAAGTGATAAGGGAACTATAAATATTAAGGGTATTCAGATGGAGGGGGGAGAGAGTACAGGGTGGCACTATACATGGATGATGTCCTCATATACATGGCAGACCCCAAGGCCACCCTTCCTGCAGTATTTGATATACAAACCCATTTCACTACAGTTTCAGCACATAAATTGAACACTACCAAGACTGATTCCCTCCCGTTTTATTATAGCCCTTCTCCATCATTGAGGCACCAATATCCATTCTGTTGGGACCTCATTGAACTTAAGTACCTTGTCATTAAGTTACCACTAGCTCTGAACAGACTAGATGAGGTAAATTATGGCCCACTATCTCACCAGCTGAACGCTGACCTACAGCACTGGCATTCACTACCCCTCTCCCTGATAGAGAGAGTGGATTTAGTCCAAATGGTGGTCCTCCCACGATATATATATATTTCCACGATATATATATATATATATATATATATATATATATATATATATATTCTTCTACATGTTCCAGATTTTGAATGCTGGAGATGGAGAACCAGTATCTCTAGATATATATATGGTCCAAAAACAGACTAAAACTAAAAACACTGATGCTCTTTAAAGCCAAAAAAGGATTAGCTTTCCTTGCTGACTTCCAGGTACATTATATTGCTACCCAGCTCAGAATACTTTTTCAGTGGCATGTGTCGGTTGCAGGCCCACAGTGGCTTGCACTGGAAAGGGACTTGCTCCATTCAGTGTAACAACCCACTGCATGTTCACCACCAGTCTGAGAGCCCAGTCCTTTATGGTTGAAAACCCCTGGCTATGAGAGGTTCGTGAAGTCTGGCAGGGAGTGATGAGCAGTATGGGACTGGCTCCCCAACTGATATGACTTTGCCCATTGGTGCACCTAGACAGCTTCCCTCCAACACGTTTAGATCCAGCTTAATAAGACTGGCAGTGGAAAAATATACATCTCAGTCAGTTCTGTTCAGGACAGACTATGAATTCCTTCATGGAAATGCAAGTACAATGTGACCTAGAAAAAAGGGACATTTTCAGGTTTATCCAGGTTCACCACTTCCTGAGCTCTCAGCCCCCCCCCCCACAGTCAGAAACCACACTAAGCTTTCTCCCATAATATCAATGTTATTACTATACATAAGAGCCCAGAATAGTAGACATCTTATTTCAATTATTTATAATGCAATTCAGGAGACACAGTGAGTAGATGTATTGTATGTGGCTAATAAATGGGGAACAGAGTTAAATGTGCCCATGAAAAGGAAGTTGTGGGAGAACGGATGCTTTAAGGCAGGACGTAGCACCTCCTCATATGTCTGGCGTGAGTATGCATGGAAGCACGTGGTTCACTTTTTCCATACCAAGAACAAAACAACTGCCGCTCCTGTGCTGACATGCCATATATAACAAAACAAACTACAATAGCCTAAAAAGTCAACAACGTCCACACGTAAAATGTTTGCTGCATCACCATTTATTCCGCATAATGTATGAAGTGCAAAGCATTACTCACATTATTGATGCCATAGGATAGATGTTACTCGCCCTCTACAAAAGGCCTGACTGGCTTAGCACGTGTGTGCTTTGTCTGGGAGGCCAGAATGTGATCACACACACACTTATAAAGTAACTGACTTTGTTCTGTTTTAGAAGTTTTAGGCATGTATGTGGTCATATAGTACGCTTGCATCATCTGTCAACAATTGTCTATCTGGGCTACATTCTCTACTGTATCCTGTATCTTTACCTCATTTGTGACATATCTGTAAGAAAACAGTTATGCTAATGAAAAGATTAAGTATAAAGTAACAATTTAAAGTGCCAGAGGTGAATATAATGAAAACAGGTGCTATAATAAAAAGAAGCAAAACTAATGCTGTATAATCAGCTACAATGCAAGAATAAAAATTATACTGTGTATTACTCAAGAATAAATATTAGTGAGCTAATTAGAGCACTATAAACGTAATTCTTTGCTCTATCGGGTCTCACCTGGAAACAAGCCTTGTCTCAGTGTGCCTTTCCCAGTTACCAAATTTTAAAGATAGATAGGTAGATTGATAGATAGATAGATAGATAGATGATAGATAAAACGTGCTTTCAAAAGATGCTGCATTCCATTAGAGCTTAAAGTGCAGTCCATATTGTGGGAATTGAAACCACTTGTGAGGTAACTACCCCAGAAGATGATTATTGACAGCTATTCAAAAAAAAGAAAAGAAACACAGGATTAAATTAGAACAGCTACTGATTTTCTAACACCACATTTAACAGAATCCATGGCAACTAAAAAGCCAAAGTGGAAAAGGAAATGGAAAAGAGGGGGAAGGGAGAACAAGGGTAAAACAATGAGAGGGGACCAAAACAACTGGAAAATGTGGAGGGGGGAAACAGGAAAAAGAAGGTGAAATAATAAAAATAAGGAATAAAGAAAAAGGCTAGTTCTAAGGAGCAATCATATGACAAGCAGTATTAATTTGGAGAAAATAGTATTCATTACAGGAAAGGCACTGTATCAAAATGTTCATTTAGGCTTGGGGGTTTTAATGCTCCCAAATGGTAAATCCAGAAGGCTTCCCTGTGTAGGATCTTTTGATCCAGATCTCCCTTCTAGGGACCAGTGTCACTTCCTCTATCCCACAAAAGATAAAAGTATGTATAGTGCCCTCTACACTCACCACCTAATGTTTAGCCAAGGCATTATCCATATGATATCTGCACATCTCACGTTAGTGTTCACCCACCCATAATTTGAAAGCTCTCTTGGTCTTTTCGACACAGAAGGCCTAGCAAGTAGATGCAGCCAGGTAAATGACCCCCACACTGGAACAGTAAATGAGCTGCCTTATTTTGTATATCTTCTGCGTACTGACAGAACAAAAAGTAGATGTTGTGATCACCTGACAGTATGTACAGTGGCAATGTTGAAAGCAGCCATTAGACTGGTCAGGTAGCCCATGTCCAGATGGTTTGGGGGGAAGGCTGGAGTGAAAGTACCAGGAAATCAGAAAGATTGTTCCTGTCTTATGTATTATTCTGGGGAGGTTATCCACCTCGCCCTCCAACAGTGGCTCTGTCTGGAGAATATACCAGTTTTTTTTAGCAATATCTCCTTCACTGCTGATGACATTATTCCATAGGTTTAGTACATTCTTCTGTTCAAGATTTCTGGTCCTGTACTGTAATAGTTTACGCCTATCCATATCCTTGACTTGTGTTTCGGCTTCTGTGAGTACATTTGCACTGTATCCCTCTTGACAAATCTGGAATACATTTCTTCTGTTCTTTTTACAAAATCATCATCCTGGCTACAGTTACATGTTTATTTATTTATTTGAATCTAGGAGTACAAGTACCTTTGAGCCAATGCTCTTTTACAAGGGTTCCGCGTCAGTTGAGGTACAATTCAAACAAGACATTGAATAACAGTATAACAGTGGGTTACAGGCAGTTACATACAGTTTTATACTTTCAATACAGTGGCAAAAATGCCAAAAGGAGGTCTGGTAACAGGGTTGACACGGTATGGAAGAGAGACACACTAGTGGAGTGCAGCTATAGTCCTTGTCAGATATCAATTAAAGTGCTATGGGGGGTAGGGAAGGTGGGTGGGAAGAGGGGAGGATGAATGGGTATATGGGAAAGGGAGTTGAGGGGGAGAGGGTTAAGTGCTAGGTGGAAAGTGCAAAGAGGAGAGGGGAGAACAATTAGGAAGGACAGTCACAGGAGCTAGATGCAGACAGGATGTGATGGAGATTGGATTTGAATTGACCAACCTTTGGCATTGAGGCAATGGCAATGTTAAGACCATTGAACCAGCTGGGAGCTCTGTGCGTAAACGATCTTTGCCCTTGTGTGGTGCGGAAACGCGGGATATGCAGAAGCTGGGATTCAGAGCCTCTGGTGATGCGAATAGTCCATGCTGGGCAGAGGAGAGCTTGGACACCTGGGGGACCAAGGTAAGCCTCATAAACTTAGAGATGTTCCTAATGTGCGGTGTGGTGACAGTTGGAAGCATGGAGAATGGTATTCTGACCTGTCAGTTTTCTAAACAGAGCGGTCTTAACTGTACCATCCAAATTTTTGCAAATTATCAATTCCAAAAACTTGATTTGTTTACTGTTAGTGTTCACAGAAACTTTTAAATGGGAAGTTGGTGCAAGCAAATATTCAATGAATTCTGCTAATCCTTCAGCTGTCCCATGCCACACCGTCAGGACATTATCAATAAAAAGCTTCCACAACTAGATTTTGTGGGGGAAAAGGATTGCTGAACTGGTCATGAATAACATCCATTTCCCACTGTCCCAGATAAATGTCTACATAATTGGGGGCAGATGTGACCTCATTGCTGTTCCCTTAATCTGGTGATACTGTTTCCCTTAAAATATGAAGGAATTGCTTTTAAATACAAAGTCTGACAAAACGATCACAAAATCTTTATGTGGGTCACTCATGCATGGATTGCCCTTAATCCCCCTTCATGGGGCACATTAGTATACAAGGACTCGATATCCATAGAGACAAGGAACCATTCAGATTCGAGCTAGACATCCTCCATGAGCCTTAAAACCTCCATAGTATCGCTCACATAGGATGGTAATGTCACTGTCAAGGCATCCACATATTGAGAGAGCATTCCATTAATGAACCAATGCCTGCCACAATAGGACTGCCCAAAGGACTTTCCAAATTTGTATGAACTTTGGGCAACACGGACATGGTTACCCGTATAAGATGATCCACAGTTAGAAAATCAAGGGTACTCTGGGAAATAATACCAATGTCCAGTGCATTTTTCAGGAAAGTGTACTCACTCAGAGCAGATGGCAGCATGGCTACACATCACTGCTGGCTTTAAAAATGAAGGTCATTCACAGGATAATTGCATAAAAACCTTTTTATTGCACATAGAACACCAGGCACAGCTAAGATGTGCCCCTCCCTACAAACAGCCAAACGTTTTCGCGCCAAACCTCGTGCTTTCTCAAGGCTGAGGTGGCTTTGCAAATTACACCCTTATAAATAACAATATTAAAGTGACAGTGCATCTCTACATATATAACACTACTAGTCAAATCAAAACCACCATAATAAACTTCCACAAAAACAAAATAAATAAATGAAGCAAAATATCAAATTAAACATGATCATGGCAAATACAATGTGACAAATATATCCAACACATGATGCAATATGCAAATAAGTAAACTAACTTCATAGAAAACATGTAAGACATGTAAATAGATCTTATAAAAAGGGAGATAACTGAAAAAGTCATTTAACCCTGGCTCAGTATATGATTTAGTTCTTTACTGCCAGTAAGACTCTTTTTGTTTTAACCTTTTATCCAAACCCCGAATATGTTCCTTAACATTATCCAACATCTGGAACATAAACCTGTGTTGTTTACCTTTTCTTTTAACATGCTGTGCAAGAGCACTGACATCATTCAAATTAGCAGTGCTCCTAATATGTTGTCCTATTCTACATTTAAACTTTTGCATAGTTTTACCAATATAAAAACCCTGACATATAGTACAAGTAGCCACATAAACAATGTTTTTGGTATTACAATCACAAAAAATCTCTTAACTTCATACATCTGTTTGGTCACAGGATGTGTAAAAAATTCAATAACCACAATGTACCTACAACAGGTACAATTCTCACATCTATAGGTACCACTAGGAAGGAAATTTTCTTTTTTCTGATTTGTGGTCCAGTAGGTACTCTGAACCAAGGAGTCCCTTACTTTGGATGCTTTCTTATAAACTACTTGGGGAAACTCACGTGTCACTTGATCCAATTTTTTTTCCGTCTTTAAAATATGCCAGTTGTTCCTAATAATGTTCATAACCATATGTGCCTGTGTACTAAAAATTGTAATAAATTTGACTTTATTATCATAATGACCCTTCTTAACTATTCTATTTTCCTCATGCCGAAGCAAATCATATCTGTTCCTATCATCTGCTCTTTTCTTTGCTTTCAGAAGTGTATCTGAATTATATCCTCTATTTGTAAATCTTTTGGTAAGTTCCTCAGCACTGTTCTCATAATCCTGACTATTAGAGCAATTGTGTTTTGCTCAAAGATATTGTCCTACAGGAATATTAGCTGTAACATGTGCCGGGTGACAACTCTCAAAATGTAATATAGAATTTGTATCTGTATTTTTATGATAAAGCCTAGTCCCTATACTGCCATCCATATTTTTAAAGATAGACAAGTCCAAAAACTGAATTTCCTGCACATCGCTTCTAACCTCAAATTTTAGAATTTGATTAGTAGATGCTTGAAAATGAGATTTGAGTAGACTTGATGGAAAAAGAAAAAGTAGCTCTGACTTTTGAAACACATGAGAATATCCTGTATATCGAAAAAGACTAGACAAAACTATTCGTAGACAGGTGCTAGAATTGAAAAAATCAGAACTAATAAGTTTGAGCGTGATCGAAGGGACTATGAGGAGAGGCGAATCTTTAACTGGAAAGGACATAAAACATCTAAAAAATCGATTTTGAAAAAAAACAAGATATGTGGGACACTCTTTTCAACAAAGGAATGTATATACCAGTGGTTCTGATTCAGATAATAGCTCCTCTCCTTTTTTATCAACAGTCAGCATGAAGCTGTATTGAAGTCATATGCCCCCAAAATTTCTTCAAATCAAGAGGTGGTTATGTTACAACAAACACAGTGTCCCCGGGGTGTTTGTATGCACGATCAACATATGGACAGTCAAACAACAACCCGGCCCCTGTACCCTACTCAAATATCCAACAATCCTGTAATGATGTGTGGGGAGACCATTCAATTACCAGAACGGGTCCCGAGACGAAGCCCAAGAATAGTGAGATTTCTGAGTGACTCATAAAAAACACAAGATTACTCAATTGTTTGTGTATTTCTGCAACATAATCCACAGTATTAAGAATCACCATGGAGCCACCCTTGTCCATGGGTTTTATCCCTTAGTACTCTTGATTCCCCTTGAAGCTTGGTGCTCATTGTCATGGTTGAGTGTCAGTGACTACTTTCTCATGCTCGGACTGGAGTTGGGCACCAAGGGAGCTCTCTCTTTGTTGTGCGGTCACATTGCCACCGCTTACTGTGATGCTTATTATAATATCTTTTTAAACTGCAAGAACAGACAGCTCAATGCTGAATTCATCAGTCTGATATAATGTTGCATCTCGATCTCAACTGGTGGTGGTGATGTGGATCAAACTGAGCTCACAACCCTACTCACTGATGGCAATCACAAAACTGATGCCACTTAGCACATGTGGCACTGGTAACTGGCATATGATATTAGGCTTTAATCTGCCTCCATGACCACATGTTCATCCTCAAAAGTACTAACGTTGCTTATGGTTGATTCGTTCACATTAAAGAACCAATCACTGACCAACACAATTGATTGACAGCCTACCTGCTAAGTGATCCTGCTGCCAGCAGTGAGTATTTTATTTCCCAATGCAGATTTTAGGGAGGGGGAAACTTCTACTGCTGGCAAGTGGCATGCATTGAGAAATGTGGTGTAGATCGGGGTGGGTCAGGCAACAGGTGAGGTGATATCACTGTGCAGCTGTTGCAACAACAGTACTCCTCCCCTTCCCAAAACAAAAACAGAAAGGTCCAGTGTTCACCTGGACTCAGTGATGCAAAAAAAAAAGTAATTAATTAAAACAAAAAAAAAAAATGGCTGTGCAAAAAGTCCAGGTCTTAACTTGAAACACATATGAGGAGGCAGCCAGCCCCTAGATACACCACTGTTTGTGCAAGGTCAGACAGCAAGCATAGGGAGTATGGTGGCATTCAGAACTTGATCTACTGCCTCCTGGGCCAATGCTTTAACTATATTATTCACTACTGTTAGAGATTCAGGGTGCACACATCTAGACCTTCAATCCTAAACACCCTTAGCTATAGGACAAGTTTTGTTTGTCTTCTAAAGCCTTTATTGTTTGTTTAGCATTCATGAAAACTGTTAGAATATCAGATTTAACATGCCTTTTTTTCTGTTATGCATGGAAATTGGTTAAGCAGAAGTATGTGACTTCTTGGTTAAATAACAAATGGTAATCAAGCAACAAAAACAAATATTGTAAAATGGCTTTACAGAAACTAGATTGGTCGGCATTTTATTTCTGGACAAGATGCAGTGAGCATATAAAACTGTCAGCTAGATTTACAATATTGTAGTGCTGTCCGGACACGGAATTCTTCCTGTGAGTAATGGGCAGCAAAAGGCTAGTATACCCTATAATGTCCTTCCGTGTAACCTATTTGTTGTGCCTCAAGGGTTATTTTATATAGATGTTATTCTTGACAGAGGCACAGTAAAAGAAGCAGTCTGATTCAGTAAACTTTACAACTTGCATTATTTCCATTAATGCAGTACACCACACTGGCCTTTTGACAACATTCAGTTTATCACAGTGTGGGAAAATACCACTGCATTCACAGTTGGTATTCCCTTCAAATTACTGCCATTTTCTGCCTGCCTGTATGGTAAATTGCCGAATGCAGACACATGGTCATTACATGAAGTACTATAAATGCATCCTGCTCCTCACAAAATGTCATGCTGCTAATACTGGAATTACTATTAAAGAAAAATAAAATAAAGTTTAAAGCAACAGTGTAGTAAAGTCAGGCAAAACATTTGACCCTATTTTTTTTACTGTGAAAGATTTCGGACACCTTCTGGCTTTATTGGCTGGTAAAAGTGTAAATTTCCACTAGAATGTAACTATTTTTTTAAAATATTTAAAAATGTTTTGTTTGTTTTTTATTCAAGAAAAAAATAATGGCACCTCATTTGTCTTAGAATTAACACTGTGGACCTCACAAGGGTTAGACCTGAGGACATAAACAATTATATAGCAAGGTTATCAATCGGGCAAGAAACACTGAGTAGATTTCTGGCACAGACAAATGTGCAGGTTCAGTATCAGGATTTCTACCCCACCCCCTTTTGACACAGTATCAACTTCTGTAACACACCACATGCTTAGTAAATGAAGACAGAAGCAAGGGCTGAGAGCAAAGTTGGTACTTTACTGCACAAATTCAGATCCTGTGCTTCATCCTGGGTGACTCCACTCTAGGAGCCCAAAGGAGCAATCTGCAGTCAACTCTCTGCCATCAATGCCACCATTACCGGTTTATGCTTCCACTTAATAAGGGACTGCTTCTACAAATAGAACAGTCTGCCTTACAATAGCTTTTAATGGTGTTAATCTTTGTATTTTAGTTCAGATTGCCTCATTACTGCTGTCATTCAAGATTTCCCCATTATCGCAAGTTAAGCCAAAAACAGAAGGAATTTTTTTCGGTTAGTACTTTTAGCTTCTTTCTGCTGACCTTCCCCATTCCGGACCGCTCCCCCAGCCCCATCACCCGGCATCCCTGAAACTTTAGGGAAAAGGTAACTGACGCTAACTCATCGCTTGCAGAGTAACCATGCTGGGCACACTTTTGGAGTTCCATAAACTGTTGAATCCACAAACAGGGTGCACTGACGTCCTGTTTCTCGTACATGAGCTTTGGTGCATGTGCGTGAAATGTTGGGACATCAATGCATGTCTCCCACAGTACCTGTAATGTGCATTTGTTTCCTATTTGTGGATTAAACAGTTTATGGAACTGCAAAAGTGTGTCCAGCATGGTTACTCTGCATGCTGTGAGTTAGTGGCAGTTACCTTTTCCCTACTGCCACATTTTCTTTCTGGCAGCACCATCCACACTCTTGTAGTAGCCATTGCAGTTGCCTTCCCTGGGACTTACCGTTGATCTTCTGTCCTCTGCTAGAGGACTTGGAGGACCTAGTCACTGGTGTGGAGCCTGCAGGGACCGGGCCTTCATCCTGCCATGAGCGGGGGGGGTCCTCTGTATTTTCTCCCCTGGCCCATGGCACATCCAGTGATGCATTGTGAGAGCTCTGTCTCTGCGGAGATGCCCCAGTGTCAAGGGGGTTGGAATCCTTCCCTGGCATCCCAATATACTGCCGCCTAGATCCTCCAGGTAGCAGTCACCTAGCGGGACACAGGACACATGCACCCCCCTTCCCGAGGGAGGAAAGCCATCCTTAAGACTCTCAATCCTGCTGCCCCCAGCTGGCCCCCGAGCAACACATGTCCATTCTCAAACCTGAGTTGTCAGCATGTCAGGAGATGAGGCACCTAGTACCTCACTCATCTGTGCCACTGAGCCAGCCTTAGAAGGAATTTGTTTAGAAAAATTTCTATGTTTTTTTCAATTTTGTGGAGAAAATCTACTTTGGGAAATCAAGATTTGACAAAGAAAGTAGATTACATACATCCTGGGCATGCAGTAAGTTAGGACAGACACCTCTAAGCCCACTGGATGACATCAATCACAGAGCATCACTGACACAGTGGGGGGAGGGGATATCCAGCACTCATGCCTGGTGCCTTCTCTCATGGGACAGCAAGGGTATGGCTGGAATTCAGAGCATACTCTGAAGAGGTATAAATCACCTGGACTGGGGTGTTACATTTATTACCTGAAATAATTTAAGCCAGCTGTTAGGGGAGGTTGATTGTCTGTGGGAGAGTGTGTGATAGTTCAAAGAGTTAACACAACTCCAAGGCTCTGTAGAGAAAGGGAACATTGTTTAACCAGGAGTAGCACGCTAAGCCGGAGCTTGTTTCCAGATGCGACCTGCGAGCACAAGGAAGTTAAGTGACTTGCTCAGGATCACACAGGATCACACAGTATGCACCCAGGCGGCTGTGGGATTCAAACCCAGGTCTCCAGATCTGCAGCGCAGAACCTTAACCCACTGTGCTATACTGCCTTCTTAATCCTTAGGGGATGAAGCAGAGATGTTTAGAAAGTGTACAGAGCCAAACTGATGTTGGGGAGCTGTTTCTGACAACAGAAAATGTGTAAAATGTGTCTAACTGCGCAGTGCTGACAACATGGGCATTTATTTATTTATTTATTTGGTAACCGGGTTTGTGCATTGATCCAAAGACCTTTTGCAGATATGGCCGGACAGAAACTGGCACATACAATGTAAAAATACAGTGAGAGAGCAGCGTGTATCATACAGGCAATATAAGAGTGGAGGTCAAGCTAAAAGACAAAATGTAAGGTAAACAGTACCAGGTACATCAGCAATTGAGCAAACAAGGTATATAACATTTAGGTAAACAGGGTAAGGTTGCTCCATCATTCAACAAAAGGAATAACAATAATATTCAGGGCAGGAGAGGAGAGCAGAGCACTAGATGAGGATGGGGTAAGGGTGAGCTGCAAGGGAGGTGAAGCCATGCTAGCGGCCTGTGGGCATATGCAGGTCATGGTGGACAGAAAGTGCATTCTTAACAAGGAATTTAGATATAGAGGCGGGTCAGGGGAATGTAGGGAAGATGGGAGGTCGTTCCATAGTGAGGGTCCAGTTGCAGAGAAGGCTCTTAGGCCCTTCCTCGTAGTTATGTTAGGGTGTTCTAGTTGAAGGTATGAAGACTGGCGTAGATTGCAGCAGTAGGTTCTATGCTGGATAAGAAGGGATAGTGGAGAGTAGGAAGGATTGTGCAAAGTATCAGCAATGGTCCGGGCCAGCAGGTAAGAGCATTGTACTTGTGGAGGGAGCCAGTTAAGGGACTAGTAAAGAGTGCAGTGGTGAGTGAGGAGAGGGGCGTGGAGGGCAAGGGTCCAGGATTACCCCCAGATATTTGAAGGTGGGAACAGTGTCAAGGGGAGATCCATCTGGGGATTTGACAGTGAGATGGCCACCATTGTGGGTTAGGGCAGACAGTTTCGGTTTGGAACTGAAAAGCATGGTCTTTGTTTTGGCAGCATTAACAAACAGTTTGTTGGTGGAGAACCAACAATGTGCCTTGCAGAAATCATCGGTAAGAATGGCAGATAGAGAGGAGGGGGAGGGGTCACTTTAGTAAAGTCGTCAGCCTAGAGGAGTGATTTACAGGATAGGCACTCCAACGAGAGAGAGAGTTAATGAAGAGGGAAAAGAGGAGGGGGCCAAGAACAGATCCCTGGGGGACACCCACAGAGACAGGCAAGAGAGGGGAGGTGACACCACCAAGGCATACCATCTGTGTTCTACCAGAGAGGTAGTTAGTGAGCCAAGTGGTGGGGGCAGTGGAGAAACCAAGGGTGTCGAGTTTTGCTATCAGGATGTTGTGATTTAAAAGGTCAAATGCCTTGGACAGATCAACAAATACTGCAATTAGCTTCCCTTCATCCATATTCTTCAGCACATGGTCAGTGAAGAGGGCAAGGGCCGTGGTAGTGCTGTGCCTCTTCTGGAAACCATGTTGCTGAGGGCAAAGGAGATTATAATTGGAGATATGCTCCGTAATTTGGTAGCTGACATAGTGCACAACATAGGATGCACCTAGAAAAGCAGATGTATCAGATATGCTAATATTTTTATCAACTGTATCTGGAAACTAGCTGTCTTGAAAAACATGTTTTATTGTGCTACTGCTTTGATCAACTTCTAATAGTGGCAATGAGTTTATTTTTGTGAGACAGTATAATGCGTAATTCGAAATACATTAGCCTAATTAATTACATCAAACTGCATTTACAAATGATAAAAACATGGCATTACTTTGAGTTGCATGGTAAGCAAGCCTCAAAGTCATGTCAGGAGTCATTGGTTCCATGGATTCAGACTACGCTAGTTCCTTTTTTTAAAAATAAACTGTTTGAAATGAAAGAATTACAGACAGAAAAAAACTCACTTCCCATAAGTCTAGATTTCTTACCCCACAGGTTTTCTTAAGGAAATGACAGACTTTTGTCCACCCTGGCTTGATAGTGAAAAGACCAGTAACTCCCATTTGGCTTGGTAGGCACCCAAATATGCTTGCTGGAGCTAACATCCTGTGGATGTAGCCATCAGTTCCAGTCCATCCAGCCACGCCATGGGCCTTAACCCATCCATGTCACTCAAAAAGTTCAGCCCACTGTCATCTATTAACTTAAAGCAATCATTTATTTATTTATTTATTAGCTTTTGGTAACCGGGTAAGTGCATTAGGCAATATCCCTGCCTATTTTCAGGCATGACCCAGGACAGTACAATATACAAGATACAATGGTACAAACAAGACATAGTCAACCAGCAGACAATCAAGAACAAGCTGCATTCATTATCCATGCAGGGATAAGCGGAGTTACAATAAACAGTGGTTCAGAGGTACAGTCAGGTCGATTTGATTTATAAGATCCTGACCAGTATGGACCAGCTTGACTCTGCAGCTATCCATGTTAATTAGGGCCTTGCTCTTAACAATCACCCATAACTTTAACTACCTTCTACAGTGAGGCTATCTAGAAACACCATGGGATGGAGTTCATTAAGAACTGTCCTTCTCACAGATGGGTAGGATCTGTTCCATTCACATTCTAAGTGAGTACTCTCACAGTCATTAATCCTCATCTAGCAATGCCTATCTTGCTCTTCATCCTGCAGAGAAGGATGGTGACCTTTAAATGAAGTATATATAGGAGACTGTCACACTCACTCAACATACTCCCAAGAGCCATGGATTGTGTGACAAGGGTGGTCTAGTTCACGTACTTGATCATGCTGCCACCAACCTGGTTACAATTTTGTCGGGGCTGTTTCTTCAAATTTCAGCACAGGCTCCCACTCACACCGCACAATGCCAGGCACTTACAAAGTATATTGCCCTTTGGACATAGGAACCCCCTTAGTCATTCCAGGTAACTTCTTCCCCCACTCTGTATCAGACATAGGTTACTTACAGTATTAACTTTGGAAGAGCACTCTCCAGAAGTGAATCATGGACTTGACTCAGTAACAATGGATTACTTGTGCTTATTAAAATGCAGCAGTTACACAACTATATCAGATATATAATATTTAATATTTACACTAAATTTACAAAATATACATCAAACTAGAGGTCATGCAACAAAACTAGAGAATTTGACAAAGAACACACTTTTAAACAGAAAAAATTACAAACAAAACATCTGTATACTCACTTAAAAAGTCTGTTTCCTTACCCCATGAGCCTTCTCATGAATCAGAGACTTAGTATTTTCCATGTACACCTTGCAATCCACAAGTTTAGTACTCCCTTTTTGCATGGTGGGCCTCCACTAAGTATCTGAGTGGCCTCCCAAAATGGATCTGAAGAACTGTGGCAAAAACTCCTTGTGATATTCCTTGCAGGGCCAGTCCCCTCATCACATCATTTGGAGGGTTCAGCCAAACATCTTCTGGAAAGTTACTACAGTTTTTTCTACAAATCTAAGAACTGGTTCAGACCAATTTAACTTGTGCCAGGAGCCCTGCTGATTAAGGATTCACTCTAAACAAACAAGTCAATTACTTTAATTAACAGCCATTGGAGAGACTGGAAGCAAACTCAGTGGAGGCCTCCACTGTGAGCTGGTTCATAGCAGATTCTAGGACTCCATCTTATTCACACTTAACTTCAACACTTTAGAGTCATTAATCGCCCTGAAAATAACTGCTTGCGTCAAGGGGACCTTCAAATGAGACTTGCATTTTTAGCCACAAACACAATAAGAATAAAAAATAAAATAAAAAGGGACAATTACATGTTACAGAAACACACAGAAAAAAATGCAAAAAACATTTTTTTGTACAGTCTGTATAATTACCATTACATACATCTGTTACATATATGCCCATACCAATAGCCGTTTTTCACGATTGTTAAAAAAAGGAAGCAAATTGAAAACAGCCAGTTACAGCAACATAGTCTATATTAGGTCAGCAGTCATAACACTTATTTTAAACAATATGAGTCCTAAAAGAGTTGACAGTATCACTTGGAACACAGGCTGTGGCCTGCCACCTGCAAACCAATATTACAGATGACATGGCAATAACAGAACTCAATATGCACAGCACTCCTAAACCATTTTGCATTTCATGTCATAGCCATTCATTTGTTTGTCCTGTTCAGCTCATATATCCCTGATGGCCACTGATTCTGTTTTTAAGACTTGAAATTCCAGGAATTGCACTGGTGACTGATAGTCTAATTTTCTGACTTCAATTCAACTGTCATTCTTTTAGTTTGTTTCTAAATAATCAGAAGAAAAGAAGGCTAAATATACAGAGCACTTAATAAAACAAATTGAAAATAGTACAGGAAGCAATTACAAGAAAAATTCGTGTTCTATAGATTTACTGATCTGATATAAAATGCCAAATTCCATGAAATGCTTTGTTTTTACTGGTGTGCAGGCATCCGAATTCCAGAATTTTATTGGGTTTTCCAGTGAAAACCAAAGACCAGTGGGCTTGCTGATAATTGTTCCCCAGATAAAGTCATGCTCCTCAGCTTGTGATATCACAATCCTTTCCCTACCTCTCACCTCTCACCAGCTAGTGGTTATGAACTCACCCAGATAATCATCAGGAGCAATTTCAACTGTAAGCACCCGATCCATAAAAAACATGGACATGTACAACTTGCCCATATTCAGGTAATGGAGCTCTACGTCTTGAGCTAGTTACAAACTGGCAGAGTTCAGAGATCCCTGTATCCCTGTTCCATGAGTATAGCAGACTGTGTCAGGCTTGGGGCAGTCAGAGGCAACAGAGCTGGGGTAGACACAGGGTTTCCAACTGAAGTCCTGGTTGACTGGCGAGAGGTTCTCCTGCTCTGTGCAGATCGATAGAGTGTGGGATAGATCTTCCCGGGTAGCCCTTCCTTCAGTAATTTTTGTGCTGAGGTTCTTTGTCTTTTAGATTGTGGGATGGGGCAGTATTGCCATGCGACTAAATAATTCTTTCAAGGAAGAAAGTCTGATTGCCTTGCTTCCTTGCGCAACATGCGTTATTAGAGGGCTGGGGGTATTTTCTGGAGATGTCCATCTGGACCCAGAACCATTCCTGTGTACTGTGGAAGTTGGGAGGTGGGTAAGTAGGATTTATGCCAGGAGTCTCTCTGGGGCAACATATGTGCTGCAATGGCTATCTATGTGCAGCACATATGTCACACCCAGGATCCAAGCAGCATGCATCCTGGCTCCAGCTGGTATGCAGCCATATTACCCCCCCCCCCAATAGCAACCTGCTTAGCTTTCTGGATAAGGTTGGGGATGCCCTCCCTGTAGTACCATGTCCTGTGGATACCTTCAAATGAGCAGTAAGGGGCTTCAGCACATCAGGAGCCAGCCTACATATCTGCATAGGGGTGGGTATGGTTGGCTGCTTTGTGGATCAGGTCCTAAGGAACAGTTATCCTGCTTCAATGAAACTGTCTGTAATTAATAATAGAATGGTTTCACATTAATTTGGGGAAGGAGAAAATATTAATTTGGGTAATCTTTTATGACAGAATTCTCTGTTGGTGATTCTTTTATTTATTTATTTTTTTACTTATGCTCAGAACCCTACTTATTTCGTTTTTATTTTATTGTTTTGCTTCTGTTTTTCTTCTCCTTCTCAGCAGGACCCCTTCTGCCTTGCTACTCCCCCATCCTTATCACCAGTCATCTCTGGGGCTTATTGGCCCGCTGTCTTGCAGTGTCCCACACATTCCCACCCCCAACCCGTATCCAGAGTCTCCTGGGTTCCCCAAGTCCAGGAGGAGACTAGATAACAGATATGGCAGAAGGCAGCCAAGTAGATGGTGCAGAGCATGAGGGTGAGTGTGGGATCATCCCACAACAGCCGCAGCTTTTTCTACCATTTTCTCCCCTCGGGCATCCTGTGGGTGAGGACTGAGCAGACACATGCATGTCCATGCATCCCAGTCAGGAGGCACCCCCCCTTCCCCTGAGGCTCCGCTTGTGTTGCACCCCATGGTCACCTAGGTGGCAGTACCACGGTAGAGCCAGCTGACCTCCCACCCCGAGGAGAAGAGCATCCCACAGTATGCTCAAGTCCTCCTCCCCCCAGCCAGTCCCCAAGTGACTCAGGTCCAGTCTCGAATCTGGATCACTGATGTGGTGGCAGGTGAGGCACCAGTGCCTCAGCCCTCTGCACCACTCGGCCAGCTTTGTTTAGAGCCCTATTTAAACACTCTCACATCACAAAGCCTCTCCATTGTCATAACTTAACTGAAATATGTTCACTCATGTGAGGTTTGCTTTCATTCATCATATCTGGTACCTTTCAGTCCTTACCTTATCTTAATGACCAATTTTTATTTATTTATTTAAAAGTTTTACAAGGAAGGCATGTTGAGTAGAGTACTGCTTGATTTCATATGCATCCTGGGGGACAGAGGCAATAGGAGAAGTACATAGTTACAGATAGTACATAATACAACAAAGTTTATGAGAATGGTTACAGGTGGTATAGAGCATGTACAAAACCCATGTTATAAAAAGAGCAACGCTGTAATTACTAGGGTAAGGAAGCACTACTGTGGTAGATAGTAGTTGTGTGAGGGACTAGAGCATACACACATACAGTATGGTGCTCATAAGATCAACTCCAGGAGAAAGCACGGCTAGTGATTTAGCATGTGCTAATCACATGCGCAAGCAGAGGTAAGATGGGTTTTGAAGAGGAGTTAAGGTGTTGGGTGGGGGGCATATCAGACATCCGTAGAGGGAGTTCACAGTTTAGGCATATGAAACCTAAAAGCTGCCTGACTTGCCGTGGTAGTCATGTGAGGGATAGTCAGTAGGCGAGAGTTGAAGTTTCTGATTTGGTAAGTTGGAGTGGGGGCAACTGTCAGAACTGAAGTTAGATAGGATGGCAGCGACTGGGACCAAAACTTTGCCGTTAGCTTAACGCAGTGAGAAATTCTCCGATCGTAGAGCTAGGGGAGGTCAAGGGTCTGGTAGAGAACGCAGTGGTGAGTGGAAGGAGGACAGTTGAGGGTGAAGTGATAGAATGAGTGGAAGAGAGGGTCCAGTCTGGCTAGGGTGGACTTGGGAGCGGCACTGTAGACTACATCACCGTAGTCTAGAATAGGGAGGATCATTTTCTGCACAATAGCATGGTGAGCTGGCAGAGGGATGCATCCACAGTTGCGGTATGGGGCACCCAACTTGGGGTGCAGCTTTTTGTGGATGGCATCAGTGTGTACAGAAAAGTCAAGGTACTGGTCAAGCCAGACCCCGAGGTATCTAAAGGAGGTACAGACCTCTAACGGAGTCCCGTCTAAGGTGTGAAAGGGGGGGGAGCTGAGAAAGCCTCTGCCTAGTGCCGAAGGACATAGAGACAGTTTTCTTGACATTGAGAAAAAGCTGATTAGAGCGGAACTAGAGCTGGACAGCAATGAAATCTTGCTGGAGGCTGGACGCCACAACAGCAGGTGAGGGACCAGATGTATACAGCACCGTGTTGTCTGCATACATGTGAATGGATGTGTGAGTGCAGAGGGCAGGTCATTAAGGAACATGGAGCATAATAGTGGGGCCAAGGACTGAGCCCTGGGGTACACCAGAGGTAATTGGGAAGGAGGCAGAGGTGGAGTCACCAATTCTGACAGATTGGGACCTGCCTACCAGGTAGGAGTGGAACCAGCTTGTGGCCTCGCTAGAAATCCCTGCAAGGGAGAGCTTTGACAGGAGGAGTGCATGTGAGACTATGTCAAAGGCCTATGCTAGATCTATAAATATTGCTGAGGTGATGTGACCTTTATCCATGCCAGTATGGATGGTGTCAGAGAGCCTGAGAAGGGAAGTGGTGGTGGAGTGGGACTTCTTAAAACCAGACTGGTAAGGCAAGAAGAAGGATGAGGAGTCAAGAAAGGTGGAAAGTTGAGTGAGGACTAGATGTTCCTGGATTTTTGCAAGAACGGGAAGTAGGGCGGTAGTTTCCAGGGAATGAGGGGTCACCACCTTTTGGGAGGGGGATGACAGTGGCGTGTTTCCAGGAGGATGGGATAGAGGTGAGCAAGAAAGAGAGGTTGAAGAGTGCAAACGAGGATGGCAATGGCAGAGGCAGACAGGTAAAGCATTTTGGCATCTAGCCCAGCGGGACATTTACCCTTGGAAGGGTTTAGGGTGAGCAGGATGTTGAGAACTTTAGATGGTGAGATCTGATGGAAGGAAAAGGAGGAGGTGGGAGGAGTGGAGGAGGCTGGGGCAGTTGAAGGAGTTGGATTCTGGGGTGTAGTGGGAGGGAGGTTAAAAGGTAAGAGGTACAGTTTGTGAAGAAGTTAAATATTACCGCTACTGCGTGGGGTGCAGACACCATAGCGCCGTCCAGATTTAAAGCAGGGGTAGGGGTCTGTGCCGGTGGAGTGAATAGCGAGTTGACCATCTTCCAGAATTTTGCAGAGTGATTTAAGTTGGTATGGAAGGCGGCTTTCAAGTAATTTGCTTTGGCCTGTCTGTGTAGCCTAGTGCAAGCATTCTGCAGCATATGGTACTTAGCATTGACTTCGTGGGTCCCAGTTGCTTTGAATGACTTCCAAGCCTGGTCCCTGGCCCTGAGATGAGCCAGGATGTCAGCTATAACCCAAGGCAGATGGGCACCTCTTACCCAGTTCCATCTGAGAGGGGTGTAGCAGTCCTATATTGCTAGGAACCTCAACTTGAAATTTTCTAGAGCAGAGTCGATAGAGGTAGCCCAGGGGATGAAGGACGAGTCTGTGCAGGCCAGGTCGTTTAGTAGGGATGCGAGGTCCAAGGAATTGTAGACTCGACAGAAGTGTTCTGGGGGGGAGGAGGCTTGGGCTGAAAAACCTTCCTGACTGAGTAGATCATATGGTGATTACTTAAGGAGTCAGGTAAGAGGCCTGAGGAAAGTATCTGGTGTGGGAGTGAAGTAAGGGACCAGTCTAGGAGTGAGTGGTTCTTAGATTTGTGGTTTAGGTGCATGGGGACTGTGATCATTTGGGATAGGTTTAGTGCGGCAACCTGGTTCCGAAGCTTGGCGCTACCTTTGGATAGCCAGTTCCAGTTAAAATTGCCCAGGATATGGAGCTCACTCCCCTTTACGTAGGATTTTAGGATGCCTAAGTTATCCAAGATAGTGGGCATGGTGGAGTCAGGTGGACAATATCAACCTGCTACAAATATGGGAATTGTGTGTGGGAGGGAGAATCTTATTAGCAGGGCATCTAGGAGCAGCAGAGGCTGGGGTAGCGTGACGGGAGTAAACTGCAGGGACGATGCAATGTACATAGCTCTGCCACCACCTCATTTGCTGCCTGGGCGATCATGCTGGATAGCTGTGTACCCAGGGATATCGATTTCAGCATCCTGTATGTGAGGCTTCAACCAAGTTTCTGAAATAATCATAATGTCAGGTCTGAGTGATACGACTATAGGTTGTAGCAGGGATACTTTATTGAGTAAGCTGCAGATATTTAAATGAGTCAATTTTAAGCCCCTATGGAGTTGGAGAGGGGAGGGGAAGGGGTATGGGCCCAGGGTTACGCTCCACGTCACCATCTATTAGTAGGAGTATTATCAATAATTGCTTTGCTTTGAGCGTTGCCCATTGAAGCTTGCTGTGGGTTACATTTGTCTGGAAGTAGTGCGTTAAGATTTCATAAGCTTGGACTTTCAGGGCTAGTAGTCTGTTGTGAAAACTGCATGGCAATACAGAAGGATCGATTTTCTATTTGGTTAAGAGAAATACTGGGGGGGAAGCGGGGGGACGGGAACAGACGGGGAGGCAGTCAGGTTGTTTATTGCCAAGTGATGAATCTGTGGCACCGGGGTGGGAGGATGGAGGGGGAGAGATGTCAAAGGGGCAAGGACAGAGATCAGAGCTAGGTAAAAAGGCAACATTGTGAGTCTGCCTTTCAGGATGCTTGCCAGAGGTAAGAGCCCTCTAGTGGAGGTGAATGATAAGCTGCAATGAAGAAACTTGGCTGATAGGCTCAGCACGACACACGATCCACCCTATATGTTAACAAGTTCACCAAGGGTGGTGGTAGGGGGTGATGGGGCAGCCGATGCAAAACACTGGCGGGGCTCTCCTCCAGTTAGGAATGTGAAAAGCAGTTTGAAGAGGGCACTCCATCTGGTACCCGAGTGCGGCTCAACATTCGGCCGGGGGAGGGAAGGCTTCGGAGTGTACCGTATAATATGAGCATGTATTTTATTTATTTGTTCACTGGGTAGGTGCAGTGGTCCCAGAGACCATTTCCAGGCACAGTCTGAGCCATGAAGATAGCACATGACCGCACAGTGGGAATGCAGTACACGCAGGGCAGAACCATAAACATAGTTAACAAATAGAACAGCCATACAAAGCAATATTATATAGTCAGCAATTGGAAGGAACAAGGCAAAAGGACTGGCAGATAAATACATAAAATACTATTTAAAATTACTAGACGACAAAATAGAGCGCCAATTGCTGTCTCCCATTATGACTTCCATTTCAAAAAATTTAACGTGAGATTTTCTCCGCTAGTGTGTAAGGCTGGAAATATTGCCTAGAGATTAAAGCAACAAGCTGTGAATAACTTTGATACATCCAGCAGTCCTGAGTTTGATTCCCACAATCTCCACTTGTATACTGTGTGACCCTGAGTAAGTCACTTAACCTCCCTGTGCTCCCGGGACACACCTGGAAATGAGCTTTGGCTCCAGTGTGCACCTGGAGATGAGTTTTGGCTCTGTGTGTCTTTTCCCACCAAAATTTGTAAAAACAAATTTAATAAATAAAAAAAATTAAAAAATAAAATATCTCCACCCAAGTGGGCCACAGCCTTTATGATGCACCTCTCTTTCTGCTGAAAAACATACGGTTTTATTGCAGTTTGGAGCAGCAAGGACCAGCTGCTTATTACTATATAATTATTTGAGGCAGCAAGGTCAAGTATAGGAAATAGTTGTTCATAGTACCATGGCAACCATGCTACTGGTGCTATTTTAAGAACAAATGCTTTTCACTGAAAATATCTCTGTAATGAGCTCCGAGAAGTTATCTTAACAATGATGTACTGCTTGTGCCCTTACCTTAAAAAGCCTTTTTTCATGAAATGTTGACTAATTGAATGTATCAAGCACACACAACATAAGCGTTTGTAGTTTCTTAAATAAGATGTAAGTCAAACATCATGATTAGACCAGTTAATTGAGGTCACCTTCTGTATCCCATCTATTCACAGAAGCAGTTGGGAACAGATCTTTCAAATAAAGGTCAACATAATTCGCAACAGTGCACATGTCATGTTCCTGCATGTTTTCAAAATTTATTAAAGGGTGCAGTTTAGCTTTTACAGCAGAATTTTCCAACACTTCTGTGATAGCTGTAAGTTTGACAGACCAGGACTCAGAGCACAATTCCAATATGCCTTTTATCACATAGAAGCAATTTTCTCGGGACTGACGTTGCCTGACACTATACATGGTTTTGCAGTGTCAGTATTCATTCCTAGTTTTTATTGTTGTTCTTTTTTTACACATCATTTTTGCTCATGTTTTTTTCCTACTTCTGGTTCCTAGATGCACCCCAAACTAATAACTCCAGCAGTGCTGTGGTATAGAACCCAAACTGTGACAGGTGTAGGCATTTTCTTCTTCTGAGACCCCATCCAAGTCCTGCTGACAGCTCAGGCACAGTGGGAGCCTGAGAAGATGTCAGAACAAAAGGCTGAAATTTCAGACCTAATGTTGCTTTTGATTATGATGTAAAATTCAAAGTAGACACTATTTTTTTGCTTATCCAGTCATAAACTTTTTCAAGGGAGTGGTCCTGCTTTTAAAAATAAGGTACTGTACAGTATAACAAAAATCTTTAAGCATTTGCTATACCTTATGTTTAAATGCAGGACCACTCCCTCGAGAAAGTTTATGATTGGATGTGAAGAGTCTATGGGGATGATTTTCAAAGGGTCAATGCAAGCCGCACCAAAGGCCGCTTGCACCAATTGGCAATGTGCTGGGTACCCTGCGCCTGATTCTCTGTCAGGTAGGGTCCAAGTGGCTAAGTCCCACGACTTGTGCCAGACATGTCCCTGAGCCACACACAGGGCACAACAGGATGGTGCACCGCAAGCCATGGATCAGCCCTGTGGCAACAGCACCATGTACAGGTGCCTGGTGCCTAGCACCCCTCCCCCGGCCCTGATCTCCAATCCCCATGAAATACAAAATAAATGTATGTCCTGTATGTCTAGGATACCCCCCGCCCCCAGCCCCAGTCTTGATCCCCGTGAAATATAAACCAAGCATTCCCTGGTAGTCTAATGGTCCCCCAACTCCCTCACCCCAGTTGTCAGTGCCCCCACCCCTGAGCTGGCGACCAGCACAGCCCTCCTCACACCTCCGTGGCTGGCTGCTGACTGAGCTGTCAATAAATCCATACTGTACAGTACACATTCATTGATAGCTCAGTCAGTGGCCAGCCACAGAGGTGTGAGGAAGGTTGTGCTGGTCACCAGCTCGGGGATGGGGGCGGGGAGTGGGGTGGTGGGGCACTGATGACTGGGGTGGGGGCACCACTAGACTACCAGGGAATGCTCGACTTATATTTCTCGGGGATCAGAGATTGACGCTCAGGTGGGTGCCCAAGACATACAGGGCATACATTTATTTTGCGTTTCATGGGGATCAGAGAATGGGGCGAAGGTGCCCTAGACATACAGAACATACATTTACTTTGCATTTCACAGGGATCGGATATCTGTGCTGCAGGGGGGTGCCCTAGGCATACAGGGCGTACATTTATTTTGCATTTTACAGGGATCGGAGATCAGGGCTGGGTGGCGGAGGAATAGCATGTACTACTTAGGGATCAGGACTCTTATGGCACATTGGGGCAACCCCCAGAGGACACCTAGGTACATTTAGACCAGCCCCTGGCTGGTCTAACTGTACTTAGACAGTTATCCTCTGTGGGTGGTTTTAAAATACCATTTTAGGGGATGTGGCAGCTTGCGTCTGCCACAAACCCCCTTAGTGCCATGCTGCAGCCCATTTTATGGGGCAAGGCTTGTGCAAGCCTTCTTTGCTGCAAGCAGCCTGCTCTGTCACAGGCTGCTTTTGAGAATAGCCTGGAGCACATTTTTGATGCAAAGTGACACTTGCATCTTTTATTTTTGATGCAGGCACCTTGCATCATTTTAAGTTCTTTGAGAATTGACTCCTATGAAATTAAGTATTTGATCAACTTCTAATTGCTGTGGGTGTCAGTTTATGTACTTCTTTTTGTGATTTGCCAGTCCTTTTTAGAACTGACCCTGGCAATAAATTGGCTTGTGAGCTATGTGTGAGTCTGGAGGCAACCTCAGCTCAGCTCTTTTATTTTTTAAAAAGCGCAAGTCACCATGTATCCAAGCGCTTGTACAAAAGTTAAAAACAGTTAAAGTCAGTAAATGATCAACAAACAACACACCAGTAAATCATTCATGTTCTGGATAGGCAAGACTAAAAAGATGAGATTTCAATGCTGATTTAAAGCACTCCACAGTCAGGCACTACCTTATACGGTGAGGTAGAGCATTCCACAGGGTCGGGGCCGTGAACATAAATGACCGCGCACCTGAGGTCTTTAAACAAACCCTGGGAACCGCTAGCAATTCCTCATTAGCAGAGCAGAGTGGGCAGAGGGGGTGGTAGGGGCACAGAAGATCTTGCAGGTAACATGGTCCCTGCTCATGTAGGGCTTTATAGGTCAGCAATCTGACCTTGAAGGTGATATGCTACTGAATAGGCAGCCAGTGCAGGCCACAGAGCACAGGCGTGACATGGCAAGATCAAAGTAAGCCAGTCAATAGCCTGGCCACCACATTCTGCACTAGCTGCAAGTGGCAAATCTCAACCCATGGTAGCCCTAGGTATAGGAAGTTACAATAGTCCAAGCAAAAGGTCACGAAGGCATGGACCAGCATCAGAAGGTCATCAGACAGGACCAGGTGCTTAATCCAGGTGATATTCCTCAGATAATAGAATAAGGACTTGATGACGGATGACACCAGAGACTTAAGCGTCACTCTGTCATCAAAAATAACGCCCAGATTTTGCACCTGATCAGAGGACCCCAGCTGGCTACCCCCAAGCCAAAGCCCAGAGGGCTGCCCCATCAGAGACCCCTCTGCCCGACGACCCGGGTTCACCACAAACACCTCAGTCTTTCCAGGGTTCAATCTCAACCAAATGCATTCAACCAGTCCTGGATCTCAGCCAGGCAGCTGTTAAACATCGAGATAGCTTCACACCGTTCAGACACAAAGGACATGTAAAGCTGGGTATCATCTGCATAGCAGTGAAAACTCAGCCCATACTGCTTAACAGTGTCTCCTAATGGCAGCATATACATCGTGGACAGCATGAGTGAAAGCACAGAGCCCTGTGGTACCCCATTAGGCAGGGAGACCGGGTCCGAGGAAAAAAAATCCTAGACACCACTCTCTGAGACCTGCTTGAGAGGAAAGAATGGAACCATCTGAGGACCACACCCGATAATCCACAGATGAACCACAGGTGCTCTAACAACACACCATGGTCCATGGTGTCAAATGCCACAGAGAGATCAAGGAGGAATAAGATGGAACGGTTCCTCTGATCTCTTACTATCAGGAGATCATTGAGAACCTGAACAAGGGCCGTCTCAGTGCTATGCCTCTTCCGAAATCCTTACTGGAGAGATTCATAGATATAGTGGGTGGTAAGATGGACCTCCAGCTGTACCTCGACCACCTTCTCAATAACCTTACCCACAACGGGAAGGTTAGAATACAGTCAAAACAAAAGCTTGCACTGGCTCTGGCAAATCCATACACACAAACTCTAGTTTCCAAAGATCAAATGCTTTATTCCAGTATCAATTCAGTTGCCCCAACGTTTTGCCAGAATGGCTTCATCTGGGGGACTGTAAAGAATATGTATATGAATAATTAATGTAAAGAAAAGTACAAAATCTCCAAAACTTCTCAAAACAACATTAAAAAAGGTTTTAGAATTTAAATCTGATCTCAGACGTGCACATGTAGCAGTGTGATATCAAACAAGGTCATACAAGTGTAAATGGTGCCAAATGAAATAATTGGCTATCTCTCAATTAACCGAGCTGTAGCTCTCACTCTGCTGTCCTTATAATCTTTCATAAATTCACCAAATCAACTGAAAAAGAGTACATACAGTAAACATCTGTCATAATAACAAATCCAACATATATATATTTCAAGCTGTTATTCATGGCTATAATGAGAAAATCAAATATCTCCATCAATGTATTTTAACTTCTTAGTGTACTTATAAGGTGTCTAAAGCCTCTGCATAAATCTCTAATGTTAATTCATCTTGATATTGCTCGAACCACTGGTAATAAAAACTTTGCTACAGCTTTCAAATGTATTCATATACTGAATGCTAGAATATTTGTCAGACTAAACAAAGTTTCACTAAAGTAATATAATTTGCTTTTTACCTTTGCGTACACATACTAGAGTCACTCTCATATCAAAAGTTCTCTGTTCATATGAAATACCTAAAAGGTAGAATACCAGTGTCAGTATTGCTTGAAAAAATTTATGTGAGTGCCACATTGCTGCATTGTTGAAAAATGGTTTTAAGTTCTTAATTTAAATTCAGTTAGTTACTTAACTCTACCGTTCTAGAGGTGCGCTCGCTATGGATAACTCACTTAGTCTAATCTTAACAACAAGGTAAAATTTCTTCTTAGTAATAAAACTAGTATAAAGTTGTTACAGCTCCAGTACTCACATGTGGTCCTCTCTGTTGTAGGGTCAAAGTGGCAGCAAGATTTGGAGCTGCTGCCCCACCTCTTATGTCCGTGTGGGAGGGTGCTGACGTCCATGCGTTGCAGGTGATACAAATTATTGCTAGGCTGCATATGTTACCTAGCAACAGCCCTCCCGCATGGACATTAGCCTTGACAGAGTAGTGGAAAGGTTTACAACTCAGAAATGTCATAGCAATCAATGCGTAACCATTAACGTGTCAAGATGTATAAAATAAATATAATACCTTTACTACAGGTTTACTAAGGTGCACATATGCTGAAAGGACTTGAATAGGCTTTCAGAGATGTCTGCATACACACACTGTTAGTGGGACTGGACACACACTGGACTGTATGTGTTTGTGAGACTTGGGAACTTTATTGGTGGGGTTGAAATTGGGTTTGTAAATAACTGCAGTCAGTATAGAGAGAGACTGTATTCCAGGGGGAAGGGACTGAGAAAAGGGGTGTGTGCCATTATGAACAGAGAGGGACAAACAGGGTGGCCACATTCCACCATAGCAGGCATCTTCGGAAGGGTTGTAGGCTGCACAGGCTGTGGGATGGCAATAATTCTCAATTGGGCCTAGAGAGAGGTAGGCTGCCCACACTGTAGACAGCTATCTTGTATCAGAAGTGAAGTATATTGGTTAAGGAGTAAGCTGGGGGAGTTGGGGGGTGTCCAAGGATAAGGGGTGAGGATATGGGCGGCAGAAGGGTGGGGCAGAGGGGAGGCTGGGGCAATGCTCAGAAATTACAGGACGTTATGTTACAGCAAGCAGGAGGGGGGATATTAGGGACAGAGGACCCTTAGATAGGGATGTTGACGCTAATGGGAAAATGTACGGGGTAAACATTCCGAATATAAAGAGAGTGGAGGGGAAAGAGTCAGGAGGGGCTGTTGTGGGGAAGCCTAAAAGAGCAGACTGTGGGAAGGGAGCTGCTAAGGAGAACAGGGCAAGAGGGAAGAAGGGGCAGTTTAGAGGGGCAGTCGGGAAACCAGGTTACTTGATGGAGGCTGGCATAGAGTGTTACAATAAATTTGAGCTACTAAGCAACCTAGAGGAAGGAAGGGGTTGGTGGAAATGAGGAAACTGATACAGAGGCCGGGGAGGGTCGGATACCATAGGCATCATAGACCGGCAATGGAAAAGATAGAAATAGTCCCAGAGGAGAAGGAAACATAAATGTTAAGCAGATGGGAGATGCCATATTGCAGACATGAGGAGGTGAGCATGACTGGAGAGAAGTGGGAGACAAGGAGGCAGGAGGGCCCCTTCAGCAGGGGTCTGTACCAAGGATGGGGCCCTTAGGTAAAGGGGACCCACAGAGGGTCTCTGGAGGTAGGGGTACTATTACAAGGGGAGGATGGCAGTGTGGGGAAGGGAAACCATCAGGGCCAGGATAAATGGTTGGATAAGAGAGGGTTAAAGGGACAACTATTCAGGGGTCTGAGTTAAGTGGGCAAAATAACAAGGAGGCAGAAAGGGAGGGTGACAGGGGACCTCTAATAAGGCAGGAAGACTCCTATGGAATTGAGATCACGAATAAAGGGGGGGATGGGGGGTTGAGAGCGCATAGTGGAGGTAACCATAAGGATGATGCTGGTGTTAAGATTCTGTTATTGGGAGGCTCGATGATTATGGGTATCCAGTGGGAGGGACAAGGGGGGTGGGTGCCATAGCCAGGTGAAGGTAGTGAGTATCTCTGGGCTGACAGTGCACAGAGCAAAGTTCATGGTGTACGAATTGGTTAGGGATTGTGGAGGGAAATCGGATTTCCTGGTGCATTTGCGAACTAACGATCTAGAGGGAAATAGTGTTTTGGAAATCCAAGCAAGGTTCCAAGAACTTGGATGCAACATTTCCTTTTTGGAGATATTGCCAGTACCAAAGGCCTCAGTGGAGAAAAAAATGAAGATCACAGAGGTTAATGATTGGCTCAGGAAGTGGGGTGAATAGAGTGGGTTGGGGGTGTTAGGGAACTGGAAAGGAGTTTGGGAGGATAAGGGACTGTATGCCAAGGATAGGCTTCGTCTTGCCCCATTAGGAAAGGAAGTCCTTAAACAGTGGGTGGCTAACTACATTCAAGAAAGGTGAGGTTTAAACTTGTGAGGGGGGGAGGGATAAGGAGGGGCTGACCAGAAGCCCTCTCCTCCAGATGAGGGTAGCCTTCAAACCCAAGGGGGAGGGAAGCAGACTGGGGAGGAGGTTTCAGGAGGAGCACAGGGAGGATGGAAGTATAAGGAACCTGGGTGGGGTTCGACAAAGGGGACCAGGGATAAGGGGTGGGGGTGGTGTTAGTAAATGCCAGGAGCTTGGGAAACAAGTTGCCAGAGTTCCAGGCCATGCTGTTTGGGGGTGGATGTGGTGGCGGTCACGGAAATGTGGGCCAACAAAAACCATGACTGGGACCTAAACGTGCGGAGGTACACCATGCTTAGGAAGGATAGAAAGGAGAGCAGAGCGGGTGGAGTGGCTATGTTCATTAGAGATGACATAGAAATTGCTAGGGTAGAAGAGGCAGAGGGAAACGTGGAGGCCTTATGAGTCACCTTATGAACCCCAGCAGGAGGTAAGGTGAAGCTGGGTGTAGTATATAGGCCCCCCGGGTTGGGTGATGTTCTGGAGGATGGTTTGCTGGACAACATCATTGCCCAGTGTGGATCAAAAGGGGAAGGAGTGGTGTTGATGGGGGACCTTAATATGCCAGGGACAAACTGGGGAACCATGTCCTCTAAGGTAGCCAAGGAGCAGAGGCTGCTGGATGGCTTCCAGGATGTGTTCTTAATACACCATGTGATGGAGCCCACAAGGGAGGAGCATGTCCTGGACGTGGTTTTGGCAGATGGGGATCTGGTAAGGGACCTGGCTGTAGAGGATCCCCTGACTGGGAGCGACCACAATACTGTGTGATTTCAAATAAGCATGGGAGGGTGGAGAGATCTAGAACACTGGCAGTGGACTTCAGGGGGGCAGACTTTGTGGGCATGGGAAATATTCTCAAGGATCACTTGAAGGGGATTACATCAATGACAAATGTGGAAAAGAGATGGGAGGTCATAAAACGGAGACTTCATGAGGCAGTCAGGACCTGCGCTAAGGTGAAACGTAAGGGAGCAAGTCACATAAACCATGCTGGTGGTCCAATGAGGTTCAGGTCGCGGTCAGAGAAAAGAAGGCAGCCTACAAAAAAAATAAAACAACAAGAGGGGATAGGGAAAAGGAAATGTACCATCTTGCATCTAGAAAAGTCACCTAGATGGTGAGGGGGGCAAAGTCCAGTAAAGAGCAGCGGCTGGCAAAGCCGATACATGGAGGGGAAAAGGGGTTCTTCCGGTACATTGGGGAGCGGAGAAAAACTAAGGGCCATCTCGGCAGATTGAGATCAGAAGGAGGGTGGGTGGAAGAGGCGAGGGACCAGGCAGAGGTATTAAATGAGTACTTCGCCTCTGTGTTCACTAGGGAGGGGGATGGGATATCTACAAAGCAAGGCACAATGGGGATAGAAGCGGTAGTGAGTGGGATCAGGGGAGCAACAGAAATGGAGCAAGAGGGAGGGAGAGGTACCCCAGGGGTGTCACATCAGGATAAGGATAAAAAGGTCAGTAAGGTGGAGGGGACGGATGATGCTATCTCCACCGAAAGGGTGTGGTTAGCCCTCAAGGCCCTAAAGAAAGATAAATCTCCTGGGCTGGATGGCATTCATCCAAGAGTACTATGGGAATTGGCGGACATACTGGCTGCACCCCTGGCAGAGCTCTTCAACAGTTCGCTTGAGACAGGGAGGGTACCTAGGGATTGACGAGAGGCACATGTGGTGCCAATCCATAAAGGGGGGTTGAGGGAAGTACCAGGTAACTATAGACCCATCAGTTTGACCTCGATGGTGGGAAAATTAATGGAGTGTATACTAAAGGAACGATTGGGGGTGTACTTGGAGGAGGTGGGAGGTCTGGATAGTCAGCAACATGGGTTTGAGCCAGGTAGATCACGTCAAACCAGTCTTGTGGAGTTCTATGAATGGGTAACATCAGAACTGGGCAGGGGAAAGCCTGTGGATGTATTATTCTTGGACTTCAGCAAGGCGTTTGACTCTGTCCCCCACAATGGTCTGGTGGAGAAACTGACGGGGTTGGGAGTAGGCCCTTTGATGGTCAGATAGATTAAAAATTGCTAGCTGGACGCACCCAGAGAGTAGTGGTCGGTGGGGAGCTCTCGAATCCTAGAGAGGTCGGTAGTGGGGTACCGCAGGGCTCGGTCCTGGGTCCGATCCTGTTTAATGCATACATATCGGATATCAGGGAGGGTATAGGGTGTGAAATGAGTTTTTTTAGCTGATGACTCCAAGATGGGAGCAGTAGTTGAGGGGGAAGAGGGGAGGTTGGCACTGCAAGGGGACCTGGACACCCTGGAAAGCAGGGCTCACACATGGAAATTAAATTTCAATATCACCAAGTGCAAGGTGTTACATCTTGGCGGGAAACCCTAAACACAGGTACACCCTGGGAGGGAGGTGCTGGAGGCCTCAACAGGGAAAAAGACCTAGGGTCATGGTGGATGCATGTATGAATAACTCTGAGCAGTGCAGGAGAGGGCTAGCAAGGCAAACAGGATGTTGGGATGCATCGTAAGGAGGATCCTCTCAGGAGCAGGAAGTGATTCTGCCACTGTACAATGGACTGGTTAGACCACACCTTGAGTACTGTGTACAGTACTGGAGACCACACTTAAAGAGGGACATACAGCTCCTGGAGAGGGTACAGAGGAGGGCAACTAAGATGATACGAGGACTAGGGGATTTGACGTATGAGGACAGACTTGAGGAGCTCTGCCTGTTTTCAATGGAGGAGAGGAGAGACCGGGGGACATGATTGAGGTCTTTAAGTACCTTAAGGGAATAAATAGGGTAAACATGGAGGGGATCTTTAGACTAAAGCAGGGAGGTATCATCAGAGGGCATGGTTTGAAGTTGGAAGGTGGAAGGCTGAGGGGGAAAGAGGAGAAGGTTTTTCGCTGAGAGGGTGGTGGACCCTTGGAATGCACTGCCTGGCAAGCTGGTTCAGAGATCCACAGTGGAGGGCTTCAAGAGAGGGTGGGACAGACACAGAAAGCGGATGTATCAGATGATGGCCTGGCCCAGGGGGATGGGGATGGATGATAGGGGTTTCTGGAACACAAGGGGGGGAGGGCTTCGGCACCCAACTAGGGATCTGAGGTTCGAGCAAACTCGATAGACCGTAAGACCTAATCTGCTGGCAATTAGTATGTTAGTATGTTAGAGAGCTTACTTTAGATCTTATTAAACCGATGCTCAAACAGACTGAGCAAGGTGGGAGGGGGGAGGAACAAGGGCAGATTAAAGGACTGAATAGGGAATTTAGAATATCTGTTATTCTCTATGAAGTACAAAGTAAAGCGGTTTGTCTTGTACACTTTGTTAGTGTAAGAATCATCAACATGTTGACCAATTGATTTCCTCATTGAGGCCCCAGGAGTTATAATATGTTCCTAATTCAAAGATCCACCATGTTTCCCTGCTATTTATTAAATTTGGATAACTACCTCCTGTAAAAGGGGTCTGTATATGTTCCAGTCCCCAGAATCTCAATTGGATCGGTATGTGGCCCTTTTCATTAAAATGTCGTGCTACAAACAACTGCTCATCTTTATTTCTTATCTTGCTCGTGCACGTGCAAGAACAAGGGGACACAATTTAAAGATAGAAGGGGGGCGGTTCAGGGGCAATGTGAGGAAGTATTATTTCACAGAGAGGGTAGTGGATGCATGGAACAGCCTTCCTGAGGAGGTTGTGGGGTCTAAAACTGTGGGAGAATTCAAGAATGCATGGGACAGACAAAAGGCAATTCTTGTGGGGGGTAGGAAGAAATAGGCTGTTGGTTAACTAGGATCTGCGGCCTATCCTGTAAGTAGGGAAATGGGCAGACTAGATGGGCCAAGCGGTCCTTATCTGCCATCAAAGTCTATGTTTCTATGCTCTTGTGTTCAGAAATACATATTTTTAACTCTCTTGTTGTCTGTCCCACATAAAGATGGTCGCAGGGGCACTGTAACAAATAGATCACCCCTCTAGTATTGCAGTCTATATGTTGTTGAATCCTATATTCCTTTCCTGTATAGGGATGCTTAAAGACATTCTTTTTAGATGTGTTTCCACAAGCTACACATCTGTAGCATGGAATATTCCTGGTTTTAAAGGGCCCAGCAGTAATTGTCCTTGCTTATTAATATAGCTATGTTCTGCCTTGACCAATCTATATCTTATAGTCGGAGCTTTCTTTGACACTACATAAGGTAAATCCTTAAAAATGTGCTGAGTGTGTGGATCATTTTGCAAAATTTTCCAATGTTGCAAAATGATCCTCCTAATTTGTGTAATTTCCCTACAGTGTGTTGCACTAAACATAATGCTATTAGTACTTGCATCTGCACTTGTTTCCACGGGTTTAGGTTGTAGCAGGATCTCTCTGTTAGTGTGAGTGGATCTTGTTTGGGCCTTATCTAACATTTGTTTAGGGTACCCTCTAGACCTGAATCTTGAAACTGTCCTTTTAACTTCTTGTCCACATTCATCAGGAAAACTTCAATTTCTTTTAACACGCAATAACTGAGAATATGGTATAGTATTCTTCAAGCCTTCTGGATGAAAACTTTTGTAGAGTAGTGTGGTATTCAGATATGTTTCTTTACGGTATAATTTAAATTCTAATCTGTATGCTGTTTAAAAATAGTAATATCAAGGTAATGTATTGCTCCTTTGCTCTTAGTAGCTGTAAATGTCAGGTTCGGATCACAAGTATTAATATATTCTAAAATTTCTTTCAATATAAGTTCACTGCCTTGCCAAATCATTAACACATCATCTATAAAACGTTTCCAGAATACAATGTTTGCTACAAACCTATTGTTCACATCTTGTCCCTGTAAAATAAACTTCTGTTCAAATTCAAACATATAGTCATTAGCATACCCCGGAGCCACTGTGCTGCCCATGGTTGTGCCTTTTTGTTGTCCAAAGAAGGTGTTTTCAGATCTAAAGAAATTGTTATAAAGGACTAGACTAGCTAGTTCCTGAAGTAATGCAGTTTTGGGTTTATGTGGAACAGGCCTAGTGTTCAAAAGCTTCCCTAAAGCCTCTAATCCTTCCATATGAGGGATGGAGGTATACAAATCCTTAACATCTATAGTGACTAAAAACATATTCTCTAGCCCAGAATTCTATGAATTGAATTGATCTATAAGTTGTAGAACATGTGTGGTATCCCTAATATATGTTGATAGTTTGTTGGATTAGATCTTGAATAGACAAATCTACATATTTAGAGAGCGGTTCAAGTATAGACCCTATACCGGACACTATGGGCCTGCCAGGTGGATCAATCACGTCTTTATGAATCTTAGGCAGTGCATAAAATACTGGAATTTTTGGTGATTTTTGCATTAACAATTCCAGCTCCCAGTCCTGTAGCCACCCTTTGCAACTCGCTTCTTCTAAAAGAGTCTGAATTTTACATTTTATTCTGTCTGTTGGATCCCCATTTAACTCGACATAGTGTTCCTCCTTATGTAATTTAAACACTTTGTTCGATACTGTTTCAAATCCATCAAAACTATTGACCCACCCTTATCAGCTGGTTTAATCACCAAATCCGGGTCCTTTTCCAGATTTTTTATAACTTCATTTTGTTGTTTAGAGAGGTTACATCTGTGTAAATTACTCTCACTTTTATTACAAAAGTTTAGTATTTCTCTTTCAACTGTACTAATGAAAGTCTCCACAGGATGGCTCAGTCCAACAGGGGGCATATACATGGATTTTAAACCCAAAGCTTGTTTCAATCTGGTTCTATCAGGGTTAGAATCAATATTTCCATGAAATAGAACCCTTAGTCTCAACTACAACTTACAGATCAATTCAATGCACAGAATTCTGGGCTGGAGAATTTGTTTTTAGTCACTATAGATGTCAAGGATTTATATACCTCCATCCCTCATATGGAAGGATTAGAGGCTTTAGGGAAGCTTTTGAACACTAGGCCTGTTCCACATGAATCAAAAACTGCATTACTTCAGAAACTAGCTAGTCTAGTCCTTTATAACAATTTCTTTAGATCTGAAAACACCTTCTTTGGACAACAAAAAGGCACAGCCATGGGCAGCACAGTGGCTCCGGGGAATGCTAATGCCCATATGTTTGAATTTAAACAGAAGTTTATTTTACAGGGACAAGATGTAAACAATAGGTTTGTAGCAAACATTGTATTCTGGAAACGTTTTATAGATGATGTGTTAATGATTTCGCAAGGCAGTGAACTTACATTGAAAGAATCTTTAGAATATAGTAATACTTGTGATCCGAACTTGACATTTACAGCTACTTATAGCAAAGGAGCAATACATTACCTTGATATTACTATTTTTAAAAAGCATAACAGATTAGAATCTAAATTATATCGTAAAGAAACGTATCGGAATACCACAGTACACTACAAAAGTTTTCATCCAGAAGGCTTGAAGAACAGTATACCATATTTTCAGTTATTGCATGTTAAAAGAAATGGTAGTCTACCTGATGAATGTGGACAAGAAGTTAAAAGGACAGTATCAAGATTCAGGTCTAGAGGGTACCCTAAAAAAGTTTAGATGAGGCCCAAACAAGATCCACTCACACTAATAGAGAGACCCTGCTACAACCTAAACCCATGGAAACAAGTGCAGATGCGAGTACTAATAGGATTATGTTTAGTACAACACACTGTAGGGAAATGACACAAATTAGGAGGATCATTTTGCAACATTAGAAAATTTTGCAAAACGATTCACATACTCAGCACATTTTTAAGGATTTACCTTACGTAGTGTCAAAGAAAGCTCTGACTATAAGAGATAGATTGGTCAAGGCAGACCATAGCTATTTTAATAAGCAAGGACGATTACTGCTGGGCCCTTTAAAACCAGGAATATTTCCATGCTACAGATGTGTAGCTTGTGGAAACACATCTAAAAAGAATGTCTTTAAGCATCTCTATACAGGAAAAATACAGTTAAAAATACGTATTTCTGAACACAAGAGCAAGATAAGAAATAAAGATGAGCACTCGTCTATAGCATGACATTTTAATGAAAGGTGCCGCACACTGATCCAATTGAGATTCTGGGGACTGGAACATATACATCCCCCTTCTAGGGGAGGTAATTATCCAAATGTAATAAATAGCAGGGAATCGTGTTGGATCTTTGAATTAGGAACATATTATAACTCCTGGAGCCTCAATGAGGAAATCAATTGGTCAACATGTTGGTGATTCTTTACACTAGCAAAGTGTACAAGACAAATCGCTTTACTTTGTACTTCATAGAGAATAACAGATATTCTAAGTTCCATATTCAGTCCTTTAATCTACCCTTGTTCCTCCCCCCCACCTCGCTCAGTCTGTTTGAGCATCGATTTAATAAGATCTAAAGTAAGTTCTCTGAAAGCCTATTCATGTCCTTTCAGCGTATGTACACCTTAGTAAACCCGTAGTAAAGGTATTTGTATTTATTTTATACATCTTGACACGTTAATGGTTACGCATTGATTGCTATGACATTTCTGAGTTGTAAACCTTTCCACTAGTCTGTCAAGGCTAATGTCTGTGTGGGAGGGCTGTTACTAGGTAACATATGCAGCCTAACAATAATTTGTTTCACCTGCGACGCATGGACGTCAGCACCCTCCCACGTGGACATAAGAGGTGGGGCAGCAGCTCCGAATCTTGCTGCCACTTTGAACCTACAACAGAGAGAACCACATGTGAGTCCTGGAGCAGTAACAACTTTATACTTTTTTTATTACTAAGAAGAAATGTTACCTTGTTGTTAAGACTGGACTAAGTGAGTTATCCATAGCGGGCGCACCTCTAGAACAATACAGTTAAGTAGCTCCCTGAATTTAAATTAAGATCTTAAAACCATTTTTCAACAATACAGCAATGCAGCACTCGCATTAATTCTTTCAAGTAATACTGACACTGGTATTCTACCTTTTAGGTATTTCACATGAATTGAGAACTTTTGATACGAGAGTGAGTCTAGTATGTGTACACAAAGGTAAAAAGAAAATTATATTACGTTAGTGAAACTTTGTTTAGTCTGACAAATATTCTAGCATTCAGTATATGAATATATTTGAAAGCTGTAGCAATGTTTTTGTTATCAGTGATTCGAGTAATATTCAAGATGAATTAATATTAGAGATTTATGCAGAGTCTTTAGACACCTTAATAGTACACTAAAAAGTTCAAATACATTGATGGAGATATTTGATTTTCTCATTATAGCCATGAATAACAGCTTGAAATATATATATGTTGGATTTGTTATTATGACAGACGTTTACTCTATGTACTCTTTTTCAGTTGATTTGGTGAATTTATGAAAGATTATAAGGACAGCAGAGTGAGAGCTACAGCTCGGTTAATTGAGAGGTAGCCAATTATTTCATTCGGCACTATTTACACTTGTATGGCCTTGTTTGATATCACACTGCTACATGTGCATGTCTGAGATCAGATTTAAATTCTAAAAACCTTTTTAATGTTGTTTGAGAAGTTTTAGAGATTTTGTACATTTCTTTACACTAATTATTCATATACATATTCTTTACAGTCCCCCAGAAGAAGCCATTCTGGCGAAACGTTGGGGCAACTGAATCAATACTGGAATAAAGCATTTGATCTTTGGAAACTAGAGTTTCTGTGTATGGATTTGCCAGAGCTGGTGCAAGCTTTCATTTTTGACTGTATTCTAACCTTCCCTTTGTGGGTAAGGTTATTGATAAGGCAGTCGAGGTACAGCAGGAGGTACATCTTACCACCCACGATATCTACGAATCTCTCCAGTAAGGATTTCAGAAGAGGCATAATACTGAGACGGCCCTTGTTCAGGTTCTCAGTGATCTCCTGATAGCAAGAGATCAGAGGACTTGTTCCATCTTGGTCCTCCTTGATCTCTCTGTGGCATTTGACACCATGGACCATGGTGTGTTGTTAGAACACCTGTGGTTCATCTGTGGATTATTGGATGTGGTCCTCAGATGGTTCCATTCTTTTCTCTCAAGCAGGTCTCAGAGAGTGGTGTCTGGGATATTTTCCTTGGACCCGGTCTGCCTGCCTTATGGGGTACCAAGGGCTCTGTGCTTTCACTCATGCTGTTCACAATGCACATGCTGCCATTAGGAAACATTGTTAGGTGGTACGGGCTGAGTTTTCACTGCTATGCAGATGATACCCAGCTTTACATGTCCATTGTGCCTGAACGGTGTGAAGCTATCTAGCTAGAGTTTGTGTGTATGGCTTTGCCAGAGCAGGTGTAAGCTTTTGTTTTTGACTGTATTCTGCACCACGCATTGGGCTCCACTACAAAAATTTGATTACCTAGGAGATTTCCCCTGGATCCAGTACTTTGAAATAAAGGTTAGAGACAGGCCTATAGTTATCCAGACAGTCTAGGTCAAGAGAAGATTTCTTAAGGAGGGGCGTTACCACCACCTCCTTCAGGGTGTCCAGAAACACACCTGTTTCTAATGAACACCGGACTATCTCAGCTAGGACCGGACTGATGACCACAATACACCCCACTAGGAGGCAGGTTGGGCATGGGTCCAAACTACAGCAGGTCGTCTGCATACTCTGGATGATCCGCACAACATCCTCGATCGTCAACTGGTCAAGAAGGACCAAGCAAACCAAGGGGCCGCATCCTCCCACCGACCATCGCCACACCCATTGGAACGGGCTGCTCAGATTTCAGACCCGCTGTCAACAACTTTATCAGTGAAGAACTGAGCAAACTCATCACGCTTCTCTTGTGACAGTGCTCTCCACGACTGAAGACAGGCTGGATTGCACAGCCTGTCGACAGTTCAGAAGAGCTGTACTGGTCGATTCTGCGTGGTGGTGATCTCCCTAAACAGAAACTCTACCTTCTTACAGGAGATAACTGATTGATAATCCTTATAATGGGTCATCAGTCTAAGCCTGTTGGCATCCAGGCCCGATTTCCGCCAGCACCATTCCAGCCTTCATCCCACTTATCTCCACCCCCTCAAGGTCCCAGATGTCTGGATGAGCTTGTTCTTTTCTTCAATGTCAGTTTAAAACAACTCAAATTATTTTATAAATGAACATTGCATGTGATGCCAGGAAGTGAAAAAAAAAGGTTATATGATTTTTTTTTACTTTCTGTTCATACCCCCTTCTGCTCCGTCCAGCCCCCCCTTCCTTGGGGTTCCTTCCAAGCCCCATCACACATCTTCTCTGGGCCTTACCCTTAGCCTCCTTTGGCCCCCAAGGCTCCCCCCCACAGTGGGGATCCAGGTCATCAGGACCTGCCACAGGGCTCCTCAAGTCATCTTCAGCCAGCCTCCAGAGGTGGGTGCCACAGTTAACAGTGTGGAGCCTGCAGGGGGAGCCTCCCTTCATCCTGTATGGTGGGTGTCACAGTTAATGCTGAACCTGCAAGGGGAACCTCCTTTCATCCTGCATGGTGGATGCCACAGTTAACAATGCAAAGCCTGCAGGGGGCCTCCCTTCATCCTGAAACAGTGTGTCCTGGAGTATGGTGACAGTGTAGGCTAGGGCAGCCATCATAAACATTAAACAAAATCCAAAAAAGACTGCCCAAGGAAGCTGATAGAATAATTGGTAACAGACTCAATAATAAAGTGAGCCTCTTTATTTGTGAACTGAGTTGCCTTGATGCCAGCAATTGCCTCCTGTAAGATATTGGTATACAAGGGCTAATAAGGACTGGAGCACATGCATGATCCCATGTCCTTGAGCCTGACTGGTGTCCACCCACCCACCCACCTGCTGACAGTGTTGGAATTAAACTTTATGAACTTTGGGAGCTAGGGGGGCCCTATGAGGGTCCTATCTTTAAATGGAACCCCCCTTCCCATTATAAATCAATGACAGTTATGTCTGAGCTACCAGGGCTCACTTCAGAGCTAAGGTGGTCTGAGCCCTGGAAAGCCCCCTGTAATTCCAACACTGGCTCTGTCTCTGTCTCTATCTTGCTTCTACCCATGGTCACCAGGGTGGCAGCAGTGACCCTCCCTTCCCCAGAGGAGAAAAGTGTCCTGTGAGATGCTAGATCCTTCCCCCCTCCCCATGGCTGGCCCCCACCAACCCTGGCCCATTTCTGAACTTGGACTAGTGGCATAGTGTACAGTAACCCTACTGCTGCAACAACAGGCTAGATCAGATATTTCATTTTTATATAAAACAGTGAAAATTACTACACTTGATCATCCATTAAAAAGTACAGAAAGATCTTGCTGAAAGGGATGAACAATGTACAAGAACACAAAAAATGTGCGCACTGGGCTGCTGGCTCTCTCAACACAGGCAAACTTATTAAGCACATGTGTTGGCTACTCACTACTCTGTAAATAAACTGGACACTACGCTGTTGTAAAGAAAGCTCTATTGTCTATTAAAAGACAGTCAAACTCATGTAAAAACATCTGTAAGTTGGGGCACTTTTATGGGTGTTTTGATATAAGTTTGGTTGTCTTTTTAATAAACAGACAACAGAACTTTCTTTACAACAGTGTGGTGTCCAGGTACTGTATTTGCGAGGTGTTGAGTGCCTAACTTTTTGTGTGTAGTAAATGCGTAATGTACAAAAGTGAAAAGAAATAAAATGGCAACATTTAACAGTTTACTTTTACCATAAAAGAAAAGGGAAACAAGTCAGTTTAAAATTGCTGGAAATATTTAAACATTGCTTTGAATATCTATATTTCTATGAGGCAAAAAGACCTTCCCTACATTAACAACCATCCTTAGTTTCCTAACACTTTTTGAAAAATATGAATATCTTTATAGAGAAACAATACTTATTATAAAAGGGGCTTTAAACTTCACCAGAATCCTAAGCATATTACATGATCATTCATTAATCTCTGGTATACTAACAGGTTGTAACTAACCTGCCCTTATTTACCTAGCAACAACCTAACTCAAAAGAAAATAAAACCTTTAAGTAAAATAAAAGCTTTTTCTATCTATAAACACCAAAACCCACAACAGGGAATAGGTTTCTTCAAAATCAATGCACTTAACGGGTTCATTCAAATGCACTCTGCCTTTCTTATCAAACTCACATATTCTACATAGCAACAACCTAGTTAAAGGAAAATAAAACCCTTTTTCAATATTGTGTTTTTGCCCCATTTTTATAAGCACAGTAACCCACTCCTGGGCATGGGAATCATGAGAATGAATGCACTCTCCGAGTGCATTAAAAGTCACTTGGCCATTGGCCTCGTTCTTTCCAAATCACCCAGGCCTGCATTAATTCTTTAGAAATACCCAGTTGTGGGTTATTGCTTACATATTCTGTAGCAGTAGTATTCTAGGAGTGATTGATCTTTTTTGCAAAGCACCTTCTTTACTTCTGGAAGAGTATTTTGTTTCTGTAGATCTTGGCTTCAAAATGAATTGTAAAGATTCATTTTCCTTTCTCCTGAGCTTTGTCCCCAGAATGATGCCTGAAACTCTTATAGTCCTGGACTAGACAGACAACCAATATAGTTCATAGTGTTTTGAATTTTGGGAGTCCTGAGGTGTGGTTATATAATGTTTCTAACAGTTTCTAGGGTGGCAACATGTTAAAACTTGTTGCTTCCAGTTGACAAGCTGGGTAATGCTGATTAGACACTTTGAATCACAGAGAAGGATGAGGAGTAACTCCTCCCTGCAGTTCAAATGTAGTACCAGGGGTAGAACCAACTCAAGAATGCAGTTCAGAACTAATTTTGATTTAATATTGATCACAGTCCCATAGCTTTTGATAGGATAGTGTCACATTAATGAAAACCATAATTCTGTATCAGTCATACTGTAATTAAACAGTTTGATGTAGCACCGTTAATGCTGGAGAACACATGCCCATTGAATAACTCCTTGAAGGTTGCCTGCAGCACACACTGATGTTTTAGCTACACCTATCAAAACGTTAGTGCACGCATGCAACAGACATGCCTCATCTCAGGCAGCATATGGTTTCTGCTGGCATGTACACAATTTTGTTATCTCCTGAAAAATTTTTTAAATGGGAAGAAAAGTGAACAATTTCTAATTGCCATGCTTGTACTTGGATTTTCCTGTAAAAAGTTCACATCACCACTCAAAGTTTCAGTCCTGTGTTTACCAAGGACTGTGTGAGCTGGAGCTGTTACCAGTAACCAGGAGGTCAAGGTAAACTCTTTTTGAGAGTATATCAGTTCACGCCTGCTTTTGTAAAGAACGAATACATTTACCCATAGAAGCAGCTCAATATTCTATATATCGAGCAACCGGTACCAACCACATTGCAAGGAATGCCATTCACCGTGGGAGGCAAGTAACTCCCGGGCCACAGAACTAAAATATTTTCCCTTTAGAACTGAGCACCCTAACGCCCTGCCTTAACCAAATAAAAAGAGCAAGGTCTTCCTTTTCGGAGGCTGGCTCTTGTGACTGTTACAGTATGATGATGGATATTTATGGGATAGCTTAAAGAGGGATAGCTTGTAACCCCAAGAGTCCAGAAGGCAGATTTCTGTTGACAGAAGAAGATACCAGATGCCCACTGGACAAGGGAACCCTGAGACAAAGTCTCACTCTCTGTGTGTACAACTTAATGTTCTGTGAGTGGGGTACTGTACTGTAGGTCTTAGTGTGAGACACAGATATTTTGTTTTCTTTTATGCAATCTGTTTAAACTGTTCGTATTTTACATTTCCTATTGTGTCTTATCCCTTTTTTACTTTACTATATATTCTGACATTTTGAGTCAGTACTCAGATATCTGACTTCATTTGTTTCCATTGTCTTAGACTAATATCTGAGCATGGATTCTATGACAAACAGCAACAGGTAACTCCCCAGCCCCCTTCCCCGATGCCACACACAGCCTCTGAAAGGAATAAACAAGGTGAACTGAGAGGAACTATTTAGAATGCATAACAGTTCAAGGACGTCGTGGCATGGGTGGAAACTGAAGGGAGGGAGGTTCAGGAGGGTTTTATTCTACATAAAGAGTGGCAGAACCATGGAACAGTCTGCCAGCTGAGGTGGTGAGTGAGAAAACCATAAATGGTTTCAAGTACTGCTGGGACAGAGTGATGGGTATAGTGGTTACTCAGGGAGGAAGTAGTAGGAAGGAGAACGGGGGGGAGAGTGGATAGTGAGGGCCAGTATCCTGTATGGACAATAGGTCCCAGGTTTGATAGGGAGCTATGGGCAGACTGGATGGACCATTGTTTTTTCAGCCATCATTGTCTATGTTTCCATATTTCTGATGCCTTCATGCACTGGACATTGGCAGCAAATGCTTATCCCTCACAAGGGTGCAGGTTTCCCAGCCCACTGAAGAGGGCTACTATGGTGCTGGGCTGTGGCACCAACCCCTTTCCCAAGATAGGATATGCTGCCAAATCCAGCCCTGGCCAACCAGTCATAGGTGCCGGAGTCCACTCCTGTACCCAGGTTGCACAAATGGATGTGTGTTGCACTTCTACTGGGTAACAGGGTGGCCTCAGGACAAAAGGAATCTCATATCTTGAACACTGTGGTTCTCAGGTTTCTGTAATTTGCTCCTATGAAATGAAAACAATTACAGGAACAATCCCTTTGGCTAGCATGCTGACATACCAAACCTGCTTCAGTGCTATGTATTCTAATTCATACTCAAGGTTCATAGCCTCAACCTCAAGCTAAGAAATGGGGCTTAATTGACTGGTTCTGTTTTGTCAATGAATAAGAAACAGTATTTTTCAGTTCAATTAAATTTAAGTGAAATGGCTAGCCATACTTTGATGCTGACTTTTTCAGATGCCGAAGGCAAACTGTGCATTGTTGATGGCGCAACAATAGCCGCATCAAATGATTCTGTGCTTCCTATATGCCAAATATCAGCCTCTGAAGAAACACTGCCAGCAGACGACACAGCACTAGCAGCAGATCCAGCCATATCCGAGGAGCCATGTTCAAACCAACAGAAAGAAGATTCAGGTATTAACCGTAGTAAAGGAGATTCAAATGTTAAACTCTGGCCAGAGCTGATAGGGCTGCAGCTAAGGAATTTGGGGTACAAATATTGAAAATGTGTTTTTTAATATTTTTACACCAAATTTTCAACACAGCCTTGTTAAGACCCTGCCTCATGAAGAAGGACAGAGAACATTTCCAGCTCCTGGCCTAAAGGTGATTTTGCGCATGGACTGTCAAATCAACTTTCAGGATGCAAAACCACATTTTAGGCCAGAGATGAAAAATTACAGCTGTCACATTCATTAAATATAGGAAAGATCTAAGCAAGACTAGTACAGAAGGAATTTTTAAGTTAAAGGTGGGGGCACACTAGGGGACATGGTCTCAGACTGGAGGGTAGAAGATTCAAGAGGGAAATGAGGAGGCACTATTTCACGGAAAAGATGGTGGCAGAGTAGAATGTGCTGCCCAAAGAGATGGTATACTGTAAATCAGTGGGCAGTTTTAAGAGGGGATGGGACAAAGTGAGGGGGGAAGTCATAGTTAAGAAGGTAGGGGAGGGAGGGGCAGCTGCAGAGTAATGAACTGTTAGCCACACATTCGAGCAGACTTGATGGACCATATGGCCTGTATCTGCTGGCAGTTTCGTAAGTTCGTATGTTCATATGAAGTGCTGTAAAGAAATGGCTGTGTTGTAAATTTGGGGTTAAAATATCAAAATTTACCAAAGTTACGAGCCTGCGTTCACCAAATTCAATGTAGGTTTATAACTTTATTGTTTTTTATTGTTTGTACACAAAATTTTCCACATAGTCTTCTTATTACCATACCTCATGAACAAGGGCAGAGAACATTTTCATCTTCTGCCCGAAAAGTGATTTTGTGCAGGGGCCATGAAATCACCTCTCAGGATATATAAAAAAAACCAAAAAAAACATTTTGGCCAGAATTTGAAAAATGACAGCTATCACATTCGTAAGGTGCTGTAATGAAATGGCCATGCTGTAAATGTGAGGTAAAAATATTGAAAATTACCAGCGTTAAAAGCTTGCATTTACAAAATTCAATGTAGGCTCATAACTCTGTAGCTTTTTGATATTTGTACACCAAAGTTTCAACACATCCTTCTTATGACCCCACCTCATGAACAAGGGCAAAGAAAATTTTCAACTCCCACAGTATGTGAAAGGTGATTTTGCGCAAGCACTGGAAAATCACCTTTTGGGACATATCTACTTAATGACAGTTCAATTATTCATGAGGTAGGGTCCCAAAGAAGGCATGTTAAAAATGTGGGTCAAAAATATGCAAAAATGCCCAAAGTTATACCACTAAGTTCAAAACCTCACTGAAATACATAGAACTGCATACCTGTTTCTTCAGTTTGCGGTCTGGCTTCGAAGAGTGAGGACGTGCCTGCAGTCCAGAGAGGATTATGGCATTATACCCCCAATGGGTAATTAAGGATTTGGTGAGTGTGGGTGGTGGGTGCCCAGTGGGAAGGTTGGGTGGGGGGCCATTACAGCACAAAAGACATTGATGGACTTTTTTCAAGTTCAAGGAAGCAAAAGGAATGAGGACTCTCGTTCAAGACACTGGTGGATTGAGCACCTCTAGTGTCACTCTCATGTTTCTGGGGGGGGCAGGTGCTGAGAGGGAGAGTCGGGTGGGGGGGTGAGTTAAAAACAAAAAGAAAGAAAACAAAATGCTGAGAGTCCTGAGCGCAACACTGGCAGATTGGGCACCCAGAGTGTCAACCAAAAAAGAAACAAGGACTCTCAATCGCATCACTGGGGAACTGAGCACCCCTAGTGTCACTCTTATGTTTCTGGATGGGGTTGGGGTGGTGGGTGCTGAGAGGGAGGGTCGGGTGGGGGCTAATTAAAAGAAGCACCAAGGGAGTCCAGGTGCTACACTGTGATTTGCACCCAGTGTCAAGCAAAAAGGAACAAGGACTCCTGATCGTATCATGAGGGATTGGGCACCCCTAAGTGTCACTCTTATGTTTCTGGGGTGTTGGGGTGGGGGTGTTGAGAGGGAGGGTCGGTGGGGGGTAATTAAACAAAAAAAGAAACGCTTGAGGAGTCCAGAGCATGACACTAGGATTTGGCACCCCAGTGTCACTTTTATGTTTCTGGAGGGGGTGGGGGGTGCTGAGAGGGAGGGTCGGATGGGTGTGTATTACTAATTTAAAAAAGGAAAGAAATAGGCAGACATGGCAGAAGATGACACACTTTGTCATGTCCAAGATGACCGCTAGCTACACTGTGCATGTGCTAAAAGTCATGCATGCACAATACAGTTTGATGGCCATCTTGGACACGGTGGAGTGTGCCATCTACCACTGTGACCATCAATACTAAAAATAGTGCAGTGCTACTTACAAGCCAGACAATGAACAGACTGCTTCATGGTCACGGAGGCAACTGTGGTGCAAGTACAACAGGTTATTCAGTCAGAAGGAATGCAAGGAGTGTGAAATCCTTTTCTCAAAGCAAAAGAGATCTGCAGGGCTCTGCCCACTGCTGCCCTAAAAATGCTAAAAACTCATTTGTTAACCCTCTGTTATTTCCTTTAGTGGAGATCCAACTGCATGTTAAATGTGAGAGGAAACCAGCCGGCCCGGTGGCACTAAGGGTTGAGGTGCTGGACACCACACCTTGTGCCACGCCGTTGACCTGTGTTCAGGAATGAGCATAGGCCACCGGGGGTCGGCAGGGGAGGGAGAGGCTTGAGCATCTGACAACTGCTCTCCTGTCCCAGGGAAGGGTGGGCGCATCATCCCACTCCTCACTCCTTGGCTGCCCCCCAGTGGAGGATGAAAGGTAGCTCCAGAGTAAGGGAGGCAAGGAACATGGCTTCGTGACATGCACATACCTCCATGCATGCGCATTCATGGCTGCAAAGGGGAAGGATCAAGAAAACCAGAGGAAAAATAGCTGCTGACTTTGTGAAGCCCCTCCAGTGTTCTGGCACCGCTACCTCAAGGAACTCCTGGGCCCACTCTGGATTGTGCTCAGGTGGGGAGGAGGATGGCCCTCCCCCTTCCACCCCACCCTGTGAGGTTAAGCCGTGGGAGATACAGAGCCTGAAGAAGCCAAGAGGTAAGGCGGTGTCTGAGGGGTGGCTGGAGGAGATTAGATATATGTTGGCAGGTCAAGGAGGAAAAATACTTACATTAAAAAAAAAAGTGAAAGAAAACCATTTTCTTCTTCCTTTCAACAAAAGCCACTTTTCTGATATTGTTCGAGTGTTACATTACATTATTATAGTACATGGTTAGGGGTTGTTGTGCATGACAATCCATGCACTCAAAAACCCAGTTGTACCATAGTAGTGATGAAGATACCGTTGTACTACTGCGGCTTGGAGGCAGCTAGTTAACAAATTAGGAGAAAGCTAAAGAGAGGATTCCTCACTGAGAATCCTAAACACTACAACTGAAAACTTCAAGTCACATATTTTGGCTTCACTTAAACCAGTGGTGGGAAACATGTTGTCTCCTGATTTGATGAGACACATTGCATGACTATGCATTATTCTACAACGACTGCACGCCTACACTCCTCTCTATTTTTCACCCCTGTTCTTAACACCTGTTGCTAGAATCTGGATTGCAATGGCAAATCTTGTCCCTTCTCTTGACTACGGCTCGGCTGTCATCAACACTGCCAACAAATCTACATTACAAAAAAAGTATAGCTTATACTACAAAATCAGCAAATTTGCCTCAAGCAGTAGATCTAATACTAGAGATGTTGCAAAATAAAATTTATGCCAGCAAAATTGCTGCGAAATCGGCAATTTCACTGTGTGAAATATTTTGTGAAATTTGCACATTTTGTGAAATATTTTGCGGGTGCGAAATACGAAATTTCACCCAAAGGATTACGAAATTTCACCTGGAAATTGCAAAATGTAACCCCGAAAACTGCAGAAGTTTGTATTTTGTGGTGACATTTCACTGTTTTTGGGCCAAATGTAGCAATTTTCAGGCAAAATTTTGCAATTTTGGGGCAGAATTTCATCATTTTCAGGTGCAATTTTGCATTTCGCACCTGCAAAAATTTTTGTGAAATGCGTGAATTTCATGAAATATTTTACGAAATGAAATTTCTTAAATTTGCACAACACTATCTGACAGTCACCACCGTCTGGCCCTAAATTCCCTAAACTGGCTTCCTCCTGACCTCATAGTCAATCTGACACTCACCACTCTTGTCAAGAAAACCTTGCAATCTGGTGCCCCTGTTTACCTAAAAACAAATCTCATTTGTGGATCTTCCTTCGTTTCACACTGCCTTTAATAATAATCTCGTTGTTCCCATATTTGGTACCAACATGGGACAATGCTCCTTTAGTTACCGAGCTGTTTCTATTTGGAACTCCTTACCCCCTCCTGTCAAAATATCCTCCACTATCCCAGCCTTTATTAAGCTCTTAAAGAGCCACCGACGTCTGAAGAACTCTGAAGAACACAATATCTGAACACAAAGCAGCTTATATTTTACATTAGCTCTGTATTTCTTACCTCCATTATTTATTACTGAGGTTAATATGCATGAAAACAGGAGAGCTGTTCCCTTAGGGTTCATCAGCTCCTATTGCTTCTTACCAACCTAATGTCATAATATCTGTTTGTGAAATCACAATTATTCCCATAGCAACAGACTGTTGTGAGCTTTATGATGTCAAGTAGGGAGTAAGTTATAGAGGCAGATGAGCTCTAAATGATAAAGATCTTGTTTCTGTGGGAATTTCTTCAATAACAAACAATGAAGAGGAGAAATACTAACATACTAACATACTAAAATGCCAGCAGAATAGGCCTAACGGTCTTTCGTGTCTGCTCGTATGGTCAGCCCCCACCCTGGTGCTGACCTTGCTGTCCCCTTGCCTCTCTGGCTTCTCCCTTCCCAGTTCCGGACATTCTGCTGCATTGGATTTTGCTTCCTGAACCCTTCCCTGTACCTGTCCCACCCCTCTTGAACCCTCCACTGTCTCTGCCTCCACCAGCCCCTAGGTAGTGCATTCCATGGCTCCACCACCCTCTCAGTAAAGTAGCACCTCCTCCTTTTCTCCCTGACTCTTCCCCTCCAGCTTCCACCCATGCCCTCTAGTGGCCCCTTCCTCCTTCCTTCAAGCACCCTGACTGTTCCTCCCCTATTTACCCTCTTCATGTACCTGAAGACCTCTATCATGTCCCCCCGGTCCCTTCTCTCTTCCAATGTGTACATATTTAGCTCTTCGAGCCTCTCCTCATAGGTCCTGTCCCCCAAACCCTAAATCATTTTGGTTGCGCTCCTCTGGACCCTCTCCATAGAAAATATGTGAAATACAAGCTGAACTGTGTCCAACGATTATGTTTCCCAGTGTTTTTTCAAAGGCGTCAGTTGCTCTTTAAAAGTACATTATTCCCTTCTCAAGCCTGTAACTGCTTCCACTAATTCCCTTCCCCTGCCCCAAGCACCTATCTACCCTAACAAGCTATGCACTCACCTCCCCCAGCTGATTTCCATTTCCATTTCCCTCCTTTCTTTTCTCTAGTGGCCACTGCCTTTTCTCCCTTCCTCTCTCCCACATCCTCTCTGACTCTCTCTAGTGGCTGCAACCTCACCTGCAACAGCAATGTTACCTGCCTTTGTTTCCTTCAGTTTTCAGTGTATGCAACTCCATGATCAGCTCCAAATGTCCATCCCTTTTCAAACTTATTGTAAATCTACCGAATTCATGTATACTACTACACCACTGTTTCTTTTATGTATCCTCTAGTAACATATTGTACTTCTTCTATTGCCTGACATTTTGTATTTCCTCTATTTCCTGTGCTGCTGCACCCGGGTCGTGCCTGAAAAAGGCACTTGCTGCCAGTGCACTCACCTGGTCAACAAAGTTAAATAAATAAATGGCCACGGAGAGAACCACACTCTTGTATTTTCATGGAGCAACTGCAGATCACACTTCACATAAAATGTGGGTGAGATTTTGATTAAGTCACATTTGCTATGGGGGCTGAATCCTCCTGTTAACTCTTGAGAAAGGAATAACAGAATTTATAAATTATTCAAATAAAAAAATGTAAGCTGGCCCAGTGGTGCAGAGGTGCTGCAAAGCACCTTACCTCGCACTGTGCCAGAGATCCGAGTTCAAGAACAAGTTCAGGTTGCCAGGGGCTAGCAGAGGGGAAGGGCTGGGGAGGACTGAGCAGCCACCAGGCAGCTCTCCTCTCCTAGGCAGGGGTGGTATCCCCTCCTGGCTCTTGGCTACTACCAGGTTAAGGCTTGGTGGCAGCACCAATGATCAAGGGGCCAGACAAACATCTTGGAGGGTAAAAGGAGGCCACAGTTCTAGAGCACATGCACGCCTCCACACCCATAGACTTCTGTGCTGCATCACGGCTCCGGGCTGGGAGGGAGAAACCTTAGGTGGAAAGGCGGAGGGGGGGGGCAGGCTTCATGAAGCCTCACCCAAGATACTATGATCTGCCTTGCTGCTCCTTGAGATGGGAGGGGACTTCTGGATAAGAGGGACCCGGACCCACTGTGAACTGGAGGGCAGTCCATAAAGGAACCCCCCTTCCCCAACAATGGAGAGAGGAAAAGGGACATTCGATGGTACCCAGGGATGAGGCTGAACAGTTGCCTGGTCAGCCCTGGAGAGATAAAAATGTTTACTAAAAAAAAAAAAAAATAAATAAATGAAAGAAAAATCTTCTGTAAAACATTTCTTCAAAAATGATTTTATATTGATCAAATTAATTTGAAGGGATTCACCCCCAAACCCCAACTAAGTGTGTTGTATCAAGACCAGATCTCAGCAGCCATTTTAATGAGGCAAGTGAAGTAAGGTCTGCATAGTATCCTTTTTCATCTGCCAGTGACATGCACAACACAGAATGAGCAGTGCTTAAGACTAGAGAATGCAATTCACCAATTAAAAAGCCAAATGACCTCTCACTGAGGTTAGGGGTGTGATAGGGTTGAATACGACCCTGTCCCAGTTGTTATTCTCAGACTTGGAATTTAAATGGGAAAAAGAATGTCTTACCGGTGCTTGGCTGTTACCTCACTGCTGTGGCGTCTGTCTGGCCATTTGGTAGTCTTCTGCCAAAGAAACAGCCTTTTCACCACTTTCTGGTTCGTGTTGTCTTACCCAAAGCTGCACATCTGAAGGCAGGATGCTGATGAATTGCTCCATTGCAAATCTGTCGATGATCTGTGGGACTGTTTTGTCCTCTAGTTGGAGCCATTTTATCAGGAGTTCTCTGAGTTGGGTGAAGGCTTCTCGAGGACTGTCGACTGAGTTATACTTAAGAGACCAAATTCTCTGCCTGTAGGCCTCTTCTGAGATGTCATACCTTTTCAGGATTTCACTTTTCACCAGGTCATAGTTTTCTGACTGTGCAGTGTCCATATTGCTATAAGCAAGTTGGGCTTTCCCTGTCAGGTAAGGTACCAGTCTTACTGCCCATTGTTGCTTTGGCCACTGGTAGGCTGTGGCAACCCTTTCAGAAGTTGTCAGATATGCTTCGATATCATCGGAGGGACACAACTTTGTAAGTTTAATGTATTTCAAGTTGCCTGTGTTCTGTTGCTCATCTGGATCTGTGCCAGATCCTCTGCCTTTGATAGCCTGCAAGGCATCCAGTCACCGCTGCTCCTATCACTGCATCTCTTCTCTCCTCTGCTGCTCCTGTCACTGTATCTCTTCTCTTCTCTGCTGCTCGAGTTGTTGCATTTCTTCTTTTCTCTGTTTCTCCATCTCTTTTTGTTGTATAGCCCACCATTTGAAAAAGGCAGTCAGGCTTTCAGGTTCTGTTACTGCCTGTTCTTTTTCCATAACTGGTGCTAGCTGTACAGTCTTAGCTTGGACTTCTGTCTCTGCTAGTGTGGCTGCCATTCTCCTGGTAATCACTTTTGGGCTTGCTGCTGCAGAATCCATACCTTTCTTCTATGCTTCCCTGGTACCAGGTTTAGTACCCACGCACAAAACTCCTGGCTTAGAGTATGCACGGCGTAAATCCTGCTTAGGCTGACACCATCTGTCATCGAGGCACAGGTCAGGAAGCATAGGAAAACCAGGAGCAGTTGTAAAATTTGCAACAAGAGTTTTATTATTAATAACAGTAAAATAAAAAAAATAAAATTGTTCAGAATAACTATTTACAATGGCGGTAGAAATATAGAAAACAGAGTCCTTCTGAGTTTTTCTTCTCAATTTCCAATCTCAGTCTGTCAGTCTCTGTCTCTCTTTTACAAAACATTGCAGCTCCTTTTTATAAGTCTGTGCAGGAGCTCTTTAAGAAAACAGCATGCTTCTCACACAGTGTTCTTGTAAGTTTCCAGTGTTCTTGTCAGTTTCAGCAGGTGCAGTGAAAAGAACATTGTGACCCAGAACTGACCTCTTGTTTACATCTTCTGCAAAATGCTTAAAAATTGCATCTCAGGTTAACCCCCTGAGTTCCAAATAGCTTTGCAATCATTTCAACAGTATAACTATAAACAGTTTTAGCTTTGCAATCATTTCAACAGTATAACTATATAGAGTTTTAAACAAAGGGATCCCAGTATCAATTAAATTTCCATAAAATGATTCACGTATATTTTTATACCTGTGGATATGCAAGGGGGGGAGAGACAGAACAGCAAGTGATGGTAGAGAGATAGTGAGAGGCAGAGAATTGTAAGACCGTCGGGATGATCAAGTCCTAGGTCTCACGATAAAATCTGGTTGCGCAACCAGACAGAGAAGAGACAGAAAAGGAGAGAATAGAACAGATCCTTGCATTTAAACTCTTTCTCCATAACAGCTGGGACAGGGCCGTATTCAACCCTGTTACTTACCCCCCATTTTCCCTATGGGAAAAAGGGGAGACTCATTAATTATAAGAACTTTATAAACAGCTGCTAGTTAGAAATTATTTCCTGTCCTCTTTAAGACTATATATTTGATTGTAACTGAGTGGGAGTGTTAGTGGCGTGGGGGAATAGGGCTTATATTAATAATTGTGTCATAAATATGTCTGTTTCCCATGCAGATGCCTCCATTGCTAGTCGTCTTTAACCCATGTGCCCCTGTTAGACTGCTGACTAGTCTTTCTCTCCTGGGATTTATCCCATAAATATCAGTTCTGATAAAGAACACTAGAGGGAACCACAGCTCCAGCAAAAGACATTGTGATGGCAGATTCAATTTGCTCCGTTTTCTGATTTCCAAAGATTGTATTACTTCCTCCTAAACTGACAGAATATTTTTCTCTTTGTTTATCGTTGATGCCACCCATCAAGGGCCCAATGTTCAAAGGGCCTGACATGGCCCAGGGACTCAGTCCCATGCACAACTCCTTCATGCAGAAAATAATCCCTGAACCTTCAAAGATGCCACTGTCAGCATTTTATGTGCACAGGCAGCATTTGCCTTTTTTTCCCCACAGCTGTTGAAACAATGCTATGCCAGGTAATACCAGGCATAGCATTTTTCTCTAGCTGGGAAAAATTATGCACAACTTGCCATAAATTGTGGAAAAGATTGCAAAAAGGCAACCTCATAGGCAATTGAGCACATGCGGAAAAATTGCAGTTGTGTAAGGAAACCCCACTTGTGTAATTTTGTTTTCTGTATGTGCACAATTTTTCCACTTTTGAAACTCTGGCCCTCATCTATTTGGGTAAATCACGATAGTGCATGCAGTTTCTGCATATTTATTTATTTATTATTTGTTACCTAGATAAACACTGGATACAAAGTATAACAATTACAATGCAGAAAATAACAGAGATTGTTATGACTGGTCAGCAGGTGGTATCAGAAAACAGTCTGCGACACTCATCTAAATAAATTAATCATAGTGCATGCATTTTGAAATGGAGCTTAAATACGCATCAATTTTTAACTTGAAATAAGTGAAGGGAAAGATTTGTCTCAAGTAAGAGGGAAGCTCAGCCCTGTGGCGTGGATGATTAAGGCGCTGAGCCCCTTACCTCCTGCCATGCTGGTAGCCCATATTCCAGGAACGAGTACTGGTTGCCAGGGGGTTGGTTGGGTGGGACAGCTGGAAGAGGATCGAGCCGCCGTCTGGCAGCTGTCTCCCAGATCAGGGTGATTGGCCATTTCTGCTCTTGGCTGCCTCCAGATGGGGACCTGGTGGTTGTCCATGGGAGTTCTGAGAAACAGAAACAGTCAGGGGGTAGGGGAGGAAGCTGCTGTCCTGGGACATAGTGCCACCACGCACATGTGCTGCTTGTGTATGCCATGGCTGAGGGCAGGGAAGGGAGAAAACAGTAGGAAAATGGAAGGCATGGCAGGGATTCATGATGTCTGCACACCACACCTCAACCTGCTGCATCACTGGGATGACCTGTGGGCAGCACTGAATTAAAGATCGGGGGGTAGGACAGCCCTCCCCTTCATGACCCCACCATGTGGGGAAATCTGTGAGCAGGGGTGTAGCCAGGAATTTTAAATGTACTCAGCAAAGTACACTGAGTTTGCCTGCCAACTCTCATGTCTGTGAGGGTTCCAGCCACATAGGTAAGCCTGGGGAGATGCTGGATGGTGGGAGTTGGTGGAGTCCATATGGATGGGAGCTAAGCACTGTCATGACCACAGGAGAATAAACAGATTATGGGAAAAAAAGGTAGGTGGCAAGCTTGTACTCACTCCAGATTTTTCCTGCACAACATGAGAAGGACCTATGACATAAATCTGATGTTGTTAATGGAATTTTCACCAGATTATGTAGTCTCTTATCTATTTGGTCTACATGTTTGGAAATTTTAAATGGCGTAAAAATTGTAATATACTAAATTAATCAGATAAAACCAGGTTTCACATTTAGGCTAATGTTATCTACAACTACAGTTATGAATCTTCCCTCCTTGAACCCCTCTCCATCCACCTCCACCTAGGTCCAAATAAAACCCTTACCCTCACGACTGCCTATCTTCCCCCAGGAACTCCGCACACTGACCTTGAGTTGCTCCTGGCCTTGAAGCACTCTCTCTCTATTAACAGAGAGTGAATCCTCCTCGGAGACTTTAACATCAACTGGGATTCCTTCCAAACCGATACAGCTAAATCTTGCATTGCAAATCTTGGGCTCCACCAGCTTATCGCCTCATCGACCAGACCTAATTATAAAACAGGAACACAAATGCATATCAACTGGATCATTGTCATGCACTCCTCCTGCATCACTGGCGCCGGAGTCTTGCCCGACTGTATCAGCGATCATTGTGCCTTATATTGTCTATGATCCACTCGTCTTCCCAAGCACCCCACTAAATTTATCTTCACCAGGAAAATAATTGATCAGAACATCCAATTAATTAACCACAATCTCAGCCTAGTTGACTGGTCCTTCACATATGGGCCGAGCGACTGCAACGCCATCCTGGAGAAACTCTCCAGCATCCTAATTAACATCTGAGATAAACATGTTCCCCTCAAAAAAATTAGGACAAGAAGGAAAATTAATGACTGGGTCTCCCCAGATATTATTTCATTAATGAGAACAAGGGACAAAGCCTAGGCCTGTTACCACAAACACAGAGACCCCGCTCAGCTCGCCCTTTACAAGTCCCTTAGAAAAAAATGCAAATTGGTTGTAAGAAAGGCAAGAATAGACTTCCTACAAATCAAACAACTCAGGGAATCCTCAAACCCCCATCAGCTTTGGGGTACCCTCAACTTTCTTCTCGGCAAATCCAGAAACTCTGACTCCATCACCCTGTCTCATGATGGTAGACTAACCCACGACCCCATGGAAGTGGCAAACATCTTTAACTCTTTTTTCAGTGACCTCGAAAAGTACAAACCAGCCACCCCTTCTCCCTCACCCATCTCCCTGCACCCCCTCTACCCCGACCCCAATTTTGGGCCTCCCCCCAAATTCTTCTTTAAGGCTCTAAAACCCAAGGATGCTATCAAACTTATTCAAGGGAACAACCCAAAACCCAGCAAAGGTGCCGATGGTATCAACTACAAAATCCATAATGGTCCATAAATATTCTTGCAATCCCCATTACCAATCTTCTAAACAGCTCCCTCTGCTCTTGTACCTTCCCCAATGCTTGGAAATACACCACCCTAAAAAAATTATTCAAATCTGGCTCCAGACGCAAAGTCGGTAATTACCATCCTATCTCCCTTCTCATCCCCCTATCAAAGATCATTGAGAAAGTTGTCCACTCTCAGCATACTGCCTACCTGGAATCCAACAACCTACTCTCCTGTGCTCAACATGGCTTCAGATCTGGTCACAGCACAGAAACTGCCCTGGTCAGGTTCACTAGCGACACCCTTAAGGCCAGTGACAAAGGCCAATACACTGGGTTGGTATTTGTTGACCTGGCCAAGGCATGCAACCTTGTGGACCACGGACTCCTACTCGACACCCTCAAAGATATGCACCTCTCCATCAGTGTCATAGATTGGGTAAGAAGCTACCTTTCCGGGCGATCCAATAAAACCTCCACTGAAGGTCATCTCTCCGTCGAATGCCCAATCAAATATGGGGCTCCCAGGGCTCGATCCTGGGCCCCCTCCTGTTCTCACTTGTCATTAATAATCTCCCCTCTATCTTCCTTAACACACAACTTGTTCTCTACGCCGACAACATGGCACTATACAGTAGTGATGTTAACCCTGCCACCATGTTCAGCAATCTACAGTCTGATTTTACGAAGTTGCACTCCTGGTTCTCCAGAAATGATATGGTTCTAAATTCTAAGAAGACCAAGTTTATGGTCTTCTTGGGTCCTAGAAAATCCACCATCACTGGCCTTACATTAGTTGATAACTCTGGCTACCCAATTGAACAGGTGTCTGAATTTAAATAACTTGGGCTCCTCCTGGACCCTCATCTCTCCTTTAATCTCCATGTTAACAACCTCATACAGAAGACCCACAACAGGCTTGGTCTTCTCTGTAGGATAAGAAAGTTCCTTACCCTGCAACCAAGCTTCGCTTAGCTAACTCTCTTCTCCTGCCACTCATCGACTATAGATCCATCATCTTCTCCCCCCCCCACATCTCTACTCTACTCCAAACTAAGATCAACCTACAACAACTTTGCCCGTTTCATCACTGGTTTACCATGGAAAACTCACCACTGTACCCTCTACTCCTCCCTTAGCTGGCCAACCCTTAAAGGGCAGTTCCAACAAAAAATGCTCCTTCCTCCATAAGATACACCTGAATTTGCTGCCACCCAGTGTGATTTCCCTCTTCCCCTTCGCTACTGCAATGTGGGTGACCAGAGGGGCCTCAAGTATGGTTTTCCTCACCCCTTTCAATCGCACTAAGCAAGCTCAGAACTTGATCACCTATAAGGGTACTAAGCTATACTACTAACTGCCCCCAAGTATCCAAGCCTGTAGGTCCATCTGCACCTTCAACTCCTACCTCAAAGTTCACATACTCAGTTCTTCCGTCCGCAGCTGCCCTGGCTGTCCCTCCAGCTAAACCCAGCCACTCTCCACCTTGTTTATCTCTAGTCCCCCTTGCTTTACTCTAGTCCCTGTTACCCCCTCCCTCACACCCATCCCCCTATTCTTTGCCCCCCCAACTTAGTTTTCACTCCCACCACCCACTCCTAGCCTAGGTTTCTTCATATCTCAGTCATGGACTCAATTGCAACCAACCACAAAAGGCATGCACTTTCCCCACCTCTAGCAGTTAGGTTACTGACTCCTCTATACCCCTTCCCTTCTCTTTCCTGTTCTCCATATGTTACACATGTAAATGTTCCGGCTGCTGTATTTGTTCCTCTCTTTTTACTTTATTGTAACCGATTGCCTCCTGTTTTTCAGTTTATGAAAATTGCTATAACTGTTAGACAACTGTTAGTCTTTGACATTGTTCTACATATCTAAACCACTTGTTTGGATTGTTTCCCTGTATAGATCTTGTTTCTGTTATATTCTGTTTTGTATTGTCATAGCTTCTTAGTATCTCTTACACTGGATGTTTGTGAAAATGGCATTTTTGCTCACATACCTTCCAGTATATAAATAAAGACTGAGTGATCGATTGATTGACGTATATGTCTTCAGACATATAAAGCATAAATGAGGTGGCGGTCACTGCTTTTGTTATATATTTTGTTACTGTTTGGCAGAGTTCTTGCATATTCTAGCTATATTTTGAATATTTTTAATTCTACAATTGGTGTCCCGCCTCACATGAGAAACTAAAACAGGAGACAATGTAACTAATCCTATCAAAAGATATTTTGTAATATCATTCTACCAGTGTACTACTCTCCTTGGCTAATTTTTTGCCTTGTGTTAAAAGAAATACAATATAAGTTTAAAAAAGGTACAGCATTAAAACAGTGATGTAGCAACAAGTGGTACATTGCAATATGATGTCAAACACTGTGTATTTGACTGCATGCTAATTGTGTTTTGATATAGTAAACTAATGAAAAGACAGAAATATGAATATGAAGCTGGTATTCACTGGTGAATCCCATTCTTATTGTTACTAGTCAGGGAATCTTCAGAATCGAGTGAAACAGTGGAAGAGGTTAGCCTACCGGCAAAGGAGGGCTCACAGGATTCATCCATGTCAGATCAGGGTCTGACAGAAAGGCATACGTCACTGGTTCCCAGCCCTCCTCTGCTTCCAGTTATGCAGTGTAAGGCAGTCTACAGAACAAGCAAAAATGTGCCAGGTAAGTAGTGTCAGCATTTAGAGAAATCCTTCATTTTCCTCAAAAGCTTTCTGACAGCACTTCCAGAAACTGTAAGGCTCTCCACCTGTGGCACTGGGCCTCACTATGACCTGGATGTGTGAGTATCCCACAGCACCCCACAACCTGTTCGGTCTTATGATGTGAGCAGGCTCCACAGATGTGGCTTAGTTTCATTTTCAAATATCTGCTGCTTCTGGGTGGGGGTGGGGGGCTCCTGCTTTTACACAAGAGCCCCCTGGTGACCCAAGAGGGAAGCCAAAAGGACAGGAAAACATGGCTCTATACAGGACAGTGAAACACTACTGCTGACATGAAGTAAGATGCTGATTTAGAACCGGGGACATCATAAATCCAGTCCTTTACTAGCAAGGTGGATCTGGTCCCAGTTCACTTCTGAAGATCAGAAAAGTCTCTTGTCCTGGACCATATCCCAGTAGGTAGGTGCTGGGGTGGGACATATGGAACTAAAGAAATGGAGACACAGTGGTTGGACTTAAGCTACTAACACTGCCACACTTTCCCTGCCCACCTGCGGCATCTGGACCTCTTGTGTCTCTCTTGCCTCCCATAGCATCTGAACCTTTTCACCACAGTAAGAATGTCCAAAAATTGTACACTCTCAAAACAGCCCCCTATCCCCATTCAATCTCAACACAGAACAAACAAGATTTTGGCCACAGCCAACATGGCTGCAGCCACACTCACTGAGCTCACGGCACAACAGTCAGCCATGCCCAAGATGGCTGCCAGAGCTCAGTATGCATGCACGAGTAGTTGGGCATGTGCAACTTTACTTCCGCAGTTGTGGTGAAGCTGCATAGGCGCACTGAGCTCCAGCAGCCATCTTCACCATGGTGGACTGTTCCGCCATGAGCTCAGTGTATGTGTGTGAGTTCATCACAGCTGCAGAAGTAAAGTCGCACATGTGCAACTGCTTTCACATGCGCACTGAGCTTTGGCAGCCGTCTTGAGTATGGCAGGCGATGGCAACAAAAGTAATGTGCCCACGGAGGGAGGGGGGTGAGCAGAGTGTTTTGGAGTTGTTGCATGATTCTGCTGCAACTCCAACTTTGTTCTTCAGACAGATCCTGTGGGTCATTTTCAAGGCACTCACAAGATGGCTGCAGGTTCCTCCCACTGCAACCGTAAAAATGAGCTGTGTTTGGCATACAGTAATATGTTTGTAGGGGTTGTGCTGTAGACACACCAGATTCAACTGTGGAATATTTGGGATCAGACAGCCGAGAACAGAGCTGAGAAGGGGAGGCATGAGAAACCAGCAGGAGGATGTTGAATCTGTGCTGATGGTGGTGGTGGTCCGGGGGGGGGGGGTATCTTAGCACTTCTTTAGCTCTTGGAGTATGACTAGTCTTTCCTGGGCCCAGCTCTGTTTCTTAGGCTAGTATTGTAACATTGCCCACTTCTATCAGGCTGTGGAAGGCCACAGTATCCTCATTTTTGGGAGTGGAAAGAGGCAGATCCAGTAGGCCCACCATTATATTGGCTAGTGGATAGCTCCATTGTGAAAAGCGGTGCAGACAGCAAAATAAGTGTGAATAGCTATTTTGTTGGATAGTTCTAATACCCAAGCTATCTAAAACTCAGCTGATACCTTCAATAAATCCTTCGTTTATTTATACAGTTATTGAAGATTTTAGATTTTCTTCCCTTCTTAGAGTCCTCAGGTCCTATTTTGTCCTCTGATATGCCTCGGTGAACTCTCCTAAAAATAGAACTCCTTGTGTTCCATTCTCAAACTTCAACAAAGAGTCACAACACCCACTGAATGTTTATCCAGTAGTCGATAAATATCATAACAAATCTGGAACGCATCACTCAGCTTTGTGGGAAATGCTGCTCTTATAGGAGCTGCTCACGTACTTCATACCAACAGCTGTTACAAGTGAGAAAAGACAATTTCATGTGGACAAAAGTGCATTGTGGTAAATAAAAGTACAAGAATGCCTGTGGGTCCATGTCAGGCGTGCCTGTTGTTTCATGTAGTATGTCTGCACTTTTTCAAAGAATTCCTTTTTTTGTTTTAAAAATCTTTTGTTGAGGTAGTATAAACACAAATCCATACCAACCTTACATACATCTCGCATTTTCCTTTTCCAACACTAAGGAATCTGCCAAATAATACATAACAGTTTATCTGCCTAGTAATAGGCTGTCATTATCTGTTGGCATACTACTGAAATGTCTACCCTCCTTTTTAAGGATTCCTTTTTGAATGTATTTTACAGCCCTTTTGATCTGTGAAGACTAACCTGCTAGCCTTCTTGTCTTAACAGACCTCTATGAGAATAAAATACTGTATTTCATGGGGCCATTCAGCCATCTGTATTATTTATTTAGTCCAGGAGAGGCACACTGAGCCAAGACTTGTTTCCAGGTGTGACCTGGGGCTATATTCATGAAGAAAAAGGGTAAGGGATGCGCAGTAAAAATTTAAAATAAAGCAATACATAACGTAAAATAAAAGTAAACCAAACCATATATACAAAAGAACTAGTAAACAAGGCCTTAAACAGCACCTTTCTCTGTGCTGTAAACAAATAAGAGGAAGCTTCCTTACCTCTATTGGAACTCCTATTGAGTACCTTTGGAATTTTTCAGTATGTACACCAAGGAAGCAAAGGGATCGTAATTTGCCCCCAAGGGACTTGATATGCAGTCCCTCTCACTTCCTTATTCCAGCTAGATAACAACTCATGCCGGTCATGTTGCCGTGCAACACCTCACCCTGGACTTTTTGCTCTGGCATGAATTGGCACCCTGCACAATTCATTCACGTATATTTTGCCCCACTGTAAAATATTAGATAACAAACTTATCTGGGGATGAGTTGTGCAGGGTGATGATTCACGCTGGAGCAAAGAGTCAGGGGCGAGGTGTCATGCTGCGACATGACCGGCACAACTTGATGTGTCCCCCTTATCACTGGCTCTGCCCCCACTTTTTGATGTTTTATAACATCTGTACAGAGAGAGCTCTGGGGCACGCTCCATTCAAGTCTATGGATGGCATTTTCAGACTCTTTTTACTGGCCATTTAAGTGGACATTTGGCAAAAAATGGGACTAGGGTTCTTGTTAGTTGAACCCTGGCCCTGTTTTTATCAAATGTCCATAACAGCTCATACAAAGTTTCAAAATGTTACTCCATAGACTTTAATGGAGTGTTAACTACTCTCTATACAAATGCCATAACATGCCTGGCGCGAGGGGCTGAGCTGGAAATATGGAAGCGGAAGGATTAGTGCAGCTAGCCCTCGGGCACTACAATCCTTCCTTCCTTTGGGGCATACTGAAAATTCAAGAAATGCTACAGAGTGAGCTCCCATGTATTAACTAGCAAATAAAAGAGGTATGCAATAACTAAACGAGGGACTGCCAAGTAAAATGGCATATAAGTGGCAAATACAGTATATCTAAAAGCAAGCATAGTGCAAAATAAAATAGTATCTGAGCTATGGCAATTGTACTTTAGGTTAGATTAAAGGACATCCTGTGATGTTGGCGACTGTATGTGGGCGACTGGTCGAAAGGGTGACAGCACAACAGTGCCGGCAATTTGGGCGACCCAGGAGTTCCCCACTTTTCCCAAGTTGCGCCCACCCCAGAGTAGGAATCCTAAATAAGGGGCATCTGGGGGGGGGCAAAGCCCCTAATGAGGTGAGTGTGGGGGTGAAGCCCCCCACATTAAAACACTTCCTAATTTGTAGTTGCCCTGGGGGATCGTCGCTCTTCCACGGGTCACCATCCTGCAGTTGCCCTTATCACATAACACTGATTAAAGGGGGCAGCAAGTGAGGGGATAAAAGTTCAAGGAGGAAGGAATGGGGTGGCTTGGGGGCAGGGTAGGGTGGAGGGGGGACTAGTTGTAGGTACTGGAGTGAGCTGAGAAATCATAAAGGTGAGATCTAAAAGAAAAAGAGGAGGAGGAGAAGGAGGAGGAAGAGGTGTGGAGCGTAGGAGGAAGGTTGTTCCTGAGGTGGGGGTGGGGGCAAGAGGTGAGGCAGCAGAAGTTTTTCAACAAGGGACTAAGAAGGAATGAGAGTCTAAGGAGAGGGTAGAAGGAGAAAGGAGGGAGTAGAGGTAGCAGGGGAGGGAGCATCTGTTTAATAAAAAATATCAAATAAATTGGGTAGTAAGTGCTGCTTCAAGTTGCTGCATGCCCCTCCCCAGTCCACTGTGAAGAACAGAACTGGTGACCCATGTCTTATGCTAGGGTTGTTCGGAGTCCAGTTAAGGGAATTCATTTAGTCAGATCCTAATACATTTTTAGGATTTTTAATTTTGGAATTAAAGGCCAAAAGTCCTAAATCTAAAAAATGGCCAGATTGGACTTGGAATCAGAATTGTATTCCAAAATTTGATTACAGAATCTGAAATCAAATTTGGATGGAAAAAGTACTTCTTGTTTGCTAGGATTTTGGATTTTGATTTGGAATGGCATCTTCTGAAATCCTAAAAAAAATTCAGTCGGAAGAGATTTTGGCAAATCCAAGCACCTCTATTTTATGCTGCTCAGTTCACTGTGTGCCTAAATTTTATATAACACAGAGGCTTGGGAGATAGGACTGCTTCTCCAGCATCACACTGCCAACAAAATGGGTTTAACACAGGCTCTGCAGTGTACAAAGGGTTTTACTTCGAACAATGGACTCTGCTGACATCTTGTGCTAAATGCAGTGCAACACAAGGCCACAGCAGTGCTCTTTCTTCAGTGCAGCATTAGGTGGCACTAACAATGTATGATACTGGCCCAAACATTCTTCAGTTTTAAAGAGCAGCTGCCACCTTTGGGAAAACGTAGGTAAACATAGTAGTTAGATGCAATTCAGCTTGTATATTTTATGTATCTTATACAGATTTATCCTCTTCATTGTAAATTCCCACAAAAATAAGATTTGTATCCTTAGAGTTCATCTGCCTCTACAGTTTATTCCCTGCTTGAAATAATAATGCTTTATTGTGACATCACTGTTGCCATAGGAATAACTGTGATGTCGCAGAGTATTATGACATCAGGTTGGGAAGAAGCAATGGGAGCGGATGAACCTGCAAGGAACAGTTTTCCTGTATATGACCTAAGTAATAAATAATGGGTGGTAAGAAATACAGATTAGCTATGCTAATGACATATTCAAGGTGCTATGTGTCCAAATGTTATGTTTTTCGAAGTTCATCTCGAGGCTTCAGTGGCTCTTTAACAATAGCATTTTGCTCAAAGGAGGGAAAGCGTTGTTTCACTTCCCTGAAGAAGCTTACCAAATTGGTAAAACACCAGAAAAAAAGTCTCCGTATCCTAGTCCACATATTGGGTATTAAGCAAATAAAGACAAATGACCCAAATCAGGCACCCTAAGTAAAAAAATGATAATATTAACAGAGAAGTATCATGCTGAGAGAATTATCAGAGGGACACAAATATTCAAACTCCTCTTGGGGGTCCATAGACATCCCTCCCTTCTGGGAAATTTGTAAACTGTACATGTTAAAAGGTGCAGTTGGGGCCATTTTAGGGCTCCATTCCTGTAGTCTAAAATGTACCAAACTGCAAGCTGTTGTCCAATCCTCTGTACTACGTGGGCAGTGCCCAAACACTACCCTCTGGACAAGCGGGCTGTCCCCCGCAAGCAGCTGTTTTTAAGGGTGGATTGGAAGCTCAGGGAAGACAGACCCGGGTAATGTCAGTCCCTACTGTACCTCTCAACTGTTACACATTAAGAAGGTACAGTACCTTACTCACTTTACCTGTCAGAAACTCTCTGACCCACATGGAGAAGGTGATACTCCATATTGCCCACTGGGACTTTAGAGCAGAAATTAATAATACTGTATGATGTTCAGTCATCAGCAAACATTATGAACATTAGTGCACTGATACCTCCAGTGTTCTGAGTTTGCAATGCCATATTTTGATGATGTATCACACATTTTGCCCATTTGTCACACATCTTATCACTCATTTGGGTGACGAAAGGTTGAGAGTTCTACCAAGATCTGTCTAGCTGTTCTGGAGAATCTTAAATATGCCATGGCACTTGTTTTGTACAAATATTCCTTGCTGAGTTGAATATAGCATTTTAATACAGAATCTTGCTTTGCTTACTACTCAGAACGTGTTAAAACTGACTCCTCCAAGCTGTCCTTATTGTTACAGGGTCTGAGGGGCACACAGGGTCTTATAGAATACTTTACATGTATCAGCCAAGTCAGATGATTAACTCCAATGCCCATAAACTTATCAGTATGTATAATTTGTCACTAGGTCACGTTTTTTGAACTGTGCCCTAAAGAACCATCTCTGTTGTGCAGTATTCTGTTAACAGTCCAAGAACTTGTAAAGAACTGTGTTTCCTGTCATTCCATAAATATGATTTTTATTTCTTTAACAGGAAGCGACGTAGACAGTTTTACCACAAAATCCACACCTCCCCCAACTCTGAAGAGTTCGGTGGTTACTGCTTCTTCTCAGGTTGCAGGACAAGCAACTCATCATCATCATCATCATCATCATCCTCATTCCAGCATTCCAAGAGGTCCTGAACACCATGGCCAGGTAGTCAGAGGACAGCTGCCCACACCAAGTGGCTCTCCTCACCTGTCAGCTGTGCATCCACCCCTACCTCCCAGCAAGGTCATCGAGGAGCTACACCGAGCCCTGGCTACCAAACACCGGCAAGAGAGGTACAGCTGGGAATTTCATATACTGTGCAGTTTCTTATTTCAATGGTTTTCCCAGAAAAAGGCTTTATATGAACAAGACTCATTTCCAAAGGGGACCCTGAGGAAAGTACAAAACAATAGCAGCAGTTTAGTAATGGATTAGCAAAACTGAATCATCTGTATGTAAACAGAAATTTGAAGGCGCAGTCGGATATGGATGGAATCTGTACCGGGCTTGACAGTGGACAGGGCAGGCTCTGTTTAAATGTGTTGGGGTGGAAGAAAGTGACCACACCTGGTGGTACATGTAGGCACAAATGACCTGGGGGACTGCACTGTGGAGTTGGTCAAGGCGAGATTTGAGGGGCTTGGGAAGATAAGCTTGGAAATTGGGAGCTCGATGGCCTTCTCGGAAGTACTACCAGTTCCAAGGGCGAGCAGTGCAAGAAGGGAAAGAATAGTGGAGTTCAACTCCTGGCTGCATGAATGGTATAGCTCTCATGGGCATGGGCTGGTAGGAGGATGGGGGAGATGTATGGAATACTAGTGAACTGTACACAAGGGATAGACTACACCTGAATGGGGCAGGACAGGGGGTGTTGAAGAGTAAGTTGGAGAAATATATAGTTTTAACTCATTGTCTCCACAGGAGCTTTCTGTAGTTGCAGCACTCTTCTCCTGTATACTGTTAACAGTTAATCCTGGTCCTTTCTAAGCAAAATCAAGCCATAATTGGCATGTCGCAAACAAATGCTAATAGCACAAAAACTGTAAGTGCTAGACACAAAGTATGAGTGGCAAAACTGTTCAGCATAAAATTACCTTTCCAATTGTGGTATGCAAGGAATAGCAGGTAATTTAGTTTTATTTCTGTGCTGGTCAAAACAGCCAAACAAAATATTTTTTCCACTAAAAAATGCACCAGAAATCTTTTTTTGTTCAGGAATATGTAACATATCAACACCAAATTAAGCATTCAGACATTAGATGTAATTTTAATAATTTGTAAAACAAACAGCTATTTCTGTGGTATTAAACATAATTTTTCCCCATTTGAGTCGGTGAGGTTTGAGGGACAAATCTGAACCATACACACCATACTGTAAACAAATGCATATACTGTAACTCCTAAAGTGTACATGATACACGCAACGTATCAGTGGCAAAGCTGTTTGCACACAAAATTGCCTTTCCAACGGTTCTATGCAATCAACTGTACGCAATTCGGTTTTTGTTTTATACTGGCTGAGATACCCAGAATGTGTGTTTTCTTCAAAGTGCTTAGGTGGTTCTAGATGGACAAAATGTCATAAACAAATATGAATAACTCCTAAAGTGAACATGATACACCCAGAGTGTCAGTGGCAAAGTTGTTCAGCACAACATTACCTTTCTAATGGTAATATGCAGTCAATTCTAATCAATTCTGGTTGGCAAGTAATATTAAAACATGTGAGTGACTTCTCCAGACGTTTCTAAGGCACACAGGAAGTCTGTAGGTGACTTCTGTAGGCGTTCTGGGGCACACTGCAGTTAGATTTGCTGACGCCTACAGGCGTTTCTAGGAGGCAATTAGTTAAGTGAGTTTTTAAACTAGATGGGGGGAGGCGAATGTGAAGCTAGTATGCAGGGTCACCAGAAAGGTGAGCCGAACGAGCTGCCCCCCCCCATGACAGTGAAGGCAAAGGGGGGGCACAGATGGAAGGGGGCAGATCAAAGGGCCACAGGGTGGGGGAGTGGATAGGAATGGAAATGGGTGGAGAGTGGTCTCCCTGAATGTGAGGAGCCTGGGTAACAAAACAGCCAAGCTTCAAGTGCTCTTAGCTGAGGGCATGGTGGACATCACAGTCATCTCTGAGACTTGGGCCACACAACACCAGGATTGGGATGTGGCAATCCTGGGGGTACAAGCTTTACAGAATGGACAGAGGGGGTCAGAGAGGGGGAGGGGTGGCAGTATATGTAAAGGATGAGATTAGATGCACGAGAGATGAGGGGGAGGAAGGGAGAACAGAGGCACAATGGATGCAGCTCCTGGACTCCAAGGGTAGAAAACTGAGGCTAGGGGTGGTATATAGACCACCTGCCCAGTCTGAGGAGCTGGATAGGGAGCTAGTGGAACAGATTAGGCAGGTATGTAGAAAGGTGATTGTAGGGGACTTCAATCTGCCGGGGGTGGATTGGGAGCACCCCTGCCACCTCCAGTGCTAGGGAGCAGGTACTCCTGTACGCATTCCAGGATGGTCTCCTGACACAGCTGGTCAGCATGCCAACTCAGCTTGGTAACACACTGGACCTGGTTCTATCAAATGGGGAGGCAGTGAGGGAACTAAGGGTTTAAGACCCACTAGCTGGGAGCGACCATCAATCGGTATGGTTCGCGCTCAAGTTGAGTAGGGAGACTAGAGGCTCAGAAACAAGGGTGGTGATCTTCAGGAGGATGGACTTTGGGAGGATGTGGGAAATACTGCAGGGGCAACTAGAGGGGATTAGCTCGGAGATGGATGCACAATAAAAGTGGGATATCATTAAACTTGGTCTATCGGAAGCTATGGAGGCTTGCACCAGGATGCTTAGCAAGAAGAACAGAGCCAAGAGGCCATGCTGGCTTAACAGTAAAGTGCTGGAGGGGGTGATGGCAAAGAGAGCTGTGTTTCAGAGATTCAAAAGGATGGGTAGGGGAAGGACAGGGAGGCATATGCGAGTTGGTCCAAGGAGGTAACCAGGCTGGTTAGGGAAGCCAAGGCCTCCAGGGAGCTAAAGTTGGCAAGGCATTAAGGGAAGGGAGAAAAACGTTTTTAGATATGTGAGGGGAAAAAGGAAGTGCCGGGACCAAATAGTACAGATCAAGATGGGCGGGGAAGGGGTGGAAAGGGGTGCAGAACAAGCAAAAGCACTGAAAGAATATTTCTGCTCTGTGTTCACTCAGGAGAATGGAGGTCCACTACCTCCATGGACTAAGAAGGTGGGGTCGGTGGGGATGGATTACTGTTGGAATGATTGAGGAGAATAGAGTACTAGAGGATCTGAAGACACTTAGGGTAGACAAGGCATCAGGTCCTGATGGCATTCACCCCAGGGTGCTGAAGAAGATGACGGAGGTGTTGGCCAGGCCGCTGGCGGACCTGTTCAGCACCACCTTGGACACAGGATGCATGCCTCAAGACTGGAGGATGGCCCATATGGTACCTATTCACAACAGCGGCCCACAGGACAAGCCGGGCAACTACTGACCTGTTAGTCTTACTTCCATAGTGGACAAGCTTATGGAGGTGATACTGAAAGAGAGACTGGTGGTGTTTCTCGAGGGGAATGGCCTCCAAGATGGGAGACAGCATGGGTTTGTCTATGTGAAGTCTTGTCAGACCAATCTAATAGAATATTTTGACTGGGTAACAAGAGAGCTGGATAGGGGCCACACTGTGGATGTCCTGTATTTAGACTTCAGCAATGCCTTTGATTCAGTGCCTCATGGGCTGCTAGAGGGGAAACTGAGTTCTGTGGGGGTGGGGGCAAAGCTGGTAAACTGGATCAGAAACTGGTTGAGGGGGATGCTGCAACAGGTGGTGGTGGTGGTGGAGGGTGGCACTCTCAACACCTTGGCCAATGATGAGTGGAGTGCCGCAAGGCTCTGTGCTGGGTCCAGTGCTGTTTGGGATATTCATATCGGATATCTCACACGGAATTAGGAGTAAGATCAGTCTGTTCACAGACGATACTAAAATGGGGGCAGTAGTGGACAAAGTGGAAGGGTGGAAACAACTACAGGGGGACCTAACCAAGCTGGAGGAGTGATCGGTGCAGTGAAAGCTGGGCTTCAGTGTGAAGAAGTGCAAGGTTATGCACTTCGGGGCCAAGAACCCAAAGAGAGAATATTGGTTGGGGGGGGGTGAGGCTGGTGGTCACTGAGGAAGAGAAGTACTTAGGGATGATGGTGACGAAGAGCATGAACAACTCTGCTCAATGCAGGAAAGCTGCAGCTAAGGCTAACAAGATGCTGGGGTGTATTGAAAGGGGAATCTTGTCCAGACATAGGGAAGTGATTCTGTCCCTCTACTGGTCTTTAGTCAGGCTGCACTTGGACTACTGTGTGCAGTACTGGAGTCCATATCTGAAGAAGGATATTAGGTTGCTAGAGGGGGTGCAGCCTAGGTCAACAAAAATGTTACGGGGGATGGAAGGCAAAACCTATGAAGACAGGTTAGGCAAGCTGAATATGTACACCCTGGAGGAGAGGAGGGACAGGGGGTATATAATTGAAATGTTCAAGTACTTGAGGGGGATCAACAAATCTGCTGCTGATGGGACTCAAGAGGGCATGGGCTAAGATTGGAGGGGGGAAGATTTAGGAGATAGATGAGGAGACATTACTTCAGGGAAAAAGTGGTGTTGAGGTGGAATGCCCTACCAGAGGGGGTGATTTCATGTAAAACAGTGGGTAGCTTTAAAAGGGCATGGGATAGGGCACAGGGGAGGGTCTGGGTGGCTAGTGCTGAGGACTTCATGAATGGAAGAGGGGAAGGGGTGGGGCAGCTGCAATCTAGGGGTGCTAGCTGCGCACTCAAGCAGACTTGATAGACCATGAGGCCTGTTTCTGCTGACAGATTCGTATGTTCGTATCATTGAATATTTACATTCAATAAAACATGTTACCATTTCAGTACATTGCATATGAGTTTCATGTATTGTTATGAAGTACTTGTAGCTGATCCTTAACGTGTTCAAAGATTTATGCAGTACTTACATAATTTGTAAGCACAAGCTGCTGAAAGTCTTGTTGTTGCAATTTAAAAATTTTATGTGACGTTTGCATGGGAGGGGAAGGAATCTTAATTTTACTCCAACAAGTTAGCCAGCTGATCCTTTCTAAGGCGTGATTGATCTGCTCCACCCCGTGCTCAGGCACGTAATTATCAATAAGGACAGGGTAATAAGTCCTAAGTAACAAAGATATACCTGTCCAACAACTTAACTGATTACAAGTTCCAGTGTTTCAGGAATTCAAGAATGGGCCCCAAATTTGTTTAAATAAACCTGGCTTTCCCTGAAGTGAATAAGAAATTCTTTCATTATTAGCTGTTGCACCCATGTACTGATGACACTGTAGTATTGAAGGAACTGTGTCAGCTTTCCAGTGGGTGAGTATTAGGCACTTAGCCCCCAGGAAGGCTGCTAGTAGCCATAATTTTGAGTTTCTCCCCAAGAGCATATTATCAGGGAAGATGCCCAGAATAAAAAGGGACGGTGTGAAAGGAAGATTAGTTTGGACTGCTTCTGAGCATGTGCCATGTACTGAGGACCAGAAGTGCAAGAGCTTAGGGCATTTCCAGAACATGTGTGACAAGTCAGAGTGCTTGTGTGAGCACCTCCAGCATGTTCCGTCCACGAGGAACCCCATGCTCTCTAGCTTGTATGGACAGAAATAAAAGTAATGCAGGATTTTTTTATTGTACAAGTCTTCCCTGGGTCTCCCTGCTAGACAACTTAGCATCAACCCATATGGAGTCCCAATCTGAGCTGGAGATGGTGATGTTAAATTTATTTTCCCATTTGCCTTTTGGAGAATTTGTAAGACCATCACTAGGTTGAGTTATAAGTTTATAAAGTATACTTGTCCCTTTTTGGACTGCTGCTAGTTTTCTAAATTGTGACCACTCTGGGGGATTTGTGATGCCAAAATTCACACCAACGACCCCATGCAATGCTTCTCTGAGTTACAGGTAATGACAGAAGTGAAATCTGTGCATGCCAAATTTTAGTCTGAGCTTGCAAACTGAGTTTAGGGTTTTTGCGTCATCAGCCAAGACATCAGCTTAGATGGAGGATTTCCAGTTTGCCCCAACCCGGGTCATTTAATGTTCTCCCATTGTATAAGAGATGGGGATTATTCCGTAGGAGACGTCAAGATTCGGGGGACATCCTGGGTGATAGTGGGTATAAATTTTCTGAAGCAATGTAATGGAACCATTTATAATAGAGTTATCTCTAACGATTTTAGGTGTTGGGATACAAATGAAATCTAGTAGTTGAAACAGATTCAGTAGGTAGGATTCCACAGTGAACCATAACGAGTGGTTGGATGAGTTTGGTATCTGCAGCCATTGCAGTGATTGTTTGGCGAGGAAGGCCCAATGGTATTTCTCCCACCAATGCAGAGCTAGACTTCCACTTTCTAGAGGGGCTCTGCATTTACTAATGGATAGGCTGGGGGAAGGGCTTCTGCCCCCACAGGAACCTCCTTACAGAACTTTCTATGTTCTTAAAGTATTTCTTATGAATGACTATCAGGAGATTTTGGAAAATGTAGAATAGCTTCAGGGCAACCATCATTTTGACAGAGTTTATTTTCCCTAGTAGTGACAGATTAAGTTTTCCCCATCTATCTAAGTTTTCTTGTATTTCTTTTAGTAAAGGCAGTATGTTCAAATCCACTAGTGAGCTGAGGTTGTTACTTAGTATAATACCCAAGTACTGGATTTCATTTTTCAAAACACTGCTCGGTAACATTTATTTCAAGCTGACTTCTAAAATGTTGGGGCAGAAGAGTGACATTAGTTGAATCTTGTTCTTGTTGATGTTCAGTCCTGAGAGAGCACCAAATTCTTGAAGGAGAGTTTCCAGGGCATTGTATAAGTCTAACGGCCTACTGAGAGTCAACAACAAATTGTCTGCATATGCAAATACCTTCTGTGGTATCTTCCCAGTTTTCACTCCGTGTATCCTTGGTGAGTATGCAATCGCCTGAATTAGAGGCTCAATGAACAAAATGAATAGGTACAGAGACAGAGGAAAGCCTGGCCTCATCCCCCGCAGCAAATTGAAGGGAATGGAGCTTAAGCCATTGGTGATAACTGCTGCCCTGGGGTTATTATAAAGGAGGGCAACCCATGTCCTAAAGTTCTCGTTAAGGACGAACTTCTCAAGTGCTGCATGCATGAAGTTCCAGCTGTGGGAATCAAATGCTTTAGACATGTATAGTGAGACTATAGCAGGTACCTTTTTATTATTAGAGTACCATATTGTGTTTATTAGCCTTCTTACGTTATCCTGGCCCTGATAAAGTTTAGCATAGTATGTGGAAAAAAACTCATTTATCAGTAAATACAATTTTTCCTGTACTGGACAGAATTCTTGGGATAGTATTATGATTCTGTTGCTTTTTAAGGTGGAATGCAAGTAGTTCACTCACCTTTTCTCCAGATTCCCAATAAGATTGGTGGGTACGAAATAGGGCATATTCAGCTGATGCAGTATATAATTTATTAATATCATACTTCAGGACAGTCATGCGCCTCAACAGTTCTGACCTATTCCCTATCTTTTGCTTGTCAAGTGCTTTGACAGATTTTAGCTCAGACTCTAGTTCCATCAAATTATTTTGGCTAGCTTTTGTTTTTCCCAGAATAGTAGCTAATCACTCTGCCCCTGACAAATGCTTTAAAAGTTTCCCTTAGGCACGTTTGTGACACTTCAGTATTGTCATCAAAGTTGAAAAACTCTGTTATTTCTTCAGAGATCCAGGTCACAAACTCTGCATCATTAGTTAATTAGGCGTTGGATTTCCATCTTAGTGTTTTGAGTTTTGAATCCTCTAGGGTCAAATTTATACTAATGAGGGCATGGTCTGGGATTACAATGCTCTGGATGTCTGTAGAGAAGATTGTGTTTTTAAGAATATTAGAGAGAAAAAAGTAATGCAATCTGCTGAAGGATGCATACCTGTTGGAGAAGAATGTATGACTTGTATCTAGAAGGAGCAGAAGGGCGTGCCCCATTAAAGTGAATAAGGGTCAGATTTAATTACCTTTTATGCATAAAAATGGCCACTGTGAGATTAATCAAGACTACCGCTCGACTAACAAGGCCCTTATGATTGAAACTGAGTAAAGTGCAAATTACTGCTGGCTCTGAAGTACAGTCAGCATAGCTGTTTGAACCCTACTACCACTGTTCACTACCACTGGTTCACAGTTCTCCATCCACGTATCCTCTACCAAGACCCACCCCCCCCCCATATTTTATATCCCTTTTCCCCTGTACCTACATGTAATCCTCCAAAATCAACTGAAGCAGCTAAGCGGATAATACCAAAATTCCATAAAGTCTTTAGATGATGGGCCTTCTCTGTCTCAGGCTCAGCAGATAAGAACAGCCTCCGGCCCTTGCCTTTAACAAGATCCTGGTCTTTGTGCTTTCCAAATGCTGCTGTTTGAAAAATTTACAGGTCGGTGTAAATGCCCTCCACCTATATCCCCCCCCATACACTCCATAACATTTCAAGATTTGTATGGAATATTAACATTGTACTTACAGTGGCAACTGGAAGTCCATTGCTTTGGCCCCAAATCAGAACCTATACAGACCGTCTTAGAAAGACAAAATACAGTATGTTTATAGTGAATACCCAGAAGTGAGATAGTAGGTCAGAAGTCATTACCTTGGTTTTAATGAGTTTCATAAACTGCTCAACAACAGTTAAACCAATTGGTAGTAGGCCAAAGTTAAGATAATATATGCCTACAACAAGGAAAGTGAATGTAAAAAATATTACAGTCTAATTGTAGCATCTTTCAGAGAGACATTCACAGAAGGGTGTTATCACCTCTGAAAGGTTAACAGAGGGAGCTGATCAGCTCTGTGACATCAGCAGATGGCTATTGCAAGGTTTATACCTTTACCGTATTTTACAGGGAATTTATTTCTTACTGTATATCTACACCATTTTTGCAGGTTATTTTACTGTTTATATGTACTGTGGAATTTCATCAATGCTGCAGTGTCTCTGACAGTAGCTTAGGCTGATCTGAGTTGGGATTTGGAAAATCAGAATGACATGTAGGTAGAGTCTGAATTCTATTTGAAAATAGTGAAATGGAGCACTTCTCCCTAGCAGTTTTTTTTAATTCTTTTTTCTCTTATTATCCCATTCAATGGGCTGCCTGCTGCATCCTGGTCCAAACTCCTTCTCCAACACTGCTGGTTGCCTCCCTGTTCTATTCAAAGAACTGCATTCAAATGAGACCTCTGGCTGACTTACAGTAGTGGGTTTTCTTTTCCAAACATGGCCACGATAATGTTAATTACTCTGTGAATTACTTAATATAGAGGGGTACAGAGAGAAAAAAAATGGGTTGGCTAACACCCGTTAATTACATAAATCAGAAATCCAAAAAGTTATTTCTATGCACTCTGAAATTAACCATAAGATCCTTGTTAAAACCACCACTAGTGGATAATTCAGTCTGAAAAAATATCCTTTTCAGTTAAAACAAAAGGCATATGTAAAATGCTGTGGATTCCAAAAGCCATAATGCTGTATTTATTAACGTCCTACAATCGATAGCTCAATTCACAGACAAAGGTTATGAGGACTGAAGTGCTGAGCATGCTGCTGACCAAGGTTAATCCTGGAAATCGGTAACAAAATAGTTGCGGCTCATAGCGCTTTGCATTAAATTATCTATCTACCTAGGCATTTGCATGTTACACTTTGCACTTTACCTGCTGTTTTTTCAGATCGATTTCCACATATGTGAATTGAGTGATCATTGTATGAAGCTCATAAATATAGCATTATGGCTTTTGAAATCCACAGCATTTTGCATATGCCTGTTATTTCAATTGAAAAGGAATTTTTTTCAGACAGAATTATCCACCAGTGGTGGTTTTTAACCAGGAGTCTATGGTTAGTTTCAGAGTGCAGAGAAGTTACTTTCTGGAATTCTGCTGGCAGGGGATGAAGCACACTGCAAAGGCGAGGTGTTCTGCTCCTAAAGAGAGATGGCGCATGGCACTTCACATTCGTGAATGCCCTTTTGGCCAGCCATGGAACAACGTTGGCAAGTCCCCAGATCTTACCTGCCACAGATGGTGAGACGTTTGAGGCTAGTTTGTCTTACCAGTCTAAGATGAGACAGTTTCTAAGCAGTAAGAATAATAGAAATGGTCTGCCCTGATACTTCACCACTGCTGTCCTGCAGAGGTCATTAGCAGTCTTGAGTTAAACCATTTGGCTAGGGAGCACATTGCAGAGCAAAATGAGGATAATGTCCCTGGGGAAAAAGATTTATGGTATAAGGGAGTCCAACTGAAATTTTAAATGTCGCATTTCCTTTTTACCATAGAATGTATGGAGCTGGCCACTCTGATGGCTCCACAGCAATGTATCATGATACCTGGCAGATGATCAGAGTTCTGGAGTGGGCTTTGGTTCCTGCTTCGGTGGCAGTCCACGGTGCAGGCTACTGCTGGAAGGCAGTGTGCCTCAGCCAGGGAAGGATGTCATATGGTTCTGGCGGTGCAGTGACCTCTGTGGGTGGGCCAGAGAGCTTGCTCATTCCACAGGAGGCACTCTGTACAGCTAAGGCTGTAGGGCATGGCTTATGCCATGGGAGGTAAAGAGAAGAAAGTCTGGGGAGCAAATCCCAGGGAACAAATCCCACTGCCATCTGCATGATGACAAATGAGCCTGACCTGGGTATATCCCTAATTAATAGGGTATATCTCTGTAGACAACGACAGGGGCGGGTGGAAAATATATATGGGAAAAAAAAAGAATGTGCAGAGCCTTCATTTTAATGCCATTATGACAGTCTTTATTAGGCTACCACTTGGTGGCAATGTGTCACGCTACCACCAAGGATATCAGAGTTCATATGCGCATCCAGAAATCTGACACTGATGGCCATTGAGGGCCAGGCACATTATGGAAGTGAAGTGCTTGGCCCTTGGGGAAGGAGGACGTGAGCCACCTGACATCCTGGCACCTTCTGCCAGCTGGTGGGTGAGCAACATTGGCTCCAACTGTGAAAGTCACTGTTTACCTGTTGTTCTGGACACAGGAAGAATAGAGGCATAGTGATCACATCTATGGGGTAGGTGAACAAAACAAGAAGAATGCATTTTTAAAAATAGGCTTTTTTGTCAAGTACCTAAAATAAGTTTAAATTTCTAATATGTTGCTTCTTCTCTGTTTAAAAAATTGGACAGTTCAATATCAGCCCATCTTCTTTTCTTAGCTTTCATGGGAGGGAAGTCAGGTTTCACCAAAAAGGCGAACAGAGACTCGGCTAATCCATGCACATAGCAGCGAGCAGAGTAAAGAGAAGGACAATTTGACTGATTGTGATACTGAAGCTGAGAACAGACATTATTCTGTACAAGAGTCTGATGAAAACAAAGAGAACATAATAGCGGAGGATGATATCACTGACTTTGTGCTATATCAGGATGAAGAAATCCTTAACAGCTCTATTATCTCTGGTGAGTAAACTAGGAGTTACTGTCATCTCAACTATAAGATAAATAAAAATGGTTCTTCACAGGTTCATAGCCACTCTTGAAGGTACAAAGAAGAAGGTATCACTGACGAAAGTCACAGAAAGGGCTAGATCAGATGGATCAATTAGGAGTACAAAAGATCAAGTAGTTTACCCTCCTGGGAGAACCTGTTCTTGCCTATATAACATCAAACTGATGTATTAATTTCTAGTACAAGTCTTGGGTTGGATTTTTAAAGGTTTTTATTTGTGTTGCTTAGATAGAAATATGGCAATTTTCAAGGTTAGCTAGCTTAAAATATGTATGGTGCCCATCAAAGTTAAAGGGCTGGGGTGATGTCAACCCAGAACTGTAGGATTATCTTAGTTTCATGACTATGCTAATACTACGGTTGGTAGCAGGACATAATGCAGTGAGGTACTGAAGGAGTATAGGAAAAGGATTAGAAAGGGTAAGAGAATTCATGAGAACAAGTGTCATCAAGAGGAATAATAAAGAGATTTTTGTAGGTTTATTAGGGGAAGGAGATCAGTAAAAGAGAGGCTGGATTCATTAGTGTGGGGACAGGAAAGTAAATAGATGATAGAGACATTGCAAAGGAGTTAATTTGTTTTTCTTTGATATTCATGGTGGAGGCAGATAGCAGAAGTTCAGACATCAAGACATTATTAGAAGGAACAACTGGGGAACAGTCTAGGGATATAGCGATCACAGGCAGCTCACAGGCAGAACACTTACGATACATGAAAGAAAGCACCAGGACAGGACAGTTTACATCCAAGGATGATCAGAAATAAGCTCTCGTTACTACTCATTAAATTTTTAGGGAAGTATTACAAGAGGAAGATGTGCTCAGGTTAGTATGGTAGCACAGCAGTTGTGAGGTTCACTTGCCATGTCGGCAATCTGGGTTCAAGTCAAAGAAGAGAATAACCATACCAGGTAAGGAGCTAGAAAGAGAACAACAAAAAAAAAAGTAGGAAAAGTACCAAGGGACTAGAAACAGATAAATGTAATGCCACTTTTTAAAAAGGGAGAAGGGGGGAATTCATGTATATATTCAAAGAGCAAGTTATGCTACTCCTACAGAATTCAGTAATTGCTCACTACAGGCAGGTTAGAAAGTTCTCCAACAGAGTTTTTTTTTTTGAGGGAGTGACTAAATATTGACAGCAGTATCACTGCGTACATTGCCTTGATTTTAGCAAGGCACGAAAACAGGTGACACACGGGAGGCCAGTACACAAAGTTGGACAGCATTTAGTAGGGGAAAGGGCTTTGGTGGAACAAAAGCTGACTGAGTGGCAGACAGTACAAAGAGTGACTGGGAGATATCAAAGGGACACTGTCAACCTTTTTTGCATCACACTATTTCTGGTTGAAAACCCACAGTTTACAATTGCCTGTCTTTCTAAAATTCTCTGATGTTGTTCGTTGTTTTATCATCCTCCTTGTAGAACTGAAGTGCATACTAATGGTATAATTATTCCCACCCTTGTTTTGTTTCAAATCCTTGACTTACTCATATCGCATACTTCCTGAACATTAGGAACATCCCCAAATACTGCAGTCACTCATGATGTAATGCTTTCCTCTCCTCCCACTACATCATGAGTGACTAGACTGTTGGGGGTGTTACCAAGTCCAGGAAAGACGCAGTGAGATCTGATTAAGAAATATAAACACACACATTTAAGTGTGGTAACACCAGTATAGGGGACAGTCTGTTTTTCTCTTTTAAAAAGAAAAATGGAATCAGAAAAAAAATACTAGCCATATCAGCATATTCTTCAGAATCAGAACAATCATAAAATGTGTTTTTTTAACTAGGGACAGTTTGAGGCCTAAGCGGGTTGACAGTGCCCCTTTAAGGGTGAAAGGGGTCACTAGTGAAGGGATTCATATTTCAACCTCTGCTGTTCAGTATGACTCAATCAGTGAATCAAAGTTTTATTTGTATTTCACACTATTAGACGAGCTCTCAGGGCCCATGGTGTATTACTGTTTACTGTAGTACAGTAGATTGTATCAGACTCATTTTGCTAACTTGAAGGCTGATATCTTCTGTTCCTACAAATCCCAGAATCCACTGCTGTTGACTTCAAAGCAGTAAGCAGCAGTGGGAGATTTAATAGCCTGCAGTGCCTCTTAGAGTTTATATCAGCTCTGACTTTTTGTTTGCTGGTCCTGCTGTTCTTCCTGGGCTAAGTACAGTTATGGAGGACTGTGTTTAGCCCCTGGGGAAAAGCAGACCCAGAAAACATCTAATCAGAGATTATAAAAGCTCTAACATGCACTGCATGCTATTGAATCTCCCACTATTGCTTACTGTTCTGATGTCAGCTGCAGGGGATTCTGGGATTTGTGGAACAGAAGATGGCAGCCTACAAGTAAGCAAAATTAGTCTGATACAATCTACAATACTATAGTAGAAAGAAAGTAAACAAAAATGTTTTTGCACACAAAGTGTGCATTGGAACCAGCCCCACACTGGAGTTTGGGTCCCTTTTTGATGGCTGTTCCTCTTTAATGGTATGATTAAATATAGATTCAGCTCTATTTCTGTAGCTGGTATATTCCCACTTAATTAGGAAATAAAAAGTTAAGAAAGTGTCTGATAATCTGTGATTGGTGTTTCTCAGAACCTTGAATTGTCACTGTAATAGAGCTTACAGTACGTTTGGCAATGGCTTACACTGACTGTTCCAACGTGGACAATCAGCAGCAGAATTGGTCTGCTATGGGGGAGAATTCTCAGTGATATCTCTGTTACAGGTTCAGCAGTACAGTAAAAAATTCAGAGTACAGCATCACCTTAATGAGTTCTCTGTATACCGCAGGTACCTTGCCAAGAAAATGTAGAAAAGAACTGTTAGCAGTCAAACTGAGGAACAGGCCAAGCAAGCAGGAGCTGGAGGACAGGAACATTTTCCCACAGAGAACAGATGAGGAGAGGCAAGAAATACGGCAGCAGATAGAACTTAAACTCTCAAAGTAAGAATAATCATATCTCAAATGCATGATTTTAAAATCTTGAGCCTTGTAGAAATGAGCATAACTAACATTGTACGGACAACCATTGGGATCCTTTGTATATGCGGCACAGTCTCATATGATCATTATGTATTGTTTAACTCAACTCTACAGTGTGTCTCTTGAGCAGGTGGTGGGCCAATACCATATGAGAAAAGCAATTTCTTTCCTTTGAATATTTTCATAAACCAAATACACCATCAGGCTGGCCCGTCAGCGCAACGATGGAGCTACTGCTCATGACGCCTGTGACCCGAGTTCACTTCCCAAGCCTGGGTTGTCGGGAGGCCAACAGATAGGAAGACTGAGCGTACCAGAGGATGATTTCCTCCTCCTCTAGGGAGGAAGGACAGCCAGTTCTGGCACTCTACTGCCACCAGGGTGACAACAGGTGGTAGCGCACCTGGAGGGGCTGAAAAGGAGGGGGGATGTTGATGGCGACATGCTCAGCGCACTTGGCATGCATGAGCTTGCTCACTCCCTCATATCCACATCCAGGGGAGAAAAACAGGGAAAAAATGCTGGAGAGGTGGAATGAAGGTCTGACCCCTCGCAGATCCCGCACCAGTGATGTGGCCTGTCTCCAAGAACCGGATTCTGTGCATGGCAGGTGAGAGGGGGTTTGCCAACCTTGCCACTGGGGGTAAGCCATGGGGACATAACAGGGTGTGACGGTAAGCCCACGACAGGCCAGGATATGGTGCTGAGGGGATCAGACTGGAGGTAGAAATACACCACCGAAATGTGTGTAGGTATACAGATCCTTGTTGTAGATAAGAACATGAGACCCAATACCTGCTCATCGCTGCTACAATGGAAGCAATCAGGAATTGGGAATAAGCCAGGGACATCAGAGGACCAGCTGGAGGGAGGAGGATTGAGCATCCCAGAGTATGCTTTTCTCCACCATGGAGGGTGGGGACCTGGCTTAGCTGCAACACTGCCACCTGGATGACCCCAGGTGGCAGTACACAGTCTGAGCAGCATGAAAATGGGAGACACTGATCATCATCATCATACAACGTCGTGCAATGGTATGCGCACTCATGCATGGCATCCTCATCATTGACATTCCCCAGAGATGTAGAAGAAAAGTGGAGAAAGCACTTGTGCCTTATGGATGAGGTTGGTACTCTTGGGGTTTGAGCAACTGGCCACCACCAAGAGTACCTAATTCAGTTATCTGTGGGTTCAGTGTGCCCCAAAAGCCTCATCACAAGGCCTCATTACAAGGCTGTCGTGGGCAGCTTGGGAGGGTGGTTAGGGTGATGGAGCTGGGAGCTCACCACTGCTCTAAGTGGTTAAGAGGTCTATGTAGAAAGGAACATAAACATTAAATCAGAATGCGAAGAAGACCATATCAAGTGTGTGGGAGTTGACAATGGGCCTTATATTAGGACTGAGCTGGCCCGGTAATGTGGTAGTGGCGCTACTGTCTGCTGTGCCAGTGACCCGAGTTCAAAAGTGATTCGGCTTGCCCATGGATAGGCTGTGGGAGGATCAAGTGTCCTAGGGACAGCTCTCCTCTCTTGGAAAGGGGGGGTTCTGGCATCTCGCTATTAGCCTGCTACCTGATGGAGGTTAGGTGGTAGCCTAACCAGGACCACCTTAGTAAGGAGAGAGCAGCTCTCGAATACTGATACATGCCTGTGTGAGGAGGCATGTACTTGCATTACATCATTACAAGCTGGGTTGCCCTGGAAGGAAAAGGCCAAGGGAAAACACCACCCAGCTAGATGACGTCCTGACCCTCCCAGGTCCTGCACCACAAACTAGCAGGGCTCCAGGCATCTGAATTTGTGTTTTGTTGGGGGGGGGATGGCCCTCCCCCCTTCAGCCTTGCCACAAGGGGAAATCCATAGGGAGAGTTCTGTAGCCAGAGTCAGGTAAGTCCTAGGGAAGGTGGGTGGTGGGTTGGAAGGGCTGTAGAGGATGTGGACTGGCAGATGGTAGAGCGGAGAAATAAAGGATCATTGGCTCCTATGCACTAAAGGGTGAGTAATACATGCCTGTGGCGTGTACCCCGCCCGCGTACCTATGCTGCCCCAGACAGGCACAGGGTAAGCGGTATGCACTACCACTAACACCCGCGGGGTGCCTGTCCACGGCCATGCCCCCACGGCATGCATGGTCATGTTGACGGTCGGGGGCGGAGCCGCGGACCCAGGCGGGCATCCAGTACCAGATCCCTGAGTGGATCCCTTGTGCCTTTGCAGAGGGTGCGGGGGCTGGAGAGGAGCTGCATATAGCAGGAGTGCTGCAATCAGTGGGTAGTTGCCCGCACTGCTGCCCCAGCCCTCCCCTGCAGCATAATGGGCTGGGGCAGCAAGGAGGTCCAAAATGTGGTGCCGCCGCATCCGGCGGCCAGTGTACATGGGGGTGCGTACCAGGTTGTGCCTGGTCTCGGCAGGCATACCCGGCACCCCCTCTGCCTGGCATTACATGGCTTTGTGAATGCCACGTAGTGCAGGCACACCCCCAACATGCCCCTCTGCAGACATCTCCAAGGGGCATTGGAGCCAGGCGCATAAGTGCCTTGCGCTGCACTTACGTGCCCTTGGTAAATGCCACCAGGGGTCTGTGGGACCCCCACTGAGCAGCATTCACCTGTGCGGTAGCCTACATGCCTCGAATCCGTGGCATGTAGCACCACATTTCTTGTGCATAGGGCCCAGTATGAACTGCACCAGGATTACTGATGTTGGTGTGCATTTACCCCAGTTTTATTCTGCAGGATTTCTTCTGACACTGACAAGAGCTGTTGTGAATTGCATTTAAGCAGTAAGAACTGATGTAGCAGTTCTTTATTAGTACAATAAGTATGGGTTGGAAGTGTTGCGGACGTTGCACTGGCAGCCGGTGTGAGGGCATGTCTCCTTCAAGATGCTGTAGGTTTGTTAACATACAAAGCCCTGCATGATCTGGGCCCATCCTACCTGAAAGAGCTCCTGTATCCGTGTGCTCCTGACTGCCCCCTTCTCTCCTTTGAGGTGGGCCTATTGGAGGTCCCTAGATCACAGCTGAAGTAGTCTGAGGACTGGGCTTTTGTGGTGTCTGCAACATTACTTTACAACTCTTGCTTGTATAGACTATTTTGTCATCTGTGCCAGGGATCAGGTCTAGTTGTGGGAATTGTGCAATGTTTGTTAATATACAGTATTTTAGACAAGTTGTATTTTAAAACTGATTCGCTTGAAGTTAGTTTAGAATTGCTCAGGAGTCGTCATTCTGCTGTGTATGTTTGTAGTTTGTAAGGCATGCAGAGCCTCCCAGATGGGGCTTCAAACAAATACATTACAGAACCAACACAGAGGTCCATATTTCTATCAACAAACTCAAGGCATTTTATTTTTTTTAATCAAAACATGCTAAAAAGCTTTTTAATTCAAAAACTGTTTTAGAACTCTCTGTGCCGAACTATCCAGGTATTTTGTTTGCACAAACTGTTATAGAGCTCAGTATACAGTACCGTCCTGGTATTTTGTTTACACAAAGTGTTGTACACCTGAGTGTGCAGAACTGTCCCACCATTTTGTTTGCACAAACTGTTGCTGAGCTGAGTGTGCAGAACTGGCCTGGTAGTTTGTCTATACAAACTGTTGTTGAGCTGAGTGTGCAGAACTGTCCCAGCATTTTGTTTACACCAGCTGTTGTTGAGCTGAGTGTGCAGAACTGGCCCGGTATTTTGTTTGCACAAACTGTTGTTGAGCTGAGTGTGCAGAACTGTCCCAGCATTTTGTTTACACAAACTGTTATTGAGCTGAGTGTGCAGAACTGGCCCGATATTTTGTTTATACAAACTGTTATTGAGCTGAGTGTGCAGAACTCTCCCAGCATTTTGTTTACACCAGCTGTTGCTGAGCTGAGTATGCAGAACTGGCCTGGTATTTTGTTTGCACAAACTGTTGTTGTGCTGAGTGTGCAGAACTGTCCACGCATTTTGTTTACACAAACTGTTGTAGAGCTGAGTGTGCAGAACTGTCCACGCATTTTGTTTACACAAACTGTCGTAAAGGTGAATGTGCAGAACTGTCCAGGCATTTTGTTTACACAAACTGTTGTAAAGGTGAATGTGCAGAACTGTCCAGGCATTTTGTTTATGCAAACTGTTATAGAGCTGAGCGTGTAGAACTGTCCGAGCATTTGGTTTGCACAAACTTTTGTAGAGCTGAATGCGCAGAACTGTCCAGGCATTTTGTTTACACAAACTGTTGTTGAGCTGAGTGTGCAGAACTGTCCCAATATTTTTGTTTACACAAACTGTTGTAGAGTTGAGCACGCAGAACAGTCCCAGCATTTTGTTTACACAAGATGTCCATTACCAATGAGATGAGGATTGCCAAAGTAACCATTCAGAATGCATGATTCTGATCTCACCATTCCGTGAGGTTTCTAATAATTATAAAGGAACCTAGGCAAATGTTACTGTTTTGCATGAAAGAAACTAAAAACTTTGTTAAAAGTGGAATAAGATGTTTGATTTGCAGTATACAGCTCCTGTCATCTGGCATATGTGTTGCTAGCTGTGAGCTAGATATTGATAGCGCAGTGTCTGGATATAGCCAGACATGGCAACTATCATGCCCTAACAACACTGCAACCATATTATAGGCTAAGGGAGGACTGCCAGCCAATCAGAGCACTCTATTCCTCTGCCCATTTCATAATCTTATTAAACAAAGAGTGTCTCTCAAGCAACTTCCCTGAAAGTAGGAAGGTTCAGAGACTCTCTTTTTAATTTAAAAATTTACAGTCCAGCCCGACCTATAATATATGAATGTTTTCCCATGAGCCTCTTGTATAAGAGTGGTTTTGCTTGTCTCTCTTCATAGGTGCTAGAAGCTATGGGTGAGGGGTGGTGGCAGCCCCCCCACTTTTGGCCAAGAACATTCAGAGTGCCCCTTTAACGCATACAAGGTCAGAAGGGAAGCAATCATGGTCTCTTGTGTTCTTACTACAGCCCCCCCTCCCCACACACACACTTTTTCCCATATTACAGTACCCATGTCTCTGTCTCCTATAAGCACACGTGGACCTATAAAACAGAAAGGCCTTTAAAAAAGTGCATTGCGCATACTGTGGTTAATACTGCGGTTTGCGAGATGGACAAAGACAGTAATTTCTACACAAATCCATCTCTAAATTCAAGTTATGTGAGACTTGTGTTTACCCAAATCTCACATGATGTGAATTTAGTGATGGACTTGTGTGAAACCTCAAGCATTAGCTGCGATCAGTAAGGTTTTCTGTTTGTTTTGCACAAGTAGTATTTTATGGCACTTTTATAAGTTTACTGCTTATGTTCAAGGGCCTCTTATGGCCAAGAGAGTGTTGTCTCGCTTGTTCTTAGAACGTAAGAACTACAAACCAAAGGTGAGCAGTTCTGGCATTTTAAGAATGCAAGAGGTGACACTCTCATTGCCATAAGAGCCCCTCGAACATAAACAATAAACTTATTACAGATCACGCAACTGCCATACTTAGCCCCGGGGTTTGTAAAATACTGATTTATACTGATTCTACCTTGTTTTGATGGTTCAGCTCGGCTGGCATGATCGGGGTCTTGTTTCCTCTCATAGACACACAATGCAGGCAGTTATATTAACTGCAAATTGGACACGCACTCTCACATCCCATTTTCATGGCAATCAGACCACTTATTTTTGAAATGCCATATAGCATTCGTCTGAATGAAGCATGAGTGAAAACTGGCAATCAGGACGCACGTGAGGTACTGTTATGGTTATAAGAATGCTTCACAGGATCACTAATCCTTATGATGGTTGGATACTACACCATCAGTGATCTGTAATTCTATTTATTGCACTAAAAAGGAATAATCCTTGGGCACAGATACGGAGTGATGCTTCATTTTTGACATGCATGCAGTCCACAGTGGGTGAGTGCCTGCTTTCTTCCTTTCTGCAGAAATGAAAGATGACATACTGGTCAGGACGCTGGTGTTCCCCCCCAACTAATTTTTCTTTTTTTCCATCAAAAATTTTTTTTTTCCTTATACAACAGAGTATGACATACATAATAGTAATGTAGCATATCATACGATGTACTACATCTGTATTTTGGTAACAATACAATTATATTGACTCAATACAGTAAAAACTTATTCCATAAATTCTGCTATAAAAAGACAGTATTATTTCCTTCAGTATGATAATAACCCTTGCAGACCTTACCATTCAATATACAATATGACTGTATTGTTGGGATTCAATGTATTAAGTCCTAATAATTAAGATTAGTACTTAGCTGGAAGTCTGTTTCTCAGAATTGAAAGGAAAGGGGACCAAATTTTCTCAAAAATATCTAGTTTATTACTTACTATTGCAGCAACTGTTTCATTAGTTGCTAACAAGCCTACACTGTTAAACCACTCATTAGCTGAAGAGGGAACAGGAGATTTCCAGTGTGAAAGTAATAATCTTTTCAGAGCAAGGGCAACTGCAAAGACCCAATATTTGTGTGAACTACTTAATAAAGGCATCTCTGTATCTATACCCAAAATAAACAGTTTACCTGAAAATGGAATACTAACATTGGTTACTTCCTCACATACTTTATGCACTATACTCCAAATATTGTTAATGATGGTACAGTCCCAAAACATGTGCATTAGGTCTGCATGTTTCAACTATCTCCAACAAGAGTCATCCGGTAAATAGTGCATTTCTTCTAAACGTTTGGGACAGTAATAGTAATAATGAAGAATTTTAAATTGAGTAGTCTTACCTTGGACCTCTCTGCTACTCAGATACGCATTTCTCCAGGTTTTCAACCATTCCTCTTCTGTCAGTCTCTCCCCCAGTTCTGCTTCCCACTTCAATTTAAATGCTTGCGAAGGTGAAACAGCATTTTCAGTGTTAGTGATGTACCTATAATATATACCAGCTTCTTTTTTTTTTTTTATTATCGTCTTTATTCGCCCCATTGTGCTCAGTGACCCCTACTCCTTCAGGCTCCACAAGTCCCCTCAAGCCCCACTGTCTTTACCCGAGCCTCTCTTGACTCCTCGCATTGCAGGCGGTCCCTGGGATATCCAGGACATATCCTTTCACCAGGCGGGTCCCCTCCTCCGAGGGGGAAGGCACCGGAGGGAGGACAGCCCCAGCACACACTCTTAGGGCCCAGGGATGCTGCCAAGGAGAAGGAGGCCCCGGGAAGGCACCGGAGGTGTTGGGTACAGAGAACCATCATCCGGCAACCAGCGAGCGGTATTTCCACTTTTCTAGGTTCCCCTGCACGCCGCTCGTGTAGTGCCTCCAGCCTCCACTGGGGGCTACTACCGATTGAGGCCATCCCCAAACCCACCCCAGGATAGGAGAGCAGTACTACGGACGCTCAATCCTTATCCTCCCCTGCTGACCCCCAGCAACCCGAGTCCATTCTTGAACCTGGGTCACCGGCGTGAGTCGAGGAGCTCCTTTTTTTAATGATGCTAACTGCAACAGTTGCTCCCATTCATTATGTTTAGGCAGAGTAAAATCTGTTGCTAGAATAGAATTCAGCAGTGCCTTCCTGAGCTGCAGATAGTTTGCAAATTGAAACTTCTGCAACTTAAATTTATCCCTTACTTCTGCAAATGAGAGCAGAGTTTGACCTTCTCCCTTTATTAGATCTCCCTCAACCATTTTTGAATAGCGCCACAGAGTCTTCAAATTGCACATGGTTAATCAGTAAGCAATATGACACACCAGAGTGTGTGATTATGGAGGAATAATTGTACTGCTTGAGTGTGTTGTTAGGATAAGGCTTTTGCCCCAAGTGCATTTAAACACACAAGAGCAAAGTGCAATTGTTCCCCATAATTACATATCCCTAAAGTCACTAAACACACTTATGACATGTTGAGAAAACATTTATGCTGAAAAAACCAGAACACAAGTTTTTATGCTTCAAAATTAGAAACCTTTTCTTTTTAACAGCCATAATCTAAAGTAGTCCCTGCCCACCTGAGTTCCCAGTTACAGACAGAGGGGAGCTTTGGGCCCGAGACTCCGACTTCCTGGAACAAGAGGCCCCGGCGACATCAAATGTGGTGGTGAGGGGGTTCCTAGAGACGAGAGAGCTCATGGTAGACCTCACAGAGGGTGACCTTGACCATTGCTGTTTCTTCCCCTTCTGGCAAGAAGAGGAAGAAGTCGATGCCAAGTGGTGCCAGGACCCCGACCAGAATTGGGTCATTTTGATTTTGTGCCCTCTGGAGCGCTTGTAATCAGAATCCTTCCCTAACAGGGGAAAGTGGACCAGACATGGCCCTGCTGTCAGAGCTACTACATTCTTCCTACCGTCCTCCATGGTCTCTTACTGCTGATGCTCAGTACGGCGGGGAGAAATTGACAGAAAAAAAAAGTTGTGATAAATGCACTGAACTAGCACAAACATAACAAACTTTAGCTTTAAACAGTAAAACTGAGTAGAACTGAAAGCTGTTGTCATATAGACATGAAGTTCTGACTGCCGGTGGGTAGGCGACATCCTCACTGATGCGCACTTGATGGTGGCAAAAAAAGAACCAAGATGGTTAAAAGCTGATGCCAAGGTAAGCCTGTGCCCTTGAACTCAGTTTTGCGGAGTCAAGCATGCATGCATCTTACTTCGGGGCCACCAGCCCTCTGAAAAATTTTGTCTCCCACAGGTCCTATCGCCTCTGGCTAAGACCCTTTAGTTGGAAACAATGGTGAAGATCGGTTCCTTGAAGAGATGGGAAAACTCATGTCATTCATTACATCTGTGATTTCTGTGACAAAGGTGCAGCTCCAGGAATATCTATTTTATATTTATTTTTCATGTATTTATTTAAAATTTGGTGACCAGTGTAGGCACACAGAGCCAGGGCTCATTTCCCGGTGTGACTTGGGGGAAGGGATGGCACAGGGAGTGAAACGCAATTACAAAGTGACAATAGGTGCATGGATATGTACAAAAAACCAAAATCACAGTACAAGTAATGAATTTCAGAGAAAGACAAAAAAACAATTTAAAAAGTGTAACTGAGTCTTAGGCTAGAGGATGGTAGATTTGGGACAATGTAAGGAAACACATTAACTCAAATAGTAATAAGACTACGGATTCGTTGGCTGAAGTATAGGAAGAGCAGTCATATAGGTAAACAGTCATTTAGCTGGGAAAGTGAATTATGATTTCTGTAATACAGGAAAACCAAGAGAAACATCGGAAAGAACTAATTCACAAAAAGAGCAGTGAATGTGTGGAACAGACTCCCAGATCATGTGATATCAGCTGAAATTGGAAACAATGGGGGCTATGCACTGCATGGTGCCCGGTACACACAAGAGGCACGTACCTGTCCCACGTAGCTCCGCACCACCGGACAGGTGTACAGGGCTCAGCATGCACTAACGCATGGAACCACAGGGCCCCTATTCATGGGCCCCCCCTTCTGTGGTGAACTGGTGCACAGGCAGCACAGAGGACACAGGCAGGCATCGGGTGCTCAACCTGGTCCCTGAGTGGATCCCCTTCTCTTCATGGAGCAGGGGGTTGTGGGATGGTGGGAGTCCTATAGTCACAAAAGGAATGGGTGAGTGCCTGAAATGCTGCCCCCAGCCCTCCCTTGCTGACTGGAGGGCTGGGCTGGCACAGTATGTTACAATTACTTCCTGCCGCAGCTCGGTGGTGCCTTCCATGGCGGGTACACAGAGCATATGGTATGGTCCCTGCTGCTGTATCCTGTGCCCTCTTCACCCAGCACTCTGCACGTTTGCCAATGGCATAGAGTGCAGGCTCACCCCCAAAAATGACACCAGACTGTCCTCACATATAGCTGCGTGAAAGGCTAAGGGATCAAGTGCAGAAGGGGTGCACGCCCCTTCTGTGCATGCCACCAGAGGTCTGTGGGGTCCCCAGTGTGGGGCATTCTTACTTAGGGTTGCCTACATGCTGCAAATCCGTGGCACATAGGCAATCCATCCCATAGTGCATAGGAGCCAATATCTTTAAACTTAGACTTGGCAGCTACTTTGAAAAAGGGAGACAAGGTATTCCCATAAGCTGTTGGGGGAAAGAACTCAACTGGCCTATGGTCTTTCCATTCTGACAGTCTCAGGATTTAGATTTTTGTTGTACAGCAAAAATGAAATAAAAAAAAGAGCAATGCTGCATGATTATTTTATGAGATACTGAATGCTAGATTGTATGTGCATATGAATCATGTCTCCCATTAATCAGGCTCAAGGGATTCAGTACTGTCAGGGAACAAAGTGGCAGTCAGGAAGCCTTCAGTCAGTAACCATTACAGCCCTGTACTCGGCGTTCCATCGTTATGTAAATGTAGGGCTCTGAATTTGCTTTGACATATGGGAACACAGTAAACATTTGCTTCATCAATCTTCTTTACAGCTTGAGCTGTTGTTGGGGACTTTATGTCCAACAAGTAAGATGGTTTCAAACTAATTGCCTGACAGCTAATATTTCAGATCTCCAGTGGCAATCTGCAGCAGCACTAAATCACTTGGAATCGAAACCCCATGAAAGTGATCAACAGAAATAAATCTTTACACAGGCCAACCTGGTGGTGTGGCAGTAGGGTGGTCCGTGTGCTGGAACCTAGGACACCAGGTCAATGCTGGCCCCGGAATCCCATGCTAAGGCCAACTGGGACCTGGGTGCATCATGGCGGTCAAGGGTTTGGCTCTGAGGGAGGCGAACACTGCGCCCCCTGTTAGCCAACCCAGGAGTGGCATTCAAATCAGTGATGAAGACAGCCATTCGCCTGTCCTCCCAGTCGGAGGAAGAGTATAGCCATATGGCCCTCACTGTCAGGGTAAGGGACAAGGAACGCAGCAGGGATATGGGAAAAAATAAAACGTAATGTACAAGTGGTATAAAACTCATGGTAGCTTCCAGACTGGAGGCATGGTGGTAATGCTACTGCCTGACATGCCGTAACCAGAGTTCATATCGAGCTCAGGTCACATGGGTGCTGCTGGGAGAGACAGAATGAGTGTCCCATGAATGGCTCACCTCTCTTGGGGAGGATGAACAGGTCACTCCGTGGCTCACCTGCCACCTGGCAGAGGCCGAGGGGCTGCACAATCAGAACATCAGATAAGGTACAGGCATACCAGAGGACACCTGCATGTGTGTGCATCTGAACACGTGCACATGGTGCATTATTGCACCACAGGCAGCCTATGGGGAGAAAATGGGGGCATTAAATCTCCAACCGGCAGGATGAAGCTCCGGTCTCCTTCAGGCCCCACATCACCAAGTGGCTTTGCCTCTAGACTCTGAATTGTGCTCCGGAGGGGTATAGCCAGCCCTGACAGCCTCGCGATGGGGGCATACTGCTGGGGACTCTACAGCTGGGGGTAAGTCCCAGAGAAGGCGAGTGACAGAGCTGGAAAGACCAGAGCAGATCGGGGTCAGCCACTGACCAGCACACATAAATAAATGAAAAAAATAAACCCACATGGTAGCCACGAGGAACTATGTTTGATGACGACATGAAGGCATCGGCATTCGAGTTCAAGTTCAAATTTATTTCACCAGAAAGACTCTATTGAGCAAGCTCATTTATAAGGAGGTCCTACCAAGGACAATGCAATACAACAAGATACAAGACAAAGTATTGGTGGAGAATGCATAATTCAAGGAAACACTAGTATACAAATATACAATAATACAAATAAGGAACAGTTATTTACAATAAGCATAACAGTGACATAAACAAGTGATTATACATTACTAACAAAGTAAATAGGGAGGAGTGCTTGTGCTGGTGCAGTGATGCTACAAACGTGAAGCAGATGGCTACAGGCTGCCTGACAATGCAGAGGGCTCTCACGGGGCACATGCCTGAGGGAGTTGGATGAAAACAGGAAGAGCCTGAAGAGAGATGAGGGCCAGTGCACCCCACATCCAGGGATTTGAGGGCCCTAAGAGACGAAGTCCAATGCAGCTCTCATCAAATGTTTGCAAGGCTTGGAGAGATGAGGGCCTGTTCATCCCTTATCTACTGGGGAGGGCCTGGAGAGATGAAGGCTTGTGCACCCTATGTACAGTGATGGGAGGGGACTAATGAGATGAGGGCCCCCGCATCCCACATATACTGATGGGAAGACATGGACAAATAATCCTAAAAATAATTTTCATTATTTGGCTTTCAGTTCCCCTTAACTCTTTTTTTGCTTACTACAGCATCAGCCCCCTCTATCATTACACTAGAGACATTTAGTATGAAAAGGTACTATTGATAACTATCTGTTGACAACGTTTTATAAGCACAATGCACTCTTTGTTATATGTTATTGTCACTTTAAAAGACGGAGCATAAAACAGATCTATAACCTTCTAACTCTGCCGCCTGACAAAGCCTCAGTGTGAGGCGAAGCACTGAGGTAGCTGGAGTGGCGTTTTCAATGGCTAAGTAAACCTATGTTCTTGGAAGCCATGCCAGCCTGCTGAGCTATTTGTGTTCTTATCCTTTGTGCCACTGAACTTGTGTGTACCCTGGATAGATAAGGCCTGTGCACCCTGTATACAATAATGAGAGGGCCTGCATAGATGAGGCATGCATCCCCATATACAATAATGAGAGTGCCTGGATAAATAAGGGCTCATATATACCAAGGCCCCTAAATTCTCAAACACAGAATTTTCTCAGAACTTGCAATCTACCATAGAACTCTCGGTGCATGAAATCCTCTTCTTGGTGATTTTATTAATGTTTCTGTTGCATATTGTTGTATCATCAGCAAGTAGGCACACTCAAATAGGAGGACCCAAAACTGACCCCTGAGTTCTCATAGATAATATACATTATAATATATATTAATAATAGATTATAGGCTCTGAGTTCTCATAGATAATATATATTATAATAGATTATATGGCCTGGATAGACGAGGGCTGTGCACCTCTTATACAATAATGAGAGGGCCTGGATACATGCTGGCCTGTGCATCTCCTTATACAATAATGAGAGGGCCTGGCTAGATAAGGACCTGTGCACATTGTATACGGTAATGAGAGGGCCCGAATAAATGAGGGCCTGTGCATCCCCATATACAATAATGATAGGGCCTGGATAGATGAGATCCCATGTATCCCCACGTACAATAATGAGAGCGCCTGGATAGATTACGGCTGTGCATCCCCATATACAATAGCGAGAGGGCCTGGATAGATGAGGGCCCGTGCATCCCCATATACAGTAATGAGAAGGACTGGATAGATGAGGTCCCGTGCATCTCCATATACAATAAAGAGAGGGCCCGGATAGATAAGAACCTGTGCACGTCATATACAATAATGCGAGAGCCTGGATAGGTAAGGAACTGTGCATGCCATATACAATAATAAGAGGGCCTGGATAGATAAGGACCTGTGCACCCCATATACAATAATGAGAGGACTTGGATAGATGAGAGCCTTTGCATCCTGTATACAATAATGAGAGGGCCTGACTAAATGAGGGCCTGTGCATTCCCATATACAATAATGAGAGGACCTGGATACATGAGGGCCTATGCATCCTGATATACAATAATAAGAGGGCCTGGATAAATGAGAGCTGTGCATAGCCATATACAATAATGAGAGGGCCTGGATAGATGAGGGCTTGTGCATACCACATACATTGATGGGAGGGCCTGCATAGATGAGGGCTGTGCATCTCACCTGTACATACCACATCCAGTAAGGGCTATCAGGTTTCCTCTCCAGCATACCAACTCTTCTTAGGACCCCACCCACCATATAGAATGGGTTCTGCTGGAGGTTGGATGATCTTGGGGGGGGGGTGCAAGCCGTGGGTAGCTAAGAGTGGAGCACCAGTGGAGCAGAGGGAAAGTGGAGGTGGTAGAAGATGAATCTGTGGGGCCCCTAAGTTGGAAGCAGAAGATGACTGACTACGAGGTTCTCTCCTGCCCCAGGAAAAATGGTTGGTAAAATACAGGTTACAAAAAATGCCTGGTAGCCTCTGAATACCAAAATATTTATGTATTTGCTGAAATGTATTTGGTGGTCTGACTAGTTTCCTTACCTTGGATCCCTCAGTCCATCACCGTAACTAAGGATATAATTCTCTCACCTTGTCAGTAACACCTGGGCATTACACGCCCAGAACAGGGCTGCCAGGGGCATTCAGAAGGAAGGGGGGCTCACCTACACTATGGATGGTCTTGAAGGGCTGTTGGCTGGGTTGCTCCTCAAGAGCATGCCCTTGGGGGAGTGATATGGGCAGGGACGTAGGGGGGAAAATATTCCCCACCTATCTGAAGCCATCCTTCCCCCACCATACCACAGTAGGACCCTACTGATTCCACTTACTCCTCCCTGGTTTCTCCTCTTGGACCTCGATTGTCAAACCATATATTCCCTCCAACTTGGGGAAATGGAGGGTCTCCACCATGGAAGATGAGCAGTGAGTCACAGTCGGAGGTTTGGGAGATAGATGCCAGGATTTTGGCTTCTCCCATGATTCCCTGGAAGGACATGTGTAAAGGGACAGGGCATTCCCTGATGTGCTTTGTTGGGATCACCATGGGCTCCAACATGGAAACCTGAGGTTCTGGAGTACCAGGCTGTGTTGCTGACATAATATCCATATATTCAGTTATTATATTTTTTAGAGTTACTCTAGTAGTCCGTTAAATGAAAAAGAACAAAAATAATGAATACTCTGGTGCAAGTCATCTGTTGACAATCTGAGTTTTTATCACGATACCAAATGCAGTTGGGAAGTCTCGTTTTGTACAACAGGGGTATTTTTGTAGACTTTGTCACTTCATTTTTATTTATTTATTTATTTGTTTTTGGTAACAGGGTAAGTGCACTACACATTAAATATGCCTATTTTCAGGTACAACCCGGGAGAGTACAAAGCATTAGACAACATAATAGTAGACAGAAAATAAGATACAAGGAGACACAACTAGAAAATGACAGTGAAAAAGGCTATAGCACAGAGTAGTTAAATAAGCATGTAAATACAAGTAATGAAAATTAAGAACACCTCAAGTAATGGCTGAGAATGTACAGTACATTTGTAATCCCCCAACAAATGGGGGTTCCCGAAAAGTCTTCCTTGAGCTTGCCTAAATGCTCACTGCCAGGCTGGTCTCTTGAGTTTTAGCAGTTCAAACGTTATTGCCAGAGAGTGCCTATATAGCCTCTGTGTATTATCCGTTTAAGAGCTGCTTATATCACAGTTATAATTAATCTGGGAGGGGGGCTGAGTGTTTCTATGCTCGAGTCCAACCCAGGCTGCCAGATAATCGCTCCGTTCTGCCATCGCTACTTGCGCAGAAGGAGTTCTGTGAGAAGATGTACTTATTTGCTGATTATCTGTTAGAATGGTAACAATATTGTAGTTTGTCTAACCTGCCTTCTTTGCAGCATGGACAGTTCTGTTTATCACTACCATCTTGGTCCTGGACTGCCAGAATGGGCCAATTAGCACCTTTGGGGACTCTAAAATGGAGCCTGTCCCCAGGGGTCTTGTGGGAGCAAAATTCTGTAGGAATTGTAGTTTCGGAACTTTGGCAACCAAATGGACCTGGAGGGGGAGCCGTTGTTCTGACTGACAGACAGATCAGCCAACCGAACCTTTTGGGTCCTGGGGAAAGTCCCAGGCTTCTTGCAGTTACAGTCAGTCTGAGTTGGGAAGTGAAATGGTGAACAGCTCGAGATGGTCGAGCAGCAGTCCTGCGTAGTTTTGCACGGGAGAACGGTGAAAGGGCTGAGTTTTGGCCTGCCTGCTGTCCTTGAGAGGGAAACTGGAGTTTATTCGGACTGAATCTGACTCTGGAAAGCGAGATAAGTCACTGAACTGTGACCAGGCTCCAAACCTGAAGAAGACCGAAGATTTGCTGAACATGATCGGCCTGTCAGGAACTCCAGCCATCTCTGAACTCCTGGTTTGGTGCAGAGACCCTGTAATTGCAATTGGAGAGCCATCTGCCTGGTACAGTGGAATTTCTTTACATGTAAATGTGCTGTGTGCTGTTAGTGGGTCATGATTTGGTTCCCCACTGTGTGCTGAACTGTGTTCTACTTGTTGGAGGCTGCATCCAGCTCCAACGGACTGAATCCATAGTCATCTCCATTTGGACTGGGCCTTGCCACACTGGCCCAGTCAGATTACCCGCTACACAGAGAAAGTGATCGACAAGAGACTTGCCTGGGGATCAGTCCCCTGCTCAACGCTTTGAACAGAAATGACACCTCAGTGATTCATGTGGGCCCTGCTTCTCCTGGCACGCCTATGTCCTGTATTGGGTATCATGAGTAAACATCAGGGTAGCTCCCTGCAACAACAGCTAAATCTAAAGTGTTGTCATCTGATTGCCTTGCTGTCTTTTCTTTCACGAACTGAGCCCTCCGGCTCTGGATTACAAATAGTGTGTGTTGTGCATGTTGCTTTCTTCCATCACAGAGCCCCAACCATATGCAATGCCGGCCTACCCCAGGCAACGTTCCTGGCTAGCCCACCATTTTCCTACCTGGGTACCCAGAGTGTGTGACTGTGTAGGGACTCTGAAGTACATGCATGACTGTCTGATTGATTTAGCCTTTAAGCCAATCAACCTGATTACGACCCCTCCTTGTTCAAGTCCCCTGAATAAATCAGATCTAACTCTTTTTGCATTTAACCTGACTGTGGTTCCAGTTTGTATTGAAAGCACTGTACTGTTGTTGTTTGCTGTGCCTAACCTTGTTTAACAGGGGATTTCCAGGATTGAACTGGTGGAACCAGCCCTGGTGGTAAGTGCAAACAGTGTGGTTACTTGCATGGTGAATAAGGGTCATTGCAAAAGTGATTACTGTATGTTGTTCCGGCCACTAGAAGGGACGGGGGGGGGTTTCATTGTCCTGGAGGGCTGTACCCAGGTTAGCTTGACCACTAACAACCCTGACCTCTGGGTGGAGGCAGCCGTTTCAGTACCAGGCCCCTTAACCTGCAGCTAGCCAAGCAGGCAGGGGTAGTAGCCCTTGAAATTGCACCACTTAGGGGTTACATCTTGGAGGCACCACTGGGATTAGTGTCCTCTAGTCGCCAGAGGTGGGAATTACCCCATTACATTTAGAACTGGTAACAAAATGGAGGAGCTTGGTATGCCTAAGCTCAAGATTGCCTCCCATAAGCTTTTAGTACATCCGAATGATGGGGTGGAGTGAGGCTGAAAGGGTAGACCCCTGACAGGCCCTTTTTTTAATGGATGTCCCGTTAGGGGCCACTAATGCAGTCATTGTGGAGGCTATGGAGCAAGTTAAGTGTTTTGGGAAGGTTGAAGTGAAGGGGTGGGATTTGGACCTGTTTGACCAGACCATGGTGGTTCTACTCTCCTGCAGCTCCCTCATAGATCCAGAGAAAGTACCCCCTGTTATTCTGTCAGAAGGGGCCCAGAAGGGGTGGAGGGTCATCCATTTGCACAGTGATCTGGCTCCCCTGGGAGGGTCTCCCAGTATAGAGGGATTCAAGGACATGCTGCTTAAGTTGTTAGTTTCTGAGGAGGTGATCCACCCAAGAGTTAGTGAAGGTGCTAGACCTTTCTGAAGAACCCATGCCACTGTAGCCCCAGACAGTGTCTCCTGCCTCCCCTAGGGTCTCCCCCGTGGTCACCCCCCCCATAGTAATTCCTTCTGTGCACCTGAACTCTTGTCATAGATTTAGACGTTTTTCAGGCACAGTTCCAGTGCCCCCCGTAGGGAAGGATGACCTGGAAACGTGGATGGACTGTGCTATCCCCCTGGTCCAGGAGTGGCAGTGCTCTGAGGGGGAGAAAAGGAAAAGACTTATGGAGAGTTTGAGGGGCCCTGCACTGGAGGCCATTTGTTTCCTACGAGCCACTAGCCCAGAGGCTACTGCAGCTGAATACCTCTCTGCCTTGGAGATTTTTTTTGGTAGTACTGAGTCAAGGGACGATTTACTGTGGAAACTGAAATCCACCAAGCAATAGAAGAATGAGAAGTTGTCTATGTTTGTTACCAGGATTGAGAGGGCTCTGCAGAGGGACCACAGGAAAGGAGGGGTGCCTGCTAGTGAATTAAGTGGGGTCAGACTGGACCATATTCTCAAGTCAGCCACGTACTCTAGTGTGATGATGCTAAAACTTAAATTGCAAGATAGGAAGACAAACCCTCCTGAGTATTGTCACCTCATGAAAGAGATTTATGAAGCAGAGAATGATGAAGAGGGATGTGAGCCCTATGCTGCGGTTGCTCGTACCTGCCAGACCCCTGAGAGAAGTGACGAGGCTGAGGTGCAGCAGATGAGAGAACTAATTAAAGAACTGACAGAGCTGAGTCAGCCAACAAGCCGCTGAGGTGGCCAGAGATACTAACCTCTATCCAGCACCTCCCAAGTCAAAAGAGCGAGGCCCCAACTAGTGGGGTGGGGATGCACGTTGTCTTCTTGGAAACCAGGACTGAGGGTAACCTACTGGAAGAAGTACAAGAATTGAGAGCCCTGGTGGGGGACCTACTATGAGCCACACAAACCACTAACCTTGGTGGAAGTCCAGAGGACATAGGTTGTAAGTCAAAGAAGGGCCTCGAGGTGCCCCTGATGTACCCAAGCAGGGAGATGGCCCGCAACCACTCAGAGACTCTAGCAAACTCAATTTTTGTTACCACTGTGGGGAGGACGGGTACACCGGGTTCACTTGTCACTCACCAGAGAACATGAGAAAGGTTATTATTAGGCCACTAGCCTTGATTCGACGAAACAATAACTGGCCACAAGGTGTAGCTGCTCGAAAAAGTCATTTCGTCAAAGGCCACTGCCAAGTCGACATCCAAGTCTGCGTGAGTGGTCCGAGGTGGTGGGCCCTTCAATGGAAACTACAGTGATAGTGAATGGTGTGTCCACCCGGGCTGTGCTTGACAGTGGATCTCAAGTAACTATAGTGTTCCAAGACTGGTATCAAAAGCATCTGCCTGATGTGCCTCTACAACCCTTGGAAGGCTTACATGTGTGGTGGTTGAGCGAGAAGTCTTATCCGTACTCGGGGTGTATTCAGATCTGGCTGTCTTTCCCTACCTCTGTGGCTGGAGTAGATGAACAAGTCGAGACACTCGCCTTTGGTGTGTCCTCCCACCAGACTGTGTGATGGGGTTCCCCTGTTAATTGGAACAAACACCCATTTGTTTGGGAGACTGGCACAACTCTGCCATGAGAAACAAGGGCAACAGACTGGGTGGGCCCTAAGAATTCCGGCTCTAATCAATAGGGCCTATGACTTGCAATGGAAACCCGAGAAAGTAGACCAGGATGAACCTGTGGGGATCGTGTGGAAGAAGGATCTTGACTCTCTGGTACTGCCACCCAATGCCCAGTGTACCATTCACAGGGAGGTCCGCCTCCGTAAAGATGTAAAGAGCAAAATATTAATGTTGGATGCACCAGGTGATGGAAAATTGCCAGAGGGATTATTGGTTAAACCCAGCATCTTGCCTGCCCGTGTCCACACCTATGCACAATGAGTGATGGTCCAGATTTGGAATGTGTCAGATCGGGAGGTCCAGGTGAACAGAGGGTGCACCCTGGCTACAGTACACTGCACAGACACTGCCATATTAGCCAGTAACAAGTACTCTGGTGAAAAGGAGAGAGTGACCCTGGACTTATTTGACTTTGATTATTCCCCTTTGTCAGCTGAATGGAAGACTAGAATTAGCAAGAAACTTGCCTAGAGAAACCAAGTGTTTTCATTAAAAGAATGGGATGTGGGGTGTGTCCAGGGTGCAAAGCATCACATACACCTGCATGATGACCGGCCATTTCGAGAGCGAGATCCCGACGCCTCGCCACAGCGAACATAAATGATATTAGGAGGCACCTGCAGGAAATGATCGCTGCTGGCATTATACAAGAATCAAGGAGCCCATATGCCTCTCCCATTGTGGTTGGGTGTAAGAAGAATGGGTCTGTGAGGATGTGTGTTGATTATCGAACCCTGAACCGGTGGACCGTCCCAGATCAATACACCATGCCCGTATACAAGCTGCCCTGGATTACTTGAATGGGAGCAAATGGTTCTCGGTATTGGATCTTCACAGCGGATATTACCAGATTCCGATGGCCCTAGAGGACCATGAGAAAACAGTCTTCATCTGTTCTTTGGGGTTCTACGAATTCCTGACAATGCCACCGGGGATTTCGGGCACCCTGGCCACCTTTCAGTGGCTGATGGAACGTGCAGTGGGAGATATGAACTTGCTGGACTGTCTAGTATACCTAGATGATGTCATTGTGTTTAGATGCACATTAGAGGAGCATGAGACCTGACTATTTAAAGTCCTAGACTGATTGGAAGACTTCGGCCTTAAGCTGTCCATTGACAAGTGCCAGTTTTTTCAAACCTCTGTGAAGTATGTGGGGCACATATCTGCAGAAGGGATAGAGACCAATCCCAGTAAGGTTGAATCACTGACTACTTGGCCCCAGCCCCATAACTTGAAAGAACTACAGTGTTCTCTGGGGTTCTGTGGCTACTACCGTAGGTTCATCAGAGACTATTCAAAGGTGATTCGACCACTCCTGAATCTTACCCAGGATTATCCCCTACCAACTGTAAATACAAAAAAGGGGCTGTCAAAGAACCCGAGAAAGTGTACTTCCGAACAGGTGAGCCTTTTGGGTCCCGCTGGACAACCGAATGTGAAGCAGCCTTCTACAAAGTCATATACCAGCTCACCCATGCTCCCATCCTCGCCTATGCTGACCCTACCAAGCCCTATGTGCTGCATACGGACGCTAGTCTGCAGGGCCTAGAAGCAGTGTTGTATCAAAACCATGAGGATGGTTTGAGACCGGTAGCCTTCACCAGTAGGAGCTTGACACCATCAGAGCGAAACTATCCTGTGCACAAGCTGGAGTTTCTTGCCCTAAAATGGGCCATTGTTGACCAGTTTCATGAGTACCTCTATGGGGCAAAGAAATTGGTGAAGACTGACAATAACCCATTAACCTATGTACAGACTTCAGCTAAGTTAGACGCCACTGGGCACCGGTGGCTTTCTGCCTTATCAACCTATGATTATGCTGTTGAATACAGACCGGGATTGAACCATATTGATGCTGATACCCTGTCATGTAGGCCCGCTTCCAAGAATGATTGGGTCCACCTGTCTGAACCTAACATCCGAGCATTGTGCCAAAAGTTTGACCGAGATGAACAGATGTCTGTGGACACAGTGGACTGTGTAGTAGCTTGCTTGGGCCCTCCTGATACCTACATACCGTCTGCCTATTGCCATTTCTCTGCTCTAGATATTAGTGCACTACCACAGTTTGACAACGACAGTGTTCAGTGGGCTCAATCCCAAGATCCTATGATTCAGCCAGCACTTGACGCCCTTCGTGCAGGAAAAGATGTGTCCAAGTTGCGTTCCTCTGATCTGCGAACCACTTTATTGTTTAAAGAAGGCCCCAGGTTGGAGCTGCTTAATCAGTTGTTGTATAGAGAGACAGTAGATCGGGGTGGCCAAATAGACAAGCAGCAACTGGTGCTGCTCACAGCCTTCAAAGATTTGGTACTGAGGTCCCTCCACAATCATATGGGCCATCTTGGTATCGACCGGACCCTTGACCTAGTACGATCTCGATTCTACTGGCCTAAGATGTGGGCCGATGTTGAGCACCATGTAAGGACTTGTAGTCACTGCCTGCAGAGAAAAGCCCTGCCTTAGAGGGCTTCCCCCTTGTCAACATTACTACCAGCACCTCAGTGGAACTAGTCTGCATAGACTTCTTGAGTTTAGAGCCTGATCAGCGAAACATTTGCAATGTGTTAGTGGTCACGGACCATTTCACACAGTATGCACAAGCTTTTCCCACCAAAGATCAAAAAGCATCTACCGTGGCCAAGGTGCTAGTGGAAAATTTCTTTGTCCACTGTGGTGCTGCCCAGCGAATTCACTCTGATCAGGGCCGGGACTTTGAGAGTCGGCTAATCAAAGAAATGCTCTCTCTATGGGGGGTGCGAAAGTCAGAAACCACCCCTTATCACCCACAGGGGGATCCTCAACCAGAACACTTTAACCGCACCCTGCTAGACATGCTAGGCACCCTCCACCCAAAAGATAAGCATAAATGGAGGCAGCAGATTAGCACCTTGGTACCTGCATACAATTGCACGAAGAATGATGCTACCAGGTTCTCTCCCTATCGCCTCATGTTCGGGAGAGAGGCCCGGCTGCCTGTTGATGTCTGTTTTGGGGTTTCTCCCAATGGGGTCCGAGACGAAGATTACCTGCAATATGTACAAAAACCGAAAGCTCAATTGAACCATGCCTATCAACTGGCCCAGACAATGGCCGCCAAAAGAAATCTAGCTAACAAAGACAGACATGATAGAAAAGTAAAGGCTCAAGAGCTTAGGCCTGGAGACCGTGTTTTGTTGTGAAATTTAGGATTGCATGGTAAACACAAAATTGCTGATCGATGGCACCATCTTCCCCATGTCGTAGCTGGAAAGTTGGATGATTTGCCAGTGTACGAAGTGCGTCCAGAGAATAACTCCAAAGCTGTCAAGACCGTGCACCGTAACCACTTGCTATCTATTGGTCAAGTTATAATTGAGGCCGAACCTGCCGAGATTGATTCCCCTGGACCAGTGACTCGTGTTGCTGCAAGAAAGAAACAGAGTCAGCCTGCCCCCATGGTTGCCGATTTAAGACTTCCCCCACAGCAGGCCCAGAATGATAGTGACTGCCAGTCTATCTCAGATGACAGTGAGTGTGATAATGCCTATTACCCCTCATATGAACTGAGTCAGTTCTTTTGTGGAAATCCTATGTTGAATTATGGGGATGAAGCTGGGCCTTCTGGACTGCCTAACACCCCAGCATCATCCTTGGAGCCAATGCTCCCTGAAGGTGAAGTGCAAAGTATCACGACTGAGGATGCTGAGTCTTTGTGTATCGTGGAACTGTGTGATTTGCCTGAAGGAGAGGCTGATGGTATGAGTCTTTCTGGTGACATGACAGAACTTGAGGAACACTATGAGAGTGCTGACAACCCCTTCAGTGCCAGAGTGTCTTCAAAATGAGCCAAGTGTTGTAGAAACAGAGACTACAGAGCAAGGGTCTGACAGTACTCCCAGCCTGGACATTCCCCTTCATGCAGAGGCACCCCTCACAAGTGATGAAAGCTCCAAGACCGTTGCTGAAAGTACAGATACTGTGGTTGTTCACCCCAGAAAGACTGGCCGAGCTGTCAAGCCAGTGGTGCGCTTCAGTTACGATTCCCCCGGGAGGCCAGTGGATTTCCCTCTCAATGTAGTCCAGAAAGGTGTTTATGTCTCTCAGAGCTCACTGCCCAAATTGAGCTTGATGGCCCATCCCAGGTTACTTGTTATGCCCTCTCACCATGGTGCCCCTGCCCCATCCAGCCCCAAGTTAGCTGATTGGGAAGGGCCCCTCTTGCATTGTTTAGAGTACAAGAAGTTATTACATGATTCTGTATAGTAATGTTCAATTTACCTGTGTGAAATATGCATAATGTATTGTCAGAATGGAAATGATATAGTGGAGTACACTGAAATGTATAGTAAAGTGACAAGTTATACTAACTGATGAATCGGATAGTACTTGTATAGCATGCTAATAGTATAAATATCTTGTATATGTTGCATTTTCAATGTTATGGTGGTACAGACTTGACGTGGACGCCAAGTTTTCCCAGGCAGAGAAGGGTGTAACCCCCTACAAATGGGGGTTCCCAAAAAATCTTCCTTGAGCTTGCCAAAAATGCTCACTGCCAGGCTGGTGTCCTGCGTTTTAGCAGTTTAAATGTGATTACCAGAGCCTGTATAGCCTCTGTGCACTGTCTCTTTAAGAGCTGCCTGATTGCAGCTCTTGTAATCTGGGAGGGAGCTCTGTTGTAAGATGTAACTATTTGCTGAAAATCATTTAGAGTGATAAGTGTCTAACCTGCTTTCTTTGTAGCAAGGACTGTTTTGTTTTTCTCCACTATCTTGGTCCTGGACTGCAAATTGGACTAAACAGTACTGGTGGGACCTAAAATGTAGCCGGACTACAGGAGCTGTCTGAAGTCAAAATCTGTAGGAACTGTAGTTCGAACTTTTTGCGCCTTTTTTGCAGCTGAAGGGGGAGCTCTTGCCTTGACTGACAGCCAAATCAGCCAACCAAACCTTTTGGATCTTGGGGAAGTCCCGGGCTGCTTGCAGTTTTCAGTTAGATCTAAACTGGAAACTGAAGAGTAAAGAGCTGAAGTGATTCTGAGCAGCAATCCTGAGTGGATTCGCATGGGAGAACTGTGAAAAGGCTTGAGTTTTTGGCCCGCATATCTGTCTGTTGCTCCTGAGAGGGAGAAGAGAGAATTATTTTGGACTAAATCCAAGTTTGTGTGACTAATGTAAGCTACTGAAGTGGGTCAGGCTCAACCTGAAGAAGACCAAAGATTTTTGCTGAATGCAATCGGCCTGTCAGGAGTTCCAGCTATCCCTAAGTTTCTGGTGAGTGCATAGACTTTGCGATTGTAACCGGGGAGTGCTTTGCCTGGTACAGTAGAATCCCCTTACATGTAAATGTGCTATGAGCTGCTAGTGGGTTGTGAGTTAGTTCCCCACTGTGTGAACTGTGTTCTGCTTGCTGGAAGCTGTATCCAGCCCCAAACAGACTGCATCCAAATTTGTCTCCATGCGGTCTGGGCCTTGCCAGACTGGCCCAGCCAGACTACCCACTGCACAGAGAAGCCATCAACGAGAGATCTGCCTGGGGATCAGCCACCTGCTCAACGCTTGAACAGGAACAGTGCCTCTGCAACTAGTGTGGGCCCTGCTTCTCCTGGCATCCCAGATCAACCACCTGCTGTCTCGATTTTTGTCCAGCCTGTGTCCAGTCTTGGGTATCGTGAGTAAATACCAGGGTAGCTCCCAGTAACAACAGCTAAATCTGAGAGTGTCTAATTGTCTTGATGTTTCGTTTCCTTTACAAACTGAGCCCTCTGGCTCCGGATTACAAATATTATGTACTGTGCATGTTGTGTTTTCCATCACAGGACCCCAACCAGCTGCGACACCGGCCAACCCCGGGCACCAGTCCTGGTTAGCCCATCTCTTCTCCACCTGGGTACCCAGAGGTGTGACTGTGTGGGGGACTCAAAGCGCATGCATAACTGCTTGATTGATATAACCTTTAAGCTAATTAACCTGATTTTTCCCCTCCCTTGTTCATGTCCCCTGAATAAATCAGATCTAACTTTTTCTGCATGTAATCTGACTGTGGTTCCTGTTTGTGCTCAAAGTACTGTACTGTTGCTATTTGCTGTGCATAACCTTGTTTTACAGGGGGTCCCCAGGGTCAAGCCAGAGGAACCAGTCCTGGTGGTAAGTGCAAACAGTGTAGGTATTTGTGTGGTGTACCACGGGTATTGTGAAAGTGATTATTGTACAGTGTTCAGGCCACTAGAGGGGAAAGAGGGGGGTTACAGTGTCCCAGAGGGCTGTGCCCAGGTTAGCTTGACCACTACCAACCCTGACCTCTGGGTGGAGGCACCCGTTTCAGAACTCAGCCCCCTTAACCTGCTACTGGCCAAGCAGGCAAGGGTAGTAGCCCTTAGGATAGCACCACCTAGGGGTCACAGAAATAAAAAAAAAAGGCACAAACTGGCACACACATGGACAAATGACTGCTGAAATGTTTATTCAGAAAAGATGAGAATACAGCACAATACCCCAACATTATACTTCTCACAAATAATACTTCGTCTGTGTGCCTTTTCTCTCAGTGTTTATTGTGGCATCTGCTTTGTCCGGTGAGCATGCGGCTCGTGCTATTATTTTTAGTTCACAGAGATGTGATTCAATGAGGAAGCCTAGACACTCACTTGCTGAACCAAAATCAGCCATATCCTTTTCTTGTTACAGCCAGCATGAACTGTTGCTTTAAGTCAGGGAAGAATAAAAGCATCATTTCATCCTGAAATACCATACCTTTCCATTGTACCAAACCTGGGATTCTGTCCCTTGTTCCCACAGCATCAGTGACCAATATGATGCAGTCATGGGCAATATTCCATCAGTAGTGCATCCCCGAGGGCTGATGCAGCATGCTTTTTATAAAATAAAGGGATCTTGATTCTGCTTCTAAATCAGCTGTTTGCCAGCCCTCGCTACGCATCTGCTCTGCACCTTGTTGATTGCTCACTGACTCTGTACCTCACGTCCCCTACCCCAGGTTGCAGCTGGAAATGAGTCTGACTTAGTGTACCTTTCCTGGTAACCAATTTCAAGTAAACAAATTGCCAGTCTTGTTTTTTCCATATAGGTTGTTTCTATCAGGCGCACCGTGGGCAGCTGAGATCAGCCCTGTCCTTGCCTCCCAAGTCTGTCTATCGTCTTTACAACTCTGCCGAGCCCCATTCCCCCACGGATATCCCCCTCATGGTGGAGCTGGTAAGGGGAGGGATGTCCTTCCCCCACCCAGTAATCACAATCCAGACTGGGGTATCGGCAAACTGGCAACAGAGCATGACAAGGGCAGGCAGGCAGGGCTTCATGAAGCCCACAATCGCCATTTTTTTCTGCTTTTCTCCACGTGTAATGGTGGCTGTATGTGCCTGCATGTGGAGATATGCACATGCTATGTATCTGCGGACCCTACTTGCTGCTTGGACTCTGGCACTGCCACCTGGCTTCCACCAGATGGCAGCCAAAGAGCGAGACATCTGATCCCCCACTCCCCTGGAGAAGAGAGCGGTCCTTCAGATGCCCAATCCTCTATGTCCCTTGCCGATCCCCAGCAACCCAAGCTTGTGCCTGAATTCGGGTCACTGGCATGGCACGAGGTGTGGCGTCCAGTGCTTCAACCCTCAGCACCACTGGGCTGGCGCAATAGCCAGTCTTTTAACAAACATTAGTAAGGGATCATCCTCCACAACTCCCAAGCAGCCCAAGGATCAGAACATCCTGACTCTGAATTCGGTTCTCGAGTACCTTGAAGCATGACTGCATATGCTGTGGGCCCATCACCATCTGTGTAGTAGCCTGCAGAGACTACATGATTGCTGCTGACAACGCACACCTTCAATTTCAGAACCTCCACCAAGGGTTTCACTGTTGATAGCAAACTAGTGGTAAAGTCAAGAGTTAAGATTCATGTTAATCAGTGACAGACTGGATAAACTTGTACAGCCTTTCACTAAAAGTCTTCAGAGTTTCGTCCTCAGGCACGAGTGCTCCAGCGTTATGTTGACTGTTGGCCTGACGTGTTGCAGGAGGTTTCGACACCAGTTTCTGTTTAGTAGTCACTGTGGACTTCTGGTCTTTCTTAGTATTGCCAATTCTGTTGTTAAACACCCTCAATGGTAATACCATCGGAAAGTGCACAAAGAAATTATCATTTCTAAAGATAATAAGCCTAGTAAACAGGAGATACTGATATTCATGTCCTACCAACTCAGGTCCCGCAACACGCCCTACACACACACACACACACACACACACACACACACACACACACACACACACACACACACAATATCATCCATCTTTTTAAAAAGTTTAGAAGAAATTACTCAAAAGACACAGCTACCACACCTCATTGTTCTCTCAAGATCAGGAGAAAATTAATCTTTCTTGCATGATCTTGATAATGATGGCCATCAGTCTAGGGAATCTGTTTTAATTTGCTTATTTTGTTTTTAGTAAATTTAGTTTAGGTGGCCTGTTTACAAGTTTAGTTAGGGCAGTGTAAGTGAGATATTGCAGGGTAAAGTTTATTGTTTTTAGTGAGTGAGTTGTCTACAAATTAGTGTCCTATACAATTCCTCTCCGCAGTGAGTCATCTGCAGTTAGCATGCGCGTTTGCTGCCTGACCAGTTTACTTGTAATTTTAGTTACAGCAGGATTATATCACTAGCCCTCCTTTGGCAGCCCAAGCTTTGTATGTGAGGGGCTGATATTGTATTTTATACATGTGGATAGTTTCCTAACAGAGAGAAATCCAGCTTTATCAGTTTACCTGGAGTTGGTGCCTGTGGTGGACTGGTGTCTTCTTTGAGGCTGTGTTCGTCTCCTGGTAATGCAGAGCATTTGGTGCAGCCAGAGTGTTTCTTTTGGGGGCACTGACTGACAGTGAAGTGAGCTGCTATCTAGAGATGGAGTATCGGAACTGAAACAGAAAAAGCCAACTACGCACTGCCGCCTGCGGGGCCAGATTGCCATCTCACTAGTTTCTGCTTGGCTTTTTGTGAGAGAGGGGCTGAGGGTTGAGACTCAGTCGTGACAAAACTGAAGTGCTGGTAGTCAACCCAGGTCATAGGCGGAGGTTGACAGATGCTGAGAAGGAGACTGGGCATTGACTCGGCTCATGGCAGTCACAAAGGTAATGCATCTGGGGTATATTCTGGATTAAGGGCTGACACTTGAGGCTAAGTTGCAGGCAGTAGTCTGGAGTGGCTTTCACAATCTTAACAGCATTAGCAGAATTCGATCCCTGATTCTGCTGGGGACCTGTCAGTGCCAGTACACGAGTTTGTAATGTTTTGGCTCAACTGCTGCAACGTTCAATTCCTCAGGATCAGTGGAGGTACTTCGTGGTCCCTGCAGCTGATGCAGAGTGCAGCAGCAAGGTTGCAGACCAGCCTTCCAAAGATGTGCCATGTATACCTGGTGCTGCATGAATACCTCTGGCTGTCAGTTAAGTGGTGTGTCTCCTTTAAGGTTAGTTTACTAACTTATAAGGCCTTATACGGGTTGGGTCCTGGCTACCTGTTAGATCTCCTGCATCCCTCCCTACATGTTCACTCTCTGCTCCACTGAGCTGGGCCTCTTAGCTGTACCGAGGGCCAGGTTAAAAGCCCCAGGAAATTGGGCCTTCAAGGTGGCTGGCCCAGTCCTCTGGAACTCGCTACTGAGGGCCCTCAAAGAGACCCTCTTGGCGGAGGCCTTCAAGAGGGGTCTTAAGACACATCTTTCTATTCAAACTGTTGGGGAATAAGATATCTCCTTTATTCGACAACATCCCAGCTGTGTTTTACCTACTTAAATTGCTGAGGTTTGTCCTTGTATGTAATCATGTATTGAGATAATCTACTACTGCATTTTACTATAAGACACACTGGTCCGCCATGGAAGGGTGCCATTAGAAATAATTTTTTTTTAAAGTACTTACTATATATCCCTTACATTTTCCCTGTAATGTGAGAATAAGAGCAGTACATGTCTGCAGAGCTTCTGAGAGGTGACTGTTTGTCAGGAAACTCTCATTTTCACCTTGTAACCCCCATGTGGCGCTATCCCAAGGGCTACTACCCCTGCCTGCTTGACTACTGACAGGTTGAGGGGCCTAGGTTCTATGGCGGGTGCCTCCACCCAGAGGTCAGGGTTTGTAATGGTTGGTCTAGTTTGGTCACAGCCCTCTGGGACACTGAGACCCCCTTCTAATCCCTCTAATGGCCCACACATTGCACAGGAGTTACAGTTCCAATACCCCACATGTACACACTGTTCATTCATAAGGTACCACTTACCCTCGAGACTGATTCGGAGGTTCGTCTCTGAGGACCCCCTGAAAAATAAGGTTAAGCAGCATACACAAACCAATACAGTGCTTGGCATGAAGGTACTGACACTTCAGACAGTTTAAAGTTTAACAACAACAAATTTGATTTATTTAGGGAGCAGAAACACGGGAGGGGGAAATCAGGTTAATTAGTGGCATTAAACCACAGTACTGTGCACACATACAGGGTCTGAAAAGTTACACTCTGGGTACCCAGGTTGGGGGGGAGCTAGCCAGGTCTGTTCCCTGGGGTTGGCCGGCAGGTGCAGATGGATAGGGCCCTGTAGAAGAAAATATATGCACAACACCTAATTGTAATCCGGAGCCTGATGGCTCAGTCCATGAAGTAAAGAAACAACAAGAATTAGATGACACACTTGTGATTGAAAACAGGCTGCAGGGGAATACCCTGATTTGTACTTACAATACCCAAGTTGACAACCGGATGGTGGATGTTCTTCTCCATTGTCAGAAACAGCAGGGCATGGAGACAAGGTTCTTGTGACTGGACCCCACTGCAGTTTATAGCAAACGGATTTAGTTTGACACAAGCTGGGGTTTGCTTCCAGCTTCAACACACAGCACACAGCACAGGGGATTGGAAATAGCGATTCCCCACAAGCACTACGCACATTCATATGTAAAAGGGAAGTACTATACCAGGCAGGCTGCTCCTTGATCCCAATTGCAATTACTACAAGATACCCGGGAGCACACACAGCAGCTTCAGTTCCTGACAGACCGAGCGCAATTCAGCCATTTCTCCAGTCTTCTACAGGGTGAGCCTAGTTTCCACATTTCTGGTGCTTCTTTCTCCTCACAACTCAGATTCAGTCCAATCTGGCACTCACAAAGACTGCAGACCGAAACTCAGGGCCTCACACGCACTTCCCACGCGAAACTACACACCGCAGAGGCACACTGCTCCTTCTCTCTTCACTGCCACAACTGATCTGATCTTTCCAGTCACAGAGCTGGGCATTTCCTTTAGCTCCACACTATTCTGTTGGCTGATTCAGCTGTCACTCACAATAAAACTCCCTCTGTTGGTAGAAAAAGGTGCCAAGGTTAAAACTACATTTCCCAGAGTCACTGCCCATACAATCCCCTAGTGGCTGCCTCAAAATTGAGAGTCCAAGTTCCGATGCGTCCACAGGCTCCATTTTAGGGTCTCCCTATCATCCTGATTGGTCCAAGTCAGCTATTCAGAACCAAAATGAAAGAGCTACACTGAAACAGTTCATGCTGAAATGAAGACAGGTTAGACAAATTACATTTTCTCAGCCACTCTAAATGATTTCTAGCAAACAGTTATATATTTCAACAAGGCTCCCTCTGCACATGTAGCAGTGGCAAAAATGGAGCGAATTGACAGCAGCCCAGGCGGGATTCAGGCATTAGAACACACAGTCCCCCCATACAAACTAATTAAGTCTGCAAGTAGACAGCTCTTAAAGAGACAGTACACGGAGGCTCAAATAGCACTCACCTGGAACCACATTCAAACAGCTCAGATGCCGAACACCACCCAGACTTGGAGCATTCAGGCAAGCTCCTGGGTCTTTTGGGAACCCCCATTTGCAGAGGGGTTACACCTCATTAGTACCTGATAACAGAATAAGGTGGATAAGTCTAACTTAATTTTTTACATCAAAATGTATGTGGGTTCAGCTTGGCCCTAAATATACCGCATGTAAATTACTTCCTGCTTCACTGATTTAGGCCATCATTCTGGTCGTATTGAACAGTAATAAAACAAATGTAAAATGTGATCTGACAGAATTAGTTTTGTAATAGAAAGATGCAGAATTACGCTGTGAGTGTACCAATACTTTTTTTCTTATCTTGTTTTGCTGATTACTGAAATACAAGCCCATATTCATGTCACAAGCAGTGAAATTTCACAGATGGAGTTATTATTATGATCCGAGTTTGGTATTCTTCGTTCATTTCCTTTTGAATTTTTATTTGGGAACGAAACAATACATTTCTTTTCCATGTCATTTTCTTTGCAAATTACTGCTAATGGAAGATAAGATACTGACCGGATGAATAGGAGATAAAGACAGTCAGAATACAAGAAGATTATCTGCAAAAGAGCAGGCCTGGGAATGGGTTATTATCCTCAGAGGTGACTTCACACTGCTCCACCATTGCCTCTTGCCCTGCCTTGAAGAGAGAGTGGTTTCTGCAATGAGAGGAAACTGCTGTCTTCAGGTTTCATTAGTTCAGTTCCTTATGGGCAGAATGCTTGTTGAACCACATTGTTCCAAATTACAAGTAGCAGTGTTCAGAAGTAAGCCGAGACCAGCAAACCTGCACACATTTTGTGCTGTACAACCTGATTGCCTTTATCTTATGTTTGCTATCCTGACTTTTGTGAATTTAAAACTTGCGCTCTGAGAAATCAGCTTACATCTTCTTCTTTTCTAACTCACACGTTATGGCCCCCTCTTCACTCCACCATGGACCGTGCTCAAGAGTACTCTTGACACATTTCTGTGCCCCTGACATACCATCTAGCCAGTACTCGTGCCCTCTATGGAGCCTCAGCTGTACACTCCATGTGGGTACGGGCATAAGAGGAGATACACTTAGAATCTCATGTGTTGTCAGGGGCAACACCTTCTGGTGGTGAGAGGGACCCAGATGTACCCGAATGGTTTGTCCATCATGCTGGGGCCCATTTTTCCTTTTTTCTGCTTCCCAGCCTCTGGATGTTAGCAAATGTGGGTCTCAAGTGGGGATGCACATGATGACATGCCAACCAAGAGCCCGTCCGACATCCAGGAAAACGGGAAGAAGAGATTAGAGGAAAGGAGCACTATGATTGGTTGGGAGTTCTCCCTTGAGCTATAAAAAAAATACAATGTATCTCATCAGCTGTTATTCAGGTAAATATGAATCATTTAGAGCTATGAATATAATTTCTGTAAACAGGGACATTACAAACAGTTGCAAATTATGAATTGTTTTCTGTTCTACCTACATATTGTGATGTTTCCCTACCATTATTTGAACAGGTTGCTTCATTGTTTTATTAGCCTTTGGAATAGTCCTTCAAGGCTGACACTGTATGCCTAAGCATGATTGGTCTATTATTCCACTGAATTTACGGACGGTTGAGCTTACAGCTGTTGTGCAACAAAAAATGTTTTCCCGAAAAGCCAGTTTCAGCCACTGCCTCTCCTCCCCTTCTAGTTCATCAACCTCACCTCTAATATCCCCACTCCCTGCATGAAGCTTGCCCCTCTGTCCTCCATTCCTAACACCCTGTCCTCACCCTACCCCCCCCATTCACTGACACCACCACCGGCCACCACTAGGAGACGCTACCGCACCCCCTCGATCCCCTCTTTTCCCCCATTATTTTTCTGCCACGAGTGTCTCCTTCTCTGGTACCAGGCCAGGCCCTCTTGTAGTAGTCCACCCCCAGTTTTGAACCTGGTACTCCGCACACCAAAGTCCAGCACCCTGCCACTGCACCACGAGGACTCACACACTAGTGGAAGGTAGTCTGACCACCCTTATATTTCACGCCACAAAAAAACTCTGCTCAGGTACCCTGCCCATCATGGTCCGGCCCCTCAACCTGACTTTGCCCCTACTCATGGTCCTGCTCCTACACCTGCAATACCCACTACCCTCTCCACTAATTAGTATCTCCCAGCTGACACTGGTTGGGCCACTCAATACTAGCTCCCCTGCTACATCCACCCCTGCATCGCCCCCTCCCCTGCCCTTGCTTGCACTGGTCCCACTCGCCAACAACCGATGGCCCCTAGTCTGGCCGGCAATCAGCATTATACGCTCCCTACATACCTCATGCTTATGCCACATGGGACCTGGCAGTAGCCCCACCCCCCACTCCAAAAGGCTCCAACCCCTTCTCAGACTAATCACGTTGCTCCTCCTACTGTCTGGGAATGTCCAACACAACCCAGACCCTGGGACCCCCGCACCAACCCACCCAACACCAACCTCTGGTCTTCAAATTACTTCCATGAATATTTGCAGCATCCTAAAAAAAACTGCTGCAATGCAATGCTGGATCGCCCAGCACCAGCCAGACATCCTCGCTCTGGTGGAGACATGGCTCTCCAAGTCCACCCCAGACTCCTTCGTATCCATTCCAGGTTACTGTCTCCACCAGCTGGACAGAGTCGGTAAACGGGGCATGGGATGTGCTATGTGCCTGTGTCACTCCCTGCTTGCCCAAACCATTCTACCACCAACCTTGGACCATAGAGCACAAGCCATCATACCTCTCAACTGTCCCTGATTTTCAGGGATGTCCCTGATTTTGCCTCAAAATTTTCCTCTGTCCCTCGTAAAATTTGTGTTATTGTGACAGAAAAGTGGGGATTAAAATCACAAAATAATGTCAAACATTAAAGGTTCAGACTTGTTCTTCTTCAGAAAATGCATCTTAACACAAATCCTCTTATTCAGTCAGCATTCTGAATGAATAGTATCAATTCTTAAGAGGTGTCCCTGATTTTTGGGTCTATGTCCCTGATTTTTTTAAGCCTTGTCCCTGATTCAGGAGGCAAAAGGTTGAGAGGTATGCAAGCCATGTCAATTAAGATCACCCCCGACCCATCCAAGGCCCCCCTTATAATCACTGTTGCATACATCCCACCGTGCAAGCAGTCCCACACACTTCCCTCCCTCACTGAATACATCACCAGCCTCCCACATAAATCTGAACATATCATCCTAGGGGACCTCAACCTAAATTGGCTCTCCAGCGTGACCACGGCCTCCAAGGATGCACTCACACCACTAGACCTTCACCAGCTGGTGACTCAGCCCACTAGACACAACCCCACCACAGGCAAACACACCTTGCAGGATGCCATAATTTCCAATAGGCCCCACAGAATAAAGGACATAACTGTCCTTTCAGACTCCCTAAGCGACCACTCCCCAGTAGTCTGCACTTGGTTGGGCACGCAGTCTGCCCCCGGTTCAACTACTATGCTCCAGCACGTTCTCTGCCCCGGGGGACCTCGCCAAATTCAAGGAACACCTTATCCATTGGGACTGGTCTCCCATATATCAGGCCACTAGTGTGGACTCAGCCCTAGACTACTTCCACAGCTCCTTTACTCTAGCCTGTGACTACTTTGCCCCTCAAAAAAAGACCCACCGCAAGCAGCAAAATGCACCCTATATTACTCCTTCTCTCATCCAGCAACTAAAGCACAGAGACAATCTGTGGTATAGAGCAAGGGACTCAGCAAAGCCTGCCAATAGGCAGGCCTATCGAGCAGAACAGAATAAATGCACCTGGGCCATCCGCCAGGCCAAAGTGGAACACTTTAGGGCCCAGCTTACCTCTTCCTGGGGGTCCTCCTGAAAAATTTTGAATAGCATAAAAACACTTAATGGCAAATCGCGGTCCCCACCCCCCCCTTGCAGATTACAATAAACGTCTCAGTCACCACAGACCCGAAAGTAATAGCCGACACCCTCAACACCAGCTTCACTGATCTGAGTGCAGTACTCCCCCATAACTTCTTCAACCCCATCCCCACCTCAGACCCCCCAGATCTCACGCCCACCTTTCTACCTAAGGGCATGCACCCTTCAGGAAGCAGAACCATACCTAGCCATAGCTCTGAAAGTTTCCAGCCCCCAAATGACCCGCTGGACACAAAACTTCTCTGCTTGGCACTGAACATACTGCTCCTCCCCCTTACTGGACTCTTGAATCACTCTCTCTGCCTTGGTCAGTTTCCGAAAAAGTGGAAAAATGCAGTAGTGATGCCCATCCACAAAGGTGGGGACCACCTATCCCCGGGTAACTACCAACCAATTTCAATCCTCCCCCCCTCTTTCCAAAGCCCTAGAAAAGGTGGTGGCTGATCAACTAACAGCCTACCTAGACACTCATAACCTGCTCTGCAGTCAGCAGCATGGTTTCCGCTCTGGACACAGTACTGCCGTGGCCCTCCTGGAATTTTCAACCTATATCCATTTCGCACTTGATCAGGGACAACTTGCAGGAGCTGTGTTTATAGACCTATCCAAGGCCTTTGACATAGTCAACCACCCCCTCCTGCTGGAAACTTTCTTTCGAATGGGTTTCTCCCAAGGGCCCCTCAACTGGTACTCCAGCTACCTGTCATCACAGTCACAATGTGTTAGGGTCAATACCATGCTATCCCTCTCCCGCCCGGTACACTCAGAAGTTCCCCAGGGCTCCATCCTGGGGCTGTTACTCTTTAGTCTCTTTCTCAACACCCTTCCCTCCTCCTGCCCCAGAAAAATCCTACTATACGCTGACGACAATGTCCTCTGCACCTCCCACTCAAACCCTACCAGTCTGCAGACCTCGCTCCAGCACTCCTGCAGCCTGGCTGAGCATTGGCTCAATAAGAATAGGCTGATCATTAACCTGAAAAAAACAAAGACATTACTATTCGCACACCATCAGAGCAAACTAATGAATGCACCCCTCCAAATCTTCTCCTGTTCGCTCCACCTCTAGAACAGGTCTACTCCTGCAGATACCTAGGGGTTACCTTCGACCCTGCCCTCACTTTCCATGCCTGCATCTCCACATTCACATCTGCAACTAACACTCGTATCGGCCTCCTCTTTCATCACAAGGACTGCCTACCTACTGAAGCACTGAGGCTGGCTACTACCTCATCTGTCATGTCCCTGATCGACTACGGTCTATTAATCTATGGTGCTGCTGACACCACGGCTATCAACAAAATTAAAATGGTCATTAACAAAGCCTGCAGACTCCTGTCCGGTGCAGGCCGTACTACGCAAACATGCACCCTCTACTCCCTTACCCAGATCCTCAACTTTGACGAGAGGCTCCAGTATCTGGCTTGCCTCATGGTCAAAAAATCCCTCCTGGGTCTAACACCTCCTGGTGTCATAGCATCCCTAAATACCAAAGCACCCACAGTAAACACCCGCAGCGCTAACACTGCCTCTATGATAGTCCCTAGGGTCAGACGACCCTGGCACAGAGATCTTTTTTGGTCAGAGCCCCTACCTTTTACAACGCCCTCCCTCCATCAGTCACCAGCCTCCCCAAGCTGGGTTCCTTCAAACCGACCCTCAGGAGCCTCCTCCTTGCCTCCCGCTCCTGCACCTGCCCATAACTGAGCTATTTACTGCCTCCCAGCCTGTGACTAAGCCACAGCATGCTGTCAGTCTTTTGTAACTACATGTTTGATATGCTTTGACAAAGTTTAAATTCTCAGACGGCATTGTTACCTTTGACAATAACTAGTTCCTATGTTACAGGGAACCTGCTTAGCTAACAACATGTATAGGCCACATCTCTGTAATACTCTACTGTATTGTATCTATGTAACTGTGCTTTTCCACTCTCTGTACCCTGCCTTAATTGTTGTATCCAGTGATCTATGCTTTTATTTCTTGATGTGGAGCCTTTGGAAATGAGTCTATGACTCAAAGGTTTGTAATTCTGATACCTTCAGTAAATAAATATATAAAAAATATTGCTGGCTCCCTGGTGCCGAGCTATAGGGAAATGCTTGCCATACTGATGACCCGGGTTTGTGTCTGTACCCAGGACGACAGGAGCAGAGAACGGCGGGGAGGGTTAGGAGCGTTCATTGGATGTTCTCCTCCCTGGTGGGGAGGGAGCAAGTCTGCACCACTTTATGAATGGCTCATGGTGGCTCGTAGTGGCAGTGCACTTTTCGGCATGGGTGACCACACGCTGCAAGTGCATCTCTCCAGGTCACCGCCATCTGTGTGTGGCCGCAATATGGGAAGTGGGGAGGGGGTTTGAGGGAGAAAATGAAAAAAATGCCCGTTTGGCCAACCAGATGACGGTCGCTAAGTCCCCTCACACCACGCAGCCTGGGCGAGTGCCTCTAACACTGATCCCCTGTCGTGTGTGCCCAATGTAGCTGACTCTCAAATCTCCCCTCCTGTGGACCCCTGGTAATGGGATGCATCAGACAGCCGGGGCATGGCACATGGAGGGATGGTGGGAATGGCAGAGTGGGATGGCTTGGTGGGCGAAGGAGTCCCTAGGCAAGGCCTGAAGGAGTAGCTGATTGGTGGGGTATGGGGAGCATAAAGAAATAAAGCAAAAATATAAATAAAAGCCAGCCCGATGGCACTGAGGGTTGAGGCGCTGGACGCCACACCACGCACCACACCGGCGACCCGGGTTTGGGAACTACCTCTGGTCGCTGGGGGTCAGCCGGGGGGTGGAGAAGGATTGAGCATCCCTGGGATTGCTCTCCTTCTCTGGGGATGGTGGGGCAGGTACACCGCTGCTCTCCTGGCGGTGGCTGGGAGGCACTGCAGCGGCAGGTCGACATTGGGGCTGGGACGAGTGGTGTCAGACGTGTGATGCATGGGAGCACACACAACAGTGTCATAGACACCATTGCACACTCGTGCCAAGGGAGTAAGGGGAATCTACATGTAAAAAGACCTCATGCGCTATGTGATAGATGGCCCAGCAGTGCCATGCCACTCCAATTCTGGACACTCCCCCTGAATCATGACCCCCAGCTTCCGCGGTTTTGGGGTAGGTACCCACCGTGATGCAGCCGATGTATGGAATGGAGGAGGGGGTAGAGTGTGGGGACTTGGAGTGGCATGGGGCTGTGTGGCCTGACAGATTGGGGGGAACCATAGGTACCACCACCCCCAGCCGTGGAGGAAAAAATAGAATGTAAAAAAATATATATGTATATATATATATATATATATATATATATATATATATATATATATATATATGTGTGTGTGTGTGTGTATATATATATATATATAAATATTAGCATACACATCAAATCTACTTTTCAAAGTACTTCCAATGCTGCACATCAGAAGTTTTCCTTTTATTTTCTCAGTCCTAACCCTTACTAGGTCTTCAGTGGTACTGTATTTCTAAGCCAGACATCGTGGCTATATGTTTTTCTTGAGAAAAAACTAAAACATATATAAAATACTCATATTTTGGTGAAACTAGAAAATTTTACCACCAAAAAAAAATAAAAGATAACTGGGATCTTTTATTGTGAAAAAAAGTTAAGGTCACATTTTTGCCCCATTTTGCTGCACTACTGCTTCAAACATACATGATACCAGAATGGAGGATATCACCTGGCTATGCTTCAACAAGAAATCTCAAAACCTGCTTTTTTGTTGCAGGCTCCACTTTACTGGGCTATTAGTCTGTTTACATCAAAAGACATTTTCTGCTGTCACCACTAGAAGGCTTCTTAGACTGTTTGTTTATTGATGGTAGGCGTAGATGCTCCAGACTTACAGTACCTGCTCAGCATTATTGTAGGCAGTGTCGAGATGTTTATTAGGAGTTGGTTAGGCAGTGTCGTGACTGAAATTCATACTGCCAGTAGCACAGGCAAGGCAGTCCTCCCAGAAGAAAAACAAAGGTGATAAAAAAATGAGATATTTTAGGATGACTATTGCTGAGCTTTGTGGGGGGGCTACATGCAGCAAGATGGTTAAGTGTAATTCATCCATAGAAAAAAGAGAAATTGCTGCATTATTTCTTAATTGAAAAATATCACTGCACAAATATGTACATATTATCTTGCATACCAACAGCCACTTTCCCAACCACATCTGTTATAATTTGACTCGGTGATGAGTGTAATAAAATATATATTTGTACAGCACGTGGATAGGGCAGGTTGGTGCTGGCATTTTGATTTAGTTCAATATGATTTGCTTTTGACTAGGTTAAGGGCCATAGGGATTAAGGGCCAAATATTAAAATGGCTTGAGTCATATTTGACAAATAGATATCTATGTGTTCAATGTGGTACAATGATGTCGGCCCCTGGGAAACTAGAGAGGGTATTCCCAGGGCTCTATTTTGGGCCCATTATTATTTAATATTTATGTTAATAATTTGGTTCATGAAATTAAACATAGTGAGGTGAGACTGTCATGAGCGACACTGTTTTAGTGGCGTCTGCTGACAGTCTCACAGGTATGATGGATTCGCTAAAGCGATTTGTTACAAATGCAAAAATGGTTCAGTAAATCTGGTCTTCTTTTGAATACTAAAAAAACACAAACTATGTTGTTTTCGATTGGTTCATATAGAGCAAAAGAGCCCAAACCACAATTACATTTACAAGATGGTACAAAGATTGAAAATGTATTAACATACAGATACTTAGGGTTTCAAGTAGATGTTAGAATGACATATGTAAATCATATATCAGTTCAGGTAAAGAAAGTGAATAAAAAAATTAGGGGCCCTTAGAAGAGTTTTACTTTTGGTGGCAAAGGAGCGATTGGCAAAACAGATGCTGTTACCCATATTGGAGTATGGTTCTATAATTTACATGAATTCGACTAAAACTGCTTTAAATTTGGTTAATCAAATATATTATAGGATAGGTAAATTTGCTTCCGGAAGTATTAAAAATGAGCATCATTGTATAATTTATAACAAGTTAAATTGGCTTCAACCTGAAGCAAAAAGAAACTATCTCTGGCTTATTATATGTCATAAGATAATTCACAAAAAGTATAACCATCCTTTGTATAAGCAATTAAAAAGAAAGATAAATAACGAATCATATATAAAGACTAGGAATCCATTAAGCAATATCCCAATGTATAGAAGCTTTAATAGACATGGGGACAGTATGCTCCAGAATAGAGTAGCATTAAGTTGGAATGGTTTGACTGAATCACAGAAAACAAATTTAGATTTTTAAATTTAAAATGAATTGTTTAATAGTTTGTATTTTTATGTATGTGTTTAAATAATGTATGTATGTAGAGTGCGATTATGTTTGTTTGTATTAGTTTTGTTTGTATTGGTTATGTTAAATGTCAATTGTTAATTGGTAATTGTATTAGAATCTACATGCAGGACTTTGTTGTAAATGGGACTTTGTCCTAACAAATGAATTTCCTGTGAAAAAATAAACTTTTAATCAATCAATCATTTTGTAATGCAGACTATCAATAAGTGACATATAACTGCCATCTGCCACAAATAACAGAGCCAGACAGAACGTTAAAAGATCACAAAACTCCAGTGAATACAAATGTATGATTAGAACAACTGAGCTATAAGAAGGGAGAATTGTGGACAGGAAAACTGCTGTAACGTGACTCCCATCTTCATCCTGTGGCGTGGCTGCCACAGTATCATGCTGTTACAACAGATGCCATGCTCACGCTAGAAGGAAAAGCACCTGCAGCCCTGATAGCACTCAGGGTTCAGAGCACCTATACAAACTGTATTTAGTAGTAGATCTATTCTTGCTGACTTTGCTAGGACTCACTAACTGAAGCACAGCTAAGTCAGGCCCCCAAACTGAGTCTGAGTCATGTACAATCTCCCTTTTTACTGACATACCTTTTACTTGTAATATGATTTTTAACATTTTGTCACATATTTTTAAGAGATTTTCTTATGTTGAACAAAATATTTTCTGCTTTTTTAACTTACAGTAGTTATAACTTTGTTTTTTTTTTATTTAATTTTATCTGTAACCCCCCTACAAATGGGGGTTCCCAAAAAGTCTTCCTTCAGCTGGCCTAAATGCTCACTGCCAGGCTGGTGTTCCGTGTTTTAGCAGTTTAAATGTATTGCAAGAGAGTGCCTGTATAGCCTCTTTGTACTGTCTCTTTAAGAGCTGCCTGGATTGCAGTTATAATTAATCTGGGAGTGGGCTGAATGTTTCTATGCTCGAGCCCCATCTGTACTGCCAGATAATTGCTCCGTTCTGCCATTGCTATTTGTGCAGAGGGAGCTCTGTTGTAAGATGTGCTTATTTGCTGAATATCTATTAGAGTGATAATAATATTGCAGTTTGTTCTAACCTGTTTTCTTTGCAGCAAGGACTGTTCTGTTCATCTCCACCAACTTGGCCCGGGACTGTCAGAATGGGCCAATCAGTACTGTTGGGACTCTAAAATGGAGCCTGCCTACAGGGACTTGGTGGGGTCAAAACTTCTTAAGAATTGTAGTTTTTGCATATTGGCACCTAAATGAACCTGAAGGGGGAGCCCTTGTTGTGACTGACAGACAGATCAGCCAACCAAACGTTTTGGATCTTGGGGAAATTCCCAGACTGCTTGTAGTTTTCAGTTAGTTCTGAGTTGAAAAGTAAAATGAGCAACAGCTCAAGTGATTTGGGCAGCAGTTCTGTGTAGTTTTGCGTGGGAGAACTGTGAAAGGGCTGAGTTTTGGCCTGCCTGTCTGCCTGCTGTCCCTGAGAGGTAAAATAGAGTTTATTCGGACTGAATCCGAGTTGTGAGGACTATTTAAGCCACTGAATTGTGACCAGGCTCAACCTGAAGAAGACCGAAGATTTGCCCAGTGCGATCAGCCTGTCAGGATTTCCAGCTACCCCTAAACTCCCGATGTGTGCAGAGACTTTGCAATTGTGACCAGCGAGCGGTTTGCCTGGTACAGTAGAATCTCTTAGATGTAAATGTGCTATGTGCTGATAGTGGGTCATGATTTGGTTCCCCACTGTGTGATTTGTGTTCTGCTTGCTGGAGGCTGCATCCAGCAGAAACAGACTGAATCCGTGTTCATCTCCATTTGGCCTGGGCTTTGCCACACTGGCCCAGCCAGACTACCCACTGCACAGAGAAAGTCATCAACAAGAGACCTGCCTGGGAATCAGCCCCCTGCTCCACGCTTGAACAGGAATGATGCCTCGGCGATTCGTGTGGGCCTGCTTCTCCTGGCACTCCAGATCAAGCACCTGCAGTCTCGATTTTTGTCCAGCCTATGTCCAGTCTTGGGTATCATGAGTAATCATCAAGGTAGCTCCCTGCAACAACAGCTTAATCTAAGTGTGTCATCTGATTGTCTTGTTTCTTTTCTTTCGTGAACTGAGCCCTCCGGCTCCGGACTACAAATAGTGTGTATTGTGCATGTTGTTTCCTTCCACCACAGGGCCCCAATCCAGCTGTGATGCCGGCCTACCCAGGGCAACGGTCCTGGCTAGCCCATCGCTTTTTACCTGGGTACCCAGAAGTGTGACTGTGTGGAGACTTAAAGCGCATGCATAACTGTTTGATTGATATAGCCTTTAAGCTAATTAACCTGATTTCGCCCTTCCCTTGTTCAAGCCCCATGAATAAATCAGATCTAACTTTTTCTGCATTTAATCTGACTGTGGTTCCAGTTTGTTCTCAAAGTACTGTACTGTTGTTATTTGCTGTGCATAACCTTGTTTTACGGGGGGGGGGCCCCAGGGTTGAGCTAGAGGAACCTGCCTTGGTGGTAAGTGCAAACAGTGTGGGTAATTGCCTGGTGTACAACGGGTATTGTGAAAGTGATTATTGTGTATTGTTCCAGCCACTAGAAGGGAAAGAGGGGGTTACAGTGTCCCAGAAGGCTGTGCCCAGGTTAGCTTGACCACTACCCACCCCGACCACCGGGTGGAGGCACCCATTTCAGAACTCAGGCTCCTTAACCTGCAACTAGCCATGCAGGCAGGGGTAGTAGCCCTTGGGATAGCGCCACCTAAGGGTTACATCTTGGAGGCACCGCTGGGATTTTGTGCCTTCTAGTGGCCAAAAATGATGAGTTATTGTTAAAGATTAATGGCTACCCCAGTAGAAATGGCTGTGCACCAGTTGGTGGGGTGTATACTGGGCATGAGATCGACCCCCAGAATGCTCTGCTTATACTGGATATTCCCCTGGGTACCAGTAACGACACTATAGAGGGAGCACTCCCCAAAGTCAAATGTTTAAAAAACCCTGTGGTTGTGGGTCGACGGGCTGATTTGATCGCCCAAACTTTCATAGCCTTGGTAGAGTGTAGTGACCTCGTGGACAGCTCTAAAGTGCCACAGACTGTTGCCTCAGAAGGGGTCCTAGCCACCTGGAGAATGATAACAAAAGACAGTAAAGACCCTGGGGAGGATGAAGTCCCACCATTATCTGAGACTTTTGAGGAGAAATTTGCCAAGTTGTTGCTGGAGGAAGGGAAAACCGTAGAGGACTTTAAGAAACTATTCCTGCCACCTGGGGATGTTCCTTTCCCAACACCTCCTCTCACTCCAGCACCTGTTACTGCCCCGCCTTCTGTGCCCATGCCAGTGCTGGCCCCTATATCTGTACCCTCCATTAGTCACAGCTCGTATCACCGGCTGAGGATGTTTTCAGGCACCCTCCTCACACCCCCTTGGGGAGGACAATTGGGAGACTGAGATAGATTATGTTGCCCCTCAAATCCAAGAATGGCAATGCCCGGAGCCAGAGAAGAGGAGAAGTGTGGTTGAAAGCCTCAGAGGACCCGCCCAACTTACTATCCACGCTACACAGGCTAGTAATCCAGAAGCAACTGCTCAAGATTTTTTGAATGCATTGGAAAATGTGTATGGGAGTCCCGATTTGGATAAGGACCTGTGGGGTAGGGTCAAAAACACTCAGCAATACCCAGGGGAGCCCTTATTCGTGTATGTGCCTCGACTCAAAGTGGTGCTACAGAAATTCTTAAAGAAAGGTGGCATGGCCCCAGCTAAGTTAGATAGGAATAGGTTAGACCAACTTCTCAAGTCAGCCCCATTCTCTGAATCATTGCTGCTCCAACTACACCTTGCTGCTCGGTTGAATGTGCCTCCTACCTAAGACGGACTGATGAAGGAAATCTGGAGGATTGAGAGGAGGCAATCACATGGGTGGGCCTCCTGTATCTTCTGCCCAGATGACCAAGGATGCACGTGAGTGATGCTCAGGGGTGAAATACAGTGCCAGTTGAACATTGGGAAGCTAGCAAGGACACTCCGCCCCGGGGTGAGATACTGCGAGAGGTCCGAGAAATGAGGGCTACCATTTCCCTACAAGCCCATTCCAGAGATACAATAGACCCAAACCCTTCTCAGAGCATGTTCACTATGGGGGTTGGGGTGCACTCCCAGGCATTCCCTGTTGACATCAGCTCAAAGATTGATGAATTGACTATGGAAGTGAGGGAATTACTGAGGCGTCTCCCCATTCTCACCACACACCAGACAGAGGTTGAATCACGATTTCTGTTGGTGGCACCCCTGTCTCAGCCCCCAATGTGATGCCTTGGCCATGCCAGACTCTAGAAAGCATACTCTGTCATAATTGTGGGAAGAAGGGGCATATGAAGAAAGAATTCCAGTCCCCAAAAGACTTAGATAAGGTTGTATACAGACTTCAAGGGGAGCTCCGGAAAGTGAAACCATGGCCGAGGGGTACTGGAAACAACCGCAGTGCAGGCTCATGAAATCCCAACTCCAACTTCTTTGTGGCTAAGTCGTGTGTACCGGCCCCTGCTACTGTCCCTCCAGCCTGGTCCAAGATAGTGGGCCCTTCAATGGAGACTAATGTGGCTGTGAATGGTATTCCCACTCGGGCTGTGCTTGACAGTGGGTCACAAGTGACCATTGAGTTTCAGGACTGGTATGACAAACACTTATCTGATGTGCCCTTACAATCCCTGGAAGGCCTACATGTGTGGGGGCTGAGCGACAAGTCTTATCCATATCAAGGATATGCCCACATCTGGTTGTCTTTTCCTGCAACTGTCACTGGTGTAGAGAATCAAGTAGAGACACTGGCCCTAGTGTGTCCCCCCACCGAACTGTGTGATGGGGTTCTCCTGTTAACTGGAACAAATGCTCACATGTTTGGGAGACTAGCCCAACTCTGCCATGAGCAACAAGGGCAGCTGACTGGACAGGTTTGAAGAATTCCAGCCTTAGTAAAAAGGGCTTATGACTGGCAACAGAGACCCAATGAAGTGAACCCAGATGAACCAGTGGGGCTAGTTTGGAAAAAGGAACCTGACTTCTTGGTATTGGCCCCCAATGCCCAGTGCATACTCCATGGAGAAGTCTGCCTAAAGAGAAACGTAAAGAACAAAATATTAATGTTGGATGCACCAGGAGATGAAAAATTGCCAGAGGGATTATTGGTCAAACCCAGCATATTGTCTGCTCGTGCCCATGCCTGTGCATGACGAGTGATGGTCCAGATTCAGAATGTGTCAGATCGGGAGATTCGGGTGAACAGAGGGTGCACCCTAGCTACAGTGCACTGCGCCGACACTGCCATATTGCTCAGCAACAAGTGCTCTGGTAAGAAGGAGAGAGTGACCCTGGACTTATCTGACTTTGGTGACTCCCCGTTGCCAGCTGAATGGAAGGCTAGAATTAGCAAGAAGCTTGCTCAGACGGACCAAGTGTTTTCATTAAAAGAATGGTAAGTGGGGTGTGTCCAGACTGCAGAGCATCACATACGCCTGCATTATGACCGCCCATTTCGAGAGAGATCCTGACGTCTCACCCCAGCAGACATAGATGATGTGAGGGGACACCGGCAGGAAATGCTCACTGCTGGTATGATACAAGAATCAAGGAGCCCATGTGCCTCTCCCATTGTGGTTGTGCTTAAGAAGAATGGGTCAGTAAGGATCTGTGTTGATTATCGAACTCTGAACCGGTGGACCATCTCCGATCAATACACCATGCCCCGTATACAAGATGCCCTGGATTGTTTGAATGGGAGCAAATGGTTTTTGGCATTGGATCTTCGCAGCGGATACTACCAGATCATGATGGCCCCGGAGGACCATGAGAAAACAGCCTTCATCTGTCCTTTGGGGTTCTACGAATTCCTGAAAATGCTACAGGGTATTTCAGGCACCCCAGCCACCTTCTAGCGACTGATGGAACATGCGGTGGGAGATATGAACTTGCTGGAATGTCTAGCGTACCTAGACGATTTCATTGTGTTTGGGCGCACATTAAAGGAGCATGAGACCAGACTGTTTAAAGTCCTAGACCAATTGGAAGACTTCGGTCTCAAGCTGTCCATTGACAAGTGCCAGTGTTTTCAAACCTCCGTGAAGTATGTAGGGCACATAGTATCTGCAGAAGGCATAGAGACTGATCCCAGTAAGGTTGAATCACTGACTACTTGGCCCCAGCTCCATAATTTGAAAGAACTACACCATTTCCTGGAGTTCTGTGGCTATTACCGCGGGTTCATAAAAGACTATTCAAACGTGATACGTCCACTCTTGAATCTTACCCAGGGTTACCCTCCTACCAACAATAAATATAAAAAAGGGCCGTCAAAGAACCAGAGAAAGTGTACTTCTGCACAGGTGAACTTTTTGGGCCCCACTGGACACCCGAATGTGAAGCAGCCTTTCACAAAGTCATATGCCAGCTCACCCACACCCCCATCCTCGCCTATGCTGACCCCACCAAGCCCTATGTGCTGCATATGGACGCCAGTCTACAGGATCTAGGAGCTGTGCTGTATCAAGCCCATGAGGATGGTTTGAGACCATTGGCCTTTGCCAGTAGGAGCTTTACCCTGTCAGAGTGAAACTACCCTGTCCACAAGCTGGAGTTCCTTGCACTAATATGGGCCATCGTCAACCAGTTTCATGAATACCTCTGTAACCCCTAGGTGGTGCTATCCCAAGGGCTACTACCCCTGCCTGCTTAACTACTAACAGATTGAGGGGCATAGGTCAAATGACAGTGCCTCCACCCAGAGGTCAGGGTTTGCAGTAGTTAAACTAACTTGGTCACAGCCCTCTTGGACACTGTAACCCCCCTTTCTTCCCACTAGTGGCCCACACAGTGCATCAGAAATATCTTCACAATATACACTTACCCCCAGGACTGGCTGTGTCGACTGGACTCTGGGGACCCCCTGTAAAACAAGATGATACAGTACAAAAGCCACATTACAATACTTTAATATAAACGAATACCTCAGTCAGGGTAACTTTGCTGAAACAAACAGATCTGATTTATTTAGGGAGCTGTAACAAGGAAGGGGGAAATCAGGTTAATTAGGTTAAACACATTAATAATCCACAGTACTGTCGCTTATTCAGAGTCCCAAGTTGTCACTTTCACTGGGTACCCAGGATGGGGGGGGGGGCTAGCCAGGATTGGTGCAGCTGGTTGGGGCCCTGTGATGGAAAAACACTTGCACAATACCCAATTGTAATCCGGAGCCGGAGGGCTCAGTTCGTGAAGAAATGAAAAAAGCAACAATTAGATGACATACTTGCAATTTGACAAACAGATGGCAGGGAGCTACCCTGCTTTGTACTCACAACTCAGTGTTGGGAACTGGATGGAAGGCAGATTGTCCTGGATTGCCAGGAGGAGCAGACCATGTGGACAAGGTCCTTGTGACTGGACCCCACTGCAGTTTAGAGCAAATGGATGTAGTCTGGATTAAGCTGGGGTTTACTCCCAGCTTCATGCATTCTATTCACTGTACAGGGGATTTGAAACACGATTCCCCACAAGCACTACACACATTTATATGTAAAAGGAAAGTACTATACCAGGCAGGCTGCTTCTCGATCCTGATCGTAATTACTGCACAATACCCAGGAGAACACACAGCAGATTCAGTTCCTGACAGACCGAGCGCGATTCAGCAATTTCTCAGTCTTCTACAGGGGAGCCTGGTTTCTGCTCTTCAGATCTCCTTGATTCTTTTCACAGGTCGGATTCAGTCAAACAGGTGCTTGCACAAGCTGCAGACCGAAACTTAGGGCCTTACACGCGATTCCCACGCTAAAACTACACACCAAAGAAGCACACAGCTCCCTGTCTCTTCACAGCCCAAACTGATCTGATCTTTCCAGTAGACAGAGCCGGGCATTTCCTTTGAATTCCTCCCAGTTCAGTTGGCTGGTTTGGCTGTCACTCACAGTAAACTCCCCCTGTTGGTGGAAAAAAGGCACCAAATTCAAAACTACTTTTCCCAGAGTCACTGCCCTTACAATCCCCTTACAGCAGGCTCCAGAGGATAGTCCAAGTTCTGATTCATCCAGAGCAGGCTCCATTTTAAAGGATCCCCACCATGATTGGTCCAATTCAGCAGTTCAGAACCAACATGAGGGAGCTACTCTGCACTGTCTTTGCTACAAGAAAGCAGGTTAAATCAAACTGCATTTTCATTATTGCTCTAACAGATTACAAGGAAACAATTACATCTTTGAAGAATGAGCCTTCAGCCCACTTAGTGATGGCAGAAACGGAGTGATTTGGCAGTAGCTCAAGCGGGACTCAAGCAGGAAAACACACAGTCCCCCCATACAAACTAATTATGTCTGGAAGCAGACAGCTGTTAAAGAGACAGTACCAGAGGCTCTAAAAGCACTCACAGATAAACGGCTTAAACGCCAAACACCATTCAGGCTTGGAGCATTCAAGCAAGCTCCTGGAAGACTTTTTGGGAACCCCCATTTGCAGGGGGGGTTACACCTCTATGGGGCAAAGATATTGGTGAAGACCGCTAATAATCCATTAATCTATGTACAGACTTCAGCTAAGTTAGATGCCACTGGGCACCGGTGGCTTTCCGCCGTATCAACCTATGATTATGCTGTTGAATACAGGCCAGGACTGAACCATATTGATGCTGACGCCTTGTCACGAAGGCCAGTTTCCAAGAGCGATTGGGTCCAGCTGTCTGAACCTGACATCCGAGCCTTATGCCAAAAATGTGACTGAGATGAACAAATGTCTGCGGACACAATGGACTGTTTAGTAGATTGCTTGGGCCCTCCTGATACCTGCACACCGGCTGCCTACTGTCACTTTTCTGCTCTAGATATTAGTGCACTACCTCAGTTTGACAATGACAGCATTCAGTGGGCTTAATCCCAAGATCCTATGGATTCAGCCTGCACTTCATGCCCTGCGTGCAGGAAAGATGTGTCCAAATTGCGTTCCCCTGACTTGTGAACTGCTCCATTGTTTAAAGAAGGCCCCAGGTTGAAGCTACTCAATCAGTTGTTGTACAGAGAGATAATGGATCATGGCAGTCAAGTAGACAGGCAGCAATTGGTCCTGCCCATGGCCTTTAAAGATTTGGTACTGAGGTCCCTCCACAATCACATGGGGCACCTTGGTATTGACAGAACTCTTGACTTGGTACGTTCTCGATTCTACTAGCCCAAGATGGGGACCGATATTGAGCACCATATAAAGACCTACAGTCATTGCCTGCAAAGGGAAGCCCTGCCTCAGAACTGACCCCTCTTGTCAGTATTACTACCAGCACCCCCATGGGACTAGTCTGCATAGACTTATTGTGTTTAGAACATGATCAGCGGAATATTGGCAGTGTGTTAGTGGTTACAGATTATTTCACTGGGTATGCGCAAACTTTTCCAACTAAAGATCAAAAGGCCTCTACAGTGGACAAGATGCTAGTGGAAAATGTATTTGTTCTGTTTATCTCCACCAACTTGGCCCGGTACTGTCAGAAAGGGCCAGTCAGTACTGTTGGCACTCTAAAATGGAGCCCGCCTACAGGGGCTTGGTGGGGTCAAAACTTGTAGGAACTGTAGTTTTTGCATATTGGCACCTAAATGAACCTGAAGGGGGTGCCCTTGTTGTGACTGACAGACCAATAAGCCCACCAAACCTTTTGGATCTTGGGAAATTCTCAGAATGCTTGCAGTTTTCAGTTAGTTCTGAGTTGGGAAGTGAAATGAGTAACAGCTCAAGTGATTTGGGCAGCAGTTCTGTGTAGTTTTGCGTGGGAGAACTGTGAAAGGGCTGAGTTTTGGCCTGCCTGTCTGCCTGCTGTCCCAGAAAGGAAAAATAGAGTTTATTCGGACTGAATCCGAGTTGTTAGGACTATTTAAGCCACTGAATTGTGACCAGGCTCAACCTGAAGAAGACCGAAGATTTGCTGAATGCAATCAGCCTGTCAGGATTTCCAGCTACCCCTAAACTCCCGAAGTGTGCAGAGACTTTGCGATTGTGATCGGCGAGCGGTTTGCCTGGTACAGTAGAATCTCTTACATGTAAATGTGCTATGTGCTGATAGTGGGTCGTGATTTGGTTCCCCACTGTGTGAATTGTGTTCTGCTTGCTGGAGGCTGCATCCAGCAGAAATGGACTGAATCCCTGTTCATCTCCATTTGGCCTGGGCCTTGCCACACTGGCCCAGCCAGACTACCCGCTGCACAGAGAAAGTCATCAACAAGAAACCTGCCTGGGGATTAGCCCCCTGCTCCACGCTTGAACAGGAATGACGCCTCGGCGATTCATGTGGGCCTGCTTCTCCTGGCACTCCAGATCAAGCACCTGCAGTCTCGATTTTTGTCCAGCCTGTGTCCAGTCTTGGGTATCGTGAGTAATCATCAGGGTAGCTCTCTGCAACAACAGCTTAATCTAAGTGTGTCATCTGATTGTCTTGTTGTTTCTTTTCTTTCATGAACTGAGCCCTCTGGCACCAGGCTACAAATCGTGTGTATTGTGCATGTTGTTTCCTTCTGCCACAGGGCCCCAAACCAGCTGTGACGCCAGCCTACCTAGGGCAACGGTCCTGGCTAGCCCATCGCTGTTTACCTGGATACCCAGAAGTGTGACTGTGTGGGGACTTAAAGCGAATGCATAACTGTTTGATTGATATAGCCTTTAAGCTAATTACCCTGATTTCGCCCTTCCCTTTTTCAAGCCCCCTGAATAAATCAGACCTAATTTTTTCTGCATTTAATCTGACTGTGGTTCCAGTTTGTGCTCAAAGTACTGTTGCTATTTGCTGTGCATAACCTTGTTTTACAGGGGGTCCCCAGGGTCGAGCTAGAAGAACCTGCCTTTGTGGTAAGTGCAAACAGTGTGGGTAATTGCCTGGTGTACAAGGGGTATTGTGAAAGTGATTATTGTGTATTGTTCTGGCCACTAGAAGGGAAAGAGGGGGGTTACAGTGTCCTGGAGGGCTGTGCCCAGGTTAGCTTGACCACCACCAACCCTGACCTCCTGGTGGAGGCACCCGTTTCAGAACTCAGGCCCCTTAACCTGCAACCAGCCATACAGGCAGGGGTAGTAGCCCTTGGGATAGCACCACCTAGGGGTTACATATCCACTGCTCATCTAACATGTCCTTCTCAGCTAGGAGCCTCCTACCCCATTGAAGAGCCTCTGGGTGGAGTCTTGCCATTTCAGTGCCATACAGGATACAGTCCCTGAAACCATCCAGAGGACCCAGGACCATTTAGAGAGGGGGAGGATTACTGTAAGACCTGCAGAGGTAGCCAGCCCAGTGAAGAAGCTTGTGGCAACCCAGGTTCGGGAATGAACAAGGGTTGCTCAGTGAGCAGGCAGGGTGAGGGAGAATTGAGCACCTGATGGCAGCTCTCCTTCTTTGGGGAGTGAGGACACCAGTTGCCCCTGCAGGGACTACCACCTGGCAGAGGCTGGGAGGCAGTGCAGCAAGAGTGCTTGGAAGCAAGAAGTAGGGGTGGAGTGTGATGTGCTGAGTGTGGTACACACATCCTGATGCTCCAGTCCAGGGGAAAAAACTTGAGGAAAATAATGCCTGGCTGCTCCCAGCTGGCACCCTGCAGGATCACGCATGACCGACATTGCTGGTACTCACTCAGTGATTCTACTTAGGTGTGTGTGCCCTCCGCCACCAACCACATTGTGGTGCGTAACCCTTCGAGTTATCTGGTGGCAGACAGATTGAGTGACAGGCTTAAGAAGTCACCCATAGCTGAAGGGAGGAATCCAGATTGGGACAGCCTAGTTAAAAGGAGGAAACTGCACACAGAAAAACAAGAAGTGAATGCGTTACTAGCTGTTAGTGGCCCATAAATGTGCTGATAGCCCTTATCTGTCTTTTGAATCTTTAACATACTGTGGAGCATCCAGGGGAAACAATGACACATGATTCTAATAAGTCATACACAATTGGGAGATCTTTTCCAAAAAGTTCACTGCACAGCCGCAGTCCGCTACATTGTGGTAGCATAGTAGTATGCACACAAAGTACCAAGAAATATATAAAAGCCAGTTTCTTACCCTTGGGTAATTTTGTTCGTCTGCAGTGCTTGAACAGGTCTCCAAAAAGATCTGTATAGCATGAGTTCAGTAAAATGGCACACAACTTTAGAAAAATCTCTAAATGCCCCATTCTTTTTTTATTGATAGATTTTGCAGTTAACGTACACAATTTATAGTACAAAGTGAAGTTCATCGTCCATTTCAAGGAGCTGATACATCATTGTACATACAATATACTGAATTGTTACACACTCATACATGGGTTTGTCAGCCAGGCACCTGCATTGTGGCTGTTAGACAGTCTCTGCACCATCCTATTCTCCTTGTGCAATTCACTCCCTGTCTCCCACCACATGCAGAAACAAACTACCCTCAAAGGCATACTCTTTGACTGCCCCCCATACTGGGTCAGTACAGGAATGCACTAAAAGGCTTCTGTTACTGCCTCCACATAAAGTACCATGATTTTCACCCAGACTTTACCTATACAAGGAGAAAGATGAAAGTTAGAATCCAAGTACATGTTTGTGTCAGTGGCATGTGGAGTCTATACATTGGCTGTCACACCAGGGAAAGACAGAACCATTTCTTTCACATTCCCCCCAGAACTACACTGGCCAAGCTGAATTTCCTGCCTTGCGACCCGTCAGGTCTGCCACCATTGATGACTCGGTGAGTTTCAGTCTTGTGGCAGGCTCAAAATGCTAGTATAAAAGAGCTGTACTACCCCTTGCAACTTGACCAAAGCAATTTCTCCGATGAAACTGCATGCAGTATTTCTCAGCATTCATCCCTGCCCTGTTTCACCACATCTCCTTACAACTTGTTGTTCCTCAGCCAGACGATTCTAAAATTATTTTGTTGATTTTCAAGTTTTAGAAAATATACAATGTCTTATGTTTATTCAAAAATCTGAGATGCTCCAACTTATAGAGTATATAACTCTCCCCCCATTTTCCAGCTGAAAAGGTCATATACTGGCTGTCTGTTACTGGGCTTATGATCCTAGCTAGCGCAATTGTAACCCCTTGGCAGCGCCATCCCCCAGTGTTACATCCCTGCCTACTACCCTGGACATAGGCTAAGGGGTTTGGGTTCGCTAGCTAATAACATTTTTTAAAACCTTTGCGTAGTGCCTCCACTCAGGGTGCTTTACGTGGGTGAGATGGTACTGGGTGTAGCCCCCTGAGCTGCCACACCACCCACGGTGACCAGTTACCTTCCCCAGACATGCCCCAAGACACAGCTCCCCACATTTCCACATTTTGAATTAAAGGCTCTCTCTAATAATATGCTCACATATGATTTCAAACAACAACAACAAGATATTTATTTTGGGGGTAATAAAGGAGCTAGGAAAGGGAAACAGGAGGAGTAGAGGATATCTTACCGTATTTACACATGTACAGATGTTATTTAGATTTTTGCTGGTAAACCCTCTAGCTGGGTGGCTACATATTGACAGGCAGATGTAAATCACATTTTACCATTCGACTTAAGACATCCAGAGCCCTGGCTATCTAGCTGCTGATAAATCAGATGTTAAACATAATTATTAATATTACCCACACTGGTTCCAGTCCCAGATACAGCAGAAACCCCACAATCTCATACCATACTGGTTAAACAGATACCACAGTCCAAGATGTTGCAGGCCTGATGGAGTTGCAGCTGGTCGAGGTGGCCGGCTATTAATTTGAGGGTGGGGGCAACTTGGAAACAGATTTTTGTAAAGCAGCAAATTACTATTTACATTCACAACAGGGATTGCCCTGCACTTTAGCAGACAAAGCAGGGATTGCCCTGCACTTGCAGACTTCTGAACATTCTAGAATAAACTATGTGAATCTTACATCCAGAACATTCAGCACAATACTTGAAAGTCCCATCCAATTCAATAAGAGTAATGCTTCTGTCAAGGATCCTTATTGCAGTTTAAACACGGTCACATCCAGTACTTTATATACCAAAAGGCATCCATCCAGAGTAAGCTGGCAACAACACTTTTATCAAGCATTCCATACTTTAGTCACAGACAGTCACATCCAGTACATTCTGTATACCAAGAACATTATTCACAAGCGGAGTCCTATCCAGCACGTCTAGCCATTTAACATGTATATCAAGCGCTCTTAGACGAAATTCTGTGCAGACACAGGTACATTCTCTTTAAGGTATCTTAGACATTAATATGCTCTAGGGTCTCCTGTCTCATGAAGTGGCAAGTGCGTCTTGGCAGACAGCTCCACAATGGCAGGACTCTAACCCATAGCTACACATTTATATGATTCACTAAGCCCAGCATCTTGCTGCACCTGCAACTTAGCCATTTGGGCCACAGATAAGATGCACCCATTACTTGAACTAGGCACTCTCTTATGGGGTTAGTAGGCCAGACTGATGACTTCAATACTTCACACTTAACAGCACACATTTCTTAATGGGGCATGAAGCCCCCAAGATTACTTGCTTAGCTTCTCCCTCGTACCTGGGGGTACGAGGGCACTCACTCAGGTCCTCCACAGGTCTCATCCACAATCGAAGGCATCCTGAAGACTTCTTCAGCTCTCTCACCGCTGAGGTACTTGGTCAGCGCTCTCACCACTGCATGATGTCATCTGGTCTGGTCAGCACTCTCACCGCTGCTGGACATCTGATTCTTAGGTCCACATCTTTCCCCGACGTGGGAGGGAAGGCTAGCCTCTGGAGGACAGTATTGGCAACTCCAGACTAGCTGTTGCAGAAAGTACAATTGCTGTAACTAGTTAACTTTTAACTGAAGAAAATAGCAAATGCCCCCTGAAGACTGAAAGGGCTTGAATTAAGTGGCCCAGGCCTGATGGCATGGCTGGAGCCTAAGCCCCTACCCCATTGGGGGCTCCCACCAGACTGGAGCCTGCCCTGCTTCTCTCTCAGCTCTGCATCTCTGAATGAATCTCCAGACAAACTGGCAACATTGTCTCTTTATAGAGCTCCTAGCTCGACTCCTGATTGGTAGCAGGAATGGGGTGACATGTCTCCAAGTTGCTGAAGGACCTGTCAATCAGAACACTCGAGGCACAATTGGGTTGTGGAATTTGCACCTAAAATAATGTCCCTGTAACCCCCATAAGTACTTGGATGCTTACTCATGAGATGCAGTGAATGTCCCACAAGTCCTGGCTATCTATTGCTGCAATTCCAATTGGCTGTACTGCTGGCAATGGCTGCTTAACCCACTGTCCCTTATAGCAGATTAGATACAGTCCTGAATAATGTCCTGGTGCAGCCAGAAAGAAGTAATCATTTGCCTCAAATGCCCCACAGTTCTGTAGCTTAAAGGCTGTACTTGCAGTCGCTGCACAGATAAAAAACATGGCTCTTTTACTTTTCCTGTCGCTACTGCACTTATGCAAGCTCCCCTTGCAGCAACTGACAGGCTGACGCACAGAGTCCCAGATACTGGAATTGCCAGGGAAACAGTACTCATTTTAACTTTAAACACTTTTACCCACATACACAGTATTTTCCCAACAAGCAGCAACAGTTCCATTATTTAAAACATTTTAATTCTTTACTTTTTGGCTGGAGCTGAACATAGCTACCCTGGAGGCAGCCAGATACACTGTTATGCATTATTCAGATGACCGGGGCCCTGCACAGGCATACTCAAATGCGCCCCGGTCAGAACTCCTTTAATTCCCATCTGAGCAGTCCCCCAGCAGGCTGTCTGTAGTCACCGTGTCCCAAATAGGTGGAAGGGATCCCGGGACCCACGGTACAGTCCCCAAGGCGACCACAAAACAAGCAGCTCCACATCAAAGGCACTTTGCGCGCCAACGTGACTCCCGCTGTCCTGGAGGCAGCGCTTTTGCAACGGGAGCCTGCGGTCAGCAGTTTAAGCCCCGAGGGGCTGGATTTTCATTTGACTGCAAGCTGGGGCACACACGAGGGCAAACAGGACCTGGGAAGCCAGAAAAATTAGAAGCCAAGTCAGGAGAAGCCCGAGAGACAACAGGAGAAGGACAGAACAAAACAGGCTAAGGTAAACCCAGACTGGCATTTCTAGGAACCCCATTCTGCAAGGGGGTTACACAATGATTTGGCATCTGCTGTGCAAATCCTACTGCATACTTTTCCCTTCCCCTTTGCCATATTTCAGTAAACTCTTACTAGTGGAAGGAGTGGGCTGCTGTTGTTGTCCTCACTTGCAGCCCTCGTTCCCCATACACCTGTCCTTCTAGCACTTTTTCTAAGGTAGAAATAGAGAGGTTTGATGACTTAGGAACATAGGAATGTGATGGCATAAAAGGACCGACAGGCCCACCTAGTCCACCCAGAGTGCCCAGAATTCTACTAGGCTTTTGCTGTAGTCCTCCCCCTCCCCGCCCCAGCAACCCCTTGTGTTTATCCCAGGCCCTTTTGAACTACCCCCACAATCTTCTCCCCCACCATCTCCCTTGGCAACCCATTCCAGTTGTCCACCACCATCTCAGTGAAAAAATACTTCCTGAAGTTACCCCTAAATCTTCCCCCCCATCTGATATTCATGACCTCTCACCCTAGGCCTCTCCTTCAATTGGAAAAAGGTTCTCCACAGGCACCTTATTGATACCCCTGAAGTATTTAAAAGTCTCAATCATGTCTCCCCCTCCATCCGATGCTCCAGAGAGAGAGAGAGAGAACATGCCAAGGTCCGTTAGTATTCTCTCGTATGGTAGGGCTCTGACCTTCTCACTATCCTTGTCGCCCTCCTCTGAACTTGCTCCACCTTCGCTACATCCCTCCCGAGGTAGGGCCTCCAGAACTGGACCCCATACTCCAGGTGTGGCCTGACCAGCTGTGTGTATAGAGGTGCTATGACCTCTCTCTCTTCCTACTGGAGAACCCTCTCCCTATGCAACCCAACATTTTGCTTGCTCTTGCCACTACCACTCCACACTGCTTACCCATCTTCAGATCTTGTGAAATGATGATGCCTAAGTCCCTCTCTTCATCAGTTACCTGGAGGGATCTACCTCCCAGCGAATACTCCATTCTCCCATTTATTTTGCCCAAATGCATGATCTTACATTTAGCCATATTAAATGACAATTGCCACTCTTTGGACCATTCTTTCAGCCTTTCCAGATCCCTGCACATCCCACACCCTCTGACATGTCCACTCTATTACAGACCTTTGCATCAGCTGCAAAGAGACTCATCCTCCCTTCCAGACCCACTGCTATACCCCTATAAAGATATTAAATGGAAGAGGCCTTAGCACCGACCCTTGGGGAATCCCACTGATGACTTTTGACTCCTCTGAGGGTGCTTCATTGACCAGTACCCTCTGAGTTCGTCCCTTCAGCCAGTTACCAACCCACTTTATTACCACCTCCCCCAGTCCCAAGCAGGCCATTTTATGCAATAGCCTTCCGTGCGGCACCCAGTCAAAAGCCTTTCTGAAATCAAGGTAGGCCACGTCCACTGAGCCCCCCCGATCCACCACTCTAGTGACCCAGTCAAAAAACTCTGTTCAGTTTGTTTGACAGGATCTGCCCTCCATGAACCCATGCACCCTAGGTCCTGTAGTCCATTTGCCTCCAGCTAGTTGTTTATTCTGTTCTTGAGCAGTTTCTCAAAGAGCTTCCCAACCACAGATGTCAAGCTCACTGGCCTGTAATTACTCACCTCTTCCTTGCCCCCCCCCCCGTGCAGGGGTATTATATCTGCACACTTCCAATCTTTAGGTACTACCCCTGAACTTAAGGAGTTGTTAAATAGAGTGGTCAAGGGAGCAGCCAGTACCTCCCTCAGTTGTTTCAAACCCCTTGGATGCACCCCATCCAGCCCTATGGTTTTGTCAGCGTTCAATTCCCTAAGTTCCCTTAGTATCTCCTCTTCCCGAAACAGACTCATGTCTACTTCCTCCCTTGTGGTCCTTGCCACCTTAGAGTTGCCCCCTTCCATCCTACCTCCTTCGAAAATGCTGAACAGAAGTAGCTGTTTAGCAGTGCAGCCTTCTCCTGGTCCCTTACCACCCTCTCCCCTTCCCCATTTTTTAGGCTGGGAATCCCCTTTTCTGTTTTCCTCCTTTCACTGATATACCTAAAAAAGGTCTTGTCCCCCTTCTTGACTGCCTTGGCAATGCTCTCTTCCATCCTTGCCTTTGCTCGCCTTTGGCTGGTATTTTTAGTTGAAGCAGCAATGGCCTGGCTTCAGCTAGCATACAGAAACATTTTGGACCAGAGTCCAGGTAGATTTTGAAGGCAGCTGGGGGATATAACTGCAATTTACCCCATTTTGCTCTAAGAGATTTTGGATCTGAAGTTCCTCTGACCCTTGAGGATCTGGGGCATATAGTCATACGAAGAGAGCAGATTCTGATTTCCAAATGTAAACTTTGTTCATCCTATATTCAAGAAATCTGAGGTGAAGGAGCACGGCCTGACTTTAGCATCCCCATAGGTTTAGGTGCTAATGCTATATGTGCCCACTCCAAATTTAACTGTGTGTCCTCCTGCCAGCTCAGTAACTCTTTAGTTAAAGATTCAGTAAAAATGATTGGATCGCCCTGCTCCGTATTCTCTGGGAATCCATGAATTCTAATATTGTTCCTTCGTGAGCTTCACTATAAATCCTCTAGTTTATCATTAATCTCCCTTTCCTGCCTGTATAAATGCCTGAGCGTGAGATTATTGTTGTCCACATCCTCAGAGATCCCTGTCAGGCCTGTCTCAGGGTCACCTGCATTGCACTGTGCTTCCTTTAGTCCTTGCTTTGTATAGGCCAGTCCGTTCTCCAGTTTTCCAAAAGTGGCACCAAGGTTTTTGAGTGCCTAGAAAAGCTGGTTCCATGTCATAATAGTGATCACAAAACAGCGATTGCTACTATGGCGAGTGTGTATCGCCAAAAAGCAAATCAGCAATATACACTTCAAGGCGAACCGACATCCAGAATATTCAAAAGTGTTTTTGCTTTGTCCCCTGTACCCCCCTGAATTAAGACTCTCAATTCCAGGGCGGTACATGTCGGGGAAGGGGCAAAATCCAGATTTCGCAGAAAATTAAGTCCTGCAGCCGCAGGCAGCGGCAAAATTTATGTAACCCCTAGATGGCGCTATCCCAGGGGCTACTACCCCTGCCTGATTTGCCACTAACAGGTTGAGGGGCCTGGATCCAATGGCGGGTGCCTCCACCCAGAGGTCAGGGTTTGCAATAGTTAAACTAACTTGGTCACAGCCCTCTGGGACACTGCAACCCCCCTTTCTTCCCACTAGTGGCCCACACAATATATCAGAATTACCTTCACAGTATACACTTACCCCAGGTCTGGTTCCGCACTGGGACCTCCTGTGAAATGAGATACAGTGCAACAATCACAGTACAGTACTTTAACATAGACAAATACCTCAGGCAGTATAACTTTGCTGAAACAAGCCAGCTCTGATTTATTTGGGGGATATAACAAGGACAGGGAAATCAGGTTAATTAGCTTATCACTCTAATAATCTACCTATGGCTCTGTGCACAGGCCTATCCCTATCAGTTACTGTCCCTGGGTACCCAAGCCCTAGTGGCTAGTCCAAACCGTGGCAGCTGGTAGGGCCCTTTCACACAGAGAAAGGAGAATTAAACAGTCAGCAGTACAGTAATTCCATTTGGATTTAATGTGGCAATTCAACAGGGAGCGACCCTGAATTAGTACTCACGACCTCCAAATAAGATAGGGTCCTTCAATGTCAGCAGGGCTCACTTGAGGTACACAAACCCCTTCACACATCCATATTAAAGAAAGCACTATACCAGGCAGGCTGCATCTGTATCCCGATCGCAATTACTGCACACCCGGGAGAACACACAGCAGATTCAGTTCCTGACAGACCGAGTGTAATTTTCAGCAATTCCTCCAGTCTTCTACGGGTGAGCCTGGTTTCTACTCTTCAGAGATCCTTTGATTCTTTTCACAGGACAGATTCAGTCCTAACAAGCTGCAGACCGAACTCTGGGCCCTTACACGTTTTTGACTAAAACTGCACACTGAAAAGCACAGGGCTCCTTCCTTCTTCACTGCCAAAGCTCAACTGAAACTCCAACCGACAAAACCGGCACTTCCTTTGAGTTCCTCCCAGTTCTTGACTGGATTGGCTGTCACTCACAATAGACTGCTGCTGTTGGTCCAAAAAGGTGCTGAAGTCTAAACTACATCTCCCAGAGTCACTGCCCATACAATCCTCTTGTGGCTGGCTCCAGATTATGAGTCCAAGTTCTGATTCGTCCAAGGCACCATTTTAGAGCTAGCTTACTCCCACACTGATTGGTCCAGTTCAGCAGTTCAAAACTAGAATGGGGAACTAGCAGACACAGTTCTGACTGCAAAGAAAGCAGGTTAGACAAACTGTAATTTCATTATTACTCTAAATAATTTCTGGCAAACAGTTACATCTTTCAGATAGGTTCCTTTGCACTCCTAGTGACTGCAAAAATGAAGTGAATTGGCAGCAGCTGAGTGGTACTCAGAGAAGCACACAGTCCCCCATACAAACTAATTATGTCTGCAAGCAGACAGCTCTTAAAGAGACAGTAGCAGAGGCTCTAAAAACACTCACTGATAAATGGCTTAAATGCCAAACACCATTCAGGCTTGGAGCATTCAAGCAAGCTCCTGGAAGTCTTTTGGGAACCCCCATTTGCAGGGGGTTACATTTACTTGCTCCCGGTCCCAGCCCTGAACAGTACCTGCTGTGCTGGAGCTAGCCACCCACACCACCACGCCACATGGCTATCTTGGCAGCAGCAGGTACACCAGTCCCCTAAAACCCCTTACCTGTCCCTCCTCTTCCCCTTGATATTCCCTCCTTTCTGTTCGCCTTTCCCCATGGTCGCTTTCTCGTACGGTCTCTAGTTTGCAGGGTAGCTCAGAATGATAGACGTGACAATGAGTCGCTATTTTTGTAGTCACTCCTTTTCGGTCACTCTTATCACTGGATACCGAAAAACTTCTCTGAAGTACTGTAATAGCAAGTTGCTCCTCGCCCTCTTCAAAGTCACTGAATGGAGTGACCAAGTCAAGACACCTAAAAGAGAAGCTGTGGCTCTGCTCACTACCCAGTTGAAGAGTTTTTTTCGTTTACGTTTTTTCTGCAGCAAAATCTTTCAAACATTGTCTCAGTTTTATCTGAGCGGGGTTTGGCTGAGGATTAAGGTAGATTTGTGGAGGTGAGGTGGTGGGAGCTGCTTAGAAACACTACTGCACTGTGTAGTGATGTCATTGGAAACCCAGTGTCATGGAATCCTTAACTTCCACCTGCACAGTGATCAGAGATGGGCAGAAAGGACCTCAATGCTGCAGGAGATACACTGTTCCCTGCAGCATACTGCAGCATTTTGTGATATTCTGTAGCATGACTACATTGCATGCTGGCTGCACTGCAGTACATTCAGAATCTATGTAAAATTCAAACATATTTGCACTCAAAGAATTAAAGTCTCATCTGGAGCATGGCAGCTCTACAGTGCAACACCCCCTCATACTACACTACAGTGTCTGTTATGGATGTTGCCCTATGTATCTGGTGTAGGGCTAGAACCCAGAATCTTCTGATTTTCCAGCCCTCAAGGTGAACATCCTACCTACTGAGCCACAGACACTGATAATACAATATGCACTACAGAACTAGCAAGCTACACAAACAATATAGAAATACAGAATTTGACGGCAGATAAGGATGGCTTGGTCCACCTAGTCTGCCCATTTTCCCTAGGTACTGTAATACCGCAGACCCTACTCGATCTCCAGCATTTACCCTCCCTTTCCTACCCCGTTAAGGTTCCCTTGTGCCTATCCAATGCATTCCTGAATTCTGTCACAGCTTCTGCCCCTACCACCATCTCTGGGAGGCTGTTCTATGCATCCACCACCCTTTCTGTGGAAGAATATTTTTTCACATTTCCCCTGAGTCTACCGCTTCATAGCATGACCCCTTGTTCTTGAACATCTTTTTCTCTGAAAAATGCTACCCTCTTGTACCTTATTTCTACCTGAGATGTATTTAAAAGTCTCTATCATATCCCCCCTCTCCCTCTTCTTTCCTCCAGGGTGTACATATTGAGGTCCTTTAGTCTCTCCTTATAGGACTTTCAGTGCAGACCCTGTACAATTTTAGTTGCCCTCCTTTGGACTGCCTCCACTCTGTCTGTGTCCTTCTGGAGATGCAGTCTCCAGAACTGGACACAGTACTCTAGATGAGGTCTCACCAATGATCTGTATAGTGGCAACATCACCTCCCGCTTTCTACTGGTGTTACCCCTTCCTATGCACTCTAGCATCTCACTGGCTCTCCCCATTGCCTTATTACAATGTTTGACCACCTTAAGGTCATCAGATGATTACTTCCAGGTCTCTTTCCTGTTTGGTGGTTGCCAGTACCACTCTTCCCATCCTGTACTCTGCATTTGGGTTCCTGTGCCCCACGTGCATGATTCTGCACTTCTTTGTATTGAAATACAGTTACCATGCTCTTGACTACTCCTCAAGCCTTGTTAGATCCCTCTTCACTTTTACCACCCCCCACCCCAGAGTGTCTACTCTGTTGTAGATCTTTGTGTCATCTGCAATAAGGCATACCTTCCATTCTAACTCCTCTTCAGTGTCATTAATAAAGACTTTAAAGAGGACTTGTCCTAGTACTGATCCTTGCAGCACCCTGCTGGTTATCCTCCCTTCATCAGAATGCAATGTTTACCACCACCCCCCTCTGTTGTCCATCCCCCCAACCAATTTCTTACCCAGTGTACCACCTTAGGATCAACTTCCAGGCTGCCCAACTTGTTTATGAGTCTCCTATGTGGAACAGTGTCGAAGGCCTTGCTGAAATCTAGGTAGGCCACGTACACCGCTCCACCTTGATCGAAATCCCTGGTCACCCAGTCAAAGAAATCTATCAGAGTTGTTTTACATGACCTCCCCCTAATGAATCCATGCTGCCTCAGATCCTGTGAGCTGCTGGATTCTAGATATTGCACAATCCTTTCCTTCAGTAGGGATTCCATTAATTTCCCCGCCACTGATGTCAGACTGACTGGCCTGTAGTTACCTCCTCTCTGCTACCACTTTTGTGTAGTTGGACTACATCTACCTTCCTCTAGTCCTCTGGAATCACTCCTGTCTCCAGAGAGTGGTTGAACAGGACTGCTAGTGATGCAGCCAGCACTGTTCTAAGCTCCTTTAATACCCTTGGAGGTGCATAATATAGGGTAATGTGTTTTTGGACATTGCTGTACAGTTGGATATGCAGATCATGCACGTGAACTAGTATGAGAAAAAGAAAATCTTACAAGCAGATATAAGGTACATTATACATAGGCAGGGAAATTTCTAAGAACCTGATTAGTCAGTGTGCTCCCAGACCAGTGATGTTATCTGACAGTAACATCACTGTATTAAGTCCAGGCACACACATGACCTCCTCACATAGAGAAAACATTTGTGAGATCACTACTCACATCTCACAATGCTGTCATCCCTGCTGAGGAGTTTTACTTTATTTTTTTTCTTTTCAGGCTAGAAAGATAGCCCCCATCAGCCAATGTCTCTTGCGAGTTGGATCACAATGTTATCAAACAAAACAAGCATTTGTCAATGCCGAATGTTTGCTTGCTGGCATTGGCAGTGGTAGTGTAGAAGTTACAGAGCTGTGTAATAGGAATGGCAGTGAAGTATTGAACTGAAGCCAACCCCACCACCACCCTGCAGAGAGTAACAGGCATTGGGGTGTGTCTTTGGGTCATCAGGCATAATGGCCACGCCATTTCACCACACCTCACCCTGCAGACACTGACAAGTGTCACGGTGTGTCCTAGGGTCTTTGGCCCTTATGTCACCATTCCATCAAAAATACGGTGAGATGGGTGCAGTATAGGAGAATGGGGTGAACTTTGGGGCCAAAGAGTCCAAGGCATATCTCGATGCCTCTCACTGGCTGCAGGGTGTGGAATGGTATGAGCATTGCAGGCAAGAATCCCAAGTCACATCCCTGATGCCTGTCATTCTCTACGGGTTGGGCGTTATGGTTGGAAACCATAATACCTCAGGCATTCGTTGGTATTTTCACTCCAAATTTTCAACATGTTTTTTTTGTGACCCCACCTCATCAACAGTGGCAATATCAGTTTGTTAGCTGAAAGCTGCTTATGCACAGCGACTACGGCATTTAGCACCACAGGTGCAAACACATTCTGAACAGGCTGTAAAACATGACAGCTGTACTGTTCATGGGGAGGTGTAAAAAATGGCAATGTTGCAAATCTGTAGTAAAAATATAAAAAAAACTGGTGAAGTCACAAGCGTGCATAGAAACTGTGCAACGCACACCCGTTATGTAATTAGTTTGGGGATTTTTTACAGTAGATTGTCAACAGAGGCATTTTGGGACCTCCAATCATGAACAGTGTCACTGTGATTTTCTTTATCTGTCCCGAACAATGATTTCCCACAGTGACCACGCATCTCTGCGCTGAAAGTGTGAAAACACATTTCGGCCATGTTGTGAAAAATGACAGCTGTACTGTTCATAAGGAAGTGTGGAAAAATGCCACTGGTGAAAATCTGGACTGAAAATATTACAAAGTCATGAACTTACGAGGGTGCGTGGAAACTGTGCAATGCTCACTCGTAACACAGTCATTTTATGGACTTTTGTCACCAAATTTTCAACATAGTCATTTTAAGACCTCTGCTCATGAACAGTGTAACTGTGATTTTCTTAATCTGTCCCAAACATTGCTTTCGCACACTATGAACATACGAAATTTGCCAGCAGATAAAGGCCTAGAGGTCTATCAAGTCTGCTCGAATGTGCAGCTAGCACCCCTTATTCTGCAGCTGCCCCTCCCTTCCACCCTTCCCCGTCATTAACCCTCCCCCTTGTCCTGTCCCATCCCCTTTTGAAGCAGTCCACTGTTCTACTGGATACCACTTCTGCAGGTAACGCATTCCACCCAGCCACCACCCTCTCTGTAAAAAGTGACTCCTCATCTCCCTCCCAAACCTTCCTCCTCCAGTCTCATATCATGGCCCCTGGTGGCCTCCCTCCTTACTTTGAACAGCCCCTCTGTACCCGTCTTGTTTATTCCTCTCATGTATTTAAAGGTTTCAATCATGTCACCCCTGTACCTCCTCTCCTCCAGTGAGTACATGTTCAACTCCTTCAACCTCCTCTCGTATGATAAGTCCCCTAGCCCCTTGATCTTCTTTGTCGCCCTCTGCTGCACCCCCTCCAGTAACTTAATGTCCCTCTTCAGATACAGGCGCCAGTACTGCACACAGTACTCCAGGTGTGGTCTAACTAATGACCTATACAGTGGCAGAATCACCTCCTCCCTCGAGGATATACCCCTTGCAATACAACCCAGCATTTTGTTGGCCTTTGCAGCTGCCTTCCTACATTGTGCTGAGTTGTTCATTGACCCTGTAATGAGCACACCCAGATCCTTCTCCTCCTCTGTCTAGGCTAGCTGCACTCCCCCATCTGGTAACTCCTCCTTGGGTTCTTCATCCCAAAATGCAGCACCTTGCACTTTTGGCATTAAACCCCAGTTGCCAGGTGTCTGACCAGGTTTCAAGCTTTGCCAGATCATCCTGCAACACCTGCCATCCCCTAGGTCATCCACCACGCTACCTTGATATCATCAGCAAACAGACTGATCTTGCTCTTGATGTCCCATGATATGTCTGCAATGAATATCCCAAACAACACTGGTCCCAACACCGAGCCCTGTGGAACACTGCTCGTCACTGCCCTTGGGTGTGAGAGCTCCCCACCCACCACCACCCTCTGTTGCCTTCCCTGAAGCCAGTTTCCTACCCATCTCACCAGCTTTGCACCCGACCCTATGCCTACTAACTTCCTTCCCAGCCTTCCATGCAGCACTGAGTTGAATGCCTTACTGAAGTCCAGATACAGGACATCCACTGCATGGCCCCTGTCCAGTTGCCTAGTTACCCAGTCATAGAACTCCACCAGGTTGGTTTGGCAGGATCTGCCACGTATGAAGCCATGCTGTCTGCTGTCCTGTAGTCCTTTGGCCTCTAGGAGGGCCACCAACCTCTCCTTCAGGATAGTCTCCATTAGCTTACCCACGATGGATGTGAGGCTCACTGGTCTGTAGTTCTCTGTTCATCCTTGGGGCCACTCTTGTGGAGGGGCACCACATGAGCCATCCTCCAGTCCTGAGGTACACACCCTGAATGTAGTGAGGCATTAAACAGGTCTGCCAAAGGTCCTGCAAGGACCTCTGCCAGCTCCTTCAGTACCCTGGGGTGGATGGCATCTGGGCCTGGCGCCTTGTCCACCCTCAGTGCCTTCAAACCCTCTTGAACTCTGCCCTCCATGATTTCCCCATCTGTCACCCCTTCCCCCCTGCTTCTGCCATTTCTCCCACCTTGGGTGTCACCCCCTTCTTCTCTTTAGTAAATACTGAGCAGAAGTACTCATTTAGTGCTTCTGCCTTATCGCACCCTGCTTCCACCCAACCCCCCTCCTTCCTAATCCTTACTATGTGGTCCTTACAGCTCCTTTTCTCCCTGATGTACTTAAAGAAGTCCTTCTCCCCCTTCTTAATGCCTTGTGCCAGCCCGAGTTCTGTAGATGCCTTGGCTCCCCTTACTGCCCTTGTCACCTCCTTCGATTCCATCAAGTACTCCTCCCTGTCCTCCCCTCTCTCTGTTTTCTTGTACTTCCTAAAGGCAGCTCTTTTCCTCCTTACCTGTTCCATTACCTCCTTGCTCAACCAGCTCGGTTTCTTAGCCCTAGCCTTCTTGCTCTGGGCTTTGCAGCAGGTTTTGGTTGCCTCCACTATCACCATGTAACCCCTAGATGGCGCTATCCCAGGGGCTACTACCCCTGCCTGATTTGCCACTAACAGGTTGAGGGGCCTGGATCCAATGGCGGGTGCCTCCACCCAGAGGTCAGGGTTTGCAATAGTTAAACTTACTTGGTCACAGCCCTCTGGGACACTGCAACCCCCCTTTCTTCCCACTAGTGGCCCACACAATATAGCAGAATTACCTTCACAGTATACACTTACCCCCAAGGCTGGTTCAGGCACCGGACATCCTGTAAAATAAGATACAGTGCAACAATCACAGTACAGTACTTTAACATAGACAAATACCTCAGGCAGTATAACTTTGTTGAAACAAACAGCTCTGATTTATTTAGGGGATATAACAAGGACAGGGGAAATCAGGTTAATTAGCTTATCACTTTACTATCTACTTCTATGGCTCTGTGCACAGGCCTATCCCTACCAGTTACTGTCCCTGGGTACCCAGGCCCTAGTGGCTAGTCCAAACCGTGGCAGCTGGTAGGGCCCTTTCACAGAGAAAAGGAAAATTAAACAGTCAGCAGTACAGTAATTCCATTTGGATTTAATGTGGCAATTCAACAGGAGCAATCCCAATTAGTACTCACGACCTCCAAAGAAGATATGGTCCTTCAATGTCAGCAGGGCTACTTTGATCTCCAAGAGACTCCTCACACATTTATATGGTAAAAAAAGAAAGCACGATACCAGGCAGGCTGCATCTGTATCCCAATCGCAATTACTGCACAATAACCAGGAGAACACACAGCAGATTCAGTTCCTGACAGACCGAGTGTAATTCAACAATTTCTTCAGTCTTCTACAGGGTGAGCCTGGTTTCTACTCTTCAGAGATCCTTGATTCTTTTCACAGGACGGATTCAGTCCTAACAAGCAGTTACACAAGTTGTAGACCGGAACTCTGGGCCTTGCACACGTTTTTGACTGAAACTGTGCACTGAAGGAGCACAGGGTTTCTTTCCCTTCACTTTCAGATCTCAAACTGAAACTCCCAACAGACAAAAAACTGGCACTTCCTTTGAGTTCCTCCCAGTTCTTGACTGGATTGGCTGTCACCACAATAGACTGCTGCTGTTGGTCCAAAAGGCACCGAAGTCTAAACTACATCTCCCAGAGTCACTGCCCATACAATCCTCTTGTGGCTGGCTCAGATTATGAGTCCCAAGTTCTGATTCGTCCAAGGCATCATTTTAGAGCTAGTTTACCCCACACTGATTGGTCCAGTTCAGCAGTTCAAAACCAGAATGGGGAACTAGGCAGACAGTTCTGACTGCAAAGAAAGCAGGTTAGACAAACTGTAATTTTATTATTACTGTAAATGATTTCTGGCAATCAGTTACATCTTTCAGACAGGTTCCCTTTGCACTCCTAGTGACTGCAAAAATGGGGTGAATTGGCAGCAGCTTGAGTGGTACTCAATCAAAGAAACACACAGTCCCCATACAACTAATTATGTCTGCAAGCAGACAGCTCTTAAAGAGACAGTACCAGAGGCTCTAAAAACACTCACTGATAAATGGCTTAAACGCCAAACACCATTCAGGCTTGGAGCATTCAAGCAAGCTCCTGAAGTCTTTTGGAACCCCATTTGCAGGGGTTACACCCTTCCTGGTTTGGGAAAAGCTTGACGTCCCGCCACAAGTACCCATAAGTTTCAACTGCAACCATATACATTTGCATTAGGCTCACACATGTAATCATCAGTCAATACATCATTTTACCAAGAACCATTTCTGAAACATTGCAGTACGTCACTCTTTACACAGTATAACACACACATTGTACCATAACTCAAGTTATTACCTCTGTACATGAAACCTGAAGAGAGGGACCCTTCCTATCAGTTACCTTGGGGCTGGACGGGCAAGGGCACCATACTTAGAGGGCAACACAAGTAACTTGAGTTAGCACTAACTCAGTTTGGGCAATGAGCTCGGGGACACATACACTCCTTTATGGACAACATTGAGAGGCAGGTCCACTGGCCGCCCAGGGAATCATAACTGAGGTGCACCACAGGCTTTACAGCTCGACCAGTCTTTCTAGGGGAGCTGTTACAGTCTCTGCACTCTGAGCCTCATTTTCAGCATTGTTCTCACTTGTCAGGGGAGTCTCCATGGGGTAGAGAGGCTAGAACTTGGGGCACTTTCAGCTCCAGGAGTTACAGTTTCTGAGTCCACAACATTTGGCTCGCATGGAGAGCTTTCAGACACTGGCAGTGGACTGTCAGGGCACTCAAAATACTTCTTCTTGTTCGTGTATCACCAGTCTGCCCCAATCTATCATTTTCCTCCCTGAAAGCTCAAACAGTTCAACCATGCACAATGATTCCATTTCATCTGATCTGATGCTTTGCACTTCACTTTCTGGGAGCATTGGCTCCAGGGATGAAGCTTGGGGCATAGACAGTCCAGAAGGCCCAGCTTTGTCTCCAGTATTGACTAGGGATTGCCTCAAACAATTGACTCAGTTCGTAAGAAGGATAGTATTCAAAGTCACTCTCACTTTCTTCTGATATGGACTGACAGTCATGCTCAACTGGGACTTGTGCAGGGGAACACTTTAACTCTGCTTCTGTAGGTGCAGACTTCCTTGATCTTTTCTTAGCAGCAGCTCTAGTCACTGGTCCAGAGGGGCATCTTCTGGGGCTCAGACTCAATCAGGATTTGTCCAATGGGTAGTAAATGATTTCTATGCATTGTTTTTACATCTTTTGAATTGTTCTCAGGCCTTACTTTGTACACTGGCAGATCATCTAGTTTGCCCACTACAATGTGAGGGAGATGGTGCCATCTGTCAGCAATCTTGTGTTTGCCATGCAGTCCCAGATTTCTTAGCAATACCCGATCTCCTCCTGGAGTTCCTGTGCTTTCACCTTTTATCATACCTTTCTTTGTTGGCCAGATTTCTTTTGCAGCCATGGTTTGAGCCAGTTGGTACGCATGAGTTAGCTGGGCCTTTAACTTTGCACATACTGTAAATAGTTGTCAGCTTGAACCCCATCAGGAGAGACCCCAAACACACATCTACCGTAGTCGAGCTTCTCTTCCAAACATCAGGCGGTAGGGGAGAACCCAGTGGCATCACTTTTGGTGCAGTTATAAGCATGTACCAGGGTGCTAATTTGTTGGTCCATCTAGGCTTGTCCTTTGGGTGCAGGGTGCCTAGCATATCTAGCAAAGTGCGTTGAAACGTTCAGGCTGTGGGTCCCTCTGGGGTGGTAAGGAGTGGTTCTGACTTTCTCACTCCCCACAGAGAAAGCATCTCTTTGATCAGACGACTCTCAAAGTTCTCCCTTGATCAGAATGGATTCTTTGTGGAGCCCCATAGTGAACAAAAAGTTTTCTACGAGTACTTTGGCTACAGTGGATGCTTTCTGGTCTTTGGTGGGGAAAGCTTGGCATATCTCGTGAAATGGTCAGTGACCACCAGCACATTACTAATATTTCTTTGATCTGACTCCAAACTCAGAAAATCAATACAGACCAGCTCCATGGGTGCACTGGTGGTTATGTTAACAAGGGGCAGCCCTCTGGGGCAAAGCTTTCTCTGTAAGCAGCGACTACAAGTTCGTATGTGTTGTCCCACATCAGCCCCATCTTAGGCCAATAGAATCTGGATCTCACCAAGTCAAGTGTTCTGTCTATACCAAGGTGCCCCATGTGGTTGTGCAAGGACCTCAATACTGAGTCTCGAAGGCAGTGGGCAGCACCAGTTGTTGTTTGTCTACTTGTCCCCTCTGTCTACTGTTTCTCTATATAACAGTTTATTGATCAGTTTCAACTTAGGACCTTCTTTGTATAACAGTGCAGTTCTCAAATCAGTGGAGCGTAATTTGGACACATTCTTTTCCTGCATAGAGGGCTTCTAAAGCTGATTTGATCATAGGATCGCTGGATTGAGCCACTGAATACTGTCATTGTCCAGCTGAGGCAGTGCACCAATGTCTATTGCAGAAAAGTGGCACAAGCAGCAGGTATGCAATTCTCAGAGGGTCCCAAGCAATCCACCATGCAGTCCACTGCGTCCGTGACATTTGTTCCTCCCTGTCAAACTTCCGCAGAGTGCCCGAATGTCAGGTTCTGCCAATCGGACCCAATCATTCTGGGGAACAGGCCTCCGGAGAGAGCATCAGCATCTATGTGGTTCAGACCTGCTCGGTATTCGAGAGCATAGTCATATGTAGATAATGCAGAAAGCCACCTGTGGCAGTGGCATCCAACTTAGCTGAGGTCTGCACATAGGTCAAAGGATTATTGTCAGTTTTACTAGTATTTTAGCCCCATACAAGTACTCATGGAATTGGTCAACAATAGCCACTTCAAAGCTAGGAACTCTAACTTATGTACAGGATAGTTATTTTCGGATGGGGTCAGGCTTCTACTGGCAAAGGCCACTGGTCTCAGGCCATTCTCGCTCTTTGGTACAACACAGCCCCCACCCTTGCAAGCTAGCATCAGTGTGCAGGACGTAAGGTTTTCTTGGATCGGCATAGGCCAGCACTGGAGCATGGGTAAGTTGATATATGATCTCATGAAAAGCAGTCTCATCAATCAGGAGTCCAGCGGCCCCAAATACTTCACTCGGATGAAAATACACTCTTCAGTCTTGAGGGACGCTGACTTTGGTATTTTTTGTGGGTTGGGGATACCCTTGAGTAAGGTTAAGTAAAGGGCGGATCACTCTTGAATAGTCCTTGATGAAACGCCGATAATAACCACAGAATCCCAGGAATCTTTGCAGTTCTTTTAGATTTTTGGCTGTGGCCAGGTGGTCAAGGCCTCAACTTTACTTGGTCGGTCTCTATTCCTCGGTGGATACTATGTGTCCCACATACTTTACTGATGTTTGAAGAATTGACACTTATCAATGGACAGTTTAGGCCAAAGTCCTCCAGTCGATCCAATACCTTAAATAATCTGCTCTCATGTTCCTCCAGTGAGCTGCCAAACACAATAACATCATCTAGGTATACCAGGCACTCTAGTAAGTTCATGTCCCCACTGCACGCTCCATCAATCGTTGAAAAGTGGCTGGGGCACCTGAAATCCTTGAGGCATCCTCATGAATTCATAGAAGCCAAGCGGACAGATAAAGGCTGTCTTCTCACGGTCCTCTGGGGCCATCGGGATCTGGTAGTACCCACTGCGGAGATCCAGCACAGAGAACCACTTGCTCCCGCTTAGGCAGTCCAAAGCATCCTGAATGCGGGCATTGTGTACTGATCAGGGATAGTCCACGTTTAAGGTGCGATAATCCACGACATCCTTACTGTCCCATTCTTTTTCCTCACTACCACAATGGGGAAGCATAAGGCTTCTGGATTCTTGTATTACACCAGCCGCTAACATCTCTTGCAGATGCCGCCTCACATCATCTATATCAGCAGGTGCCAGGCGTCGAGACCTCTCACTTAAATGGTCTTTTCGTCATGCAGCCGGATATTGTGCTCAGCTCCTTGCACGCATCCTACGCCCATTCCTTTAAAGAAAACACCTGGTCTCTCTGGGCAAGCTTCTCACTGATCCTCACTTTCCATTCAGCTGGCAGCGGGAGTTGCCGAAATCACACAAGTTAGGCGCACTTCTGTCATTCTTCCTTGAACTCTGGTTGCTGGGTAGCACTGCAGTGTCTGCACAATGCACATTAGCCAGGATGCAACCTCTATTTACTCGAATGTCTCTTCTAGACACATTATGAACTTGGACCATTACCCTTCTGGCATAAGCATGGGCTCTAGCGGCAAAATACTAGGCTTGACCAGCAGTCCCTCTGGCAATTTTCCATCGCCTGGTGCATCCAACATTAATATTTTATTCTTAACATCCTTTCTGATACGGACCTCTCCCTGTAAGGTACACTGGCATTTGGTGCCAGGATCAGAGACTCAGGATCCTTCTTCCATACAATTCGACCGGTTCCTCTGGTTCTATATTTTCAGCATCTCTGTGCCTCATAGGCCTTCTTAATTAAAGCCGAACTCTTAAAGCTCTACTAGTCTTTGACCCTGTTTTTCATAACACAAATGTGCCAGCCTTCTGAACATATGAGCATTTGTTCCAATCAACAAAGGGACACCATCATACAGTCCAGTGGGGGGACACACTAAGGCTAGGGTCTCTACTTGTTCGGCCACTCCAGCCACGGAGGTGGGAAAGACAGCCAAATTCGGATATACCCAGAATAGGGGTAGGCCTTCTCACTTAACCCCCATACATGCAGTCCTTCTAATGGTTGTAAGGGTACGTCTGACAAATGCTTCTGATACCAATCTTGAAACATAATTGTCACTTGGGAGCCACTGTCTAATACAGCTCTTGTAGACACTCCATTTACCTTTACAGTGGTCTCCATGGAGGGACCCACTCATTCTGGACCAGTCTGAGAGGCGGTAGTGGGGGCCTGGGCAACTGACCTTGCCACAAAGGACGTGAATTAGCATTTTTGGTGCCCTCACTGGGATCATTTCGCACCTCTTAACCACTGATTTGTTCTCCAAGCTCTCCTTGTAGCCTATATGCAACTTTGTCAGTGTCTTTGGGATTGGCATTCCTTTTCATGTGCCCATCCTTCCCACAATTATAGCAAAACATACTTTTGGAGTTTGAGCTGGCCGAGGTGCCACACTGGGAGCCAGGCGGGGTATTACTAACTGGAAACCTTGGTGCCATCTCTGTCTGCGGCGTGATAAGCATTTGGAGACATCTCGTCAGTTTCTCCACTTCCATGGTCAAGGAATCGAGTTCGAGCTGTTATCAGTAGGAGATACATGGTGGGTATCCCCACCCCATAGCAGATGCAGTCGGATATAGGTCGGGCCCGGACTTGCAGGCATGCGTCTTCATAAAGGGACTGTTTTTGAATCGGATCTGTCTCAACAGTTCGGCCCCATTGTGGCATATCTTTTCCTTATCAGAGCACTCATTGACTGCCAACCTCTGCCCCTGAACTCACTTGATGGCCACCCTCAGTCATCTCGGGTCATAGCCACAGCTATTGGTGCAGGTCCCTCCCAGGTCGCCTTTTCTCAACTCCTCGAATTTCTCTCATTAACTCATCATAGGAGGTGGGATTCCAGTCGATTTGCTTAGGCGAACTGAAGCAACAGCAGTTCTGAGAAGGGGCAGACTTAAGGATTCTGTCCAGTCTGGTTCGGTCCAGTTCAATCGCTGGCAAACTACCCTTTCTGAGGCATTCTTGCAACAATTTTTCCAGCCGAGAGACATACACAGACAACAACTCCCTTGGTACTGTTGTGCATTTCTTACTCTCCACCATAGGTCCTCATCAGAATCTGGGCTCCTACACATTCTCCAAGGCCTCAAGATAGGCTTGTGCAGTCGCTCAGGGTTACTGGCCCTGCTTAGCACGGATGGTAGCCAGGGCAGGACCTCGGAGGCCTCACTAACCCTCTTTCGCTGGCTTCCCGAGCATTGCCATTCTAGCACTTGGGGGCAACATAGTCTATCCAGGTCTCCCAGTCATCCTCCCTTGGGGGTGGGAGGGTGCCAGAGAAGATCCTCAACCTTCGTAAGAGTCGTGACTAATGGCAGGTGCAGAAATAGGAGTCTGCATTGGTTCAGCCACCACACGGGTACTGGAGCAGGAGAGGTGTTGGGGAGGAACACCCCAGGTGGCAAGAATAGTTTCTTCAAGTCCTCCACAGTTTTCCTTCTCCCAGCAACCATTTAGCAAATTTCTCCTCAAAGTTTCAGATAGTGGTGGGGCTCATTCCCCGGTCTTACTGTCCTTAGTTATCACTCTCCAAGCAGTGAGGGCTCCTCTGGGGTAATGGTCTGTGGTACTTTGAGCTATCTATGGGATCCTTAAACTCTACTAGGCCAGGAAAGTGTGGGTGAGCAGATTAGCGTGCCGACCCACCACCACAGGATTTTGTAAACCTTCCACCTTGGAAAGTACTCCTGCACAGTGTCCGTGATGATACCCAGGGGATGTCCAGGATAAGCATAGCATTTTGGGGTCGATCTCCTCCCAGTACACCACTCCACCAGCCGTGCACAGCCACTTCTGTCGGGTACCCATTTATTTATTTATTTATTTTTTTCCCTAATAGTGGTTTGTAACATGGCCACTAGAGGACACACAATCCCAGCGGTGAGCCTCCAAATGTAACCCCTAGATGGCGCTTATCCCAGGGCTACTACCCCTGCCTGATTTGCCACTAACAGGTTGAGGGGCCTGGATCCAATGGCGGTGCCTCCACCCAGAGGTCAGGGTTTGCAATAGTTAAACTTACTTGGTCACAGCCCTCTGGGACACTGCAACCCCCTTTCTTCCACTAGTGGCCCACACAATATAGCAGAATTACCTTCACAGTATACACTTACCCCAAGGCTGGTTCAGGCACCGGACATCCTGTAAAATAAGATAATGCAACAATCACAGTACAGTACTTTAACATAGACAAATACCTCAGGCAGTATAACTTTGTTGAAACAAACAGCTCTGATTTATTTAGGGATATAACAAGGACAGGGAAATCAGGTTAATTAGCTTATCACTTTACTATCTACCTATGGCTCTGTGCAGGCCTATCCCTACCAGTTACTGTCCCTGGGTACCCAGGCTCAGTGGCTAGTCCAAACTGTGGCAGCTGGTAGGGCCCTTTCACACAGAGAAAAGGGAAAATTAAACAGTCAGCAGTACAGTAATTCCATTTGGATTTAATGTGGCAATTCAACAGGAGCCACCGAATTAGTACTCACGACCTCCAAAGAAGATATGGTCCTTCAATGTCAGCAGGGCTACTTTTGATCTCCAAGAGACCCTCACATTTATATGGTAAAAAAAAGAAAGCACGATACCAGGCAGGCTGCATCTGTATCCCAATCGCAATTACTGCACAATAACCAGGAGAACACACAGCAGATTCAGTTCCTGACAGACCGAGTGTAATTCAACAATTTCTTCAGTCTTCTACAGGGTGAGCCTGGTTTCTACTCTTCAGAGATCCTTGATTCTTTTTCACAGGACGGATTCAGTCCTAACAAGCAGTTACAAGTTGTAGACGGAACTCTGGGCCTTGCACGTTTTTGACTGAAACTGTGCACTGAAGGAGTACAGGGTTTCTTTCCCTTCACTTTCAGATCTCAAACTGAAACTCCCAACAGACAAAAACCGGCACTTCCTTTGAGTTCCTCCCAGTTCTTGACTGGATTGGCTGTCACTCACAATAGACTGCTGCTGTTGGTCCAAAAGGCACCAAGTCTAAACTACATCTCCCAGAGTCACTGCCCATACAATCCTCTTGTGGCTGGCTCAGATTATGAGTCCCAAGTTCTGATTCGTCCAAGGCATCATTTTAGAGCTAGTTTACCCCACACTGATTGGTCCAGTTCAGCAGTTCAAAACCAGAATGGGGAACTAGGCAGACAGTTCTGACTGCAAAGAAAGCAGGTTAGACAAACTGTAATTTTATTATTACTGTAAATGATTTCTGGCAATCAGTTACATCTTTCAGACAGGTTCCTTTGCACTCTAGTGACTGCAAAATGGGGTGAATTGCAGCAGCTTGAGTGGTACTCAATCAAAGAAACACACAGTCCCCATACAAATTAATTATGTCTGCAAGCAGACAGCTCTTAAAGAGACAGTACCAGAGGCTCTAAAACACTCACTGATAAATGGCTTAAACGCCAAACACCATTCAGGCTTGGAGCATTCAAGCAAGCTCCTGGAAGTCTTTTGGGAACCCCCATTTGCAGGGGGGTTACAACCAGCTTTATGAGCTCCCACCTCTGGTTAGTGTCCATACTAGATTGAATTCTGGCCAGGTACCCTTTTACCACTTCCCCCATCCTCCCAAAGTCGGCCCTCCTGAAGTCCAGCACTCTTGTGCCAGATTCCACTCCTTCCTTGCCCATATCCAATGTGAGCCATACTGAGTGGTGGTCACTCCCCGACAGTGGTTCCTCCACTGTAAGTTCTCTCACAAAGTCCCCATTTGCCAGCACCAAGGTCAAGGGTATTCCCTAACCTGGTTGGTTCACTGACCATTTGCAGCAGGAAGCTGTCCTGGAAGGTATCAAGCAGTACCTGCCCTTCTGTTCCTGGTTGTTGGGGTACTCCAGTCCACTCCTGGCATGTTGAAGTCCCCCACAATCATCACACTACCCTTCTCACAGGTCCTCCTGATCTGTCCCGCTAGTTCCCTGTCTAACTCCTCCGTCTGAGATGGTGGCCTGTACACCACTCCCATTCTAAGAATCCTATTCTTGGAATCCTGGATTTGCATCCAAAGTGACTCCGTACTACCCTCCTCCCCTTCCTCCCTGACACAGTTCAGTCCTTCCTTCACATATAGTGCCACCCCCCCTCCTTTCCCAATCACCCTGTCCCTACGAAATAACCTGTACCCTGGTACAGACAAGTCCCAGTCATTGTATTGTGTGGCCCATATTTCTGTGATGGCTGCAATGTCCACCTCTCCCTCTGCCATGAGAACCTGTAACTCTGCAGTTTTCCTCCCAAGGCTCCTAGCATTAAGGGTAACCACCTTCCACCCTTCCCCCATCCTGTCCCCCCTTTTCTAGCACCACCAATAGTACTCTGCCATGTGTCCTTTGTCACTGTTAAAGGGTAAACTCATATGGTTTCCAACCTGTGGTCTCTGCATATCTCTTCCCAATTGCCACCCCCACTCCTAGTTTAAATTCCCAACTCTCTATGTACTGCTCCATCCTCTGTTTCAACACTTTCTTTCCTCCTCACTCAAGTGTAGTCTGTCCTTGGCATAGAGACTACTGTTCTCCCAGGTCCCTCCCCAGCCCCCCCAACAGCCCATACCCTTTAGCACAACACCAGGTTCTTAGCCATCCATTAAATTCCTCTATTCTCAGTTTTCTTGTTGTGCTTGCCTTTGGCACTGGAAGTATCTCTGAAAAAGTTACTGATCTTCCTGCCCCCTCACATAATTGTGCTAGTTCCTCAAACCTCCTCTGGACTATACCTACCGTCTTGTCAGCCAGGTCATTTGTCCCAAGATGTGTAATTAAATGAGGCTTGTCCCTACCCCTTCTAGCATATTTCAGAACAGATTGTCCCACCCTTTCTGCTGTCATTCCTGGCATGGCCTCCACCCAAATGCGACTATGCCTCTCCTCCTTGCTACCCCACCTGACTCCTCTTAGTATTGAGTCCCCCAGCACTAAGATTCCACCCCTCTTACTCCTGCTTGCTTCCATTTATCTCCTCTCTCATTTCCAGCTCCTCTTCTTCCTCCTGCACATTATTTCCCTTTACCCCTGTTGCAATTCTCCCAGCAGAATTTCCCCAGCTCCAGTTTGGTCCAGGCATTTATCAAATACTCCTCTGATTTCATCATTTCCTCCTCCACCTTCTTCCTCTCTAGCAGTGCAAAACTATTTTCTGAAGACCTTCCACAAATGCCCCACTCTCTCTTCATAGTAACCTGTTCTCTCCTTTCCACTCCATGACTTTTGCCACTTCTTTCGCCTCCCTCACAAGTCCCTATCTCCTCCTTCCATTTGTCTTTTGTCTCCTGACCTGGTTTCCCGGCAATTGTTCTTCCTGGCCTGGGCCCTTTGTCTCTGCTTCCCTTCTTCTGACCTCTCTCACCACTGTTGGCTTAAATCGCCTCCTCATCTCCCTTCTTCCTCCCTCCTCCTGACTGCACCATTGTGTGCTACATGTGAAACACATTTTGGGTGATATGGAAAATGGCAGCTGCACTGCTCATAAGGAAGTGTAATAAAATGGCAATGTTGAAAATCTGGATTGAAAATATTGAAATTTAGAACTTACTTAAGCGCGTGAGAACCGCGCAACACACGCTCGTAAAACAGTCATTTTTGGGGATTTTTTCACCAAATCTTCAACATACCCATTTTAAGACCTCTGCTCATGAACAGTGTCACTGTGATTTTCTTAATGTGTCCCATACATTGGATTTCCACACCGACTGCGCCATTGTGCGCTACATGGGCGGAAACACATTTTGGGCAAGATGTGAAAAATGACAGCTGTACTGCTCATAAGGAGGTGTGGTAAAATGGCAATGTTGAAAATCTGGAGTGAAAATATTGAAAATTCGCAAACTTACGAGTGCGCAGGAACTGCGCAACGCACGCTCGTAAAACAGTCATTTTTAGGAATTTTTTCACCAAATTTTCAACATACCCATTTTAAGACTTCTGCTCATGAACAGTGTCACTGTGATTTTCTTAATTTGTTCCGTACATTGATTTCACACACCGACTGCGCCATTGTGCGCTACATGGGCGGAAACATGTTTTGGGTGAGATGTGAAAAATTACAGCTGTACTGCTCATAAGAAGGTGTGGTAAAATGGCAATGTTGAAAATCTGGAGTGAAAATATTAAAATTCCACGAACTTACGAGCCTGTGTAGGAACTGCACAGCATAATAAAACAGTTTTTTGGAATTTTCCACCAAATTTTCAAAATAGGCTTTGAGAGACCACCTTTGAGCGCTGGTAGTGTCGTTTATTAATTGGGCCCAAAAGGTGATTTCACACAGTGACTGAGAATCACCCTTCGGCCTGAACAACGCCATGACAGTGACATCATTCATGAGAAGGGGTCCCAAAACCCCATGTTGAAAATTTGGTGCAAAAATTCCAAAAAATGCCTGAGATATGCAACAAAGTTGAAAAACCCTATCTATCCCATTATACAGCTTACGGCATTTCCTCAGTTCGGTCGGCTTTGAAGAGTGCAGACGTGTTCCTGGTCCACCAAAGATTGTCGCGCAGAGGTCCAGAGGTACATGGGGTGGAGGTGTGTGGGGAGGCAGGGTGCGCAGTGGGTGGGTGCGGGTTGTGGGAGGGGGGCAGGGAGAAGCGCCGAGGGACAGTTTTTAATTTTCAGGTGTTTTGTTTTTAAACTGATGACTCAGGACGTTTGCCACGCTGGGGTGGACTCCCAGTGTGGCACAAGGATGTCTGGTTGGGGCGGCATGGAGACAATGGGAGATTGGGCACCCCCGTCGGCCATAGCATCAGTTGCCATGCTGGGGTGGGCTCCCAGTGTGGCACCCTGTACTCTGGGGGGGGGGACAGTGGAGCCGATGGGGGATTGGGCACCCCGTCGGCTATATGATGACTTGCCACGCTGGGGTGGGCACCCAGCGTGGCATGTGGAAGGCTTTGGGGGTGGAGTGCAGCACAGCCGACGGGGATTGGGTACCCCGTCGGCTGTACAGTGTGCGTGGGGGGCAGCACGGTGTTAGCGATGTGTGTGTGTGTGTAGGGGATGGCGCATGAGCAGACGATATCTGACGCTGCTCACTGGAAGCATAGCCTCCTTTCAACTGTACGCCACTGCATTTTGAGCTGTCATAGACAGCTCCAGCATGCATTGGAGGATCAGTCGCTCTGCCAACACACTGACTGAATTGGAAAAGGGGGTGACACACCTCCGAAAACTCAGATGATGGCACTATGTTTCCTGCACATGCGTGCAAGCAAACATAAAAAGTGGAATAAAGCCATGACTGTGCGACTTCTCACTTCCCCACTCAACAGCATGAACATGAAAAATGACAGACTGTGTACAGTTCAGTAGCGCAAGTGGCTCAGTAAGCCACGCTGAGAAACGGTCATGCTATATTATTTAATAAAAAAAAAAAAAATGACTGATCCACTCCTCCTGCTCCACACCATGATTGCTGTGACTGCACTCTTGTCACTCCCCACCTTGCATGGCAGCGTAATCATGTGAGTGTGTGTGCACATCAAAAGCACCGCACTCGCTCTACACACCAGTCAGTCCCTGAAACCAGTAGCCACGGTGTTACAGAAAATAAGTGACATTAAATGAAGAGCACACACTTTCTCCCGTTACACACCAAAACTGCTTCACATTGTACTGGGAGTGACTCATGAACAGTCAGAGATGAGAGGGGGGTAACAACACCACAACATGGAGACAGGGGGGATAACTGCACCATAACGTGGAGACAGAGAGCTGTGGGGAGGAAGCAGACAACCAGCACCACCTACTAGACAAAACAAGAGCTTTGCACTTTTTTTATTCATATACCTACACGCTGCAAAATTTACCTATAAATCAATTTACGTTTTTTTTATCTTTTGTTTTTCTTTTTTCAGTGAGCCATTGCATAATAGCAATAAGGCACTCCAAGGATTTGTGTTATTGTGTAATAATGTCACTTACCGGGTGTTGAATGCCTGAGGCCGCATCCTTCAACCACCTGAGGCGTGAAGTTATTACACAATAACACACACCATGTCATGCCTTATTGCTTAATTAGTGCATATTCTCATTCTTTACCAAGGCTGTGCAGGTCATAGCATGCTTGGTAGAATATAGGAGCAACATGGGCAGATAAGTGTTGCTCCATGTAATATTTTGAAAGTTCTTTGTTGAACTGGCATGTGACGGTAAAGTAATCCATCCCTAGGTAGTCCCATAGGTAGAAACATGTTTGCCCTTTTCAGTTTTTACCACAGGTGTTTTGCACATCATGAAGAGATGATCAAAAACTGTAGTGGTTTGAGATGGAGGTGAGGACGGATGACTGGTTGTTGGGGAAACACCGCTGCTGTATCTAAGTAGTAGGTGGATTCAGAGCATTTTTTATGTGCTTTTAGGTTTAGTCAGTTTAATCTATTATACAGGTCACAATGGTGTGTCCTGGGCATGAATTGGAGAACAAACTAGTATATTCCGTTCATGATCTGGTCTAGCTGGTCAAATCTAGTTTTCTGGACAGTCATATAGTTTGTGTCCCCAGAATCTAAAAGGGTACGTGATCCCAGTATTTCAAATACTAACAGCTATAGACAGGGTGGAGTATACATGCACAGACGTTTTAGCTGGTGAGCACAAACAGAACTACAGGAGATGCACTCAAACTAAGGGGCATAATCAGGAGAACCACTAGAAAGGATTACTTCACACAGAGGGTGGTTAACATGTGGCATAGCCTATCCAATGAGATTGAGAGAAGCTAGTATTGTTCATTCTTTTAAAACAAGACTGAAAGGATTCCTGACTGAAAATTATATTCAGGTTTGCACAGCATGAGTAAGGGTAACTGAAAGAAACATTTAACCAAACTCACTGTCTCAGCATACACATCCAAATGAAAGCACCGAATACATACAGCTTCACTGGTGAAGGCATCATGCCAATAATCTATTCTGGTGCATAAACAAATGTAGTAAAACAATATTGCTTTTACTAGAAGCTTATAGCTATGTTCTGCAACTTACAGAATCTACAGTATGTGCTGTGTATGGCTCTTGGCTGCTTTCTATAGCAGTGCTAATTAAAGTGCTGAACATAGGTGAATATAAGGTGACAGTCCAAGCAAAATGTGTAAATAGTGCAGATATTATTACAAATATAGAAAACAGTGACTGAGGTAGACCTGTATGGCCAAAGCGCATGGGTGAAGGGCTGACGAGGTGCTACATGGTATGTTCACTGTTTTCTATATTTATAATAATATCTGCACTATTTACACACTTTGCTTGGACTGTCACCTTATGTTCAGCACTTTAATTAGCACTGCCATAGAAGATAGCCATTGGCCAAACACAGCATGTAGATTCTGTAAGTCGTAGATATAGCTTATAAGTTTTTAGTAATAACGATATTGTTTTACTACATGTGTTTATGCACCACAATAAATTATTGACACGATACCTTCACCATTGAAGTTCTATGCATTTGGTGTTTTCATTTGGACCTGTGTGCTGAGACAGTGAGCCTGGTAAAAAGCAATTTGGAGTGCAGCATTCACTGTGTCATGGAAGCACATATAGGTGGCCCGACCATAGGAAGGAAGACAGAGCACCCAGCTAGGACAAGTTTAAGACGTAGTTGGAGACTGAAGCAGTGGGCTTGGGTGTCAGTCCTTGGAGAGAGTAGAGGGATAAAGACATTAAAATTAAGAAAAAATACATGACTACCAAGCTCTAGGGAGTCACACTTTTTACTGTTTGAACTCTTGAGTGATCATTTATGATTCATGTCAAAGACATTTCAGTTTCCCAAAAGGCCAGAACAAGTTAAAGCAGCAGTGCATGATAGCAGTGACATGTTTTTTTTTTTTTATTATTTCTATTTATCTGCCTCGGCAGAGTGGGCCCCACAATCCCCAGCCACCGGCACCTGCACCTCCAGACCCGGTCATGCACACGGGCCACACAAATCCACACCACCGGGGCCGGCCTTTCATTGCTCTGCACCGCTGAGTAGGTGCCTCTCTCAGGTCCGTGGGGGGGGGGGGAGACAAGGCACGGCCATCAGTTGCACTGATTGCCCTCCGCCATTTTCCACATTTTCTCCCCTTGGGGAGCCGGATGTGCAATGGCATCCGAGCACATAGTTCTGACACCCGCCACGCTCCCTCTCTGCGCATGCTGCTGTAGTGTGGTTGGCGCTCGCTGATTGCCGCAGCATGGCGTCGATTCGCTGCCCATCCTAGAGGAGAAGCAGTCATTGGACACTCGATCCTTCCTCTCCCTGCCAGCCCCCGGCAGCCCAAGTCCGTTCCCAAACCTGGGTTGCCGGTGTGGCGTGAGGTGTGGCGTCCAGCGCCTCAACCCTCAGGATCACCGGGCCAGCTAGCAGTGAAAATTTTTACCAATATTTTTATGTTTGCTTGCGCATGGATGAGAAACATTTTGTTACAATAAATGACATTTCAGAGGTGTGTCACTGCTGAACCCATTGCAGCTCCAGCTGGAAGGGGCTCAGCATTCCAGACCAATAACCACATACTGTGGTCGTGACACTACTCACTGCTTGCCTAGTGGAAACTTTGTGTAGCTGAAAGGACTGAAGCCACTGCTATCAGAGGGGGGCTTCAGTCATTTCATTTGCATGAAGTCAGTCAACAAGCAAATGCATCACGCGCCTAGCGCCTTACAAAATCTCTTCTGTCATTCAAATGCAAGGGCCTGTTCCCGGAACCTCAGCCTGCATCACTGCTCCTGTCCTCGGCGGGGGAGGGGGGGCTGCTCATATTCAAAGCCAATGGATTATTCTGCAGAGATAGACTGGCCCCTATCCTTCCCTCCCTGCCCCTGAGAACTCCTTCCCCTCCAAAGGTGCGTCACCCACCCACCCTTTCCAATATATATAATCTGTGGACCAGGATGCCCACCCCCAATACCGCTTCTCTTGACCTCCCTCCCTCCCCTCCAGGCCACTCACCCCCATTCTCCTTATGTAGTTGGCTGCACTGTGGTGCCCACCCCTGGTGCCACTGAACACGAGCCCAACACTGGGGTGCTCAATCTGCAGTGTCACAATTTCCCTGAAATAAAGAAAACCATCCCACAATGTTTTTTTTAAACCTGTAAAACTGAAAACAGTCCCTCGCCAATCTGCCCCCACACCCCACCTACCCTACCCCAACCTCCAATTCGGCACCCACAATCCCACACCCCCTACACACTCTCACTCACCTGAAAATCTCCCAGGGCAAAGATCCACTCTCCAATCAAAGACATGTCTTCCTGCTGGAACAGGCGACTGCAACATGAGAAACTAAGGTAAGTGAGATTCAGTGTAGTTCAATGAGGTTTTGAATTTTGATGCATAACCTTGTCATTTTTATGTTGATTGCATGCATGCGCAAGAAACATAGTACAGCACCTTTCTCCAGAAGCAGGTTGTGGAGGCACGACACTGTTGTGGCCCATGCCCCCACAGCCTCTAAAGGCTTGGCCCGCTTCCCCCAATGCTGTGGCACTCAGCTGCTGCCACTAGTTCAGCCAGCGTGCCACAACCTTGTAAAAATTTAGCAACTGCATTCAGCGGCTGCCTCGTCATTGCAGCATCATCCCTGCAATGAGGAAGCAACCCCTAATTGCAGGGCTGTTGCTGACTGGGAGCCCAGTCCCCGTCAGCATGTATCTCCCCCCACAATTTGTTGTGTGCCGAGGGGGATTGGGCTTATGTTCACCTCCCTCGCTTCTGTCTTTGCTGATGGGGGTGCCCAATCCTGTCGACATACCCCCATTTCTTGTGCTGACAGGGTGCCCAATCGTGTTATCTCCCCCCATTTCTTATGTGCCCGATGAGGAGCCAATCCCCATCGGCATGATAGTTTTTTTCCCCAATTGTTTAGCCAGGTGAGACACACTAAGCTGAAAACTTGTTTACAGGTACAACCTGGGAGCACAGGGAAGTTAAGTGACTTGCTCAGGGTCACACAGTATACCAGTGTCGGGCTTGTGTTCCCTCCCACCGAGGACAGGAGCACTGTGGTGCCCCCCCCTTTTCATTGTATGCTGATGGGGGTGCCCAATCCCCCGTCGGCTACAGCTGCCCCTCCCAAAAAAAGAGTCCTTTGGCATGCTGGGAGCCCACCTCAGTGTGCCACATGCCCTGCAAAATAAAAACGGTCCTGCGATGTTTTTATTTTTCCTCCCTGTATAAAAAAAAAAGGTCCCTCGCTGTCTCCCTGCCCCCCTCCAACAACCTGCACCCACCCACTGAGCACTGTGCCTCCCCACACACTCTCATCCCATACTTACCTCTGGACCTCGGCGCGACGATCTTCGATGGACCGGAAACACATCTGCACTCTTCAAAGCCGACCGCTAAACTGAAGAAATGCCAGTAAGCTATGTAATGGAATAAATAGGGTGTTTTCAACTTTGATGCATATCTCGGGGAATTTTTTGGAATTTTGGCACCAAATTTTCAACATGGGGCTTTCGGGACCCCTCCTCATGAATTCTGGCACTGTCATGACGTTATCGGTCCTGAAAGATGATTTTGCAGTCACTGCATGGAATCACCTTTTGGGACTGATTAACGAAACAACAGTGTCAGTGTTCATGAGGAGGGATCTCAAAAAGCCTATGTTGCAAATGTGGTGGGAAAAATCCAGAAAATTACTGTTTTACGAGCGTGCATTGTGCAGTTGCTACGCACGCTCGTAACTTCACGAATTTGAGATATTTTCACGCCAGATTTTCAACATTGAAAAGGCCAAGTCTGAGCACTATCGGTCCTCACTCACGGCCTCATGGGGGAACCCCAGAACCTTCTGGGATAACATTAAACAGTTAAATGGGACTGCACACTCCCCCCACCCACCCAGATCAACATTAATGGTGTGATCTCCTCAGACCCAGCCCTCATAGCCAACCACCTCAACACCTCATTCACTGACCTTAGCCCTATCCTCCCTACAAATGTTTTTGACCCTCTTCCCCCAGCACCTGCCGTAAATCTTTCTCGCCATTTATTTTCTCCTCCGTCGTGGTTCTGCCCAAGAACTTAGGCTCAGATCTTGTCACTGCCTCAAGAGTAATAGTACAGGCAGTGACACCCTGGATCCGTGTATCCCACGGCTGGTCTTAGACACAGTCCTTACCCGATCACATGCCTCATCAACCACTCTTTTTGCCTGGGGAAGGTTCCAACTGCCTGGAAAGTCGCCACTGTCACCCCTATCTTTAAAGGTGGTGATAGGACTGTGGCTGGAAACTATCGACCGATCTTCATTCTCTCTCCTCTCTCCAAGGCCTTGGAAAAAGTGGTGGCCTCTCAAATCTCTGACTACCTCTCCACCTACAATGTCCTTTGTCCTGAGCAGCGTGGCTTCCGAGCGGGCCACAGTACCAACACAGCCCTCCTAGAGTTCTCCAACTTTCTCCACTCCTCCTTAGACACTGGTTCTCTGGCTGGTGCTGTCTTCATTGACCTCTCGAAAGCTTTCAACACTGTCTCCCACCCCCTCCTTCTTGATGCCCTTAGTCTCTCTGGTTTTGCTGCTGGGCCTATCTCCTGGTGCACCAGTTATCTATCTGACCGCTCACAGCATGTAAAAATGAATGGGACCTACTCAGACATCTGTCCCATCTTTTCTGGGGTTCCCCAGGGCTCCATTCTGGGCCCCTTACTATTCTCCCTTTACCTTAACACCCTTCCACGCTCTTGCTCGGGGAACATTCTATTGTACGCTGATGATGCAGTCATCTTTGCCTCAAGGCGTAACCCTATTGCCCTCCAGGACTCGCTGCAGAAGTCCTTCACTGAAGCCGAGGGCTGGTTCAAGGAACATAGATTGGTGATAAATCTTAAAAAAACAAAAACCATGTTCTTCACTCATCCCCAAAACAAGTCCTGCAACTTCAAACTCCTCATTCACTCTGGGTCCTCTTTCCCACTTGAACAAGTTTGCTCCTATAAATACCTAGGGATCCATTTTGACCCCTCCCTCTCCTTCCATGGACACATCGCTGCCCTAGCCACTGCCACTAATATCCGATTGGGCATCTTACATCGGTATAAACACTGCCTCCTCCCGGAGGCTCTTGACTCGCAGTCACCTCCTCTATCCTGTCCCTAGTGGACTATGGACTGCCGGTGTATGGTGCTGCTGATCAGACCGCACTCCATAAAATTAGCACTACTCTGAATAAGGCCTGCAGGTTAATTACTGGAGCACCTAGGCTGACACACACCTGTTCACTGTACGCTAAAGCGCTGGTACTTGATCTTGACGAAGGCCTCAAATATCTGACCTGTACCCTACAAAAAGACCCTCCTTGGGCTATCCCCACCAGGATTGACCACCACCATACGCTCTGTCCCACTAGTTCATACTGACCTCTGGGAAAACCTCTTGTTATCCCTAGAGCTAGGACCTCTCACGGCCAAAGAGCCTTCAGCTTTAGGGCCCCTTCTGGTTCAACACACTGCCCCTCCATCTCCGGCTCCAACTATATCGTGCTTCAAAACTTCATTACGTAATCCACCTTATTAACACCCGATGCTGTAATTGCCACTAGTCAAAGCCGTATCAATACTTATAGACAAAGCTTATTACTAAGCTGCTAAGGACAACATAACTCTGGTATTGTTTGCATCAATCTTACCTGTACCAGCTTGTTTGTATCTATGTCTTAAGTTACTGTTATACTTATGTGTTGTACTGTTATACTGTGTATTTTCGTTTGTCTTACTGTGACAAGGTACCTTTGTAAATGAGCCTATGGCTCAAAGGTTTTCCAAACTGCTGTTTTAAATAAAATAAAAAATAAAATAAACATTGGCATTTTCCACACCTTCTTGTGAACAATACAGCTGTCATTTTTCACATCCTGGCCAAAATGTGTTTTCACACTTCCGGCGCTGTGGGAAATCAGTGTTCGGGACAGATTACAAAAATGACAGTGACACTGTTCATGAGCAGAGGTCCTAAAATTCCTACGTTGAAAATTTGGTGCCAATACTCCATAAAATGACTGTGTTACGAGCGTGCGTTGCACAGTTTGCACGCACGCTCGTAAGTTCACGAATTTATAATATTATAATTACTGGTGACCCGCTTTAATACACGGACTAGAGCCATGTTTCAAATGCCGTAATAACCCATAGAGTGGGTTATTACAGCGTTTGCTGTCACTTATTTAAAGCGCATCACCTCATTGGCCCTACGTCTATTTCTGCGGCCAAATATCTGAAAAAAAAGCTCGCCGTTACGAGCCCCCGCATCTATACTCTTCATGTGTCACCTTGGCAGATACTTTAAATATATTTATTAGTTTATCTGGTTGATCCTACCTCTCCTGAATGGAAAATTTATCTGGTTGATCCTGCACTTCCTATTGTTGAAGCGGGCTTAACGGCAGCTGCATCACGAACGGAGCATGATGTGGAAGGAGGTACACTTCACAGCAATTATAAAAATAGAATAATGCACTTGTGTATTATTGGGCCATTCTTGGGGTGATGCTATCATAAACCTCTCAGCTTCGGGCCTCGAGGTTTATGGGTCATCACACCACTCGGGTGTGTAAAAAAATTCCATAACACACAAGTGCATAACCATTATTCTGTATTTCACTCCAGATTTTCAACATTGCCATTGTTCTGCACCTCCTTTTGAACAGTACAACTGTCATTTTTCACATCCTGGCCGAAATGTGTTTCACAATTCTGACGCAGAATAGCACGGTCGCTGTGGGAAATCCATGTTCGGGACACATTATGAAAATGACAGTGACAGTATCCATTAGCAGAGGCCCTAAAATTGCTATGTTGAAAATTTGGTGACGAAAGTCCATAAAATGAGAGTGCTACAAGCGTGTGTTGCGCAATTTCCACGCACGCTTGCACCTTCGCAACTTTGCAATATTTTCACTCTAGATTTTCAACATTGCCATTTTTACACACCTCCTTATGACCAGTGCAGCTGTCATTTTTCACATCCTGGCCAAAATGTGTTTTCGCTCTTCCAGTGCACAATTGCACGGTCGCTGTGGGAAATCAGTGTTTGGGACACATTAAGAAAATCCCACTGACACTGTTCATGAGCAGAGGTCCTAAAATCCCTATGTTGAAAACTTTGTGATGAAACTCCATAAAATGACTGTGTTATGAGCGTGCGTTGTGCAGTTTCCATGCACCCTTGTAACTTCGCAAATTAGTAATATTTTCACACCACATTTTCAACAGTGGCATTGTTCCACACCTCCTTGTGAAAAGTACTGCTGTCATTTTTCACATCCTGGCTGAAATGTGTTTTTGTGCTTCCAGCGCAGAATACTGCAGTTGCTGTCGGAAATCATTGTTTGGGACAATTTAGGATTGAGCAAGTGAGGGATGGGGTGAGTGACCAAGCTCACTGAGCTCTGTCGGGACTGCTGCAGATTTCTTTGTGGGCAGGAAAAGGCACCAACGCAGGCAGAGCCCAGTACAAAAGGGTAGCCTGCAGCACCGGGAGACACAGAACGAACGAATGAGGGAAGGGGAGTGTGTGAGGTCAACGGAGCTCTGTTGGGACTGCTGCAGACTGAGCGACCTCAATGGAGCTCTGTCAGGACAGAACGGTTGCTTTTTCCAACTAAGATTAGGCGAGTCATATAGGCCTATGGCTAACCGACTCGTACTGGCCTATGATCCCTATGATTTTTATTCCAAAGTTTCAACATAGCCATTTTTCCACACCACCTCATAAACATAACATGTTAGTTTTAAAATCCTGGATGAGATGTGTCTTCACATCTCTGGTGCAAAAGAAAAAATTACTCACCTTAAGTAATTTTGTTTTTTCTATTGGAGTCATGCTGTATTCTGACAAATGCAGTTAGCCCCAGCCTTTAAACTGCCCTGGAGAACAAATGGTTAACTTTCTATGCAGAGCATAGAATGCTGAGCTCGAGCTCGGTTGGTGTCTCTGTCTGGAGCCCTTTGAAATCCAACCATCAGATTCTTACAAGCAAAAAACTCACTAACTATCCTATGTGGAAATTGTAAAATTTTACTAGCCAACTGGCAACTAAAGTTTTGGATTCCCAAAGGAAGACTCAAGTCAGGAAACCCAAAACCCAAAAACCAATCCAAATAATAATAATAAAAATAACACCCAAACAAAAAGAAGAGGGTGTAAAAGGAGCACCCCTGAGGTGCAACACTACGCCTGCCCACCCACTTCCCAAAAAACAGGTTCTGAGAGGGGAGGCAGGTGGGGGGTCAGAATACAGCAAGACTCCAATAGAAGAAACATAATTACTAAGGTGAGTAATTTTTTCTTCAAACAACATGAAGTCTTGTTGTATTCTGGCAAATGCAGACTACCAAGCAGTACCTCCATGGAGGAGGGACAGAACCTACTTTGGGAATAGGCTCTGAAGTACTGCTGTGCCAAACTGAGCATCACTCCTAGCCTGGCTAGCCAGGGAGTAATGCTTGGTAAAGGTATGGACTGTTTTCCAGGTGGCTGCTTGACAAATTTTTAAGAGAGGGATGTCCCTGGCAGCAGCCAGGGAAGCAGCTGTACCTCTTGTAGAGTGAGCCCTCAAGCCTGAGGGTGGAACCTTTCCCAGTTTATCATAGCAGAATTGTATACAAGACACAATCCACCTGGCAATAGTTCTCTTGGTAGCAGGTTTGCCCTTTCCAACTTCCCCATAAGTGAGGAACAACTGGAGGGAATCAAACCTGTGACCCTTGGTACGCTCTATGTAGTAGCTAAGGGCTCTTTTAACATCTAAATTGTGTAGCCTCCTCTTCCCTGAGGAAGAATGATCAGTGAAGAAAACAGGGAGAGACATAGACTGATTCAAACGGAAATCTGAAACCACTTTGGGCAAGAACCTTCTATTGGTTCTAAGGACCACTTTATCCCTATGAAAGGAGATAAAATCAGGTTCCGCTGACAAGACTTGCAATTCACTGATACATCTGACAGAGGTAATGGCCACTAAAAACACAGTTTCCAAGTCAAGTACTTAAGCTCTGCTGAGGACATAGGTTCGAAGGGAGGTTGCATAAGCTGAGCAATGCAAACATTTAAATCCCAGGCAGGGGCAGAGTCTCTAAAGGGAGGGTTGGTATGAAGCAATCCTTTAAAAAGTTTACAGAACATAGGACGAAAAGATAGTGAGGAAGACTTCCTCACTGACAAAAAAGCAGAAACAGCTGACAAGTGAACCTTGTGAGTAGCTGGTCTGAGGCCTAGGCCATTAAGATGGACCATATAATCCAGAACTGTAGGCAATTCAGCAGTATCTGGGGAAATATGCTTCTTGGAACGCCAAATGCTGAATCTCCTCCATTTGGAGTTATAAGTCTTTCTGGTAGAGGGCTTTTGAGAAGCTTTGAGAATGTTCAGAACCCCCTGAGACAGATGCAAATCTGCAAACTCTAACTGTTCAAGAGCCATGCCTTGAGATTGAGAGACTGAAGATTGGGGTACCAAATCCTCCCCTGAGAGAAAGTTAATAGGTTGTAATTTCTGGGAAGAGACAGGGGAAGATGGACAGCTAGGGACAGCAACAGGGGGTACCAAGGCTGTCTGGCCCAGTCTGGAGCAATCAGAATCACTTTGCAAGGTTGTGACCTTATCTTGACTAAAACTTTGAACAGAAGAGGGAAGGGAAGGAAGGCATACAGAAATGTCCCTTCCCAGTTCAGAATCAGAGCATCCGGGGGGGACTGAGCCCAAGACTTGGGGTCTGCAGCAAAAGAGAGGAAGTTGGTGATTGTCTGGGGCTGCAAAAAGATTTATCTCTGGAGTGCCCCACCTTGAAAAAATCACCTTCAATACCAGAGGGTCCAGGGACCATTTGTGATGGCCCTGTGAGATCCTGCTCAGTGCATCTGCTAGTACATTGTCCTTCCCTGGAAGGTGAACTGCTGTCAGAGAGGTTTGCAGGGAATAAGCCAGGGACCACAACTTCATGGCTTCTGTGCACAAGGCCGTAGACCGAGTGCCTCCCTGCTTGTTGATGTACAACATGGTGGTGGTGGTGTTGTCTGTTCTGACTTGAACCACCTTGTTCTGCACTGACTGAGAGAAAGCTTGCAGGGCCAGAAAAACTGCCCTGAGCTGTAGGAGATTGATATGGAGAGGGGACTCCTGAGGGGACCACAGTCCCTGGGCAGTAAGGGCCCCCCAGATGGGCTCCCTAGCCCAGAAGGGAAGCATCCATGGTAAGGACCACCGAATGAGACTGAGTGGCAAATGGGACCCCTTGCCTTAAATTGTCCTGATCCTGCCACCATTGAAGGGCTTGGATCAAGGTCTGAGTCACTGGAATCAGTTTGGTAAGGGAATCCTTCTGGGACCCAAAGGCCCTCAGATGGAACTGAATGTCCCTCATCTGGAATCTTGCCCTTTGGACCACTGCTGTGAAAGCTGCCATGTGGCCCAAGAGCTGGAGGAAATGCCTTACTGGTCAAGATACCTGAAGCCTGTAGGAAGAAACTAGTTCTATAAGAGCTCTTGCCCTGTCCAGGGGAAGAAAGGGTCTTGCTTTGACCGGATCCAGCTCTGCCCCTATAAAGGTAAGACGCTGGACTGGCTCGAGAACTGACTTGGGAAGATTGAGAAGAAATCCTAGAGAAGTGAGCACTTGCTGGGTCACTTGCAGGTCTGACTTGACTTGGTCTGGAGACTGGCCCACTATTAGCCAATCGTCCAGATATGGAAAATGGAAATATTTTGCCTCCTTAGAAAGGCAACTACTACTGCCAGGCACTTTGTGAAAACCCTTGGGGCTGATATTAAACCAAAGGGCATTGCTCTGAACTGATAGAGACCTGAGGGCAACTCGAACATGAGGTACTTTCTGTGGGAGCACCTGATGGGAATGTGAAAATAGGCATCTTTGAGGTCCAGGGAGGCTAGCCAGTCCCCTGGCCTTAGAAAGGGAAGAATTATTCCCAGAGTTACCATCTTGAAAGTACAGTTACGTAAGAACTTACCGTAACAGTAGATCTTCGAGAGAGGCTTGCAGTAGGTAATTACATATAGGACTGGCGCCGGCATTTCTAGGTAGCAGTCCCTGGTGAGGGACCGCCCCCATGTCAGGTGACTGGCGTCAGGAGACATCGGTATAAAGGGGCGGTCCCGGACGTCCACCTTCCATTTCTTTCCCGCCACAGGCCAAAAGAGGCTGGACGAGAGAGGAGCGGATATTTCTCTATATGGAAAAGGAGCTGAAAAAGCCTAGGGGGATGGAGGGCGGGAAGGTATTACCTACTGCAGGAGCCTCTCTCGAAGATCTACTGTTACGGTAAGTTCTTACGTAACTGTACTATCTTACTTCGAGAGGGCTCTTGCAGTAGGTAATTACATATAGGACTGAATCCCAAGCAGTCTGGAACAAAGAAAAGGCACCGGGAGGAGGAAACTACTCCAAGAAGTAGTTCTAGCCGTGCAAGCCTCAAGACAGGAGGCCTTGCAAAACAGCCAGCCCGAAGCCTGCTCTACGGCGAGAGGCAATATCCAAACTGTAATGTTTCGTAAAAGTATGGACGGAAGTCCAGGTGGCAGCAGTGCATATGTCTGCCGCAGACACATTCTTGAAACAAGCTGCAAAGGCAGCTACTCCTCTAGTGGAGTGGCCTCTGACTTAAACCGGGAGGGACTTGTGGTATTTGTCATAACAGAAAGTGATGCAATGAGCCAACCACTTAGACAGGCATTGCTTGGAAACCGCATTGCCTTCCCTTTTGTGAGCAAAAGAGATGAACAACTGATCAGTCTTTCTGAGATCCTTCGTCCTGTTGGTGTAGTATCTCAGAATCCGATGAACATCCACAGTATGGAGTAAATATTCCCCTTGATTAGAGTACTGCGTAAAAAAGGCAGGTAGCTCTATGGACTGATTTAAGGTAGACTCTGCTACTACTTTAGGTAGAAACTTAGGATTCGTCATGAAGAGCAACTGCCTTCTTGTGAAAAATCAAGTAGGGTATTTTACACATCAGGCCTGAGCTCGGAGATTCTTCGAGCCAAGTAATGGCCACCAAGAAGAGCGCCTTCCACGAAAAGAAACTTAAAATTGCAGGAAGCTGTGTTCAAGGGAGGAAGGTAAGTTTCTCAAGAACAAAATTCAAGTCCCAAGGGGGGCAGGAGGATGGATGGGGCCTCAGAGATGGAGAACCCCTCTGAGAAAGGTCTTGGAGACCTCCAGTTGAGCAAAAGCCTTGTTTGCCAAGGGAACATGATAGGCCGAGATGGCCGCCATGTGTACCTTCAAAGAGGAATGGCTGAGACCCAGGTCAAACAGATGATGTAGATACTCCAGCAGAAGCCCCGCTGAACAGGAGAAAGGTTCCACTGCTCTTGGAGGTGGACCAATAGAGAATATTTTCACTTCATGGCATAAGTGGATCTGGTGGAGGGTTTTCTGGCTCCACTAAAATCTCCGCCACTTTGGGAGACACACCAAAACGGGATTGGGCTAGGTCTGCAGGAGCCATGCATGCAGTTGAAGGGATTTGAGGCCTGGATGGACCAGGGTCCCCTGATCCTGGGTCAACAAACCTCGAGATAGAGGAAGAGAAAGAGGAAGAGGAGGATCCTCTGAATATTGTTGTAGAAGAGAGAACCAGATTTGTCTGGGCCAGAAAGGAGCGATCAGAATCATTTTCACTCCTTCTGAAGCTAGTTTCTGCAAGACTCGTGGGATAAGAGGAATTGGGGGAAAGGCATAGACGAATCTGTCCTTCCAGTCTAGAGACAGAGCGTCGTTCCAGAAAGCGCCTCGCTCTGGAATGAGCTAGCAGAAGGTGGGAAGTTTTGCGTTTTGGGGGGATGCGAACAGGTCGACCTGTGGTGTTCCCCAAAGTTGGAAGACACTGTCTAGGACCCCTTGGTCCAGTTCCCACTCGTGAGTCAGAGCAGAAGAGTGACTTAGCTTGTCTGCCAGGGTGTTGTTGACTCCTGGAACGTGAATTGCCGTGAGGTGACTGTCATGTTGTGTTGCCCAATCCCAAACCCTCATTGCCTCCCTGCATAGAGGGTAGGACCAAGTTCCTCCCTGCTTATTGATGTACCACACTACGCACATGTTGTCCATCTGGACGGCTAGGTGGCTGGGAAGGATGTATTGGTGAAGGGCTTGGAGCATACAACACTGCCCGAAGCTCGAGCACATTGATGTGGAGAGCTTGTTCTAGCCTGGACCAGGAGCCCTGGGTCCAATGAGGGCCTAGATGGGCTCCCCAACCTTCGCCTGAGGCAGCTGTGGTTAGAGTCTGGGAGGGGGGAGGATGAAAGAAAGGAACAGGTTCTCTCGAACCATCCACTATTGTAAGTCTCGCATCATCAGTGATCAGATCAGAACTGAGTGATCTAGATCGTCCACTAGTTGATCCCACTGAGAGCATAAAGTCCACTGAGAGATCCTCATGTGGAGTCGAGCGCGAGGAACTGTCGGGATAGCAGTCACCATGAGCCCGAGAAGGCGAAGGACTGACCTCGCTGAGACCATCCTGCGGTCGGATAACAGACTTATGTGAGTCTGAAGGGAGGCCGCCCTGTCTGGAGGCAGGAAGGCCTTGCCCATGGTCGTATCGAGGATCGCTCCAGTAAACTGTAGCTTCTGGGAAGGGTCCAGATGAGACTTGGAATGGTTGATGGTAATACCCAGGCAGGCAAAAACCTGCTGGGTGAGGGAGAGGAAATGCAGGAGTTCCTCTCCCTCTGGACGAGGCCGCCAGAAGCCAGTCGTCCAGGTAAGGGAACACCTTTACTCCCTTGGTACGCAGGTGGGCCATCACCACTGCCAGGCATTTGTTAAATACTCAAGAGGCCAAGGATAGACCAAACGGGAGCACTTTGAACTGGTGGTGGTCCCCTTGGAACGCAAAACGAAGGTATTTGCGATGAGATGGGCGAATGGGAATGTGCAGATAAGCATCCTGCATATCCAGGGCACAAAGCCATTGACCCGGCTGGAGGAGGGGCAGAAGGCTCTGCAGAGAGAGCATCCTGAACCTTTTGTACTCTACATAAAGATTCAGGGGAACTGAGATCTAAAATCGGTCTGAGATCTCCCATCTTCTTTGGGACCAGGAAGAAATGGGAATAGTAACCTGTCCCTTGAAGATGAAGAGGGACGGGCTCTGTTGCTTGCTTCAGTAGAAGAGCCGAGATTTCCTCCTGGACCAAAGGTAGGTGTTCCCATGAATACGATGACTTCAGAGGGGGGTGGCGAGGTGGTTTCTGAAGAAACTCTATGGAGTGTCCTTCTGCTATGAGTTGGAGCACCCAAGAATCCGTGGTTATCCTCTCCCATCCCAGAAGGTGGAGGGAAAACCTCCCTCCTACCGGTTCCTCCGGGGAGTCTGGAGGCAGTGGTAGAGGAAAGGAGTCAGGTGGTGTGGGGCAGTGCCGCAGCTGAAGCACCCGCTACTTTTTTGGGCGGGGGGCTTAGCAGCCGCGGGGGCCCGACGTTTTGTGGTCCGCCTTCCCTGGGGTTTCGCCTTTGGCCGATTCCATCTGCAAAAGGGACAGCGCTGATGGTGATGGGGATGGTACATAGAATCAACTGATTTCAGAGCCGTTTCTCTTGCAATCGGTAATGATGTCCTTGACATCACCCCTAGCACTGACCCTCGGAAGGTGCTTCCTGGATAGTGATTGCACCTCCGGACCAGACCTGGACACATGGAGCCAAGCATGATGCTGTAGGCCCACGCGAAGCTGAGGCTCCACCCAGCTCATCATGTCAGATGTCGCACATAGTATGGCGACTGGCCGAATGAGCAGAGCGGACAAGATCAGCCAACTCCTGTTTGACTTGGGAGTCAGGCAAGGAGTCCAGCTTGGCTTCCACCTGAGTAAGGATGGCCTTCTGGTAGTCCCCCATGTGGCCAACATAGTTCAGGACCCTAATCCCCAGTGTGGAAGAAGTGTAAATCTTTCTCCCCTACTGATCCAGAAGGCGAGATTCCTTATCAGGAGGTGACAAGCTAAGATGTTTTGGGTTTGCCGACTGGCCGTCAGCGGCGCTAATCACGACCGAGTCAGCACGAGGGTGAGAATCCAGGAAATCAACACCCTCTGGAGCCTGATATAGCCTGTTCAACTTCCTAGGAAGTGGCGCTAAGGCTGACAGCTGTAATATCGTGGTCACAAGGTCGGCGTGAGGCTCTATCCAGGGTGGCACTAATATAGGAGCTGTCAAGGGCAGATCCAGATGTTCAGCGAGTTTCAGACGCTGAGGATCTGGTTCCAAAGAGTGCCACTGATGAACCTCCTGGATTTTTCTAAGCAACTCCATAAAAGAAGGATCCTCCGGAGGAGACTTCAGAGGTGTCCTTGGCCGGGGCTTCGACGGAGAGCGAGGCTCGTCGTCTCTCTCGGAGCAGTCGTCGTAAGAGTCCGAGGAGTCCAAGAGTGAAGAGGAGGAAGAAGAAGAGTAAGACTCCCTTTCCCGACCCGGGGGAGGAACGGGTCCCTTGTGGAGTCTCCGGGGACGCGTGTCCTGCCCCTCTCTGGATCCAGACGAAAGAACCCTGGAGTCCGGAGGTGGTGAGGGAGTGTGCCACCTGGGGCGTACGGGAACCTGGGATGGCACTGTCACTGGAAGGCGGCTCTCAACCTCTTTGGTGAGCTGAGCCTTGGCCTCAGCCCACCAGGAGGCCAGAGTCTCCTGCAGGTCCACCGGCAGCCGCGAGGGCAGTGGAGGAGGAGGAGGCAGGGGATAAGAATATGGGCTATACCCATATGGAGCGTATCCAAAACCCGGCTGCGGGTAACCCAGCATCGGGTATTGAGGCGTTGAGTACTGCGGCATTGGGAAGCCCGGCATCGGGTACTGCGGTGCCGGATACGGTGTTCCCAGGTACGCCAGCGTCAAATAAGACAGCGGATACCTGGAAGCCGGGGGGGGCTGCCTGAGCAGACGGCCCGGCTGGGAACTTCACAAGCGGGTCTGTAGCGGAGAGCCCGGAGGGTGGAGGGCCCGATGGGAGCAGAAAATCTCCCTGAGTCGGTAAGGCCGATGTCAGGGCCGATGGTGGAGGCCCTAACGCTGGAGGTACCGACGTCGGAGGGGCCGGCGTCAGAGCCGGCGTCCGGGGAGCCAACGTCAGGTCTGTCGCTCCAGATGGAGGAAGGACTGGTGGAGGCAAAAAATCCCCAGCCGCCCGAGGATGGAGGGGAAAAGTCCCTGGGTTCAGGGTGGGGGTACTCTGGCTCCCCAGATAGCAGCAAAGGCTGCAGTGAACCGGGAACGATGGACTTTGGGGGGTCCGTCGTCGGTTCCCTCGCTGGCCGGACGTCGGACGAGCCGATGTGAGGTGTAGAGGCGAGCTCTCGGCGGGCGTGGGAGGAGCCAACGTTCAACTTACGAGAGCCATCACCAGAGACAGGTCGAGAGGAGGGGTCGGCCTGATCCAGTGAGGAAGAAGCCGTGCGTTGCCCCGGAGGGTCAGACGTCTTACCAGCCCTCTCCAGGCGGACGTCAGAGGAGCCGACGCCCGGCTTACCGGAGTCGCCCATGATGGTTGGCCACAAGCCTGTGGCCGAACCAGGGGCGGAGGCCTCCAACTGCCCAGAGGCACCCGCAAGGCCGAACGTGAGCCAGACAAGTGGGCCGACGCCACCTCAGAAACCTCCGAGGCGGCCGTCGAGGAGCGATCCCCCGGAGGGGATGTTACCTGCGTGCCCGCGACTCCCGAGGGAGACGCGGTGGAGGAGCCTTTGTCCCAGTGCCTCTCCTTGTCCTTCTTCTTTTGATGGCCTTCGGGGGAAGTGGACACCTGTCTCAGCTTTTTAAGCTCCTTCTCCATAGAGCTCATTTTCTTCTTAAGAATATGGGCCTCCAGGGATTGCTGCTGTCTTTTTCCGGTAGCCACGTTAAAGCTGAGGCAATGCTGGCACTTCTCGACCTGATGATCAGGGCCTAGGCAGAACAGGCACAGGGAATGGCCGTCCTCGGGCAGTAGTTGGGCGCCGTACGAATCGCATTTGTTCTTGTGCTCGGAGGGTGTAGGGGATGACATACACCGACGTTAATCCTGACGTTAGTCGAAAACATAATGTTTTTTCGGTATAAAAACTGACGAAGGTAGGGCTGACGAAGCACAAACTTTTCCGCAAGGCGCTGCATGAGCTAACGGCAGGAAAGAACTGGAAGGCGGGCGTCCAGGACTGCCCCTTTATACCGATGTCTCCTGATGCCGGTCACCTGACGTGGGGGCGGTCCCTCACCAGGGACTGCTAGCTAGAAATTTTTCCATGGGGTCCTGCTGCCTGCTGGTGTCAGTCCTATATGTAATTACCTACTGCAAGAGCCTCTCAGTAAGATTCAATACGACTTCGACGTCCGAAGAGCATCTTCAATTAAGCTTTTTTTACAGATAATTTTTTTCTAGCAGTTATTATGTTGTTTTTATTTGTAAAGTCTACAACTGAATGAGATTGATGCACGTCTTTACTGCAACAGTGAGCAACCGCACCGGCTCAGTGTAAGCAAACGTGTGGCACTGCACTGTTACAGTAAATGGAGCTGTGCACGGTCTGCCATATTTCCGGTTTGTGGACTTTACAAAATAAAAATAACATAAGTGGCTGCTGGAAAAAAAGGGGATTTTCTGTGTAAAAAGCTTAATCGGGGGTAAGCCTTTCGGCGCGGGGAGGTCAGTATTTGCACAGTTCCCCTTTAAAAAATATGATCACATTTCTGGTTTACTGCACACCATTCCGTCTTTAGGTGACAATTTCTAGAACAGATAAAAAAATTATTGAGCAGAAAGTTCAGGTGGCAAGTTATGTTTTCATTATAGTTAGTTAGTTAGTTAGTTAGTTAGTTAGTTAGTTAGTTACTTTTTGTTGACCTTCATCTCTCAGTGGCACCACATTTTTCAAGATTAGACCACAAACTTGATTAAGGCCGTGACAAAAGAAAACATTTAATTTAATTTTTAATTTTTATACTGGAGAACAAGATGAGCTAAAATAGTCCATTTTCACAAGCGACCACTAGTGCAGAATAAATACAGTAGAAAAGAAAATACAGATATTGTATAAAACATACATTGTATCACTGGTAACAAGATCATGAGGTGCAAATTAATAACAGTCACAGTGCATATTATCGATCATCTGTACCTTACCTTAGATTTTCTTTAGACAGTTTTTGATAAAAAATTGGGTTCTGAGAATGGACCTCACATTACTTTCGAGGGCTTTGATCAAAACTTTCTGAACATTTGTCTGTAGTTTGTTTGTCTCCTGACCACCCCACATCAAAGGGATGAACTAAAATATGAAAATTATGAACTTTCTGTTGATGTATCACAACATCCTGCATTTCACTACATGGGGTATGTGCCACCTGAATTTCAGCTGACGCAGGATTTTATTAAAGAGCACCTTTACTGACATTTGCAGAAATTTCCCCCAGAAACACTACAGATTCCTTGCCAGTTCCAAAGTACTTGGGAGCCAAAAGTAGAGTTTTAATGTGGCCGGATTTTTGGACAGAAGGGATCATAATCTGGTTCCATGGAGCTGAGACGCAGATCCCTTCCACTTCCTTGTGTTCGGTGCCACCCCTGTGCTAGCATGTTTTGTGACATATTTATATGGAGAGCACAGGAGTACATTCCATATACTACCAAAGGGGCTGACATTTAAGTCTTTTTTTTTATATTTCAGAGTTCTGATTCAGAAACATCACGGCCACTGCTCAACTAACAAGAGCCTTGTTAGTTGAACGGTGGCCTTGCTTTATCTGAATTGGTACCCTGAACTATTGAAAAAAAGACATCAAAATCAGCTGCTATTGCAGTCTATGGAGTGCCTCCCCATACTGTCCATGTAAAGCATCATAATAGGTGTTAGGTTGGGGCAGCACTGAATGGTATGCCCACTGTACGGCAACACCATTACAGCGAACATGTTGATACCGACAACATCGACAGTTCGCTGTAATGGTCCACCCGAGACCCCGGCACTGTGTCTCCCGGTCCTGCACCTTCCTCAAGGACCAACTCCAACTTGAAGTTGGAATCCTTTAGTTGGGGTGTGTGTGGGTTCACAGAAAAAGACTGGATTTCATTCAGATTTATGTTGACCACAACATGCGGCCCATATAAATCTGTCGCTGTGATGTTATATTTACAAACATAGTTGTCGAGCTGGCATCGTAAAGCCACGCTGAACACATGGAAGTGGAAGGGATCTGTGGCTCTTGACTCCACAGAGCCAAATTACGATCCCCTCCATCCAGATCGAGCAACATTAAAATACTTTTCTTTTTGGCTCCCATGGACTTTGGAACAGGTAACAGTTTTTGCCTGGAGCACCAGGAAAAATGCTCTTTAAATATCCTGCCTGCCAAAATTTGAGCAACTTTAAGCAAAAAGCATTTGACAATGCCAAATATTTGCTTACTTGTATGTGCTGTGTTGTTGGGCACAGATCCAGTACACTGCCATGTGACTTTGAAATACAGGGAGTTGGCTCAAAGGAAAAATCGCTATCGGTACCCTGGCATTTTTACGCATATAGCCAGTCCACTCTGTATAAGGCACTCACCTTGGTGCAGTGTCATTTGCCTTGCCTGATATACAGTATAAATATAATTTTGTCGTTAGTTATGTTCTATCAGGATAAAAATGCTTATCATGTTAGTAGACATGTTACAAACAAAATAAAGTGTCATAATGATGTACAACACCAATATATGCATACATACATATGAAGAAGCCAGCAGAAAAAGGCCATTTGGTCAATCAAGTCTGCTTGTATTGCAGGGTCCACAGCTTGAGCTAATGTCCCTGCCCTCCCTCCCCACTCCTCCCATCCTCCCTACCCATGATTCTTATCTTCACCCTATGCCTATCCCAGCCTCTCTTAAAGCTACTCACTGTCTTTAACGAGATAACCTCTTCCGGCAATGCATTCCAAGTGTCCACCACCCTCTCTGTGAAGAAGTTCTTCCTGACCTCCCTCCTAAACCTCCCACCCTCCAGCTTAAGACTGTGCCCCATCACGTTATGCTCAGCTTAAAGAGACTCTCCTTATCAACCTTATTTATCCCTTTCAAGTACTTGAAGGTCCCAATCATGTCCCCTTCTCTCTCTCTCTCTCCTGTCTATCAGGGAGTACATGTTCAGTACCAATGAAAGAGCAGCTGAAACAGTACTTAATGACATCACAGTGAAGCTATGCCGTACTCTTCTTTATTTCATTTGTAGTTTTTCCATTCTGGTCCTGCTCCATATAGGCCCTGGGCCGTCAGGCTCTGCCACCCCCACCTGCAGCACTGTACCTTCAACTTCCCTTCCTCGATTCTCCCCTGAGATGGCACTAAAGGGGCAGGCAGGTCCCCCTCCACAAAACCTATGGGTAGAAAGGAGTATAGTAGACTACACGGGCCTGAATTAACTGGCCATGACTCTGCAGGCCTGGACATTTTTGCTTCTATTTTCACCTACCTCTGAGGACATCTGCATTAAGGATTCAGTGTGCACATGTACACACAGCTGCATGGTACCACATGGAGCTGGCAGACACCCTGTCCTCCCCAGCTTCTCTGCCTGCACTTTTACCTGGGTTTCTCCAGATGGCAGTGCTAGTGGGGAAACTGGCATCAGACCCCTACCCAAGAGATGGTGAGTATTTCATGAGATGCTTGACCCTCCTGCCCCCTCTGACGCCTAGAGCTTGTTGTCTAACCCAGGTTGCTAGTATGCAAGCAACAACCCTGCCGCTGTGCCATCAAGCTGGCAACTGCTATGCAATATTCTAACTACAGCAGTGAAGTCAAAAGTAAACAGCATTACAATCACTTATAATGGCTGGATGATCTACTTTTAAATACAATGTTTCATAGCATTAATATGTTGGAGAATCTTAACGCAGGTGGAGAAAGATTTTCAATACAGTTTTTCGTTTTTCTGGTACTTGCTACGGCGTACACATGCGTGCTCACGCGTGGAGGCACACGTACACACCAGGATCTGGTGACCTCTTCCACCCTTCCCGACTTCTATCACCACCTGTTACTGCCTACGCACCCACCAGACCCCCACACAGTGGGAGCAGGACTACAGATGGGCAGGCATCCACCTCTCAGAGGGGAGAGCCATGGCTCAATCCCGCTCCAGCCCTCCCCCAAAGCCGGCCCCCTGGCAACCCGAGCTCGTTCCAAAACCCGGGTCGCCGGCGTAGCAGGAGGTAAGGCGCCAGCGCTTCAGCCCTCTGCGCTACCAGGCCGGCCTGTGGAGAAAGATTTTAAAATGTCATTCTGATGTAAAATAGTTTCATGTAAAGGAACTGTTGTCTCACTTAAACATCAGCTAGATCTTGGTCCCCCATATGAGAAGGATATCAGTACAGTTCACAAAGTACAGAGAAGAGCAACCAAGATGGTTGCTGACTTGAAGAGCATGGGTTATGATGACCTACTGGCAGAACTGGGACTAGTTTTCATGGATTATAAAGTAGTCTAATTGCCTCAGCCAATCACAGGGGGTGCTTTGCTCTACCTCTTATCCAGTGTACAGCTGGCACCTCGTGCTGCTCTGATCAGCTAATTCCCATCACGCTGATGCTAACTTGAGACACTGCTTTCTGATAGATGCCACGACTTGAACAGATGAGCAGAAATGACTGTGGCTTGAATTTTCTCGATGAAAAAACTTGTTAAAAAACTGTTACAATTGTTAAGCCGCTTCAGCCGTTCTGCATAACCCACCACCATCACTCACCATGTAAGTGGAGTCAGCACGTCTTGCAGTGTATGGGACAGAACATACCATTTAGTACTGTAAGCAGGGGGAGTGCAAACCCCCCCCCAAAATATTATTTCACAGTATGTGACACTTTTTCATTAGAGGAAGTTCGACTGCTTCATAATATATTAGTATGTATAGTGTACTGTGTTCCTTACAGGAAAAGAATATTATCTCATGCTGTTTTTGGCTGACTCAGCTTCGCTTTGCAGTACTGTTGCCCAAAACAGCATGAGACAACATTCTTAGCTTGTAAGAAACACAGTACGCTATACATATTAATATATAGCACCCTTAGACCAAGTGCAGCTCTTCAGAATGCACAAAGATGGCAGGACAATGGGACACTTAATGTCACTGAAGGAAGATTCAAGGGAAACATCATAAAGGATTACTTCACAGAAAGAGTGTTGAACACTTAGAATAGCCTGCCAGAACATATAGTATCAGCTGATATTGTAAAAATCTTCAAACTCAGACTACACAAGTACTTTAAAGAAAATGGGGTTACAGGCTAGTTTTAGAACCACTCGTGAGGGGGCAATCTTAGACCTCGTACTCTCAGATGGGGACAGTGAGAGGATCTCAGATCTAGAAGTGGGTAGCCATCTGGGAACAAGTGACCACCAAACAGTGTGGTTCATGATAAACTCTGCTACATAGTCAAGCCATACAAAAGTGAGGGTACTGGACTTCAAGAGGGCTGACTTTGGCAAGATGGGAGAGTGCCTTAGAAAAGCACTAGCAAACAGGCTAGAAGGAGGGGTGGAGCAACAATGGAGACCCCCTCTCCACAAAGACATAGACAGGGTGGAGGCTGTCCAGAAGAGGGCAACCAAAATGGTGCAGGGTCTGCACCAGAAGACATATGAAGAAAGACTAAAGGAGCTTAAGATGTATAGCCTTGAGGAAAAGAGGCAGAGGGGGGACATGATAGAAACTTTCAAATACCTCAAGGGATCAATAAAGTCCAAGAGGGTAGCATCTTTCACAAAAAGAGATGTACAAGAACAAGGGGACACAATTTGAAGATAGAGGGGGGACAGCTCAGTGGTAATGTGAGGATGTATTTCTTCACAGAGAGGGTTGTAGATGCATGGAACAGCCTTCCTGAGGAGGTTGTGGGATCTAAAACTGTGGGAGAATTCAAGAATGCATGGGACAGACATACGGCAATTCTTGTAGGGGTAGGAAGAATTAGGCTGTTGGTTAACTAGGATCTGCAGCTTATCCTGTAGGTAGGGAAATGGGCAGACTAGGTGGGCCAAGCGGTCATTATCTGCCATCAAAGTCTATGTTTCTATGTTTAGGGTATTTTCACTGAGCTTGTGGGAGAGAGGAAGTCTATGAACCGCTTGTCTTCTCCCCCAACCCCCAAATATGTCTGTAAATTACAAGGCCACTCTCTATAGGACTCCACAACTGCAGAATTGCAGAGAAACTATGGTAGGGTGCAGAATTAGCCCTCCTCCCCACCCATGAAGAAATCTTACCACCTTTGACAGTTTTGCAGAACTGCCCAGTCACATTACTGCTGTTTCAGGGTTGAAATTAAAGCAGCAGTGCAAAAATGTGTGATGTTCCACTGGGTGTACACAGTGTTTTAAATTGATTGTTCAAGAAAACAATATGTATGCCAGGCGTGTTATTGAGCAACTGTGCTGCCCAGCATAGAAGACCTGAGTTCGACACCAGCACCGAGTTGCTCACACACTGAGCCAGCAGGGGCTGGCATGCTGGAGAGTTGATTACCTTGTTCTCTACGGAGAGAGGGCTACTCTCTAGTGCCTCCTGTAACTAAGTGATGAGCAGGACTGGGGAGTGGTCTTTGAGATCATCACACAGACCCCTTGAGACTGTAGTTTTGTGCTACAGTTATACCAGAATCATTGCTGTGGGGAGCATGGGCTGATTAGGGTAAAATCGGAGGTGGAGGGAGTAGAATACCACTTGATCACTCTCAGCTCACATAGTGAGAGTTAAGAGTGGTGAGTCAGGAAGGGAAGGGTTGACTTTTTGCCTATCCTGGTCCTTCCTGGTACAGCACCAGTATGTCTGCTGAGAGCTTTGGTTACCTGTAGACCTAACCCCTATAGACATGCTATGTGGGTCTGTGTGCAAATAGCAGCAGTAGTTATGAATAAAGTTTTGACTAAGGATAAACGTGATAAATGATACACATTTCTGCATAAACTGTTATGGGCTAACAAATGATACAGAATGCCAACTTAAAATGTTTTATAAGATATAAAGGACCTATGAGTCGTGATAAAATAGGAATCCTACTATACGATGGTACCTTTCTGCACATGTGTATCTGAGCTGAGCATCACAACAAGGAATAAATAATTGCCTAAGAAAATTATTTGTGTTCCCCTTTTACCACTCTAAGTGATCGAGAGATTCGTGACGGATGTAGAAATCATACTATACCAAGTGTGTTTTTTCACTGACAGAGCATGCATAAAAAAACCCTTTAATAAAGAAGAGACAGTGGCCCAGAAATGTTACAGCACATCTTTTAGCCTTCCAAACATGTGTGCTGCTTGATTTTCACACCTGGAATCCAGGTTGCCATGACAACCCTGATCTTTTAAAGATGGAAGGTGTTCTTCTTCTTCCTCCCCCCTGCAAATAGCCAGACTAAGCATACTAAATGCAATAAGCACATTGCTGTTTGAAATGTAAATGAAGACTCTAACTTTTACCAAGACAGCCCGATTTATGTTTTATGACTCATGAAAGTTGACGTCTCCATTAGGAATGGCAATGATAAAAGCATGAAGGGAGGCAGTAATTATAGGGACGACATATGATTTAAAAAAACCCTGCTAGTAAGCAAACATTTCTTGTAAGGGCTAAAAGTTTACAAACTGAGTTCTGGAAAGGATATTACTTTGGTTATCCGTAAACATAACTGCTATAGACATGCTACGTGGGGCTGTGTTCAAATAGCAGCAATAGCAGCAGTAGTTATGAATAAAGTTTTGACTGAGGATAACCGTGATAAATAATACACATTTCTGCATAAACCGTTATGGGCTAACAAATGATACAGAATGCCGACTTAACATTTTTTTAAGATATGAAGGATCTATGAGTCATGATAAAATAGGAATCCTACTATAGGATGGTACCTTTCTCCACATGTGTATGTGAGCTGAGCATCACAACAGGGAATAGATAATTGCCTAAGAAAATTGTTTGTGTTCACCTTTTGCCACTCTTAAGTGATCGAGAGATGCGTGACAGATGTAGGAATCATACTACACCAAGTTTGGTTTTTCACTAACAGCATGCATGGAAAAACCCTTTAATAAGAATAGACAGTGGGCTAGAAATGTTGCCACATACTGTTCTCTGAACATGTGTGATTGTTTTTCACGCTAGTGTAACCCCTAGATGGCGCTATCCCAGGGGCTACTACCCCTGCCTGATTTGCCACTAACAGGTTGAGGGGCCTGGATCCAATGGCGGGTGCCTCCACCCAGAGGTCAGGGTTTGCAATAGTTAAACTAACTTGGTCACAGCCCTCTGGGACACTGCAACCCCCCTTTCTTCCCACTAGTGGCCCACACAATATATCAGAATTACCTTCACAGTATACACTTACCCCCAGGTCTGGTTCCGGCACTGGGACCTCCTGTGAAATGAGATACAGTGCAACAATCACAGTACAGTACTTTAACATAGACAATACCTCAGGCAGTATAACTTTGCTGAAACAAGCAGCTCTGATTTATTTAGGGGATATAACAAGGACAGGGAAAATCAGGTTAATTAGCTTATCACTCTAATAATCTACCTATGGCTCTGTGCACAGGCCTATCCCTATCAGTTACTGTCCCTGGGTACCCAAGCCCTAGTGGCTAGTCCAAACCGTGGCAGCTGGTAGGGGCCCTTTCACACAGAGAAAGGAGAATTAAACAGTCAGCAGTACAGTAATTCCATTTGGATTTAATGTGGCAATTCAACAGGAGCGACCCTGAATTAGTACTCACGACCTCCAAATAAGATAGGGTCCTTCAATGTCAGCAGGGCTCACTTGAGGTACACAAACCTCTTCACACATCCATATAAAAGAAAGCACTATACCAGGCAGGCTGCATCTGTATCCCGATCGCAATTACTGCACAATACCCGGAGAACACACAGCAGATTCAGTTCCTGACAGACCGAAGTGCAATTTTCAGGCAATTCCTCCAGTCTTCTACAGGGTAAGCCTGGTTTCTACTCTTCAGAGATCCTTTGATTCTTTTCACAGGACGGATTCAGTCCTAACAAGCTGTTACACAAGCTGCAGACCGGAACTCTGGGCCTTACACACGCTTTTTGACTAAAACTGCACACTGAAAAAGCACAGGGCTCCTTCCTTCTTCACTGCCAAAGCTCAACTGAAACTCCAACCGACAAAACTGGCACTTCCTTTGAGTTCCTCCCAGTTCTTGACTGGATTGGCTGTCACTCACAATAGACTGCTGCTGTTGGTCCAAAAAGGCATTGAAGTCTAAACTACATCTCCTAGAGTCACTGCCCATACAATCCTCTTGTGGCTGGCTCAGATTATGAGTCCAAGTTCTGATTCGTCCAAGGCACCATTTTAGAGCTAGCTTACCCCACACTGATTGGTCCAGTTCAGCAGTTCAAAACTAGAATGGGGAACTAGCAGACACAGTTCTGACTGCAAAGAAAGCAGGCCAGACAAACTGCAACCTCATTATCACTCCAAATAATTTCCGGCAAACAGTTACATCTTTCAGATAGGTTCCCTTTGCACTCCTAGTGACTGCAAAAATGAAGTGAATTGGCAGCAGCTCGAGTGGCACTCAAAGAAACACACAGTCCCCCATACAAACTAATTATGTCTGCAAGCAGACAGCTCTTAAAGAGACAGTACCAGAGGTTCTAAAAACACTCACTGATAAATGGCTTAAATGCCAAACACCATTCAGGCTTGGAGCATTCAAGCAAGCTCCTGGAAGTCTTTTGGGAACCCCCATTTGCAGGGGGGTTACACCTTCCTGGCCTGGGAAAGCTTGACGTCCGTCAAGCAAGTACCCATAAGTTTCAACTGCAACCATATACATTTGCATTAGGCTCGCATATGTAATCATCAGTCAATATATCATTTTACCAAGAACACATTTCTGAAACATTGCAGTATCGCTCACTTTACACAGTATTACATACACATTGTACCATAACTCAAGTTATTACCTCTTGTACATGAAACCTGAAGAGAGGGGCCCTTCCCTATCAGTTACCTTGGGGCTGGATGGGGCAAGGCACCATACTTAGAGGGCAACACAAGTAACTTGAGTTAGCACTGATGCTCAGTTTGGGCAATGAGCTCGGGGACACATACACTCCTTTATGGACAACATTGAGAGGCAAGTCCACAGGCCTCCCAAGTGAATCATAACTGAGGTGCACCACAGGCTTTACAGCTCGACCAGTCTTTCTAGGGGAACTGTTATAGTCTCTGCACTCTGAGCCTCATTTTCAGCATTGTCCTCACTTGTCAGGGAGTCTCCATGGGGTAGAGAGGCTAGAACTTGGGGCACTTTCAGCTCCAGGAGTTACAGTTTCTGAGTCCACAACATTTGGCTCGCATGGAGAGCTTTGGACACTGGCAGTGGACTGTCAGGGCACTCAAAATACTCTTCTTGTTCGGTGTATCACCAGTCTGCCCCAAGCTATCATTTTCCTCCCTGAAAGCTCAAACAGTTCAACCATGCACAATGATTCCATTTCATCTGATCTGATGCTTTGCACTTCACTTTCTGGGAGCATTGGCTCCAGGGATGAAGCTGGGGCTTAGACAGTCCAGAAGGCCCAGCTTCATCTCCAGTATTGACTAGGGATTGCCCCAAACAATTGACTCAGTTCGTAAGAAGGATAGTATTCAAAGTCACTCTCACTTTCTTCCGATATGGACTGACAGTCATGCTCAACTGGGACTTGTGGAGGGAACACTTTAACTTTGCTTCTGTAGGTGCAGACTTTCTTGATCTTTTCTTAGCAGCAGCTCTAGTCACTGGTCCAGAGGGGCATCTTCTAGGGGCTCAGACTCAATTAAGATTTGTCCAATGGGCAGTAAATGATTTCTATGCATTGTTTTACATCTTTTGAATTATTCTCAGGCCTTACTTTGTACACTGGCAGATCATCTAGTTTGCCCACTACAATGTGAGGGAGATGGTGCCATCTGTCAGCAATCTTGTGCTTGCCATGCAGTCCCAGATTTCTTAGCAATACCGATCTCCCTCCTGGAGTTCCTGTGCTTTCACCTTTTATCATACCTTTCTTTGTTGGCCAGATTTCTTTTGGCAGCCATGGTTTGAGCCAGTTGGTACGCATGAGTTAGCTGGGCCTTTAACTTTGCACATACTGTAAATAGTTGTCAGCTTGAACCCCATCAGGAGAGACCCCAAACACACATCTACTGGTAGTCGAGCTTCTTCCAAACATCAGGCGGTAGGGGAGAATCCAGTGGCATCACTTTGGTGCAGTTATAAGCATGTACCAGGGTGCTAATTTGTTGGCTCCATCTAGGCTTGTCCTTTGGGTGCAGGGTGCCTAGCATATCTAGCAAAGTGCTGTTGAAACGCTCAGGCTGTGGGTCCCCCTTGGGGTGGTAAGGAGTGGTTCTGGACTTTCGCACTCCCCACAGAGAAAGCATCTCTTTGATCAGACAACTCTCAAAGTCTCTCCCTTAATCAGAATGGATTCTTTGTGGAGCCCCATAGTGAACAAAAAAGTTTTCTACAAGTACTTTGGCCACAGTGGATGCTTTCTGGTCTTTGGTGGGGAAAGCTTGGGCATATCTCGTGAAATGGTCAGTGACCACCAGCACATTACTGATATTTCTTTGATCTGACTCCAAACTCAGAAAATCAATACAGACCAGCTCCATGGGTGCACTGGTGGTGATGTTAACGAGGCAGCCCTCTGGGGCAAAGCTTTCCTCTGTAAGCAGCGACTACAAGTTCGAATGTGTTGCCTCCACATCAGCCCCATCTTAGGCCAATAGAATCTGGATCTCACTCAAGTCAAGTGTTCTGTCTATACCAAGGTGCTCCATGTGGTTGTGCAAGGACCTCAGTACTGAGTCTCAGAAGGCAGTGGCAGCACTAGTTGTTGTTTGTCTACTTGTCCCCTCTGTCTACTGTTTCTCTGTATAACAGTTTATTGATCAGTTTCAACTTAGGACCTTCTTTGTATAACAGTGCAGTTCTCAAATCAGTGGAGCGTAATTTGACACATCTTTTCCTGCATAGAGGGCTTCTAAAGCTGCTTTGATCATGGGATCGCGGGATTGAGCCCTGGACTACTGTCATTGTCCAGCTGAGGCAGTGCACCAATGTCTATTGCAGAAAAGTGGAAAAGCAGCAGGTATGCAATTCTCAGAGGCTACCAAGCAATCCACCATGCAGTCCACTGCGCCCGTGGACATTTGTTCCTCCCTGTCAAACTTTCCGGCAGAGTGCCCAATGTCAGGTTCTGCCAATCGGACCCAATCATTCTGGGGAACAGGCCTCCGGAGAGAGCATCAGCATCTATGTGGTTCAGACCTGCTCGGTATTCGAGAGCATAGTCATATGTAGATAATGCAGAAAGCCACCTATGGCCAGTGGCATCCAACTTAGCTGAGGTCTGCACATAGGTCAAAGGATTATTGTCAGTTTTACTAGTATTTTAGCCCCATACAAGTACTCATGGAATTGGTCAACAATAGCCCACTTCAAAGCTAGGAACTCTAACTTATGTACAGGATAGTTCTTTTCGGATGGGGTCAGGCTTCTACTGGCAAAGGCCACTGGTCTCAGGCCATTCTCGTGCTCTTGGTACAACACAGCCCCCAACCCTTGCAAGCTAGCATCAGTGTGCAGGACGAAGGTTTTCTTGGATCGGCATAGGCCAGCACTGGAGCATGGGTAAGTTGATATATGATCTCATGAAAAGCAGTCTCACAATCAGGAGTCCAGCGGGCCCCAAATACTTCACTCGGATGAAAATACACTCTTTCAGTCTTGAGGACGCTGACTTTGGTATTTTTTGTGGGTTGGGGATACCCTTGAGTAAGGTTAAGTAAGGGCGGATCACTCTTGAATAGTCCTTGATGAAGCACACATAACCACAGAATCCCAGGAATCTTTGCAGTTCTTTAGATTTTTGGCTGTGGCCAGGTGGTCAAGGCCTCAACTTTACTTGGGTCAGTCTCTATTCCTCGGTGGATACTATGTGTCCCACATACTTTACTGATGTTTGAAAGAATTGACACTTATCAATGGACAGTTTAAGGCCAAAGTCCTCCAGTCGGTCCAATACCTTAAATAATCTGCTCTCATGTTCCTCCAGTGAGCTGCCAAACACAATAACATCATCTAGGTATACCAGGCACTCTAGTAAGTTCATGTCCCCACTGCACGCCCATCAATCGTTGAAAAGTGGCTGGGCACCTGAAATCCTTTGAGGCATCCTCATGAATTCAGAAGCCAAGCGGACAGATAAAGGTCGCTCTCTCACGGGTCCCTCTGGGGCCATCGGGATCTGGTAGTACCCACTGCGGAGATCCAGCACAGAGAACCACTTGCTCCCGTTTAGGCAGTCCAAAGCATCCTGAATGCGGGCATTGTGTACTGGTCAGGGATAGTCCCGTTTAGCAGTGCGATAATCCACACACATCCTTACTGTTCCATTCTTTTTCCTCACTACCACAATGGGGAAGCATAAGGGCTTCTGATTTTGTATACACCAGCAGCTAACATCTTGCAGATGCCGCCTCACATCATCTATGTCAGCAGGTGCCAGGCGCGAGACCTTCCACGAAATGGTCTTCGTCTGCAGCCGGATATTGTGCTCAGCCCTTGCACACATCCTCCACGTCCCATTCCTTTAAAGAAAACACCTGGTCTCTCTGGGCAAGCTTCTCACTGATCCTCACTTTCCATTCAGCTGGCAGCAGGGAGTCGCCAAATCAAACAAGTTTCAGGCGTTATCTGTCATTCTTCCTTGAACTCTTGCTGGGTAGCACTGCAGTGTCTGCACAATGCACATTAGCCAGGATGCAACCTCTATTTACTCGAATGTCTCTTTCAGACACATTATGAACTTGGACCATTACCTTCTGGCATAAGCATGGGCTCTAGCGGGCAAAATACTAGGCTTGACCAGCAGTCCTCTGGCAATTTTCCATCGCCTGGTGCATCCAACATTAATATTTTATTCTTAACATCCTTTCTGATACGGACCTCTCCCTGTAAGGTACACTCATGCTTACGCCAGGATCAGAGACTCAGGATCCTTCTTCCATACAATTCTCGACCGGTTCCTCTGGTTCTGTTTTTCAGCATCTCTCTGTGCCTCATAGGCCTTCTTAATTAAAGCCGGAACTCTTAAAGCTCTACTAGTCTTTGACCCCTGTTTTCATAACACAACTGTGCCAGCTTCCGAACATATGAGCATTTGTTCCAATCAACAAAGGGACACCATCATACAGTCCAGTGGGGACACACTAAGGCTAGGGTCTCTACTTGTTCGCCACTCCAGCCACGGAGGTGGGGAAAGACAGCCAAATCTGGATATACCCGAATAGGGTAGGCCTCTCACTTAAACCCCATACATGCAGTCCTTCTAATGGTTGTAAGGGTACGCCTGACAAATGCTTCTGATACCAATCCTGGAACATAATTGTCACTTGGGAGCCACTGTCTAATACAGCTCTTGTAGACACTCCATTCACCTTTACAGTGGTCTCCATGGAGGGACCCACTATTCTGGACCAGTCTGAGAGGCGGTAGGGGGCCTGGGCAACTGACCTTGCCACAAAGGACGTGAATTAGCATTTTTGGTGCCCTCACTGGGATCATGTCGCACCTCTTAACCACTGATTTTCTCCCAAGCTTTCCTTGTAGCCTATATGCAACTTTGTCAGTGTCTTTGGGGACTGGCATTCCTTTCATGTGCCCATCTTTCCCACAATTATAGCAAAACATACTTTCTGGAGTTTGAGCTGGCCGAGGCGCCACACTGGGAGCCAGGTGCGGGGTATTACTAACTGGAAACCTGGGTGCCATCTCTGTCTGCGCGTGATAAGCATTTGGAGACATCTCAGTTTCTCCACTTCCATGGTCAAGGAATTGAGTTTGGAGCTGTTATCAGCAGGAGATACATGGATGGGTACCTATTTTTTTCTTAACAGTGGTTCGAACATGGCCACTAGAGGACACACAATCCCAGCGGTGAGCCTCCAAGATGTAACCCCTAGATGGCGTTATCCCAGGGCTACTACCTGCCTGATTTGCCACTATCAGGTTGAGGGCCTGATCCAATGCAGGTGCCTCCACTCAGAGGTCAGGGGTTTGCAATAGTTAAACTAACTTGATACAGCCTCTCTCAGACACTGCAACCCCCCTTTTCTTCCCACTAGTGGCCTACACAATATATCAGAATTACCTTCACAGTATACACTTACCCCCAGGTCTGGTTCCGGCACTGGGACCTCCTGTGAAATGAGATACAGTGCAACAATCACAGTACAGTACTTTAACATAGACAAATACCTCTAGGCAGTATAACTTTGCTGAAACAAGCAGCTCTGATTTATTTAGGGGATATAACAAGGACAGGGGAAATCAGGTTAATTGGCTTATCACTCTAATAATCTACTTATGGCTCTGTGCACAGGCCTATCCCTATCAGTTACTGTCCCTGGGTACCCAAGCCCCAGTGGCGTCCAAACTGTGGCAGCTGGTAGGCCCTTCACAGAGAAAGGAGAACTAAACAGTCAGCAGTACAGTAATTCCATTTGGATTTAATGTGGCAATTCAACAGGGAGCGATTCGAATTAGTACTCACGACCTCCAAATAAGATAGTCCTTCAATGTCAGCAGGGCTCACTTGAGGTATACAAACCCTTCACACATCCATATAAAAGAAAGCACTATACCAGGCAGGCTGCATCTGTCTCTCGCAATTATTGCACACGGGAGTATTGACAGTAGATCTTGTTCTGACAGACCGAAAATTCAGCAATTCCTCCAGTCTTCTGCAGGGTGAGCCTGGTTTCTACTCTTCAGAGATCCTTTGATTCTTTTCACAGGAACCGATTCTGGTCCTAACAAAAGCTGTTACACTTGCTGCATACTGAACTCTGGGCTTCCACACGCTTTTTTTTGACTAAAACTGCATTACTGAAAAGAATAGGCTCCTTCCTTCTTCACTGCCAAAGCTCAACTGAAACTCCAACCGACAAAACCGGCACTTCCTTTGAGTTCCTCCCAGTTCTTGACTGGATTGGCTGTCACCACAATAGACTGCTGCTGTTGGTCAAAAAGGCACTGAAGTCTAAACTACATCTCCAGAGTCACTGCCCATACAATCCTCTTTGTGGCTGGCTCGGATTATGAGTCCAAGTTCTGATTCGTCAAGGCACCATTTTAGAGCTAGCTTTACCCACACTCTGATTGGTCCAGTTCAGCAGTTCAAAACTAGAATGGGAACTAGCAGACACAGTTCTGACTGCAAAGAAAGCAGGCCAGACAAACTGCAACCTCATTATCACTCCAAATAATTTCCAAACAGTTACATCTTTCAGATAGGTTCCTTTGCACCCTAGTGACTGCAAAAATGAAGTGAATTGGCAGCAGCTGCTGAGGTGGCACTCAAAGAAACACACAGTCCCCCATACAAACTAATTATGTCTGCAAGCAGACAGCTCTTAAAGAGACAGCACCAGAGGTTCTAAAAACACTCACTGATAAATGGCTTAAATGCCAAACACCATTCAGGCTTGGAGCATTCAAGCAAGCTCCTGGAAGTCTTTTGGGAACCCCCATTTGCAGGGGGGTTACACCAGGAATCCAAGTTCCCATAACAACCCAGATCATTAAAACATGTGTAACCCCCCTGCAAATGGGGGTTCCCAAAAGACTTCCAGGAGCTTGCTTGAATGCTCCAAGCCTGAATGGTGTTTGGCATTTAAGCCATTTATCAGTGAGTGTTTTTAGAGCCTCTGGTACTGTCTCTTTAAGAGCTGTCTGCTTGCAGACATAATTAGTTTGTATGGGGGGACTGTGTGCTTCTCTGAGTACCACTCGAGCTGCTGCCAATTCACTTCATTTTTTGCAGTCACTAGGAGTGCAAAGGAACCTATCTGAAAGATGTAACTGTTTTGCAGAAATTATTTAGAGTAATAATGAAATTACAGTTTGTCTAACCTGCTTTTGCAGTCAGAACTGTGTCTGCTAGTTCCCCATTCTAGTTTTGAACTGCTGAACTGGACCAATCAGTGTGGGGTAAGCTAGCTCTAAATGGTGCCTTGACTTAATCAGAACTTGGACTCATAATCTGAGCCAGCCACAAGAGGATTGTATGGGCAGTGACTCTGGGAGATGAAGTTTAGACTTCAGTGCCTTTTGGACCAACAGCAGCAGTCTATTGTGAGTGACAGCCAATCCAGTCAAGAACTGGGAGGAACTCAAAGGAAGTGCCTGGTTTTGTCGGTTGGAGTTTCAGTTGAGCTTTGCAGTGAAGAAGGAAGGAGCCTGTGTTTTTTCAGTGTGCAGTTTTAGTCATAAACGTGTGTAAGGCCCAGAGTTCCGGTCTGCAGCTTGTGTAACAGCTTGTTAGGACTGAATCCATCCTGTGAAAAGAATCAAAGGATCTCTGAAGAGTAGAACCAGGCTCACCCTGTAGAAGACTGGAGGAATTGCTGAAAATTGCACTGGTCTGTCGTAGAACTGAATCTGCTGTGTTCTCCCGGTATTGTGCAGTAATTGCATCGGGATACAGATGCAGCCTGCCTGGTATAGTGCTTTCTTTTATATGGATGTGTGAAGAGGTTTGTGTACCTCAAGTGAGCCCTGCTGACATTGAAGGACCCTATCTTATTTGGAGGTCGTGAGTACTAATTCAGGGTCGCTCCTGTTGAATTGCTACATTAAACTAAATGGATTTACTGTACTGCTGACTGTTTAATTCTCCTTTCTTCAGTGTGAAAGGGCCCCACCAGCTGCCACAGGTTTGACTAGCCACTAGGGCTTGGGGACCAGGGACAGTAACTGATAGGATAGGCCTGTGCACAGAGCCATGGTAGATTATTAGAGTGATAAGCTAATTAACCTGATTTCCCTGTCCTTGTTATATCCCCTAAATAAATCAGAGCTGCTTGTTTCAGCAAAGTTATACTGCCTGAGGTATTTGTCTATGTTAAAGTACTGTACTGTGATTGTTGCACTGTATCTCATTTCACAGGAGGTCCCAGTGCCGGAACCAGACCTGGGGGTAAGTGTATACTGTGAAGGTAATTCTGATATATTGTGTGGGCCACTAGTGGAAGAAAGGGGGTTGCAGTGTCCCAGAGGGCTGTGACCAAGTTAGTTTAACTATTGCAACCCTGACCTCTGGGTGGAGGCACCCGCCATTGGATCCAGGCCCCTCAACCTGTTAGTGGCAAATCAGGCAGGGGTAGTAGCCCCTGGGATAGCGCCATCTAGGGGTTACACATGGAAGGTTTTTATCTTCTTTCCTCCCTGCAAATAGCCAGATTGAGCATACTGACTGCAGTAAGCACTTTGCTGTTTGCAATATGAATGAAGCTCCCCACTAAGCGAATTTAATTTATGTTGTAAGACTCACTAACATTGATGTCTCAGGAATGGCCATTGATAAAAGCATGAAGGGACACAGTCATTAGGGGCAGCATTTGATTTCGAACTAACCCTACTAGTAAGCAAACATTTCTTGTAAGGGCTTAAAGTGTACAAACTGACTGGCCCGGTGGTGCTGAGGGTTTAGGCACTGAACGCCACATCTTGCGCCACACCAGCAACCCGGGTTCAGGAACGAGCTGGGGCTGCTTGGGGTCAGCAGAGGAGGGAAGGGATTGAGCATCCGGGGGACAGCTCTCCCTTCCCTTGGGAGGGTTTCAGGGCTGCGCCACTCTGTAGCGGCATCTGGCGGTAGTCAGGTGCAGCACAGAATGTGCAGTGCTACGTACAACAGGGGAGGAGCTTGACGGATGGCGGCACATAGTGCCCAGCCGCCATTACAAGACCAAGCTCCTCGGGGACCAAAAAAGCACAGAAAACACCTCTGGAGCTCCCGTGAGATGATGGAGACCCCAGTGGCATGCCCACATCTCAATGCCGGCCCAGCTTACACAGAACTTTCCACGGCTGACCCAACAATGAGGTAGGTCCTTCTAATTCCAGAAAGTGCTGCCAAGGGAAGGTGGGCCCTCCCTTTCCCAGGGATGATTCAGGGAGCTGGACCTGCCAAGTCATTCGGTGGGGGGGGAACCTGGGGGAAGCAGAGGGTTGCCCGAATGGTGCCCGGGGTCCTGGAGAGAGAAATAGAATTTAAAAAAAAAGTTTACAAACTGAGTTTTGGAAAGGATATTACATGAAAACAAATGTGGATTGAAGGTGTTTTATGTACCAGCTCATTCCTTGGTGGGGAGGGGGGCAGATCACTACAAGTGCTGCTGACTACTGGTCACTCTTAATGGAGGGGATGCGGATCATTACAAGTGCCGCCCAGCATGGCTCGTTCCTGGGGTTAAGAGGAATGAATCAGTATCACTGCCACCGAGCGCGGCTCATTCCTGGGGGGAAGGGATGGGGGAGTGGATCTTTGCCAATTCATAAGAGAGTTTCTTGTGTGCTGTAAGAGGCACTAAAGTTGATTTCTCCCTTAGGACTGGCCACTGATAAAAGCATGAAGGGACACAGTAATTAGGGGTAGCATTTATTTCAAACAACCCCAACTAGTAAGCATGACACCACTCAGCTGATTGCCAGGTGGCTTTATGCAAATGAAAGGACTGAAGAGCTTTCTCACTGGAGCTTTTTGGTCCTTTCTGTTACACAAAGTTTCCACTCATCAGACAGTGACCAGTGTCATACTCTTCTGGCCTAGTCATTGGTCTTCCACGACCGAGCACATTGCAACTTGACTTGCATTGGACACGACAGTAACACACCCCTCAAATGCCGTTCATCCTAACAAAATGTTTCTTGTGCTTGTGCAAGCAAACATAAAAAGCAATCAGTTCAAATGCTGTGGCAGGGCTCTTCCAAGAGTATTTGAGAGTTTAATTTGGGATGGTCAGTCTAGGTGAAAATGTCAGTGGGAAACTAAGATGTGCACAACATGGAAAAGACACTTACTGTCCCACCTGCCACACAGATCATATTCAAAGGACTGAATAACTCCAATCACAGGTAAAGGAATTCCCATCTGTCTGTTCTAGTTTCACTCTCCAGGAGTCGAAGCAAGTCTAGACCACACAAACAATCTGAGTTTTGTAAAGAGTCTGCACTGCAATTATCCCCATCCTTAACTCCAGATTTCATTTGAAAGCAGACATAAAGAAAACTGAAATAAAGATCAAGTTATCCAAGAGTGTAGTCAGACTTGTCAGTGTTGTACATACATTCTCCAGTTGCTGCTTGCCCCCTGACATTGTGTGTGATCATATATTATCGTATATTTCTTAACGGATAAAGTAGGAATAGTGACCATTTTTAAAAAAAGTGAGATTGTTAACAGAACTTTTTTTTTTCATTTGCTGAATAGCTTCAAAGTGAAAGAACAATGTCTCTTCTGACTCAAATTAAATTATATGCGTATGTCTTATTCATGTCTAAAAGAACAAAAATGTAATTTTAGACTGTCACAGTGACCAGTCATTGACCACTGTAAAACAGAGCAGTGGCATACTTTTCTCCGTAAGTATTCCTGAACCCAAATGAGAATGATAAAGGAAAGAAGGTGCCTCATGGCTTAAACAAGTACTAAAAAACAGTAAAACAGTAAAAAAGGCACACAGATGTATATAGTGAGTATACCTTCCTACACCCTTGAAGCTACCTCTGGAAACATTGGTTCCAAAACTGTGAATAAAACAGTTTATAAGTATTGTAACACAGTAGTAAGACTTCCCAGTAGCCACATAAACTAGCCAATATAAGAACAGCACAGTGTGCAGTGATTGTCACTAGATGGAGTCATAGAACACCTGATTGGTTCCATAGTGGTTTGCTAAATGAATAAAAGGTACACATATACACTCAGTAGCTCGTACAATATACTTGTAACCCCTACCCAGTATGCCGTTTGTATCTGACAGCAATACCAGGTGGGCTGGGTTCGGGGAGGAATAGGCCACTCGGCACAAAGGCTAGGTTTGGCTACTCTGCACTGGGGCACCCAAGTAACTACAAACACAGGAAGCAATAACTGTAATGTCCAATACTAGAAGTGGGATTCTAAAGTGTAGCTTTTATTCACATCCAAACAGAATAAACAAAGCCTAGATGGACCCCCCACGGGGCTACACTCCTGGTAATGCAGATTAAAGGAGACCAGAACACATCCTCATCACTTTAGCCCTCAGGCTCTACAACACACTGGGCACACAGCCCAGACTTGTACGCTACTTTGGGTTACTAGCCAGACTTGCACTGCTCTGGGTTTTTCCTTGCTCGGCTCGTTGCCAGCCACTTGGACACCTTCCATACTTCATGGAAACATTTTCTGGTGGCTCCCTAAACCACCTAAGAGCACCTCGGCTCCATCAGGGAATTTTCCTCTTTAATCCCATGTCTGGGTACTTTCCTCAGGCACTGGCCAAGTACCTGAGGGAAAGCAAAAGGTGTCTCAGAGCAAATCCATAGAGGTGAATTTGGTTACTATTGATGGGGGGTCTCCCACCTCTCACTCCCACAATTCATACCCGGCCATTTCTCTGGACTGTAAATACCTCATACTTTAGCACTTTGCTGTGTAGATTTTTGCTAAATGTATTTCACATTTCATCTACTTGTCTTGCTTTCCATTTGTGCTGGACTTGAACATACTTAAAAATTAGCGGCATTGTCCATTACTCTAGACCCCCCTTCCCCACAGGTTAAGCAGTCCAATCCCCACATTCTTTCTTTCCATTTTGTGCTGGCCTTGAACATACTTATAAATGGCTTTGTCCATTACTCTAGACCCCCCACTGAGTTAAGCAGTCCAATCCCCACATCTTCCAACTGTACTTGGCTGTCTTTTCTTGACCCCACAGTAACAGTCCCTTTAGTTTCCTTCTGTTTCAGGTAAAGTACTTGGCCCTTTTTCAGAGCGAACTCACCCTTTGGTTGCAGGTGCCCCACAGGCGTTTCCTCCTCAAGGAATCTCATACAGAGCTTTTGGTGCCTCAGCACAACTCAGACAGGCATCTTCTTTCCCTTAGCCGGACCCAGGGGGTTGCCCCTAGAAAACAGGCAGACACCTTTCCCCCATCCCCTCAGGAATGGGGCTCTGAACCATTGAGAGCGGTCTCCACCACTTCAATTACCAGTTCCTGTGTTTCTCTTCAGGTGGAAACACACACCTTAAACAAAAATAGCTCTGCAACAGAGCTTAAAGCTCTGAGAGCCTGCACACACTCTGCTGCACTACAGTCTCTCCATCTGACTGCACACAGACTGCCTTCAAATTCCACAACGTTCTACTCTAACCTCCAAGTGCAACATTCCAGTGTGGCTTATGCAGCTGCAACAGTTCTAAAGTGATATCATCCCTCAGTCTCAGCTGAGACTGAGAACAGAGTGAGACAGTGTGAAATCCATTTAACTGGAGTTTCACAAGCTGCCTTCCCTGCCTACCACTAGGTCTTACTGGGATCTAGTAACCCCAGGTAACAGGGGGTTTACACTCACCCTGGGCCAGGAAAATGACTGTCCGCAGTTATTAGTCACCCGGCTTAGGCCATCTCACCCCATGTGTTGACTAAAGGGAGGTAGCACTACCTTCTCCCCTACCATGTGCTAGCACATGCAGGCAACACTAAGGGCCTAGAGGCCTTTGGCTGACATATCAGCCTCTACCCTACCCACTGACTATGGGCACCTAGTGGTTCTGGTGGAACTGTCCAGAGCATAGCCCTAATAGATCAGCACTGTGGCCCCTATTGCCGTTCAGAACCACAGCCTGTCTATCCCTCCTAGCCCTTTAGGGAAAACCTGTCTGCCACTAACTCAAAAATCCCAGAACAAAACAAACAGGGGACTTCCCCGACCCTGGATGCCATGCAGCCATACACCAGGAGCTAATACCATACACTATGCATTACTCCCACACTCCCCCACAACCATACCTGTGGAAGGAAAAAGAAGTTACACACAGTAACAACAACAACAGTACTTTAAACACTACTCTCTAAAGTACTAGTGAGGGACTCCGATGAGTCCCTCCTCCTCTTCTTGTCTTCTCTTCTCTTCTCTTCTCTTCTCTTCTCTTCTCTTCTATCTTCTTCAGGAACACCTGCAAGAAAACGAAAAACAACACACACTCTTAATCTGCATACACAGTATATCTAAACCCCTACCATCAAAACACTGGAGAATCCCCAAAAGATTTTTTTTAGAAAAGTAGAAAAACAGCATAAACATTAGAAAACATTAGAAAACAATGACATTATTTACAATACACCATACTTGGGGGATGGAGTGCCCTAAAAGTCCCATCTAGTGACCACAGTGCCCGAAGGCAAGTCCATTAAAGAGTCTCTCCTGGGCTGGAGCCCAGTGAAGCACAGTTCTAGCAGGCCAAAGTCCTGAAGGGGAGAGTCTTTGAGGACAGTTCAAACATCTGGAGTCTGCTAGTGTAGGGTGTGTACTGCAATGTCATAAGAATAGAAACGTCTGGACTTACCAGTCCCTTGTAGAATGAAAGTGGCACCAAACCTGGTCCTCAGCCGAAGACGCTCCCTGGCAGCATTCTTCCGATACATCTGGGCGACATCTCCCGGGAACGACAGGAGGGCATATTAGGAAACTGCTGGGTTGATGTCATCTCTGGAGACTGAACCTTGGAACAGGAATAAAAAGGAAAACAACTGGTCTGAAGTCATCCGAACACCAGGCATTGAATCAGGATACAGCTGGCCTGGTATCCTCTCTGGCTCTGAAGTCATCTGGTGGGCCAGTCAATGGATTCTGGAAGGCCAATACACTGTAGAACTGATGAATGTGGGGCACCTGAGTCCTGGACGTCCATACTGGTGGAACAACATAGGTACTGCAATGGCTGGAGTGGCAGCACTGGCTACCACTGCTCTGCTTTCCAATTGGTAGGCATGGGCACATTCGCAGGAAGGTCTTTGCATTGTGGCCAGTAGCACAGCGGGTCAGGCGCTTGAATTTTTAACCCGTCTGGGTGCTCATAATTCACACTGTGAAAGGTTTCACGTTCCTCTCCATCCACAATTCGAACAGTGCCCATTTACAGTGTCCTGCCTCTTTTCCACTGGCTGTATTTGTCGCGAAACATTCTGTGTTTGACATGCTTGTTTGCGCCAGGATGCACACATTTAATTGCTTCTGCCCAAATCCAGGACTTACTGTTTTGTTCAATTTCCTCCCAGAATCTCCGAGGAAAGGTAGGAAAGGACATCCCATAGATTTCATTCACCTTTCTACAAACCAGTCTTTCCTCTTTACTGGCTTTGGTCAACCTGAGACCTCTGGCCTGGCTTGGGGGCGGTCAGTCCTGGTTCTGCCAGCTATGCATTCTCAAAGACACAGAAAGATGGATCCCTGACTTCTTCTTGCACAGCCAGGGCAGTGGCATCACCACTCTCTTCCATGCATTCCTCTGAGGCAAGAGCTTGAGGCTGTGTACCAGTTCCTTTTTCACAATGCCACATAGGTTCCCCCTCTTCTTCTTCCTCACTGAGAATCTGTGCCCAGGAGTGAGCAGTCGTCCTTACTTCTGAGACTATCCACTCTTCGCTGGGCGCGAGGTTGAAACCTCCTATTCAAAGGCCTCCCTTGTCTCATCTTCTCCTATGAGACTTGGGCTAGGCCCCGATCTCCACGGGTCTACTGATGCTCTTCCTGAGATGTGTCTCTGCGACTCAGAATACGAAACATCAGCACATTGTTCTGTCTGTAAATCTGCACCCTCTAGCTTTGTGCCACACTACCCTGAGGGGCCTTCTCCAACAGGCTCCATCTGGTGCTGTGTGCTGCCAACTGTACATTCTTGAACTTTTGTCCATGTGGGAGCCAAACGAATCTTGGGCACTTTAAATAAACCATATTTCTCTAAGCACCCAGAACAGTGAGGTACCATGAAGATGTCCCTACCAGCATTTAAGCACATCAAACATACTTGCACTGGATATCCAGGAATCGGCACATGAGGAGGCAGTCGTCCTCTGTAGTAACATCTCTCAATGTCCCTTAACTTGTTTACTTCTACTGCTATCACAGCCCGGGCAAGATCCGGGTAGCGGGCTGGTCCTGAAGCCATGACTGCAGAGAAAAACAAACAAACACTCACTGTTATTTCAAGTCCCATTTCATTGAAAACTTTCTCTGTCTTTCAAAATTGCTCCTCTGCTGCTGTGTTTACATTACTACCCCACCCTGTAATGGCAGTGGCAGCACTCCTATGCGTCAACACTCTGGAATTGGGTCAAGCCACTGCGCATCCGATTTACACACTCTACTGATAACTTTGCTCAAACTGTACAAACTTGCAGTGTTCTTTTTCCTAGCACATTTATATGATTTATCACAGACTTTTCACTTGCTGAAGACATTGCTCTAGCTCACAGTCCCTTAAAGCCTCATTATTTCATAGCACAGGATTGCCTGTAAGTCTTGCTGCATATCTGATACAACTCACAGTCTCTCTCATGGCTTTGAAACTTATCCTGATGCTGAACCTATAACTATGCTCACAGTCGATGGCTTAAAATGCTTGCTTTTGCTGGTAAAACTTAACACAGTCCTTATTTGCAATGCGATTACACTGCTACACACAGATTCAGCTGGCTTTTGGCAAAATCACTTAGTTTGAGCAATTATTTCTGTTGGTTCTCACTGTTATCAGTAGCTGTTTGCTACAATGGGAAACTGCCTACAGCCAGTCTTGGAGGCCTCTGGAAAGAAGCAGGTTGGCAGTCCTGCCGATTGTCCCTCTAAATGCCACACTCACAGTCCAGTCGATCAAGATGCGGGTTGAGCCCAAATTTAGAGAAGAAAAGTCAATTTTTTACACTTTTTACAGCACTTTCAGTTACCACGATGCTCCTCCTGATAAGCCAGTATGCACACTCCACTCACTCTCCCTCTCGAATGCTGGGCAGTCGCTCTAGAGCTGGCTTGGGGGCGGGACTGATTGCAGTCTCACCAATCACTCGACGCCATGCAAATGAGCCTCTTTCCTCTCGAGTGTTCTTCTCCTTACGGCGATCGTCGAGCAGGCAAATTTAAACCGCAAAACCACACTTTTTTTTTTTTCTCAACTGACTCCATGGCGGGAGCCCATTTCAACCATTTTTCATGGCCATTAACACAACAAGTCTCTCAGTTCACAAGAAAGCATTTCTAACGTCTAGGGCACAATTTTCCTTTTGCTACCCACAGTTTTCCACACTTTTCTTTGTCACAAACAGTTTTAAAAGGTGGCAAACGCTGTAAATTTGATGCAGGACAAGGGCATATACTCTCAGGTTTTACTGCTCCTAGGTAAATAGTTGGCATTTTAACTGCAGTACATGGACTACAGCACACAGCAACACACTAGTTAACTTTGCTTCAGCTTTTTGGGCTACCCACTGCCAGATAGCCAAAACGCTAGCCCTTTGCCCGAGCACCTTTCTTACATTCCTCCCTAAATTCCAAACCCAAATCCTCAGCGGTGCCTCCATTTTTGTAACCTCTACCCGGTATGCCATTTGTATCTGACAGCAATACTAGGTGGGCTGGGTTCGGGGAAGAATAGACCACTCGGCGTAAAGGCTAGGTTTGGCTACTCTGCACAGGGGCACCCAAGTAACTCCGAACACAGGAAGCAATAACTGTAATGTCCAATACCAGAAGTGGGATTCTAAAGTGTGGCTTTTATTCACATCCAAACAGAATAAACAAAGCATAGATGGACTCACGGGCTATACTCCTGGTAATGCAGATTAAAGGAGACCAGAACACATCCTCATCACTTTAGCCCTCAGGCTCTACAACACACTGGGCACACAGCCCGGACTTGTACACTGCTTTGGGTTTTCCTTGCTCGGCTCCTTGCCAGCCACTTGGACACCTTCCATACTTCATGGAAACATTTTCTGGTGGCTCCCTAAACCACCTAAGAGCACCTCGGCTCCATCAGGGAATTTTCCTCTTTAATCCCATGTCTGGGTACTTTCCTCAGGCCCTGGCCAAGTACCTGAGGGAAAGCAAAAGGTGTCTCAGAGCAAATCCGTAGAGGTGAATTTGGTTACTACTGATGGGGGTCTCCCACCTCTCATTCCCACAATTCATACCCGACCATTTCTCTGGACTATAAACACCTCATCCTTTAACACTTTGCTGTGTAGATTTTTGCTAAATGTATTTCACATTCCATCTACTTGTCTTGCTTTCCATTTGTGCTGGACTTGAACATACTTAAAAATAAGTGGCATTGTCCATTACTCTAGACCCTCCTCCCCCACACACACAGGTTAAGCAGTCCAATCCCCACATTCTTCTTTTCCATTTTGTGCTGGCCTTGAACATACTTATAAGTGGCTTTGTCCATTACTCTAGACCCCCCTACTGAGTTAAGCAGTCCAATCCCCACATCTTCCAACTGTACTTGGCTGTCTTTTCCTGACCCCACAGTAACAATCCCTTTAGTTTCCTTCTGTTTCAGGTGAAAACACTTGGCCCTTTTTCAGAGTGAACTCTCCCTTTGGTTGCAGATGCCCCACAGGCGTTTCCTCCTCAAGGAATCTCATACAGAGCTTCTGGTGCCTCAGCACAACTCAGACAGGCAGCTACTTTCCCTCAGCCGGACCCGGGGGGGGGGGGTTGCCCCTGGAAAACAGTCAGACACCTTTCCCTCATCCCCTCAGGAATGGGGCTCTGAACCATTGAGAGCGGTCTCCACCACATCAATTACCAGTTCCTGTGTTTCTCTTCAGGTGGAAACACACACCTTAAACAAAAGTAGCTCTGCAGCAGAGCTTAAAGCTCCGAGTGCCTGCACACACTCTGCTGCACTACATTCTCTCTCTCTCTGACTGCACACAGACTGCCTTCAAATTCCCCAACGTTCTACTCTAATCTCCAACTGCAACATTCCAGTGTGGCTTATGCAGCTGCGACAGTTCTAAAAATGATGTCATCCCTCAGTCTCAGCTGAGACTGAGAACAGAGTGAGACAGTGTGAAATCCATTTAACTGGAGTTTCACAAGCTGCCTTCCCTGCCTACCACTAGGTCTTACTGGGATTCTAGTAACCCCGGGTAATGGGGGGTTACATACTGTTTTCGTGCTGCAATTAGTGATTGTGTCAATACTGAGTATTTGTTCATTTTCTTTCCTTGTTATGTTGAGTCTTAGTACAGCACCCAATCCCTATGGATGAAGCATAATATTTAATTAAAATTTACCTTGCCCTGTTATAATTGTACTTAATGTAACCCCTAGATGGCGCTATCCCAGGGGCTACTACCCCTGCCTGATTTGCCACTAACAGGTTGAGGGGCCTGGATCCAATGGCGGATGCCTCCACCCAGAGGTCAGGGTTTGCAATAGTTAAACTAACTTGGTCACAGCCCTCTGGGACACTGCAACCCCCCTTTCTTCCCACTAGTGGCCCACACAATATATCAGAATTACCTTCACAGTATACACTTACCCCCAGGTCTGGTTCCGCACTGGGACCTCCTGTGAATGAGATACAGTGCAACAATCACAGTACAGTACTTTAACATGACAAATACCTCAGGCAGTATAACTTGCTGAAACAAGCAGCTCTGATTTATTTAGGGGATATAACAAGGACAGGGAAATCAGGTTAATTAGCTTATCACTCTAATAATTCATTTATGGCTCTGTGCACAGGCCTATCCTTATCAGTTACTGTCCCTGGGTACCCAAACCCTAGTGGCTAGTCCAAACTGTGGCAGCTGGTAGGGGCCCTTTCACACAGAGAAAAGGAGAATTAAACAGTCAGCAGTACAGTAATTCCATTTGGATTTAATGTGGCAATTCAACAGGAGCGACCTGAATTAGTACTCACGACCTCCAAATAAGATAGGGTCCTTCAATGTCAGCAGGGCTCACTTGAGGTACACAAACCCTCTTCACACATCCATATAAAAGAAAGCACTATACCAGGCAGGTTGCATCTGTATCCCGATCGCAATTACTGCACAATACCGGGAGAACACACAGCAGATTCAGTTCCTGACAGACCGAATGCAATTTCAGCAATTCCTCCAGTCTTCTACAGGGTGAGCCTGGTTTCTACTCTTCAGAGATCCTTTGATTCTTTTCACAGGACGGATTCAGTCCTAACAAGCTGTTACAAGCTGCAGACTGAACTCTGGGCCTTATACACGCTTTTTGACTAAAACTGCACACTGAAAAAGTACAGGGCTCTTCCTTCTTCACTGCCAAAGCTCAACAGAACTCCAACCGACAAAACCGGCACTTCCTTTGAGTTCCTCCCAGTTCTTGACTGGATTGGCTGTCACCACAATAGACTGCTGCTGTTGGTCCAAAAGGCACTGAAGTCTAAACTACATCTCCCAGAGTCACTGCCCATACAATCCTCTTGTGGCTGGCTCAGATTATGAGTCCAAGTTCTGATTCGTCCAAGGCACCATTTTAGAGCTAGCTTACCCCTACACTGATTGGTCCAGTTCAGCAGTTCAAAACTAGAATGGGGAACTAGCAGACACAGTTCTGACTGCAAAGAAAGCAGGTTAGACAAACTGTAATTTCATTATTACTCTAAATAATTTCTGGCAAACAGTTACATCTTTCAGATAGGTTCCCTTTGCACTCCTAGTGACTGCAAAATGAAGTGAATTGGCAGCAGCTCGAGTGGTACTCAGAGAAACACACAGTTCCCCATATAAACTAATTATGTCTGCAAGCAGACAGCTCTTAAAGAGACAGTACCAGAGGCTCTAAAACACTCACTGATAAATGGCTTAAATGCCAAACACCATTCAGGCTTGGAGCATTCAAGCAAGCTCCTGGAAGTCTTTTGGGAACCCCCATTTGCAGGGGGTTACACCTTCCTGGTTTGGGAAAGCTTGACGTCCAAGGCCAACAAAGTACCCTTAAGTTTCAACTGCAACCATATACATTTGCATTAGGCTCGATACGTAATCATCAGTCAATATATCATTTTACCAAGAACACATTTCTGAAACATTGCAGTACGTCACTTTACACAGTATTATATACACATTGTACCATAACTCAATTATACCTCTTGTACATGAAACCTGAAGAGAGGGGCCCTTCCTATCAGTTACCTTGGGGCTGGATGGGGCAAGGGCACCATACTTAGAGGGCAACACAAGTAACTTGGAGTTAGCACTGATGCTCAGTTTGGGCAATGAGCTCTGGGACATACACTCCTTTATGGACAACACTGAGAGGCAAGTCCACAGGCCTCCCAAGTGAATCATAACTGAGGTGCACCACAGGCTTTACAGCTCGACCAGTCTTTCTAGGGGAACTGTTATAGTCTCTGCACCTGAGCCTCATTTTCAGCATTGTCCTCACTTGTCAGGGAGTCTCCATGGGGGTAGAGAGGCTAGAACTTGGGGCACTTTCAGCTCCAGGAGTTACAGTTTCTGAGTCCACAACATTTGGCTCGCATGGAGCTTTCGGACACTGGCAGTGGACTGTCAGGGCACTCAAAATACTCTTCTTGTTCGGTGTATCACCAGTCTGCCCCAATCTATCATTTTCCTCCTGAAAGCTCAAACAGTTCAACCATGCACAATGATTCCATTTCATCTGATCTGATGCTTTGCACTTCACTTTCTGGGAGCATTGGCTCCAGGGACGAAGCTGGGGGCTTGGACAGTCCAGAAGGCCCAGCTTCATCTCCAGTATTGACTAGGGATTGCCTCGAAACAATTGACTCAGTTCGTAAGAAGGATAGTATTCAAAGTCACTCCTCACTTTCTTCTGATATGGACTGACAGTCATGCTCAACTGGGACTTGTGCAGGGGAACACTTTAACTCTGCTTCTGTAGGTGCAGACTTCTTGGTCTTTTCTTAGCAGCAGCTCTAGTCACTGGTCCAGAGGCATCTTCTGGGGCTCAGACTCAATCAGGATTTGTCCAATGGGCAGTAAATGATTTCTATGCATTGTTTTTACATCTTTGAATTATTCTCAGGCCTTACTTTGTACACTGGCAGATCATCTAGTTTGCTCACTACAATGTGAGGGAGATGGTGCCATCTGTCAGCAATCTTGTGCTTGCATGCAGTCCCAGATTTCTTAGCACTACTGATCTCCCTCCTGGAGTTCCTGTGCTTCACCTTTTATCATACCTTTCTTTGTTGGCCAGATTTCTTTTGGCAGCCATGGTTTGAGCCAGTTGGTACACGCATGAGTTAGCTGGGCCTTTAACTTTGCACATACTGTAAATAGTTGTCAGCTTGAACTCCATCAGGAGAGACCCCAAACACACATCTACTGGTAGTCAGCTTCTTCCAAACATCAGGCGGTAGGGGAGAATCCAGTGGCATCACTTTTGGTGCAGTTATAAGCATGTACCAGGTGCTAATTTGTTGGCTCCATCTAGGCTTGTCCTTTGGGTGCAGGTGCCCAGTATATCTAGCAAAGTGCGGTTGAAACGTTCAGGCTGTGGGTCCCCCTGGGGTGGTAAGGAGTGGTTCTGACTTCAGACTCCCCACAGAGAAAGCATCTCTTGATAAGACGACTCTCAAAGTCTCTCCTTGATCAGAATGGATTCTTCTGGAGCCCCATAGTGAACAAAAAAAGTTGTCTACAAGTACTTGGCTACAGTGGATGCTTTCTGTTCTTGGTGGGGAAAGCTTGGGCATATCTCGTGAAATGGTCAGTGACCACCAGCACATTACTGATATTTCTTGATCTGACTCCAAACTTAGAAAATCAATACAGACCAGCTCCATGGGTGCACTGGTGGTTATGTTAACATAGGGGCAGCCTCTGGGGCAAAGCTTTCCTCTGTAAGCAGCGACTACATAAGTTCGAATGTGTTGCTCCACATCAGCCCCATCTTAGGCCAATAGAATCTGGATCTCACCAAGTCAAGTGTTCTGTCTATACCAAGGTGCCCCATGTGGTTGTGCAAGGACCTCAGTACTGAGTCTCGAAAGCAGTGGGCAGCACTAGTTGTTGTTTGTCTACTTGTCCCCTCTGTCTACTGTTTCTCTGTATAACAGTTTATTGATCAGTTTCAACTTAGGACCTTCTTTGTATAACAGTGCAGTTCTCAAATCAGTGGAGCGTAATTTGACACATCTTTTCCTGCATAGAGGGCTTCTAAAGCTGCTTTGATCATGGGATCGCGGGATTGAGCCCCCGAATACTGTCATTGTCCAGCTGAGGCAGTGCCAATGTCTATTGCAGAAAAGTGGCAATAAGCAGCAGGTATGCAATTCTCGAGGCTCCCAAGCAATCAACTATGCAGTCCACTGCGTCCGTGGACATTTGTTCCTCCCTGTCAAACTTCCGGCAGAGTGCCCAATGTCAGGTTCTGCCAATCGGACCCAATCATTCTGGGGAACAGGCCTCCGGAGAGAGCATCAGCATCTATGTGGTTCAGACCTGCTCGGTATTCGAGAGCATAGCTATGTAGATAATGCAGAAAGCCACCTATGGCCAGTGGATCCAACTTAGCTGAGGTCTGCACATAGGTCAAAGGATTATTGTCAGTTTTTACTAGTATTTTAGCCCCATACAAGTACTCATGGAATTGGTCAACAATAGCCCACTTCAAAGCTAGGAACTCTAACTTATGTACAGGATAGTTCTTTTCGGATGGGGTCAGGCTTCTACTGGCAAAGGCCACTGGTCTCAGGCCATTCTATGTTCTTAGTACAACACAGCCCCAACCCTTGCAAGCTAGCATCAGTGTGCAGGGCGTAAGGTTTTCTTGGATCGGCATAGCCAGCACTGGAGCATGGGTAAGTTGATATATGATCTCATGAAAAGCAGTCTCATTAATCAGGAGTCCAGCGGGCCTCAAATACTTCACTCGGATGAAAATACACTTTCAGTCTTGAGGGACGCTGACTTTGGTATTTTTTGGGTTGGGGATACCTTGAGTAAGGTTAAGTAAAGGCGGATCACTCTTGAATAGTCCTTGATGAAGCACCGATAACCACAGAATCCCAGGAATCTTTGCAGTTCTTTTAGATTTTTGGCTGTGGCCAGGTGGTCAAGGCCTCAACTTTACTTGGGTCGGTCTCTATTCCTCGGTGGATACTATGTGTCCCACATACTTACTGATGTTTGAAAGAATTGACACTTATCAATGGACAGTTTAAGGCCAAAGTCCTCCAGTCGGTCCAATACCTTAAATAATCTGCTCTCATGTTCCTCCAGTGAGCTGCCAAATACAATTACATCATCTAGGTATACCAGGCACTCTAGTAAGTTCATGTCCCCCACTGCACTCCCATCAATCGTTGAAAAGTGGCTGGGGCACCTGAAACCCTTGAGGCATCCTCATGAATTCATAGAAGCTAATGGATAGATAAAGGCCGCTTCTTCACGGTCCTCTGGGGCCATCGGGATCTGGTAGTACCCACTGCGGAGATCCAGCACAGAGAACCACCTGTTCGCTTAGGCAGTCCAAAGCATCCTGAATGCGGGCATTGTGTACTGATCAGGATAGTCCGGCCGTTTAAGGTGCGATAATCCACACACATCCTTACTGTTCCATTCTTTTTCCTCACTACCACAATGGGGAAGCATAAGGGCTTCTGGATTCTTGTATTACACCAGCAGCTAACATCTCTTGCAGATGCCGTCTCACATCATCTATGTCAGCAGGTGCCAGGCGTCCGAGACCTCTCACGAAATGGTCTTTCGTCATGCAGCCGGATATTGTGCTCAGCTCCTTGCACGCATCCTACATCCCATTCTTTTAAAGAAAACACCTGGTCTCTCTGGGCAAGCTTCTCACTGATCCTCACTTTCCATTCAGCTGGCAGCGGAGTCGCGAAATCAAACAAGTCAGATGTTACTCTGTCATTCTTCCTTGAACTCTTGCTGCTGGGTAGCACTGCAGTGTCTGCACAATGCACATTAGCCAGGATGCAACCTCTGTTTACTCAATGTCTCTTCAGACACATTATGAACTTGGACCATTACCTTCTGGCATAAGCATGGGCTCTAGCGGGCAAAATACTAGGCTTGACCAGCAGTCCTCTGGCAATTTTCCATCGCCTGGTGCATCCAACATTAATATTTTATTCTTAACATCCTTTCTGATATGGACCTCTCCTGTAAGGTACACTGGGCATTTGGCCAGGATCAGAGACTCAGGATCCTTCTTCCATACAATTCCGACCGGTTCCTCTGGTTCTGTTTTTCAGCATCTCTCTGTGCCTCATAGGCCTTCTTAATTAAAGCGGAACTCTTAAAGCTCTACTAGTCTTTGACCCCTGTTTTTCATAAACACAACTGTGCCAGCCTTCCAATATATGAGCATTTGTTCCAATCAACAAAGGGACACCATCATACAGTCCAGTGGGGGACACACTAAGGCTAGGGTCTCTACTTGTTCGGCCACTCCAGCCACGGAGGTGGGAAAGACAGCCAAATTCGATATACCGGAATAGGGGTAGGCCTTCTCACTTAACCCCCATACATGCAGTCCTTCTAATGGTTGTAAGTACATCTGACAAATGCTTCTGATACCAATCCTGGAACATAATTGTCACTTGGGAGCCACTGTCTAATACAGCTCTTGTAGACACTCCATTCACCTTTACAGTGGTCTCCATGGAGGGACCCACTATTCTGGACCAGTCTGGAGAGGCGGTGGGGGCCTGGGCAACTGACTTGCCACAAAAGGACGGAATTAGCATTTTTGTGCCCTCACTGGGATCATGTCGCACCTCTTAACCACTGATTTCTTCTCCGAAGCTCTCCTTGTAGCCTATATGCAACTTTGTCAGTGTCTTTTGGGACTGGCATTCCCTTTTCATGTGCCCATCTTTCCCACAATTATAGCAAAACATACTTTCTGGAGTTTGAGCTGGCCGAGGCGCCACACTGGGAGCCAGGGCGGGGGTATTACTAACTGGAAACCTTGGTGCCATCTCTGTCTACGGCGTGATAAGCATTTGGAGACATCTCGTCAGTTTCTCCACTTCCATGGTCAAGGAATCGAGTTCGGAGCTGTTATCAGCAGGAGATACATGGGTGGGTACCCCCACCCCCATAGCAGATGCAGTCGGATATAGGTCAGGGCCTGTACTTGCAGGCGTGGCCTTCATAAAGGGACTGTTTTTGAATTCCCGGATCTCTCTCAACAGTTCGCCCCATTGTGGCATATCTTTTTCCTTGTCAGAGCACTCATTGACTGCCAACCTCTGCCCCTGAACTTCACTTGATGGGTCACCCTCAGTCACTCGGGTCATAACCGCAGCTATTGGTGCAGGTCCCTCCCGAGGTCGCCTTTTCTCAACTCCTCAATTTCTCTCATTAACTCATCATAGGAGGGTGGGATTCCAGTCGTTCTGCCAGGCGTAATTGAAGCAACAGCAGTTCTGAGAAGGGGCAGACTTAAGGATCCTGTCCAGCCTGGTTCGGTCCAGTTCAATCACTGGCAAACTACCTTTCTGAGGCATTCTTGCAACAATTTTTCCAGCCGAGATACATACACAGACAACAACTCCCTTGGTACTGTTGTGCATCTCTTACTCTCCACCATAGGTCCTCATCAGAATCTGGGCTCCCATACATTCCTCCAAGGCCTCAAGATAGGCCTGTGCAGTCGCTTCAGGGTTACTGGCCCGTTTAGCACGGATGGTAGCCAGGGCAGGACCCCGGAGGCTCTCACTAACCCTCTTTCGCTTTTCGCCTTCCGAGCATTGCCATTCTAGCACTTGGGGGGCAACATAGTCTATCCAGGTCTCCCAGTCATCCTCCCCTTGGGGGGTGGGGGAGGTGCCAGAGAAGATCCTCAACCTTCGGAAAGAGTCGTGACTAATGGCAGGTGCAGAAATAGGAGTCTGCATTGGTTCAGCCACCATTACGGGCACTGGAGCAGGAGAGGGTGTTGGGGGAGGAACACCCCCAGGTGGCAAGAATAGTTTCTTCAAGTCCTCCACAGTTTTCCCTCTCCAGCAACCATTCAGCAAATTTCTCCTCAAAGTTTCAGATGATGGTGGGGCTGATTCCCTCGGTCTTTACTGTCCTTAGTTATCACTCTCCAAGCAGTGAGGGCTCCTCTGGGGTAATGGTCTGTGGCACTTTGGAGCTATCTAGGGATCCTTAAACTCTACTAGGGCCAGGAAAGTGTGGGTGAGCAGATTAGCATGCCGACCCACCACCACAGGGTTTTGTAAACCTTCCACCTTGGAAAGTACTCCTGCACAGTGTCCGTATTGATACCCAGGGGATGTCCAGGATAAGCATAGCATTTTGGGGTCGATCTCCTCCCCAGTACACCTCCACCAGCGTGCACAGCCACTTCTGTCGGGTACCCATTTTTTTTTAACAGTGGTTCGTAAATATGGCCACTAGAGGACACACAATCCCAGCGGTGAGCCTCCAAGATGTAACCCCTAGATGGCGCTATCCCAGGGGCTACTACCCCTGCCTGATTTGCCACTAACAGGTTGAGGGGCCTGGATCCAATGGCGGATGCCTCCACCCAGAGGTCAGGGTTTGCAATAGTTAAACTAACTTGGTCACAGCCCTCTGGGACACTGCAACCCTTTCTTCCCACTAGTGGCCCACACAATATATCAGAATTACCTTCACAGTATACACTTACCCCAGGTCTGGTTCCGCACTGGGACCTCCTGTGAAATGAGATACAGTGCAACAATCACAGTACAGTACTTTAACATAGACAAATACCTCAGGCAGTATAACTTTGCTGAAACAAGCAGCTCTGATTTATTTAGGGGGATATAACAAGGACAGGGGGAAATCAGGTTAATTAGCTTATCACTCTAATAATCTACCTATGGCTCTGTGCACAGGCCTATCCCTATCAGTTACTGTCCCTGGGTACCCAAACCCTAGTGGCTAGTCCAAACTGTGGCAGCTGGTAGGGCCCTTTCACACAGAGAAAAGGAGAATTAAACAGTCAGCAGTACAGTAATTCCATTTGGATTTAATGTGGCAATTCAACAGGGAGCGACCCTGAATTAGTACTCACGACCTCCAAATAAGATAGGGTCCTTCAATGTCAGCAGGGCTCACTTGAGGTACATAAACCTCTTCACACATCCATATAAAAGAAAGCACTATACCAGGCAGGCTGCATCTGTATCCCGATCGCAATTACTGCACAATACCCAGGAGAACACACAGCAGATTCAGTTCCTGACAGACCGAATGCAATTTTCAGCAATTCTCCAGTCTTCTACAGGGTGAGCCTGGTTTCTACTCTTCAGAGATCCTTTGATTCTTTTCACAGGACGGATTCAGTCCTAACAAGCTGTTACACAAGCTGCAGACCGGAACTCTGGGCCTTACACACGCTTTTTGACTAAACTGCACACTGAAAAGTACAGGGCTCCTTCCTTCTTCACTGCCAAAGCTCAACAGAACTCCAACCGACAAAAACTGGCACTTCCTTTGAGTTCCTCCCAGTTCTTGACTGGATTGGCTGTCACTCACAATAGACTGCTGCTGTTGGTCCAAAAAGGCACTGAAGTCTAAACTATCTCCCAGAGTCACTGCCCATACAATCCTCTTGTGGCTGGCTCAGATTATGAGTCCAAGTTCTGATTCGTCCAAGGCACCATTTTAGAGCTAGCTTACCCCACACTGATTGGTCCAGTTCAGCAGTTCAAAACTAGAATGGGGAACTAGCAGACACAGTTCTGACTGCAAAGAAAGCAGGTTAGACAAACTGTAATTTCATTATTACTCTAAATAATTTCTGGCAAACAGTTACATCTTTCAGATAGGTTCCTTTGCACTCCTAGTGACTGCAAAAATGAAGTGAATTGGCAGCAGCTCGAGTGGTACTCAGAGAAACACAGTTCCCCATATAAACTAATTATGTCTGCAAGCAGACAGCTCTTAAAGAGACAGTACCAGAGGCTCTAAAACACTCACTGATAAATGGCTTAAATGCCAAACACCATTCAGGCTTGGAGCATTCAAGCAAGCTCCTGGAAGTCTTTTGGGAACCCCCATTTGCAGGGGGGTTACATTAAGAAATCTCAGTAGCCTTCAGAAAACATTTCCTGACTGCTAATATTGTACCGTTTTTTTTTTAATATTTATTAATCACCCTTTGTAGCTGCTGAAAATACATCTTGTATTTATGTCAGCAGGGTAAGGGGTTAAATATGCACTCATTACTGGGGCTTTGTTCTTTTGAGTAAGTAGTACACTCAAGTGATTGTAATGTCATATTGACTGCTGTTCAAGCTCTCTTGCAAAATCAACATCCCTCTACTGCCCCTAGTGACCTTTCTAAAATTATCCTTAGTGAAGCAATTCTTGCTAACAGTCTTGACATCTCATTGCTTGCAAAAGCTATATATAGAAAGGTGAACCAAAAATAAATGGCAGTACAGACCATAAGCATAAAGGGTAGCTCTAGGACAGCCTGTGCAGTGCATGTAAGGAATGATTAATTGGGTAGTGAGATAACATTTAATTGCATTGAAGACCAGTTCTGAGCTATTGAAGTTTTATTGCAAATACATCAGCACAGCCACAGTGCTGCTGTTTACAATGCTGATGAGTGACCTGGGTCTGGGAATCAGCCCGTGACATCTAAGGGTCAGATGGGGAAGGAGGACTGAGCACTGCAGAGGATGCTTTTTGGCTCAGGTGCAGTTTCTGCAGGACCCAAAATGGGGAATGAGATTTTGACATTATCAAATGAGATTTTGGCATCATAATGAAGTCTTGTCTGATGATGTCTGTGATCTTGTCAGCACTTTATCTGTTAGTAGCAGTTGTAGTAGTACTACAGCAATGGTAGGAGGTGGGGAATCAGGTGGCAAATAGGGGTTGGGGGTTCCCCCCAAACTAAGTGAGCTGCAGTGGGGGGGGCTGGTATCTACAATAAAACACACACTCCACTGTTTAATCTTATTGGGACGGATTTTCAAAGGTCAGAGAAAGATGCAGGTTGCTTGCATTAAAAACAGCTGATCCAAGGAGCAGGATGCGTCAAACCTTGCACCAATTCTGATTTTTCAAATGGTGCTTGCGTCAAAAACAGGTCTGCATGCGCCAGAGTGGCTTACGCCATGCTTGCACCAAATAAATGCCTGCACCATGTCGGAAGGGATGCCTGCATCACCAACACGATGCACCATCCCCTTATTTGGGATTTTCAAGGAATGCGAGTCCTGTCCTTGTGCCTAAGATGCAGGATGTTGTTAGACCACCCAGAGCTGGTCTAAGGAACACTAGAGCATTTAAAGAGGCCCACAGCAGGTGGACAGACCTGACTATGATACTAGTAAGGGCCAGTACTCTCCTGCAGGACTAGTTTAGAACATTTTGGGAGCTTAGTCTTGGCCATTTCATCTGCTGTATTTTTTGACTTAGCTTGCATCATTCTCATCCTTTGCATCATTTTTTGACTCAACTTGCATCATTTTTTGTCTCAACGTGCATTATTTATTTTGGTGTGGCTTGTGTCATTCTTGTCCCTTGTATCATTTTGTTGATGCAGTGGACCTCTTGTGTCAGTTTGGGGGACTTTGTCACAGAGAACACTTTTCTTGCAAAATATGGCGCACCTAGATCTCACACAAGCTGGTTGCTTGACGCAGTTTGTGTGGATCTAAGTGCCCTTTGAAAATCTGGCCCACTGGCTTTTAATGTGATGTAGAAACAAAATGTGCCACAGACATATGTACACCACAGGATATAAATGCATTTAGTTTCCTGACCGGTTTCGTGCCTAGCACGTCATCAGGGGGTGTTACCCATCTGCAGTTATTCTCTCCTAAAAGGGGCGCTGTCAGCTTTGCCACTTCGTTTTTGGCCAAAAGTGAATAGTGTGCCTATTGGCACACAGCTATCACATAAATACTGCAGAACATCCCTATATATGTAAAACATAATGTTTTTTTTACTGTTTTTATACATTTTGCCAAAGTAGCTTCCTATTCTGGTCCACGTTCAGTCCTCTGCAAACCGGAAGCACATCCAGGCTGGGGCCGCGCGTCTACCACTGTCCACCACCACCAACCAAAGCTCCTGTTACTTCTTTGTGGTCCCTCCCCTTCTCCTTCCTCTGTGAACACTGAAGTATTTGTTCAGGATATCTGCCTTTTCCTAGTCCTCCTCTGCACAGTCCCCCTTCCCCCAACAGTCTGTCCCCGGTCTTCCTCTTTTCGCTTACATGCCTAAAATAATGTCTTGGGTAACGTTTTAGCTACATGCTAGTGGGTTTCATTAGGGAAGTCAAACCTGTGTCTGCCTACTACATTTATAGTACCCACAATAACCACCATTTTGTGAATTAAAAACAGGCGTACCTTGTCAACTGAATCATTAAATGACCAGACACAAAACTTTTTGTTAAATAATTCAGTTCTGTGGCATACAATATCAAGGCCTGCAATTGCATAATTGGAATTTATATGTTAAAACTCCCTATTTTAAAATGAAGGTAACTAAAAATCAAGTGTCACTATCAGTATCTTTCCAGTTTTTGTTTTAGAAACTGAAGTCAATAGTGACACTCTACATGTGCTGAGCTTGCATTACAGGCCCACAACAAATCAAATATCATATCTTGAACATTGTGAGGAGAACTGCATATACTTAAACACAACAGCTATCTACAGTATAACCAAATATCTCAAGGATAGCTGCGATTTTTCAAGCACTTCATGCATATTCATCGTTGTTATAGATGTGTAAGTATTCAAGCACTTTGTACAATATTATAGATGCTTATATCTCTTAATCCCCCTAATCCCAATGCTAGAGCAGCATACAATTCAGGTAATCTTTTTTCAGCTGCCCCCACCCCCTTTTACCATCTTGGTCTTTCCATCAGCATGCTGGAAATATAAATATCAAAACTGAAATGCGGACAGTAAAAAATACCACAAGAGGGGAAGGTTATGCAAAGGTATGCTATGGGTAATGAACTAAATCATCAAAAGAAAAAAAAATCTTTATCAACCATATTTAAGAGCATCCAATAAAGAGACAGTTGATGCAGTAAAACGTTTAGATGAGGTAAAACGCTACATCTGTGTTACAGTAAAACAGACTTGGAATTGATCTACATCGTGATAGTCTATAAAAATGTTGCTAAAGTGATGGAATAATTTAAACCCCTTGCTCTTCTGTCTGCAAGTCTGTAGATCCTGTAGCTCTGCCCCCTACCTGTCTCTCTCCCAATCTCCACACCTCAGGTGTCTGCTCACTTTTTCAGTACCCTGGAATGACATATTGTGTACACAACCTCCTGCAGAGCTAATATGCTGTACAATAGCATATGATAGATCTTTTCTCAGTGTTGCCTTAACACGTTTGCTATACCGGCTTTAAACTGACATATGTGCATCCAACATAGAATGCACCACACGTACACATCAGTAAACATACAACACCAAATGTCTCACAGTTCATGAAACTTCTCATAGTGTATGTTTCACCAGTATTTGGATCCATGATTCGTTTACTCTGGTAAATGTAGGAATAATGCATGCACGTACCACAGATGTATGTGCCCAGTGGAGGTCGGTGATAACCATACTATGTTCTACTGTGTGGGAGTTGCAAGGTGACTCGATACTATTATGTCACAGATGGTCTCAGGACGTCTGAAAATGAACTAAAGGCCATTCTCAGTTATTTCCTTTAAAATGCTATCAGTGATTAGAATACCCCAGTTATTCAGAATGATCTGTTTTACAGCATTTGCTCATCTGCTGTATGTAGTAACAAAGCTGCAGCTGTCTTGATCATGTCTATTAACATGATTCCTGGGAGTTAGTGTACAGTAGATTCTCTTGTGATTGTACCCACATAATTAGCTGCACTCACTATAGATTGTTCTCCATAACATTGTTCACTAGACCTTAAGAACTGCTGTTTCTTCCTCATCTCAAAATCTGTTTGATCGGTTCAGTTTTGCAGTGCTTTTATAAGTTGGAATTGATCTACATCGTGATAGTCTATAAAAATGTTGCTAAAGTGATGGAATAATTTAAACCCCTTGCTCTTCTGTCTGCAAGTCTGTAGATCCTGTAGCTCTGCCCCCTACCTGTCTCTCTCCCAATCTCCACACCTCGGGTGTCTGCTCACTTTTTCAGTACCCTGGAATGACATATTGTGTACACAACCTCCTGCAGAGCTAATATGCTGTACAATAGCATATGATAGATCTTTTCTCAGTGTTGCCTTAACACGTTTGCTATACCGGCTTTAAACTGACATATGTGCATCCAACATAGAATGCACCACACGTACACATCAGTAAACATACAACACCAAATGTCTCACAGTTCATGAAACTTCTCATAGTGTATGTTTCACCAGTATTTGGATCCATGATTCGTTTACTCTGGTAAATGTAGGAATAATGCATGCACGTACCACAGATGTATGTGCCCAGTGGAGGTCGGTGATAACCATACTATGTTCTACTGTGTGGGAGTTGCAAGGTGACTCGATACTATTATGTCACAGATGGTCTCAGGACGTCTGAAAATGAACTAAAGGCCATTCTCAGTTATTTCCTTTAAAATGCTATCAGTGATTAGAATACCCCAGTTATTCAGAATGATCTGTTTTACAGCATTTGCTCATCTGCTGTATGTAGTAACAAAGCTGCAGCTGTCTTGATCATGTCTATTAACATGATTCCTGGGAGTTAGTGTACAGTAGATTCTCTTGTGATTGTACCCACATAATTAGCTGCACTCACTATAGATTGTTCTCCATAACATTGTTCACTAGACCTTAAGAACTGCTGTTTCTTCCTCATCTCAAAATCTGTTTGATCGGTTCAGTTTTGCAGTGCTTTTATAAGTTGCCCTTTTGGAATATTGTATCATGGGTTACATGGGGCCGGAGCAGCTGGATTGCAATAACAAATTATTTTGGTCTGGTTTTTATTCTGATGTAGGTCTGTGCCTACAGTGCCACTACCCAGCTTCTTGGTGTTTAAACTTAAACTTTAGATGTGGGTTTGTACTTTTCCAGTCAATGTATGAAGTTTTCAGACTCCAATATGGACCCTTTCCAGACAATGAGAATATTGTCTATGTAGTGATACCACAAATCCAGATGTGCAAAAAATGGATTTGTGGCATTGCTATACAAGTGCTCTAACTCCCATCTGCCCATGTATAAATTTGTAAACTGGGAGGCAGTATAGCACAGTGGTTTAAGGCTCTGAGCTACAAATCTGATGACATCCAACAGGCCAGACCTGGGTTTGAATCCCACAGCTTCCACTTACATACAGTGTGACCCTGAGCAAGTCACTTAACTTCCCTGTGCTCCCAGAATGCACCTGTAAAAAACTTTCAGCTTAGTGTGCTACACCTGGTTATACAACTAAATAATAATAATAATAAACTGGGGGCCATGGTTGCCACTATGGCCCTACCAGTCTTCTGCCTATAATATTTGTTTTGAAACAAGAACATATTGAACTGTAATACAGCTTGAGCCACCTGGAAAATATAAGCTGTGGGAATCCTGACACAGTCCACTTCGGACCTCTTGTCCAGAAAAAAAGTTAGCATTCATGCCACCGCTATGTGGAATAACAGTGTATGGTGATTCGACATCCAAAATTGCAAAGTGCCACGAGTCCTCTATTGCTAAATTCTCCACAGCACTGATGTCCTCCATAGAGTCCCTGATGTAAAAGGGTAATGTTTTGACCAGGGGTTTTGAGTGTGTGTCCATGAACATGGAAATGGTCTTGAAGACCTATCCTCAGATCTTTATGTATCTCTGGTAAGATGTAGATGGTGGGTTTCATTGAATGTGCCACAGTCAGAGTGCAATCCCCATGACTGGACAAATAGCCTTTAATGAAACCAAAGTTCAAAGGTCATCCACCCTTTCCTTAAACTGCTTCGTCTGGTGGGAGGAAGTTTTTCATAGAATTTAGAATCCCTCAATTGTTAGTTCATCTCATCAATCTATTGGGAGCATCCATTATAACAACTACCCCCCCCTCCCATCAGCGGGTTTTATAACCACACTATCATCAGACACAATGGATCTCAACACTTGCCTTTCTGTGGTGGAGTAGTTATTGAAAGTGTGTACATTCTGAGTAGTTTTCAAAGACTCTAAGTCCATTTCACATAGAATCATAGACGCTTGACAGCAGAAAAGGACCATACTGGCCCATCTAGTCTGCCTTTTTTTCCCACCTACATCTCCCCCTCCCTGCCAGCCCTCGCCCTTCCCCGATACTCAACCCCATATGCTTGTCCCATGCCCTCTTGAATTCTTTCATCGATGTATCCCCCAACCACTCTGTCTGGTAGTCTGTTCCAGGACTCAACCACCCTCTCCATGAAGAAATACCCTCTCACATTGCCCCTGTAAATTTTTCCTTGCAGTCTGAGGCTGTGCCCCCTAGTTTTGACTCCCCGCTTCCTCTTAAGTAAACCCTCTTCTGCCACTTTATTAAGCCCCTTTACATATTTAAAAGTTTCAGTCATGTCTCCCCTTTTCCTCCTTGTCTCCAGCGTGTACAGATCCAGCTCCTTATACCTCTGCTCGTATGACTTTCCCTGCATACCCTGCTCCATCTTGGCTGCCCTTCTCCAAACCCTCTCCAATGCATCTATATCCTTGTGGAGATGTGGCCCTCAGAACTGAACCCCATACTCCAAGTGCGGCCTCACCATGGCTTTGTAAAGGGGCATTATTACCTCCCTCTTTCTGCTAGTAATGCCCCTGCCTATGCATGCCAACATTCCATTGGCCTTTCCCACCATCCTGCTACATTGGATTCCTACCTTAAGGTTCGTGGAGACTACGATCCCCGGATCCCTCTCCTCTTCTGTTACTTTAATATCCTCCCCACCTAGGGTGTACCCTGCTCTTCTGTTCCTACTCCCCAAGTGCATCACAGCGCACTTCTTGGCATTAAATTTCAGCTGCCATGTTCCAGACCATTTAGCAAGCGTTTTTAAGTCCTCCCTTGTGTCCACGCCCCCCAACTGGGGTGTCCACCCTATTGCATATTTTCATATCATCAGCAAATAAGCACACCCTCCCCCTCAAACCCTCAGCAATATCACTGATGTAGATGTTGAAGAGAAGCAGACCTAAAACTGACCCCTGTCGCACTCCACTCTTCACCCTCAATGTCCTGGAGTGCACCCCATTTAGCACCATCCTCTGAGTTCTTCCTGACATTCAGGCCTCCACCCAGCTTGCTATTTTCCCATCCAGCCCCAGGCTTTCCATCTTGCTCACCAGCCTCCTATGGGGACAGCGTCAAAGGCCTTACTGAAGTCCAGATATGCCACGTCCACTGCCTCCCTCCCCCATGTCAATCACCTTAGTCACCCAATCAAAGAACTGAATTAGGTTTGTCTGGCAAGACTTCCCCTTCATGAAGCCATGCTGTCTGCTGTCCTGCAAGTCACTCTCCTCCAGGTAATCCACCACCCTCTTCTTGATTAATGCCTCCATTACCTTCCCCATCGGCTGACAGGTCAGTAGTTCCCTTTCACCTCCTTACTACCTCTCTTGTGTAAAGGCACTATGTCTGCCTTCTTCCAGTCCTCCAGCACTCTCCCTGTGTCCATGGACAAGTTGAAGAGCCTTGTCAAGGGCGCGGCCAACTCCTTCTTCAATTCCCTGATCACCCTGGAGTGTAATCCATCAGGCCCCATTGCTTTGTCCACCCTCAATCTATCTAGCTGTGCCCTAGCCGTATACACAGTGAATGGACTCAGATCCACCCATTTGCCCTCCTTCCCAATCGACTTTAGCTCAGGTCCCCTACCATCCTCCTCCTCCTCTGTGAATACTGAGTTAAAGTATTTATTTAATAACTCTGCTTTTTCACAGTCCCTTTCCAATTTTATTTCTCCCTTCCCCCCTCAGCCTAGTAATCCCCTGCCTTGCCCTTGTCTTCTCCCTCACATATCTGAAATAGTTTATATCCCTCCTTTTGGCCTTTTTTGCTTTTTTCTCCTCAGTATCTGCTTTTCCCTTCTGATTTTCTTCCCTGCCATACTCCTGTTTTCCCTATACTCTTCCTTATCTTCCTCGCTGAGTGTTCTCTTAAATTTTCTGAAAGCCCTCCTCCTTTCCCTGACTGCTTCCGCAACCTCCTTTGTAAACCAAAGCAGTCTCTTCCCCCTTTTGCTCTTCCTACCCTTTTTTATGCACATTTCTGCAGCTTTCAGTACCCCTCCCTTGATAGCTTGCCATAACTCCTCTGCTGCCCGTATATTCTCTGTACCCTCCATTTTCTCCCTTACTATCATTATCATCTTGTCAAAGTCTGTGCATCTGAAGTCCATGACTGTAGTACTGGTTATGGTTGTCTCCCTCCCTCCCTGCTCTGACCCTGAACATTACTGTGCTGTGGTCACTGTTGCCCAAGGCTTCTCCCACCTGGACTTCCTCCACACTCTCCCCGTTTGTCAGGACAACATCCAGCAGGTTTTTGCCCCTTGTCGGCTCCCTGACTAGCTGGTGAAAGAATACCCCCTGAAGTGCAACTAGTATCTCCCTGCTCCTTGATGAAGCTGCATCCAGGATTTCCCAGTCTATATCTGGGAGGTTTAGGTCCCCTGCCAGCAGTAGTTCTCCTTTTAGGTCCAGCCTTTTGACTGCCTGAATTAACTGTTGATCACCCTCCTCCCCTTGTGTAGGTGGCCTGTATACCATCCCCAGTCACAAGGATTCTCACGTCCTCCTGCCTAGCATTACCCACAGTAGCTCAGTTTCCCCATCCTTCTCTTATCCTACAGTTACACTTATGCCTTCCCTGATGTGTAAAGCAACTCCTCCCCCTTCTTACCCTCCCTATCTCATCTGAACAGTCTGTAACCTGGGATAGTCGTTTCCCAGGTGTGCAGCTCTGTCCACCAGGTCTCGCTTATAGCTGCTATATCTAGTCCTTCGTCCCCCATGACGGCCTTCAAGTCCACCATCTTATTTGCTAAGCTCTTGGTGCTGGCTGCTAAGCCCTTCCACCAGGTTCCTTCTCCATTCCCCTACTTCTCTGTTCTCCCTCATGCCCAGTATTTTAGCACTATCCTGGGGGGAGGCTGTATTTTCATAGGAATACAGTTGCTGTAGGATTTAGTGTAGCACAGTATAGAGATTTTGGCCACATAAAGGTGCAGGATTTGTCAGACTAAGTGTCTGGTATAGATACAAATTCATTATCACTAGCCATATCAACCCATTCTTTCTTTACTCTGGTCTGAGGAGCAAGAATTGATTTTAGGGTGAGGTTCCGAGTGATCCTATGTAGGTCCACAGTTTCAATAGTTGTTTTTAAAAAGATATATCAAAAGAGGGAGTAAAAGATAAGCCCTTATTCAAGGCTGCTTTTTCCACATTTGTAAGCAGCCTGTGAGAAATATTGATCACACTGGAGACAGGAGTTATTGCTTCTAATATAGTTTTACTAGATTTCTGGCCACTGTATTGTGTAGAGATCAGTTCTCCTAGTATATGTTTGTTGTTTTCTCTCTGCCACCACCTCCCCCACCATGTTTTCTTCCTTGGGAATACAGTTGCTAAAATCCAGTTTTGCAGTTGCTCCATCTCGCAGGCTGTTGCGGTTGTTCCCATCTGGGAGATGCAAGGTCTAAAAAAAACAAACTCTGGTCAGAGCCACTACGACTGCTAATACATTAACTTGATATGGGTGTTTTAAGGGCTTAAACATAAAGATGAATTGCCATAGTCAGTTTCATGTGTAAATCTGATTTTTGGTAAACTTAGATAATTTATCTGGTTGCTTCTGTGTTTCCCATGTGTTTAAAATGTGACTGGCGAGTGCATCTTGTACTATATGGGGAAAGGAGAGGGAGTTCCACACCAAGGCCTTCAAGTAATGGTAGAGGGAATGGTGCAGAGAGGAGAGGTATGGTTACATTGAGGACTGTGGGCCAACCTCCTCAGTGGACAGTTTAAATGTTACTTCGATGGACATTTAAAGTAGCCAAGGGGATGATGGAAGAAATAGGGAAGGCAGAAAGTGGGCCAAATCAGGCTGGGATAGAGAGTAGGGAGAACCAGAGGGAGATCCCACCAGGATGCAAGTTATTCAAGGAAGCAGGATATTAACAATGGAGGAAGGGAGGAAGGAGCAGTCAAAGGAGAAAAGTGAGAAAAGGGGAAACAACTGGAAAAAGGAGAAAGTGACAAGAAGACAGCTGAGGGCAGTCAAATGGTGCAAAGTCTACATCAGAAGCCCTATGAGGAAAGACTGAAAGAGTTCAATATGTACACCCTGGAGGAGAGCAGGGAGAGTGGGGATATGATGGAGACCTTTAAAGACCTCACGGAGGTTAATAAGGTACAGCAGTGAGATATGTTTCAGAGAAAACAGTGACAGACAGGAAGTTTTATTACGACTTCAAAAACTTGACCAAAATAAGGCGCAGGGCTCAGATGGGATACATCCAAGAGTGCTTAAGGATCTGGCTGAACAACTAGCAGGCCCAGTTACTATAATATTTCAGAAATCATTAAGAGATGGGGAGGTCCCGGAGGATTGGAAACAGGCGGATGTGATACCTATCCACAAGAAAGGTTCCAAGCAAGAAGTAAGAAATTATAGGCTTGTGAGCCTGACCTCGATCCTGGGAAAAATACTTGAGTGATTCATTAAGGACTTCATTTTGGAGCACTAATATAAAACTGGGAAGGTTGATAATACACAACATGGTTTTGTTAAGGGGAGGTCTTGTCAGACTAACCTGTTGGAATTCTATGATAAAGTAAATCAGGCATTGGACAGGGGTGGTTCCGTGGATGTGATCTTCTTGGACTTTGCCAAGGCATTCGACAAGGTACCTCATGTCAAACTATTAGAAACTCTAGTGAATATCGGAGTCAAACATAATGTTGGTTGGATAAAATCTTGGTTGACGAATAGGACACAGAGAGTATATATAAAAGGAGAATTCTCCAACTGGCAGAGGGTGACTAATGGAGTGCCGCAGGGTTCCGTGTTGGGTCCCTGCCTGTTCAATGCGTATATAGGGACAATGAGAGCCTCCCCGGATATCTGGTTTTCACAATTCGCAGATGATACCAGAATAGGGAGGGTGGTTAACTTGAAGAAAGATGCAAATTTATTACAAGCAGCCCTAAGCGAGTTAGAAATTTGGGCAGACAGTCACGGTTCTTTTTTTAATGTGGATAAGTGCGGAGTGATGCACTTGGGAAAAAATAATATAATACACAATTATGAAATGGGAGGTAGAACTCTTAAAGAGACCTCTGAGGAATGTGACTTGGGAGTAAAAATTAGTAATAACCTAAACTTCACACCCCATTACGATCAAATTATTAAAAAAGCAGGAAGTATACAATACTGTATGAGCAAACATATAAATAGTAGAGATAAGGGTGTTCTGTTACCGCTGTATACATCCTTGGTACGTCCTCATTTGGAATATTGTTCTCAGTTGTGGTCACCATTTAAAAAAGGGGACATAGCATCGATCGAGAGGGTCCAGAGAAGAGCTACCCATAGAATAAAGGAGGTTCAGGGGATGGACTATGATCAAAGGCATAGGTCACTGGGGTTGTACTCACTGGAGTTTAGAAGATTGAGAGGGGACATGTGTTTGATATATAGGGCCCTAAATGACCCGATATTAAGGGAACAGCTTGCTCTAGATATCATGGTTCATAATCATAACACCAGGGCACACCCCTTACAGTTAAAAATAGAGAGATTCAAATCAAATAAAAGGAAGTACTGTCTAACAGTTAGAGCACCAAGGATCTGGAATAGACTACCAGTGGAAATAATTGATAGTGGGGACGTGGAAATCTTTAAGCGTAAACTGGATCATTACTTAGTAAACAATGGAATAATGGGATATTCTTAAATACAAGGCGAGCATATGGACATTGTCTTATAAAGCTCTGAATACCTATGATACCTATGAAAAAGGTGCCGTAGAACAAGGGGTCATGATATGAATCTGGAAGAGGGTAGATTCAGGAAAGATGTGAGGAAGTACTTCTTCACAGAGAGGATGGTGGATTCCTGGAACAGCCTTCCATGGGAGGCAGTGGGGGTGAAACCAGTGATGGGTTTCAAAAATGCCTGGGAAAGGCACAAAGGAAGCCTAGGGGGAAGGAATGCAGTGGAAGAGACAGTGCTGTAGATCAAGTTGAGTCTGCATCAGAAGTGATCACAATTAAAAATGGGCAGACAAGAAGAGCCCAGTAGTCATTATCTGCCATCACTTTCGATGTTTCTGTGTATGTCAAGTTATGTGATTTAAATGGATACAGTATATAATTATTCATATGCACAATGTTGATACTGTAAACTGTGTGTCACACATAATTCATGTTGTACTATGCTACACAGACACGATAATCAAATGGGCATTAATATATGCATAAAGCAAGGGAGAAGAAAAGCAAGGGGCACACGTGTAAAGCAGTATACTATTCAGAGAGTGGTGACACCATGATAGGTAGGTACGTACTGTATGAAGTTACTGTATTGTGATGGTACCCAGTTGCATACCAATGTTGAGTTAGCTACAATATGGGATTTTATTTATTTATTAATTTTTTTAATAATCCTGACATTGTCTACGTAATAATGACATATAGCCAAGAATGTTCCTTATAATTTGTGACCTTTGCTTTTTTTACCAGTTTATTCTTTTGTAGGAAATCACTTGCAGTGTGGCAAATAATGAAAAAATGTCTAGACAGCAGACTTGTGAGAACAATTTGACCTACATTTTTGAGTGATGAGAAGATTTTAGGCCAGGAGTAGATTCAGGCCTTAATGTTGACTGTAGTGCAATTCTGTTCAGCCAAATAACTTTTGATTTACCTATGCATGCCTTTTACAAGAGAGTACTGTATGTATTAATGGCAGTACCACAATGTTACCAGTAGGACAGGTTGTGGTGCATTTCAGTAGCTGTAAAAATTGTGATGCTGCACTATACATCAAGTAAAAAATGGTGTCCTTGATTTTGAGCATTTGTCCCTGATTTTAATGGGCAGTATCTCTCATTTTGGTCCTGGCAGGGTGAGAGGCATGCATTCCGGGGTAGCCAGGTGTTGCAGTTGACACCCCTATGATTTCTTTTCAACCCCTTATGGTGCACTTTACAACCCCTAGAAACCCCTAAAACATTGGTTGCCTAACATTTATTCATATAAAATGTGGAAAGTGGAGGAGTTTTGCAACCCTTATGATTTTGCAGAAATGATACTCTGCTACTGGTAAGGCCCCACCTTCCTATAGAGGACAGCTACTCCTCCTACAAATATAAAGTCATGAGCTTGCCACCTTGTAAATCACAAAATCACACAGAAATCTACTGGCAGAAAAAGACCCCATCAGCCCATCGAGTCTGCCATTGCCCCCCTCCCTTACTCATCTCCACACTTACTAGCCCTCCCCTCTCGTTCTCTTCCCAATCCCATATGACTGTCCCATGCCCTCTTAAACCCCTCCACCATTTTGACCTCCACCTCCTCTTCTAGTAGTTTATTCCAGGCCTCCACCACTCTATCCGTGAAAAACCACCCCCTTACATTGCTTCTATACCTTCCACCTTCCAATCTTAGGCTATGCCCTCTAGTTTTAGCCCCCATCATTCCTTCCTTCTGAACAAGCTCCCCTCCTTCACCTTATTGATCTCCTTCACATATTTTAAAGTTTCAGTTATGTCCCTCCTCTCCCTTCTAGTCTCCAGTGGGTAAAGATCCAATTCCTAACACCTCTGTTCATATGGTTTCCCCTGCATACCATGCACCATCTTGGTTGCTCTTCTCTGAACCCCTTCCATCCCATCAATGTCCTTGCATGGGTGCAGTCTCCAGAACTGGACCCCATACTCCAGGTGTGGTCTCACCATGGCCTTGTAAAGAGGCATCAGCACCTCCCTCCTTCTGCTAGTTATACCCCTCCCAATGCATGCCAACATTCCATTTGTCTTCCCCACCACCTTGCTACACTGGCTAGCCACTTTAAGGCTGCTCATAGGAACATAGGAAAGTGGTAGTAGAAAAGGCCCACCAGGCCCACCTAGTCTGCCCATTTGCCTAGCATCCTCTAGGCTTGCTCTGATTTCCTTCCCCCTCCCTTCAACAGCCCTTTATGTATGTCCCAAGCCCTCTTGAACCCCCCACTGTATTTTCACCCACCACTTCTTTAGGCAGCCCATTCCAGGTGTCCCCCACCCTCTTGGTAAAGACGTATTTCCTGATGTTACCCCAAAACTTACTCCCCTCGAGTTGGAGATCATGACCCCTTTTCCTGGGACACCCCTTCAGTTGAAATAGGTTCTCTGTAGGCACTTTGATGATCCCTTTAAGGTACTTAAAAGTCTCTATCATTTCTCCTCTCTCCCTCCTCTGCTTCAGAAAGTACTTGTCAAGGGCTCCCAGTCTCTTCTCATACGACATGTTGAGTCCCTTCATCATCTTGGTTGCCCTTTTTTGTACCCACACCACCCTCTCTACATCCTTTTTTGGGTAAGGCCTCCAGAACTGGACCCCATATTCCAGATGAGGCCTGACCAGCTGGATGTACAAGGGTATCAGGACCTCTTTCCTCCTGCTGGTGATCCCCCTCCCAATACAACCCAACAAGCTGCTGGCTTTTGCCACTGCCCTACGAAGTGCCCAGCCACCTTCAAGTCCTGTGAGATGATGATAACCTGGTCTCTCTCCTCCTTGGTTACTGCCAGCGGCTTGTCCCCCAAACTGTATTCCACTCTACCATTTTTTCTGCCCAGGTGCATGATTTTGCATTTTCCCATGTTGAGTGATAACTCCCACTTCCTGGCCCACTGCTCTAGTTTCCCTAGGTCCCTCTGCATCCTCTCAGCTCCATCCTGCAGGTCCACTTTATTGCAAATCTTGACATCGTCCACAAACAGGCTCACTCTTCCCTCCAACTGCTACGCTATGTCTCTTACAAAGATAATGAACAGCAGGGGTCCCAGTACTGACCCTTGGGGAACACCACTAGTGACCCCTGACACTCCCGAGGAAACCCCATTGACTAATGCCCTCTGTATTCTGCCCTCCAACCAGTTTCGCACCCACCTTATAACCGCCACCCCCCAGCCCAAGACACTCCATTTTGTAAAATAGCTTTCTGTGTGGTAACGTATCAAAAGCCTTCCTGAAATCCAGGTGAGCTATGTCCACTGACACACCCTGATCCACCACCCTAATGACCCCGTCAAAAACAAGACCAAATTTGTTTCACAGGATCTGCCCTTTGGAAAGCTGTGCTGCTTTGGGTCAAGGAGGCTGTTTGCCTCCAGAAAGCTGGTGATTCTGTCCTTGAGCAGTTTTTCCATGAGCTTGCTGACCACAGAAGTCAGACTTATTGGCCTGTAATTGCTCACGTCTTGCCTCCCCCTTCCCTTATGCAGGCCAGTACATCCTCACACTTCCAGTCCTTCGAGATTTCCCCCGAGTGTGAGGACTTATTGAATAGAGTGGTCAAGGGGGCTGCTAACACCTCCCTCAGCTCCCTCAATACTCTTGGGTGAACCCCATCCAGCTCCATGGCCTTGTCCACCTTCAGACCCTTAAGTTCTCTCAATATCTCCTCTTCCCAGAATGGACTCACATCCACCCCTACCCCCTCCATATCAGCTGGCCTGGTGTTGCCTCCCACCCATACCTCCACCCACATGAATACTGCGCTGAAGTAATAGTTCAGCATTTCATCCTTCTCCAGGTCCCCCTCCACCCTTTCCCCTGTCTCTGCTAGCAGGCTAGGTATCCCATTTTCCCCTTTTCTCTGCTCACTGATATACCTGAAGAAGATGTTATCCCCCTTCTTGACTGCCTTGGTGATATTCTCTTCCATCCTTGCTTTTGCCCATCTGACCACCCTCCCCAACACCCTTTGCTTTTCCTGGTAATCCACACGGTCTAGTTCATTCAGCGTTATTTTATATTGTCTGAAAGCCTGACTCTTAGCTCTGATACTGGCCCCCACTTCCCCACTGAACCACAGTGGCCTCCTTTTCTTCCTGGTTTTGCTTACCCTCTTTGTGCAGTGGTCAGTGGCCCCCACGATGGCACTCTTTATCGTGGCACATATGTTTTCCACCACCCTAAGCTCCCTCATCCCTTTAATTGCCTGGTGAGCATAATCCCTCATCTTGTCAAAATTTGCACATATGAAATTCAGAACCTTCACCTTCGTCTGGTTACGTGAGGCTGATATGTGTACCATGAACCACACAGTGCTATGGTCACTAGTGCCCAGGTTATCCCCCACCAATACTTCCCCCGCCCTGTCTCCATTTGTAAGCACCAGCTCTAACACAGCTCCTTCCCTGGCTGGCCCTTTGACCAGCTGCCTGAGATGGGCAATCTGAAGAGAGTCTATAATCGCTTTGCTTCTGGATGAGGCTGCAGGCATTGATTCCCACTCCACATCCGGCAGGTTGAGATCTCCCATCAGCAGCACCTCACCTTTAACCGCTATCCTGAGCATCTCCTCGACCATCTGGTTGTGCACCCCTTCTGGTTGCCTAGGTGGCCTGTATACCACTCCAGCACGCACCACCTCACCCTTCTCTGTGGCCAACAAGACCCATAGAGCCTCTGTGTCCCCCCAACTACCCTCCGTTTCAGATGCTGGGATCCCCTTCCTCATGTATAGTGCTACGCTGCCCCCTCTCCTGCCAACCCTGTCCTTCCTGTATAGCGTGTACCCCGGAATGTTCATGTGCCAGTCCTGTCCGTCGTGAAACCAAGACTCCATAATTCCCACTAAGTCTAAATCCTCCTCCTCCGCCATGACTGCTGCCAGGTCTGGGACCTTGTTAAACTGGCTCCTGGTGTTTGTGCACATGGCCTTCCAGTATGTGGTTTCCCTAACTTACACCCCTGTCTTGATGATCCTTGTCTTTCGTGTGATATAATCCCTGGATCCCTCTCCTGCTCTGTTCTTTTGATTTCCTCCCCTCCTAGAGTGTAAGCAGCTCATGGGTTTTGTGCCCCAGATGCATCACAGCACACTTTTTGGCACTGAATTTCAGTTGCCAAGTTTCTGACCACCCCTCCAGAATCTTCAGGTCCTGCCTTATGGCCTCCACCCCCCAGGATGTCCACCCTATTGCATATTTTCATATCATCCATAATAGGCACACTCTTCCCTCCAGACCTTCTGCTATATCACTGATGTATATATTAAAAAGAAGGGGTCCCAGCACCGACCCCTGGGGCACCCCCCCACCCAAGAATGCACTTCATTTACCACCACTCTCTGACTTCTGCCCACCAACCAGTTTTCCACCCATCTAGTTATCTTCTGTCCCACACCTTAAGCTTTCTAGCTTATTAACTAGCCTTCTGTGAGGGACGGTATCAAAGACCTTACTAAAGTTCAAATAGGCCATGTCCACTGCTCCCACCCCCCCGGTCAACCACCTGCATCACCCAATTGAAGAACTCTATCAGGTTTGTCTGACAGAACCTCCCATTCATGAATCTGTGCTGCCTTTCATCCTGTGGTCCACTGTCCACCATGTAGTCCATCACGTTTTCCTTTATTAGTGCCTCCTTCACCTTTCCCACCACCAAGGTAAGGCTGACTGGTGATAATTTTCCACTGCCTCATTACTGCCCTCCCCTTGTTCAGTGGCACCACATTTGCCCTCCTCCAGTCCCTTGGCACACACCCAGTATCCATGGACAAGTTATACAGTCGTGTCAGTGGGACTGCCAGCTCCTCCCTCAGTTCCCAGAGTACACTCAGGTGCAAGCTGTCCAGCCCCATTGTCTTGTCCACCTTTAACCTGCCCAGTTCCTCCCTTACCCTGTCTAAGCTGAATATACTAAGATCCACCTTTTTGCCTTCCCTACCTCTCCACCCCAGCTCTGGTCCCCATACCCTTCCTTCTTCCGTGAAGACGGAGCAGAAGTAGTTATTTAATAGCTCTGCTTTCTCAAAGTCCCCTTCTAGTTGTATTCCTCCCTCCACCACAACCTCACTGTCCACTGCCTTGCCTTCTTTCTTTCCCCTACATACTTAAGAAAGGTTTTATCCCCCCTTTAGCCTGTTTAGCTTTATTCTCCTCAGTGTCTGCTTTAGCCCTCATCTTCTGCCCTGCCACCCTCCTCTTTTCTCTATAAGCCTCCCTGTCCTCCCCCTTTGTGTCTTCTTATATTCCCTGAATGTTCTTTTCCTTTCCCTGATCACCCCTGCCACCTCCCTTGTAAACCAGAGCGATCTCCTCCTTTTTGTGTTCTTTCTCACCATCCTAATGTAAAATTCAGTGGCCTTTAATACCCCCCTTTAATAGCACTTCAACATCCCATATATTCCCCTTCCCTACCATTTCTTCCTCAAAAATACTCATTTTGTTAAAGTCTGTCTTTCTGAAGTCCATCACCCTCGTTCTAGCCTTATTTGTCTCTCTCCCCATTTCTACCCTGAACCTCACAGTCCTGTGATCTCTAGTTCCTAGTCCTTCACCCACCTCCACCTCTTCCACATTCTCCCCATTTGTGAGGACCACATTCAGCAGGCTTTGTCCCCTAGTGGGCTCCCTGACCAGCTGTTGCATGAATACCCCATGTAAGGCCTCTAGAATCGCCCTGCTCTTAGCTGACACCGCAGCTGGGATCCTTCAGTCCACACCGGGCAGGTTTAAGTCCCCCACTAGCAGAAGCTCCCCCTTGAGAGCCATCTTTGTAACTGCCTGTATCAGCTATCTATACCCTTCCTCACCCTGTTTCGGAGGTCTGTAAACCACCCCTATCCTTAGTGATTCCCCAGTCCATCTGTCAAGTGTGACCCACAGGAGCTCTGTCTCCCCTACCACCTCCTCCTGCCCTTCCATTACCCTAATGTCATCTTTGACATATAATGCCACCCCACCCTTACCCTCACTGTCTTTCCTTAACAGTCTATAACCTGGGATAGCTGTCTCCCAGGCATGATGTTCTGTCCACCATGTCTCACTCACCACTACTATGTCCAGTCCCTCATCCACCATGATGGCCTCCAAGTCCACCATTTTGCTCCCTAAGCTCCTGGCACTGGCTGATAATCCCTTTCACCAGGACCCCCTTCCCCCACTGCTCTCCCCTACTAACCTTTGCTTGTTCTTGCTTTCCTCCAGTGCTTTATCTCCATCTGGGGGGGGCACTGAGAGCATCCCATCTGTCCTACCACTTTTACCAACTGCATTCTTAGACTACAATATGGTACTTATTGCATTAAGTTGAAAGCCACACGGCAGAAAATGTTAACATTTAAAAGGCTGAGAAATAATTTAAAAATTTTAAGTTGACCAGAAAGTCAACTAAGTTATCACATTTGGTTATCTTTAGTTTTAAGAATTTTCCAATATAATGCAGTCTGGTTCCTAATACCCTCACTTCCCCCAGAAGGATACTTGTGAATAGTTATGAGAATAATTCAAGCCTGAAACAAATTGAATAGAATGCCACTAAGAATTAGATAGGTCCTGAATGGGTTAACATAGAACACTCCAGACAGGAGTAAATCCTTGGAGTCTGACACACGTGCACTCACACATACACACAGACTTGGGAAGGGGGGAGACAGAGAGAGAGAGAGAAATGTAACTTGAGCCTTCACTGGTGTTAAGCTGTGTTTATCATTCAGTCTACTACGAATTAGATCGGTCCTGAAAGGGTTAACATAAACAAACTCTCCAGACAGGAGTAAATCATTGTAGACACACACACACACACACACACACACACACACACACTTGGGAGATATGTAGAGAGAAATGTAATTTGAACCTCCACTTGAGGAATGCAGTCTCGTTACAAACTCCATTTTGATCAACAGGGCATTTTTTAGATAAAAATTAATGGAGAACCACAATCAGAAATAGATACACTAACAGGACTGATAGCCCAAGCACAGCAAGCTTGTAGCCCTGCCATCACAGAAACAATCACATTTGAGAGGACAGCTGCTTCTTTGAAAAGGAGTTGAGCTGCACAGGACAGAGCTGCTGGTTTGCAGAAAGGGTTTAGAAAGTTAATGGGGGGAGCAGAGACAAAAGAGCAGCACTATGGTCTGTTGAATGGAAACAACGGAGTGCTTCAACTAGTGGAGGGATTGTGCTTCAACTCCAAAACTGTATGCTTCATTGGGAGTGTGACATGTGTTCTCCCTCTCTGTGATAGCAAGACTACATGCAGAGCTCTGCCCTGCAGCCATAACTAGACCCTGATCTCTCTATATCACTTGAGCCAGTTGTATAGTCCTTGACACTGTGTTGCTCAGAGCTGTTTGAAGTGTTATTTCTTAGACTTGATCTGGGTTTGTTATGAGCGTTTTCTTCTTCCTGCCATGTAAACACCATATTCTGGCAATAATGTGCAGTAGTGTGCTCAGATTTACATTGCTTGGCAACTGTTCTTTTTTCTCCCTTCTCTACTTTATCTCCGAGCAGACTATTATTTTTTTTTAATTTATCATCACTAACAAGTTGTTTCAAGGTATCGTCTTTTGTTCAGATTTCATTAGAAACTTGCTGCCTAACTATGGCTGCTTTCTCCAAAACAAGAACAAGAGATTTAAGTGTAACATCTTCCATTAGTTCATGCCACTTAGATACGAACACCAAATCATCTGTTTTATGTGCATGTCTTTTCAAAATTCTTTGATCTCTCTGCACACGCTTAACCTCGAGGTACACCTCGAGGGTAGTTTTGTGCCAGTACATCCATCTCCCTTTTAATATGATCTTTTCAAATTGTCGAAATGCTGTTTGAAGATCTACAGGAGTGAGACTGGTAGGGGCCTGCTGGTCTGAGTTTAACAAAGGGTTGCTGCCTCCCACATTCTGAAAAACAATGTCAGCAAAACACCCTGATAGTCATTTATTTATTTTTTTATATACAGACTTTTTTGCCCAGATTTTTTCACCATTTTTCACCCATCCCTGTACCTCGGCCACGCATACACATGTGGAGGCACACGCACGCCATGTCTCAAAGTGCCCTTCCACTACTTGCCTTCCCCTCACTCCTACGCTGACCACTGGACCACCACCCGATGGCAGCGGAACTATGGGGGGGGACAACAACCACCTGAGAGAGGTAAGCTATCTTCCAGCTATTCAATCCTGCTCCCACCCTCCCTCCCCTGAACCTGGGTCGCTGGTGTGATGCGTGGTAAGACATCCAGTGCCTCAGTCCTCTGTGCCACTGGGCCAACCACCCTGACACAATCATGTCACTTGTCCCCCCCCCCATCTCCCACCTGTGGCCATATTAAACCTGATAGACCCAAAGGAGAGCACCAGAGGAAACCTGAAAAGCTGACCCTAGCTAAGGGTAATATGGCTGGGGTGATTTGAGCACTAAAATATACCATGCTATGTATGAGTATGGACAAAAGCTGAGCAGTACGTTTTCCTGCCTTTCCCTAATCCAGTGTTGGCAACCTGTACATACTCCCACAGTGACTGCAAAAACAAAAGGCTGCACTGGGATTACACTTTTAGTGGGGCTGAGAGCCCCAGGACTGTAATGAGAAGAAAGAAAAAAAGTACTCACAAACAAAAACTGACAGCAAACGGTAGTAAGTTATAATATATTACTATTTATTGAGCTGTCCACTTGTAGTGCAAATAACAAAGTTCACCCTGGCCAGCCGCATGTAGCATGCCAGCACCAACTGATTGTGTCATGGACAGGACATCTGATGTTTCACCTTCATGCTAGTAGGCGTCATCAGAGATGATAAACTTGTGTTTACCTACTATATTTAGAGTGCCCACAATCAACACCATTTCATGAACTGAAGACAGATGTGACATGACAAATGAATCATTAAATGACCAGGCACAAAACTTTTTGTTAATCAGCTAATGTGGTTCTGCAGCATACAATATCATGGTCTGCAACTGCATAATAGGAATTTATATATTAAAACTCCCCACCATTTTAAAGTGAAGGTACAAAATTTCAAATGTTACTGTTAGTATCGTTCTGCAATTTTTTTAGAAACTGAAGTCAGTAGTAACACACTTCATTTACTGATTTTGCATTACAGACCCACGACAAAGGGACCTGACTGACTTACACCTATTGAATAAAGGGTCCTGAATCAGACCCCTTTATTCAACAGGTGTAAGTCAGTCAGACCCCTTTATTCAACAGGTATAAGTCAGTCAGATCCCGGTATTTAGTAGGTGTTTACTGCTCCTAGGATGCACATCTTGTGGGGTGGGGCAGCTACAAGAGGGTAGGCTGGTGAGTTTCAAGTACGTGCTCATTCATTCCAGTGTTAGTTGGACAGCCAGCCATGGTGGAGAGTGAAGAGCTGTGCTGGTCGCCTGCTCAGGGTTGGGGTGGGATAGGGTGGGGTGGGGGGTGGGATGGTGGTGCACTACCTGACTGGGTGGGGAGTCCACTAGACACCAGGGATTCCATTGCTTTGTTTGTTTTTTTTACCTTGGGGCCGGCAGTTGTAAGTGGGGGCACCACTAGATACCAGGGATTTTATATATTATTTTACCTGGGGGCCAGTGATCAGTGGGAGGGAGACCACTAGACACCAGGGATTTTATAAAAATGTGTATATATATATATACTGTATATATATATATATATATATATATATAATGTTACCTTAGGGCAGGCAATTGGGGAGGGCCACTAGCGCAAGAATTTTATAAAATTGTTTTACATTGGTCCCAGCAATTGGTGGGGGGACCACTAGACACCAGGGATTTTATATTGGGATTGGTGATCGGTGGGGGGGCACAGACATCACTGATTCTATAAAAGTTATTTTAAATTGGGAGTGGTGATCGGCTGGGGAGCCACTAGACAGCAGGGTTTTTATAAAAATGCATATACAGTATATATATTATTTTCCATTGGGGCTGGCAATCAGCGGGGGGAAGGGACCACTAGACACCAGGGATTTTATAAAAATTATTTTACATTGAGGTCAGCAGTCAGCGGAGGGGATCACTAACACCAAATTTATATATATTTTTTTACCTTGGGGCCAGCAATCAGTGTGGGGGAGTTCACTACTACTACGACTAGAAGAGTAGTTTTTGTTGCGAAGTGTGGAATTTCACCTGCAAAATTCCACATTTCGCGGTTGATCTGTGCTCCATGAATTGGCAAATTTTGCAAATTGCGCTGCATGGATTAAGTGCAATTTGCGAAATATTTTGTGGAGTGAATTTTAAGGATTTCGCACATCTCTACACTCTGTCTCAGCCATGGTTGAAACCATTGGCAGATTGTTCCATGGCTCCACCACCCTTTCTGTAAAATAAAACTTTCTCACTTCTCTCTTAATCCTGTCTTTGTCAGTTTCCACTCGTGCCCACATGTTCATGATCTGCTAATTATGCTAAATAGTTCCTCACAGTTTATATTGTTCATTTGTTTCAGGAACGTGAAGGTCTCTATCATATCTCCCCTCTCTCATCTGACTTCTAGCGAGTACATGTTTAGTGACTTGAGCCGATCCTTGTAAGATATGCCCTGCTGTCCCTGAATCATTTTGGTCACCCTACACTTCAATGTCTCCAGCCTGTCCTTATCTTTCCTTATGTGAAGACTCCTGAATTGGTCACAGTACTCCAGGTAGGGCCTCCCCAGTGAGCGACAGAGAGGAAGTAATCCTTCCTTGAATCTACTGTCAGTACCCCTTCCTATACACCCCAGCATTCTGTTTGCCTTACTGAATGCCTTGTTACACTGGTTTGGTTGTTTTAAGGAGCCACTGATGATGACTGCTAGGTCTCTTTCCTCAGACGTCATGCACAGCTTTACCCCCACACACACAGTACTCTGTCTTGGGGTTCTTGTTCTCTATGTGCACCATTTTGCATTTTTTGGCACTGAATTTCAACTGCCAAACCTTGACCACCTCTCTAGCTTTTGCAAGTCTCTGTGCACCTCCCTAATCCCCTCCTCACTGTCTACCCTGACACAGAGCTTAGTGTCATCAGCAAAGAGACACATCTTGCCCTGGACTCCTTCTCCTATGTCACCAGTGAACATATTGAAAAGGACTGGACCCAGGACTGATCCTTTTGGCACCCCACTGGTGACCTCATTCTCTTGTGATTTGACTCCGTTAACCACAACCCTCTGCTGTCTTCTTTCAAACCAGTTTCTCACCCATCTGTGTCCTTTACTGTACCCAGATCCTCTAGCTTCTTCAGCAGTCTTCTGTGAGGCAACAAGTTGAAAGCTGTGGTGAAATCAAAGTAGAGTAAATCCACAGCATGGCCCTTATCCACTGCCCTCATTACCCAGTCGAAGAGTACTGCCAGGTTAATCCGACAGCACCTTCTGCCATTGTTAAGGCAGAAGGAAGCAGGGAGGGAAGTCAGAATAGCAAAGGCCCAAACTGAGGAAAAGATAGCCAACTCAGTTAAGAAGGGGGGATAAAACCTTTTATAGGTACATCAGTGAGCGTAGAAAGACAAAGGGAGGGATAGTGAGGCTGAATAGAATGAATGGTGGGTGGGCAGCGGGGGACAGTGAAAAAGCAGGGATACTGAACAAATATTTCTGCTCAGTATTCACAAAAGAGGAGGGAGAAGTGCCTAATCCAATTAACAAAAGCACTCTTTATAGGGGGGTCGATCCCAGTCCTTTCACAGAAGAAAGGGTTCTGCAAGAACTCCTAAAACTGAAGGTGGACAAAGCAATGGGTCCTGATGGAATTCACCCCCAGAATTCTAAAAGAATTAAGGGAGGAACTAGTGAAACCACTGGCTACTCTTTTTAATAAATCATGGGAGGATGGTGTGGTACCCAAGGACTGAAGGAAGGCGGATGTGATTCCCGTTCACAAAAGTGGGACCAAGACAGAGGCAGGAAACTACAGACCTGTCAGTCTGACCTCTGTGGTAGGGAAAGTGATGGAGTCACTTCTGAAGGAAAGAATAGTTGAGTACCTAGAGGCCAGTGGAGCACAGGACCCAAGGCAGCATGGGTTCACAGCGGGAAGGTCATGTCAGACTAATCTAATAGATTTCTTTGACTGGGTGACCAAAGTAGTAGACCAGGGAGGGGCTGTGGACATGGCCTACCTAGACTTTAGCAAGGCATTTGACACAGTCCCACACAAAAGATTAATAGTCAAATTAACCAGCCTGGGAGTGGGTCCCAGGTTGGTAGCCTGGGTAAAACATTGGCTGCACAATAGGACACAGAAGGTAATTGTAAATGGAGTCCACTCTGAAGAAAGAGGGGTTACTAGTGGGGTACCGCAGGGTTCAATATTGGGTCCAGTCCTTTTTAATGTCTTCATCAGTGACATTGCAGAGGGACTGGAAGGAAAAGTATGCCTTTTGCAGATGACACAAAGATCTGCAACAGGGTTGATACACAAGGAGGTGGAAAGGATGAAAAGGGACTTGGCAGGGTTGGAGGAATGGTCAGAAGTATGGCAGCTAGATTCAATACAAAAAGTGCAAAATAATGCACCTGGAAACAAGAACCCAGGGAAGAATACACAATGGGTGGGAGGTAGTAACAACAACAAAAAGGAAAGGGACCTGGGGGTAATCATATCAGATGACCTTAAGGTTAGCAAGCAATGTGAGAAGGCAGTAGGGAGGGCTGGGGTATACTGGGATGTGTAGGGAGAGGCATCCAGCAGCAGAAAACAGGAAGTTGTTATCCTCTGTACAGACAGTTGGTGAGACCCCATCTGGAGTACTGTGTCCAGTTCTGGAGACCTCATCTCCGCAAGGACATAGACAGAATAGAGGTAGTCCAGAGGAGGGCAACTAAAATGGTGCAGGGTCTGCAAGAGAAGCCGTATGAGGATAGACTAAAGGAGCTTAATATGTATACCCTTGAGGAAAGAAGGAGAGGGGGACATGATAGAAACTTTAAGTACCTCAGTGGAATCAACAAAGTCCAAGAGGGTAGCATCTTCAGAAAAGAGACATGCAAGAACAAGGGACACAATTTAAAGATAGGAGGCGGTTCAGGGCAATGTAGGAAGTATTATTTCACACAGAGGGTAGTGGACGCATGGAACAGCCTTCCTGAGGAGGTTGTGGGGTCTAAAACTGTGGGAGAATTCAAGAATGCATGGGACAGACATAAGGCAATTCTTGTGGGGGGTAGGAAGAAATAGGCTGTTGGTTAACTAGGATCTGTGGCCTATCCTGTAGGTAGGGAAATGGGCAGACTAGATGGGCCAAGCGGTCCTTATCTGCCGTCAAAGTCTATGTTTCTATGTTTCTGTGTTTCTATGAACCCGTGCTGTTTATTATCTTGGAGTCCATTACTCTCCAGGTAATTCAAGAGGTCCTCAAAAAGGAAAACAAAACTCTTATTTAAAACACTCCAGTAAGACTAAATTATTTCACCTAAATAGTGTTATTTTTGTTGATGATATATCTACTGTCAAGATAAAAAAATGATCTTGATAGTAGCTGTATCACAAGCAAGGTAACAAAGGTTAAATAGGCCATAATGCTGTACTTGACCAATGGGAGAGCAGCTGAAACAATGCTTGATGACATCACAGTTCAGCTAGGCAGCATTCTAACCAGAGCAGTGATTCATGGACCTTCCGACACATAGGCTGCGTTATTGTGTGATAATTGCGCTATATCTGAACTTTGCCAATTAATATTTTCAGCTGGGTTCATGGTCACGAAGTAATATGGGTCAGGTATTCAGTAAATAAGAAAAACTTTATAACATATAATTGTCAGGTTGCTCTCGCATGATGTAACAAAGGTAGAAGAGTCCTACTATGTCTTCTTATGTGATATATTAACTTTATGGTCATATTTCTTGTACTCGGAACCAAGAAGTTTTATTGTTGATGGTATCATTGAAAGTTGATAAAAATAAAATAAAAAAAAAGCTGAGAGCTCAAAAAATAGGTATATTTGACAGGTTTACATTTGAAAAAGTGTTGTATAAGTCAGATATGCAATGGCCTAATTCAGGATATCCCATATATCTTCATTTGTCAGAGGGAAGGACTTGGGCAACTCACTCATGACTTTGCCACTCGAGAGTTATGGTCCTGCTCCCTCACTCATAAGGATAAATGGCATGTCCTGCGTTAACCCACTGTGTATCCCCTATATATTCCCTAATAAGCATTAATAGATAGTGAAATACAAAAAGTGCGCTAAGCATGCATTGCACAATGTGTCTCGTTAACTTGCTTTTTTTTTGGGAATTAGCATGCTTCATCCCCTGATCACCCAGCCTGCCCCCCCCCCATCAGCCTCCTCTCCCACAGCCCTGCCACACCGCTGTCCTTGGGACTTACCTTAACCAACCCTGCAGTGCCCTACAGTTTACCCCAATGGCAACGCCCCCTGCCCTCCCAGTTACCAGGAGGAGTTTAGCTTGGTTGCAGGTCAGTGTGCCCAGTGGGCAGAGGCAGGGCCTGCAAGGAGAGGAAGTGTCTTCTTGCAGGCTCTGGGTTTTTCCAACGTATTTTGGTTCCAAACCCTCAGATGCTCCATGGGAGTGGCAGCTTGGATGCACACACATCAATGGACGTGCCTAGGTCATCTGCCTGGAGGGTTCCCCACCCGAACCTACTGCTCAGAATCTGCACCACCACTCATGGTCACCTAGATGGCGGTGTTGCAGCAGAGCAGGCTACCCTCCCTTCCTGGAGGAGGAGAGCATCCATTGGGATGCTCAGTCCTCCCCCCTTTAGCTCATCCCCTGAGCAGCCCAGGATCATTCCCAAACCCAGATCACTGGCATGGCAGCAGGTGAAGCCTGAGCGCCTCAGCCCTCCATGCCACTGGGCCAGATGTGTCTCATTAACATTAACATATGTTTCCTTGGAAATCAGGGTTCACTTGAGAACCTCAGAACCCCTCACTGAGGCCGGCTGGAGACCAACCCACACTGTGGAGGGGAGGTGCCTTGCTCTTGGGGAGGAAGGGAAGGTGTGGTCCACCTAGCATATACCTGCAGTACAGACCGAGGAGGGGCATTGGTATCAACTGTTACAGCAAATGCCCACCTTTCCAGCAAGAGGGCAGATGTCACTGGAGTGACCTCAATAGTTGGAGTGGAGGGGGAAATGACAGAGAAGTTGAGGAGTAAAATAATTAAAACAAAAGAGTTTCCATTCGTCATCTGAGTTTTGTCTCTTCAAGGCCAGACAGAATATCAACAGGCTCTGTAAGTCCCAGTCTGCAAACAGTTAATGACCTTTCGATTTCCTTGATCTGTAAGTCACACACCACTGAGGAAAAGAAATAATTCACAATAAGAATTAGACACTCTTTTAATAGACGTGCTATTTTGACGAAACATTGATGAAAAGAACATAAAAAGGTGCATTTCATAGAACAGGATCTTACTTTTACTACTCACCTGTCGGTTCTTGGTAGTAGATGAGATCAGTTCAGCGCTACATAGGAATCTCCTGGTTTTTTGTTTTTTTTTTATACTCAAGTTTATTTTGATAACACAGACATACATAATGCTTTTCAGTACATTTAGTTTATTCAGTTACAATAACTGGGTATTGTTTATAGTACATTTTGATGCCATAACATACTTAGCAGATAGCATGTCAATTAATTATATACAGTCCTAAAACAGGAAGAACTAAATAAAAATAAAAAGATAAACCAATAACGCAACTGTGGCTTTAGGGTTTTCTTTGTAACAATTCATTATTACTTCAAAGTACTATAAAACACCAAATAATTGCTGTTAAATAAATCTCACTATGTTCGCTGAATGCCTCAAAGCGCTAAATTATTGAAACAGCATTCATTAATCAATGTTGTACTTTATTAACAGCTTCATTAAAATAAAACAAAAAGTGAATGAAAAGGGAAAAGGGAAACAGGGAGCTGGAAAAAATGAGTGCAGTAGTCTGATGTACTGCTGTTGCACTCAAAGATCTTCATCGGCTTGGTCCTGAAATAAAAAGAAATAGCACCATATAGTGTACACTGTATGTACTAATGAAAACAAATTTTACTTTAAACTGGGTTTGTTAAATTCAGTAGTGTTGATTATCACATCCAGGCAGGTAGTGTGCACCTCCAGGATACCTGCCTGCTGGAAGCTAGGGATACAATCCTCCCTTCGGGTCTTCAAATGTTGGAACGCGGTTACCAGCCATCCAGCATGTTTTGTTTTAATGTTTGTCGACCACTGGACTAGAGAGATACTGTAATGTAACACCACAGAACACCACAGTTCAGAACAATGCACCAAATGAATTAAGGTAAAGGTACTGCTGACAGTGTTACAAGTACTGTCCATGGGTACTTGACCCTTAGCGATCATAATTACAGTGTGAATTGGCTGAGTGGTGAGGTGTCAGGTAGAGAGTGGATACAGTGATTGATGTAATTAATGTAAATTAAATTCTGTCTCCTGACCCCAATCCAGCTGCCACTCCTTACATTTGTACTTGTGTTACTGAAAGTGTTTGTGTACCGTATTATGGGCAGTAGCAACCCCGCAATGTTTTTGTACCACCAACAAGTGCTTGGGGGGCCGACCACTAAATAAAGCAAATGTGCTATTTTTCTGTTCTACAGTATATCTCTGGTGGAACTGTTTTTATTATCTTCTAAAGCTGATTCTTGTCCTTTTACCTTAAAAATGTTAACAGACTGGATTACTTTCTGCTCTCTTTATGACTTTATTTTGTTTGTGTTTTGGGGAGTTTGTCTTTTGTGTAGATGATAGTATCTTAGATTGACCCCTTCAGCTAACGCGTTCCCATTCAAGCTCTCCTTACCAATATTTGTCTGGTATAGCTCCCACCTAATCCATCTATTAAGGAATACAGCAGTTTTTTTGTTGCACATCGAATGTATTTTTTTCCATCTGTTTTATGTTTTTGATTATTTGCTTCCACTCCCCCTGAAGTAGGGGGATCTATTTGCAGCCCTTTTCATGTAGTAGTTTTATAGGTTGCTACCAATAAAATATCCCATAAATATAATGCCTCTTTCCCTCTGAGTGATGGGGGGTGGTTATATTCATCAATAGATGTTCCATCATGAGAGGTTCTGGGAGACCAAACAGCAGTTGGATATGGTGAGCTATCGAGTTCCAAAAAGGGGCCAGAAGGGGGCAGTGTATGAAAATATGTGAATGAGTGAGTGGCTTTTGTCTGACCATAATTTCTCGAGCAGCTCAATGAGTTGCCTGTGGACCATTTGGCAAGGAATGTGGGAACCAGGAAAAATCTAGCTTTAATTTTCCAAGTATTTTCTCTCCATAGAGGGGACAGGCTTGTACTCCATGTCTTCCTCCAAATCTGTAGCCACTTTTTGTCTGTCCACACTATGTCCATTTCTCACTCCCATTTTTCCCTCATGACATCTCCCTCATGTACTTGGGTAGATAAGAGCGGCTGGTACAATAATGATACAGCTTTTCCCCCACAGTTAGTTGCCCAGATTGTGAGAAAGGGGAGGCAGTCATCTTGCAACTGGGGGTTGGAAGTGCTTAACCTAATTAATTTGTAAATATTTAAACCTGTCTGTTTCTGCCCATCCAAAGCCAGTTGTGCCTGTTCAAATGGCATTATTGTCCATTTTTGCATCAGTTGCCAGGGCACCAAGAAACCTTTAATCTTTTGGATTTTATACCAGGGATCCAATTCTGATGGCGGGAACTCCGAGTTTCCCACCCATCACCTGTAGTTCCAAAAATGCAGTTTAATATGTTTAGAGGAGACGCCTATGCACTATCCCTCCAAGATACCTCAAATCTCAGTAGGCAGTTTGTCTCTTAGGGAAGTCAAGGGGGTCTGTGAAAACAAAGCTGCTGGTAGGGGCGGCTACATCTGTCTGGACAAATCCATTCTCTTCCAGTGTACCCCATAATCCCTATTACTCCATAGAAGGACTAACTTCATTTGTGCTGCTATCCAAGAAAATGGTAAACTAGAGAAGGCAAGGCCTCCTTGGGTTTTGGGTAGAACCAGATGTTACTGATGAATACGAGGTCTCTTATATTGCTATATGAATGAGAGAAACATTGACTGCCATTTCAATAATTCTGCCCTGGGTACCGGGAAGGGAACACACTGAAAGAGATAGAGAAGTCTGGGTAAGGCCTTAAACTTCATTGCTTGAACTCTTTGATACAAAGACAGAGGAAGTAGGTGCCAATGACATATCTATCTTCAATTGCGATATTAGTGGGGAGTAATTTAGCGAGAACAACTGTGTGAATTCTATTCTAGTGCAGTCCTGATGCCCAGCTACTTAAGTGATTTAAAACCCTATTTCATACAGAAGGAGGTATAAAAGTGTGGGGGTGGCTCATAGTGAAATGCCAGGACCTTGGTCTTCTGAGCATTCAGGGTATAGCCCAACATAGAGGAGAAGAGTTTAAGATGTTCAAAAAGGGATGGTAGGGAAGTGTCTGGGTTTGTAAGGTATACCAACACATCATCAGCATACAGGGATATCCTGTGCTCCATCTGGCAAATTGGATACCTGTGAGAGACTGATTTTTTCTAATACTTTGTGCCAATGGCTCTATATATAGTGTGAACAATAGTAGGGACAGGGGACAGCCTTGGCAGGTTCCTCATTGTAATATAAAACTGTTAGAATGCGGCCATTGATCCTAACATACCCTAGTGGTTTATCATAAAGTTTAAAAAGAAAAGTGATGAAAGAGCTAGGGAATCCAAAACCCACCAGAACCCTACACAGGAAGGCCCACAAAACCTTGTCAAAGGCTTTCTCTGTGTCAAGGCTTAAAAGCAAGGCCAGCATTTTCTGTTTTTGGAGATGGTTTATGAGATATACTGTGCATCTTATATTATCTTGTGCCAGCCCACCAGGTATAAAACCTACTTGGTCCATATGTATTATCTCCGGAATCATTTGCTGGAGGCGATTAGCAAAGACTGAAGTCAAACTTTTATTGTCTGTATTTAAAATAGAAATTGGCCTTTGGGAGACACAGCTTGTTGGGTTCTTACTGGGCTTCAGCACTACTGATACAATAGCATGAGACCACAAAGGGGGAATAGTTCCCTTAGAGCCCAGCACGTAAGTAAAAACTCTATGTAGCAGGGGACCTAATTATGTTTTCAGGGTTTTGTATACCTCTCCCGTTAGGCCATCAGAGCCCAGACACTTCCCTGTCTTAATCCTACCTATCTGAGCCATAACTTCTGTCCCTGTTGTAGGTGCCATCAATGAGGCCTTGTGTTGTTCCTTTAAAGATGGGAGTTGCAGAGAATGTAAAAAACTGATCTGTTTCTGTATCTGTGGGGATGGTACCACTGTGTACAAGTCTGCATAGTATTTTTTAAAGGCCTGGGAGATATCAGGAATTGTTTTACATGGGTGGGAGTTACAGGGTGTTTTTATCATAGTTATGCTGGATTTGGTGTTCTGTGCTCTGTCTACCTGCCAGAAGTCATAGTGATCTGGGGCCCCCATCATAATAACTTTGATGCAGAAACATTATTTTCTGCTCCAAATAGTAGCTTAACAAATTATTCAGTTGTTTTTTCTGCTCTGTTAAGTCTTTTATTCTTTGTTTGTCAAGCCTCTCCTTTTGTTAGTTCTTCCATTAGTCGTATGTGTGAGCTAAGTGCTTTTTGCTGCACTTCTCTTTTCTTTTTCAACGTTGTTATTTCAATAAATTTACCTCTCAGAAAGGTCTTACAAGTGTCCCATAATATGGACATTAACATCCTGGGTGTCATTATCTGACAGAGCCATTTTAATATACTCTTTCATTTGATTCGGAAGCTCTGGGTCTCTTAGTAAAGAGTTGTTCATCCTCCAAAATGTATTTTTCCTAAAGGTTCCCACTTTGACCTTAATAAAGATTGCAACATGATCCGAAATGGCAATGTCGCCCATCCCAGCACAGGTCACCCTCTCGTCTGACTCCCATGGGGCCAAGCTATAATCAATCCTAGAATATATTGAGTGCACTGTAGAGTAAAAACTATTGTTTCTGGTGGGACCATTAACATGTCTCCAGGTGTCTATGTACCCTAGCTACTTTATCAGCTTAAGAACTTGACAAGCCACTCTTTGTGCTTGCCATGGGATTTGTGAGGTTGTGTCCAACTTGGGATTGAAAGTGAGATTTAAATTCCCACCACATATAATATGTCACTCCCCCATTGTGACAGGGTTAGAAAAAAAGATCAGAACACAGAATATGGTGATCCAGATCGGGTGTAAACTGAGACTAGAGTTACTAAATTACCATTAAGTCTGAAGCTTTAGCCATAACATAGCATCCTTCCTCCTTATCCTCAAGGGTGTCCTATAACTCAAATGGAAGTTTCTGCCCTCCCATATGAGGCAGGGATTACATGTGCAAACCCCATACATTACAGTTTTTCATGTTCCTGCCTGGAGATATGTGTCTCCTGTAATAACGAGATTTCCACTCCCGCTTTGCTCAGTAGGGAGAGGATTTGCCAGTTAACATTATAAGAACTTATAGTAACCAGCTTTAGCCATTATTTATTGCATTAGTCTGAATTTTTCTCCTTTACCCCTTAGGGTACTGTGGTTCAAATTTGTAGCATTACATTGCAACAACAGTCTCCCCCGTCCCTTCCCTTTTAAGGTAAACTGGAGAACCCCTTAAGCCTGTAACCTTGAAACTTAAACTAGTCAACATGGCATACAACAAAAACATGTAACTGTGTGCTTCCAAGGTTGGAGATCAGTAATACTTTTGATCTCTAAGTCCACCCTTTTTACAGGTGTCAGGGTCGGCAGAAGGAGAAATGGTCACTTCCCTTTAAGGGGAGAGTTCTCCTTTGGAGCCTGCTGTTACCTTGGCTCCTGTTTTAACATGCAAGTTTGCACCAGTCAGTCACGAAGCTAGACTGTGTGGTCTTGGGGTTGCCTCACCCCTCAACTCTCAACTCTGGGACTGCTTTTTTTCTATCTTTTCTAAATAGAGTAGATAAAGGTCTATTTTGTAAACTTACTTAGAATGAAATCTTCTTTTAATTATATACAGCTTCCTTATCACGTATTCTGTTACTCATGGGGAAACCTTGACTGGGCTGTAATGGGCTAGTGAGAGGAGACCCCCCCAACTAGCCATTCTTACTAGCTCCATGTCCATTTACTGAACAGTTTATATTGCTTTTTCATATAAACTACCCACAGCCCCCTTCTTTTTGGTGGGCTTTCTACAAATTATACTCTTTTATTTCAAATAAAATTTAGTTAGCTCCATTTGCAGCTTAGAATTAACACAGCTGCATAGGAGGCAAATGAGAATAAAATTGACCAAGGAAATGAAGTAATAACAGTTTCTCAGTCTTGTATTAGTCCATTTTTAAACTAAACAGTTCCGGCAGTTCCAGTTTCAAAAGATAGACTAACTTGGACCATAGTTTCTCATATTTCCGTTAAGCTAAAAGAAGCTGTTTCAGTGAAAATGTGTAATTGTACCTACGGGTTGTGGGCAGCTCGGACGTGTTCTCAGTTCTATGCACATCCGATGTTCAAATCACAACCAAAGGAGGCTTGACAAAAGCCACTTAGGCTGAAAATTCAATTTTAAATATGCTGGTTCAAGTGTTCAACATTGAACTTGAAGGGCCAACCAAACGAGCTCTCTTCTGTAGTAGTTCCTGGAGTTGACTCATTGCTTCCACTGGCATTAACATGTTCCCTCCTGTATGCTTCCTCTGAAACACCATTTGCCACTCTTGGTTCCCTCTGTTATGATGGGGATTGCGCTGCTCTCGAGCAGATGGTGTTGGTAATCCCCTTTCCTTAAAGGCTGTCACTGCTGCTTGCGCTGACTTGTAAAGCTTCGGCTCATCTGTCCAGAACACCCAGAGTCGAGCTGGAAAGGGAGTCTGGAATCATATTCTCTTCTCCTTGAGTATTTGTAGTAGAGGAGCGAATTCCTAACGTTGTTGCTAAATGATGGGTGGGTAATCATGGTCCATGCTCAGTTTGGCAGACAAGTAAGTAAAATCTTTTTTTGCCCAGGCGTGTTTGAGCAGGTCTTCTTTAGTTTTGTATGAGCTCACCTTGAACACTATCGAACTTGGCCTTGCTTTAGCATCTTGTGGTCATGAAACTAGAGACCTGTGCGCCCGTTCTCTGGAAAGCTCATAATTAGGTGGTAATTCCTGGGTGTCTCTTAGTAGGTTCTCTACAAATGCATGCACGGGGGTCATTTGGCTCCTTCCGGTAGGCCATATAATCTTAGATTTTGCCTTCTGGATCGGCTCTCCAGATCAAGGCATTTGGCCTGGAGTTCGGCAGTTTGATCATCAGAACCTCAACCAGGTTAGTCAATTTGTGTGCCCCGTCCTCCACCTTGCAGACCCGTTCCTCCACATGTTCAATGCAGGTCTCCATTTTCGCCAGTTTCTGCTGAGTATCTTTGAACTCTTTTTTGTTTTCTGTTCGAGAGGCTTTTATCTCCCTCAGTAAGGTCTCAAAATGGGAGCAGGTCAATTGCTGTTGTTAGCCGTCCATATTGTAGTCTGTGGCCTGTGAGCTGGCTGGAGTTAGTGATCTACTGTGAGCCGAGGTGTCTGTAGTCAATCTGGTCTCATCCTTTATTTGTTGTGGCTTTTATATCTATTTTTATAGCCTTTGTCTTCCAATTTAGCCCCTCCTGGCATTTTGTGGAATTTTCTCATTGTTTTAGTAAGATTTTGAGGGGTGTTTATGTCCCAAGAGTGAGGAGCTGATCGAGCTAAACTGCTGTCGGCTCCACGACATCACTGGAAGTCGGAATCTTCTTTCTGTTGCTACTAAATAAATATACACCTTTTTTCCCATATTCATTTTCTCCCCTTCCATTGCTCAGAGTTATACCTGTTCCAGGGGATATACGCTGTTCCAAGGGACACGTCCTGTTCTGAGGGATATACCCTGTTCCAAGGGTTACACTTTGTTCCAGGGGTTTTATCTATTCCAAGGGTTATATCCTGTTGCAAGGGATATACCCTGTTCTTAGGGACATGCCCTGTTCCAAGGGACATACCCTGTTTCAAGGGATATACCTTGTTCCAAGGGATATGTCCTGTTCCAAGGGTGGATGTAGAAGCATAGAAACTGATGGCAGATTAGGGCTGCTAAGCCAACCCAGTTTGCCCATTTTTATTATCTTCATTTTTGCTCAGACCCTACTTGATCTATGGCACTGTCCCCTTTCCTTATCCCAATGATTCCCTTGTGCTTGTCCCAGGCACATTTGAACCTCACCACTATTTTTGCCCCCATGCTACCTCCATTGAAAGGCTGTTCCAGGAATCCACCACCCCTTCTGTAAAGAAGTACTTTCTCATATCTCTCCTGAATCTACCTCCCTGCAGTTTCATAGCATGTTCCCTTGTTCTAGAGCATCTTTTTCTCTGAAAAATACCCCCCACCTGTACCTTATTAACCCCCGTGAGGTATTTAAAGGTCTCTGTCATATCCCCCTCTCCTTCCTCTCCTCCAGGGTGTACATATTGAGTTCCTTTAGCCTCTCCTCATAGGGCTTTTGATGCAGACCCTACACTATTTTGATAGCCCTCTCCTGGACCGCCTCCACTCTGTGTCATTCCTGGGATGTGGTCTCCAGAAGTGGACACAGTACTCAAGGTGTGGCCTTACCAGTGATCTATATAGGGTCAACACTACCTTCCTCTTCCTGCTGGTGATACCCCTACCTACATATCCTAGCATCCCACTAGCCCTCCTGACTGCCTTGTCACACTGCCTGGCTACCTTTAGGGGGTGACCTACTGGGAGATTAACCCAGGCCCCTGGAATATTGTCCCAGTGCACTAACCACTGAGCTACAGGCTCATAAGTGCATTAGCCAGTATTTGAACCCAGGCTGCCTGGAATATGGTTCAAATAATAAATCAGTAATACTCAAATATTATGCAGTGGCTATACTGATGATCTGCCCTGTTTCAAGGGAGGAGTGAGTAGTGTGAGATGTGCCATACAGCCTCAGCGACACAGTGTACCCCAGTGGAGGAGTGAGTAGCGTGAGATGTGCCCTACAGCCTCAATCACACAGTGTGCCCCTGTGGAGGAATAAGTAGCATGAGATGTGCCTTACAGCCTCAATGGCACAGTGTGTCCCTGTGGAGGAATCAGTAGCATGAGATGGACCCTACAGCCTCAGTGACACAGTGTGCCCCAGTGGAGGAGTGAGTAGCGTGAGATGTGCCCTACAGCCTCAGTGACACAGTGTGCCCCTGTTGAGGAGTAAGTGGCGTGAGATGTGCCCTACAGCCTCAGTGAGACAGGGTGAGTATATAGCATGAGATGTACCCTACAGCCTCAGTGACTCAATGTACTCCTGTGGAGGAGTAAGTAATGTGAGCTGTGCCCTACAGCCTCAGGAAGAATAAGTAGCGTGAGATGTGCTCCACAGCCTCAATGACACAGTGTGCGCCTGTGACGGAGTAAGTAGCGTGAGATGTGACCTATAGCCTCAGTGACACAGTGTGCCCCTCTGGAGGAGTAAGTAACATGAGATGTGCCCTACAGCTTCAGTGACAGTGTGCTCTTGTGGAGAAGTGAGTTGTGTGAGATGTACCTGTAACCTCTAGGTGGCGCTATCCCAAGGGCTTCTACCCCTGCCTGCTTGGCTAGTAGCAGGTTACGGGGCCTGAGTTCTGAAACAGGTGCCTCCACCCGTAGGTCAGGGTTGGTAGTGGTCAAGCTAACCTGGGCAGAGCCCTCCGGGACACTGTAACCCCCCCTCTTTCCTTACTAGTGGCTGGAACAATACACAATAATCACTTTCACAATACCGCTGCTATACCACACAAGTACCCACACTGATTGCACTTACCGCCAGGGCTTTCCTCTGGCCTGGCCCTGGGGACCCCCTTGTAAAGCAATGTTATACACAGCAAATAACAGCAGTACAGTACTCTTGCACAAACTGGAACCACAGTCAGGGTACATGCAAAAGAGTTAGATCTGATTTATTTAAGGGACTTGAACAAGGGAAAGTCGTAATCAGTTTAATTTGCTTAAAGGCTATATCAAACAGTTATGTATGCACTTCAGGGTCCATAAACAGTCACACACTCTGTGTACCCAGATGGAGAATGGTGGGCTAGCCAGGAACATTGCAGCTTGTTGGGGCCCTGTGATGGAAGAAAACAACATGTACAACACACACTATTTGTAATCCAGAACTGGAGGGCTCAGTTCGTGAAAAGAAAACAACAAGACAATCAGATGACACACTTTTAGATTAGGCTGTTGTTACAGGGAGCTACCCTGATGATTATTCACGATAGCCAAGACTGGACACGTGCTGGATGAAAATTGAGACTGCAGGTGGTTGATCTGGAGTGCCAGGAGAAGCAGGGCCCACATGATTCGGCGAGGCATCATTCCTGTTCAAGCGTGGAGCAGGGGGCTGATCCCCAGGCAGGTCTCTCGTCGATGGCTTTCTCTGTGCGCTGGGTAGTCTGGCTGGGCCAGTGCAGGCCAAATGGAAACAAATTTGGATACAGTCCATTTTGGGCTGGGTACAGCTTCCAGCAAGCAAAACACAGTTCACACAGTGGGGAACCAAATCATGACCCACTTTCAATACACAGCACATTTACATATAAGGAAATTGTTCTGTACCAGGCAAACCACTCTCCGGTCACATTCGCAGAGTCTCTGCACAAACTGGGGATTCAAAAGCAGCTGGAAATCCTGACAGACCGATCACATTCAGCAAAATCTTCGGTCTTCTTCAGGTAAGAGCCTGGTAAAAAATCAGTGGTTTACTTTGTTCTCACAAACTTGGAATTAGTCCAAAATAATTCTCTTCTCGCCCTCTCAGGGGCAGCAGGCAGGCATGCAGGCCAAAAATTCAGGCCTTTCCACAGAGACTGTATTGAGCTCTTGCTTCTTCAGCTCCCAACTTAGATCTGACTCAAACTGAAGCAAGCCTGGGAATTTCCCCAAGATCCAAAAGGGTTTGGTTGGCTGATTCATCTGTCAGTCACAACAGAAGCTCCCCCTTCAGGTGCAAAAAGGCGCCTAAAGCCCCAAACTACAATTCCTACAAATTCTGACTCCAGACAGCTCCTGTAACCTGGCTCCATTTTAGGCCCCACCGGTACTGATTGGACCAATTCGGCAGTTCCGGGCCAAGTGGTTGGGATAAACAAAACAGTCCTTGCTGCAAAGAAGGCAGGTTAGACAAACTACATTATCATTATCACTCTAAATGATTTTCAGCAAATAGTTACATCTTTCAACAGAACTCCCTCTCAGATTACTTATGACTGCAATCCAGGCAGCTCTTAAAGAGACAGTACACAGAGGCTATACAGGCACTGTCTGGCAATCACTTTTAAACTGCTAAAACGCAGGACACCAGCCTGGCAGTGAGCATTTAGGCAAGCTCAAGGAAGACTTTTCGGGAACCCCCATTTGTAGGGGGGGTTACACCCGTCCCTGCCTGGAGAAAACTTGGCTTCCGTGTCAAGTCTGTACTATCATGCATCAGTTAACATAAACTTATTACTTTACTATACGTATTCACTACATTTCTCAATACTTTGTATATTCTGACAATACATTAGGCATATTTCACACAAGTCAGCTGAACATTAATATACTAAATCAGGTAATAACTTCTTGTACCTTGAACTATGCAAGAGGGGGCCCTTCCCTATCAGCTAACTTGGGGCTGGATGGGGCAGGGGCACCATGGTCAGAGGGCAGGACAAGTAACCTGGAATGGGCCGTTAAGCTCAATTTGGGCAGTGAGCTTAGTGAAACATAAACACCTTTGTGAACTACATGGAGGGGCAAGTCCACTGGCCTCCCGGGAGAATCATAACTGAGGCGTACAACTGGCTTGACAGCTCAGACAGTCTTTCTGAGGGGGGACAACTACAGTCTCTGTACTCTCAGCACTGGTCTGGGGACTATCGTCACTTGTGAGGGGTGCCTCTGCCTGGGTGGGAACGTCCAAACTTGGCACATTGTCAGCTCCTTGCTCTGCAGGCTCTGTTTTTACAACACTTGGCTCATTTTGTGAAAGCTCCGGCACAATCAAGCTTTCAGGCACTGAAGGGGGTGGTCAGCACTCTCATAGTGTTCTTCAAGTTCTGGTATGTCGCCTGAAAGACTCCAACCCTCAGCCCCTTTTTCAGGCAAATCATACAGTTCCACAATACACAGGGAATCAGCATCTTCAGATGTGATACTTTGCTCTTCACTTTCAGGGAGCATTGGCTCCAAGGACGAAGCTGGGGGTAAGGCAGTCCAGAAGGCCCAGCTTCATCCCCACAATTTATTAGGGGGTTACCTCAAAATAGCTGACTCAGTTCATAAGAGGGGTAATAGGCATGGACGCATTCACTTTCGTCAGAAGTGGACTGACAGTCACCATCATTCTGGGCCTGCTGTGGAGGAAACCTTAAATCTGTGACCACTGGGGTAGGTTGACTCTGTTTCTTTCTTGCAGCAGCATGAGTCACCGGCCCAGGAGAATCAATCTCTGATTGTTCAGCCTCAATTATGATTTGGCCAATAGGTAGCAAGTGCTTACGGTGCAAGGTCTTGACAGCTTTGGAGTTGTTCTCTGGGTTCACCTTGTACACAGGTAAATCATCCAACTTTCCAACTACTACATGGGGAAGATGGTGCCACCAATCAGCAATTTTGTGTCTACCATGCAGTCCCAAATTGTGTAACAACACACGGTCTCCAGGTCGAAGCTCTTGAGCCTTTACTTTTTTATCATGCCGCTCTTTGTTGGCTAGATTTCTCTTGGCGGCCATTTTCTGGGCCAGTTGATAGGCATGGTTTAATTGAGCTTTCGGTTTTTGTACATATTGCAAGTAGTTTTCAGCTCGGGCCCCATCTGGAGAGACCACAAAACAGACATCAACAGGCAGTTGAGCCTCTCTCCCGAACATGAGGTGGTAGAGAGAGAACCCAGTAGCATCATTTTTCATGCAATTGTATGTGTGTACCAATGTGCTAATCTGCTGGCTCCATTTATGCTTGTCTTTTGAGTGGAGGGTGCCTGGCATGTCTAGCAGGGTGCGGTTAAAGCGTTCTGGTTGAGGGTCCCCCTGCGGGTGATAAGGGGTGGTTCTTGACTTTCTCACTCCCCATAGAGAGAGCATTTCTTTGATTAGGCAACTCTCAAAGTCTCTGCCTTGATCAGCGTGAATCCGCTGGTGGGCACCATAGTGGACAAATAAATTGTCCACTAGCACCTTGGCCACGGTAGATACCTTTTGATCTTTGGTAGGGAAAGCTTGTGCATACTGTATGAATTGATCCGTAACCACTAACACATTGCCATTGTTCCGCTGATCAGGTTCTAAACACAAGAAGTCTATGCAGACTAGTTTCATGGGGGTCCTGGTAGTAATATTAACAAGGGGGGCAGCCCTCTAAGGCAGAGCTTTTCTTTGCAGGCAGCGACTACAAGTCTTTACATGGTGCTCAACATCGGCCCCCATTTTGGGCCAGTGGAAGCGAGATCGTACCAGGTCAAGGATTCTGTCAATATCGAGGTGGCCCATGTGATTGTGGAGGGACCTCAGTACCAAATTTTTAAAGGCCATGGGCAGGACCAATTGTTGCTTATCTACTTTGCCACTGCAATCTACTGTCTCTCTATACAACAACTGATTGAGCAACTTCAATCTGGGGCCTTCTTTAAACAATAAAGCAGTTCGCAAGTCGGTGGAATTTAACTTAGACTCATCTTTCCCCACATGCAGGGCATCAAGTGCTGGCTGAATCATAGGATCTTGGGACTGAGCCCACTGAAAGCTGTCATTGTCAAATTGAGGTAGTGCACTAATGTCTAGAGCAGAGAAGTGGCAATAAGCAGCTGGTATGGAGGTGTCAGAAGGGCCCAAGCAATCTACTAAACAGCCCACTGTGTCCACAGACATCTGTTCATCTATATCAAACTTCTGGCACAATGCACGAATGTCAGGTTAAGACAGCCTGACCCAATCACTCTTGGAAGTGGACCTTCATGATAGGGTGTCAGCATCAATATGGTTCAGGCCCAGTCTGTATTCGACAACATAATCATAGGTTGATAATGCAGAAAGCCACCGGTGCCCAGTGGCATCTATCTTAGCTGAAGTCTGTACATAGGTCAATGGGTTATTGTCAGTCTTCACCAATATCTTTGCCCCATAAAGGTATTCATGAAACTGGTCAACGATGGCCCATTTTAGTGCAAGGAACTCCAACTTATGCACAGGGTAGTTTAGTTCGGACGGGGTCAAGCTCCTACTGGTGAAAGCTACTGGTCTCAGGCCATCCTCATGGTCTTGATACAGCACTGCTCCTAGACCTTGCAGACTAGTGTTTGTATGCAGCACATAGGGTTTGGTGGGGTCAGCATAGGCAAGGATGGGGGCGTGGGTGAGCTGGTATATGATCTCATGAAAGGTTGCTTCACAGTTGGGCGTCCAACAGGGCCCGAGGAGTTCACCTGGATGGAAGTATACTTTTTCTGGTTCATTAATGGCCCCTTTTTATGTTGGCGCGCTTGCGCAGCCAACATCTTGCGGAAATGGAGATTTGGAGGCGCGGTCACTGTTGGGCGAATGCAGGGCATGCACCAGTAGGTGCGTCTGTCATTCCCCAATCTGTCAACCTGCCGGCGCCATACCATGCGGCGAGCACATTTAAGGAAAGGTCCACTGCAATGCGAGCAAAGCTCGTCACACACAGTGGACCTTCCTACGTGCTTCACCACTACAAACATGATGGCACAGTGGCCGCTAAACTGCCGACTTCGGGGGTGCCCAATCCCCCTGTCGGCTTACCCTGCCCTTCATCTATGTGCCGACGGGGGAGCCCACTCCCTTTCAGCATACTGTCCCCCTCCTTTTTGCTTGCGGGGTGCCCCAATCCCCCTCGGTTATGCACCCGCTTCGTTATTCCCCATCGGCATCCATCCCCACTCCCTATTTGCTGATAGGGGTGCTAATCCCCATTGGCTACTGTATCCCCCAAAAAATACCTGTAACAAAGAAACCGTCATGATGTTTTTTTTTTTTTTCACACCTGTAAACAGAAAACAGTCCCTCGTAGTCTCCCTACCCCCACCGCACCCACCCACTGTGCACCCTGCCTCCCCCACCCCCTACCCCATACTACCTCCGGGCTCGGTGTGGCGATCTTTGGTGGACCGGGAAAATGTCTGCACTCTTCAAAGCCGACCCGCGAACTCAGGAAATGCCGGTAGCTGTATAATGTAATAAATAGAGTTTTTCAACTTTGATGCATATCTCGGGCATTTGTTGGAATTTTTGCACAAATTTTCTACATGGGGTTTTGGGACCCCTCCTCATGAATTCTGTCACTGTTATGGCTGTTACTCGGTCCCAAAGGTGATTTTGCAGTCACTGACGGAATCACCTTTTAGGACTAATTAACGCAAGGACAGTGGCAGTGTTCATGAGATGGGCTCTCAAAAAGCCTATGTTGCAAATTTGGTGGCAAAAATTCAAAACATGGCTGTTTTACGAGCGTGTGTTGCGCAGTTGCTATACATGCTTGTAACTTCACAAATTCGCAATATTTTCACACCAGATTTTCAACATTGTCATTTTTGCTATACCTCCTTCTGAACAGTACAGATGTAATTTTTCACATCCTGGCCGAAATGTGTTTCCGCACTTCCGGCGCACAATAGCGCAGTCACTATGGGAAATCAGTGTTTGAGGCAGATTACGAACATGACAGTGACACTGTTCATGAGCAGAGGTCCTAAAATGCCTATGTTGAAAATTTGGTGACGATATTCCATAAAATGACTGTGTTACGAGCGTGCGTTGCGCAGTTGCTACACATGCTCGTAACTTCACGAATTCACAATATTTTTATGCCAGATTTTCAACATTGTCATTTTTCTTCACTTCTTGTGAACAGTACAGCTGTCATTTTTCACATCCTGGCTGAAATATGCTTCCGAACTTCCGGCACACAATAGTGTGGTTGCTATGGAAAATCAGTGTTCGGGGCAGATTACGAAAATGACAGTGACACTGTTCATGAGCAGAGGTCCTAAAATGCCTACATTGAAAATTTGGTGACGATACTCCATAAAATGACTGTGTTACGAGCATGCGTTGTGCAGCTTGCATGCATGCTTGTAACGTTGTGCATTTGTAATATTTTCACTCTGGATTTTCACCATTGGCATTTTTCCACACCTCTTGATGAACAGTACAGCTGTTATTTTACATATTCTGCCCGAAATTTGTTTTTGCACGTCCAGCGCAGACTAGCACGGTCGCTGTGAAAAACCACTTTTTGGGACAGTGTCAGGAAATGACAGTGACACTGTACATGAGCAGAGGTGCTAAAATGCCTATGTTGAAACTTTGGTGCTGAAAGTCCATAAAATGACTGTGTTACAAGCCTGCGTGGCGCATTTCCCATGCACCCTTGTAACTTCGCAAATTTGGAATATTTACATGCCACATTTTCAACACTGCCATTTCTTTACACCTCCTCATGAACAGTACAGCTGTCATTTTCACATCACATCCTGCCCAAAATGTGTTTCCGCACTGCACTACCAAAGCCAATGCCAGCGCGACAACATTCGGCATTGACAAATGCTTGTTTGTATTTATGATTGGTAGGAGGGTAACCCTAGGTAAGGTTCAAGAATGGGCGAGTCACCTTGGAATAGTCTTTTATGAACCTGCGGTAGTGGCCACAGAATCCCAGGAAACGTCGTAGTTCTTTCAGATTATGTGGCTGGGGCCAAGTAGTCAGTGCTTCAACCTTACTGGGATCAGTTTCTATCCCTTTTGTAGATACTATGTGCCCCACATACTTCACAGAGGTGTGGAAAAACTGGCACTCGTCAATGGAAATCTTGAGGCCGAAGTCTTCCAGTCGGTCTAGGACTTTAAATAGTCGGTTCTCATGCTCCTCTAATGTACTCCCAAACACAATGACATCACCCAAGTACACCAGGCATTCCAGCAAATTCAAATCTCCCACCGCACATTCCATCAGTCACTGAAAGGTGGCTGGGGCGCCCAATATCCCCTGTGGCATCCCCAGAAACTCATAGGACCCTAATGGACAGATGAAGGCTGTTTTCTCACAGTCTTCTGGGACCATCGGGATCTGGTAGTATCCGCTGCGAAGATCCAACACTGAGAACCATTTGCTCCCATTCAAGCAGTCATGGGCATCTTGTATACGAGGCATAGTGTATTGGTCTGGGATGGTCTACCGGTTCAGGTTTCGATAATCAACAGACATCCTCACAGACCCATTCTTCTTATGCACTACTAAAATGGGAGAGGTGTATGGGCTCCTGGATTCTTGTATCATGCCAGCAGTGAACATTTCCCGAAGGTGTCTTCTCACATCAACTATGTCTGCTGGGGCTAGGCATCGGGACCTCTCTCGAAATGGCCATTCATCGTACAGGCGTATGTGATGCTCCACACCCTGGACACATCCCACATCCCATTCCTTCAACGGAAACACTTGGTCTCGCTGGGCATGTCTCTTGCCAATTCTAACCTTCCATTCAGCTGGCAATGGGGAGTCACCAAAGTCAAACAAGTCTGGGGTCACTCTCTCCTTCTCACCAGAGTGCTTGTTGCTGGGCAATAGTGCAGTGTCTGCGCAGTGTACCATAGCTAGGGTGCACCCTCTGTTTACCCGGATCTCCCGATCTGACACATTGTGAATCTGGACCATCACTCATCATGCATAAGCATGGGCATGAGCAGGCAAGATGCTGGGCTTCACCAATAATCCTTCTGGCAATTTTCCATCACCTGGCACATCCAACATTAGTATTTTGTTCTTGACATCTTTCCGGAGGCAGACCTCCCCTTGAATTGTACACTGGGCATTAGGGGCCAGTACCATTGAATCGGGATCCTTCTTCCACACGATCCCCACCAGTTCATCCTGGTCTACGTCCTCGGGTTTCTGTTGCAAATCATAGTCCCTCTTGATCAGCGTCGGAATTCTCAGGGCCCTCCCAGTCCGTCGCCCTTGTTTCTCGTGACAGAGTTGCGCCAGTCTCCCAAACATATGGGCTTTTGTCTCAATTAACAGGGGAACCCCATCATACAGTCCAGTGTGGGGACACACTAGGGCCAATGTCTCTACTCGCTCCTCTACACCCATTACAGTTGCAGGAAAAGACAACCAGAGGCGGACATACCCTAGGTAGGGATAAGACTTGTCACTCAGGCCCCACACATGTAGGCCTTCCAGGGATTGCAAAGCCACATCAGATAAGTGTTTGCCATACCAGTCCTGGAATACAGTGGTCACTTGTGACCCACTGTCAAGCACAGCCCGAGTATGAATACCATTCACAGTCACTGTAGTCTCCATTGAAGGGCCCACTATTTTGGACCAGTCTGGAGAGCCAGCAGCAGAGGCCTGGACAGACGATTTAGCCACAAAGAAATTTGAGTTAGGGTCTCTCAAACCCTCACTGTGGTCATTTTGGGCACTCCTTGGCCATTGATTTGCCTTTCGGAGCTCCTCTTGGAGTCTATTTACTACTCTTTCTAAGTCCTTCTGAGACAGGCATTCTCTTTTCATATGGCCATCCTTTCCACAGTTGTGACAAATGATAGACTCCTGGGTCATCCTGGGAGAGAACATCGTATGAGGAACTAAAGCAATAGCAAGAGAGTCAGGTCTAGTATCTGCTTGCAGCGGTGAGAGTGGTGCAACGTGTCTTAACAGTTCCTTTAGAGCGGCAGTCAATCCAGTGATCTCAGCCTTGGAGCCACCTTTGGTAGTGGATGCCTGAGGGTGCACCCCATCCCCATGGCAGTCACGTCCTGAAAGGAATTAGAATCTTGTTCCATGGGGGAAACTCTTGCAGCGGCACCTGTCTTCAATTCTTGGACTTCCTTTAGTAGCTCATCTTTCCAATGCTGGGCCCAGGGCGGGAAGTCCTTTGCATTCTCAGAGCGCTCGTTAAGTGCCGACCTTTGCCCCTTAGCCTCACTTGGCTGATCACTCTCGGTCACTTGCGCAGCAGCAGCAGCAGATATGGGTGCAATTCCCCCACAGGGTTGCCTTGCTCAACCCCTGAATTTCTTTCATTAGCTCATCACAGTAGGGGGGCGATTCCAGTCAGGTGGCAAGGTGCAACTGAAGCAGTAACAATTCTGAAAACTGAGCAGACTTAAGGATCCGATCCAGCCTAGTTCAATCTAATTCATTTGACAGGAAACCACCCTTTCTGAGGCACTCTTGTAGCAGCTTTTCAAGCTGAGGTACATGAACAGACAATGGCTCCCCTGGGTACTGCTGAGCGTTTCTTATTCTCCATCACAGATCTTCATCTGAATTCGGGCTCCCATACACATTCTCCAACGCATCAAGATAGTCCTGTGAAGTTGCTCCGGGGTTATTGGCCTGTTTGGCACGGATGGTAGCGAGGGCAGGACCTCAGAGGCTCTCACTCAACCTCTTTTGTTTCTCTGCTTCTGAGCATTGCCATTCAAGTACTAGAGGGGCAACATAGTCTATCCAGGTCTCCCAGTCATCCTCCCCCTAGGGGGTGGGGAGGGTGCCCGAGAAGATTCTCAGCCTTCGGTAGGAGTCGTGGCTAATGGCAGGTACAGATATAGGGGCCAGCAATGGCATGGGCACTTAAGGTGGGGCAGTAACAGGTGCTGGAGTGGGAGGGGGTGTTGGGGAAGGAACACCCCCAAGTGGCAGGAATAGTTTCTTACAGTCCTCTACGGTTTTCCCTTCTTCCAGCAACAACTTAGCAAATTTTTCCTCAAAAGTCTCAGATAATGGTGGGAGCTCATACTCCCCGGGGTCTTTACTGTCTTTTGTTATCACTCTCTAGGCAGCTGGAACCCCTTCCTTCTGGGGCAATAGTCTGTGGCACTTTAGAGCTGTCCACAAGGTCACTACACTCTACTAAGGCTATGAAAGTTTGGGCGATCAAATCAGCCTGTCGACCCACCACCACAGGGTTTTTTAAACATTCAACTTTGGAGAGTAGCCTTTTGGGGGTCGATCTCCTGCCCAGTACACCACCCCACCAACTGGTGTACAGCCATTTCTACTGGGGTAGCCATTAATCTATAACAATAACTCGTAATTTTTGGCCACTAAACAACACAAAATCCCAGCGGTGAGCCTCCAAAATATAAACCCTAGGTGGCGCTATCCCAAGGGCTACTACCCTTGCCTGCTTGGCTAGTAGCAGGTTAAGGGGCCTGAGTTCTGAAACAGGTGCCTCTACCTGGAGGTCAGGGTTGGTAGTGGTCAAGCTAACCTGGGCACAGCCCTCCGGGACACTAAACCCCCCCCTTTCCTTACTAGTGGCTGGAACAATACACAATAATCACTTTCACAATACCCCTGATACACCACACAAGTACCCACACTGTTTGCACTTACCACCAGGGCTTTCCTCTGGCCTGGCCCTGGGGACCCCCTGTAAAATAAGGTTATACACAGCAAATAACAGCAGTATGGTACTCTTGCAAGTAAGGTCTGATTTATTTAAGGGACTTGAACATGGGATGGTCGTAATCAGGTTAATTTGCTTAAAGGCTGTATCAATCAAACAGCTATGCATGCACTTCAGGGTCCATAAACAGTCACACACTCTGGGTACCCAGATGGAGAATGGTGGGCTAGCCAGGAACGTTGCAGCTGGTTGGGGTGCTGTGATGGAAGTAAACAACATGCACAACACACACTATTTGTAATCTGGAGCTGGAGGACTCAGTTCGTGAAAAGAAAACAACAAGACAATCAGATGGCACACTTTTAGATTAGGTAGTTGTTGCAGGGAGCTACACTAATGATTACTCACGATACCCATGACTGGACACAGGCTGGACGAAAACTGAGACTGCAGGTAGTTGATCTGGAGTGCCAGAAGAAGCAAGGCCCACACAATTCGCCGAGGCATTGTTCCTGTTCAAGCGTGGAGCAGGGGGCTGAACCCCAGGCAGGTCTCTCATCGATGGCTTTCTCTGTGCAGCAGGTAGTCTGGCTGGGCCAGTGTGGCAAGGCCCCTTAACCTGCTACTAGCCAAGCAGGCAGGGGTAGTGGCCCTTGGGATAGCGCCATCTAGGGGTTACATCTTGGAGGCTCATCACTGAGATTAGCGTCCCCTAGTGGCCAAATTTGAGAATTGCTGTTAAAAATAAATGGCTACCCCAACAGAAGTGGCTGTACACCAGTTGGTGGGGTGGTGTACTGGGCAGGAGATCAACCCCCAAAATGCTGTACTTATCCTGGATATTCCCCTGGGTACCAATAAGGACACTGTAGAGGGAGTACTTTCCAAGGTTGAATGTTTACAAAACCCTGTGGTGGTGGGTCGACAGGCTAATCTGCTCACCCAAAGTTTCATGGCGTCAGTAGAGTGTACGGACCTAGTAGACAGTTCCAAAGTGCCATGGACTATCACCCCCAAAGGAGCCCTCTTTGCCTGGAGAGTGATAACTAATGACAGTAAAGACCCCGGGGAGAATGAGCCCCCCCCCACTATCTGAGACTTTTGAGGAGAAATTTGCTAAGTTGTTGCTGGAAAAAGGGAAAACTGTTGAGGACTTAAAGAAACTATTACTGCCACCTGAGGGTGTTCCTCCCCCAACACCCCCTCCTGCTCCAGCATCCGTTATTGCCCCTCCTTCTGTGCCCATGCCAATGCTGGCTCCTATGTCTGTACCTGCCATTAGTCACGATTCTTACCGAAGGTTGAGAATCTTCTCTGGCACCCTCCCCACCCTCCAAGGGGAGGATGATTGGGAGTCCTGGGTAGATTGTGTTGCCCCTTTGATATCTGAATGGAAGTGTGCAGAGGCTGAGAAATGGAAAAGGATCATAGAAAGTTTGAGGGGTCCCGTCCTAGAGGCCATTAAATTTCTGAGGTCCACAAACCCTGATGCATCTGCCCAGAAGTATCTAGCTGCACTCGAAGGCAATTTTGAGAGCATTGAGTCAGGGGAGAATTTGATGTGGAAATTTCAAGGTACAAAACAATCCCCCAGGGGAAAGTTTGTCAGCATATGTTACTTGTCTGGAAAGAGTGCTGCAGAAGGCTTACCGAAAAGGTGGGGTAGCAGCCAGTGACTTAAACCATGTGAGGCTAGGGCACATACTGCAACATGCAAAGCATTCTAAATTGTAGCTCCTTCAATTAAGGCTCCCAGATAGAAGGGGTAACCCACCGGACTATTGTGACTTGATGAAAGAACTCCAGGAGGTTGAAGATGAAGAGGGGGATTGTAATTCTAGGGTGAGCACAGCCCAAGTGATCACAGCATCGGAAGGCCCTTAAGAAGTGGGGACCAATGAGGGTGTGCCACCATGGGATGAACTGCTGAGGGAGTTCAGGGAAACAAAAAACAGTCTCTTTATGAAGGACGCTTCTGCAAGCGCAGGCATTGACCCTTATCCAACTGCATCTCCTATGGGGGTGGGGGTGTCCACCCAGGCATTTCCTGCAGACAGCAGCTCGAAACTCAATGATGTCTTGACTATGGAAGTAAGAGAATTGATGAGATGTCTCCAAATGCTCACCACACAGCAGACGGAGATGGCACCAAGGTTTTCATTTGGTAGTACCACCACCCCAGCTCCCAGTGTGATGCCTCGGCCACCCCAAATCCCAGAAAACATATTTTGCCATAATTGTGGGAAGGATGGGCACATGAAGAGAGAATGTCGGTCCACAAAATACCTAGATAAAGTTGTATATAGGCTTCAAGGCGAGCTTCGGAGAATGAATCAGCAGTCAAGGAGTTCCCAAAATGACCGCAGTGAGGGTTCAAGAAGTAGTAACTCAAAGCCCTATGTGGCTAAATCATCTGTCCAGGCCCCTGCTGCTGTCCCTCCAGACTGGTCCAAAATAGTGGGCCCTTCAATGGAGAATACCGTGGCTGTAAATGATATTCCTTCTCGGGCTTTGCTGGATAGTGTGTCACAAGTGACCATTGTATTTATGGACTGGTATGAAAAATACTTATCTGCTGTGCCCTTACAATCCCTGGAAGGCCTACATGTGTGGGGGCTGAGCGACAAGTCTTATCCCTACCTAGGATATGTCCGCCTCTGGTTGTTATTTCCTGCAGCTGTAACTGGTGTGGAGGAGCAAGTCGAGACACTGGCCTTAGTGTGCCCCCCTACGGGACTGTATGATGGGGTTCCCCTGTTAACTGGGACCAACGCCCATATGTTTGGGAGACAGGCACAACTCTGTCATGAGAAACAAGGGTGACGGACTGGGTGGGCTCTAAGAATTCCCGCTCTGATCAAGAGGGCCTATGATTTGCAACAGAACCCCAAGGGAGTGGACCAGGATGAACCAGTAGGGGTCATGTGGAAGAAGTATCCCGCTTCAATGGTACTGGCCCCTAATGCCCAGTGTACCATTCAAGGGGAGGTCCACCTCTGCAAAGATGTCAAAAACAAAATACTGATGTTGGACGCGCCAGGCAATGGAAAATTGCAGGAAGGATTATTGGTTAAGCCCAGCATTTTGCCAGCTCGTGCTCATGCCTATGCACGACGAGTGATGGTCCACATTCATAATGTGTCAGATCAGGAGATATGGGTGAACAGAGGATGCACCCTAGCTGTGGTACACTGCGCAGACACTTCAGTGTTGCCCAAAAACAAGCACTCTGGCAAGACAGATAGAGTGACTCCTGACTTGTTTGATTTCAGTGACTCCCTGTTGCCAGCTGGATGGAAGACTAGAATTAGCCAGAAGCTTGCCTAGAGAGATCAAGTGTTTTCGTTGAAGGAATGGGACATGGGATGTGTCCAGAGTGCGGAGCATCACATACGCCTGCACAATGAATGGCCATTTCGAGAGAGGTCTCGACGCCTAGCCCCTGCAGACATAGATGATGTGAGAAGACACTTGCAATAAATGCTCGCGGCTGGTGTGATACAAGAATCCAGGAGCCCATATGCTTCTCCCATTGAGGTTGTGCATAAGAAGAATGGATCTGTGAGAATGTGTGTTGATTATCAGACCCTCAACAGGACTATCCCTGGTCAATATGCCATGCCCCATAAACGAGACACTCTGGATTGTTTGAATGGGAGCAAATGGTTCTTGGTGATGAATCTTCACAGTGGATATTACCAGATTTTGATGGCTCCAGAGGACCGTGAGAAGACAGCCTTCATCTGTCCTTTGGGGTTCTATGAATTCTTGAGAATGCCACAGGGGATATCGGGTGCTCCAGCCACCTTCCAGCAACTGATGGAACGAGCGGTGGGAGACATGAATTTGCTGGAATGCCTGGTGTACTTGGACAATGTCATTGTTTGGGAGCTCCCTAGAGGAACACGAGAGTCGACTGTTCAAAGTACTAGACCGACTGGAAGATTTCAACCTCAAGCTGTCCATTGACAAGTGCCAGTTTTTCCAAACCTCTGTGAAGTATGTGGGGCATATAGTGTCTACAGAGGGGATAGAGACTGATACTAGTAAAGTTGAAGCCTTGACTACTTGGCCCAGCCCCACAATTTGAAAGAACTACAATGTTTCCTGGGATTCTGTGGCTACTACTGCCGGTTCATAAAAGACTATTCCAAAGTGATTCGGCCGCTCTTGAATCTTACCCAGGGTTACCCTCCTACCAATTGAAAATACAAAAAAGGGTCCATCAAAGAGCCAGACAAAGCATATTTCTGCCCAGGTGAACTTTTTTGGGTCCCGTTGGATGCCTGACTGTGAAGCAGCTTTCCATGAAGTCATATACCAGCTCACCCATGCCCCCATCCTTGCTTATGCTGATCCCACCAAACCCTATGTGCTGCATACTGACACCAGTCTGCAGGGTCTAGGAGCTGTACTGTATCAAGAGCATGAGGATGGTTTGAGACCAGTGGCATTCACCAGTAGGAGCTTGACCCCATCAGAGCGAAACTACCCTGTGCACAGTTTGGAGCTCCTTGCATTAAAATGGGCCATTGTCGACCAGTTTCAGGATTACCTCTATGGTGCGAAAATATTGGTGAGGACTGACAATGACCCATTGACCTATGTACAGACTTCAGCTAAGTTAGACACTATGGGGCACCGGTGGCTTTCTGCATTGTCAACATATGATTATGCTGTCGAATACAGACAGGGCCTGAATCATATTGATGCTGACGTCTTATCCCGGAGGCCCATTTCCAAGAGTGACTGGGTCAGGCTGTCTGAACCTGACATCCGAGCATTGTGCCAAAAGTTTGATAGAAATGAACAGATGTCTACGGACCCAGTGGACTGCCCCTCTGACACCTGCATACCGGCTGCGTAGTGCCACTTTTTTGCTCTAGATATTAGTGCACTACCTCAGTTTGACAATGACAGCATTCAATGGGCTCAATCCCGAGATCCTATGATTCAGCCAGCACTTGACGCCCATCATGCAGGAAAACATATGTCCAAGTTGCGTCCCTCTGATCTGCGAACCATTTTATTGTTTGAAGAAGGCCCCAGGTTGAAAGCTGCTTAATCAGTTGTTGTATAGAGAGATAGTAAATCGAGGTGGCCAAATAGGCAAGCAACAATTGGTCCTGCCCACAGCCTTCAAAGATTTGGTACTGAGGTCCCTCAACAATCATATGGGCCACCTCGGTATTGACCAGACCCTTGATCTAGCACAATCTCAATTCTACTAGCCTAAGATGGGGGCCGATGTTGAGCACCATGTAAGGACTTGTAGTCACTGCCTGCAGAGAAAAGCTCTGCCTCAGAGTGCTGCCCCCCTTGTCAACATTACAACCAGCACCCCAGTGGAACTAGTCTGCATAGACTTCGTGAGTTTAGAGCGTGATCAGCAAAACATTGGCAATGTGTTAGTGGTTACAGACCATTTCACATGGTATGCACAAGTTTTCCCACCAAAGATCAGAAAGCATCTACCGTGGCCAAGGTGCTAGTGGAAAATTTCTTCGTCCACTATGGTGCCCCCCAGCGAATTCACTCTAATCAGGGCCGGGACTTTGAGAGTCGGCTAATCAAAGAAATGCTCTCTCTATGGGGGTGTGAAAGTCAAGAACCACCCCTTATCACCCGCAGGGGGATCCTCAACCAGAACGCTTTAACCACACCCTGCTAGACATGCTAGGCACCCTCCACCCAAAAGATAAGTATAAGTTGAGCCAGCAGATTAGCACCTTGGTACATGCATACAATTGCATGAAGAATGATGCTACCGGGTTCTCTCCCTACTGCCTCATGTTCGGGAGAGAGGCCCGGCTGCCTGTTGATGTCTGTTTTAGGGTTTCTCCCAATGGGGTCCGAGCTGAAGAGTACCTGCAATATGTACAAAAACTGAAAGCTCAATTGAACCATGCCTATCAACTGGCCCAGACAATGGCCGCCAAAAGAAATCTAGCCAACAAAGAGAGACATGATAGAAAAGTAAAGGCTCAAGAGCTTAGGCCTGGAGACTGTGTGTTGTTGCGAAATTTAGGATTGCATGGTAAACACAAAATTGCTGATCAATGGCACCATCTACCCATGTCGTAGTTGGAAAGTTGGATGATTTGCCAGAGTACAAAGTGCGTCCAGAGAATAACTCCAAAGCTGTCAAGACCAGGCACCGTAACCGCTTGCTACCTATTGGTCAAGTTATAATTGAGGCTGAACCCGCCGAGACTGATTCCCCTTGACCACTGACTCGTGCTGCTGCAAGAAAGAAACAGAGTCAGCCTGCCCCCGTGGTTGCCGATTTAAGACTTCCCCCGCAGCAGGCCCAGAATGATAGTGACTGCCAGTCTAATTCGGATGACAGTGAGTGTGATAATGCCTATTACTCCTCATATGAACTGAGTCAGTTGTTTTATGGAAGTCCTATGTTGAATTATGGGGATGAAGCTGGGCCTTCTGGACTGCCTAACGCCCCAACATCATCCTTGAAGCCAGTGCTCCCTGAAGGTGAAGTGCAAAGTATCATGTCTGAGGATGCTGAGTCTTTGTGTATCATGGAACTGTATGATTTGCCTGAAAGAGAGGCTGATGGTATGAGTGTTTCTGGTGACATGCCAGAACTCGAGGAACACAATGAGAGTGCTGACAACCTCCCTTCAGTGCCAGAGTGTCTTCAAAATGAGCCAAGTGTTGTAGAAACAGACTACATAGCAAGGGGCTGACAGTGCTCCCAGGTTGGACATTCCCCCTCATGCAGAGGCACCCCTCACAAGTGATGAAAGCTCCAAGACCATTGCTGAAAGTGTAGAGACTGTGGTTGTTCACCCCAGAAAGACTGGCCCAGCTGTCAAGCCAGTGGTGCGCTTCAGTTACAATTCCCCCGGTAGGCCAGTGGATTTGCCTCTCAATGTAGTCCACAAAGGTGTTTATGTCTCTCAGAGCTCACTGCCCAAATTGAGCTTGACGGCCCATTCCAGATTACTTGTTTTGCCCTCTCACCATGGTGCCCTTGCCCCATCCAGCCCTAAGTTAGCTGATAGGGAAGGACCCCTCTTGCATTGTATAGAGTACAAGAAGTTATTACATGTTTCTGTATAGTAATGTTCAATTTACCTGTGTGCAATATGTATAATGTATTGTCAGAATGGAAATGATATAGTGGAGTACATTGAAATGTATAGTAAAGTGACAAGTTATGCCAACTGATGAATCAGATAGTACTTGTATAGCATGCTAATGGTGTACTGTAAATATCTTGTATATATTGCATTTTCAATGTTATGATGGTACAGACTTGACGCGGATGCCAAGTTTTCCCAGGCAGGGAAGGGTGTAACCCCCCTACAAATGGGGGTTCCCAAAAAGTCTTCCTTGAGCTTGCCTAAATGCTCACTGCCAGGCTGATGTCCTGCGTTTTAGCAGTTTAAATGTGATTACCAGAGCCTGTACAGCCTCTGTGTTCTGTCTCTTTAAGAGCTGCCTGATTGCAGCTCTTGTAATCTGAGCGGGAGCTCTGTTGTAAAAGATGTAACTATTTGCTGAAAATCATTTAGAGTGATAATGATAGTGTAGTTTGTCTAACCTGCTTTCTTTGTAGCAAGGACTTGTTTGTCTCCACTGTCTTGGTCCTGGACTGCAAATTGGACTAAACAGTGCTGGTGGGCCTAAAATGTAGCCGGACTACAGGAGCTGTCTGAAGTCAAAATGTGTAGGAATTGTAGTTTTGAACTTTTTGCGCCTTTTTTTGCAAATGTAGGGGGAGCTCTTGCCTTGCCTGACAGCCAAATCAGCCAACCAAACCTTTTGGATCTTGGGGAAGTCCCAGGCTGCTTGCAGTTTTCAGTTAGATCTAAGCTGAAAACTGAAGAGCAAGTAGCTGAAGTGATTCTGAGCAGCAATCCTGAATGGATTCGCATGGGAGAACTGTGAAAAGGCTGATTTTTTGGCCCGCATGTCTGTCTGTTGCTCCTGAGAGGGAGAGAAGAGAATTATTTTGGACTAAGTCCAAGTTTGCGTGACTAAAGTAAGCTACTGAAGTGGGCCAGGCTCAACCTGAAGAAGACCGAAGATTTTTGCTGAATGCGATTGGCCTGTCAGGAGTTCCAGCTACCCCTAAGCTCCTGGTGTGTGCAGAGACTTTGCGATTGTGACCAGGGAGCGCTTTGCCTGGTACAGTAGAATTCCCTTGCATGTAAATGTGCTATGAGCAGCTAGTGGGTTGTGAGTTAGTTCCCCACTGTGTGAACTGTGTTCTGCTTGCTGGAGGCTGTATCTAGCCCAAATCGGACTGCATCCGAATTTTTCTCCATGCGGTCTGAGCCTTGCCAGACTGACCCAGCCAGACTACCCACTGCACAGAGAAGCCATCAATGAGAGACCTGCCTGGGGATCAACCACCTGCTCCACGCTTAAACATAAACAACACCTCTGCGACTCGTGTGGTCCTGCTTCTCCTGGCATTCCAGATCAACTACCTGCAGCCTCGATTTTCGTCCAACCTGTGTCCAGTCTTGGGTATCGTGAGTAAATACCAGGGTAGCTCCCTGCAGCAACAGCTTAATCTGAGTGTATCATCTGATTGTCTTGTTGTTTCATTTCCTTTATGAACTGAGCCCTCTGGTTCCGAATTACAAATACTGTGTACTGTGCATGTTGTGTTTTCCATCACAGGGCTTCAACCAGCTGCAATGCCGGCCAACCCCAGGCATCAGTCCTGGCTAGCCCATCTCTTCTCCACCTGGGTACCCAGAGGTGTGACTGTGTGGGGGACTCAAAACGCATGCATAACTGCTTGACTGATATAACCTTTAAGCTAATTTTGCCCCTTCCTTGTTCAAGTCCCCTGAATAAATCAGATCTAACTTTTTCTGCATGTAATCTGACTGTGGTTCCTGTTTGTGCTCAAAGTACTGTACTGTTGCTATTTGCTGTGCATAACCTTGTTTTACAGGGGGTTCCCAGGGTTGAGCCAGAGGAACCAGCCCTGGTGGTAAGTGCAAACAGTGTGGGTACTTGTGTGGTGTACCAGGGGAATTGTGAAAGTGATTATTGTACAGTGTTCAGGCCACTAGAGAGGAAAGAGGGGGGTTACAGTGTCCTGGAGGGGTGTGCCCAGGTTAGCTTGACAACTATCAACCCCGACCTCTGGGTGGAGGCACCCGTTTCAGAACTCAGGCCCCTTAACCTGCTACTAGCCAAGCAGGCAGGGGTAGTAGCCCTTGGGATAGCACCACCTAGGGGTTACAGTTACATCTTTCAACAGAGCTGCCTCTCAGATTACTTATGACTGCAATCCAGGCAGCTCTTAAAGAGACAGTACACAGAGGTTATACAGGCACTTTCTGGCAATCACATTTAAACTGCTAAATGCAGGACACCAGCCTGGCAATGAGCATTTAGGCAAACTCAAGGAAGACTTTTCAGGAACCTCCATTTGTAGGGGGTTTACATACTTTACAGCCTCAGCGACACAGTATGCCCCTGTGGAGGAGTAGTAAGTAACGTGAGATGTGCCCTATAGCCTCAGTGACATAGTGTGCCCCTGTGGAGGAGTAAGTAACATAGGATGTGCCCTACAGCCACAGTCACACAGTGTGCCCCTGTGGGGGAGTAAGTAGTGTGAGATATGCCCTACAGCCTCAGCAACACAGTGTGCCCCTGTGGAGGAGTGCATGTTGTGAGATGTGCCCTACAATTTCAGTGACACAGTGTACCCCTGTGGAGGAGTAAGTAGCATGAGATGTGCCCTACAGCCTCAGCAACACAGTGTGTTCCTGTGGAGGAGTAAGTAATGTGATATGTGCCCTTCAGCCTCATAGTGTGCCCCTGTGGAGGAATAAGTAGTGTGAGATCTAGCCTACCATCTCAGTCACACAGTGTGCCCCTATGGAGGAGTAAGTAGTGTGAGATATGCCCTACCATCTCAGTCACACAGTGTGCCCCTATGGAGGAGTGAGTTGTGTGAGATGTGCCCTACAGCCTGAGTCACACAGTGTGCCCCTGTGGAGGAGTGAGTTGTGTGAGATGTGCCCTATAGCCTCAGTAACACGGGTGCCCATGGAGGAGTAAGTAATGTGGGACGTGCCCTACAGCCTCAGTGACGCAGTGTACCCCTGTGGAGGAGTGAGTAGCGTGAGATGTGCTCTACAGCCTCAGTTACATACTGTGCCCCTGTGGAGGAGTAGGTAGTGTGAGATCTGCCCTACAGCCTTAGGGACACAGTGTGCCCCTGAGGAGGGGGAGTAAGTAACATGAGATGTGCCCTGTAGCCTCAGTGACACAGTGTGGCCCTATGAAAGAGTAAGCTCCCTGGCCCACCCATGCTGGTTGCTACAGATAGAAACCTACTGCCAACCCTCACTGGCTTGAGTGAGCAGCCCTTCTGCAGCTACCTAGGGCCTAGCCCCTGATGTGATGACCACAGTCACTCACAGATTGTGGACATCTGCATGGCAGTGTAATGTGCTGTTGCTGGGACATCGGGAATGCCACGTATACACCTTTTTACCATGCTGTATATTTTGGATGGATATAAATACCACAAAAGGGCAGGTTATGAACCATGCAAGAGAGTCATTAAACCCCACAGCTCAGTGGTTCAACGGAGCCAGCACTCTGTGTCCATGCTGACACCTAGCAGACTCGGGCTTGCATCCAGTTTGGGGTTTCCTCAGCCTGGGATTGGAGGAGGCTGATCACTGGGAAGTGAGACGCTATGTTCAGCTGCCACTCATACATACCTCTCAACCTCCTGCCTCATAAATCGGGGACAAGGCTTAAAAAAATCAGGGAGAAAGGAAGAAAATCAGGGACACATCTTCAGAATTGGTGATATCCACTCAGGAAGCTGGTAGAATAAGGGGCTTAGTGTAAAATGCATTTTCTAGGGAAGAACAAGTCTGTAACTTTAATGTTTGACATTATTTTGTGCTTATAACCCCCACCGTTTGGTCATGGAAACACAATTTTTAGGAGGGACAGAGTAAAATTTTTGAGGTAAAATCAGGGATGTCCCTGAAAATCAGGGATAGTTGAGAGGTATGACTAATAACTCCATCCAACATCTTCCAGGGTGGGATCAGCAGAAGGGAGCACAGCCTCAGATCAGGGGCATAGCCATAAGGGTGCAGGGGGTGCAGTGGCACCCAGGCCCACGAGGTTTAAGGGGCCCAAATCATAATTATGATGTTTATTCAAAACAGGGGAGGGGCCCCGTAACATTGCCTTGCACCCAGGCCCTCTGGGGATTTGCTACGCTACTGCCTCAGATAGCAGAAAAATCAATTTAGGCAGAAACAAATTGAACCCCAAAAACTCTTTATTCTAATACCTCCACAGGAATTAATTCAAAAATATTTATTTTTCTATTCAATGGCGTACAAAGAGAAAAATTGCCAAAATAGGCCTAAAAATTGGCAGTGTTTCTTTAAAGTTTAAAGTACTACTACTTCACTGAAATAGATACATAGACATAGTCCAAAGTGACTGGCAACTGTAAGAGAGTTAACATGTATGGGCCCACTGATGGCTCAGTACTTGTGCATTGCGTGGCCTTGCAGGCCACCTGGGTGCTGAAATCGACCTGGAAACCCACATCAGGGAGAGAGATCATGGGCTGGAGCAGCTGCTGTGTGGCTGTGCTGTATGCCCATGAAGGACCATGGCAACCCCTGCAGGAGGGCCAGGAAGTATGCTCCCCCTGCTGTACTCCATACACACATCGTGCCGAATGGCTCTCACTCATGCCATGGGGCTGAGGGAGGGTTCAGGAAGAAATGGGGAAAGAAAATTGGCAGCTGCCTTCAGAATGATGACAACAGCCTGAGACTGGGATATACCCTGGTAGATTTACACCAAAAGTTCAAAGGTTGGTTAAAATGTATATACTGATTATGGCATCTGAGTACTAAAGACTATGGGAGAACTAAGAGTGGGGGTAGGAGGGCATATTTGGGGGTAATATAAGTTAGCAATAACACCCGACAGGGTGTGGGGTACTGGTGCATACCCACATGCCCAGGAGGGGCATGATGGTACCCAACAGTGCAGGCAAAGAGCCTAACACTATCCACCAATACCACACACCCTGGAGGTTCTTACAGCACTTAGAAAATGGGTTGGTTGAACAAATGAAAAAAAAAAACTCTATAGAGGATAAAAAAACACACAAAAATATAGTAAAATATTGCTTAGAAAATGTCAGATAGTTCCTCTACATATTCAATAGAAGGTTTGATTGTTTACCATGGAATATAAGAATGCAATATTCTGCAGTATTCCTCTAGTAGAATGCTCACCCCCTCCCCTACACACATGCACATGCTTACATGCACGTGAAATGCTAACATGGAGTGTATGAATTCAAACTTCTGCAGTATTCCACTGGCATGCACTCACAAAGACACACATAGACCACATATGGAGCCAACGCCTCAGTGTTATCTGAGGTAGGGCTAGTTGCAGAGAATTTTTTTGTCATGCTGGTTAGGATATGAAGGTGATCTTTCATAGTCATCAAAGAAACACTAGAAATGAAAACTCAGAATAGTGCTTGACTCGTTTTTAAACTTGTTTATGTGTGTAAGGAGGGGATCAAGGGTTGAAAGAACATTTAATTATTTATATATTTATTTATATGTGCAGTTATTTATTTATGTATGCCAGTAACACTTGTGATGCAAAACAGGAATAAGTGAACTTTCATATAAATTCTGTATGTGATCTGTCTGGATTCCAGATCAAATGGCTGGAGATTTTTCTTTACAGAGCAGTATTAGCACATAAACACATGCCCATGGAATGGCAGCAGCCAATCAGAATACAGTATTTCACTTGACCACATTCCTTTTTTTTTTATTTACTATGCTTTCTGCATCCCTACCAGGTGGTTATCAGCCTTATTCTCCCTCCCAGCCCCATCACTCACAGTCCCCAGGACTTACCTCTGACGCATCAGTGCCCCACGGATTACGTCCCATGGGAGAGCCTTCTGGGTTCCCCTAGCCTGGTTGTAGTTACAGCTGGGTTGTGGTCGGGAGTCCAGTGAGCGGTGTAGGGCCTGCAGAGGGGAGAAGACTTTACTCTGCTGCTGGTCAGTGAGATGTTTTGGGTTTAGTCCCCTCTCTGTGGGTGTTTCATGGGTTAGGACCCAGTGTACAGTGGCACGCAAGGGTGCAGATGTCCAGGCCAGAGAACACCTTCCCCTCGCAGCTCCACTGTACTGCCTCCCTCTGGTCAGGCAAGTGGCAGTAGTGTAGCAGAGCAAGCATTCCACCCTCCCTGGAGGAAGAGGGCATCCTCCAGGACACTCAAACCTCCTCCCTGGCCGTCCCTCGACAATCCAGACTTGTTTCTAAACATGGGTCGCCGTCGTTGCGAGAGGTAGCTCTACTGCTGCACCAACAGGCCAGCCACACTTGATCATTTTCTAATCATCAATATGATATACTCTGTGGTTGCATCAGTGTAGGCTGTGTACTCTGACAATGTAATTGATTTCATATGCAATAAAATATAATTTAAACAAGCATTTGTCAATGGCGAATGTTTGCTTGCTGGTATTGGCATTGGAAATGCAGGAGTTACACAAATGCAGAGTAGAAATGGCAGTGAAGTATTGAACTTCACACCAACCCCACCTCCAACCTGCAGAGACAGATAGGCATTGGGGTATGTGTTTGGGTTGTCACTCATAACGTTTACGCCATTTCACCTCACCCTATCCTGCACACACCAACAAGTGTTGAGGTGTGCCTTGGGCGTTCGGTTTTACAGTCACCCCACTCCATAAGGACATTCATTGAAATGGGGGCAATGTAGGAGAATGGGGTGAACTCTGGGGCCGAACAGCCCAAGGCACACCTCGATGCCTGTCACTGGCTTCAGGGTAGGGGTGGAACGGCATGAGTATTACAGTCAGCAATCCAAAGACTCATCCCTGATGTCTGTCAGTCTGTACAGGGTGGGACGTTATGGTTAGAAACCCTAACGCCCCGGGCATTTGTTGGTATTTGCACTACAAATTTTCAACATGGCCTTTTTGTGACCCCCACCTCATGAAAGCATTTGGGACCTCTTCTCATGAACAGAGGCACTGTGCTTTTGTCAATGTGTTCCGAACCTTGAGTTCCCACAGCGACCGTGCCATTGTGCGCCAGATGTACAAAAACACAGATCGGGCAGGATGTGAAGAATGACAGCTGCACCATTCATAGGGAGATGTGAAGAGATGGCAAAGTTGAAACTCTGTAGTAAAAATATTAAAAATGCTCGAACTTGCGAGTATACGTGGAAACTGCGCAACATATGCACGTAACACAGTAATTTAGTGGAATTATTTCACCAAATTTTCAACATGGGCATTTTGTGACCTCTGCCCATAAACACTGTCACTGTGATTTTCTTAATCTGTATTGAACATTGATTTCCCACAGCAACTGCGCTATTCTGTGTCAGATGTGTAAATGCATATTTTGGGTAGGATGTGAAAAACAGAAGCATAGAAACATAGAAGTTGATGGCAGATAAGGTCCACAAGGCCCATCCAGTCTGCTCATTTCTTTTTCTACCTTCTGAATGTGTCATAGGCCTTTGCTCTGTCAATGGCCTATCTATTCATACTCATCTGTATTGCTCCCTTATGCCTATCCCATGCCTGTTTGAAGCCCTGCACTGTATTCATATCCACCACTTCCTGAGGTAGGCCACTGCATACATCCACCACTCTTTCTGTGAAAAAGAACTTCCTCACATTACCCCTTAATCGGCCTCCCTCTAATCTCATGCTGTGTCCTCTTGTCCTGCTATTTTTCTTATATTGAAACATGTTAGATTCTTTCACCTTGTTAATGCCCTTAAGGTGTTTGAATGTTTCGATCATATCACCTCTCTCCCTCCTTTGCTCTAGGGTATACATATTGAGCTCCATTAATCTGTCCTTATATGTTTTCTGATGCAGTCCCTGGCCTGCACCATTTTGGTTGCCCTTCTCTGGACTGCCTCAATTTGGTTAATGTCCTTGTGAAGGTGTGGCCTCTAGTACTGCATGCAGTACTCCAGATGGGGCCTAACCAGTATCTTGTAAAGAGGTACTATTACCTCCTTCTTCCGACTTGTGATACCCCTGCTAATACACACTAACATCCCCCTAGCATTACCTACTGCTTTAAGTGGTCTGCTTGGATGATTTCAGGTCATCGGTGATGATGATGTCCAAGTCTCTTTCTTCCCTTGTGGCTGCCAGAAACTCCCCTCCCAGCCTATAGGTGGCTTCAGGGTTTCTCTTCCCTATGTGCATGATCTTGCACTTCTTTGCATTGAACCCCAGTTGCCACTCTTCCAACCATTCTGCTAGTTTATCCAGATCGCTTCTCATTCTGCCCACCCCATCTGGGTCATCTACTCTGTTGCAGATCTTGGTGTCATCTGCAAACAGACAACCCTTACCCTCCAGTCCATCTGCAATGTCACTGATGAAGATATTGAAAAGGACTGGCCCCAGGACTGATACCTGAGGTACCCCACTTGTGACTTGCATCTCTTCTGACTGCATACCATTTATCACCACTCTCTGTTTTCTGCCCACCAACCAGTTTGCCACCCAGTTGACCAATGTCTGACCCACCCTGAGCCTACCCAGCTTATTAATCAATCTTCTATGTGGAACAGTATCGAAAGCTTTGCTGAAGTCAAGGTAGGCGACATCAACTGCTCCCCCTTGGTCCACCACTCTGGTTGCCTGGTCAAAGAAATCTATGAGATTAGTTTGACAGGACCTTCTTTTTGTAAACCCATGCTGTCTTGGATCCTGTGCTCCTATGGATTCCAGGTGTTGCACTATCCTTTCCTTAAGGAGTGCCTCCATAATCTTGCCCACTACTGAGGTAAGACTGACTGGTCTGTAGTTCCCTGCCTCCTCCCTACTACTGCTCTTGTGGAGCGGGATCACATGAGCCCTTCTCCAGTCTTCTGGGACCTCTCTTGTGCTCATAGACTCACTAAACAGTTCTGATAATGGCTCTGCTAGTTCCACCCTTAGCTTCTTTAGTACCCTGGGATGTATGCCATCAGGCCCATTGCCTTGTCCACCCTGAGCTTATCGATCTCTTGTAGGACTCTTTCTTTAGTGAAGGGACTAGTGCTCACCTCCCTCACCCCCGTGTCCATGGTGCTGAGCTGTGGGCCCTGCCCTACCTTCTCTTCAGTAAATACTGAGCAGAAGTATCTATTTAGGCTAGATGCTTCTACATGGTCCTCCTCCTCACATGCCCCATTACCTCCTTTGATCTTCGCAATACCTCTGGACATTCTCCTTTCACTAATGTATCTTTAGAAAGTCTTGTCACCTTCTTTTACTGTTCATGCTAGTGTTTCCTCAGTTTGGGCCTTTGCCTGCCTTACTGCCTTCCCTGTTTCCCTTAGGGAAGTTTGGTATGCCTCTGTATCTTCATCCCGATGTGTTTTCTTATATTTACTGAAGGCCAGCCTTTTGGCTCTGACCTTTTCTGCTACTGGTTTTGAGAACCAAAGTGGTTTCCTTCTTCTTTTGCACTTCCTTTTCTCTAGAACACAATAGGATGTTGCTTCAAGTATTGCATCCTTTATGCTTGCCCACTTTGACTGTACCCCCCTCACCTGTATTTCTTTTTGCCTGAGCTGGCTTAATTCTGTTGGCCATCTTATCAAAGTCAGCTCCTCTGAAGTCCCATATTTTTGCCTTGGAATGGGATGATTTAGTTGTAGTGGCCAAATTGAACCATACCATGTGATGGTCACTGGCCCCCAGGTGACCTTCTACTTGGAGATCTGTGATCCTTTCCCTGTTAGTCAGCACTAGATCTAGGATAACTCTGTCTCTTGTGGGTTGTTGTACGAGTTGTTTGAGGCCCTCCCCCCCTGCAGGGAATCCACCATGTGTCTAGTTCTGGCAGATGTTCCTGCTGGTATTGACCAATCTGTATCTGGCATGTTGAAGTCTCCCATTATCAGAACCTCTCCTTTAGCTGTCATGTTTTGTATATCTTCTAACAGTAATATGTCTAGGTTCTCCCCCTGGTCTGGGGGCCTGTAGACAACCCCAGTTCTTATGGCTGTCCCATTTCCTGTTTCCAGGGTGACCCACAGTTCTTCTGGCTCCTTATGTGTATTCTGAATTTCTGTAGCTTTGGTATTTTCAATGACATACAGGGCCACTCCTCCTCCCTCTTTTTTGCACTTTGGTCTCTTCTGAAAAGTACACAGCCAGGTACTGAAGTCTCCCAAGTGTGGTTTCTGGTAAACCATGTCTCGCTAATTGCTACTATGTCCAGTTTAGTCTCTGTCATTATTGCCTGCAGGTCTGGGATCTTGTTTCCCAAACTGCGAGCATTTGTGTACATTATTTTCCATTGGCCAGATTTTAGTGTGTTAGTTGTTGTGTGAGGTCTGGCGTTTCCCCTGTGCATCGTATGGGGAGCTGAACCTTTTTCCTTACCTGGTGATGCAAATGAATTGCAAACATGCTGTATTGTTCATAAGGAGGTCTGAAAAAATGCCAATGTTGAAAATCTGGAATGAGAGTACTACAAATTTATGAGGGTGCGTGGAAACTGCACAATGCACGCTTGTAACACAGTTATTTTCTGGACGTTTGTCACCAAATTTTCAACATAGACATTTTAGGACCTCTGCTCATGAACAGAGTCACTGTGATTTTACATATCAACATACATACGAACATACAAACATACGAATCTGCCAGCAGAACAGACCAATTGGTCTATCTAAGTCTGCCCGAGTGTGCAGCTAGCACCCTAGATTGCAGCTGCCCCAGCCTCCTCCCCCTCAGTTCCTCCCCAGCTTGTCCCAGCCCCTGCTCCCCTGACTCTTCCTCTTGCTTTATCCCACTCCTTTTTAAAGCTGTTGACTGTCTACATGTTACCACCCCCTCTGGCAACGCATTCCAACTAGACACCACCCTCTCAGTGAAGTAGTGCCTCCTCATTTCCCTCTTGAAATGTCTCCCTTCCACCCTTAGTCTGTGCCCCCTCGTCTCTCTTCCACTCCTCAGTTTAAACACCTCCTTGGTGCTAGGTTTATTTACACCCCCTTCAGGTATTTAAATGTTTGAGTTGTACCCCCATCCTTCCTCTGCTCCAGTGTGTACATGTTCAGCTCCTTCAGCCTAACTTCATATTCCTTTCCTTCCATCCCCTTTACAATTTTTGTTGCCCTCCTTTGCACCCCCTCCAGTAACTATATATCTCTCCTCAGGTATGGCCTCCAGTATTGCACGCAGTACTCTAAGTGCAGTCTGACCAATGAGCTATAGAGAGATAGGATCACATCCCTGTGTCTGGATGAGAACCCCCTTGCGATGCACCCCAGCATCCTGTTTGCCTTCGCCGCTGCTCTCCTGTACTGGGCTGAGTTGTTCATGCTCACAGTTACCAGAACCCCTAGGTCCTTCTCCTCCTCCTCCTCCTCCTCTGTGATCTACAACTCCACCCCCCAACCAATAGTTCCTCTACTGGTTCTTAGCCCCGAAGTGCATCACCTTACACTTCTTTGTGCTCAGTTCTAGCTGCCACTCCAGCAACCATGTCATTAGTTTGGTTAGGTTCCTCTGCAGCTTTTCCCATCTGTCCTCTTTGTCCACTACTGCCCCCAATTTGGTATAATCTGTGAACAGACTAACCCTGCTCCTCACTCCGTGTGCTATATCACAGATAAAGAGCCCAAATAGTACCGGGCCCAGCACTGACCCCTGCGGCACCCCACTTGTCACTGCTCTAGGTGTCGAGAGCTCCCCCTACCACCACCCTCTGCACCCTCCCCTGTAACCAGTTCTCTATCCATTTAGTCAGCTTTTTTCCCACCCCCACTGCTGTCAGCTTCCCCCAGTCTCCCATGAGGCACTGTATCAAAGACCTTACTGAAGTCCAAGTACAGGACATGTACCGCATGGCCCCTGTCCAACTCCCTTGTCACCCAGTCATAATACTCTATTAGGTTGGTTTGACAAGACCTCCCTAAGACGAACCCGTGTTGCCGGCCATCTTGGAGGCCATTACTCTCTAGGAATGCCACCAGCCTCTGCTTTAGTATCACCTCCATAAACTTATCCACTATGGACGTAAGACTGACCGTCTGATAATTTCCTGGCTCCTTCCTAGGTCTACTCTTGTGTATGGGCACCACATGGGCCACTCTCCAGTCCTGGAGCACACACCCCATTTCTAGGGGAGGTGTCGAACAGATTTGCCAGTGGCTCAGCTAACAGCTCCACCATCTCCCTCAGCAGCCTGGGGTGGATGCCATCAGGACCTGGTGTCTTGTCCACCCTTACTGCCCTCAGCCCCTCTAGCACCCTACTCCCTGTGATCACTTTGTCCCTCACCTCCTCCCCCCTTTCCCCACCCCCCAGCCCATGCTGGTAGTGGACCATCCCTCTCCTTAGTGAAAATGGAGCAGAAGTACTCATTTAGAATTTCCACTTGCTCCTCCCCCTTTTCCACCCAATCCGCTCCCCGCTTTATCTTCACAATATGTTCCTTGCACTTCCTCTTTTCCCTGACATATCTAACAAACTCTGGTCAGAGCCAAAACGTCTGCAGGATTTGACCTGATAAGGAATAAATTTAGTGTGCATGACCCATGCTACTAGATGTGCTCTGACCTGCTGCTGGCTATGACACCCCTCTGGGCTGCAGCTGTGGTGCTGACACAGCACCACACAAAAAGTTAACAAGGTCCTTATGTGCCATGAAAATCTGTGTATCTATGTTAAGACTGTACTGGGCTTAAGGCTAATGTATTGATGGCTTTGAGCCTGGCTCTGACTGACCTGGTCAGGCAAATGGCTGTAAAGATGCAAAAATGAATGCAGTGCCCCAGGCCAAGTGAGAGCACCCCCGGTTTTACTGCAGCAGCTCATGCCATCTCCTCCTGAATCCCAAAACTGACTGACTTGAGATTATGTTTTTCTCAGTTCTTCAGCCTTGGGAGTCGGACTCAGGACTAAATTGAAAAACAAAATTAAGAACTTCAGGATCTCACCTCAGCTTCAGTTCACTCAGTCAGTCAGGCACTCTAGGCAGCACCCTGTAGGCTCATCGCAGGTCATGGTGTGATGTTGTCTCAAGTCTCACGGCTCACCTCTTGTCTTGGCCAGTTGGCCCCTTCTGCTCTGGCTCTATCTTCCCCTTCCAATTAGTCAGCAGCTCAACACGACTCTCCTCCTTAGCTTTCTTTGTTCCTTCCCGGGCCTAGCAGCGCCACAGCGGCATGTGTTCGGGGTTGGCCATGGCCTTTAAATGGGGACCTGGGAGAGAGGAATGATTTATTGAACTGGAGAGTCGGCGACGGCGGCAGAGGAGAAATTCTCCAACTGATGGGCGGACAGCGAGTAACCCACGTTGGACCAACCACTGTCTCCAACCCACCACCAGACAACAAATGTGGTGGCAGTGTGCTGGCTTCTCAATGGCTGGCAACTCAACTGGGCAAAAAATGGCACCATAATGTTTTCCCATCCATGCAGGTGTGTGCCATACTGTAGCTGCAGTGCTCTCTGATTTGCCACAAAATGCATGTCGCTGTGGTTACAGCATGCTTTCAGCCAATCCAAAATTGGAATATTTGAAAGTCGGGACAACAAGAGTCGGACGGACAGTAATTTAAAAAAAATATACAATCCTTTGATCCCCCCCTCCCCGCTCAGTGAGTCTCCCAGCCAGGTCCAACGCAAGAGCCAAAAAGGAAAAAAAAAAAGTAAGCAAATTGAAAACATCCTGGTCTCTTTGCTCGGGGGGGTGGGCAGCCTGCCCTCCTGTAATCTACACCACTGGGTCGGATAGAGAGGTAGCGACTGTGGGGTGAGCACAGTGTGTGAGCTCACCGTTTATTGCACCCATCCATTACAGAGACATGCGCTGCAAGCTGCTGAAGCCGTGCCGTGCGAGCTGCTAAGTGGCGAGATCCCCACCGCCGCAGCAGCTGGCGCGGAAGACTGGGAGAGGGGAATCTTGCTTGGCCGGGACATGTATCTGTCAGCCGGGTCATGGAGCAACAGCCAGCCAGCACAGTCCTGCTGCGTCCACAGGAACAACATGAGCGACGAGCAGCTCTCCGACTCGAACTACCAGTATGTGATCTGCACCAACTGTCAGAAAGTGATGCGGAAAAAGGTAAGGGGAAAAAAATTGGGAAGGGTGAAGAGCACATGATTCTTTTTGGGGGGGCTGACATGCTATGCAGAGCTGTTCTGCTGCAGACGAACAGAGTGACAGTGTCTTCTTTGGGTACTGGCAGGGAATCCTACAGCGAGCTGCCCTCACACATAAATGTGTTTTTCATGCTCTATCTCTGAACTTGCAAGTAAACCAGCAATCACTGAATTCGCTCCTGCGCCTGGCTGCACTGAAAATGGGCTTTAACTTGGGACTTGGGAGTTTCCAATCAATCTGCAGAATGGGACTCGTTTGTATCCCCCTTACACTTACTGAGTTTTTCAAACCTGATTTTTATTTATGTAGCAGTGTCTTAAGTTCACTGAACTCGGAGTGCAGTTGGTCCTGACATATAAACTTCTTGTGGAGTTCTCCGGTGCTGTTGTTGAAGTCCTCTGATCAAAAGCGTTTTCCTTCTCTCGCAAATATTCTTATTGGTTGCTGAGGTACAGAATAATTCGCACTGCAAAGATGCATAGGCAATTTCATTTGTTTTTAATAATTTGTGAGCATCTGATTTGACAGTAAGCGCTGGTGGTGCCAGTGGCAGATTTATTAGAGCAGTGCAAATGAATTAAAATTGCTGAGCTGTGCAAAGTCAAAAGTTCATTGTCTGCAAGCCGAGCCTGCGTGCTTTGTTAAAATTCCAATGTTCAACATATCCTTTTATTTTTTTACGGCTGCATGGGTGGAGCCCTGCAGATGTTTTGCATGTAGAAAAGAGCTGATGTCATGTTTTCCGTCCGTGGAACTGTTTTTCCTCCGCCTGACCCTCCCCCAAAAAGCAATCCGCCCATGTTGTCCCTATGGACTGCAGCACTACACTATGTCACAGTGGGCATTTTTTTTTGTACATTTCTGCATCCCTGCCATTTCTGTCCCCTTCCCTTAACAGCAAGGGCGTAGCTACCGATACGTCTGGCACACCATGGCCTGCTACATACCAGTGTGTGTGGGGGGGGGGTAGCAGCCCATAGCTCAACCCAATTTAACATTTAAAAAAATCAGTCTGCCCATTTTCTTCACAAACTTCGTTATGCAGCAGTGGTGGATCTGATAAGAATTTGTTATAGCTTGCTGACAGTGATATCATCAGCGGAGAAAGGGTATTACTTTTATCACATTGTGTGTGTGTGTGTGTGTGCGCGCGTGTGTGTGTTTGACTGACTGCACCATAAGATGTGCCTGACTGACTTTCCTTCTTCCCAGAAGAACTTGTGTTTGACAGAAAACGTTTGTATCCCCAGTTCGAGATGATCCTGAGCTACCCTGTCATTCTAGATGAGGGACTGAAATCCGTGAAAAACATTGTACAAATGAAATGGGGAAGGACCTCTACTAAGAGGAAGAGCCTTGATTCAGGATGTGACTCCCATGTTTCTGTGCATGGGCTGTACTGTACAAGAAAAGAGTGTGCTCGTGAATTAAAGGACTGCCAGCAGGTAGCGTCTGCTTCCTTACGTGAGCTCACACCCTGCAAATAGCCTGTTATACGTTGGTTCGGGTGCCGATTGAACTTTTTGTTCCAACCAGGGGCAGGTTAGTTAAAAATATTTATTTTTATGTCGCAGAATTACTGATCCCTCATTCAAGGCTGTTTCCTTATAGAAGTGTAACCCCCCTGCAAATGGGGGTTCCCAAAAGACTTCCAGGAGCTTGCTTGAATGCTCCAAGCCTGAATGGTGTTTGGCATTTAAGCCATTTATCAGTGAGTGTTTTTAGAACCTCTGGTACTGTCTCTTTAAGAGCTGTCTGCTTGCAGACATAATTAGTTTGTATGGGGGACTGTGTGTTTCTTCTCTGAGTACCACTCAAGCTGCTGCCAATTCACTTCATTTTTGCAGTCACTAGGAGTGCAAAGGGAACCTATCTGAAAGATGTAACTGTTTGCCAGAAATTATTTAGAGTAATAATGAAATTACAGTTTGTCTAACCTGCTTTCTTTGCAGTCAGAACTGTGTCTGCTAGTTCCCCATTCTAGTTTTGAACTGCTGAACTGGACCAATCAGTGTGGGGTAAGCTAGCTCTAAAATGGTGCCTTGGACGAATCAGAACTTGACTCATAATCTGAGCCAGCCACAAGAGGATTGTATGGGCAGTGACTCTGGGAGATGTAGTTTAGACTTCAGTGCCTTTTGGACCAACAGCAGCAGTCTATTGTGAGTGACAGCCAATCCAGTCAAGAACTGGGAGGAACTCAAAGGAAGTGCCGGTTTTGTCGGTTGGAGTTTCAGTTGAGCTTTGGCAGTGAAGAAGGAAGGAGCCCTGTGCTTTTCAGTGTGCAGTTTTAGTCAAAAACGTGTGTAAGGCCCAGAGTTCCGGTCTGCAGCTTGTTAGACTGAATCTGGCCTGTGAAAAGAATCAAAGGATCTCTGAAGAGTAGAAACCAGGCTCACCCTGTAGAAGACTGGAGGAATTGCTGAAAATTGCATTCGGTCTGTCAGGAACTGAATCTGCTGTGTGTTCTCCGGGTATTGTGCAGTAATTGCGACTGGGATACAGATGCAGCCTGCCTGGTATAGTGCTTTCTTTATATGGATGTGTGAAGAGGTTTGTGTACCTCAAGTGAGCCCTGCTGACATTGAAGGACCCTATCTTATTTGGAGGTCGTGAGTACTAATTCAGGGTCGCTTCCCTGTTGAATTGCCACATTAAATCCAAATGGAATTACTGTACTGCTGACTGTTTAATTCTCCTTTTCTCTGTGAAAGGGCCCTACCAGCTGCCACGGTTTGGACTAGCCACTAGGGCTTGGGTACCAGGGACAGTAACTGATAGGGATAGGCCTGTGCACAGAGCCATAGGTAGATTATTAGAGTGATAAGCTAATTAACCTGATTTCCCTGTCCTTATTATATCCCCTAAATAAATCAGAGCTGCTTGTTTCAGCAGTTATACTGCCTGAGGTATTTGTCTACGTTAAAGTACTGTACTGTGATTGTTGCACTGTATCTCATTTCACAGGAGGTCCCAGTGCCGGAACCAGACCTGGGGGTAAGTGTATACTGTGAAGGTAATTCTGATATATTGTGTGGGCCACTAGTGGGAAGAAAGGGGGGTTGCAGTGTCCCAGAGGGCTGTGACCAAGTTAGTTTAACTATTGCAAACCCTGACCTCTGGGTGGAGGCACCCGCCATTGGATCCAGGCCCCTCAACCTGTTAGTGGCAAATCAGGCAGGGGTAGTAGCCCCTGGGATAGCGTCATCTAGGGGTTACAGAAGCATATTCTGAGCAACACATCTGTAAAGTACATATGAATAGGAGTGATGTGAATATTCGTTCTGAATTTAGCATACTGTAATAGGCCTCGCAGGAGGTAGATTAAAAACTTATTATGCATAGAAGTCCTTTCTTAAACCACCGAACCTGTCACTAATTGCATACGTAGCAGTTGGTCGGCATATTTTAAACTGGTGGATTTTTTTATACTAAAACTAATGCTTACGAGCTCCCAATATAGGTATGGCACCTCTCCTGTGCCCGCAGTTGTAGCTGTCCTGGAAGAAGTGGCTGTTATCGGGGCTGCAGGCGGGTATACAATTTTATATCTCAAATACCCCATATTAGTAAGGAGTGTCCTTTATTGCCCGGCTCAGAAGCCCACTGCCCCACACTGAGTGGTTGCTGCCCCACACTTGACTCCATACAAACATTTTCAAAACAAAACTTTACTCCGGCAGTGAACAGCAACATTTTGCGACCACGTATGGACGAATTTTTAGGTCGTCAGAGTTCAGAGATGTGATGATGTACCCCACAATGTGCCTCTTCCCCAGTGTTTTCAGAGATGTATATTTGGGTGACACTCTTGGTCAAGAGATCTGAGCACCATACGACTGTCACCTTCCTGTCCTTGTCAGTCTTGTGTGAGCCACTGCTGACCACTAGGCATTGCACTGTGGATGCAGGGCCACAGGTACATTTGCCCCATAGTCAGCTGCACTTCGGATGCTGTCTAGCACCGTATGCCAATAAGGGCTGGGACCTACCCCGAATTTATAGGCCAGGCTTCATGCCGTTTCCCACCCAGCTGCAAGCCCTATGCCGGACAACATCATGTGTCCTGTTACTGTACCAGTCCGAGGAGCAACACAACAGAGGGACTTAATAGTGTGGACAGAACACCATTTTTCTGCCTTTTTTTAAATTTATGTTTATTGTTTGTGTTTTTAAGTCACAGCAAACAAGTGTGCTGCATTATCATATACAATTGTGTCATCTGGTACAATAATATACATTATACCACTAATATCTGAACCTGCTCTGTTGTCAGGGATTAAATCTATATGAAATTATCTAAGGTACAATTCAAAGTCATTACATTTCTTCATTACATATAGAACCCATTTCCACAGTAAAAATTCAGATTTTGGAAGTGCCTGGACATCATGCTTAGGGCATGCCTCTATTAAGTAGGAACCACATTCTAGCGAGTAGAATGAATAAAGAGAATTTGTGTCTCCCTGTTCAATTGTGGTTACACCGTCTTTTGTGATTGGACTCCGGGCCATTAATTTCGAAATGTAGCTATGCTAGCAATCAAAAAAATGAAGTATACAGTATGTTCCAACAACACAATTTCAACCAAATCGTTCCAACTTTAATACAAAAAAGGCAGCTGTGAAAGGAGCAAATGTAACTGTCTGTGTGCCTCACTGCCAGCTGAATTTATTGTCATCTGCTGTGAACAGAGAACTCTGGTGATTAATAAACTGGTGAACATCTAAGTTGTTGTTGGTCAGTGAAGACAAAACGCTTCATCTTTGGGGGCCAGTGTCCATCTCCTGGTTTCCAGCTATTCTATTCCACTGGCAGCAAACCTAGGTATTTATAATGTTTCATATGTGCAATGGCATACGAAACTTCACTGGTTTGTTGCCCTTCACCCCCCACACACACACACACACTATAAGTGAAGAACTCTGTTTGCTGTTGTTTGTTAATTTCTATATTTTACAAACAACTAACATACTATTTGCCAGCAGATTAGGCCTTACAGTCTATCAAGTCTGCTCGAACCTCAGATCCCTAGTTGGGTGCCAAGGCCGCCCCCCCCTTGTGTTCCAGAAACCCCTATCATCCATCCCCACCCCCCGGGACAGGCCACCATCTGATACATCCACTTTCTGTGTCCATCCTACCCTCTCTTGAAGCCCTCCACTGTGGATCTCTGAACCAGCTTGCCAGGCAGTGCATTCCAAGGGTCCACCACCCTCTCAGTGAAAAACCTCTTCCTCTTCCCCCCCTCACCCTTTCACCTTCCAACTTCAAACCATGCCTTCTGGTGATGCCTCCCTGCTTTAGTCTAAAGATCCCCGCCATGTTTACCCTATTTATTCCCTTGAGGTACTTGAATACCTCAATCATGTCCCCCCGTCTCTCCTCTCCTCCAATGAAAACAGGCAGAGCTCCTCAAGTCTGTCCTCATACGTCAAATCCCCTAGCCCTCGTAGATGCCTTAGTTGCCCTCCTCTGTACCCTCTCCAGGAGCTGTATGTCCCTCTTCAAGTGTGGTCTCCAGTACTGTACACAGTACTCAAGGTGTGGTCTAACCAGTCCATTGTACAGTGGCAGAATCACTTCCTTGCTTCTAGAGGTGATCCCCTTACGATGCATCCCAACATCCTGTTTGCCTTGCTAGCCGCTCTCCTGCACTGCTCAGAGTTATTCATACATGCATCCACCATGACCCCTAGGTCTTTTTCCCCTATTGAGGCCTCCAGCGCCTCCCCTCCCAGGGTGTACCTGTGTTTAGGGTTTCCCCACCCAAGATGTAACACCTTGCACTTGGTGATATTGAAATTTAATTTACATGTGTGAGCCCAGCTTTCCAGGGTGTCCAGGTCCCCTTGCAGGGCCAACCTTCCCTCTTCTCCCTCAACTACTGCTCCCATCTTGGAGTCATCAGCGAAGAGACTCATTTCACACCCTATACCCTCCCTGATGTCCGATATGTATGCATTAAACAGGATCGGACCCAGGACCGAGCCCTGCGGTACCCCACTACCAACCTCTCTAGGGTTTGAGAGCTCCCCACAGACCACTACTTTCTGGGTGCGTCCAGCTAGCCAGTTTTCAATCCATCTGACCATCAAAGGGCCTACTCCCAACCCCATCAGTTTCTCCACCAGACCATTGTGGGGGACAGAGTCAAACGCCTTGCTGAAGTCCAAGAATAATACATCCACAGGCTTTCCCCTGTCCAGTTCTGATGTTACCCATTCGTAGAACTCCACAAGATTGGTTTGACATTTGTTTCGTTGCGTTTTATAGTAACACATTGGGATGCAGTGGTCAGTCTCTCCAGCCTCCAAATATGTTGCTGGACTTGGCGGCCCTTGGGACTGCAGGGTGACTACCCTGCAATTAATAAAGCTGATCAGCTGCTGGAAGAAGAGACTGACGACTGAGGCTGCATTCTGCAATAAAAAGAGGGGGGGCTGACAATTGCACCAAACTACAAATATTGACAGTGCTGTTTTAACTGTTATTATTATAATTAATTATTATTATTATTAATAGTAATAATCATGAAGTCAGCCGGAGGTCTCGCATGTCTTCGTGGATATAACCTAGAGCAAAAGAAGGAACTGAAATCCCGCATTATGTAATGGAAACAAGGCAGCTGCCCCATATGATTTTAAAATGTGGACACCACAATTTCCAATAATACCGCCCCTTCTTGAACAGTTGACTGCTGTACTTAAATGATTGAAGCCAGGGCAAACAGGTGTGTTTCTTTTGTTACCCGAGTAAGATTTGCATGCGGATATATTAAGGGGCACTTATCAGTACTGGCTGTGTGTCAAATTGTCATTGCTTAGTGGACAACAGGATAATCATTCTGGGCCCAAGAAGCTGAATGTTGCCGACAAGGATACAAAAGTACAGCACACGTTAGATGTGACTGCGGCAGCACTGGTTTTGAAAATGATCTGCAGACAGTTGAAGGAAATGTTAGGCCTAAGATAAAACTCATAACCCGTTGTTTTATATTAATTGTATGATGTTTATTTAAGGCATGTACAGGAAACACATTACATGTAATCCTGTTTTCAGGAAGTTCTGAGGTGGTAAAGGTGGGGATGGCCGAAGAAAAAGGTTGAGAGCAAGGTATGAGTGGAATATGATACCTTTCACACGTGCCAAAACCATAACTCATATTCATAGAATGTGTATTTTAAATACAACAAAGAACAACAAACTGTTACTAATATGCTTAGAGTCATATATCTCCTTTCAGAAGCTATCAGTGCTATAAGCTGGCACAGGGAGTTGTGCAAAATTCACACCTATTAATCGTCCCTGATTATCAGTGATGTCCCTGATTTCACTTCAAACATATTATCGGTCCAACCGTTTCATCACTAAAAAGTAGGGATTTGAAGCATAAAGTATTGCCAGACCTGAATGCTACAGTGCACTGTAGTTCTTCAGTACTTCCGTTCTCACAGTAAGGCACATGATATAGCAACAAGCTTCTTCAGCTGATATTTTCATTTGGTAATGTAACCCCCCTGCAAATGGGGGTTCCCAAAAGACTTCCAGGAGCTTGCTTGAATGCTCCAAGCCTGAATGGTGTTTGGCGTTTAAGCCATTTATCAGTGAGTGTTTTTAGAGCCTCTGGTACTGTCTCTTTAAGAGCTGTCTGCTTGCAGACATAATTAGTTTGTATGGGGGGACTGTGTACTTCTCTGCTTGAGTACCATTCGAACTGCTGCCAATTCACTCCATTTTTGCAGTCACTAGGAGTGCAAAGGGAACCTATCTGAAAGATGTAACTGTTTGCCAGAAATTATTTAGCATAATAATGAAATTACAGTTTGTCTAACCTGCTTTCTTTGCAGTCAGAACTGTGTCTGCCTAGTTCCCCATTCTGGTTTTGAACTGCTGAACTGGACCAATCAGTGTGGGGTAAGCTAGCTCTAAAATGGTGCCTTGGACGAATCAGAACTTGACTCATAATCTGAGCCAGCCACAAGAGGATTGTATGGGCAGTGACTCTGGGAGATGTAGTTTAGACTTCGGCGCCTTTTTGGACCAACAGCAGCAGTCTATTGTGAGTGACAGCCAATCCAGTCAAGAACTGGGAGGAACTCAAAGGAAGTGCTCGGTTTTGTCTGTTGGAGTTTCAGTTTAGCTCTGGCAGTGAAGGGGAAAGGAACCGTGTGCTCCTTCAGTGCACAGTTTTAGTCAAAAAACATGTGTAAGGTCCAGAGTTCCGGTCTGCAGCTTGTGTAACTGCTTGTTAGGACTGAATCCGTCCTGTGAAGAGAATCAAAGGATATCTGAAGAGTAGAAACCAGGCTCACCCTGTAGAAGACTGGAGAAATTGCTGATTTGCACTCGGTCTGTCAGGAACTGAATCTGCTGTGTGTTCTCCCAGGTATTGTGCAGTAATTGCGATCGGGATGGAGAAGCAGCCTGCCTGGTATAGCATTTTCTGTTTACCATATAAATGTGTGAGAAGGCTTGTGCAGCTCAAGTGAATCCTGCTGCCATTAAGTGACTTTTGCCTGTGACTGTTTACCATATAAATGTGTGAGGAGTCTCTTGGAGCTCAAGAGTAGCCCTGCTGACATTGAAGGACCCTATCTTGTTTGGAGGTCGTGAGTACTAATTCAGGGTCGCTCCTTGTTGAATTGCCACATTAAATCCAAATGGAATTACTGTACTGCTGACTGTTTAACTAATTTTCTTTTCTCTGTGTGAAAGGGCCCCTACCAGCTGCCACGGTTTGGACTAGCCACTAGGGCTTGGGTACCCAGGGACAGTAACTGGTAGGATAGGCCTGCACAGAGCCATAGGTAGATGAGTAGAGTGATAAGCTAATTAACCTGATTTCCCTGTCCTTGTTATATCCCCTGAATAAATCAGAGCTGCTTGTTTCAGCAAAGTTATACTGCCTGAGGTATTTGTCTATGTTAAAGTACTGTACTGTGATTGTTGCACTGTGTCTTGTTTCACAGGAGGTCCCAGTGCCGGAACCAGTCCTGGGGTAAGTGTATACTGTGAAGGTAATTCTGCTATATTGTGTGGGCCACTAGTGGGAAGAAAGGGGTTGCAGTGTCCCAGAGGGCTGTGACCAAGTTAGTTTAACTATTGCAACCCTGACCTCTGGGTGGAGGCACCGCCATTGGATCCAGGCCCCTCAACCTGTTAGTGGCAAATCAGGCAGGGGTAGTAGCCCCTGGGATAGCGCCATCTAGGGGTTACATCTTGGAGGCTCACCGCTGGGATTGTGTGTCCTCTAGTGGCCATATTTACGAACCACTGTTAAGAAAAAAAAAATGGGTACCCCGACAGAAGTGGCTGTGCACCGGCTGGTGGAGTGGTGTACTGGGGAGGAGATTGACCCCAAAAATGCTATGCTTATCCTGGACATTCCCCTGGGTGTCAATACGGACACTGTACAGGGAGTACTTTCCAAGGTGGAAGGTTTACAAAACCCTGTGGTGGTGGGTCGGCATGCTAATCTGCTTACCCACACTTTCCTGGCCCTAGTAGAGTTTAAGGATCCCACAGATAGCTCCAAAGTGCCACAGACCATTACCCCAGAGGGAGCCCTCACTGCCTGGAGAGTGATAACTAAGGACAGTAAAGACCCGGGGGGGAATGAGCCCCACCACTGTCTGAAACTTTTGAGGAGAATTTGCTAAATGGTTGCTGGGGAAGGGAAAACTGTGGAGGACTTGAAGAAACTATTCTTGCCACCTGGGGGTGTTCCTCCCCAACACCCTCTCCGCTCCAGTACCCGTAATGGTGGCTGAACCAATGCAGACTCCTATTTCTGCACCTGCCATTAGTCACGACTCTTACCAAGGTTGAGGATCTTCTCTGGCACTCCTCCCACCCCAAGGGGAGGATGACTGGGAGACCTGGATAGACTATGTTGCCCCCAAGTGCTTGAATGGCAATGCTCGGAAGCTAAAAAGCGAAAGAGGTTAGTGAGCGCTCTGAGATCCTGCCCTGGCTATCATCCGTGCTAAATGGGCCAGTAACCCTGAGGTGACTGCACAGGCCTATCTTGAGGCCCTGGAGAATGTATGGGAGCCCAGATTCTGATGAGGACCTATGGTGGAGAGTAAGAGATGCACAACAGTACCAAGGGAGTTGTTGTCTGTGTATGTATCTCGGCTGGAAAATTGTTGCAAGAATGCCTCAGAAAGGGTAGTTTGCCAGCGATTGAACTGGACCGAACCAGGCTGGACAGGATCCTTAAGTCTGCCCCCTTCTCAGAACTGCTGTTGCTTCAGTTACGCCTGGCAAATCGACTGGAATCCCCACCCTCCTATGATGAGTTAATGAGAGAAATTCGAGGAGTTGAGAAAAGGCGACCTTGGAGGGACCTGCACCAATAGCTGCGGCAACGACCCGAGTGACTGAGGGTGACCCATCAAGTGAAGTTCAGGGGCAGAGGTTGGCAGTCAATGAGTGCTCTGACAAGGAAAAAGATATGCCACAATGGGGCGAACTGTTGAGAGAAATCCGGGAATTCAAAAACAGTCCCTTTATGAAGGCCACGCCTGTAAGTACGGGCCCTGACCAATATCCGACTGCATCTGCTATGGGGGTGAGGGTACCCACCCATGTATCTCCTGCTGATAACAGCTCCGAACTCGATTCCTTGACCATGGAAGTGGAGAAACTGACGAGATGTCTCCAAATGCTTATCACGCCGCAGAGAGAGATGGCACCAAGGTTTCCAGTTAGTAATACCCCCGCCCTGGCTCCCAGTGTGGCGCATCGGCCAGCTCAAACTCCAGAAAGTATGTTTTGCTATAATTGTGGGAAGGATGGGCACATGAAAAGGGAATGCCGGTCCCCAAAAGACACTGACAAAGTTGCATATAGGCTACAAGGAGAGCTTCGGAGAACAAATCAGTGGTTAAGAGGTGCACGAAATGATCCCATTGAGGGCACCAAAAATGCTAACTCACGTCCTTTTGTGGCAAGGTCAGTTGCCCAGGTCCCCACTACCGCCTCTCCAGACTGGTCCAGAATAGTGGGTCCCTCCATGGAGGCTGCTGTAAAGGTGAATGGAGTGTCTACAAGAGCTGTATTAGACAGTGGCTCCCAAGTGACAATTATGTTCCAAGATTGGTATCAGAAGCATTTGTCAGACGTACCCTTACAACCATTAGAAGGACTGCATGTATGGGGGTTAAGTGAGAAGGCCTACCCCTATTCCGGGTACATCCGAATTTGGCTGTTTTTCCCCACCTCCGTGGCTGGAGTGGCCGAACAAGTAGAGACCCTAGCCTTAGTGTGTCCCCCCACTGGACTGTATGATGGTGTCCTTTTGTTGATTGGAACAAATGCTCATATGTTCGGAAGGCTGGCACAGTTATGTTATGAAAAACAGGGGTCAAAGACTAGTAGAGCTTTAAGAGTTCCGGCTTTAATTAAGAAGGCCTATGAGGCACAGAGAGATGCTGAAAAAATAGAACCAGAGGAACCGGTCGGAATTGTATGGAAGAAGGATCCTGAGTCTCTGATCCTGGTGCCAAATGCCCAGTGTACCTTACAGGGAGAGGTCCGTATCAGAAAGGATGTTAAGAATAAAATATTAATGTTGGATGCACCAGGCGATGGAAAATTGCCAGAGGGACTGGTGGTCAAGCCTAGTATTTTGCCCGCTAGAGCCCATGCTTATGCCAGAAGGGTAATAATCCAAGTTCATAATGTGTCTGAAAGAGACATTCGAGGAAATAGAGGTTGCATCCTGGCTAATGTGCATTGTGCAGACACTGCAGTGCTACCCAGCAGCAAGAGTTCAAGGAAGAATGACAGAGTAATGCCTGACTTGTTTGATTTCGCGACTCTATTGCCAGCTGAATGGAAAGTGAGGATCAGTGAGAAGCTTGCCCAGAGAGACCAGGTGTTTTCTTTAAAGGAATGGGACGTAGGATGCATGCAAGGAGCTGAGCACAATATCCGCTGCATGTGACAAAGACCATTTCGTGAGCGGTCTCGACGCCTGGCACCTGCTGACATAGATGATGTGAGACGGCATCTGCAAGAGATGTTAGCTGCTGGTGTAATACAAGAATCCAGAAGCCCTTATGCTTCCCCCATTGTGGTAGTGAGGAAAAAGAATGGGACAGTAAGGATGTGTGTGGATTATCGCACCTTAAACCGGCGGACTATCCCTGATCAGTACACAATGCCCCGCATTCAGGATGCTTTGGACTGCCTAAGCGGGACAAGTGGTTCTCTGTGTTGGATCTCCGCAGTGGTGGTACTGCAGATCCCGATGGCCCCAGAGGACCATGAGAAGACAGCCTTTATCTGTCCGCTTGGCTTCTATGATTCATGAGGATGCCTCAAGGGATTTCAGGTGCCCCAGCCACTTTTCAATGATTGATGGGCGTGCAGTGGGGACATGAACTTACTAGAGTGCCTGGTATACCTAGATGATGTTATTGTGTTTGGCAGCTCACTGGAGGAACATGAGAGCAGATTATTTAAGGTATTGGACCGACTGGAGGACTTTGGCCTTAAACTGTCCATTGATAAGTGTCAATTCTTTCAAACATCAGTAAAGTATGTGGGACACATAGTATCCACCGAGGAATAGAGACCGACCCAAGTAAAGTTGAGGCCTTGACCACCTGGCCACAGCCCAAAATCTAAAAGAACTGCAAAGATTCCTGGGATTCTGTGGTTATTATCGGCGCTTCATCAAGGACTATTCAAGAGTGATCGCCTTTACTTAACCTTACTCAAGGGTATCCCCAACCCACAAAAATACCAAAAGTCAGCGTCCTCAAGACTGAAAGAGTGTATTTTCATCCGAGTGAAGTATTTGGGGTCCGCTGGACTCCTGATTGTGAGACTGCTTTTCATGAGATCATATATCAACTTACCCATGCTCCAGTGCTGGCGTATGCGATCCAAGAAAACCTTACGTCCTGCACACTGATGCTAGCTTGCAAGGGTTGGGGGCTGTGTTGTACCAAGAGCACGAGAATGGCCTGAGACCAGTGGCCTTTGCCAGTAGAAGCCTGACCCCATCCGAAAGAACTATCCTGTACATAAGTTAGAGTTCCTAGCTTTGAAGTAGGCTATTGTTGACCAATTCCATGAGTACTTGTATGGGGCTAAAATACTAGTAAAAGCTGACAATAATCCTTTGACCTATGTGCAGACCTCAGCTAAGTTGGATGCCACTGGCCACAGGTGGCTTTCTGCATTATCTACATATGACTATGTTCTCGAATACCGAGCAGGTCTGAACCACATAGATGCTGATGCTCTCTCCCAGAGGCCTGTTCCCCAGAATGATTGGGTCCGATTAGCAGAACCTGACATTCGGGCACTCTGCCGAAGTTTGACAGGGAGGAACAAATGTCCACGGGCGCAGTGGACTGCATGGTGGATTGCTTGGGACCCTCTGAGAATTGCATACCTGCTGCTTACCGCCACTGCAATAGACATTGGATGCACTGCCTCAGCTGGACAATGACAGTATTCGGGCTCAATCCGGCGATCCTATGATCAAATCAGCTTTAGAAGCCTCTATGCAGAAAAGATGTGTCCAAATTACGCCCACTGATTTGAGAACTGCACTGTTATACAAAGAAGGTCCTAAGTTGAAACTGATCAATAAACTGTTATACAGAGATACAGTAGACAGAGGGGACAAGTAGACAAACAACAACTGGTGCTGCCCACTGCTCTTCGAGACTCAGTATTGAGGTCCTTGCACAACCACATGGGGCACCTTGGTATAGACAGAACACTTGACTTGGTGAGATCCAGATTCTATTGGCTAAGATGGGGCTGATGTGGAGCAACACATCTGAACTTGTAGTCAGCTGTTACAGAGGAAAGCTTTGCCCCAGAGGGCTGCCCCCTTGTTAACATCACCACCAGTGCACCCATGGAGCTGGTCTGTATTGATTTTCTGAGTTTGGAGTCAGATCAAAGAAATATCAGTAGTGCTGGTGGCCACTGACCATTTCACGAGATATGCCCAAGCTTTCCCACCAAAGACCAGAAAGCATCCACTGTGGCCAAAGTACTTGTAGAAAACTTTTTTGTTCACTATGGGGCACCACAAAGAATCCATTCTGATCAAGGGAGAGACTTTGAGAGTCGTCTGATCAAAGAGATGCTTTCTCTGTGGGGAGTGAGAAAGTCCAGAACCACTCCTTACCACCCCCAGGGGGACCCACAGCCTGAACGTTTCAACCACACTTTGCTAGATATGCTAGGCACCCTGCACCCAAAGGACAAGACTAGATGGAGCCAACAAATTAGCACCCTGGTACATGCTATAACTGCACCAAAAGTGATGCCACTGGGTTCTCCCCACCGCCTGATGTTTGGAAGAGAAGCTCGACTACTGGTAGATGTGTGTTTTGGGGTCTCTCCTGATGGGGTTCAAGCTGACAACTATTTACAGTATGTGCAAAGTTAAAGGCCCAGCTAACTCATGCGTACCAACTGGCTCAAACCATGGCTGCCAAAAGAAATCTGGCCAACAAAGAAAGGTATGATAAAAGGTGAAAGCACAGGAACTCCAGGAGGGAGATCGGGTATTGTTAAGAAATCTGGGACTGCATGGCAAGCACAAGATTGCTGACAGATGGCACCATCTCCCTCACATTGTAGTGGGCAAACTAGATGATCTGCCAGTGTACAAAGTAAGGCCTGAGAAGAATTCAAAAGATGTAAAACAATGCATAGAAATCATTTACTGCCCATTGGACAAATCTTAATTGAGTCTGAGCCCTAGAAGATGCCCCTCTGGACCAGTGACTAGAGCTGCTGCTAAGAAAGATCAAGAAAGTCTGCACCTACAGAAGCAAAGTTAAAGTATTCCCTCCACAAGTCCCAGTTGAGCATGACTGTCAGTCCATATCGGAAGAAAGTGAGGTGACTTTGAATACTATCCTTCTTACGAACTGAGTCAATTGTTTCGGGGTAATCCCCTAGTCAATACTGGAGATGAAGCTGGGCCTTCTGGACTGTCCAAGCCCCCAGCTTCGTCCCTGGAGCCAGTGCTCCCAGAAAGTGAAGTGCAAAGCATCAGATCAGATGAAATGGAATCATTGTGCATGGTTGAACTGTTTGAGCTTTCAGGGGAGGAAAATGATGGATTGGGTCAGACTGGTGATACACCACAACAACAAGAGTATTTTGAGTGCCCTGACAGTCCACTGCCAGTGTCCGAAAGCTCTCCATGCGAGCCAAATGTTGTGGACTCAGAAACTGTAACTCCTGGAGCTGAAAGTGCCCCAAGTTCTAGCCTCTCTACCCCATGGAGACTCCTGACAAGTGAGGACAATGCTGAAAATGAGGCTCAGAGTGCAGAGACTGTAACAGTTCCCCTAGAAAGACTGGTCGAGCTGTAAAGCCTGTGGTGCACCTCAGTTATGATTCCCTGGGCGGCCAGTGGATCTGCCTCTCAATGTTGTCCATAAAGAGTGTATGTCCCAGGCTCATTGCCCAAACTGAGCGTCAGTGCTAACTCCAAGTTACTTGTGTTGCCACACTAAGTATGGTGCCCTTGCCCCATCCAGCCCCAAGGTAACTGATAGGGAAGGGCCCCTCTTCAGGTTTCATGTACAAGAGGTAATAACTTGAGTTATGGTACAATGTGTATGTAATACTGTGTAAGAATGACGTACTGCAATGTTTCAGAAATGTGTTCTTGGTAAAATGATATACTGACTGGCGATTACATGTGTGAGCCTAATGCAAATGTATATGGTTGCAGTTAAAACTTATGAGTACTTGCTTGACGCGGACGTCAAGCTTTCCCAGGCCAGGAAGGGTGTAACCCCCCTGCAAATGGGGGTTCCCAAAAGACTTCCAGGAGCTTGCTTGAATGCTCCAAGCCTGAATGGTGTTTAAGCCATTTATCAGTGAGTGTTTTTAGAGCCTCTGGTACTGTCTCTTTAAGAGCTGTCTGCTTGCAGACATAATTAGTTTGTATGGGGGACTGTGTGCTTCTCTGCTTGAGTACCACTCGAACTGCTGCCAATTCACTCCATTTTTGCAGTCACTAGGAGTGCAAAGGGAACCTATCTGAAAGATGTAACTGTTTGCCAGAAATTATTTAGAGTAATAATGAAATTACAGTTTGTCTAACCTGCTTTCTTTGCAGTCAGAACTGTGTCTGCCTAGTTCCCCATTCTGGTTTTGAACTGCTGAACTGGACCAATCAGTGTGGGGTAAGCTAGCTCTAAAATGGTGCCTTGGACGAATCAGAACTTGGACTCATAATCTGAGCCAGCCACAAGAGGATTGTATGGGCAGCGACTCTGGGAGATGTAGTTTAGACTTCGGCGCCTTTTTGGACCAACAGCAGCAGTCTATTGTGAGTGACAGCCAATCCAGTCAAGAACTGGGAGGAACTCAAAGGAAGTGCCCGTTTTGTCTGTTGGAGTTTCAGTTGAGCTCTGGCAGTGAAGGGAAAGGAACCGGTGCTCCTTCAGTGCACAGTTTTAGTCAAAAACATGTGTAAGGTCCAGAGTTCCGGTCTGCAGCTTGTGTAACTGCTTGTTAGGACTGAATCCATCCTGTGAAGAGAATCAAAGGATATCTGAAGAGAAACCAGGCTCACCCTGTAGAAGACTGGAGAAATTGCTGATTTGCACTCGGTCTGTCAGGAACTGAATCTGCTGTGTTCTCCGGTATTGTGCAGTAATTGCGATCGGGATGGAGAAGCAGCCTGCCTGGTATAGTATTTTCTGTTTACCATATAAATGTGTGAGAAGGCTTGTGCAGCTCAAGTGAATCCTGCTGCCATTAAGTGACTTTTGCCTGTGACTGTTTACCATATAAATGTGTGAGAGTCTCTTGGAGCTCAAGAGTAGCCCTGCTGACATTGAAGGACCCTATCTTGTTTGGAGGTCGTGAGTACTAATTCAGGGTCGCTCCCTGTTGAATTGCCACATTAAATCCAAATGGAATTACTGTACTGCTGACTGTTTAACTAATTTTTCTTTTCTCTGTGTGAAAGGGCCCCTACCAGCTGCCACGGTTTGGACTAGCCACTAGGGCTTGGGTACCCAGGGACAGTAACTGGTAGGGATAGACCTGTGCACAGAGCCATAGGTAGATGAGTAGAGTGATAAGCTAATTAACCTGATTTCCCCCTGTCCTTGTTATATCCTCCTGAATAAATCAGAGCTGCTTGTTTCAGCAAAGTTATACTGCCTGAGGTATTTGTCTATGTTAAAGTACTGTACTGTGATTGTTGCACTGTGTCTTGTTTCACAGGAGGTCCCAGTGCCGGAACCAGTCCTGGGGGTAAGTGTATACTGTGAAGGTAATTCTGATATATTGTGGGCCACTAGTGGGAAGAAGAGGGGTTGCAGTGTCCCAGAGGGCTGTGACCAAGTTAGTTTAACTATTGCAAACCCTGACCTCTGGGTGGAGGCACCGCCATTGGATCCAGGCCCTCAACCTGTTAGTGGCAAATCAGGCAGGGGTAGTAGCCCCTGGGATAGCATCTAGGGTTACAGTAAGATGTGCCCCTCGCCCCCCCCCCACACACACACACTACTACCATTGCGTAGCTGTGTCCCTGGTTTGCAAGACATGAAGTTAAGAGGCATAGTGCAAATTATATTACAAAAAAAAACAAGTTTCTTAAAGACGAAAAACCTCAAAACAAAAGACAATCGGTAGAAGTCTGAACCACGCCTGGAAATGGATTAAAAACAAGTACGGTTATAACTGCCGCTTAAAATCAGTCTGCCCATTTTCTTCACAAACTTCATTATGCAGCCGTGGTGGATCTGACAAGATTTTGTTTTGCCTGCAATGGGTGTGGGGAGGGGGTGGAGGGTACAGCGCACAGTGGGAGACTGCAGGAGGGTTTGTTTACAACTGTAGTAAACTCTGTGTGGGGCGGAGTTGGGGCGGGTTAAACATACTCTGTGGGGGAGGTCACCTCCGGAGACATGAAGCGCCAAGAAAAATAGGGCTCTTTAACTACTATGCCTTATACAGTCAGCGTAGTACTTGGGCTCTCCACGGAAGAAATAATGTTGTGCAGGCGGAAAACACGACGTAGGTCCTTTTCTGATGCAAAACGTCTGCAGGCTCCACCCACTGCAGACGTAAAAAAGTCCTTTTCCCTTCCCTTTATGCCCTGTGCTGACCTTAATTCCCCAGAGGCCATAGCTTTTTTCACCCTTCAGACCAACTGCTGTAAACCTCCTTATCCTCTCCCTTCCTTGTTCTCCTGTACTTCCGGTATGCAGCCCTCTATGCCCTCACCCCTTGCAGCACTTCCTTGTTCAGCCAGCATGGTTTCATGGCTCTGCTCTTCTTACTCCTGGCCCTGGTGCAGGCTACTGTGGCCTCTGTTAGCCCAGTCTTTATGACTCCCCACTTTTGTTCTGCATCCATCCCAGGCCTTATATACTGGAGTTTCCCTCGCAGTATTGCTCACATCCTCCCAAAGTCCACCCTACTAAAGTCCGCCACCTTAGTGCCCGTGCCTCCTGTCTCCCTGCCCAGCATGAGAATGAGCCACACTGTTTGGTGATCGCTACCCACTAGTGGGTCCTCCGCCCTTGCCTCCCTCACTGCCTCCCCATTTGCCAGTACTAGGTCCAGAGTGCTTCCAAGCCTTGTAGACCCACTAACCAATTGCGTCAGAAGACCGTCCTGGAATGTATCAAGGAGCACCTGCTCCCTGGTACTGCTAGTGGCCGGGTGCTCCAGTCAACCCCTGGTAGGTTAAAATCCCCCACTGTCACCACACTCCCCCTTCTACACACCCTCCTTATTTGCTCTGGCAACTCCCCATCCAGTTCCCCGGATTGGGCTAGTGGTCTGTACACCACTCCCAGCTTCAGCTTTCTGCCCTAGGAGTCCAGGAGCAACACCCAAAGCGCCTCTGTCCTCTTCTCTTCTCCCTCGTCCCTTATACATTTGATCCCTTCCCTCACATAGAGTGCAACCCTCCCCTTCCAACTCCTCTGTGCCTGCTGTATATCCTGTACCTGGGGTTTGCCAAGTCCCAATCATAGTACTCTGTGGCCGAAGTCTCTGTCAGTGCAGCAGTGTCCACCTGCCCCTTTGAAAGGAGCGCTTGAAGCTCTGCAGTTTTGTTCCCCATGCTTCTTACGTTGAGAGAGACCACCTCTCCTCACTCTTCTCCTTGCCTTGTGTCCCTCCTCCCAGTAGTCCGCACCCTTCCTCCTCATTATTCTCACCGGGTAGTGGTGCCTTCCGTATTACACTCAGACCACTATGCCCACCCCCTCCCAGGGTTACTACGCCTCCACCTTTACCTATATCTAGGGGGGTGAGCTCATTAGGCACCCCTATCCAGACCTTTTTACCAACCTCAGTCTTTTGGCCACCCCCCAACCCCACTAGTTTAAATCCACCTTAGTAGAGATATACCCCTCTAATCCTGCCTTTAATACTCCCCTCCCTGCTCAAGTGTAGCCTGTCTCCCATGTACAAGTCACTATTCTCCCAGACCCTACCCCAGTTAGTCACTAACCCATAATTTTTGGTGTGGCACCAATCCCTCAGCCACTCGTTGAACTCCTCAATCCTACCCTTTCTCCCCATGCTTGCACATGGTACCGGGAGTACCCCTGAGAATGATACCAACTCCCCCCCACATTGCCTGCCCAACTCCTAGAACCTCCCCCTCACTACTTCCGTAGTTTCCCCAGCCAAGTCATTTGTACCCACATGCAACACTAAATGAGTTTTTTTCCTCCCCCTCACTGCACATTTCAGCAGTGCCTGTCCTGCCCCTCCTGCAGTCAACCTGAGGATAGTTTTAACCCAAATACAGCTGTGCCTTCCCCCCCTTCTTCCCCATCTCACCCCTTTCAGTATAGAATCCCCCAGGACAAGTACCCCTGTTCCTTACCCCTTTCCCTTCTAATGCCCCTCTACCACCCCAGTATTCATTCTTCCTGCCCCTCACCACCGCCAGCTGCACCCTCTGTGACTTCTGTATCTGCACCTCCCACTTCTGCCTCACTCCTTTTCTCTGCCTTATTCCTCTCATCCCCCTTGAACACCTTCCCAGCCTGACTATTTCCTATGGGGCTTCCCATGTTGACCTCCCCTCCTCCCCTGCTGATTTCCAACCCCTCTCCTGTCCCTGTTTTGTCGATTTAGAGCCCCCATTCCTTTCGACCCCGATAGTAATGCCCCTCCCATCCTTCCCCATAGCCTTCTCTCCTCCAGTCACCCCCTCCTTCCTTACTAGCCCCCCTTCTACCCTTTTGTCCTCACTATCTCTTCCCCATCTGTTGCCATCCCTATCATGCCCCACTTGTCCTCCCCTCCTTCAGTATGTTCCTGCCCCCCCATAGCAGAGGCTCGAATCTATTCCTAGTCAATACCCTCCTACATCTCTTCCCCCTATCAGTTCCCCCACGTACTTGTTCCCCTCCATGCCTGGTCCCACCCCTGGTCCATCCCTACCCGCAGCCATCTGCTCTCTCCCTGGTACTTCTTGTGGTCTCTCCCCCATCAGCAGCCCCCTCACCTCGGCACCCCTCCTTCTCCTCTCTTTTCTGCTACTGCCTCTGATACTGGGGTCAGTTTCAGTCCCTAGTTGTTATTCCCCGTCTCTCCTTGCCATCCCTTATCTCCCCCCCCCAGCCAGGATGCCTACCATACTCATCTGCCCTGCCACTTAGACTCCTCCCTAACCTCTACAGTTCCTCCCTCAAACTAGACAGTTGTCTACAGACCATACAACCGCTATCATCCAAGCCCAGTCTAGGATCATGGTGGACCCACACCCTGTACACCCCACCACCCTTTCAAAGATGCCTGCCCTATTGACATGCAGCACCTGCCCCATTTTGGCCCCCATCTTATGTTACGGGCTCTTACTCCCAGTTTCTGTACCCTACTACAACTGTTAGGGCCCTATTTACTCAAATTCCTGTTCCCCCAACACTAGTCTCCCTACTGCCCCTTGCCGACCAGATTAATTCAGTCTCAAATCTCATCCGTTAGATACTGTACTACTGTAGCAATTCTAAAGTCTCCTTGTCTGTTTTTCACCCCTTAGCTACCATACTTTTTTTCTCAGCCCTCATAGTTTCACTTAGTCCAGTTAGAAATCGTATTGCATTCCAAGTATTACTCAGCTCAGTTAGCGAGATAAACAGAACAAATAAATATGTATTATTACAGCAATCCTAACAGTATAGCTCAGTACTTAGCTCACTTGGTGAAAGAAACAGAACAACTCAATCTGTATTATTAGAGCAATCGTAAAAGTGTCCAGTCATTGTTTTGTCTTCACCCCAGAGACCCTGCTGTAACATAGGACCACACAGGACCCTGGGCGTTTGGGTGGGCAACTCTAAAATCCCGAAAGAGCTCCATTGAGGTCGCTCACTCCCCCTCTCTCACTCGCTCATTCTGTTTCTCCTGGCGCTGCAGGCTGCCCTTTTGTACTGGGCTCCTGCCTGCGTTGGTGCCTTTTTCTGCCCACAAAGAAATCCTCCGTAGTCCCAACAGAGCTCCATTGAGCTCGCTCACTCCCCCTTCCCCTCTCTCACTCACTCGTTCTGTTTCTCCTGGCTCTGCAGGCTGCCCTTTTGTACTGGGCTCCTGCATGCGTTGGTGCCTTTTTCTGCCCACAAAGAAATCTGCAGCAGTCCCAACAGAGCTCTGTTGAGCTCGCTCATTCCCCCACTCTTACTCACTTGTTCTTAATCTGTTCCAAACACTGATTTCCCACTGCGACCGCACTATTCTGCACTGGAAGTGCGAAAACACATTTTGGCCAGGATGTGAAAAAATGACAGCTGTACTGTTCATAAGGAACTGTGAAAAAATGGCAGTGTTGAAAATCTAGCATGAAAATATTGCAAATTTGCGAAGTTACAAGGGTACGTGGAAACTGCGCAACGCACGCTAATAACACAGTCATTTTATGGACTTTCATCACCAGATTTTCAACTCAGGCATTTTAGGACCTCTGCTCATGAACAATGTCGTAATTTTCTTAATCTGTGCCGAAAACTGATTTTCCGCAGCGACCGCGCTATTCTGCGCCAGAAGTGGAAAAACACATTTAGTCGAGGATGGGTAAAATGGCTGCTGTACTGTTCATAAGGAGGTGTGGAAAATTGGCAATTTTGAAAATCTGGTATGAAAATATTACAAATTCAAGAAGTTACAAGCGTGTGTGGAAACTGCACAATGCACGCTCATAAAACAGTAATTTTTTTGATGTTTTTCACCAAATTTGCAACATAGGCTTTTGAGAGCCCACCTCATGAACAGTGGCATTGTTGTTTTGTTGATCGGTCCCAAAAGATGATTCAACACAGTGACCGCGAAATCACCTTTCAGGACCGAATAACGCCATGACAGTGACTGAATTCATGAGGAGGGGTCCCAGTAACCCAATGTTGAAAATTTGGTGCCAAAATTCCCCAAAATGCCCAAGATATGCACCAAAGTTGAAAAAACCCTATTTATGCCACTATACAGCTTACCGGCTTTTCTTCGGTTCACGGTTGGCTTTGAAGAGTGCAGACGTGTTCCTGGTCCGTTGAAGATCGTCGCGACAGGCTACGGACGTAAGTATGGGGTGAGGGGGAAGTGAGGAGATGGGGTACATAGAAGGTGGGCGCGGGTTTGGGGAGGGGCACTGGACACATCAAGGGACCATTTTCTCGTTTCACAGGTAAAAAACAAAACAAAAGACAATGCAGGCTGGTTTTCTTCTTTCACAGGTGTGTTTGGTACACTAGGGTGGGCTCCCAGTGTGTCACCTGCATTTGTGGGGAGGGGGACCAAAGCCGATGGGGATTGGGCCCACCGTTGGCACAGAAACGGGTGGGGGGCACATGATTCCGAGGGGGATTGGGCACCCTCTCAGCACACAACAGAAATTGGGGTGGGGTGGGGACATTATGCTGAGAGGGAATGGGCTCCCCATTGCCAAATTGATCTGGGAAGGGGGGACAGAAGCCGACGGGGTTGTGCCCCTGTCCGGAAAGAAAGACAGTTTGGGAGGATGATGCCAAGGGGCTTTGGGCACCCCTGGCACACAGCAGAAATTGGGGATGGGGACATTATGCCGATGGGGAGTGGTATCCCCGTCAGCAAATGAAGTGGGTCGGGGCATGCCGACAAGGGATCGGACACCCCCCTTGGCTTTCATGGGGCTCTGAGGTGGCCGCATAGAGCTGCCATGTTCCTGGTAATGTTATACCAGACAAGGTACTGCCCTGAAATGACAGGTTGCTCCCTCATTGCAGCGGAATTGCTGATGCTGCCATGATGAGGTGGCCCCTCATTGCAGTGGCCAAATCGTTTAAAGTTGGTGGCACTTCTGCAAAACCAGTGTCATCAGGACACTGGGCCTGCAATGAGTGCACACCGCAAAGCCCACAAATTTAGTGCTGGCATTGGCCACCACACTGCTGCACCTCCACAACCTGCTTCTCTCCTAAGTTGCCGCATAATGTTTCTTGTGCATGAGCACAAGCAAACATAAAAAAGGGTATATTCCTGTTAGACTGGCAACTGGTTAGGGAAATAAACAGTAATAAAAAATTTTAAAAAGCCTGCAAAATGCACATTCAGAGGAATAGTGAGGGCTGAAATCTTTGTTTAAAGAGTGGCTGATATCTTTTGGAAATCTCTGCAAAACATTAAAATATCTAGACACAATTCAGCTTTTATTTCATATATCTTCTGTACATTTCTCCTCTCCATTATTTATTACTGAAGAAATTCCCACAAAAACTAAGTCTTTATCTCTTAGAGTTCATCTGTTTCTATAGATGAATCCTTACTTGAAATTATAATGCTCAGTTGTATCATCACAGTCTGTTGCCATGGGAATAACTGTGATGTCACAAACAGAGTATTATGACATCAGGTTGGGAAAGAGCAATAGAAACTGATGAACCCTAAAGGAACAGCTGTCTTATTTTCATATAGTACATATCACTCAGTAATAAATAACTTGGATAAGAGATTGAGAGCCTATGAGACATATACGCTGCTTTGTGTCCAAATATTATGTTTTTCAAAGTTCTTATTGAGGAGTCAGTGGCTCTTTAACAGGGAGGGGCCAGTATTGGCAAAGATGTGCCACTAATGTTTATTTTGGCAAACTGCTCCTTCAGCAATTCACACATTACACAATAAGTAGCAGTAAAATATATAGACTAATGTGTGGGCAACCATACACAATAAGGCGATGTGTCCATCGAGAGTTTGTGATGACATCATAGGGACCTTGAGAGCAAAGTTCATGAGGTTCTTGATGTCATCATAATCCCCAAGATGGAAAAATGGCCGAGTGGATATGATTGACCATATATTATTTTATGCAGTATATGATCTCCCATATACTGTCCTTACTTATTCACCCTACTACCCTACAAGTAAATGTGCTGCCCAAACACATGCAGTCCCCAATGTTTCAGTTTTGCACAGCTGTTTGCCTGTGTCATGCATGCATACATGCCTCTGTGACATAGCTACTATGGTACAGAAAGAAGTCATTGTACCATAGTAGCTATTTATTTATTTATTTATTTATTTGGTTTTTGTTTACTGGGTAAGCTATGTCACTACTGTGGTACAATGGGGTTTTTGAGTGTATGGATTTCCATACACAATAATCTGAGAACATATACTATGAGATTACTTAGGAAACAGCCAACTCAGCTGTAGTTTATTTTCAATGGCTTCTTTCTACACAAAATAAGAATTCCCAAACCAAGTTTATTACTGTCATCAGCAGATATGGGGCCCGATATTCAGAGACGTGCAAAGGTTTGTGCTGGTCTTTGCAGTTGCCCAGGGAGTCCAAGGTTGCTATATGCAGTCGTATAGTGCACCAGTGCTATCCGACTGACTATAGGGCCATGTTGGCACAGCACTAAGTGAAGTAGCACTGAAGTAGGACAAGGCTCCTGATATAGGCCTGAACAGTTGACAGTGCCAGAGCGCTAGCTCCAGTTTTTGAAGGGACCTATGCAAATGAATCCATTGGGCATGCAAGGTGCTAAGGGGCCATTTGTATGCCCATTATGGGTCCATTTGCATAGACAGTGGAGGCAGGTTAGTGTGGTGCCACCCTCCCTTTCCCTGGTCTAAGACATGTGGACATATCCCTGGTGCTATTGATCCCCCCACTCCGATCGCCAGCCCATAATTTAGAAAAAACAATCTCTGGTGCTAGTGGTCCCCCTTACCTCTGATTGCCAGCCCATAATGTAAAAGGTGTTCATACCATTAGGTTTTCTGCTCCTGTGGGTAAGGGCACCCCTTTACCCCTTTCACTCTTCATTTTTCTCTTCCCTAATCGTCTCCCCATCCCACCATCCTATCTACCCCCCTTTCCTGTCCCATTCCCTCTTCTATTGTGCGGTGTGCATACTGGATGGTGTAGGTCAATCATTCTACCTCCTTAGGGATTTTCAGCCCGGAGGAGCGAAGGTTCACCTACAGTCTGGCTGAGATCTCACTACCTTAAATGCTACCCCAGCAAAATTTTACTCATATTGTTAAGTTTTGTGTTTGCTATGTGACTATAAATGTTGATGTGCATATGTGAATGTGTGTGTGTGTAGATATGGGATATGATACATGGGTGGGAGTGAGACAGCACAAATATCTTCATGAGGTGTCACTGAACTCTTGATACAGGAGTTCAGTGACAGTGAGTGAAGATATTTGTGCTATCTCACTCCCACTCATGTCATATTTGATTTGTACAACAACAGTGGGCTTTCTTTTTTCCGTTTTAAAGTTCTTTGCATTTGTTTGTTGCAAAAAGTGAAAAAAATGATGTTCTGCTTTCTGCTAATTATAAAACAACTAAAAGGTATCTGTAAATGAAACACCACTCATTTTGTAGATCTTTTTGTGCTGAACAAATTTCGTGCTTACAGTGCCATGCTATCCTTTTTCATTTTAAAGTTATTCACATTTGTTTGTTGAGAAAGTGAAAAAAAAATTAATTCTCTGCTGTTTTGTTGCCAATTATAAAAAAAATTAAAGGTACCTGTAAATGAAACACCATTCATTTTGTAGATATGTTTGTGTTGAACAAATTTCGTGCACACAGTACCATGCTGTCATTTTTCATTTTAACGTTATCTGCATTTGTTTGTCGAAAAAGTGAAACAATATTGAATTTTCTGCAGATTTTTTGACAATTATAAAAAAAAATAAGATGTAGCAATAAATGAAGCACCACTCATTTTGTAGATATTTTTGTGCTGAACAACTTTTGTGCTCACAGTACGATGCTATCATTTTTCATATTAAAGTTGTTTGCCTTTTAATATGGTTGGTACTGCTACTGAGGCCAAACATTCTAAATGAGTTCCAAACCTTTGTGACATATCAGCATGAATATATCTTTGATATCTCACTAGTGTCCCATGAGATATCAGTGATATCTTCACTGATACAGACCAACACCTGTTGTATAAGTATATATGTATATAGTTAAATTATACCTGGATGCATATGCTACATGCCTGTTCCACTATATCTGGCATAGCTCCAATATATTCGGTTGTATGTCAATTGCTTAATAATTTTGGAACTTGTAGACATGCCCTTCCATGTCTCAACCTGTATATTGTACGATTTTGTCTTTGTTGCACTATGTATTTTTCTTTTGGATTTTATACTCACATTGTATCCCCATACCCTCTCCCCCAGGACGCATATGAAAATGAGCTATTCATAGCTCAGTATGCCTTTCCTGGTGAAACCTTTTCAAATAAAATAAATAAATAAAACACCCTGGTGCTAGTGTTCCCCCTTCCCTATGATCGCCAACCCGTAATGCACAAAAACACTCCCTGGTGCTAGTGTTCCCCCTTCCTCCTATCGCCCAGCCCATAATGTAAAAGTACCCTTGGATGCGAGTTGTCCCCCCCCTCCAATCGCCAGCCCATAATGTACAAGAAAACTCCTGGTGCTACTGGTCACACTTCCCACTGGCTGCAGTCCATGTAAAAACACTCCCTGGTGCTAGTGTTCCCCTTTCTCCGATTGCCAGACCGTAATATACAAAAGCACTCCCTGATGCTAGTGGTCCTCCTGCCAATCACCAGCCCATAATATACAAAAACATTCCCTGGTGCTATTGGTCTTCAGTTGCTAGCCTGTAATGTATAAACCTCCTGGCATCCAGTGTTCCCCACCAGGCACCGATCCACAGTACTGCCACTTGCAATCCCATAATCCCTGGCATCTATTGGACCACCCCCAGTCACCTTACTAGTACTCTGGGTGGCTTGGGTGCATTTGGTGACTGGCACAGCCCTCCTTTCACCTCCATGTCTGGCTGCTGTATGTCCAGGCAGGGATCATGCCTCTTATTTATAGGACAGGGCCTGTCCTATAAATAAGAGGTGTGCTCCCTGCCTGGACATATGGCAGCCAGACGAGGAGGTGTGAAGAGGGCTGCGCCAGTCACTGTGTGCAACCACGACACTGAGGATACTAGTAAGGTGACTGGGGGGGGTGGGTTTTGGTACCATGGTGAGGGAGCCACTAGATGCCAGGGATTATGGAATTGGGAGTAGCAGTACCGTGGATCAGTGGAAAGGGGGGAACCACTGGACATCAGGGAAGATTTTTGTACATTACTGGCTGGCTGTCGGGGACCACTAGCACCAGGGAGTGTTTTTGTACATTACAGTCTGGCAATCAAGGGGACCAGTACCCCCAAGGAGTTTGTTCCTGGCTGGCTATCGGAGGGAGGGAGGGGAGACCACTAGCACCAGGGAGTGTTTTCATACATTACATGCTGGTGATCAGAATGAGGGGGGAACCACTAGCACCAGGGAGTGTTTTTGTACATTACAGGCTGGCAATGGGGGACCAGTAGCAACAGTGAAATGTTTTTTTACATTACGGGCTGGTGATCAAGGGAGGGGACCACTAGCACCAGAGAGTGTTTTTGTACTTACGTGCTGGTGATCAGAGGAGGGGGACCACTAGCATCAGGGAGTGTTTTTATACATTACATGCTGGCGATCGAGGAGGGGACCACTAGCACCAGGGAGTGTTTTGTACATTACAGGCTGGCTATCGGAGGGAGGGGGGGGGGACCACCAGCACCAGGGAGTGTTTTTGTACATTACATGCTGGCGATTGGAGGGAGAGAGGACCACCAGCACCAGTGAGTGTATTTTTTTTTTTTACATTACGAGCTGGCGATCTGAAGTGGGGGGGGCACTAGCATCAGGGAGTGTTTTTGTACATTATGAGCTGGCAATCAGAGGGGGCAATAGCACCAGTGAACTTTTTTCTTTTACAGTATATTATTTATTTTTATTTATTAAAGAATCGGAATTACAAACCTTTGAGCTAAGAGCTCTTTTACAGAGGGTCCTCGTCAGTCAAAGGATGGGAACAATTATATGAGTTGGGAATAGTAAATGCAGCTAACAGGCATTGTCATAAACTTATTAGTAACACATTAACAAACTAATATAATACAAGAAATGGAGTATTAAAGACAGAGGCAAATTGTAAAGTACAGTCTTAACACAGAGTACATAAGGAACAAAACACCGGCAGTATAAATAAGGTGTTAACAGTTCAGTTAGGTACTCACAAATAGCGACTAAGAAGCCTTGTCGTGGGCAAGAGGATGCCAAGATGGAAACATCTCAGTGAATGTGTAGCAGGCAATAGGTAAGAGAGTGGGGAGGCCGATTCAGCGGAGTATGTATGGATAGGGTACACAGGTAATGCCCTGGGGGTTAGGTAGAGCATTAGAGCAGTAGCTGGCGGTTGGAGGAAGGGAGACCACTAGCACTAGGGAGTGTATTTTTTTAAGTTATGGGCTGGCAGTCAGAGGTAGGGGAGACCACTAGTACCAGGGAGTGTTTTTGTATATTACAGGCTGGAGATCGGGGGAGGGGGGACCACTAGCACCATAGAGTGTTTTTGTACATTACAGGCTGGCAATCAGAGGGAAGGGGACCACTGGCACCAGGGAGTGTTTTTGTAAATTATGGGCTGGTGATCGGGGGGGGTGTCACAAACGCACTCAGCAGGTCAGGCCCTCTGCTCCCACAGTGCCAACCTCTGAGCAAGTATTGTGAGCAGGTAACAGACAGGGTAACCCTCCTGTTTGCTTGTGGGTCCAAATCACCTTTGGTCTCAAGTTCTGGGGATTCAAACTCAGAACCTTATGCTAGCGCATCTAAATGTACAGGCTCAGATAATCTGCTGTTGGGTGATGCCAGATATCTTTGCCTCAAGGGCACCATAACCAGGTATCCAAAATGAACCCTTAAAACTCTATAAAAGACCTTAGGTATATTCTTAACCTTTTCCCAATTTAGTAACACCATCAAGCTTATGAACAGTTTTTGTCAGTCCTAACCCTCAATATGTCACATGCAAAAAGAACTTGAAAGACCCAGGCAGTATCTTTCAAATGAAAGGTTTACTTAAAAAAAAATGGATAAAAAATATGTTACACGTAAACACAGAACACTATGTCAAAAAGCATACAATCACTTAAAAGAAAAGCAAATAAAACTACAGACAAACTCCTACCAACATACAGTTAGACTTTTTCTATCTAATGTATTACCTCTATAGTGCTTATAGTTAGATTTTGTTTCTTAAGAGCCCAAAAAGAAATGTGTCTCAGTTGAAACACAGAATACAGTTTAAGACGCTGTGTTTCCACCTCTTCTATGAGGTCATCCATCTCCTCCTCCTTTTAGAATATAAAAAAGTATACAAACAAAGATCTTCCAGTCAGGAGATATTTTACATACTGTGACTTCAGTAAAAACTAATTTCCCAATATGATTCCTTAATTAACATCCCCTCTTTGATCGCGAGCTGTTCCTCTTCCCAGGGCACATCAAAGGATTTTTATGACTTTTCATACCATGGTATAACAATGTTTTTTCCTCTAAAATGTCATAAAAGTTTACGATCCCTATATCCTGGCAGCTGGGTCAGTTCTAATTACAGGAGACCCTTAATTAAGTCTCTCTAGTCTTTTAATTACCTCCTGGTTTCAGGTCACTTAACTGTAACTGAAACCTGTGGGTGGGGGCACTCATGGAAGCATTGACAATCACACACTATATTTTTATATTAAAAATATCATAGAACAATCATAACCAGCTGGCCAAGCATCACAGGGCATTAGCACAAGGGATTTTTTTTCCTTTACATTACAATCTTGCAATCGGAAAGTGGGGGAACCACTAGCACCAGGGAGTTTTTGTACATTACAGGTTGGCGATCAGAGGGAAGGGGGAGTGTTTTTGTACATTACATGCTGGTGATCGAGAAGACCATTAGCGCCAGGGGCGTTTTTCACATTACGAGCTGGTGATCAGAAGCAGAGACCACTAGCACCAGGAAGTGTTTTTGTACTTTACAGGCTGGCAATCGGGGGTAGTGAACTTTTTCTTTTATATTACGGGCTGGCGATTGGAAGGAGGAGACCACTAGCACCTAGGGAGTGTTTTGTACATGATGTGCTGGCAATCGGAGAGAGGAGGGGGACCAGCAGCACCAGGGTATGTTTTTGGACATTACGTGCTGGTGATCAGAGGAAGGGGTGAATCACTAGCACCAGGGAGTGGTTTTGGACATTACATGCTGGTGATCAGAGGAAGGGGGAACCAGTAGCACCGGGGAGTGTTTTTGTACATTACGGGCTGGCACTCAAGGAGGGGGACCACTAGCACCAGGAAGTGTTTTTGTACATTATGGGCTGGCACTCGAGGAGGGGGACCACTAGCACCAGGGAGTGTTTTTGTACATTACATGCTGGCAATCGAAGGGAGGGGGAACCACTAGCACCAGGGAGTGTTTTTGTGCATTACGGGCTGGCACTCGAGGAGGGGGACCACTAGCACCAGGGAGTGTTTTTGTACATTACATGCTGGTGATCAGAGGGAAGGGGGACCACTAGCACCAGGGAGTGTTTTTTTACATTACAGGCTGGCGATGGGAGGGGGGACCACCAGCACCAGGGAGTGTTTTTTTTACATTATGAGCTGGCGATCAGAAGGAGGGGGCACCACTAGCACCAGGGAGTATTTTTGTACATTATGGGCTGGCAATCGGGGTGGGGGAGGACCAGTAGCACCAGTGAACTTTTTGCTTTTAAATTACAGGCTGGCGATTGGAGGGAGGGGGACTACTAGCACCAGGGAGTGTTTTTGTACATTATGGGCTGGCACTCGAAGAGGGGGACCACTAGCACCAGGGAGTGTTTTTGTACATTACGTGCTGGTGATCAGAGGGAGGAGGAACCACTAGCACCAGGGAGTGTTTTTGTACATTACGTGCTGGTGATCAGAGGGAGGAGGAACCACTAGCACCAGGGAGTGTCTTTGTACATTACATGTTGGTGATCAGAGGTAGGGGGACCACTAGCACCAGGGAGTATTTTTTTACGTTTCAGGCTGGCGATTGGAGAGGGCGGGGGACCACCAGCGCCAGGGAGTGTTTTTTTTTTTTACATTACGAGCTGGCGATCAGAAGAAGGGGGCACCACTAGCACCAGGGAGTATTTTTGTACATTATGAGCTGGCAATCGGGGAGGAGGACCAGTAGCACCAGTGAACTTTTTGCTTTTATATTACAGGCTGGCGATCAGAGGGAGGGGGACTACTAGCACAAGGGAGTGTTTTTTTTGCATCTTTGAGAGTGCCGGACCATGGAGAACTTTAAGACGGCCTTAAAGACCCATCTATTCTAACTGGCTTATGGGGATTTTACATACGAATTCTGTTTTTATACTTTTTATGTAATCTGAATTTGGATTATTTTATTATCTTATTTGTTTTAGCATGTTTTTATCCTGTACAGCGCTTTGGTTTTGGAATTGCACTTTAGAAATAAAGTTTATTATTATTTATTATTAGTATTATCCCCTGGCGCCACAGGCAGAGCACTCCACCCTACCAGCCACCTAGGACCATCCAATGCTCTTCCCAGTACCCCCAAGCCCCATTCCCCTCAGATTTCCCCTCATGGTGAGGTGGGAAGGGGGAGGGCCATCCTCCCCCCTACCCAGGACACAGTCCAGATTGGGGCAATTATAGGTGGTCCAGTGGCAGAGCGGGACACTGGTTCACTAGGAATCACAGATCCTGCGGTCGCCCTTCCATTTTTCTGCTTTTCTGTACTTCCCCCTGTGGCCATGAACACGTGCATGTGGAGGTGAGCGCAAGTTATGTAGCCACACTCTTGCCTCCCTAGCTCTGATGCTGCAACCCGGCCTCTGCCAGGAGGCAGCCAAGGAGCAGGACACCATTCCCCCCCCAATCCCCAGAAGAGGAGAGCTGTCATCAGACACTAGATCCTCTCCCTACCTCCCTCCGATCAACAGCCTGGCACTGAGGGCTACACTGCCGACTCGCGGCACCCGAGCTCACTCCCGAACCCAGGTCACTGGTGTTGTGCAAGGTGTGGCATCCAGCGCCTCTACCCTCAGCGCCAGGCTGGTGATCGGAGGGAGGGACCACTAGCACCAAGGAGTTTTTTTCTTAATATAGAAACATAGAAGTTGTTGGCAGGTACGGACCTCTTGGCCCACCTAGTCTGCCCTATTTTTCCTACCTACAGTGCGACCGCAGACCTACTAGGTTTCTGGTTTGCACTCCCCCCCTCACTTCTAAGATCCCCTTGCATATATCCCATGCTTTCTTGAATCCTATAGCCATTTTAACCACCACCACCTCTACTGGGAGGCTGTTCCAAGTATCCACCATCCTTTACGTGAAGAAGTACTTTCTCCCATTTCCTCTCAGCCCCCCCCCCACCTCCAGCTTCATAGTTTGACCTCTTGTCCTTATGCATCTCTTTCTCTGGAAAATGCTTCTTTCCTGTACTGTGTTTATATCTGTGAGGTATTTGAATGTTCCAATAATATCCCCCCTTTCCCTCTTTTCTTCTAGGTAGTGCATATTCAGTTTCTTAAGCATTTCCTCAAGGGCGTCTGATGCAGGTGTAACCCCCTGCAAATGGGGTTCCCAAAAGACTTCAGGAGCTTGCTTGAATGCTCCAAGCCTGAATGGTGTTTGGCGTTTAAGCCATTTATCAGTGAGTGTTTTTAGAGCCTCTGGTACTGTCTCTTTAAGAGCTGTCTGCTTGCAGACATAATTAGTTTGTATGGGGGATTGTGTGCTTCTCTGTTTGAGCACCACTCGAGCTGCTGCCAATTCACTCCATTTTTGCAGTCACTAGGAGTGCAAAGGGAACCTATCTGAAAGATGTAACTGTTTGCCAGAAATCATTTACAGTAATAATGAAATTACAGTTTGTCTAACCTGCTTTCTTTGCAGTCAGAACTGTGTCTGCCTAGTTCCCCATTCTGGTTTTGAACTGCTGAACTGGACCAATCAGTGTGGGGTAAGCTAGCTCTAAAATGGTGCCTTGGACGAATCAGAACTTGGACTCATAATCTGAGCCAGCCACAAGAGGATTGTATGGGCAGTGACTCTGGGAGATGTAGTTTAGACTTTGGCCTTTTGGACCAACAGCAGCAGTCTATTGTGGTGACAGCCAATCCAGTCAAGAACTGGGAGGAACTCAAAGGAAGTGCCAGTTTTGTCTGTTGGAGTTTCAGTTTAGCTCTGGCAGTGAAGGGAAAGAAACCTGTGCTCCTTCAGTGCACAGTTTCAGTCAAAAACATGTAAGGCCCAGAGTTCCGTCTGCAGCTTGTGTAACTGCTTGTTAGGACTGATTCCGTCCTGTGAAAAGAATCAAAGGATCTCTGAAGAGTAGAAACCAGGCTCACCCTGTAGAAGACTGGAGAAATTGTTGAATTGCACTCGGTCTGTCAGAACTGAATCTGCTGTGTGTTCTCCGGTATTGTGCAGTAATTGCGATCGGATAGAGAAGCAGCCTGCCTGGTATAGTACTTTCTTTTTTACCATATAAATGTGTGAAGAGTCTCGTGGAGCTCAAGAGTAGCCCTGCTGACGTTGAAGGACCCTATCTTGTTTGGAGGTCGAGTACTAATTCAGGGTCGCTCCCTGTTGAATTGCCACATTAAATCCAAATGGAATCACTGTACTGCTGACTGTTTAAACTAATTTTTCTTTTCACTGTGTGAAGGGCCCCTACCAGCTGCCACCGGTTTGGACTAGCCACTGGGGCTTGGGTACCCAGGGACAGTAACTGGTGAGGATAGGCCTATGCACAGAGCCATAGGTAGATAGTAAAGTGATAAGCTAATTAACCTGATTTCCCCTGTCCTTGTTATATCCCCTAAATAAATCAGAGCTGCTTGTTTCAGCAAAGTTATACTGCCTGAGGTATTTGTCTATGTTAAAGTACTGTACTGTGATTGTTGCACTGTATCTTATTTCACAGGAGGTCCCAGTGCCGAACTAGTCCTGGGGGTAAGTGTATACTGTGAAGGTAATTCTGATATATTGTGGGCCACTAGTGGGAAGAAAGGGGGTTGCAGTGTCCCAGAGGGCTGTGACCAAGTAAGTTTAACTATTGCAAACCCTGACCTCTGGGTGAAGGCACCCGCCATTGGATCCAGGCCCCTCAACCTGTTAGTGGCAAATCAGGCAGGGGTAGTAGCCCTGGGATAGCGCCATCTAGGGGTTACATCTTGGAGCTCACCGCTGGGATTGTGTGTCCTCTAGTGGCCATATTCTGAACCACTGTTAAGAAAAATAATGGGTACCCGACAGAAGTGGCTGTGCACCGGCTGGTGGAGTGGTGTACTGGGAGAGATTGACCCCAAAATGCTATGCTTATCCTGGACATCCCCAGGGTATCAATCACGGACACTGTACAGGGAGTACTTTCCAAGGTGGAAGGTTTACAAAACCCTGTGGTGGTGGGTCGGCATGCTAATCTGCTCACCCACACTTTCCTGGCCCTAGTAGAGTTTAAGAATCCCTATAGATAGCTCCAAAGTGCCACAGATCATTACCCCAGAGGAGCCCTCACTGCCTGGAGAGTGATAACTAAGTACAGTAAAGACCCGGTGGGGAATGAGCCCCCACCACTGTCTGAAACTTTGAGGAGAAATTTGCTAAAATGGTTGCTGGGGAAGGAAAACTGTGGAGGACTTGAAGAAACTATTCTTGCCACCTGGGGGTGTTCCTCCCCCAACACCCTCTCCCGCTCCAGTACCCGTAATGGTGGCTGAACCAATGCAGACTCCTATTTCTGCACCTGCCATTAGTCACGACTCTTACCGAAGGTTGAGGATCTTCTCTGGCACCCTCCCACCCCAAGGGGAGGATGACTGGGAGACCTGGATAGACTATGTTGCCCCCCAAGTGCTAGAATGGCAATGCTTGGAAGCCGAAAGAGTGAAAGAGGGTTAGTGAGGCCTCCGAGGTCCTGCCCTGGCTACCATCCGTGCTAACAGGGCCAGTAACCCTGAAGTGACTGCACAGGCCTATCTTGAGGCCTTGGAGAATGTGTATGGGAGCCCAGATTCTGATGAGGATCTATGGTGGAGAGTAAGAAATGCACAACAGTACCAAGGGAGTTGTTGTCTGTGTATGTATCTCGGTTGGAAAAATTGTTGCAAGAATGCCTCAGAAAGGGTAGTTGCCAGCGATTGAACTGGACCGAACCAGGCTGGACAGGATCCTTAAGTCTGCCCCCTTCTCAGAACTGCTGTTGCTTCAATTACGCCGGGCAAATCGACTGGAATCCCCACCCTCCTATGATGAGTTAATGAGAGAAATTCGAGGAGTTGAGAAAAGGCAACCTCAGGAGGGACCTGCACCAATAGTTGCGGCTACGACCCGAGTGACTGAGGGTGGCCCATCAAGTGAAGTTCAGGGGCAGAGGTTGGCAGTCAATGAGTGCTCTGACAAGGAAAAAGATATGCCACAATGGGGTGAACTGTTCAGAGAGATCCGGGAATTCAAAAACAGTCCCTTTATGAAGGCCACGCCTGCAAGTACGGGCCCTGACCTATATCCGACTGCATCTGCTATGGGGGTTGGGGTACCCAACCATGTATCTCCTGCTGATAACAGCTCCAAACTCAATTCCTTGACCATGGAAGTAGAGAAACTGACGAGATGTCTCCAAATGCTTATCACGCCGCAGACAGAGATGGCACCAAGGTTTCCAGTTAGTAATACCCCGCCCTGGCTCCCATGTGGCGCCTCGGCCAGCTCAAACTCCAGAAAGTATGTTTTGCTATAATTGTGGGAAGGATGGGCACATGAAAAGGAATGCCGGTCCCAAAAGACACTGACAAAGTTGCATATAGGCTACAAGGAGAGCTTGGAGAACAAATCAGTGGTTAAGAGGTGCATGAAATGATCCCAGTGAGGGCACCAAAAATGCTAACTCACGTCCTTTGTGGCAAGGTCAGTTGCCCAGGCCCCCACTATCGCCTCTCCAGACTGGTCCAGAATAGTGGGTCCTCCATGGAGACCACTGTAAAGGTGAATGGAGTGTCTACAAGAGCTGTATTAGACAGTGGCTCCCAAGTGACAATTATCTTCCAGGATTGGTATCAGAAGCATTTGTCAGATGTACCCTTACAACCATTAGAAGGACTGCATGTGGGGTTAAGTGAAGGCTTCCCCTATTCCGGGTATATCCGATTTGGCTGTCTTTCCCACCTCCGTGGCTGGAGTGGCGAACAAGTAGAGACTCTAGCCTTAGTGTGTCCCCCACTGGACTGTATGATGGTGTCCCTTTGTTGATTGGAACAAATGCTCATATGTTTGGAAGGCTGGCACAGTTATGTTATGAAAAACAGGGGTCAAAAACTAGTAGAGCTTTAAGAGTTCCAGCTTTAATTAAGAAGGCCTATGAGGCACAGAGAGATGCTGAAAAAATAGAACCAGAGGAACCGGTCGGAATTGTATGGAAGAAGGATCCTGAGTCTCTGATCCTGGCGCCAAATGCCCAGTGTACCTTACAGGGAGAGGTCCGTATCAGAAAGGATGTTAAGAATAAAATATTAATGTTGGATGCACCAGGCGATGGAAAATTGCTAGAGGGACTGCTGGTCAAGCCTAGTATTTTGCCGCTAGAGCCCATCTTATGCCAGAAGGTAATGGTCCAAGTTCATAATGTGTCTGAAGAGACATTGAGTAAATAGAGGTTGCATCCTGGCTAATGTGCATTGTGCAGACACTGCAGTGCTACCAGCAGCAAGAGTTCGAGGAAGAATGACAGAGTAACGCCTGACTTGTTTGATTGACTCTCCATTGCCAGGCTGAATGGAAAGTGAGGATCAGTGAGAAGCTTGCCCAGAGAGACCAGGTGTTTTTTTTTAAAGAATGGGGCCTAGGATGCATGCAAGAGCTGAGCACAATATCCGGCTGCATGACGAAAGACCATTTCGTGAGAGGTCTCGACGCCTGGCACCTGCTGGCATAGATGATGTGAGCGGCATCTGCAAGAGATGTTAGCTGCTGGTGTAATACAAGAATCCAGAAGCCCTTATGCTTCCCCATTGTGGTAGTGAGGAAAAGAATGGGACAGTAAGGATGTGTGTGGATTATCGCACCTTAAACGGTGGACTATCCCTGATCAGTACACAATGCCCGCATTCAGGATGCTTTGGACTGCCTAAGCGGGGAGCAAGTGGTTCTCTGTGTTGGATCTCCAGTGGGTACTACCGATGGCCCCAGAGGACCGTGAGAAGACAGCCTTTATCTGTCCACTTGGCTTCTATGAATTCATGAGGATGCCTCAAGGGATTTCAGGTGCCCCAGCCACTTTTCAACGATTGATGGAGCGTGCAGTGGGGGACATGAACTTACTAGAGTGCCTGGTATACCTAGATGATGTTATTGTGTTTGGCAGCTCACTGGAGGAACATGAGAGCAGATTATTTAGGGTATTGGACCGACTGAGGACTTTGGCCTTAAACTGTCCATTGATAAGTGTCAATTCTTTCAAACATCAGTAAAGTATGTGGGACACATAGTATGCACCGAGGAATAGAGACCGACCCAAGTAAAGTTGAGGCTTTGACACCTGGCCACAGCCAAAAATCTAAAGAACTGCAAAAGATTCCTGGGATTCTGTGTGGTTGTGTCATTTCATCAAGGACTATTCAAAAGTGATCCGCCCTTTACTTAACCTTACTCAAGGGTATCCCCCAACCCACAAAAATACCAAAAGTCAGCGTCCCTCAAGACTGAAAGAGTGTATTTTCATCCAGTGAAGTATTTGGGGCCGCTGGACTCTGATTAGTGAGACTGCTTTTCATGAGATCATATATCAACTTACCCATGCTCCAGTGCTGGCCTATGCCGATCCAAGAAAACCTTACGTCCTGCACACTGATGCTAGCTTGCAAGGGTTGGGGCTGTGTTGTACCAAGAAACACGAGAATGGCCTGAGACCAGTGGCCTTTGCCAGTAGAAGCCTGACCCCATCCGAAAAAGAACTATCCTGTACATAAGTTAGGTTCCTAGCTTTGAAGTGGGCTGTGTTGACCAATTCCATGAGTACTTGTATGGGGCTAAAATACTAGTAAAACTGACAATAATCCTTTGACCTATGTGCAGACCTCAGCTAAGTTGGATGCCACTGGCCATAGGTGGCTTTCTGCATTATCTACATATGACTATGCTCTCGAATACCGAGCAGGTCTGAACCACATAGATGCTGATGCTCTCTCCCAGAGGCCTGTTCCCCAGAATGATTGGGTCAGACTGGCAGAACCTGACATTCGGGCACTCTGCGGAAGTTTGACAGGGAGGAACAAATGTCCACGGACGCAGTGGACTGCATGGTGGATTGCTTGGGACCCTCTGAGAATTGCATACCTGCTGCTTATTGCCACTTTTCTGCAATAGACATTGGTGCACTGCCTCAGCTGGACAATGACAGTATTGTGGGCTCAATCCCCTGATCCCATGATCAAAGCAGCTTTAGAAGCCCTCTATGCAGGAAAAGATGTGTCCAAATTACGCTCCACTGATTTGAGAACTGCACTGTTATACAAAGAAGGTCCTAAGTTGAAACTGATCAATAAACTGTTATACAGAGAAACAGTAGACAGAGGGGGACAAGTAGACAAACAACAACTAGTGCTACCCACTGCCTTTCGAGACTCAGTACTGAGGTCCTTGCACAACCACATGGGGCACCTTGGTATAGACAGAACACTTGACTTGGTGAGATCCAGATTCTATTGGCCTAAGATGGGGGCTGATGTGGAGCAACACATTCGAACTTATGGTCGCTGCTTACGGAAAGCCTTTGCCCAGAGGGCTGCCCCTTGTTAACATCACCACCAGTGCACCCATGGAGCTGGTCTGTATTGATTTTCTGAGTTTGGAGTCAGATCAAAGAAATATCAGTAATGTGCTGGTGGTCACTGACCATTTCACGAGATATGCCCAAAGCTTTCCCCACCAAAGATTGAAAGCATCCACTGTGGCCAAAGTACTTGTAGAAAACTTTTTGTTCACTATGGGGCTCCACAAAGAATCCATTCTGATCAAGGAGAGACTTTGAGAGTCGTCTGATCAAAGAGATGCTTTCTCTGTGGGAGTTCGAAGTCAGAACCACTCCCTTACCACCCCCAGGGACCCACAGCCTGAGCGTTTCAACCCGCACTTTGCTAGATATGCTGAGCACCCAGCACCCAAAGGACAAGCCTAGATGGAGCCAACAAATTAGCACCCTGGCACATGCTTATAACTGCACCAAAGTGATGCCACTGGGTCTCTCCCTCACCGCCTGTTGTTTGGAAGAAGGTCGACTACCAGTAGATGTGTGTTTTGGGGTCTCTCCTGATGGGGTTCAAGCTGACAACTATTTACAGTATGTGCAAAAGTTAAAGGCCCAGCTAACTCATGCGTACCAACTGGCTCAAACCATGGCTGCCAAAAGAAATCTGGCCAACAAAAGAGCGAGTTATGATAAAAGGTGAAAGCACAGGAACTCCAGGAGGGAGATCGGGTGTTACTAAGAAATCTGGGACTGCATGGCAAAGACAAGATTGCTGACAGATGGCACCATCTCCCTCACATTGTAGTGGGCAAACTAGATGATTTGCCAGTGTACAAAGTAAGGCCTGAGAAGAATTCAAAAGATGTAAAAACAATGCATAGAAATCATTTACTGCCCATTGGACAAATCCTGATTGAGTCTGAGCCCCCAGAAGATGCCCCCTCTGGACCAGTGACTAGAGCCGCTGCTAAGAAAAGATCAAGGAAGTCTGCACCTACAGAAGCAGAGTTGAAGTGTTCCCCTGCACAAGTCCCAGTTGAGCATGACTGTCAGTCCATATCAGAAGAAAGTGAGAGTGACTTTGAATACTATCCTTCTTCGAACTGAGTCAATTGTTTGAGGCAATCCCTAGTCAATACTGGAGACAAAGCTGGGCCTTCTGGACTGTCTAAGCCCCCAGCTTCATCCCTGGAGCCAATGCTCCCAGAAAGTGAAGTGCAAAGCATCAGATCAGATGAAATGGAATCATTGTGCATGGTTGAACTGTTTGAGCTTTCAGGAGGAAAATGATAGATTGGGGCAGACTGGTGATACACATAACAAGAAGAGTATTTTGAGTGCCCTGACAGTCCACTGCCAGTGTCCAGCTCTCCATGCGAGCCAAATGTTGTGGACTCCAGAAACTGTAACTCCTGGAGCTGAAAGTGCCCCAAGTTCTAGCCTCTCTACCCCAGGAGACTCCCCTGACAAGTGAGGACAATGCTGAAAATGAGGCTCAGAGTGCAGAGACTGTAACAGTTCCCCCTAGAAAGACTGGTCGAGCTGTAAAGCCTGTGGTGCACCTCAGTTATGATTCACTTGGGAGACCTGTGGACTTGCCTCTCAATGTTGTCCATAAAGGATGTATGTTGTCCCAAAGCTCATTGCCCAAACTGAGCATCAGTGCTAACTCCAATTACTTGTGTTGCCCCTCTAAGTATGGTGCCCTTGCCCGTCCAGCCCCAAGGTAACCTGATAGGGAAGGGCCCCTTCTCTTCAGGTTTCATGTACAAGAGGTATGCTTGAGTTATGGTACAATGTGTGTAATACTATGTAAGAGTGGCGTTACTGCAATGTTTCAGAAATGTGTTCTTGGTAAAATGATATATTGACGATGATTACATGTGTGAGCCTAATGCAAATGTATATGGTTGCAGTTAAAACTTATAGTACTTGCATGACGTGGACGTCAAGCTTTCCCAAACCAGGAAGGGTGTAACCCCTGCAAATGGGGGTTCCCAAAAGACTTCAGGAGCTTGCTTAGAATGCTCCAAGCCTGAATGGTGTTTGGCGTTTAAGCCATTTATCAGTAGTGTTTTAGAGCCTCTGGTACTGTCTCTTTAAGAGCTGTCTGCTTGCAGACATAATTAGTTTGTATGGGGGATTGTGTGCTTCTCTGTTTGAGTACCACTCGAGCTGCTGCCAATTCACTCCATTTTGCAGTCACTAGGGTGCAAAGGAACCTATCTGAAAGATGTAACTGTTTGCTGGAAATCATTTTACAGTAATAATGAAATTACAGTTTGTCTAACCTGCTTTCTTTGCAGTCAGAACTGTGTCTGCCTAGTTCCCCATTCTGGTTTTGAACTGCTGAACTGGACCAATCAGTGTGGGTAAGCTAGCTCTAAAATGGTGCCTTGGACGAATCAGAACTTGGACTCATAATCTGAGCCAGCCACAAGAGGATTGTATGGGCAGTGACTCTGGGAGATGTAGTTTAGACTTTAGGCGCCTTTTGGACCAACAGCAGCAGTCTATTATGAGTGACAGCCAATCCAGTCAAGAACTGGGAGGAACTCAAAGGGAAGTGCAGTTTTGTCTGTTGGAGTTTCAGTTTTAGCTCTGGCAGTAAAGGAAGAAACCCTGTGCTCCTTCAGTGCACAGTTTCAGTCAAAAACTTGTGTAAGGCCCAGAGTTCCGGTCTGCAGCTTGTGTAACTGCTTGTTAGGACTGAATCCGTCCTGTGAAAAGAATCAAAGGATCTCTGAAGAGTAGAAACCAGGCTCACCTGTAGAAGACTGGAGAAATTGTTGAATTGCCTTTCGGTCTGTCAGGAACTGAATCTGCTGTGTGTTCTCCGGGTATTGTGCAGTAATTGCGATCGGGATAGAGAAGCAGCCTGCCTGGTATAGTACTTTCTTTTTTACCATATAAATGTGTGAAGAGTCTCGTGGAGCTCAAGAGTAGCCCTGCTTGGCGTTGAAGGACCCTATCTTGTTTGGAGGTCGTGAGTACTTTAATTCAGGAGTCAGCTCCCTGTTGAATTGCCACATTAAATCCAAATGGAATCACTGTAATTGTTGACTGTTTAAACTAATTTTTCTTTTCACTGTGTGAAAGGGCCCCTACCAGCTGCTACAGTTTGGACTAGCCACTAGGGCTTGGGTACCAGGGACAGTAACTGGTAGGATAGGCCTGTGCACAGAGCCATAGGGTAGATAGTAAAGTGATAAATAATTAACCTGATTTCCCTGTCCTTGTTATATCCCCCTAAATAAATCAGAGCTGCTTGTTTCAGCAAAGTTATACTGCCTGAGGTATTTGTCTATGTTAAAGTACTGTACTGTGATTGTTGACTGTATCTTATTTCTACAGAGGTCCCAGTGCGGAACTAGTCCTGGGGTAAGTGTACACTGTGAAGATAATTCTGATATATTGTGTGGGCCAATAGTGGGAAGAAAGGGGGTTGCAGTGTCCCAGAGGGCTGTGACCAAGTAAGTTTAACTATTGCAAACCCTGACCTCTGGGTGGGGCACCGCCATTGGATCCAGGCCCCTCAACCTGTTAGTGGCAAATCAGGCAGGGGTAGTAGCCCCTGGGATAGCGCCATCTAGGGGGTTACACAGGTCCTGCACCATTTTGGTTGTCCTCCTTTATACTGCTGTAACCCCTAGGTGGCATTATCCCAAGGGCTACTACCCCTGCCTGCTTGTCTAGTAGCAGGTTAAGGGGCCTGGGTACTGAAATGGGTGCCTCAACCCAGAGGTCAGAGTTGTTAGTGGTCAAGCTAAACTGGACGCAGCCCTCCGGGACACTGTAACCCACCCCCCTTTCCCTTCTAGTGACCTGAACAATATACAATAATCACTTTCACAATGACCCTTATTCATCATGCAATTACCCACACTGTTTGCACTTACCATCAGGGCTGGTTCCTCTAGCTCAACCCTGGGGACCCCCCTGTAAAACAAGATTATGCACAGCAAATGGCAATAGTACAGTACTCTTGGAACAAACTGGAACACAGTCAGGTTAAATGCAAAAAGAGTTAGATCTGATTTATTCAGGGGACTTGAACAAGGGAGGGGCGTATTCAGGTTGATTGGCTTAAAGGCTAAATCAATCAGACAGTTATGCATGCACTTCAGAGTCCCTACACAGTCACATACTCTGGGTACCCAAGTAGGAAAAAAGTGGGCTAGCCAGGACCGTTGCCCAGGGTGGGCCGGTGCCACAGCTGGTTGGTGCCCTGTGATGGTAGAAAGCAACATGCACAACATACACTATTTGTAATCCGGGCGGAGGGCTCAGTTCATGAAGGAAGAGACAACAAAGCAATCAGATAACAACACTTTAGATTTAGCTGTTGTTGCAGGGAGCTATCTTGATGTTTACTCGTGATACCCAATACAGGACACAGGCAGGATGAAACCGAGACTGCAGGTTATTGAGCTGCAGTGCCAGGAGAAGCAGGACCCACACGAAGCACCAAGGCGCCGTTCCTGTTCAAGGCATTGAGCAGGGAGCTGATCTGCAGGCAGGGCTCTCTTCGATGGCTTTCTCTGTGTAGCGGGTAGTCTGGCTGGGCCAGTGTGGCAAGGCCCAGGCCAAATGGAGATGCAAATGAATTTAGTCCATTGGAGCTGGATGCAGCCTCCAGCAAGCAGAACACAGTTCAGCACACAGTGGGGAACCAAATCATGACCCACTAACAGCACACGGCACATTTACACGTAAGAAATTCTACTGTACCAGGCAGATTGCTGTCTGGTCACAATTACAGAGTCTCTGCACAAACTGGGAGTTCAAAGGTGGCTGGAAATCCCGACAGGCCGATCGCATTCAGCAAATCTTCGATCTTCTTCAGGTTAAAGCCTGGTCATGGTTCTGTGGCTTAAATCATCCTCACAATTCGGATTCAGTCCAAATAAACTTCAGTTTCCCTCTCAGGGACAGCAGACAGACAGACAGGCCAAAACTCAGCCCTTTCACAATTCTCCCGTGTGACTCTATGCAGGATTGCTGCTCAACTATCTCGAACTGTTACTTCTTTCACTTCCCAATTCAAACTGAACTGAAACTGCAAGTAGTCTGGGACTTTCCAGGATCCAAGCAGTTGAGTTGGCTGATTCTCTCTGTCAGTCACAACAAGTGCTCCCCCCAGGTTCATTTAGGTGCAAAGCCCAAAACTACAATTCCTACGAAATTTTGCTCCTAAAGCCTGGGGACAGGTTCCATTTTAGAGGTCCCCAAAGGTACTGATTGGCCCATTTCAGCAGTCCAGGACCAAGATGATGGAGATAAACAGAAATGTCCATGCTACGAAGAAGGCAGGTTAGACAAACTGCAATATTATTACTGTTCTAATAAATGATCAGCAAACAAGTACATCTTCTAACAGAGCTCCCTTTGTGCTAATAGCGATGGCAGAACGGAACAATTATTTGGCAGCCTAGTTGGACTCAAGCATAGAAATACTCAGCCCCTCCCAGATTAATTATGACTGCAACTCAGGCAGCTCTTAAAGAGACAGTACAGATAAGCTATACAGGCACTCTCTGGCAATACATTTAAACTGCTAAACGTAGGACACCAAGCCTGGCTGTAGACATTTAAGCAAGCTCAAGGAAGTCCTTTCAGGAACCCCCATTTATAAGAGGTTACACCCTCCTGCCTGGAGGAAACTTGGCATCCGTCTCAAGTCTGTACCATCACACTGTTAAAATGCAATATAAACGAGACATATATGACATTAGCATGCTATAAATACCATCTGATACATCAGATTAACATAAACTTGTCACATTATTATACATTTAACATACTACAATACTATATCCATACTACAATACTTACGTGATGTTTCATACAGGTAATACTGATTTCACTATGACATACTTTGGAATACTATACTAATTCATATAATAACTTTATACATTAAACAGTGTAAGAGGAGGCCTTTCCAATCAGCTAACTTGGGGCTTGATGAGACAGGGACACCATGTTCTGAGGAAAAACAACTAACTTGGAATTGGCCATTAAGCTCAGTTGGGGTAGTAGCTCTAGAAATATAAACACCTTTGTGAACTGGATTGAGAGTTAATCCGCTTGGCTCCCAGAGAATCATAACAGCTTAATTCTTTAACAGCTCGGCCAGTCTTTTTGGAGGAACAGCCAATCTCTGTACTTTCAGCCTTCTTTGGAGTTTTCATCATTGTGAGGGGTGCCTCTGCACTGATGGAATGTCAAACCAGGGCACTGTCAGCCTTGCTCTGTGTCTCTGTTCCCAATACTTTGCTCATTATCATCTCTTCTGGCCTAGGTTGCTCATTGAGGAGGCTCTGGCACAATTAGGCTTTGCAGCACTGAAGGGCTGCCAATACTCTCATTGTTCTTCAGGTTCTGGTGTGTCATGGTGAGACTAAGATATCCACCTTCTTGGGCAATTCATAGTTCCATAAAACACAGAGAGTCACATCCTCAGATGTATGCTTTACTCACTTTCAGGGGCCACTGATCCAAAGAAGAAACTGGGGGTATGCAGTCCGATGCCCAGCTTCATCTCACAGTTTATCACAGGTTACCCGAAACAGCTGGTCTAGTTCAGGAGGGTAATAGGCATTTCCAATCATATTCATCAGATTGGAGTAACTGTCACTGTCATTCGAGGTCTGCTGGAGAGGCTGAATCTTTAACAGCTGAAACAAATGGACTCTGTCTCCTTCTTGCAGCAGCATGAGTCCACCCAGGGAAACCCATTTCTGGTGGTTCAGCCTCACGATAACCCACGACGGAAAGCAAGTGGTTACAGTGCATGATCTTGACAGCTTTGGAGTGACCTATGAAATGAATCCATTGGGCATGCAAGGTGCTAAGGGGCCATTTGTATGCCCATTATGGGTCCATTTGCATAGACAGTGGAGGCAGGTTAGTGTGGTGCCACCCTCCCTTTCCCTGGTCTAAGACATGTGACATATCCTGGTGCTATTGATCCCCCACTCCGATCGCCAGCCCATAATTTAGAAAAAACAATCTCTGGTGCTAGTGGTCCCCTTACACTCTGATTGCCAGCCCATAATGTAAAGGTGTTCATACCATTAGGTTTCTGCTCCTGTGGGTAAGGGCACCCCTTTACCCCTTTCACTCTTCATTTTTCTCTTCCCTAATCGTCTCCCCATCCCACCATCCTATCTACCCCCCTTTCCTGTCCCATTCCCTCTTCTATTGTGCGGTGTGCATACTGGATGGTGTAGGTCAATCATTCTACCTCCTTGCGGGATTTTCAGCCCGGAGGAGCGAAGGTTCACCTACAGTCTGGCTGAGATCTCACTACCTTAAATGCTACCCCAGCAAAATTTTACTCATATTGTTAAGTTTTGTGTTTGCTATGTGACTATAAATGTTGATGTGCATATGTGAATGTGTGTGTGTGTAGATATGGGATATGATACATGGGTGGGGTGAGACAGCACAAATATCTTCATGAGGTGTCACTGAACTCTTGATACAGGAGTTCAGTGACAGTGAGTGAAATATATCTCACTCCACTCATGTCATATTGATTTGTACAACAACAGTGGGCTTTCTTTTTTCCGTTTTAAAGTTCTTTGCATTTGTTTGTTGCAAAAAGTGAAAAAAATGATGTTCTGCTTTCTGCTAATTATAAAACAACTAAAAGGTATCTGTAAATGAAACACCACTCATTTTGTAGATCTTTTTGTGCTGAACAAATTTCGTGCTTACAGTGCCATGCTATCCTTTTTCATTTTAAAGTTATTCACATTTGTTTGTTGAGAAAGTGAAAAAAAAATTAATTCTCTGCTGTTTTGTTGCCAATTATAAAAAAATTAAAAGGTACCTGTAAATGAAACACCATTCATTTTGTAGATATGTTTGTGTTGAACAAATTTCGTGCACACAGTACCATGCTGTCATTTTTCATTTTAACGTTATCTGCATTTGTTTGTCGAAAAAGTGAAACAATATTGAATTTTCTGCAGATTTTTTGACAATTATAAAAAAAAATAAGATGTAGCAATAAATGAAGCACCACTCATTTTGTAGATATTTTTGTGCTGAACAACTTTTGTGCTCACAGTACGATGCTATCATTTTTCATATTAAAGTTGTTTGCCTTTTAATATGGTTGGTACTGCTACTGAGGCCAAACATTCTAAATGAGTTCCAAACCTTTGTGACATATCAGCATGAATATATCTTTGATATCTCACTAGTGTCCCATGAGATATCAGTGATATCTTCACTGATACAGACCAACACCTGTTGTATAATATATATGTATATAGTTAAATTATACCTGGATGCATATGCTACATGCCTGTTCCACTATATCTGGCATAGCTCCAATATATTCGGTTGTATGTCAATTGCTTAATAATTTTGGAACTTGTAGACATGCCCTTCCATGTCTCAACCTGTATATTGTACGATTTTGTCTTTGTTGCACTATGTATTTTTCTTTTGGATTTTATACTCACATTGTATCCCCATACCCTCTCCCCCAGGACGCATATGAAAATGAGCTATTCATAGCTCAGTATGCCTTTCCTGGTGAAACCTTTTCAAATAAAATAAATAAATAAAACACCCTGGTGCTAGTGTTCCCCCTTCCCTATGATCGCCAACCCGTAATGCACAAAAACACTCCCTGGTGCTAGTGTTCCCCCCCCCTTCCTCCTATCGCCAGCCCATAATGTAAAAGTACCCCTGGATGCGAGTTGTCCCCCCCCTCCAATCGCCAGCCCATAATGTACAAGAAAACTCCTGGTGCTACTGGTCACACTTCCTACTGCCAGACCGTAATGTAAAAAACACTCCTGGTGCTAGTGTTCTCCCTTTCTCCGATTGCCAGACCGTAATATACAAAAGCACTCCCTGATGCTAGTGGTCCTCCCTGCCAATCACCAGCCCATAATATACAAAAAACATTCCCTGGTGCTATTGGTCCTTCCAGTTGCTAGCCTGTAATGTATAAACCCTCCCTGGCATCCAGTGTTCCCCCACCAGGCACCGATCCACAGTACTGCCACTTGCAATCCCATAATCCCTGGCATCTAGTGGACCACCCCCCAGTCACCTTACTAGTACTCTGGGTGGCTTGGGTGCATTTGGTGACTGGCACAGCCCTCCTTTCACCTCCATGTCTGGCTGCTGTATGTCCAGGCAGGGATCATACCCTCTTATTTATAGGACAGGGCCTGTCCTATAAATAAGAGTGTGCTCCTGCCTGGACATATGGCAGCCAGCTGAGGAGGTGTGAAGAGGCTACGCCAGTCACTGTGTGCAACCAGACACTGAGGATACTAGTAAGGTGACTGGGGTGGGTTTTGGTACCATGGTGAGGGAGCCACTAGATGCCAGGGATTATGGAATTGGGAGTAGCAGTACCGTGGATCAGTGGAAGGGGGAACCACTGGACATCAGGAAGATTTTTGTACATTACTGGCTGGCTGTCGGGGACCACTAGCACCAGGGAGTGCTTTTGCACATTACAGTCTGGCAATCAAGGGGACCAGTACCCCAGGAGTTTGTTCCTGGCTGGCTATCGGAGGGAGGGAGGGAGACCACTAGCACCAGGGTGTTTTCATACATTACATGCTGGTGATCAGAATGAGGGGAACCACTAGCACCAGGGAGTGTTTTTGTACATTACAGGCTGGCAATGGGGGACCAGTAGCAACAGTGAAATGTTTTCTTTTACATTACGGGCTGGTGATCGAAGGAGGACCACTAGCACCAGAGAGTGTTTTGTACTTTCGTGCTGGTGATCAGAGGAGGGGACCACTAGCATCAGGGAGTGTTTTTACATTACATGCTGGCGATCGAGGAGGGGACCACTAGCACCAGGAGTGTTTTGTACATTACAGGCTGGCTATCGGAGGGAGGAGGGAGGGACCACCAGCACCAGGGAGTGTTTTGTACATTACATGCTGGCGATTGGAGGAGAGGACCACCAGCACAGTGGTGTGTTTTTTTACATTCTGAGCTGGCGATCTGAAGTGGGGGCACTAGCATCAGGAGTGTTTTGTACATTATGAGCTGGCAATCAGAGGGGCAATAGCACCAGTGAACTTTTTCTTTTACAGTATATTATTTATTTTATTTATTAAAGAATCGAATTACAAACCTTTGAGCTAAGAGCTCTTTTACAGAGGGTCCTCGTCAGTCAAAGGATGGGAACAATTATATGAGTTGGGAATAGTAAATGCAGCTAACAGGCATTGTCATAAACTTATTAGTAACACATTAACAAACTAATATAATACAAGAAATGGAGTATTAAAGACAGAGGCAAATTGTAAAGTACAGTCTTAACACAGAGTACATAAGGAACAAAACACCGGCAGTATAAATAAGGTGTTAACAGTTCAGTTAGGTACTCACAAATAGCGACTAAGAAGCCTTGTCGTGGGCAAGAGGATGCCAAGATGGAAACATCTCAGTGAATGTGTAGCAGGCAATAGGTAAGAGAGTGGGAGGCCGATTCAGCGGAGTATGTATGGATAAGTACACAGGTAATGCCCTGGGGGTTAGGTAGAGCATTAGAGCAGTAGCTGGCGGTTGGAGGAAGGAGACCACTAGCACTAGGAGTGTATTTTTTAAGTTATGGGCTGGCAGTCAGAGGTAGGGGAGACCACTAGTACCAGGGAGTGTTTTGTATATTACAGGCTGGAGATCGGGGAGGGGGACCACTAGCACCATAGAGTGTTTTTGTACATTACAGGCTGGCAATCAGAGGAGGGACCACTGGCACCAGGGAGTGTTTTGTAAATTATGGGCTGGTGATCGGGGGGGGTGTCACAAACGCACTCAGCAGGTCAGGCCCTCTGCTCCCACAGTGCCAACCTCTGAGCGAAGTATTGTGAGCAGGTAACAGACAGGGTAACCCTCCTGTTTGCTTGTGGGTCCAAATCACCTTTGGTCTCAAGTTCTGGGGGGATTCAAACTGTGAACCTTATGCTAGCGTACCCAAATGTACAGGCTCAGATAATCTGCTGTTCGGGTGATGCCAGATATCTTTCGCTCAAGGGCACCATAACCAGGTATCCAAAATGAACCCTTAAAACTCTATAAAAGACCTTAGGTATATTCTTAACCTTTTCCCAATTTAGTAACACCATCAAGCTTATGAACAGTTTTTGTCAGTCCTAACCCTCAATATGTCACATGCAAAAAGAACTTGAAAGACCCAGGCAGTATCTTTCAAATGAAAGGTTTACTTAAAAAAAAATGGATAAAAAATATGTTACCGTAAACACAGAACACTATGTCAAAAGCATACAATCACTTAAAGAAAGCAAATAAAACTACAGACAAACTCCTACCAACATACAGTTAGACTTTTCTATCTAATGTATTACCTCTATAGTGCTTATAGTTAGATTTTGTTTCTTAAGAGCCCAAAAGAAATGTGTCTCAGTTGAAACACAGAATACAGTTTAAGACGCTGTGTTTCCACCTCTTCTATGAGGTCATCCATCTCCTCCTCCTTTTAGAATATAAAAAGTATACAAACAAAGATCTTCCAGTCAGGAGATATTTTACATACTGTGACTTCAGTAAAACTAATTTCCCAATATGATTCCTTAATTAACATCCCTCTTTGATCATGAGCTGTTCCTCTTCCCAGGGCACATCAAAGGATTTTATGACTTTTCATACCATGGTATAACAATGTTTTCCTCTAAAATGTCATAAAGTTCTAGATCCCTATATCCTGGCAGCTGGGTCAGTTCTAATTACAGGAGACCCTTAATTAAGTCTCTCTAGTCTTTTAATTACCTCCTGGTTTCAGGTCACTTAACTGTAACTGAAACCTGTGGGTGAGGCACTCATGGAAGCATTGACAATCACACACTATATTTTATATTAAAAATATCATAGAACAATCATAACCAGCTGGCCAAGCATCACAGGGCATTAGCACAAGGATTTTTTCTTTTACATTACAATCTTGCAATCGGAAAGTGGGAGACCACTAGCACCAGGGAGTTTTGTACATTACAGGTTGGCGATCAGAGGAAGGGAGTGTTTTTGTACATTACATGCTGGTGATCGAGAAGACCATTAGCGCCAGGGGCGTTTTTCACATTACGAGCTGGTGATCAGAAGCAGGGAGCCACTAGCACCAGGAAGTGTTTTTGTACTTTACAGGCTGGCAATCGGGGGTAGTGAACTTTTTTCTTTTATATTACGGGCTGGCGATTGGAAGGAGGGAGACCACTAGCACCAGGGAGTGTTTTTGTACATGATGTGCTGGCAATCGGAGAGAGGAGGGGGACCAGCAGCACCAGGGTATGTTTTTGGACATTACGTGCTGGTGATCAGAGGAAGGGGTGAATCACTAGCACCAGGGAGTGGTTTTGGACATTACATGCTGGTGATCAGAGGAAGGGGGAACCAGTAGCACCGGGGAGTGTTTTGTACATTACGGGCTGGCACTCAAGGAGGGACCACTAGCACCAGGAAGTGTTTTGTACATTATGGGCTGGCACTCGAGGAGGGACCACTAGCACCAGGGTGTTTTGGACATTACATGCTGGCAATCGAAGGGAGGGAACCACTAGCACCAGGGAGTGTTTTGTGCATTACGGGCTGGCACTCGAGGAGGGACCACTAGCACCAGGGAGTGTTTTGTACATTACATGCTGGTGATCAGAGGGAGGGGACCACTAGCACCAGGAGTGTTTTTACATTACAGGCTGGCGATGGGAGGGGACCACCAGCACCAGGGAGTGTTTTTACATTATGAGCTGGCGATCAGAAGGGAGGGGGCACCACTAGCACCAGGGAGTATTTTTGTACATTATGGGCTGGCAATCGGGTGGGGAGGACCAGTAGCACCAGTGAACTTTTGCTTTAAATTACAGGCTGGCGATTGGAGGGAGGGACTACTAGCACCAGGAGTGTTTTTGTACATTATGGGCTGGCACTCGAAGAGGGGACCACTAAGCACCAGGGAGTGTTTTTGTACATTACGTGCTGGTGATCAGAGGAGGAGGACCACTAGCACCAGGGAGGTGTTTTGTACATTACGTGCTGGTGATCAGAGGAGGAGGAACCACTAGCACCAGGGAGTGTCTTTGTACATTACATGTTGGTGATCAGAGGTAGGGGGACCACTAGCACCAGGGAGTATTTTTACGTTTCAGGCTGGCGATTGGAGAGCGGGGACCACCAGCGCCAGGGTGTTTTTACATTACGAGCTGGCGATCAGAAGAAGGGGCACCACTAGCACCAGGAGTATTTTTGTACATTATGAGCTGGCAATCGGGAGGAGGACCAGTAGCACCAGTGAACTTTTGCTTTTATATTACAGGCTGGCGATCAGAGGGAGGGGACTACTAGCACAAGGGGTGTTTTTGCATCTTTGAGAGTGCCGGACCATGGAGAACTTTAAGACGGCCTTAAAGACCCATCTATTCTAACTGGCTTATGGGGATTTTACATACGAATTCTGTTTTTATACTTTTTATGTAATCTGAATTTGGATTATTTTATTATCTTATTTGTTTTAGCATGTTTTTATCCTGTACAGCGCTTTGGTTTTGGAATTGCACTTTAGAAATAAAGTTTATTATTATTTATTATTAGTATTATCCCCTTGGGCGGCCACAGGCAGAGCACTCCACCCTACCAGCCACCTAGGACCATCCAATGCTCTTCCCAGTACCCCCAAGCCCCATTCCCCTCAGATTTCCCCTCATGGTGAGGTGGGAAGGGGGAGGGCCATCCTCCCCCCTACCCAGGACACAGTCCAGATTGGGGCAATTATAGGTGGTCCAGTGGCAGAGCGGGACACTGGTTCACTAGGAATCACAGATCCTGCGGTCGCCCTTCCATTTTTCTGCTTTTCTGTACTTCCCCTGTGGCCATGAACACGTGCATGTGGAGGTGGCGCAAGTTATGTAGCCACACTCTTGCCTCCTAGCTCTGATGCTGCAACCGGCCTCTGCCAGGAGGCAGCCAAGGAGCAGGACACCATTCCCCAATCCCCAGAAGAGGAGGCTGTCATCAGACACTAGATCCTCTCCCTACCTCCCTCCGATCAACAGCCTGGCACTGAGGGCTACACTGCCGACTCGCGGCACCGAGCTCACTCCGAACCCAGGTCACTGGTGTTGTGCAAGGTGTGGCATCCAGCGCTCTACCCTCAGCGCCAGGCTGGTGATCGGAGGGAGGGACCACTAGCACCAAGGAGTTTTTCTTAATATAGAAACATAGAAGTTGTTGGCAGTGCGACCTCTTGGCCCACCTAGTCTGCCCTATTTTTCCTACCTACAGTGCGACCGCAGACCTACTAGGTTTCTGGTTTGCCCCCCCCCGCCTCACTTCTAAGATCCCTTGCATATATCCCATGCTTTCTTGAATCCTATAGCCATTTTAACCACCACCACCTCTACTGGGAGGCTGTTCCAAGTATCCACCATCCTTTACGTGAAAGTACTTTCTCCATTTCCTCTCAGCCCCCCACCTCCAGCTTCATAGTTTGACCTCTTGTCCTTATGCATCTCTTTCTCTGGAAAATGCTTCTTTCCTGTACTGTGTTTATATCTGTGAGGTATTTGAATGTTCCAATAATATCCCCCCTTTCCCTCTTTTCTTCTAGGTAGTGCATATTCAGTTTCTTAAGCATTTCCTCAAAGGGCGTCTGATGCAGGTGTAACCCCCCTGCAAATGGGGGTTCCCAAAAGACTTCCAGGAGCTTGCTTGAATGCTCCAAGCCTGAATGGTGTTTGGCGTTTAAGCCATTTATCAGTGAGTGTTTTTAGAGCCTCTGGTACTGTCTCTTTAAGAGCTGTCTGCTTGCAGACATAATTAGTTTGTATGGGGGGATTGTGTGCTTCTCTGTTTGAGCACCACTCGAGCTGCTGCCAATTCACTCCATTTTTGCAGTCACTAGGAGTGCAAGGGAACCTATCTGAAAGATGTAACTGTTTGCCAGAAATCATTTACAGTAATAATGAAATTACAGTTTGTCTAACCTGCTTTCTTTGCAGTCAGAACTGTGTCTGCCTAGTTCCCCATTCTGGTTTTGAACTGCTGAACTGGACCAATCAGTGTGGGGTAAGCTAGCTCTAAAATGGTGCCTTGGACGAATCAGAACTTGGACTCATAATCTGAGCCAGCCACAAGAGGATTGTATGGGCAGTGACTCTGGGAGATAGTTTAGACTTTGGCCTTTTGGACCAACAGCAGCAGTCTATTGTGGTGACAGCCAATCCAGTCAGAACTGGGAGGAACTCAAAGGAAGTGCCAGTTTTGTCTGTTGGAGTTTCAGTTTTAGCTCTGGCAGTGAAGGGAAAGAAACCTGTGCTCCTTCAGTGCACAGTTTCAGTCAAAAAACATGTAAGGCCCAGAGTTCGGTCTGCAGCTTGTGTAACTGCTTGTTAGGACTGATTCCGTCCTGTGAAAAGAATCAAAGGATCTCTGAAGAGTAGAAACCAGGCTCACCCTGTAGAAGACTGGAGAAATTGTTGAATTGCACTCGGTCTGTCAGGAACTGAATCTGCTGTGTGTTCTCCCGGGTATTGTGCAGTAATTGCGATCGGGATAGAGAAGCAGCCTGCCTGGTATAGTACTTTCTTTTTACCATATAAATGTGTGAAGAGTCTCGTGGAGCTCAAGAGTAGCCCTGCTGACGTTGAAGGACCCTATCTTGTTTGGAGGTCGTGAGTACTAATTCAGGGTCGCTCCCTGTTGAATTGCCACATTAAATCCAAATGGAATCACTGTACTGCTGACTGTTTAAACTAATTTTCTTTTCACTGTGTGAAAGGGCCCCTACCAGCTGCCACCGGTTTGGACTAGCCACTAGGGCTTGGGTACCCAGGGACAGTAACTGGTAGAGGATAGGCCTATGCACAGAGCCATGAGTAGATAGTAAAGTGATAAGCTAATTAACCTGATTTCCCCTGTCCTTGTTATATCCCCTAAATAAATCAGAGCTGCTTGTTTCAGCAAAGTTATACTGCCTGAGGTATTTGTCTATGTTAAGTACTGTACTGTGATTGTTGCACTGTATCTTATTTCACAGGAGGTCCCAGTGCGGAACTAGTCCTGGGGGTAAGTGTATACTTGAAGGTAATTCTGATATATTGTGGGCCACTAGTGGGAAGAAAGGGGGTTGCAGTGTCCCAGAGGGCTGTGACCAAGTAAGTTTAACTATTGCAAACCCTGACCTCTGGGTGAAGGCACCGCCATTGGATCCAGGCCCCTCAACCTGTTAGTGGCAAATCAGGCAGGGGTAGTAGCCCTGGGATAGCGCCATCTAGGGGTTACATCTTGGAGGCTCACCGCTGGGATTGTGTGTCCTCTAGTGGCCATATTCTGAACCACTGTTAAGAGAAAATAATGGGTACCCCGACAGAAGTGGCTGTGCACCGGCTGGTGGAGTGGTGTACTGGGAGGAGATTGACCCCAAAATGCTATGCTTATCCTGGACATCCCCAGGTATCAATCACAGGACACTGTACAGGGAGTACTTTCCAAGGTGGAAGGTTTACAAAACCCTGTGGTGGTGGGTCGGCATGCTAATCTGCTCACCCACACTTTCCTGGCCCTAGTAGAGTTTAAGAATCCCATAGATAGCTCCAAAGTGCCACAGATCATTACCCCAGAGGGAGCCCTCACTGCCTGGAGAGTGATAACTAAGTACAGTAAAGACCCGGTGGGGAATGAGCCCCCACCACTGTCTGAAACTTTTGAGGAGAAATTTGCTAAATGGTTGCTGGGGGAAGGGAAAACTGTGGAGGACTTGAAGAAACTATTCTTGCCACCTGGGGGTGTTCCTCCCCCAACACCCTCTCCCGCTCCAGTACCCGTAATGGTGGCTGAACCAATGCAGACTCCTATTTCTGCACCTGCCATTAGTCACGACTCTTACCGAAGGTTGAGGATCTTCTCTGGCACCCTCCCACCCCCAAGGGAGGATGACTGGGAGACCTGGATAGACTATGTTGCCCCAAGTGCTAGAATGGCAATGCTTGGAACCGAAAGAGTGAAAGAGGGTTAGTGAGAGCCTCCGAGGTCCTGCCCTGGCTACCATCCGTGCTAAACGGGCCAGTAACCCTGAAGTGACTGCACAGGCCTATCTTGAGGCCTTGGAGAATGTGTGTAGGAGCCCAGATTCTGATGAGGATCTATGGTGGAGAGTAAGAAATGCACAACAGTACCAAGGGAGTTGTTGTCTGTGTATGTATCTCGGCTGGAAAAATTGTTGCAAGAATGCCTCAGAAAGGGTAGTTGCCAGCGATTGAACTGGACCCGAACCAGGCTGGACAGGATCCTTAAGTCTGCCCCTTCTCAGAACTGCTGTTGCTTCAATTCACGCCGGGCAAATCGACTGGAATCCCCACCCTCCTATGATGAGTTAATGAGAGAAATTCGAGGAGTTGAGAAAAGGCAACCTCAGGAGGGACCTGCACCAATAGTTGCGGCTACGACCCGAGTGACTGAGGGTGGCCCATCAAGTGAAGTTCAGGGGCAGAGGTTGGCAGTCAATGAGTGCTCTGACAAGGAAAAAGATATGCCACAATGGGGTGAACTGTTCAGAGAGATCCGGGAATTCAAAAACAGTCCCTTTATGAAGGCCACGCCTGCAAGTACGGGCCCTGACCTATATCCGACTGCATCTGCTATGGGGTGGGGTACCTAACCATGTATCTCCTGCTGATAACAGCTCCAAACTCAATTCCTTGACCATGAAGTAGAGAAACTGACGAGATGTCTCCAAATGCTTATCACGCCGCAGACAGAGATGGCACCAAGGTTTCCAGTTAGTAATACCCCGCCCTGGCTCCCAGTGTGGCGCCTCGGCCAGCTCAAACTCCAGAAAGTATGTTTTGCTATAATTGTGGGAAGGATGGGCACATGAAAAGGAATGCCGGTCCCAAAAGACACTGACAAAGTTGCATATAGGCTACAAGGAGAGCTTAGGAGAACAAATCAGTGGTTAAGAGGTGCATGAAATGACCCAGTGAGGGCACCAAAATGCTAACTCCACGTCCTTTTGTGGCAAGGGTCAGTTGCCCAGGCCCCCCTATCGCCTCTCCAGACTGGTCCAGAATAGTGGGTCCCTCCATGGAGACCACTGTAAAGGTGAATGGAGTGTCTACAAGAGCTGTATTAGACAGTGGCTCCCAAGTGACAATTATCTTCCAGGATTGGTATCAGAAGCATTTGTGAGACGTACCCTTACAACCATTAGAAGGACTGCATGTATGGGGTTAAGTGGAAGGCTACCCTATTCCGGGTATATCCGATTTGGCTGTCTTTCCCCACCTCCGTGGCTGGAGTGGCCGAACAAGTAGAGACTCTAGCCTTAGTGTGTCCCCCACTGGACTGTATGATGGTGTCCCTTTGTTGATTGGAACAAATGCTCATATGTTTGGAAGGCTGGCACAGTTATGTTATGAAAACAGGGTCAAAAACTAGTAGAGCTTTAAGAGTTCCAGCTTTAATTAAGAGGCCTATGAGGCACAGAGAGATGCTGAAAAAATAGAACCAGAGGAACCCGGTCGGAATTGTATGGAAGAAGGATCCTGAGTCTCTGATCCTGGCGCCAAATGCCCAGTGTACCTTACAGGAGAGGTCCGTATCAGAAAGGATGTTAAGAATAAAATATTAATGTTGGATGCACCAGGCGATGGAAAAATTGCTAGAGGGACTGCTGGTCAAGCCTAGTATTTTGCCGCTAGAGCCCATCTTATGCCAGAAGGTAATGGTCCAAGTTCATAATGTGTCTGAAAGAGACATTGAGTAAATAGAGGTTGCATCCTGGCTAATGTGCATTGTGCAGACACTGCAGTGCTACCCAGCAGCAAGAGTTCGAGGAAGAATGACAGAGTAACGCCTGACTTGTTTGATTGCTCACTGCCAGCTGAATGGAAAGTGAGGATCAGTGAGAAGCTTGCCCAGAGAGACCAGGTGTTTTCTTTAAAGGAATGGGGCCTAGGATGCATGCAGGAGCTGAGCACAATATCCGGCTGCATGACGAAAGACCATTTCGTGAGAGGTCTCGACGCCTGGCACCTGCTGACATAGATGATGTGAGGCAGCATCTGCAAGAGATGTTAGCTGCTGGTGTAATACAAGAATCCAAAGCCCTTATGCTTCCCCATTGTGGTAGTGAGGGAAAAGAATGGGACAGTAAGGATGTGTGTGGATTATCGCACCTTAAACCGGTGGACTATCCCTGATCAGTACACAATGCCCCGCATTCAGGATGCTTTGGACTGCCTAAACGGGAGCAAGTGGTTCTCTGTGTTGGATCTCCGCAGTGGGTACTACCGATGGCCCCAGAGGACCGTGAGAAGACAGCCTTTATCTGTCCACTTGGCTTCTATGAATTCATGAGGATGCCTCAAGGGATTTCAGGTGCCCCAGCCACTTTTCAACGATTGATGGAGCGTGCAGTGGGGGACATGAACTTACTAGAGTGCCTGGTATACCTAGATGATGTTATTGTGTTTGGCAGCTCACTGGAGGAACATGAGAGCAGATTATTTAAGGTATTGGACCGACTGAGGACTTTGGCCTTAAACTGTCCATTGATAAGTGTCAATTCTTTCAAACATCAGTAAAGTATGTGGACACATAGTATGCACCGAGGAATAGAGACCGACCCAAGTAAAGTTGAGGCTTTGACCACCTGGCCACAGCCAAAAATCTAAAGAACTGCAAAGATTCCTGGGATTCTGTGTGGTTGTGTCATTTCATCAAGGACTATTCAAAGTGATCCGCCCTTTACTTAACCTTACTCAAGGGTATCCCCCAACCCACAAAAATACCAAAAGTCAGCGTCCCTCAAGACTGAAAGAGTGTATTTTCATCCAGTGAAGTATTTGGGGCACGCTGGACTCTGATTAGTGAGACTGCTTTTCATGAGATCATATATCAACTTACCCATGCTCCAGTGCTGGCCTATACCGATCCAAGAAAACCTTCGTCCTGCACACTGATGCTAGCTTGCAAGGGTTGGGGCTGTGTTGTACCAAGAACACGAGAATGGCCTGAGACCAGTGGCCTTTGCCAGTAGAAGCCTGACCCCATCCGAAAAAGAACTATCCTGTACATAAGTTAGGTTCCTAGCTTTGAAGTGGGCTATTGTTGACCAATTCCAGAGTACTTGTATGGGGCTAAAATACTAGTAAAAACTGACAATAATCCTTTGACCTATGTGCAGACCTCAGCTAAGTTGGATGCCACTGGCCATAGGTGGCTTTCTGCATTATCTACATATGACTATGCTCTCGAATACCGAGCAGGTCTGAACCACATAGATGCTGATGCTCTCTCCCAGAGGCCTGTTCCCCAGAATGATTGGGTCCGACTGGCAGAACCTGACATTCGGGCACTCTGCCGGAAGTTTGACAGGGAGGAACAAATGTCCACGGACGCAGTGGACTGCATGGTGGATTGCTTGGGACCCTCTGAGAATTGCATACCTGCTGCTTATTGCCACTTTTCTGCAATAGACATTGGTGCACTGCCTCAGCTGGACAATGACAGTATTGAGTGGGCTCAATCCATGATCCCATGATCAAAGCAGCTTTAGAAGCCCTCTATGCAGGAAAAGATGTGTCCAAACTACGCTCCACTGATTTGAGAACTGCACTGTTATACAAAGAAGGTCCTAAGTTGAAACTGATCAATAAACTGTTATACAGAGAAACAGTAGACAGAGGGACAAGTAGACAAACAACAACTAGTGCTACCCACTGCCTTTGAGACTCAGTACTGAGGTCCTTGCACAACCACATGGGGCACCTTGGTATAGACAGAACACTTGACTTGGTGAGATCCAGATTCTATTGGCCTAAGATGGGGGCTGATGTGGAGCAACACATTCGAACTGTAGTCGCTGCTTACAGAGAAAGCCTTTGCCCAGAGGGCTGCCCCTTGTTAACATCACCACCAGTGCACCCATGGAGCTGGTCTGTATTGATTTTCTGAGTTTGGAGTCAGATCAAAGAAATATCAGTAATGTGCTGGTGGTCACTGACCATTTCACGAGATATGCCCAAAGCTTTCCCACCAAAGACGAAAGCATCCACTGTGGCCAAAGTACTTGTAGAAACTTTTTGTTCTATGGGGCTCACAAAGAATCCATTCTGATCAAGGAGAGACTTTGAGAGTCGTCTGATCAAAGAGATGCTTTCTCTGTGGGAGTGCGAAAGTCCAGAACCACTCCTTACCACCCCAGGGACCCACAGCCTGAAGCGTTTCAACCCGCACTTTGCTAGATATGCTAGGCACCCAGCACCCAAAGGACAAGCCTAGATGGAGCCAACAAATTAGCACCCTGGCACATGCTTATAACTGCACCAAAGTGATGCCACTGGTCTCTCCCCTACCGCCTGTTGTTTGGAAGAAGCTCGACTACCAGTAGATGTGTGTTTTGGGGTCTCTCCTGATGGGGTTCAAGCTGACAACTATTTACTATGTGCAAAAGTTAAAGCCCAGCTAACTCATGCGTACCAACTGGCTCAAACCATGGCTGCCAAAAGAAATCTGGCCAACAAAGCGGTATGATAAAGGTGAAAGCACAGAACTCCAGGAGGGAGATCGGTGTTGCTAAGAAATCTGGGACTGCATGGCAAAGACAAGATTGCTGACAGATGGCACCATCTCCCTCACATTGTAGTGGGCAAACTAGATGATTTGCCAGTGTACAAAGTAAGGCCTGAGAAGAATTCAAAAGATGTAAAAACAATGCATAGAAATCATTTACTGCCCATTGGACAAATCCTGATTGAGTCTGAGCCCCCAGAAGATGCCCCCTCTGGACCAGTGACTAGAGCCGCTGCTAAGAAAAGATCAAGGAAGTCTGCACCTACAGAAGCAGAGTTGAAGTGTTCCCTGCACAGTCCCAGTTGAGCATGACTGTCAGTCCATATCAGAAGAAAGTGAGAGTGACTTTGAATACTATCCTTCTTCGAACTGAGTCAATTGTTTGAGGCAATCCCTAGTCAATACTGGAGACAAAGCTGGGCCTTCTGGACTTCTAAGCCCCCAGCTTCATCCCTGGAGCCAATGCTCCCAGAAAGTGAAGCACTAGATCAGTCATTGAATCATTGAGTTGAACTGTTTGAGCTTTGGGAGGAAAATGATGAATTGGGGCAGACTGGTGATACACCCGAACAAGAAGAGTATTTTAGTGCGCTGACAGTCCACTGCCAGTGTCAAGCTCTCCATGCAGGCAAATGTTGTGGACTCAGAAACTGTAACTCCTGGAGCTGAAAAGTGCCCCAAGTTCTAGCCTCTCTACCCCAGGGAGACTCCCCGACAAGTGAGGACAATGCTGAAAAGCTGAGGCTCAGAGTGGAGACTGTAACAGTTCCCCTAGAAAGACTGGTCGAGCTGTAAAGCCTGTGGTGCACCTCAGTTATGATTCACTTGGGAGACCTGTGGACTTGCCTCTCAATGTTGTCCATAAAGGGTGTATGTGTCCCCAAGCTCATTGCCCAAACTGAGCATCAGTGCTAACTCAAGATTACTTGTGTTCGCCCTCTAAGTATGGTGCCTTGCCCGTCCAGCCCCAAGGTAACTGATAGGGAAGGGCCCCTCTCTTCAGGTTTCATGTACAAGAGGTATGAACTTGAGTTATGGTACAATGTGTGTAATACTATGTAAAGTGGCGTACTGCAATGTTTCAGAAATGTGTTCTTGGTAAAATGATATTGACTGATGATTACATGTGAGAGCCTAATGCAAATGTATATGGTTGCAGTTAAAACTTATGGGGGTACTTGTGGCGGACGTCAGCTTTCCCAGACTTCAAGGAAGGTGTAACCCCCTGCAAATGGGGTTCCCAAAAGACTTCAGGAGCTTGCTTGAATGCTCAAGCCTGAATGGTGTTTGGCGTTTAAGCCATTTATCAGTAGTGTTTTTAGAGCCTCTGGTACTGTCTCTTTAAGAGCTGTCTGCTTGCAGACATAATTGACTATGTGGGGGATTGTGTGCTTCTCTGTTTGAGTACCACTCGAGCTGCCGTAATTCACTCCATTTTGCAATCACTAGAGTGCAAAGGGAACCTATCTGAAAGATGTAACTGTTTGCAGAAATCATTTACAGTAATAAAATGAAGTACAGTTTGTCTAACCTGCTTTCTTTGCAGTCAGAACTGTGTCTGCCTAGTTCCCCATTCTGGTTTGAACTGCTGAACTGGACCAATCAGTGTGGGGTAGCTAGCTCTAAAATGGTGCCTTGGGCGAATCAGAACTTGGACTCATAATCTGAGCCAGCCACAAGAGGATTGTATGGGCAGTGACTCTGGGAGATGTAGTTTAGACTTTGGCGCCTTTTTGGACAAACAGCAGCAGTCTATTGGTGACAGCCAATCCAGTCAAGAACTGGGAGGAACTCAAAAGTGCCAGTTTTTGTCTGTTGGAGTTTCAGTTTTAGCTCTGGCAGTAAGGAAAGAAACCCTGTGCTCCTTCAGTGCACAGTTTCAGTCAAAAACGTGTGTAGCCCAGGTTCGGTCTGCAGCTTGTGTAACTGCTTGTTAGGACTGAATCCGTCCTGTGAAAAGAATCAAGGATCTCTGAAGGTAAACCAGGCTCACCCTGTAGAAGACTGGAGAAATTGTTAGATTACTCGGTCTGTCAGGAACTGAATCTGCTGTGTGTTCTCCGGGTATTGTGCAGTAAGTGCGATCGGGATAGAAGCAGCCTGCCTGGTATAGTACTTTCTTTTTTACCATATAAATGTGTGAAGAGTCGTGGAGCTCAAGAGTAGCCCTGCTGACGTTGAAGGACCCTATCTTGTTTGGAGGTCGTGAGTACTAATTCAGAATTAGCTCCCTGTTGATTGCCACATTAAATCAAATGGAATCACTGTACTGCTGACTGTTTAAACTAATTTTCTTTTCACTGTGTGAAAGGGCCCTACCAGCTACTACAGTTTGGACTAGCCACTAGGAGCTTGGGTACCCAGGGACAGTAACTGGTAGAGATAGGCCTGTGCACAGAGCCATAGGTAGATAGTAAAGTGATAAGCTAATTAACCTGATTCCCCTGTCCTTGTTATATCCCCTAAATAAATCAAGGCTGCTTGTTTCAGCAAAGTTATACTGCCTGAGGGTATTTGTCTATGTTAAAGTACTGTACTGTGATTGTTGCACTGTATCTTATTTCTGGGAGGTCCCAGTGCGGAACTAGTCCTGAGGGTAAGTGTATACTGTGAAGATAATTCTGATATATTATGATGGGCCAATAGTGGGAAGAAAGGGGGTTGCAGTGTCCCAGAGGCTGTGACCAATGGGATTTAACTATTGCAAACCCTGACCTCTGGGTGGGCACCCGCCATTGGATCAGGCCCCTCAACCTGTGAGTGGCAAATCAGGCAGGGGTAGTAGCCCCTGGGATAGCGCCATCTAGGGGTTACACAGGTCCTGCACCATTTTGGTTGTCCTCCTTTATACTGCTGTAACCCCTAGGTGGCATTATCCCAAGGGCTACTACCCCTGCCTGCTTGTCTAGTAGCAGGTTAAGGGGCCTGGGTACTGAAATGGGTGCCTCAACCCAGAGGTCAGAGTTGTTAGTGGTCAAGCCAAACTGGGCGCAGCCCTCCGGGACACTGTAACCCCACCCCTTTCCTTCTAGTGACCTGGGCAATATACAATAATCACTACAATGACCCTTATTCATCGTACTGATACCCACACTGTTTGCACTTACCATCAGGGCTGGTTCCTCTAGCTCAACCCTGGGGACCCCTGTAAAAACAAGATTATGCACAGCAAATGGCAATGTACCACAGTACTCTTGGAACAAACTGGAACACAGTCAGGTTAAATGCAAAGAGTTAGATCTGATTTATTCAGGGGACTTGAACAAGGGAGGCGTATTCAGGTTGATTGGCTTAAAGGCTAAATCAATCAGACAGTTATGCATGCACTTCAGAGTCCCTACACAGTCACATACTCTGGGTACCCAAGTAGGAAAAAAGTGGGCTAGCCAGGACCGTTGCCCAGGGTGGGCCGGTGCCACAGCTGGTTGGTGCCCTGTGATGGTAGAAAGCAACATGCACAACATACACTATTTGTAATCCGGAGCCGGAGGGCTCAGTTCATGAAGGAAAAGACAACAAAGCAATCAGATAACAACACTTTAGATTTAGCTGTTGTTGCAGGGAGCTATCTTGATGTTTACTCGTGATACCCAATACAGGACACAGGCAGGATGAAACCGAGACTGCAGGTTATTGAGCTGCAGTGCCAGGAGAAGCAGGACCCACACGAAGCACCAAGGCGCCGTTCCTGTTCAAGGCATTGAGCAGGGAGCCCATGATCTGCAGGCAGGGCTCTCTTCGATGGCTTTCTCTGTGTGCAGGTAGTCTGGCTGGGCCAGTGTGAGCGCCAGGCCAAATGGAGATGCAAATGAATTTAGTCCATTGGAGCTGGATGCAGCCTCCAGCAAGCAGAACACAGTTCAGCACACAGTGGGGAACAAATCATGACCCACTAACAGCACCGCGCACATTTACGTAAGAATTCTACTGTACCAGGCAGATTGCTGTCTGGTCACAATTACAGAGTCTCTGCACAAACTGGGAGTTCAAGGTAGACAGATCCCGACAGGCGATCGCATTCAGCAAATCTTGATCTTCTTCAGGTTAAAGCCTGGTCATGGTTCTGTGGCTTAAATCATCCTCACAATTGGGATTCAGTCCAAATAAACTTCAGTTTCCCTCTCAGGGACAGCAGACAGACAGACAGGCCAAAACTCAGCCCTTTCACAATTCTCCCGTGTGACTCTATGCAGGATTGCTGCTCAACTATCTCGAACTGTTACTTCTTTCACTTCCCAATTCAAACTGAACTGAAACTGCAAGTAGTCTGGGACTTTCCCAGGATCCAAACGGTTCGGTTGGCTGATTCCTCTGTCAGTCACAACAAGTGCTCCCCCTCCAGGTTCATTTAGGTGCAAAAGCCCAAAACTACAATTCCTACAGAATTTTGCTCCCACAAAGCCCCTGGGGACAGGTTCCATTTTAGAGTCCCCAAAGGTACTGATTGGCCCATTTCAGCAGTCCAGGACCAAGATGATGGAGATAAACAGAAATGTCCATGCTACGAAGAAGGCAGGTTAGACAAACTGCAATATTATTACTGTTCTAATAAATGATCAGCAAACAAGTACATCTTCTAACAGAGCTCCCCTTTGTGCTAATAGCGATGGCAGAACGGAACAATTATTTGGCAGCCTGGGTGGGACTCAAGCATAGAAATACTCAGCCCCCTCCCAGATTAATTATGACTGCAACCCAGGCAGCTCTTAAAGAGACAGTACAGATAAGCTATACAGGCACTCTCTGGCAATACATTTAAACTGCTAAAACGCAGGACACCAGCCTGGCAGTGAGCATTTAGGCAAGCTCAAGGAAGTCCTTTCAGGAACCCCCATTTATAAGAGGATTACACCCTCCCTGCCTGGAGGAAACTTGGCATCCGTCTCAAGTCTGTACCATCACACTGTTAAAAAATGCAATATAAACGAGACATATATGACATTAGCATGCTATGCAAATACCATCTGATACATCAGTTAACATAAACTTGTCACATTATTATACATTTCAACATACTTCACAATACTATATCCATACTGACAATACTTACGCATGTTTCATACAGGTAATACTGATTTCACTATGATTAACATACTTTGAACATCACTATACTAATTCATGTAATAACTTCTTATACATTAAACAGTGTAAGAGGAGGCCCTTCCCAATCAGCTAACTTGGGGCTTGATGAGACAGGGACACCATGTTCTGAGGGAAAAACAACTAACTTGGAATTGGCCATTAAGCTCAGTTGGGGTAGTGAGCTCTGAGAAATATAAACACCTTTGTGAACCGCATTGAGAGGCGAATCCGCTGGCCTCCCAGGAGAATCATAACAGAAGCGCAATACTGGCTTAACAGCTCGGCCAGTCTTTTTTGGAGGAACAGCCACAATCTCTGTACTTTCAGCACTAACTTTGGAGTTTTCATCATTTGTGAGGGGTGCCTCTGCACTGATGGGAATGTCCAAACCAGGAGCACTGTCAGCTCCTTGCTCTGTATGCTCTGTTCCCACAACACTTTGCTCATTATCATCTTCTGACGAAGGCCTAGGTTGCTCATTTGAGGAGGCTCTGGCACAATGAGGCTTTGCAGCACTGAAGGGGGGCTGCCAATACTCTCACATTGTTCTTCAGGTTCTGGTGTGTCATCAGGGAGACTAAGACTATCCACCCCTTCTTCGGGCAATTCACATAGTTCCATAAAACACAGAGAGTCCACAACCTCAGATGTGATGCTTTGCACCTCACTTTCAGGGGCCACTGGATCCAAAGAAGAAACTGGGGGGTTATGCAGTCCTGAAGGCCCAGCTTCATCTCCACAGTTTATCACAGGGTTACCTCGAAACAGCTGACTCAGTTCATAGGAGGGGTAATAGGCATTGTCACAATCACATTCATCAGAGGTGGAGTAACAGTCACTGTCATTCGAGGCCTGCTGGAGAGAGGGCTCTGAATCTTTAACAGCTGAAACAAATGGACTCTGTCTCCTTCTTGCAGCAGCATGAGTCACCGGCCCAGGGAAACCCATTTCTGGTGGTTCAGCCTCAATGATAACTTGGCCGATAGGCAGCAAGTGGTTACAGTGCATGGTCTTGACAGCTTTGGAGTTATTCTCTGGGCATACCTTGTACACTGGTAGATCATCAAACTTTCCAACTACTACATGAGGAAGATGGTGCCACCTATCAGCAATTTTGTGCTTGCCATGTAGTCCCAAATTATGTAATAAAACATGGTCTCTGGGCCGTAGCTCTTGAGCCTTTACTTTCTTATCGTGCCTCTCTTTGTGGGTGAGGTTTCTTTTAGCAGCCATTGTCTGGGCCAGTTGATATGCATGGTTCAATTGACATTTCAGTTTCTGTACATACTGCAGGTAGTTTTCGGCTTGGACCCCATTTGGGGAGACCCCAAAGCAGACATCAACTGGCAGGTGGGCTTCCCTTCCAAACATGAGACGGTAGGGGGAGAACCCAGTAGCATCATTTTTGGTGCAATTATATGCGTGTACCAAGGAGCTAATCTGCTGGCTCCACTTATGCTTGTCTTTTGGATGGAGGGTGCCCAGCATGTCTAGAACGGTGCGGTTAAAACATTCTGGTTGAGGGTCCCCCTGTGGGTGATAGGGAGTGGTTCTTGACTTCCGCACCCCCCACAGAGAGAGCATTTCTTTGATTAGCCTACCTTCGAAGTCTCTGCCTTGGTCAGAGTGAATCTGCTGGGGGGCACCATAGTGGGCGAAGAATTTTTCCACTAGCACCTTGGCCACGGTAGAGGCTTTTTGATCTTTAGTTGGAAAAGCTTGTGCGTACCATGTGAAATGATCCGTAACCACTAACACATTGCCAATATTCCATTGATCAGGTTCTAAACACAAAAAAATCTATGCAGACCAGTTCCATGGGGGCGCTGGTAGTGATACTGACAAGGGGGGAGCAACCCTCTGAGGTATGGCTTTTCTTTGGAGGCAATGACTATAGATCTTTACATGGTGCTTAAAATCATCCCCCATCTTGGGCCAGTAGAATCAAGATTGTACTAGGTCGAGAGTCTTGTAAATACCGAGGTGCTCCATGTGATTGTGGAGGGACCTCAGAACCAAGTGTTTAAAGGCCGTGGGCAGGACCAATTGTTGCTTGTCTACTTGACCACTACAATCCACTGTCTCTCTGTATAGCAACTGATTGAGTAACCTCAACCTGGGGCCTTCTTTATACAATAGGGCAGTTTGCAAGTCAGGGGAACGCAACTTAGACACATCTTTCCCATCACGCAGGGCATCAAGTGCTGGTTGAATCATAGGATCTTGGGATTGAGCCCACTGAATACTGTCATTGTCAAGTTGAGGTAGTGCACTAATATCTAGAGCAGAGAAATGGCAATAGGCAGCCGATATGCAGGTATCAGGAGGGCCCAAGCAATCTACTAGACAGTCCACTGTGTCCGCAGACATCTGTTCATCTCTGTCAGACTTTTGGCACAATGCTTGGATGTCAGGTTTATACAGCCTGACTCAATCACTCTTGGAAGCGGGCCTTCGTGACTGGGCATCGGCATCAATATGGTTCAGTCCCAGTCTGTATTTGACAGTATAATCATAGGTTGATAAGGCAGAGAGACACCGGTGCCCAGTGGTGTCTAACTTAGCTGAAGTCTGTACATAGGTCAATGGGTTATTGTCGGTCTTCACCAATATCTTTGCCCCATAGAGGTGCTCATGAAACTGATCAATGATGGCCCATTTTAGGGCAAGGAATTCCAGCTTGTGCACAGAATAGTTTCACTCTGACGGGGACAAACTCCTGCTGGTGAAAGCTACCGGTCTCAAACCATCCTCATGGTCTTGATACAGCACAGCTCCCAGGCCCTGCAGACTAGCGTCCATATGCAGCACTTAGGATTTTTTAGGGTCAGCATAGGTGAGGATGAGAGCGTGGGTGAACTGGTATATGACTTTGTGGAAGGCTGCTTCACAATCGGGTGTCCAGCAAGGCCCAAAAGGTTCACCTATGCTGAAGTACACTTTCGCTGGTTCTTTAACAGCCCCTTTCTTTAATTTATGGTTGGTAGGGGGGTAACCCTGGGTAAGATTCAGGAGCAGGTGAATCACCTTTGAACAGTCTTTTATGAACCTGTGGTAGTAGCCAAAGAACCCCAGAAAACGTTGTAGTTCTTTCAAGTTATGGGGCTGGGGCCAAGTAATCAGTGACTCAACCTTACTGGGATCGGTCTCTATCCCTTCTGAAAATACTGTGTGCCCCACATACTTCACAGAGGTTTGAAAAAAATGGCACTTGTCAATGGACAACTTGAGGCCAAAGTCTTCCAACCGGTCCAGCACTTTAAACAGTTGGGTTTCATGCTCCTCTAATGTCCGTTCGAACACAATGACATCATCTAGGTACACTAGACATTCCGGCAAGTTCATATTTCCCACCTCAAGTTCCATCAGTTGCTAAAAGGTGGCCGGAGCTCCTGAAATCCCCTGTGGCATTCTCAGGAATTTATAGAACCCCAAAGGACAGATGAAGGCTGTTTTCTCATGGTCCTCCGGGGCCATCAGAATCTGGTAATATTCACTGCGTGGATCAAAATACTGAGAACCATTTGCTCACATTCAAGCAATCCAAGGCATCTTGTATACGGAGCATGGTATACTGATCTGGGATGGTCCGACAATTCAGGGTTCGATAATCAACACACATCCTCATGGACCGATTCTTCTTATGCACAACCACAATGGGAGAGGCATATGGGCTCCTTGATTCTTGTATCACGCCAGCAGTGATCATTTCCTACAGGTGTTTCTTACCATCATCTATGTCTGCTGGGGCAAGGTGTCGGGATCTCTCTCAAAATGGCCAGTAATCATGCAGGCATATGTGATACTCTGCACCCTGGACACACCCCACATCCCATTCTTTTAACGAAAACACTTGGTCTCTCTGGGCAAGTTTCTTGCTAATTCTAGCCTTCCATTCCGCTGGAAACAGGGAATCGTCAAAGTCAAATAAGTCTAGGGTCACTCTCGCCTTCTCGTAAGAGTACTTGTTACTGGGTAATACTACAGTGTCTGCATAGTGTACTGCAGCTAGGGTGCACCCTCTGTTCACCCAGATCTCCCAGTCTGACACATTCTGAATCTGGACCATCACTCGTTGTGCATAGGCGTGTGCATGGGCAGGCAAAATGCTGGGCTTTACCAATAATCCTTCTGGCAACTTTCCATCGCCTGGTGCATCCAACATTAATATTTTGTTCTTTACATCTTTTCTAATGTGAACCTCTCCATGAATGGTGTACTGAGCATTGGGAGGTAGTACCAGAGAATCAGGATCTTTCTTCCACACCATCTCCACCGGCTCATCTCCGTCTACTTTGGTAGTCTGTTTTTTCAGATCATAGGCTCTCTTTATCAGGGCTGGGATTCTCAGTGCTCACCCAGTCCATTTTCTTTGTTTCTCTTGACACAACTACGCTAGTCTTCCAAACATGTGGGTGTTGGTTCCAACGATCAAGGGAATCCCATCATACAATCCCGTAGGAGCGCACACCAGGGCTAGGGTCTGTACTTGTTCATCTACACCAGTTACAGTCGCAGGGATAAGACTTGTTGCTCAGGCCTCACACATGCAAACCTTCCAAAGATTGTAATGGCACATCAGATAAGTGTTTATCATGCCAGTCCTGGAATACAATGATCACTTGCGACCCACTATCGAGCACAGCCCGAGCATGGATACCATTAAAAGTCACAGAAGCCTCCATCAAAGGGTCTACTATTCTGGACCAGTCTGGAGAGGCAGTAGCAGAGGCCTGGACAGATGATTTAGCCACAAAGAAATCTGAGTTAGGATTTCTGAATCCTGCACTGAGTCATTTCCAGCGCTCCTCGGCCTTGGTCTCGCTTTCCGAAGCTCCCCTTGAAGTTTGTATACAACTTTATCTAGGTCTCTTGGGGACCAGCATACTCTTTTGATGTGCCCATCCTTCCCACAATCATGGCAAAATATACTTTCTGGGTCTGGTGTGGCCGAGATATCACATTGGGAGCTGAGGCGGGGGTACTACCAACAGAAAACCTTGGTTCCACCTCTGTATGCGGTGTGCCGAGCATTTGGAGACATCTCATCAATTCTCTCACTTCCATAGTCAAGACTTCAATTTTTGAGCTGCTGTCAGCAGCATCCATAGCAGTCCCTCTCTGGCTGGGCCCCACAGTGCTGACATTTAGTTCTCAGATTGCGGTGATTCCAGGCCATCAGTGACTGACCAGCGCCTGGAGCAGGGGTTGCAGCAACTATGACTGCAGGGGCTCAAAAAGCCTTCCTCCTCCTCAACTTCCCATGCCTCCTTTATCAACACATGGAAGGACAAGGGACCAGATTGCCTTTGATGCAGTTGCAATTTGAGCAAAACCCAGCTGGAGTGCTGGGAAGAGCAGAGTATATGATCCAGTCTTACCCGGTCCACTTCACTAGAGGCCCAGGCTCCTTTCCGAAAAATGGTTTGCAGGATTCCCTCTAATCGATCCATGTAGGCAGATAATTCCCCAGGCTGTTGTCTAACATCCTTATGTTTCCATTTCAAGGCCTCAACACTAGTGGTGCCCCCAAACACATTTTCAAGGGTGACTATGTACTCTTGGGTTTTGGCATCAGGGTCAGAGGACCTCAGAGAGCGAAAAGTATGTAGGGTAGGTCCCTGGAGGCTTTCCCCCAGTGGACCCTTTCTTCGGCCTCTGAGCAGTGCCAGTCTTGTACCACAAGAGTAGCAGAGTCTATCCAGGTCTCCAGGTCGACTTCCCCATTAGGAATAGGGCGGATGCCAGAGAATACCTTGAGCTTGCGGTAGGGGCCATGACTACTTGCTGGCTCAGAGGCAGGTACAGAAGTTGGTGAAAGAACAGGTGCTGGGGCGGGTGTGGACAGTGGGGAGGTGACACTCCCAGGTGACAGGAATATTTTTTTGTACTCCTCCACAGTTTTATCCTACTTCAGTAACAACTTGGCAAACTTCTCTTCAAAAGACTCAGATAACGGTGGGGGCTCATCCTCTAAGGGATCCTTGCTATCTTTGGTTATTTATTTATTTATTTATTTGCTTTTGTTTACCAGGTAAGCACACTAGACAACCAAGTGCCTATTTTCAGGTGCGACCCGGTAGATTACAGAGATACATTCAGGCACAACAGGCAACAACAGGAGCAGGTATAAGCAAGAGCAACATTCAGTGCAAGGTCAATGCAGTAACATCGGGGGATTTACATAGCAAGTGGGAGGAAGATAATATCATGGTACAAAGGAGGCAGGCAGTAGGCAGTATAATCAGGCAACAACGCCCTACAGGATAGGGGTAGCAGAACAAATCAAGCAGTTACAAGGGGGATAGGAGAGGCCAACGATAAACTGGGGAATAGAACAATAGCATATTCAATAATTGATGAACAATAGAGCCAGGGTGGATCCATCACAATCAGTTCTTTAGTTAGCAGCATGCTTCACTAGTAGAGAAGGTGAAGGGACCCACCACCTTGAGCAGTCAGAAACAGAGTGGCATGTTGGCAGGGGTACATTAAGTGCAGAGGCAGGTAGAGGCTGATTTGAGGAAGCCCCAGAGGGATGCTTTAAGGCAGGAATGGGAGGTGGAGGAGCAAGTGCTCGCTGGAAGGGAGTTCCACAATCTAGGAGCAAGTGCATCAAAGGCCCGGTCGCCCATTTGAGTGCGTGTTTTAGGAACCAGGAGGACATGGGAGTCACTGGACCTTAGTTGGTAGGAGGGGGTAGTGGGAATGAGGGATGCGGTGAGGGCCGAAGATGTGGCAGTTCTGGCAACAATGTCGATGAAATTGCATAGGACGAAGGTGCGGTGCTCTTCCAGTGGGAGCCACTCGAGCCGGGAGCAGAGCTCACAGCGGTGGGTGAGGCAGGGAGCTGAGAGTTCAAAGTGACATACACTATTGTACACCGTATCCCATTTGGAGAGATTGTTTTTTGTTGAATGGGCAAAGGTGACAAGTCCATAGCAGAGCGTGGGTAAGAAGACCCCTCTGGCTAGGGCAAGACATGCCGCCAGGGTGAGGCAGCTTTTAGCTGTGTACGCTAGGCCCAACTTACAGTTCGAGGCCTTGCAAGCATTGCGAATATGCAGAGTGAGGTCCAGTTGTGGGTCAAGTGTCACCCCCAGGTACTTGACAGAGTCAACAACTTGTAGGAGGGACCCATCGGCACATGAGATCCTTAGAGGGGCAGAGACTGCTTTAGTCTTGGCTGTGGAGCCAAAGAGCATGGTTTGAGTTTTCTGCAAGTTGATGGTGAGCTTGTGGTCCTCCAGCCAGATTTGGATTTGGTTGAAGTCGGAGTTGAGCTTGGTGTTGATGACAGAGATGTCCTGGGAGCTGCTCAGGATGACAAGGTCACATGCGTACAGAGTAGAACACCCTTGAGCCGGGGCCGAGGGCAGCTCATTTATAAAAAGGGAAAATGGGAGGGGCCCGAGGACAGAGCCCAGAGGGACCCCACAGTTAACCGGAGTGGGCTTAGACAGGGCCTTGTTGAACTTGGTATACTGTTGTCTGCCCGTAAGGTAGTTACTGGTCCAGGCAAGGGCAAGGGAGGAGAAGCCAAGGGACAGGAGAGAGGAGCACAGGAGTGAGTGGTCAACATGGTCAAAGGCTTTTGAGAGGTCCACGAAAATGGCTCCAGTCAGTTTGCCTTGATCTGCAGCAGATCTAATCTCAGAGGAGACAACAGCTAGGGTGGTGGAAGTACTATGCCCTTTTCAGAAGCCATGTTGTTCAGGGGAGAGTAAATCGCAGGTCTGCAGATAGTGGGAGACATGTGAGGCTACCACCTTTTCAAGAAGCTTGCTGATCGCTGACAGTATTGCTATTGGTCGATAGTTCCTGAGATCTTTGGGGTCACCCTGTTTGTGAACAGGGACGACTTTGGCCACTTTCCAGGTGTCAGGGGTAGTGCCGACATAAGCGATCTGTTGAAAATGTGGGTGATAGGCCAGGCTAGGATGGAAGCCCCAAGTTTGAGTAGTTTGGGCTCAAGGCAATCGTGCCTGGCACCAGTGTGAGGTGGAGACCAGCAAGAAGCTTCTGGGTCCCCATGACAGAGATGACCCTGAGGTAGAAGGGAGGTCGAGGGGTTACCTCAGCGGAGGGAGAGTCCCGGTATTTTTTTGGGACGTGGGGCTGGTAGGGGAGAGCAGGTAGGTCAGTGAACAGGGAGTTGAAAGCATTGGCAATTGTGAGGGGAATATTGCAGTTAACCCCGCCAATGTGCATGTCCGTGATCTGAGCTCTGGCAGCCCCTTCAACTGTGTTTTTAATGTTCTGGTAGAAGCTCCTTGAGTTTCTGGCTGAGAAGAGTAGGGCAGATTGACAAAATTAACTTTTGGCAGAGAGGATGGCTCTTTTGCAGGAGTTTCTCACCCTCCTGTACTCAAGGAGGTCAGTGTTGGAGAGGGAGGCCTTGTAGCAAGCCCAGCACTTGTCCTTGTGCTTCATGAGGGAGAAAAGACCACCATGAAGCCACTTTGTGACTGTGCCCCTCACCCTCCTTTTAGTGAGGGTTGCATGCTTGCTTTGCAGGGGGGTAAAGACATCAAGAGAGTTGTCAAGGGCCACCGTGGGGTCATTTGCAGCAGTGACCTGAGACCAATCTATTTGTCGCAGGTCTGTGAGGTAGTCTCCTACGTTAAATTTGGAGAAGTCTCTCATCTGGATCACTTTCCAGGGAATTTTAGGAGAGAAGATGCCCCAAATGCAGTAGGTGGGACAGTGATCCAAGAAGACATCAGGGAGAGTGCCACTGGAGACAGTTCTATCCTGTCGGTTGCTCAGCACCCAATCAATGAGGGATCCCTTGTCTCCTCATGAGGAGAGCCTAGTAGGTTCATTAATGAGTTGACTGAGGGAGAGACCAGCCAGCAGTGGCTCATATTGCTGGAAGTTGCATCCCAACCAGTTGAGGTTGAAGTCGCCTAGGACCAACAATTCCTTCAAGTCAACCATGGGACTGAGACTGTCAAGGAAGGAGGACAGCCCTAACACACCACCCTCAGGTGGATTGTAAGCACATACCAAGGGTGCCTTTTCAGTGTTGCCAAGCAGGAGATGAGCATGCAAGGACTCAACAGAATGGGGTGGGAAGTGGGGTGTGCCCCTATGACAGATACATTTAAGTGAGTCTTGTAGTATAAGATCACCCCGCCCCCTCTCTTGTTTCCTACTCTGTCTTGCCTAAGAAGGTTGTAGCCCAGGAGGGCACATGCAGAGTCTGGGATGTGGGGCTTCAGCCAGGTTTCTGAGACCCCCATAATATCAGGTTTATAATCAAGGCCCCTAGAATTCTGCGGCCACAGAATTTTGTACAGAACTTGCAATCTACCGCAGAACTTCTGCGGTGCCGCAGAATTCACTCTTGTTGGTGATTTTTTATTAATATTTCTGTTTATCCATAGAATCTGGTTCCCTTCCCCTCTTTTTATATCCCAAGCCCCCCTATATGCTCAGAATGTGATGTTATCATTGCTATGACATCATACATTAGCTAACGAAATGGCTGCATTCTGCAGCAGAAATGAACAATCACTTATCTACCACAGCTCCCACTGCTAGAGATGGTGGCACAGCACATCATGCATGGTGATATTTGCTCAACCTGCACAACAGCCTAATACAATTTTCAATCTTACATTATTGCGCTTAGGCCAACTTAAACAAAACCTTGTCAATAGCACAGACTTGTTAGGTCCATACCTCACTTTGTGCTCTATTTGTGCCTTTAAGGTACAGAGATGACATCTGAAATGAATAACTGGTAAAATGAATTTAACTGTCATTTTAAGAAAAATAAAGTAATTATGCCCAGAAAAGTGGATTATAATAATGTGTAGACCTGTTGAAAGAATAGACCTGTTAAATAAATAAATGCACTGTAAGCATTTTTGCCAGTGTTATTGATTACATATTGTCATTGGTTGATAGAATCACCTAAAAGTTATGGAGAAATGTTGTGTGCAGGGACAGCTGTTGGGCCAGAGGGTAGCATATTGTGTTTCCATGCCAGCAACTCAGGTTCAGAGATTAGCTCTGGGAGCTGGCCCGGCTGCACAAGGATTGGTGGAACATATCACTGCTCGGAGCCCGGAAGGTATGGTGCAGTGTTCTGTCACATGGTGGATACATTGTGATGGGCTGGAGAGCTCTATCTCTCATAGGTCACATGCATGTCATGGCCTGATTGTGTTATGCAGTGTGTCATGGTAAGCAGGTTGACATGAAAATTAGTTTAGCAATAACTCCTCTATTCTATTTCCAGTGAGACCTGTATGAATAAGGATGCAAGTTCATGGAAATTAAAAAAAATATATATATATATATATATACACACACATATAGTATCTCTGTATCTCTCACCGCACACACACACATTTGTATGTATGTTACAGATTGCATATAAATATATAAGTGATACACAGTGGGAACCTCATGAGTGGTGTAGAAAGCACATACAAATATACAAGTAATAGACAGTGGAGACCTCATTAGTGGGATAGATAGCATGCATATAGAAATACCTTATTATTTACATAAGATCCCCTCTACATATGTCATTTATGCAACAGGCTAGGACCTTAAGGGAGAGACATTTGTTTTGCTTTTTAGGCATAAATTATGTGTTTAGAAGTCTGTTATTTTTGAACTAGTGTTACTGTGCTTTCCACCATCCTGATTGCTATAACTTATTGGGTTATTTCTTACTTAGTTATTATTTTTATTTAGATAGTTTTGTATTTGCTGTGCCTAAATAGATATGGGAGGATCGAGAGGGGCTAGAATAGTTTGACAACTTGATGTTGCGCGACCTGCGCCCTTTCATCCCCCTTCCAGTTTCTGATGTTATTATCAGACGTTGTTGGGAGGTGGGGATTGGTAGGGACAGCGCTGGTCGCGCACTATCAAGAAATCCCAGTTTGGGTTATGGGAGGATTGAAGTTGTCAGGTCCAGGAGGCGCCCTGGGTTGCGATGGGCACATGGGAGAGGCCGGTCGTGTTTGGTGTCCATCCCCAGGGAGCCTATTAGATCAAATGGCCAGGTAACCTGTGGGGCTGCATCACCCCCAAATCCCCTGAAGGCAGTGCTTTGTAATGCCAGATCGATCAGAAATAAGACGGCAATTATTGCTGCCTTGATTTCGTCGGTTGATCTGGTGTTTATCACGGAAACCTGGGTGGGAGACGATGCGGGCCCAATTTTTGAGGCTGCAGTCCCCCCTGGGTATACCGTGGTGCACTGCCCCAGAGTGGAGCGCAGGGGTGGCGGTGTAGCCATCTGTTTTAGATCCAGCCTGACCTTCACCGTGCACCCAGTGAGAGCTCTGGGTTCTTTTGAATGTGTGGCCATCCGGGGAGGACCTAATGCGGGCTGCAGGATCTTTCTTATTTATCGCCCTCCTGGGTCGATGGGAGAGTTCCTGCAGGAGGTCGCAGATTTCATTGCCATTGCATCATTGGAATCCCCCAGATGTGTTTTTCTGGGGTATTTCAATGTTTGGTTCGATGATGTGAATCATGGACATGGTTATGAACTTTCCCAGATCATGTCCTCCCTTGGTCTGACGCAGGCAGTCACTCTACCGACTCATCGGGACGGCCACATGTTGGACCTGGTGTTCTCACTGGGACTTGATATTAGTGATCTTAAGATCAATCCAGTTCTCTGGTCTGATCATTGCACGGTCCAGTTCACGCTTGGGGCTCCCACCATAAGCCCTTCCCCTGTTGAGATGATTCGCTGTCGCCCTTTACGGGGTTTGACCCCTGAGGGTTTTCTGGCGGCAGCAAATTTGTCTAGAGTGGGTGATGCATGCGCGGGAGGTGTTGTGGTCCGAGTTGACGCCTATAATGAGGTGTTATCCGACACCATAAACTCCCTCGCACCTGTCCGTGTACGACCCAGGACTTCTTACCTGAGGTTACCATGGTTTGATGGTGAGCTCAGGGAGATGAAGAAACTGGGTCGGAGATTGGAGCGCTGCTGGAGGAGATCCCGTCTGGATGCGGACAAACTGGCCCTGCGTGCCCATTATGTTGGCTACCAGAGGCAATCAACCGTAAGAAGACAGTGTTTTGTCTGGGAGATTGCTGCGGAAGGAACCGACCGGCCTCACTCTTCGGACCATTGATAGACTTTTACATCCTGTCTGTCTACGGCTCGGAGGTTTTCTAACATGGATTGTGAGGATTTCGCTCGGTTCTTTTCGGACAGGGTGTCTGCGATCCGGCGGGTGGCTCCTTCAGCCAGTAATGTTACAGCTGACAGTGATCGTCTGATGTGTTCTGAGTGCACTCCGTCTGGTTTGGGAGAGTTTAGACCAGTGGAGGATAGTGAGGTTATTGAGGTAGCAACCAATGTGAGGCACACTTTTTGCGAACTGGACCCGGTGCCAACGTGTTTCTTAATGAGATGCGTTGGCTCTGTTGTCCCAGTGTTTGCCATGATTGTACGGTGCTCCCTGTCCGAGGGTGTCTTTCTGGATGCCTTGAAGGAGACTCTGGTGAGACCCCTCTTAAAGAAGCCATCTTTGGACCCAGAGATCAGGGCAAATTACCGTCCAATCTCTAACCTTCTATTTTTAGGAAAGGTTATTGAGAAAGTGGTAGCGCTTCAACTGGAAGAGCACCTCATATCCCACGAGTTGTATGAACCTTTCCAGTTGGCTTTTCGTGCCAGACACAGCACTGAAACTGCACTTGTTCGGGTGCAGAATGACTTACTCAGGGCTAGAGATCAAGGAGACAAGACAATTCTTGTTCTCCTCGATCTCTCATCAGCTTTTGACACTGTGGACCATTGTGTGCTGCTTGCTCGCCTTGGGGATCTATGTGGACTCACCGGCAATGTCATCAAATGGTTTGAGTCCTTTCTAACTAACAGGAGGCAGCGGGTTATGATGGGAAATTTCTCATCTACACCTAGTCTGCTTCTCTGTGGAGTTCCTCAGGGATCAGTATTGGCTCCAATGTTGTTCGCAGTGTATATGCTGCCTCTGGGTGGGATCATTAGGAAGTATGGCTTGAGTTTTCATTGCTATGCCGATGATACTCAGCTATATTTTTCCTTCGCCCCAGGAACATCCAATGCAGTGGACGTGCTTAATATCTGTCTGGCCAAGATTAACGACTGGATGGCCTCCAGCTGGTTGCAGCTGAACCCCGATAAGACAGAGGTATTAGTAGTGGAGTCGAACAGAGTTCGTGATAGGATGGCCTCTGACACAGAAACTGGGCTTGTCCTAGGGTCTGTGCCATTGAAGGCCTCCTCTTGGGTGCGTAATCTTGGCGTGATTCTGGACAGAGATTTAACCATGGAGGCTCAAATATCCTCTGTGGTTCATACCTGTTTTTACCATCTCAGAAACATTGCCAGAATTAAACCCTTGTTCCGTCTCTGGACCTCCCTACTTTGATACATGCCTTAGTCACATCTAGGCTTGATTACTGTAATCGCTTTATCTGGGTCACGGGAGGATCTCCGTGGGATTGCAGCTGGTGCAACGCAGCTGCCCGATTGCTGACTGGGCAGCAAAGTTCTGTCACATTACACCAGTTTTGCGTGAATTGCACTGGCTGCCAGTCAGGTGGAGAGTCCTCTTTAAGGTGGGTCTTCTCACCTATAAGGCCCACACGGACAGGGCCTGGCTACCTGTTAGACCTTCTGTCACCTGCCTCTCCTCGCGCCTCTTCGCTCCTCCAGTGAATGCCTCCTGACCATTCCCAGAACTAGGCTGAAAACAGCCGGCGATAGAGCATTCAGTGCCGCAGCCCCGTTCTGTGGAATTCTTACCAACTATGGTCAGAGAGGCTTCATCGGTGGATGTTTTAAGGCCCAGTTAAAGGGTTTTTTCTTTTCTAAGGCATTTAATGCTTAGATATGGATTTATTGTTAGGCTTAGTTTTTGTAATGATCTGTATTTATATGTAAATTTATATATTTATTATGTTAAATATGTTTGTTTAAATGCCTTGTACGGTGCCCAGAGCCTCCGGGATTGGGCGTCTTTTAAATAAATTTTGCCTTGCCTTGCCTATAACCACTGCCATGAAAGTGAAGTCAGGATGACAAGCTGACACTGTGATGTGGTAGTTTGTTAGTGCCGCAGAACTTCCGCAGAAATTACAAACCACCGCCGCAGAAGTTCTGCGGCAAATGGTAGTCTTGCCGCAGAACTTGGTCCCACTGTGCCGCAGAAAAGTAGGGGCCCTGGTTATAATGAGCCACCCAAGCTGTAAGCTCAGCTAGGTTAGGTAGTAAGCTTCTAATGTTCAGGTGCACCAGCTTCATGCCTTTGGCAGATAGCCAGGCAGGAGGGGACTTCAGAGAGGGCCTAGCAACCTGTGGTCCATGGTTTTGGGCTGAGGCCCCAGAGCAACCGGTCAGCGGCGGCATAGTTGGGTGGCCACAAGGAAGGAGGCCCAAAAAACTGGAAATTTGGTTTGTGGCAGTGCGCTGGCTGCAGACGTGGGGAGATTAGGTAACGCATCCTAGATTAGTCCTCCCAGGGCTACGATAAAGAGCCAAGTGGCTGAGGGAGGTGATAAGGGCCAGGTGGCTGAAGGAGGTGATTGGTGGGTAACAGGACACATCACACTAGGGCAGGACACACTGGTAGGTAGCCTAGCTGCTCCTTAATATAGAATACCAGATTGCTGCCACCTTCAGGCAGCTGGGAACCCTTCTGGAGTGATAGTCTGGGGCACCTTTGAACTGTCCAGGGGATCACTACACTCCACCAAGGCCATGAGAGTTTGAGCAGTTAAATCAGCCTGTCGACCCACCACTACAGCTTTTTCAAACATTCAACTTTAGAAAGTGCCCCTTCAACAGTGTCCTTACTAATGCCCATAGGTATATCCAGTATTAGCAAAGCATTATGGGGGTCAATCTCTTGCCCTGTATACCACCCCACCAACTGGTGCACAGCTATTTCTGTTGGGGTAGCCATTTATGTTTGACAATAATTCGTAATTTCGGCCACTAGAAGACACAAAATCCCTGCGCTGAGCCTCCAAGATGTAACCCCTAGGTGGTGCTATCCCAAGGGCTACTACCCCTGCCTGCTTTGCTAGTAGCAGGTTAAAGGGCCTGGGTACTGAAACGGGTGCCTCCACTCGGAGGTCAGTGTTGTTAGTGGTCAAACTAACCTGGGCACAGCCCTCCAGAACACTGTAACCTTCTCTTTCCCTTCTAGTGGCCTGAACCATATACAATAATCACTCTCACAATGACCCTTATTCACCATGCAATTACCCACACTGTTTGGACTTACCACCAGGGCTGGTTCCTCTAGCTCGACCCTGGGGGCCCCATGTAAAACAAGGTTATGCACAGTAAATAGCAACAGTACAGTACTCTTGGCACAAACTGGAACCACAGTCAGGTTAAATGCAAAAAGAATTAGATCTGATTTATTCAGGGGCCTTGAACATGGGAGGGGTGTAATCAGGTTGATTGGCTTAAAGGCTAAATCAATCAGACAGTTATGTATGCACTTCAGAGTCCCTACACAGTCACACACTCTGGGTACCCAGGTAGGAAAAAGGTGGGCTAGACAGGACTGTTGCCCGGGATAGGCTGGCGCCACAGCTGGTTGGGACTCTGTGATGGAAGAAAGCAACATGCACAACACACACTATTTGTAATCTGGAGCCGGAGGGCTCAGTTCATGAAGGAAAAGACAACAAAGCAATCAGATGACAACACTTTAGATTTAGCTGTTGCAGGGAGCTACCCTGATGTTTACTCATGATACCCAATACAGGACACAGGCAGGACGAAATCGAGACTGCAGGTTGTTGAGCTGGAGTGCCAGGAGAAGCAGGGCCCACATGAATCACCGAGGCATCATTCTTGTTCAAGGCGTTGAGCAGGGGGCCGATCCCCAGGCAGGTCTCTCGTCGATGGCTTTCTCTGTGTAGTGGGTAGTCTGGCGGGGCCAGTGTGGCAAGGCCCAGGCCAAATGGAGATGCAAACAGATTTGGTCCGTTGGAACTGGATGCAGCCTCCAACAAGCAGAACACAGTTCAGCACACAGTGGGGAACAAATCACGATCTACTAACAGCACACAGCACATTTACATGTAAGAAATTCTGCCCTACCAGGCAGATTGCTATCGGGTTGCAATTACAGAGTCTCTGCACAAACCGGGAGTTCAAAGGTGGCTGGAAATCCTGACAGGCTGATCGCATTCAGCAAATTTTCGGTCTTCTTCAGGTTAAAGCCTGGTCACAGTTCTACATAGATACATAGACCGTGTCGGCAGGTAGGGGCCTATGACCCACCTAGTCTGCCCATTTGAGTTTGTAACTTCAGTTCATGTTTTCCAAGAACTCTGTTGCCCCTTACCCCTGACCTCCAGAATTCCTTTATGTCTATCCCATGCCTTCTTAAATCCCGTGATTGTTTCAGCCCCCACCACTTCCTCTGGCAGGGTGTTCCACTTGTCCACCATTTGTTCTGTGAAGAAATTCTTCCTCACATTTCCTCTGAATCGTTCTCCCTCCAACTTCATCCCATGCCCTCTAGTCCTGGAACATCTTTTTCACTTAAAAATAGTGTATTCTTGCACCCTGTTCCTCCCTGTAAGATACTTGTATGTCTCTATCATGTCCCCTCTCTCCCTCCTCTCCTCCAGGGAGTAGATATTCAATTCCTTCAACCTGTCCTCATAGGACTTGTGATGTAATCCATGTACCATCTTTGTTGCCCTCCTCTGAACCTTCTCTACCCTGTCTATGTCCTTACGTAGGTAAGGTCTCCAGAACTGTACACTGTACTCCAGGTGGGGCCTCACTAGTGTCTTGTATAGTGGAATTATGACCTCCCTTTTCCTGCTGGTGATGCCCCTGCCTATGCATCCCAGCATCATATTTGCTTTACCTGCTGTCTTGTCACACTGTTTCCCTACCTTGAGGTCGTCAGAGATGATAACCCCAAGATCCGTTTCCTGCTTGGTGCATGCTATATCCTCACCCCCCAACTGAAATATTGTGCCAGGGTTTTTGTGCCCCATATGCATTATCTTGCACTTCTTTGCATTGAATTTCAATTGCCAAACCCCTGACCATTCTTCAAGTCTCTGCAGGTCCCTTCTCATTCTATCTACACCCTGTGGTGTGTCTACTCTGTTACAGAGCTTTGTGTCATCAGCGAACAGTGAAATTCTGCCTTCTAGGTCCTGCACAATGTCACTGATGAAGATGTTGAATAGGACCGGTCCCAGCACTGATCCCTGTGGTACCCCACTGGTCACTCTTCCCTCTGTGGAGTGATAGCCATTTACCACCACCCTCTGTGTCCTTCCACCCAGTCAGTTACCTACTCACCACACTATTGTTCTGCCCACACCCATATTCTCTAGCTTGTGTAATAGTCTTCTATGTGGCACAGTGTCAAAGGCCTTGCTGAAGTCCAGATAGGCCATGTCCACTGCCCTCCCCGATCCACCTCCCTAGTCACCCAGTCAAAAAATTCAACATGGTTGGTCTGACATGACCTCTCCCTGGTGAAACCATGCTGCCTTGGGTCCTGCAGTCCATTGACAACCAGATGTTCCACCAATCTCCTTCAGTAGTACTTCCATGATCTTCCCACTACTGAGGTGAGGCTGACTGTCTGTAGTTCCCGCTTTCTTTGTTCCCACTTTGTATAAGGGGACTACATCTGCTGTCCTCCAGTCTTTGGGTACCTCCCCTGTTTCCAGTGATTGGCTAAACAGGATAGCCAGAGGTTCAGCCACCACTTCTCTTAGGTCTTTAAGGACCCTGGGGTGCACTCCATCTGGCCCCATTGCTTTATCAGTTCTTATTACTTCCAGTTCCTTCAGGACCCATTCTCGTGTAAAGAGACTTGTATCCATTTCTGCACCATTCTCGCCCCTTGTACTCCCTTCAGACCCATTACCCTCCTCTTCCTTAGTAAAGACTGAGCAGAAATACCTGTTCAGTATGTTAGCTTTACTGTTGTCATCCTCCACATGGCCCCCATTCTACCCCTTCAGTCTCACTATCCCTCCCTTTGCCTTTCTTTTTTCACTTATGTACCTGTAAAAGGTTTTGTCTCCTCTACCCACTGATTTTGCAATGTGCTCTTCTGTCTGAGCTTTGACTTCCCTTACTGACCTCCCTGCCTCCCTTTGCTTCTCCTGGTACTTCTCCCTATCCCCTTCTGCCTGTGTCCTTTTGTATTGCCTGAATGCAATCTTTTTGGCTTTCACTTTCTTTGCTGCCTCTTTGGAAAACCATAATGACCTCCTCTTCCTTTTCCTCTTGCTAACCTGCTTAACGCATAATTCTGTTTCTCTTGTAATCCCTATTTAGCTACTGCCCACTGTTCCTCAACCCCTGATTCCTGCCCATATTCCCCTTAATGCCTCTTTCAAGTATCTCCCCATTTTCCCAAAGTCTGCCCCCCTAAAATCCAGGATACGTGTTTTTGTGTGGTTTGGTTCTCCTTCTGTGATTTCAAACCACAGTGACTGGTGGTCACTGTTCCCCAGGTGCTCCCCCACTCTTACCCCCATCACACTGTCCCTGTTTGTGAGCACAAGGTCCAGTATTGCCTTCTGCCGAGTTGGTTCCATGACCAGTTGCTTGAGGAAGGCACCCTGAAGGGGAGTCCAGGATAAATCTGCTCCTAGTTGATGCTGCTGCTGGGATGCTCCAGTCCACGTCTGGAATATTGAAGTCTCCAACCAGTACTACCTCACCCTTGTCTGCCATCCTTTGGATAGCTAACATCAGCTCCCTATCTGTTTCTTCCTCCTGGGCTGGTGGTCTATAGACCACACCTGTGCGGATGACTTGCCCCATTTTCCTTTCCAGCTTAACCCACAGTATCTCTCCCCCATTTTGTTCCTCCTGGATCTCTATGGCCCTTATGTAATTTTTCACATACAGTGCCTGTGGCTTAAATCGTCCTCACAGTTCAGATTCAGTCCAAATAAACTTCAATTTTCCCTCTCAGGGACAACAGACAGACAGACAGGCAGGCAGGCCAAAACTCAGCCCTTTCACAGTTGTCCCGTGCGAATCTATGCAGGATTACTGCTCGACTATCTCAAGCTGTTACTTCTTTCACGTCCCAACTCAAACTGAACTGAAACTGCAAGCAGTCTGGGACTTTCCCCAGGATCCAAAAGGTGTGGTTGACTGATTCCTTTGTCAGTCACAACAGGAGCTCCCCCTCCAGGTTCATTTAGACGAAAAAAAAACAAAACTACAATTCTTACAGAATTTTGCTCCCACAAAGCCCCTGGGGACAGGCTCCATTTTAGAGTCCCCAAAGGTACTGATTGGTCCATTTCAGCAGTCCAGGACCAAGATGGTGCAGATAAACAGAAATGTCCATGCTGCAAAGAAGACAGGTTAGACAAACTGCAATATTATTACTATTCTAATAAATGATCAGCAAACAAGTACATCTTCTAACAGAGCTCCCTCTGTGCTAATAGCGATGGCAGAATGGAGCGATTATTTGGCAGCCCGGGCGGGACTTGAGCATAGAAACACTCAGCCCCCTCCCAGATTAATTATGACTGCAACCCAGGCAGCTCTTAAAGAGACAGTACACAGAGGCTATGCAGGCACTCTCTGGCAATACATTTAAACTGCTAAAATTCAGGACACCAGCCTGGCAGTGAGCATTTAGACAAGCTCAAGGAAGACCTTTCGGGAACCCCCATTTGCAGAGGGGGTTACACTGACTCTACCCTGTCTATGTCCTTTTGGAGGAGGGGCCTCCAGAGCTGTACACAGTACTTGAGGTGGGGTCTCACTAGTGATCTACACAGGGATATTATCACTTCCCTCTTTCTGCTGATGATACACCTGCCTATGTATCCGAGCATCATAGAAACATAGAATTTGACAGCAGATAAGGACCGCTTGGCCCACCCAGTCTGCCCATTTCCCTACCTACTGGATAAGCTGCAGATCCTAGTTAACCAGCAGCCTACTTCTTCCTACCCCCACCCCTAGAATGGCCTTATGACTGTCCCATGCATGCTTGAATTCCACCACTATTTTTGACTCCACAACCTCCCTCCTCCGGAAGGACGCTCCATGCATCCACAACCCTCTGTGAAAAAAATACTTCCTCATTACCTCTGAGCTGCCCTCTATCTCTCTCAAATTGTGCCCTCTTGTTCTTGCACATCTTTTTGAAAGATGCTACCGTTTTGGACTTTGTTGATTCCCTTGAGGTACTTGAACGTTTCTATCGGTCCCTCTCCCTCCTTTCCCGAGGCTATACATATAAGCTCCTTCGCTCTCTTCTATGTCTTCCCGTGCAGACCCTGCACCATTTTAGTTGCCTCTCCTTGACAGCTTCCATCCTGTCTATGTCTTATGGAGATTGGGTCTCCAGAACTGCACACAGTACTCCAGATGGGGTCTCACCAGCTGTCTGTACAGAGGATAATAACTTCCTGTTTCTACTGGTGATGCCTCTCCTATGCATCCCAGTATCCCCACCCTCCTTGCTGCCCTCTCACATTGCTTGCCCACCTTTAGGTCATCTGATATGACTACCCCCAGGTCCCTTTCCATTTTTGTTGTTGTTAGTATCTCACCCCCCATTGTGTACTCTTCCCCTGGGTTTTTGTTTCCCAGGTGCATTACCTTGCGCTTCTTAGCATTAAATCTAAGCTGCCATACATTTGACCATTCCTCTAACCTTGCCAAGTCCCTTCTCATCCTTTCCACCCCACCTTGTGCATCAACTCTGTTGCAGATCTTTGTGTCATCTGCAAAGAGACATACTTTTCCTTCCAGTCCCTCTGCAATGTCGCTTATAAAGACATTGAAGAGGACCGGTCCTAATACTGAACCCTGAGGTACCCCACTAGTAACCCCACTTTCTTCTGAGTGGACTCCATTTACTATTACTCTCTGTGTCCTATTCTCCAGCCAATTCTTTACCCAGGCTGTCATCTTGGGACCCACTCCCAGGCTGGCTAACTTGTATATTAATCTTTTGTGTGGGACTGTGTCAAATGCCTTGCTAAAGTCTAGGTAGGCCATGTCCACAGCCCCTCCCTGATCTACTACTTTGGTCACCCAGTCAAAGAAATCTATCAGATTCGTCTGGCATGACCTTCCTGCTGTGAATCCATGCTGCCTAGGGTCCTGTGCCCCTCTGGCTTCTAGATACTCGACAATTCTTTCCTTCAGAAGTGATTCCATCATTTTGCCTATCACTGAGGTTAAACTAACAGGTCTGTAGTTTCCTGCTTCTGCCTTGCTCCCACTTTGTGAAGGAATCACATCTGCCCTCCTCCAGTCCTCGGTACCACCATCCTCCCATGATTTGTTAAAAGGGTAGTTAGTGGTGTCACTAGTTCTACCCTGAGTTCTTTAGAATTCTGGGATGAATCCCATCGGCCCCATTGCTTTGTCCACCTTCAGTTTTAAAAGTTCTTTCAGAACGCTTTCTTTTGTAAATGGGCTGGTATCAACTTCTGCATCCAGAGTGTTTCTACTGTTTGTTTTAGGTACCTTCCCTCTTCATTTGTAAATACTGAGCAAAAATATTTGTTTAGTATCTCTGCCTTTTCACAGTCTCCCTCTGCCCACCCTCCTCCCTTTATTAAGCCTCACTATCCCTCCTTGGTCTTCCTTCGCTCCCTGATGTACCTATAAAAGGTTTTATCCCCCTTCTTAACTGAGTTGGATATCTTTTCCTTGCTTTGGGCCTTTGCTGTTCTGATTGCCTTCCCAGCTTCCTTTTGCTTTAACTGATACAGTTCTCTGTCCTGCTCCTTCTGCGATTCCTTGTACTTCCTGAATGCTTTCTTTTTCTCTTGAACCTTCACTGCCACTTTCTTTGAGAACCATAGTAGTTTCTTACATCGTTTTGTTTTGTTTATATGCTTCACACAAAGGCTTGTTACCTCAGTGATGGCAGTTTTTATTATTCCCCATTGTTCTTCCACCCTCTTCCTGCCCATTTGCTAGTGCATTCCTTAGGCACTCACCCATTTTGGCAAAGTCAGCCCTCCTAAAGTCCAGTACTTTTGCCTTTGTATGGCTTGACTCTATTGCTGTGTTTATTGTGAACCATACTGTTCGATGGTCACTAGTTCCCAGATGGCTACCCACTTCTACATCTGTGATCCTCTCTCCATCTCCATTTGAGAGAACCAGGTCTAAGATTGCTCCCTCTCGAGTGGGCTCCACTACTAGTTGTCTAAGGCATGCCCCCTGTAGGGCATCTAGAATAACCCCACTCTTCAAAGTGGCTGCTGCAACTGCACCCAGTTAACATCTGGCATATTCAGATCACCCATCAACAATATCTCCCTTTTCTGCCATTCTAAGTATACTTTCTATCATTTCCTTGTCCATTTCTCCCTGAGAGGAGGTCTGTATACAACCTATGCGGATTGTGGTGCCATTGCCTGTCTCCAAATTTACCCACAGTGCTTCTTCTCCTCCCTGTTTACCCTTTTGTTCTGTTGCTTTTATTCCTTCCCTTATGTAAAGAGCTACTCCTCCTCCTCTTTTACCCTCCCTGTCCCTCCTGTAGATAGTGTATCCTGGTATGTTTACATCCCAGTCATGGTTTGTGTGTACCATGTTTCTGTGACTGCCACGATATCCAGATGTTCCTCCTCCATCAAGGCCACTAATTCAGGAAGCTTGTTACCCAGACTACGGGCATTGGTACTCATTGTTCTCCATTTTTTGATGGCTTTACCTTCTGTTGCAGCATCCCCCACTGACCTTTCAACCTCGGTCTTTTTTTCATCCTCCTACTAGCCTTTCCTACTGCCTTGTCACACTGTTTAGCTACCTTCAGGTCATCAGAAATGATTACCCCAGGTCCCTTTCCTGTTTTGTGACTGCTAGTACTTCTCCTCCCAATTGATATGTTGCCCTTGGGTTTCTATGCCCCAAGTGCATGATTTGAAACTTTTTGGCATTGAAGCCCAGTTGCCAAACCTATGAACATTCTTCTAGTTTTTTTACATCTTATCTCATTCCCAACCCCCCAGTGTGTCTACTCTGTTGCAGATCTTTGTGTCATCCATAAACAGGTATACCTTTCCTTCCATTCCTTCTGCAATGTCGCTTATAAACACACTGAAGAGGACTGAGCTTAGTACTGACCCTTGTGGCACTGCACTGGTCACATTGCCCTCTCCAGAGTGGACACAATTTACCACCAACCTCAGACTCCTGTTGTCCAGCCAGCTCTTTACCCATCTTACTATTTTAGGACCCACTCCCAGGCTTCTCAGCTTGCTCACCAGTCTTATATGTAGAACAATGTTGAAGGCCTTACTGAAGTCCAGGCAGGCTATGTGAATCGTTCCTCCCTGATCTACTTCCTTGGTTACCCAGTCAAGGAACTCGATCAGGTTTGTCTGAACCCATGTTGCCTTGGATCTTGAAGACCACTGGAAACAAGGTATTCCCCAATCCTATTCTTCAGTAGTGATTCCATTACTTTGCTCACTACCAAAGTCAGGCTACAGGCCTGTAATTTCCAGCCTCCTCTCTGTTTCCATTTTTGTGGCGTGGGACTACATCAACCCTCCTCCAGTCTCCCGGGACCTTTCCCGTTTCTAGTGACAGGTTGAACAGGGCTGTCAGAGGTGTAGCCAACTCTTCCTCCTTGAGCTCCCTCAGTACTCTGGGGTGCACCCCATCTGGTCCCATTGCCTTGTCTACTTTTAACCATGACATTTCCCCTAGGACCCTTTCCACTGTAAAAGGGCTAATGGCCTCCTCCCTTCCCTTAATGCCATTGTCTCTTATCATTGGCCCTCTACCTACCCCCTCCTCCATAAATACTGAACAGAAGTATTTGTTCAGTATGTCTGCTTTTTGGTGGTCCTCTTCCACACACACCCCTCCTCCCCTTTCAGCCTTACTATATCTTCCTTGGCCTTTCTTTTTTTGCTTATGTATCTAAGAGATGTCTTGTCCCCTTTTTTACCGATCTGGCAATATTCTCCTCCGTTTGCACTTTTGTGCTGCTGTCTTCCCTGCCACCCTTTGTTTTTCCTGATTAGTTTTCCTGTCCTCCTAGTTCTACTTTTATAGGCACAGGATTTAACTGACAACAGGAACTTCCTGTTTGGGAGCAGGAAGCGAGTGATCACGGAGCCATCAAAGACTCACCATCCTAGAAGGGCAAGAGTAGCTCTCCGTCCCCCCCCAGCTGCTGGAGGTCTGACTCTGAGCAAGTAAGGAGACTACTGAGAAATATAGGAACTTCTTGTCTTGGAACAGGAAGATCAGGAGCTAAAAGGGCACAGAGGCAGTAAGTAAGTAGGGGAAAAAAAAAGAAAAACAAACAGAGGAAAGAGTAAGTATTCCAAACAACAGTTAGGGGGCCGGAAAAAAGACATGATGGGAGTGGTACAGTGCAGTGGCTGTGGAGCAGCAGTCTTCCAGAAGACGTTCTGGAGGATGCAGTGTTGTCCCATCTGCACGCACCTCTCTGGGCTGAGGGAGGAGGTTGCTCATCTCCAGGCTGAGTTGGCCAGGATTTGTGGGACCTCCTCTCCCACCCAGGGACCACCAGAGTCACTGTCGTTGCCTCAGAGGTTGCCAAGAAAGAGGAGTGGTTGGACCACAGTGGGCTCAGGGAGGGTAAGGGTGGTGGAACAGAGGCGCATCCCTCCAGTTGTACCTTTCCACAATTTCTATGCTGTTCTGGAAAAGTGTGGTTCCTCTATGGAGGCACCCACAGTGGAGACCAAGGAGGATGCTGGGAACCTCCACAAAGGAGACCTACAGGAGGGTGGCATGGGACCCCACAGGGGAAGGAAACAACTTCTGGTGGGGGACTCCATTGTTAGGAAGGTAGAACTGGGGGAGTAAGGGGAGAGGGAGGTAAGGTGCCTGCCTGGCGCCATGGCTTGTAGGGACAGGGAGCCAATCCTCAGGATCACAGGAGCAGCTGCACAGGGGAGGGAGCTGGATGTCATTGTCCACCTAGGGACAAATGATCTGGCTAAGAAAGGGATCAGAGCAGTGCAAGAAGCATTTGTGGAGATGGGGAGGGGCCTTAGACAAACAGCACACACGGTAACCTTCTCAGAGGTGCTGCCTGTCTATGGCATGGATGAGGCTAGGGTGCTCCACACCATGGGATTTAATCAGTGGTTGAAAAACTGTTGCAGAGCTCAGGGATTTGGCTTCATTGGGGACTGGGGGTCCACCTGGATGGATGCAGGCCTATACTGGCGTGATCCTCTGCATCTGTCCAGGAGGGGAACCAGGATCCTAGGTGATAGGTTAAATACTTCATTGGCAAGCATTTCAACTAGCCAAGGGAGGAGGCACTGGAAAGGAGCAGGGAAATCCTAGCCCCCCCCCCAAAAAAAATCAAGGTACTAGGTGAGGTAGACACCAACATAGAGATGTCAATAGGGAGAAGCGCAGGGGTAAATGGAGAAAGTGACAAACGTAATAAGGACAGGGATGGGGCAAAAAGGGGATAAGGCCATCAAGAAATGGAGGGTAATGAGTACCAACACCCATAGTCTGGGCAACAAGCTCCCTGAACTGGTGGCCTTGATGGAAGAGGGATGCCTGGATATCGTAGCAGTCACAGAAACATGGTACACAGAGAACCATGAGTGGGATGTTAACATACCAGGGTACACAACCTACAGGAGAGACAGGGAGGGCAGAAGGGAGGGGAGTAGCTCTCATGTAAGGGAAGGGCAAAGCAACTGAACAAAAGAGTAAACAGGGAGGACAGGAGGCACTTGGGTCACCTTAGAGACTGGAAATGGCACCACAGTCCACAGGGTTGTATACAGACCCCCATGTCAGGGGGAGGGAATGGGCAAGGATATGATAGAAGGCATATTTAGGATGGCAGAGAAAGGGGATATACTGTTGATGGGGGACCTTAATATGCCAGATGTTAACTTGAGCACCTTTGCTGCAGCCACATCCAAAAGCAGGGCTATTTTTGATGTCCTTCAGGTGGCATGCCTCAGACAGCTAGTTTTGGAACCTACTCATGAGGGAGCAATCTTAGACCTCGTACTCTCAAATTGGGACAGTGAGAGGATCTCAGTTCTAGAAGTGGGTAGCCATTTGGGAACAAGTGACCACCAAACAGTGTGGTTCACGATAAACTCAGCTACAGAGTCAAGCCATACAAAAGTGAGGGTTCCGGACTTCAGGAGGGCTGACTTTGGCAAGATGGGAGAGTGCCTAAGAAAAGCACTAGCAAACAGGCTAGAAGGAGGGGTGGAGCAACAATGGGGAAATATCAAAACTGCCATCACAGAGGCAATAAGCCTTTGTGTGAAGCAAATAAACAAATCAAAATGAAAGAAAAAGCCACTATGGTTCTCAAAAGAAGTGGCGGTGAAGGTTAGGGAGAAAAAGATAGCATTTAGGAAGTAGAAGGAAACACAGAAGGAGCAGGACAGAGAACTGTACCAGTTAAGGCAGAAGGAAGCAGGGAGGGTAGTCAAATAGCAAAGGCACAAACTGAGGAAAAGATAGCCAACTCGGTTAAGAAGTGGGATAAAACCTTTTATAGGTATATCAGGGAGCATAGAAAGACAAAGGGAGGGATAGTGAGGCTGAATAGAATGGATGGTGGGTGGGCAGAGAGTGGCAGTGAAAAAGCAGGGATACTGAATGAATACTTCTGTTCAGTATTCACAGAAGAGGAAGTGGGGGAGGTGCGTAATCCAATTAACAGAAGCACTCTGGAGAGGGGGGTTGATCCCAGTCCTTTCACAGAAGAACGGGTTCTGAAAGAACTCCTAAAACTGAAGGTGGACAAAGCAATGGGGCCAGATGGAATTCACCCCAGAATTCTAAAAGAATTAAGCAGAGAACTAGTGACACCACTGACTACGCTTTATAACAAATCATGGGAGGATGGTGTGGTACCTGAGGACTGGAAGAAGGCTGATGTGATTCCCCTTCACAAAAGTGGGAGCAAGACAGAGGCGGAAACTACAGACCTGTCAGTTTGACCTCTGTGGTAGGGAAAGTGATGGAATCACTTCTGAAGGAAAGAATTGTTGAGTACCTAGAGGCCAGTGGGCACAGGACCCAAGGCAGCATGGGTTCACAGCGGTAAGGTCATGTCAGACGAATCTAATTGATTTCTTTGACTGGGTGACCAAAGTAGTAGACCAGGGAGGGGCTGTGGACATGGCCTACCTAGACTTTAGCAAGGCATTTGACACAGTCCCACACAAAAGATTAGTAGTCAAATTAACTAGCCTTGGAGTGGGTCCCAGGGTGGTAGCCTGGGTAAAACATTGGCTGAACAACAGGACACAGAAGGTAATTGTAAATGGAGTCCACTCTGAAGAAAGAGGGGTTACTAGTGGGGTACCGCAGGGTTCAGTACTGGGTCCAGTCCTTTTTAATGTCTTTATAAGTGACATTGCAGAGGGACTGGAAAGAAAAGTATGCTTCTTTGCAGATGACACAAAGATCTGCAACAGGGTTGATATACAAGGAGGCGTGGAAAGGATGAGGAGGGACTTGGCAAGGTTGGAGGAATGGTCAGAAGTATGGCAGCTTGGATTCAATGCAAAGAGGTGCAAAGTAATGCACTTGGGAAACAAAATCCAGGGGAAGATTACACAATAGGGGGGAGGTAGTAACAACAACAAAAATGGAATGGGACCTGGGGGTAATCATATCTGAAGTTCAAGAGGGTAGCATCTTTAAGAAAAAGTGATGTGCAAGAACAAGGGGTCACAATTTCAAGATAGAGGAGGGACGGCTCAGGGGCAATGTGAGGAAGTATTTTTTCACAGAGAGGGTGGTGGATGCATGGAACAGCCTTCCTGAGGAGGTTGTGGGTTCTAAAACTGTGGGAGAATTCAAGAATGCATGGGACAGACATAAGGCAATTTTTGTGGGGGTAGGAAGAAATAGGCTATTGGTTAAATAGGATCTGCAGCTTATCCTCTAGGTAGGGAAATGGGCAGACTAGGTGGGCCAAGCGGTCCTTATCTGCCATCAAAGTCTATGTTTCTATGTTTCTGTGTTCTTTTAATACTTTCTAAAAGCCAATTTCTTTGCTCTTACTTTTTCTGCTACCTCACTAGAGAACCATAGTGGTTTCTTATTTCTCTTGCCCTTGCTAATCTGCCTAACACAGAGATTTGTAGCTTTTTCAAATCCCTCTTTTATTTTTGTCTACTGGTCCTCAACTCCTTCTAGTGTCCCTGTCCCTGCCAGGGCATCTCTGTGGCATTCTCCCATTTTCTTAAAATCAGCTCTCCTGAAGTCCATGACCCTCATCCTCATGTAGTTTGCTTCTAACCCGATTCTTATATTAAACCACACTGTACGATGGTCACTGGTCCCCAGGTGGTCCCCCACTGTGACTTCAACAATACTATCCCTGTTTGTCAGTACCAGGTCCAGCAACACCCCCTCTTGAGTGGGTTCCATTAGAAGTTTTCTGAGGAATGCACCCTGCAGCGAGTCCAGGATGTCTGTTGCAGCAGCTGGGAGATTAAAATCCCTATCTGGTAGATTGCAGTCCCCTGCTAGTATCACCTCTCCCTTGCAAGCCATCCTATGGATTCCTTCCATGATTGTCCCATCCACGTCTTCCCCCTGTGCTGGAGATCTGCAGATCACTCCCGTGTGAATGACGGCCCCTTTTATTTTCTCCAGGGTGACCCACAGTACCTCTGCTCCCACCTTCTCCCCTTGTATTTCTTTAGCCTTTATGTTGTCCCCTACATAAAGAGCTACTCCTTCCCCTTTTCTACCTACCCTGTCCCTTCTGAACAGAACAGAACCTGGTATGGCCATATCCCAGTCCTGGTTTTCACTACATCAGGTCTCTGTAATGGCGACTAAATCCAGGTCTGCCTCCACTATGGTGGCCTCTAGGTCCGCAATCTTATTGCCCAGATTAATAGCATTCGCACACATGGCTTTCCAGAATGTGCTGCCACCCCCCCCCCCTTTTTTCCATTTGTCTTCCTTTATTCCTCTCACTCGTTATCCTAGCTTCATTGTTTTCTATTTCCCCCTGGATTTCATTATTTTTTTAGTTTCTTTTGTGGTTTTTCTCCCTCCAGATTCCCGTAGATGGCCTCTTGACCTTGTGGAGGGGCAGTTTATGTCTCCCTCCCTCATTCCGCCTACCTCCTTGGCTAATTTAAATGCTTACCAATGTAGCATTTAAACCACTCACTGAGGACTACGGTTCCCCTCCTGGATATTACAAGCTGGTGATCAGAGGGAGGGAGGACCACTAGCACCAGGGAGTGTTTTTGTACATTATGAGATGGCAATGGGGGGGACCACTAGCACCAGGGAGTGTTTTTATACAGTACGGGCTGGAGATCGGAAAGGGGGGGAGGCTACCAGCTACAGGGAGTGTTTTGTTTTACATTATGGGCTGACAATTAGAGGAAGGGGGACCCCTACCACAATGGAGTGTTTTTGTACATTACAGGATGGCGATTAGAGGAGGAGGGCCCACTAGCACCAGGACGTTTTTTCTTTTACATTACAAGCTGGCAATCAGAGGGAGGAAACCAGTAGCACCAGGAATGTTTCTGTACATTATGGGCTGGCAGTCGGGGGGGACCACTAGCACCAGGAGTATTTTTGTACATTACAGATTAGCGATCAGAGGGAAGGGGGACCATCAGCACCAGGGAGTGTTTTTGTACATTATGAGCTGGCAATCGGGGGAGGGAGGACCACTAGCACCAGGGAGTGTTTTTGTACATTATGAGCTGGCAATCGGGGAGGGGACCACTAGCATCAGGGAGTGTTTTGTACATTATGGGCTGGCAGTTGGGGAGGGGGCATTAGCACCAGAGAGTGTTTTTTGTTTTACCAATGGCTGTTGATCGGGGGGGGGGGGTGCCATGGACCACAGGGGTGGGTGTGCTCCCCCAGTGGCCAACTGGCTAGTTGGCTGCACTACCTCCAGCAGCCAGTAGGGTTGCGCAGAGTAAGAGGAGGTTTTGTTCAGCGATATTTGCATGGTGCAAAGGACTGCACTTAATCCTTTTGTGTGATGCAAATCTGCTGAATAGTGTCTTGCGCTGATATCCCTGACCCCACCCCACCATTTGCATATCTCCCCTTTTTGGTTTGCATGAGCGCTATCTCTGTTTGCCGGTGCAGTTGAGCCTTTTAAATATTGGGTTCCAGCGCAAAACCCAGTTGTGCAGTCAAACACCAGTTAGTGCCCACGCACTTTTGAATATCGGGTTCATGATGTCATGTCATGCAGCATGGTCTCTCCCGGAGCTCGCAGCAACAAAACTAATTTTTTCTAGGTCTGTTGAGAAGACTTACAATTGTGTGTTCATTTTAGTCACTAATTCCATCTCAAAAGTACAGTCTAATGCAATATGATACGCTGCATATTAGCACCATTATGTAATAACCAGAAAACATAAATTATCTGAGGAGTCTGCAACAATGCTATATTGTTATACATCGTCTGATGTTCCTCCAGCTTCCTCCTTGTATGGCCAGCCGAGGCAAAAATATCCCTCGTCCTCACACTGCTGCAGGCAGAGTGTGTGCATAGCATTAAACTGAGGTTTGCTGAGCCTGGAAAAAACTGTGGAGCCATTGAAATGGGGGTGTTAGAAATTACACATCTCAGGAAGCAGGTGTAACTTGAAGGCCTCCTTCATTACTGCTGCACTATTTGTGTTCATAAATAAGTAAACAGAGAAAAGAACAAGTCCATTTGGACTCAATTTAAAAAAAATAGGTTGATAGAGCATAGATTGTAAAAAGATAAGAGGCAGTGTGGTCTAGTGGTTAGAGCACCAGTTGGAAATGAGAAACAGTATTTTTAGATGGCTTTGAATGCCACAAGCCCCGGGTGCACGGAACATATGGCACATGGGGCTTGCGAAATTCCCCCAGCTGGTGATTGGGATTTTCTGTCCCAAGTGTCAGTTGCCACAAGTTAGACCACCTTTCTCTGGCCTAACTTGCAGCAATCCCAGGTACCCTTTTTATGGTGCTTGCGCCAGATATTTGGTGCAAGCTGCTGTCAATCGAGTAAAGTGTTGTAACTGCACCTGATGTACTAAACTTGAGCACAGTTATGGCAAAGGGGTTTGGCGCAGCTGCACCAAAAAGCGGGTTTGACAAGAGGACTTGACCCAAGCCCTGCATCACCCTTTGAAATTCTGGTCCCAGGAGTTTACAGGTTCAAAGAATCCCAATACTCACTGTGTGACTTTGGGTAAGTCACTGAATCTCTCAGTGCTCCACTGTGTACAGCTACAGAAATGAGATGCTGCATCTCAGCTGGGCTATCCTGGGTAACGAGGTGTAAAGTAAAAGGCTCTCTCACTGCAGTCTGCAAGTTCCAACATGACATTGTAGAGAATCCTGATGCATGAATACATTTTCACAACATACTTGTTCATCCCTGCTTATGAAGCTGGGGGAAGGGGTGGACATCAGGGACCTAGCATACCTTCTGACCTTAAATTACTATTGCTACTATGTATATAACATAAATATTATATAAATGCAAAAAAAATATTATTAAAGGCAACATTTTTCTTTGCTTGTCTGCCATAACGTTTCCATAGACAGATGATTTAAGGCCCGATCCACATACATGCCCAGTATACAGGTGACTGGCACATACTGTATCCAGGCACAAAAGCTCCACACCCCTGGATCTGGATGCTTTTGCCAGTATCCACAGCACACAGTTGACAGGATGCTCTGGGGTGGAATGGGGACTGACACTGAGAATTCATATAGATTTGAGGATTACTTCCGAAGTAGATCCCCTGCTCTGTGTGGAGCAGGGAATTGTGGGATCTGGTAAGAAAAGTGTCATTCTCTGCCTCCTAGCCCTCCATGGAATCTTGGAGGGGCTGGGGCAAATGGCTAGGGGGCCATTCTGACCCCACAAGTGTCCAAGGAGGCTGTGCCAGGATAGTGTGTAAATGCTACTGCAAAGTTCCCCTGGGTGTAGTGCTGGTGCCCTCCACACATCCTCTGCACTGCAGAGAAACTTCTGTAGGCCATGCCGATCACATCCCTACCCCCAGCCTGACTGGTTATGTACATGGTAGATGTGTAGGTTGAATGAGATCAGGTACAGAGGGGCTGTGCATCCCTCATTGTGGCTGCTGCAGAGTGCTCCACATGAGTGAAGGGTAATTCTGTAGTTGGTCATTTTTTTGTGTGACTGTTGGCAAGATAAAAGCCATTCCCTTGGTACTGGTTTAGCAGTTATATTAAACAGAATCCTTTTTGTGTTTTACTTTTTTTATCTTACTGTTATGGAGCCAGTTAGTCCTTCAGCTCACTCACATGCTTAGATCTTCTGAAGGACTCGCAGTACAGTCTGCCACAGGTTTTTTATGTTTGCTTGCACGCATGTGCAAGAAAAATAGTGCCATCATCCTAGTTTTCGGAGGTGTGTCACCCCCTCTTCCAATTCAGTCAATGTGTTGTCAGGCGCGGCCCCTGTCCGCCAATGCATGCTGGAGCTGTCTATGACAAGCTCCAAAATGCAGTGGCATACAGTTGAAAGGGGGAGCTATGCTTCAGTGAGCAGCGATAAGATATCGCCTGCTCATGCGCAGCTCCCCTACACACACACACACACACACACACACACACACACACACAAACACGCATACTCTATAGCCGACAGGGGTGCCCAATCCCCCGTCGGCTGTGCTGCGCTCCCCCCCAAAGCCTTCCAAATGCCATGCTGGGTGCCCACCCCAGCGTGGCAACTCAATGGTATAGCCGACGGGGGTGCCCAATCCCCATTGGCTTCACTGTTCCCCGAGTACAGGGTGCCACACTGGGAGCCCACCCCAGCGTGGCAACAAATGCCATGGCCAACAGGGGTGCCCAATCCCCCATCGGCTCCAAGCCCCCCAGCCGTCCTTCTGCCACGCTGGGAGCCCACCCCAGCGTGGCAAATGTCCCGCCGTCTTTTTTTTTTTTTAAAACCTGTAAAGAAAAAACGGTCCCACGCAGTCTTCCTGCCCCCCTCCCCACAACCCGCACCCACCCACTGCGCACCCTGCCTCCCAACACCCCTCACCCCATACTTACCTCCGGAGCTCAGCGCGACGATCTTTGGTGGACCGGGAACACGTCTGCACTCTTCAAAGCCGACCGCGAACTGAGGAAATGCCGGTAAGCTGTATAATGGGATAGATAGGGGTTTTTCAACTTTGTTGTATATCTTAGGCATTTTTTGGAATTTGTGCACCAAATTTTCAACATGAGGTTTTTGGGACCCCTTCTCATGAGTGCTGTCACTGTCATGGCGTTATTCGGGCCCGAAGGGTGATTTTGTAGTCACTGTGCGAAATCACCTTTTGGGACTGATTAACGAAATGACACTGCCAGTGTTCATAAGGTGGGCTCTCAAAGAAGCCTATTTTGAAATTTGGTGGAAAATTCAAACGACTCTTCTGACGATGCATTGTGTAGTTCCTCATGCAGCTCGTAAGTTCATGAGTTTCAATATTTTCACTCCAGATTTTCAACATTGCCATTTTACCACACCTTCTTATGAGCAGTACAGCTGTCATTTTTCACATCTCACCCAAAACGTGTTTCTGCCCATGTAGCGCACAATGGCGCAGCCGGTGTGTGCGAAATCAATGTACGGGACAAATTAAGAAAATCACAGTGACACTGTTCATGAGCAGAGGTCTTAGAAGAATGGCTATGTTGAAAATTTGGTGAAAAAAATCCTAACAATGACTGTTTTACGAGTGTGCATTGCGCAGTTCCTACGCACACTCGTAAGTTCGCGAATTTTCAATATTTTCACTCTAGATTTTCAACATTGCCATTTTAAAACACCTTCTTATGAACAGTATAGCTGTCATTTTTCACATCTCACCCAAAACATGTTTCCACCCATGTAGCGCACAATGGCGCAGTTGGTGTGCGAAATCAATGTACGGGACAAATTAAGAAAATCACAGTGACACTGTTTATGAGCAGAGGTATTAAAATAGCTATGTTGAAAATTTGGTGAAAAAATTCCAAAAAATGACTGTTTTATGAGCGTGCGTTGTACAGTTCCTATGCACGCTCGTAAGTTCGCGAATTTTCAATATTTTCACTCCAGATTTTCAACATTGCCATTTTACCATACCTTCTTATGAGAAGTACAGCTGTCATTTTTCACATCTCACCCAAAACATATTTCCGCCCATGTAGCGCACAATGGCGCAGTCGGTGTGCGAAATCAATGCACGGGACAAATTAAGAAAATCACAGTGACACTGTTCATGAGCACAGATCTTAAAATGGCTATGTTGAAAATTTGGTGAAAAAATTCCTAAAAATGACTGTTTTACGAGCGTGCGTTGTGCAGTTCCTACGCACGCTCGTAAGTTCACGAATTTTCAATATTTTCACTCCAGATTTTCAACATTGCCATTTTACCACACCTCCTTATGAGCAGTACAGCTGTCATTTTTCACATCTTGCCCAAAATGTGTTTACGCCCATGTAGTGCACAATGGCGCAGTCGATGTGCGAAATCAATGTATGGGACACATTAAGAAAATCACAGTGACACTGTTCATGAGCAGAGGTCTTAAAATGAGTATGTTGAAAATTTGGTGAAAAAATTCCTAAAAATGACTTTTACGAGCGTGCATTGCGCAGTTCCTATGCATGCTCATAAGTTGGCGAATTCAATATTTTCACTCCAGATTTTCAACATTGCCATTTTATTACACTTCCTTATGAACAGTACAGCTGCCATTTTTCATATGCCACCCAAAATGTGTTTTCGCACATGTAGCGCACAATGGTGCTGTTGGTGTGCAAAAGCAATGTTTGGGACAGATTAAGAAAATCACAGTTACACTCTTCATGAGCAGAGGTCTTAGAATGGCTTTGTTGAAAATTTGGTGACAAAAGTCCATAAAATGACTGTGTTACGAGTGAGCATTGTGCAGTTTCCACGCACCCTCGTAAGTTCATGACTTTGTAATATTTTAAATCCAGATTTTCACCAGTGGCATTTTTCCACACTTCCTTATTTACAGTACAGCTGTCATTTTTCACAACATGGCCGAAGTGTGTTTTCACACTTTCAGCGCAGAGATGCGTGGTCGCTGTGGGAAATCATTGTTCGGGACAGATAAAGAAAATCACAGTGACACTGTTCATGATCGGAGGCACCAAAATGCCTGAGTTGACAATCTGCTGTAAAAAAATCCCCAACCTAATTATATTACGGGTGTGCGTTGCACAGTTTCTATGTACGCTCATGACTTCACCATTTTTTTAAATATTTTTACTGCAGATTTGCAACATTGCCATTTTTTACACCTCCCCATGAACAGTACAGCTGTCATTTTTTGCATCCTGTTCGAAATTTTTTTGCACCTGTGGTGCTACATGCCGTAGTCGCTGCATAAGCAGCTTTTGGCTAACAAACTGATATTCCCCCTGTTCATGAGGTGGGGTCACAGAAAAACCATGTTGAACATTTGGAGTGAAAATACCAACGAATGCCTGAGGTATTAGGGTTTCCAACCATAACGCCCAACCCTGTAGAGAATGACAGACATCAGGGGTGTGACTTGGGATTCTTGCCTGTAATGCTCATACCATTCCACACCCTGCAGCCAGTGAGAGGCATCAGGTATGCCTTGGACTCTTCCCCCATTCTCCTATATCGCACCCATCTCACCGTATTTCCTAATGGAATGGGGTGCGCATAAGGGCCAAAGACCCCAAGGCACACCGTGACACTTGTCAGTGTCTGCAGGGTGGGGTGTGGTGAAATGGCATGGCCGTTATGCCTGACGACCCAAAGGCACACCCCAATGCCTGTCACTCTCTGCAGGGTGGTGGTGGGGTTGGCTTCAGTTCAATACTTCACTGCCATTCCTATTACGCAGCTCTGTAACTTCTACACTACCACTGCCAATGCCAGCAAGCAAACAGTCGGCATTGACAAATGCTTGTCTCTGTTTGACCTCCTTCATCCCTCTATGGGTTTTAGGGAGTCATTGTGGGGAATAATCTGAGGCACTCCACATTCATGACATCATGGGCTGTGTACATCTGATAGGTTGCTTTGATGCACATGTAATTTGAAACAAGTCCTTCCCCTTCTCTGGTGGTCAGCCTACCTTAGGTCAGGTCCAAATGTGCATCGGACCAAGGTTGCAGCAGTCCCTACAGCTCTGCAGTATCTTATACAACAATTTTACCTCAAGGTAAGAAAAAACTTCCGCTCAGGATACAAAGGCAATCAAATGATAAAAGGCATAGTTAGTGATTCACTGTACATAAAATAACTTTAAGTGTGCCACTAGAAAGGCATCTATATACTCGTCGGTTTACAGGAGGCATAATTGTACTTGGGTAACCATAGGAAGCCAGCTAGTGCAGCAATAAGATCTAGAGTCTGAGCTACCTGGGCCCCTTGCTAGTGGTCCCAGGAGCCTGAAGACATCTGTGTGGGCATAAAAAAATTCCTGACTGTTGGATTTACCATCACTCCACTTGCCTAGCTACCTGGACACCCCTACTAGCAGTCCTAGGAGCTGTACACAACAACAAAGGGCAAAAATGGCATATACTCACTGCTGTTCATCCCTGCTAGCGACATCAGCAGCACAATCCCCACTCTGTGGACCCCTGTGCCACTATCCAGCTGAAGATAAACCGGTAACCCCTGCCAGCGGTGACCGAGTTCCACAGCAATCCACACTGTAGTTGGAATCCCCAAAAAATGCCGTAGCCATGAATGAAATGACACTGTGCAGACAGTACCTACTCCCCTACTGTTCCATTGCTCTCAACTCTCAACAAAGTGTTTCCGAGCCACATGGTAGATCCCTGATCTCCTCACTCACTTTGAGACCCTAGGACCTCTACGGACCAAAATGGAGACTGGATCCATGTTATTTTATGGCCCCAGGTCCGTAGAGGTCCTGCTTATCTTCCCCCATGCTATGATCTTCTCTCTCACGGCAAATCCCATTCAACGTGAGAGCGCCTCTCTCATTGGCTCCCTACACTCTCGAGATTTCATCCGCCATATTTGTTGTGGCTTAATCTAGTGAATCTAGCCATCACGAGATTAGGCAGCTCCCATGTTAAGCCCCTCAACTTCCCGACTGCAGCTAAGCAAATCTTCAGCTGCAACATCACCAGGGCACTCCAAAAGCCTAAAATACAGGCGCAATGTAGTGCGACTACATTTCAGCCACAGTAGCATGCCCATTATTAGGCTACATCTCAAATTTTGCCTCATATTACTTCCCTACCTCAACCACCAGGTCTGCCACTTCCTCCCTCACATTCCCCACAGTTAAAGGGGCAGTACGCGAACATCTATAGGGAGTTCCCTTAAAGGCACAGCACACCATCTATAAGACTGCTGATACAGAACACAGGAAGGGGCCCCATTAAGACTAGTCACTAACATAGACTAGTCATTAACATAGACATTCTTGTTATGTCTTCTGTGCAAGCATGCCCATGCCACATATCTGATCTGTGCCATTTTCTCCACAGATCAAGATGCCCAAGAATAAAGTATGCAGACAGTGTAATGTCCCCATACCTACACACCAACTGGGAAAACTGTGTGCATCATGCGTGGAGGATGGTATCACCACCAATGACTCTGTGCAGCCCCAAGAAGACTCCAACGGGCTACTGAATATCCCTACAAATAGGGGAAAAACTATTAAAGGCCAGAGTATCGATCCCAGCGTAATACTAATACAAAACAATCAACTAATGCAGGCACAACAAGAAGTCCTAGCAGCTATGCTAGCCAAACTTAACAAGCTATCAGCACCACATCCCACTAACCTCCCTCCAGCAAAAAAGAGGGCCACTGGAAACAAAAACAAACTGGATGGGGCAGGAAATGATGAATTACCCCCCAACATAAATGACACAGAGCAGGTGTCGGATGAGGAGGACAAACAGGAAGCAGAACTTCAGACCCTCACAACAAAATGGTGTTTCCCTGACAAAATACTTACTCTGGTCAGAAACATAATGGCCACAGTTCAATACCCCGGCACCAAAGCCCACATCAAAACTTATACCATCTCTTCAACCACAGTCAAAGCAAGCAGCCGTTTTCCCCATTTGCGAGGCCATAGAAGAACTGGTACTAAAAGAGTGGGGTTCCACGGAACTCACACCCATACCAGAATGCAGATCCTGGGACAAAATGTACCCCTTAGAGGTGGAAAAACTCGCCCTATAGTGTACGCTACTAACAATAGACCCCCAGATTGCGTCACTCAATAAAAAAACTGTGCTACCCACAGAATTCTCCTCTGGCCTTAAAGACCCTGTGGATCGAAAGTTGGAAGACATAATGAAAAAGAATGCAGAACTAGCCGGCCTCAGAACTGGGCCACATCCACTGCCATTTACTCCACATGAGCACAACACACATGCCTCCAAGAGGTTATCAAGATTCTGCCACCCAAATCAACGGAGGCAGAACTAATTGACAGTGACATACTGTCCACTAAATATCTAGCAGACATGGCAGTCGACTCATTAAAGATCAATGCCAGATCAGCAGTACTGACCAACAGAGCCCAATGGGCTCTATGGATGAAGCTATGGGATGCAGATGTGGAATCAAAGGCTAATCTACAGAAACTCCCTTTTAAGGGCAACCTTCTCTTCAGAGAAGGGCTAGAAAAATACCTCAAAGGCAAAGAGGATGGCAAAGCACTATCCAAGGACAATGCCAGGCACACATATCTACCATCTCGACACAGATTTCACTCTCAGTCCTTTCGAGACAAGAGCATCTAGGCACAATCATTGATACAGAAACAGGCCTAGTATTCCCATCACAGAACCGGGTGAAGTCAATACTACAACTTACAAATCAGTTACAAAAATCAAGGGAACCTACATTACTTCTCATATCACAAGCATTGGAACTAATGTCATCCACTGTAGATACCATCCCATGGACAAGGTGGCACATGAGACGCCTTATGACATTTCTAATTCAACAAGGCCCCAAGTATGACATCGACCTATCAACAAGGGTCGCACTACCACCCAAGGTAAAAGCAAGTCTGCCCTGGTGGGCAAAATCCAAAACCTCACAAAGGGCATGCTTCTAGGCGCCCAACCAGAGGCAATAATAGAAACAGATGCAAGCATGCTGGGATGGGGGGAAGTCATGGGAACACAGACTGCTCAGGGTACATGGCACCTAGCAGAGAAAAAACTATCAATAAACGTGCTAGAGATGAAGGCAGTATTCCTCGCACTATTGCATTTCTCAAGACACATAAAGGAAAAGCACATCAGAATAAAATCAGACAATCAAGTAATGGTGTCATATAAACAAACAGGGAGGTACAAAGAGTGGGGCAATGATGGCAGAGACCACAAAGCTCATACCGTGGGCACAAAAGAACATTAAACACCACAGCAAACTGGCTAAACCGTCAACAGATACACATAGGGGAATGGCATCTCCACCCCCAGGTGTTCATACAAATCAACAAGAGATGGAGACCAATAGAACAGGACCTCATGGCATCAAACCAGAACAAACAGTGCCAAAAATTCTGGTCTTGATACAAGGACAGCAGAGCGCTGGTGGTGGATGCCCTAACGGCCAATTGGACATTCCACATATCGTACATTTCCCCCCACTGCCACTGATCACCCAAGTCCTGAGAAAAATCTGCACATCCAGATTCAGAGTGATCCTCATTGCCCACCACTGACCATGGAGAGCGTAGTTCGCGATAACAGTATCCATGTCCCTCGACGACCCTTGGAGACTCCTATACAGACCAGATCTCCTCTCGCAGGGTCCAATATTGCACCCCAACCCACAGCACCTACAACTCATGGCTTGGCTTCTGAAAGGGAAAGACTGCTAAAAGCGGGCTACCACCCTACGGTCATCAAGACCATGGCCATGTCAAAACAGCCATCTACTAACACAACATACCAAAGGCAATGAAACATATTTGACAAATGGTGCAACCACAGCATCGACACCCACATGTGCACCATCCCGGACATCCTGCTTTTCCTACAAGAAGGGCTACACCTCGGCCTCCCTATGGGTGCAAGTAGCAGCAATGGGGCAGCCAGAGGACAGGTACAAGGCACTACACCAGGGGCTCATCAGGACATAATCTGATTCCTGAAGGCAGCCATGAACATCAGACCGCAAATCAAAGACATAATAGCGCCATGGGACCTGACACTAGTGCTGCAAGCTAGTATGAGCACACCCTTTGAGCTACTGGAAACAGTGCCACTGAAGTGGATGCAACTAAAGACAATCTTCCTGATGGCCATCGCCTCAGCCAGAAGGGTGGGAGAGCTTCAAGCACAATCGTGCAGACCACCTTACCTAACATTCTACAATGATAGAATATCTCTCAGAACAATACCTTCCTTCCGACCAAAAATCGCATCTACATTCACCCTCAACCAGTCAATAGAAATCCCATCTGAACTACCACCAGAGGACGTTAGAGAGCAGCCACAACTACAACTACTGGGGATGAAAAGAATCATATCAACATACATGACACGTACTAGACATCCACAACACGGACAGACTCTTCATCATACTTCAGGGAAAACGAAAGGGATCACCAGCATCAAAGGCAACCATCGCTACCTACCTTAAAATAGCCATCAAGGAGGCATGCAAGGCGAACAATGCCATTGCACCAAAGGACATAAAAGCACACTCCACCAGAGCAATAGCTGCTTCATGGGTGGAGAAGAACATGGCCATGGCAGAGGGAATATGTGCAGCAGCCACATGGTCCTCAATACACACCTTTACTAGACACTACAGAATGGACGTGTCACAAGAGGACAATACTAACTTCACCAAGGCAGTGCTATCCACTGCAAAAACTAGAACAGTACCAGATAACACATCTAACCCGCTGGAGCAGGCGAACACTGCTTTTTAATGACCCATGATGTCATGAATGTAGAGTGCCTCAGAGATTGTCCCCCACAATGGTAGTTTACTCACCTGGTAAAGGTGATTGTGGGGGTATAGATCTCTGAGGCACTCCACAGCCCGCCCAAAAAAGACATGTGTACTGTATATATGTGTGTGTATATATATATATATATTACTAAGAAAGAACTAAGAGTTACAGTATATATATAACTGACTAAGTATTGCCTAATCAGGTGTCAGACTACAATTTAGACACCCCATAACTAGCTGTATAGTAGCCACACTAAGTTTGAATAGTTATACAATAAACTAGTCAATAACTGAAACACCACTACTGAATCTGTCTTTTTATGAAACAATATGAAATTAGGCACTAACAGTTTATGTTACAGAAACACAGCTTTGGAAAATACCGAACTGACCAAAGGTAGGCTGACCACCAGAGAAAGGGAAGGACTTATTTTAAATTACATGTGCATCAAAGCAACCTATCAGGTGTACACAACCCATGATGTCATGAATATGGAGTGCCTCAGAGATCTATACCGCCACAATCACTTTTACCAGGTGAGTAAACTACCATTACAGCCTTAAAGAACACCTTTTCTGCTCTTTCACCAGTTGGCTGTCAGAAACGCATAAAGATCCTTATCTGTCCCTAACTTAAATCCTGCATAAACTAGAATTTTTCTGTGCCTCCAATTATGAAGGGAACAAATTGTGTTTGGGCTCCGTGGACCTGAGACGCCAGTCCCTTCCACTTCCTGAGCCCAGCCATTGAGCAGTGGCCTTGATTTGTTCAAACTGGCCATCTAAACTGTTGAAAAATTAAGTTTGATAAGTTCCCATTACTGCCTATGGAGTGCACCCCCGCACTCTCCATATTATTGCATCACATAACGTGCTAGTGATGGGGGCAGTGCTCAGGACCAGGAAGTGGAAGGGATCGGCAGCTCTGCTCCACAGAGCCAAAGTATTATCCCTTCCCTTTCTAATTAGAGGCGCAGAAAAATTCTAGTTTATGCAGAATGTATCTTAGGGACAGGTTTCTGGGGTGAGCACCAGAAAAGGTGCCTTTATAGTTAGAGCACAGAGCTGTGAACCTGGAGACCCAGGTTTATCCCAGCACAGTCACGGTTGTCAGGAATTTGCTTCGTGCACACTGTAGGCCTGATTGTGTGCAATAACGCTGTCAAGTACACTTAAGCACTACTAAATGGCAGGAAACATTGTACTTGACGTACTAATGATTTGCAATGGCGCAAGTCACAGAACAGCACACATTATGTGAATAGCGGCAATTCAGTATTATTGCAGATCACTGAAGTAAGTACTAACTACCTGTTTTTAAAACTATGTGATATTGATTCAAAGGACTTTGCTGTACGGCTTGGCATCCAAAAACCTGAAGCAAGTTTACAGATGATTACATGCAAAATGTATGCAGTTGTATTTTTCAAGAAAGAATGAAATCTCAGTTCTTTACTTAATGCATATTTTACTCCTTTGAATTCTTAATAAATAATCTTAATACCTTTGATGCAACAAGGATTCTGTAATGGAATGTGCATGCCTTTGGCATTTTAAAATCTATTTTATTTCCCTAATTTCAAATACAAACATCCATTTTTTGGAAAAAAACTGCATTGGCCCATCTAGTTTTTCCTCACCAACTCAATGTGATAAAAAGTACTTGGAGCACCAGCCTCCTTGTGGTTACATAAAAATGTAATTATAAAATCGGATTTCATTCTGTCCCTAATCTACTACAGTAGTGGGAACTGATTTTATGCATCCAGTTTTTTTTTTGTTAATCATTTTTTTCCCTCCTTGAGCCGGCTGTCCTCTGGAGGGCTCCCCCAGCCCCAGCCCCATCCCTCAGCGTCCACCATCCGGCGCTGACCCACGCTCCCAGGGCTTGCCCCCCCGGCGGGGCCATCGGGGTTCCCCAACCCCGGAGACTAGATTCAGTGGGCCAGCACCATGGCTGGCCAGGAGAAGTGACTGCGAGGCGCCCTCCACCATTGTGCCGCAGGTTCTACTTTTTCTTGGTTTTCTCCAGGAGCTGGGGCATGCAATGACACCAGTGGAGAGAAGCATGCACACGTCCGCACACACTCCCTCCAAGTATCTGCCCCAACTCCTCCCCCTTCTGCAGTGCAGAGCCCTGTCCCCCAACCTCCACTAGGAAGCAGACGAGCTCTGACCACTGAATACCCCCCCTCCCCAGAGAAGAAAAGCAGTCTGTCAGATGTTCAATCCTTCTCCTCCCCTGCCGACCCCTGGTGGCCTGTGTTTCTTCCTGAACACGGGTCACCCGCATAGTGCGAGGTAAGGCATCCAGTGCTTCAGCCCTCAGCCCCACTGGGCCAGTCTTATGCATCCAGTTTTAACAATAAATTGAGTCTAGTGGCTTTGAATTGCAAAAATTTACTACACAGGAATAAGAGGTCAATCCACAATTGTGACACAATTGAGACAGAGAGAAGCACAAAAAGAGCATATCCCTGCTATGCTGCTCCGCATCCCAGGACCACGTGGGATGGGTGCGATCCTCAGCCTCATCATCCCACCCCTTGCAGGTGTGGATCCCTGTGTGAGAGCTGTGAGCAGTGCCTTGGATACCATGGCCAGAGTTTCCAGGCATTCAATCAGATGCCCATTTTGACTCTTCAGTGGATTCCCTGCTCTGCATGGCACAGAGTTCCACAATAGGGGGCAGCCTATGTTGGGCTGCAGTATCTCTTTTGGGCAGTGTGAAAATACTGGCCAATGACACCCTCAGCCCCGTACCTATGCTTCTGGGACTGGGGACTGGTGGTGGGATGGCCGTTTGAAGCCAGGTTATGGAAGGATGGCCAGGCAGTGAGGACCGCATAGGTGCTACAGCAGCCCTAGGGCCATGTAGCATGCACCCTCTGTGTTGACCATGTGCACTGCCCCAGCAGTACTGTGCAGGGTGCTGATGTCTGCCCTGCCCCCAGCCTACCCCAGACCTAACCAATTTGTGGCAATCCATGCAGCCAGGAATCGGGCCCACAGTGGGCACACAGCCAGGTAATGACAGCCATGGGGTGCCCCAAAGGTGAGCATCCTACACATAGGGGCACTCCTTAGCTTTCCATGGTCCTCAGCAGGTGCAGGACAACTGCACACCCTTTGTGGATCAAGCCCTAATTCATTAACATGTAAAGCTCAATATATACAGTATATAGATGAAAGGTCAAATCATCCTGCTATCTACTGGGGTCCAGAACTGCTGCTACTGAATATGCCAGTGATTAAATTAGTGAGATGTACATGTGGAATTATAATTAAGTGAGATTGTTTGCAGGTAAATTAACAATAGACAAGAACAGAAACAAGTGTCTGCGTTATAAAAAGATTAAATATAACAAACATCACCGAAACAAAGCATCCCCCCGGAAAAAAAAAACATTAACGGGAAGAAATGATTTAGGGAAGCAAATATTCTCCATTTTGCTTTTTTTGATTTCCTCCTGATGGCACCCCGGCCCTGTGACCAACCTTCACATGGACTTACTCATTAATCACTGCATACCCAGGACCACCCTACCACATCTGTTTGTGCATAGGCCTGCGGGTAGCTCCTGGCATCTACTCAGCAAACTGATATTTTTTCCACTATTTATTCTCCGCAGGGTGTCGGCATGCGAAGATGCTGATGCATGTGCAATGGTGCACATGCATGTAGCATCAGGCGTCTGTCTCTTATCCATTCTCAATGCCCTCTGTTGTGCTCCTACCTGGCCTCTATCAGGTGGAAATCAATCAGTGGGACACAGCATCCCCCTCACCAAGGAAGGAGAGCTGTCCCTTTCATGCTCATTTGCTCCCTTTCATCTTCATGCCTAGCCAGCTTCCAAGCAGCCTGAATCCATTCCAGAACCCAGGTAGCTGATGTAGTGAGCTGTAGTACTACTGCTATGTTACTGAACCAGACAGGGAAGGGAATTCACCTTTACAGACACGCTCCTAACCCATCAGGTGGAAAGTCCCTTATAGCCAATATTCTGTATTCCACTACCGCCAACTGAGTTCCAAGTAAAATCCATGTGCCAGTCCTTGGGCTGCTTGTAAGAAATCTCAGCATGCAGGGTACAGTGCTATTCTGAAATGTCTTTGTTCTTGTTTGAGATGTGGCTTTTATGTTGGTGTCCTTTCCACAAATCAGATTTAACAGTCTGGGAAATGCAATCACGTGTGGTTGATAAGGTTATCTTTGATGTACACAGCTTGGTTCTCCTTTTGCTGTAAAGATGGAAGGCCACAGCATGAAAAAGTGTCCTTGATGTGCTGATGCACAGCCTTGCTTTTCCACAAGGCATGGACTCTGTTAAGCAAACTGGAAACAGAGAACGCAACGTGACTTGCTCAAGCATGTCTCTGGCCTTCTGTAGTCAATACTCGAGTTTATAAAAGTGCACCAGATATTTTAGAATTATTATTTGCAGCCAAATTGCAAAATGACCTGAGATATTGGACTCTGTGGTGGGCTTCTGGTACAGATAGTAGAATGATGGGTGCAAATAAAAGATAGAACTTGAGACTGTAATACTGGTTGCTGCATTCAGGGCTCGTTGTACTATTAGGGAAGTGGTTTTCAGGTAGGAGGGGTTGTAGTTTATGCAGAGTCTATAATGGATGCTGGATAGCTCTTAAAAGTTGACTTTGGGGTCCAGCTCAGCAGCGCTGAGGGTTGAGACGCTGGACACCACACCTCATGCCACACCGGTGACCTGGGTTCGGAAACAGACTCGGATCATCGGGGATTGGCAGGGGAGGAAAGGATCAAGCATCCGGAGGACAGCTCTCCTTTCCTGGGAGGCAGGGAGGGATGTAGGCCTCACTGTCTGGCGACCCTAGTGGAGACTGGGGGTCAAAACCTGCAGTCAGATCCTGGCAAGTGGGGATTGGCCACATTGGCGCTCCTGTGGGTGTGAACGGGAACATTCACGTGCCGCGCTGGAGTGCATTGCCCTGCCAGGCCAATGGGGGTGAAGTAACCAGAAATACCCCCTTCCCATTGGTAAGCGAAGGTGGGTCTAGTGGCCTGGCACCAAGTACAATTCGGGGCTTACCAGCAATCCTGGTTCTCCTCTTTCTCATCCCCCACCAGACACTATAGATAGAGCACCAGATGGAGTGGCGGTCCTTGCTCCCGGGGGACTCAGATCTTGGGGGGGGGGCTCCGGAGAAGTGATGAAGAGGGGATACATACCGGAGGAACTGGAGGCTTCAGAAGGACAGGAGAAGCCGGTATTGCTGAATGACCATGCCGGAGGGAGCCCAATGGGGTAGGGTGCTAGAAAACAGAGTTGAAAAAAAAAAGTTGACTTTGGAGTCAAAACTCACAAATACGTTATTTGCCATGATTCCTAACAGTTTGCCCATACCAGGGGGCTTTGGTTCTAGATGCGCTGCCAGTTAAAATACAGAATACCTTTAAAGACTAGTTAGTTATTTGAATATTAGTGACAGAGAAAGGTGCACTGAGTTGAAGCTCATTTCCAGGAGGGACACTGGGGAAAGGGAACAGGGAAGAACAGCAATACAGTGTTTGACAGGGAAGCAACATGATACTCCAGTCAGTCAAAAGTGATAACCAAAGTTTACTGCTGATAGTAGCAGAGCAACAACCCAAACAGCACAATACATTACAACAAAACAGGACCTTACAAAAGAGTGAACAGAAAAAAAATACATAAAAATAAAGCAGCACCTAAAACAGGTGAGTGCAATAAATATGAAACTTACAAAGTGCACCAAGCAAACTTGGAGAAGCACTGGTGTTGATGAAAGCAGGGCAGAGGCTGGATCAGGTGCCGGGGGGGGGGCAGGAGCATGCAGAGCGAAGAGACACGGGATCTCAGCAGGGGCTTAAGGGCAAGGAAAGGTAAGAGGGAGCAAGCCTAAGGGGAGAAGGAGAAAAAGTTCCAGAGAAAAGGCAACCATATTGAGAAAACAGACTGACCAGCTGAGGTACAGCAACAAGGGTTACATAGCAGTGGAAGAACAATTGATATTACTATTATTATTATTTATTCACAGTTCTGCACAAAGGTAACATCCTTAAATGGAGACTAGCACATCCCAGTAAGTGTCACATCAAAAATTCTGATTACTAAGTTACTTTGCTAAGAGGGGAACAGTCAGCACTAACAACCCCACACCTAAGTGTGGAGCTTGCCCCAGTTTCCACTTTGTGAGCAAGAACAATTTTTTACTTACTGTTTACTGCAGTAAAGTAGATTGTATCTGACTGATTCTGCTGACTTCCAAGCTGATATATGATGTAACCAGCAGTCCCAGAATCCCTTTTGGATTCTGGGAAAGTCCCAGGCTTGCTGGCAGTTGAATCAGATCTAAGTTGGGAGATGAAAAAGCAACAGCTTGAGACAGTCAAGCAGCCATCTGAGTAGTTTCGCACGGGAGAACTGTGGAAAGGCCTGAGTTGTGGCCTACATGTCTGCCTGCTGCTCCTGAGAGGGAGAGGAGAGAAGAGAAATATTTCGGAGTAAATCCAAGTTTGTGAGAATGAAGTAATCCACTGATTTTTTACCAGGCTCATACCTGAAGAAGACCAAAGATTTTGCTGAATGCGATGCTGTCAGGATTTCCAGCTGCTTTTGAATCCCCGGTTTGTGCAGAGACTTTGCAGTTGTGACCGGAGAGTGGTTTGCCGGGTACAGTAGAATTTCCTTACATGTAAATGTGCTGTGAGTTGTTAATGGGTCATGATTTGGTTCCCCACTGTGTGAACTGTGTTCTGCTTGCTGGAAGCTGTATCCAGCCCAAAATGGACTGTATCCGAATTTGTCTCCATTTGGCCAGGGCCTTGCCACACTGGCCCAGCCAGACTACCTGCTGCACAGAGAAAGCCATCGACGAGAGACCTGCCTGGGGATCAGCCTCCTGCTCCACTCTTGAACAGGAATGACACCTCGGCGATTTGTATGGGCCCTGCTTCTCCTGGCACTCCAGACCAACCACCTGCAGTCTCAATTTTCATCCAGCCTGTCTCCAGTCTTGGGTATCGTGAGAAATCATCAGGGTAGCTCCCTCCAACAACAGCCTAATCTAAAAGTTTGTCATCTGATTGTCTTCTTGTTTTCTTTTCAAGAATTGAGCCCTCCGGCTCCAGATTACAAATAGTGTGTGTTGTGCATGTTGTTTTCTTCCATCACAGGGCCCCAACCAGCTGCAACGTTCCTGGCTAGCCCACCATTCTCCATCTGGGTACCCAGAGTGTGTGACTGTTTATGGACCCTGATGTGCATGCATAACTGTTCGATCGATACAGCCTTCAAGCAAATTAACCTGATTACACCCCTCCCTTGTTCAAGTCCCTTAAAGAAATCAGATCTAACTCTTTTTTGCATTTATCCTGACTGTGGTTCCAGTTTGTGCAAGAGTACTGTACTGCTGTTATTTGCTGTGTATAATCTTGTTTTACAGGTGGTCCCCAGGGCCAGGCCAGAGGAAAGCCCTGGTGGTAAGTGCAAACAGTGTGGGTACTTGTGTGGTATATCAGGGTATTGTGAAAGTGATTACTGTGTATTGTTCTGGCCACTAGTAAGGAAAGAAGGGGGTTACAGTGCCCGGAGGGCTGTGCCCAGGTTAGCTTGACCACTACCAACCCTGACCTCCGGGTGGAGGTACCCGTTTCAGAACTCAGGCCCCTTAACCTACTACTAGACAAGCAGGCAGGGGTTGTAGCCCTTGGGATAGCACCACCTAGGGGTTACACAGACATGGCCCCACTGCCAGAGCAGCTTGCCTGAGCAAGCTCCCTACCATCCTCCATGGTCTTCAACGCTGACACTTGGTAGGGCTGAGAGAAACTGACGGAAAAATATTTTGTGGAAAAACATTAAACTGACACAAAATAATACACTCTACTTTTAAACACTAACAACTGAGAAGAACTGAATGCTGTTGTTGTATAGATGTGAAGTTCTGACTCCCAGCAGGCGAGCAACATCTTCACTAATGTGCACTCAGTGGCGGGGAAAAAGGAACTAAGTCGGTTGAAGGCTGGTGCCAAGGTAACAAAAAGCAAGAAAATTATGCTCGCACTCCAGAGCCAGGAGTGTAACCTCCAATGAAGTTCTGTCCACACAGTTGTAGGTGTTAATTTCCAATTTATCACCAGCAATGTTGCCAAAGTACAAACAAGGTCATGAGGCAATCCAAGACAGAATGTCCGTGTCTCCAGTAATAAACTGGAAATGAAACCCTGCAGCTGTGTGGGCAGAACTTCACTGGAGGTGACACTCCTGGCTCTGGAGTGCAAGTATATTTTTGCTATTTTTCGTGTATTCTGGGTACATATAGCCTGTACTTGCACACCACCTTGGTCCTTGAGCGCAGCACCCTTGGTTTGAATCTGGTGCCAACGTAAGCCTGTGCCTGTGAGCTCAGTTTTGCGGAGCTGCACATGCGTGCAGCTTACCTCGATGCCAGCCCTGTGAAAGGTTCTGGCTCCCGTGTGGTCCTAGCTCCTCCAGCTCAGACCCACTAGCGGGAATTAATGATGAAGACTGAGCCCTGGGAGATCATTATTGTTGAATAAAACTATATGGTCACTCACAAAAACTGCTGCTTTAAAATGAGGGTCACATTCTCAAACATGAAGATGCAAGCTCAAAACAGTGTGGAAAGCATTGCCTTTATTTACTCAAAGTTTTATTTTGCTTTAGCATCAAATAATGCTAAGAATTTCTCCTTTAAAGTCTGAGTTTACGGAATCACCTCAATGTGGGCAGCACCTTTTCAATGTGCGGTGGATAACTTTTGAGAAATAAAATGAGGGACATCACTCATAATGAGGGACAGTTGAGAGGGATGATGCTTAGCCCCAAAAGGACAGCAAGCTCAGCAAATGAAAGATCAGAGCTTATAAACACTCTAACATGCACTGCAGGCTATTGAATCTCCCAGTGCTGCAGCCCAGCTCTGATGTCAGCAGCAGAAGATTCTTGGATTTCTGGTTACAACAAATGTCAGCTTGGAAGTCAGCAGAATCAGTCTGATATAATCTACTATACTGCAGTAAACCGTAAGTAAAAAAATATTTTTGTGCCCAATGTACATATTGGAACCAGCCCCACACTTGGGTGTGGGGCTCTTATGGATGACTTTTACTCTTTCCCTTTTCAAAGTTACAAGCCTTTTTTGTAATCCTGATTTCTCTGCCTGTTAATAAAGGCTGGATATAGTGAAAGACTGCTAATGATGTCATGTGATGTCTGCTTGGGCATTCACAGCCCAGTCCTCACTGCCAGCAGCATTGTATGACCAGTGTCTGATGCAGACATTCTTCCACTAAGCATAGAATTTGCATCTTTCACCCATGCTGTGCCCTGTGCCCCTCCAGAAATGTTCACCCTATACACCTTCCAAAATCTGTGATATCACTATACTCCCAAAATGTGTCTTGTGGTCCTGCCAGCTTGTACAGCCTACCCTCCATCTGTGTCAAATTGCATTTCCATTTGTATGCAGATGACACAGTCATTTACATCTCTAGCCTCTTGGCCATGGCTGTGGAAGGTCAGCTCCAGCAAGACTTCCACAATGTTCTGTGCTGGTTCCTCACCAACCAACTCCAGGTCAACACTAAAAAAACAGTGTCCATAAGCTTTGGCATCATCCAGAATCTGGCTAGGCACTCCCACCTCCCCATCTTCTCCACACTGGATGGCGCCCCTCTTGAAGTTGTCCCTGCCTTTAAGTAACTTGGTGTGTGCCTAGATAGCAGGCTTGACTTCTCTGCCCACATTGATTCCACTCATGCCAAGTTCTGCCCCAAACTCAGTGCCTTGTACCGCAGTAAGGACTGCTTTTCTCCCCAGGTCCACTGGGATCTAGTCACCAAAATGTTTCTCCCTGTTTTTGACTATGCAGATGTGGTCTATTGCACTGCCCCCTCCTCTTCCTCACCAGACTAGGCACCCTCTACAATGCTTTCTGCTACTTTGCTACCAACTAATCCTCTCATACCCACCATTGCTTCCTTTACTCCTCCCTATCGACCCTCCCTCTCCCTTTACACCGCCAGACCCACTGTGCTTCTTTCATTTCCAAATACCCCCTTGGGTCACTCCCTTCATACCTGTCCTCAGTCATCTCTCCCATCCCCTCCTACTCCTAATCCATTCACTCCAGGGACCCTCACACCTTCTCTCCTCCCCACCCACATTTCTCTTCTGGGCAGTCTGCCTTCTATCGCCTCTCCTCCCTCTTGAATTTGCTCCCTTGCTCCTTCCAGCCCTCCCCCTCACTTACCTCCCTTAGCCACCAGCTTAAACTTCTCCCAGCACCTTCTGCTCCTGCCAACCCTCTACCTGACCTCCTCCCACTACTGACCCCCCACCCGCTTCACCCCCACCCTACATTTGTGGCTCTTCGTTATATAATACAGCTGTCTGTTGTTGATGCCTCATAACATAAGTACCATCTCCTTACCCTACAGGCACTAAGCACTTTATTCTTGCTCTTGTCTAGATTAATAACTGATCTGTTAGCTAATTTATGGCTTCTCCAGTTTTTCATGAGTTTTGGTCAGCTGTTTGCCCTGTACTCTATTATTGCACCTCTGTGCACTGTCATTACAGCACCAGTACATCGGCCCAAATAACAGCACGGCTGCAGGTGAGAGCTGAACATTGCCGTAGTTGGGAGATGACAAATTAACTTTCAGTCAGCTACTGCATCATTTTATCTGAGAAACTGCACTTTATTTTCAGCAAGTCCTGTAATACAAGGGAGAACTCTGGACTTCAGTCAAGTAAATTAAGTGATTGGCTACACATAGAAGGGCCGGGGGCTCCTGTGTTTAAAGTTACTGCCTGCATATTTTCCATCATTACAGCACCAGTACATCAGCCCAAATAACAGCATGGCTGCAGGTGAGCGCTGAACATTGCCGTAGTTGGGAGATGACAAATTAACTTTCAGTCAGCTACTGCATCATTTTATCTGAGAAACTGCATTTTATTTTCAGCAAGTCCTGTAATACAGGGGAGAACTCTGGACTTCAGTCAAGTAAATTGAGTGACTGGATGCACATAGAAGGGGCGGGGGCTCCTGTGTTTAAAGCTATGTGCCTTACAGGCGCGACTGCCATGGTGCGAGTGTACTGAGTGGCGTGGGCATACTGAGTGGTGCGAGCGCCACTCGGGGAGGAAAAGTGTTAAGTAGTCTGCTAAATTACTAAGGTTTTAAAAGCCCTAGCCTTAAAATGGGTTATTTGTTCAAAGTTTTAATAGTAGGGTACATGATGTGGGGGTTTTGGATATTAAGTAAATGTGAGCAACCAGAGGTTAGTACCATAAAACAGGATGCAAATAATTTGATTATAGGGATCTCAGACTATTTGAAGCAACATCAATTGATAAAAAGATGTAACCATTTTACAAATGTATGGAAACAAGCCCAGAGACAGTTTTCTCCAGGGCATTTAGCATGTAAATTGAGTTCAAATAGAAGCCATCTACTCTGTGTATTATTATTAATACAGAGTGGAGACTCTGAACAAAATCCAGGACCAAACGAAAATAAAGGAATTTCTATGGTACATGAAAATGTTAGAGGTTTGATAAATGAAATTGATGAGTATCGGGTTTGGGTTACAGAATTCAAATATGATATAAAAGCACTTTCTGAAACATGGTTTCATGAGGGTATACAGGACAATGATATTCGATTAATGGATTATAAAATAATTAGAAAAGATAGGGAAAAGAAGGGTGATGGGGTTTTACTTTATATAAAAAATAATCTTGGCCCCTATCAGACCATATTAACAATTAATCATGAGGGGGTAGATGGCCTGATGATAAAAATCTGTTCTTTTGAGTTAATTGTAGGGGTGTTTTATGCCCCACCTAAGACAAAAACAAAGACATTTGACTCTTTAGCAGATATTATGCTGGACAAAATAGGAAATCATTGTGTTTTAATAACAGGAGATTTTAATTCAAATTGGCTACAATTTAAAGGGGAAAGGTTAAGGAATAGTTTTACAACATTGGGATTGGAGCAAATAATACAAAATTCAACTAGAATTACAAACAATCAAGCTACTGGTTCCATATTGGACTTAATATTTATTTTGCAAGATTTAGAGGTTTTGAGTCAGGGAACATCACCATTAAACTCAAGTGATCATAATCCAATAACATGTGTGATTAATCTAAATACCAACACAAAAATAAATGAAACATTGTACTGGACAAGAGATTATACTAGGTTTAATGAGATAAATTTTAGGAATACTTTAATAAAACAGAACTGGGGAAGGGTTTTTCACATTCACGTATATTTGTACACATATTGTCACCAAATAATAAAAGGTGAACCAAAGCACTGTTTATTTGATCATATTAAAATTAAAGGTCACAGAGCATTAACTATCCATACAAGATCTTTTGGTTATGAGACTCCTATGTTTAGATCATATAATAAATATGGTGATATTATGCTTCAGAATGCCATTGCTTATTATTGGAATAAAATGCTTCAAAGATTGAAGGTTATTGAAAACTTACCCACTTTTAAGCACAAAATAAGAGAATATTTGAAATCAGCATGTACCTGTTTTAAGTAATTGTGATTGTGTATTGTAAATGTCTTGTATTTTGTATTATTTGTTAATTTTTTATGACAGGACTTTGTTGAAAATGGGACTGTTGTCCCAACAAATGTATTTCCTGTATAAAAATAATTTTTTATCATCATCATCATCATCATTGTAATCATACTTCTCTGACTTGCTGTCATTTTGTAATAATGACTGGCAAGGAATTTTTTCTATGGGCAGGAAAGGTTGATATTCACCATAACAACCAGCTGGTTGTTACAGCAAATGCGCGCTCAGTTAAACAGAGTGCAGCTTGAGCCTCACAGCTGCTCTTCTCTCACCCGCTCGAACAACCACCACCGAGAAGAAAAAAGTTTCCCCGGGACCTCCTGACATAAATCTTGCTTACCTCAACCACTCCTGTGAGCAGGCAACCCCTTCACACTTCGTCTTGTCAAAAAAAAAAAAAACATGTTCCGACCGAAAAAAAAGAAAAAAGACACTTAACTCTGGTGGGAAAACATTTCTTGCCAGTTTATTATACAAAGTAAAAGATTGGGGAGTGTGTGAATGAAAATTTAATATACTCCCTCAGGGTGGGATGCTTTCATAAACCCCTTGGTCTTTGCCCTCGGGGTTTACTTAGCATCCCACACCCCGGGTGTGCATTCAATTCTCATATCACTCACTCCCCCATCCATTATTCTCTATTTATTATTTACTTTTTATATACTTAGTTTTTGTTGACCAGGTAAGTGCACTAGAAAATTGTTACTGTTCTCCCTTCCCCTTTCCCCTGGGCTGCACCTGGAAGTGAGCCTCAACTCAGTGTACCTTTCCCGGTTACCAATTTTCGAATACATAAATAAGCATTCCTCCCAAATTTGATGCCTTGTATCCCTTCCTCGTGACACAAAACCTTAACTGAATATTGTGCTGCTTACCCCGCTTGAATTTTGCACCCCGTAGCCCACCGAAACTTTGCGCTCAGCATCTTCCCAAAGTTGCACCCCACACTCTTTCTGAAATTTATTCTCACCTCCACCCAAATGTTACAGTTATTGAAAAGGTTGGTGATATCCTCTCTAAGTTTCTATTGCCAAATGATATGCATTTTTATCAGGATGTGGACCATCTTAATCAAAGAGACTAGTCCTTATGTCATGATTTATGGACTTTGATATAGCAAAGAGAGGTTTGTTGCCATGCTTCACCCCTTCCTGAGTACCCAGCCAGGGGTGAGAGAATGCAAAGTTCTCTGGGAAGCTAAAGGTGTGGTCTAGGGTGTGGCAGCTGGGTTTTAATGCCAAAAAGAGCAAAGTCATGCACTTGGGGTGAGGAAACCTTCAGGCTGCGTATAAGATGGGGGGAGATGCACTTATAGTCACCAAGCAAGAAAGGGACCTTGGGGTAATCCTATTTAATGATCTCAAGGTAGCAGGGCAGTGTGACAAGGCAGGAGGAAAGATTAGGGGGATGCTGGGGTGCATAGGGAGGGGATTTCTAGCAGGAGAAAGAAAGTGGTGTTGACACTTATTTTACACTAGTGAGACCTGGCCTAGAGTATTGTGTCCAGTTCTGGAGGCCACACATCTTCAAGGACATTGACAGGGTGGATGTGGTCAAAAGGAGGGCTACCAATATGGTGTGGGGGTTGCATGAGAAGCCATACGAGGAGAAACTACAGGAGCTCAACATGTACTCCCCAGAGGAGAGGAGAGGAGAGGAGAGGAGAGACATGATTGAGAGCCACTGTATCAGTATGTCATGGGGGGAAACAAGGTGCAGGAGGAGAGTCTTTTTCTGAAGAGGAGGATCACCATAACAGAGGCATGCAAGGAATTTTGGGGGGGGGGCATTTAAATGAGATGTGAGGAAAAACTTCCTCACAGAAAGGGTGGTGAACACGTGGAGCAGCCTGCCAAAAGAGGTAGTGGAGGCAAAGACAGTGAGATCTTAAAGCATGTTTGGCACAGAAATGGACATAATAAATAGGGAAAAGGAAGAAGGTAGGGACACTGGTGACCAAATAGGGCCTGGGGTGTAGAAATAGCAGGGAAAATAGGGAAGACTAGATGGGTCTAGCAGTCCTTTTCTGCCCACAAATTCTGTGTTTCTGTGCTCCCATTCAAGCCAGTTTAAAACATTGGGTATTTTGCATTTTCTAGTATTGTCATCAAAGGGGAACAGTCGGCACAAGGAGTCACATACCCAAGTGTGGGGCTGGTCCCAGTGTGCACGTTGTATGCAAAAACATTTTTTCTTTACTGTTTACTGCAGTATGTCAGACTTTATCAGACTGATTCTGATGACTTCCAAGCTGACATTTTCTGCAACTACAAATCCCAAAATCCTCTGCAGCTGGCATCAGAGAAGGAGTGCAGCAGTGAGATATTAAATAGCCTGCACTGCATGTAAGAGCTTTTATAAGCTCTGATCAGATGTTTGACAGCCCTGTTGTTCTCCTGAGGCTAAGCACAGTCCTAATTAAAATATACTGCCCCCTCATACAGGGGACAGTATAGCACTGTGGTTTAGGACTCTGAGCTGCAAACCTGGAAACCTGGGTTTGCATCCCACAGCCCCCACTTGCATACTGTGCGACCCTGAGGAAATCACTTAAGTTCTTTGTACTCCCTGGTCGCACCTGGAAACAAGCTTCACTTGGTGCGCCTTTCCTGGTTAAACAATTTCCCCTTTCCCCTAAAAGCAAAAGGATCTCACAAAAATACAATAGATAAGCTAGAATGGTCAAAGACAAAATAAATAACCTGAGCCACATTACCCAGAGCCTTCACTAAATAAAATGGGGTGCAACATATCCCAGTATACTTAACCTTATATTACAATATTTCAGTAAGTAATGCTATCCTGTTACAAACTACACAGCACGTGATAAACAGGGACCAGCATAAATTCTAGAGATTGGGGGTTATGAACTTATCCCTAAGTGATGAAAATAAATCTATTATTTCTTCTCCAGGTATTATATATTTTTGTGTACTTAAATGAATTCAGTGTTCTGAAGCAGTACTGGAGGCAGGAATTAAGATATAAATGGCATGACGTGTCTCAGTTCACTGTAGTGTTTTGATAAGCATGTCTGTGGGGGTATCTAATGTTTCCACTTTTATCCTTTCCTCTTTGTACTATAGCAACAGCAGTTTTACTGCATAAATTGCTATCTCTCACATTTGTACAGGAAATACATATTATATCATTCTCACCTAATCAGCGCACTTGGTGACCTGCCTTACAGAGTTCCTGCCACCTCTGGGAAAACATCAAAAAGCATTATAGTTAGACACAATTCAGGATGTATGTTCTGTATTTACCTCCCACACCTTCTTTAGTAATAAATACACTTGTATAAAACTGATTCCTTTTGTCTTAGCATTCATCTCTGCCTGCTGCGTAACCCTTTCCTTGCATAGATACATAGATGGGTTAGGACAGATAAAGACTATGGGTGATTTTCAAACAACTGAAAACATTTTTTGGACACGGTTACCCAATATTTGCCTTAGACTACCTAAAAATGACCTAACTTCCGAGTGTGATTGCCCCGGCTTGCACTCTGAAAATGACGCATGCATCAAAATGTTGATACATGCATCATGTTTTTGCCATAAATCATGTAGAGTGTTGCCAATGCATCAGGATGTCTGAATGCAGGACACAAATATCCTGATGCTTTTGCCCGGACACAGTATGCATGGGACATATGAACGAAAATACTGAATCCAGAGCTTTGAAAATTCCACCCTAAATGTGGATCACGTCTGCCTCGTTGTTCCTATCTAGAATTCTTTAATCGTTTCAGAGCTCCCAGACCCCCCAACCTCACTGTTGTTTCTAATTTTGTATGATAATTATTTATTTGAAATTACTTCAACTCGGATAACCTCAAGAGGAGTGGCATCTTGTTTTCATGGGTGTCCCAAGTAGGATGGCAGCAGTCAACAGGTCAACATAGTCTAGCAGGAACAGGTTGCATACAGGCTAAAAGAAAAAAACTGTAAAGAGGAAAGAGAGAAACTGTAATGGTAAGGACATCGAAACAGTAATCAAAACAAGCTGACAAGTTGGGGTCACTGCAAACAAAGAGCATGAACATTGTTATGCAGCATGATCGTGGGCAGGAAGCTGGGCATTTTGTACCAAAACATACAGGAAGTTTGGTATTTCCTGGAAAAACTGGACTTGAACACTTGCAAGCTAGAAGTATTCCTCAGCTGGAGAGGGAATTTATGCCCACTGGGTGTTGAATCCAGAAATAGTACTAACATTAATCACATTACTAGGTAATCTGTTCCACCTGTCCACCACCTGTAAATACACATTTCCTTATGTCCTCCTTGTATTTTTCCTGCTATGCTGAATTTGTGTCCTCTGGTGGTTGTGTTACTGTTTAGTTTAAATAAATCTGAAGTGTCAAGATTATTAGGTAACTGCATCTGTTTGTAGGTGTGTATCATGTCCCCCTCTCCCTCCTGTCCTCGAGCGAGTACATGTTTAGGCTGTCTATCTAGTCTCTCACAGTAAATCATAGTTTGTTGCCAATGAATCACTTTTGTTGCCCTCCACTGAATAGTTATTAGCTTCTTCTTATTCTTTTTCTTAGCAGTCCAGGTATGGTCTAATCATTTACCTGTGCAGCAGCAAGATCACCTCTCTGTTGTGACTAGGGAAACCTTTGTAATACACCCCAGTATCTAATTTGCTTGCCCATATATTGTCCCGCATTTTTTTTTCCACAATAAAATTTTTATTGTCTTGACAAAATAAACAAATACAAAAATTCATTACAAACCATCAATACATTTTCCATTTTTCAGGAAATTATAACAATTACAATAATAAAAGCATGAAGTAGTTTCTTTAAATATAAGACTAATCTTCAATATCATATTATTAAAACTAAGACAAAACAAAAGCCCTAACATATAATACAATATTGTTAACTGTTATCTGATAAGTAAATAATCAAAATAAACTTGAATTAAAATGGTAGAATATAATCCCTCAATAACATAACATATTGTACATGGATTATAGCAGAATCTTTTACACACTATATGGACTTTAGAAATGTTTTGGAATTGAACAAAAAAAAAAGAGCCCCCAGATATCTATGAAAGTATTCAATTTGTTTTTAAGCGTATGGGTGATTCTTTCATTGTTGGCAGTGAAACGCAATAAATTTATCCATTCCACTAAAGTAGGGGGGTTTGGGTGTTTCCAATATTTTAGAATTAACCTTTTGGTACAAACAGGTACTACTGTGAGCCAACGTTTTTGATAGAAAGTGATCGGATAATCATCAGGAAAAATGCCATGGATGAAGATCAGTGGTGAGGGAATTAAGGTTATTTATAAAGTTTTTTCTCACATTTTAATGATATCTTTCCAAAGTGGAGCAATTCTAGGACAGTTCCAAAACATATGGGTTAAATCAGCTTTAGGGGAATGACATTTCCAACATTTATCACTTTGATTTAGACCCATTTTTGCAAGTTTAAGGGGAATAGGTAGAAATGGTGTAGAATTTTAAATTGGATCAGCTTACCTTCAATGTCCACAGTACCTTTGTGAGCAGTATCCCAGGCCTCATCCCAAACAGAGTCGGAGATAGATATATTGAGATTGGATTCCCAATTTTGCTTTGCTGAATTGGTTAAAGTTGATGAAAGAAAACAATTATTAAGCTAGCTCCTTTTTTTAATGGAGCTATTTTAGATAACTGGTCCCATTCTCTATTATCGGGTATTGAGTAATCATCCAAAAGCATATTATCCTTGAGAAAGTTTCTCAATTGTAGATAAAATTGAAAATGGAACCTAGGCAATCTATACAGGTCATGTATTTCTTTGAATGACATCAGAGTGGAGGATTCTTTCAAAAGAATATCACCAAGTCTGTTAATTCCTATCTGGGACCATAGTTTATTGGGGCTCGAGGGTTCTTTTTATAGTGCTGAATGAGCTAGACCAAAGTGGCATTTGTCTCAAAGGTAAACTGGATGGATTAATAGCAAGACACATCTTTTTGAGCACTCTAATAGAGTTATTTAGACAAGGATTTTCTCTTATAGTAAAAGGGATAGGTACAAATAAAAAATTAGTAATTCTATAAGGCGTTAATATAGAATTCTCAAGGTGTAACCATCGGGGGATATGAGAATCAGTAAGCGATTGAATATTCCAATGACTTGCTATTTGCTTAAAAATAAAAGCCCACTGATATTATTCCCAATGTGGTAATGCCAACCCTCCTATGGTATAGGGAGCACATATTTTTTTCATACTGAGTCTTAGGGGTTTATCTTTCCAGAGAAATTTCCTTATAGTCATATTTAATTTCTTCATAAAATGTCTATCAGAATAGCAATAATAGTCAAAAACTGCATTGCCATAGGAGGAGTGGAGGAGGCAGAGGGAACTATGGAGGCGATTTGGGTCACCTTGATAACAAGGGGGGGCAAGAGGGTAAAAATAGGAGTGGCGTATAGACCCCCTGCGTGGAGGGGAGTCTGGTGGCAGAGGTTGAGAGACATTGCAGATTGGGAAGGGTAAGGGTGGTGGTGTTGGGGGACTTAAACATGCCAGGAACAGACTGGGAGACTATGACATCCTCAGTGGCCAGGGAACAGAGGTTGTTGGATGTCTTTCAGGATGCATTCCTAACTCAGCAAGTGGGAACCGACCAGGGAGGAGCGGATACTGGATGAGGTCCTGGCAGACAGTGACCAGATTGGGGGCCTGGATGTAAGGGACCCATTGGTGAGGAGCGATCATGCCACGGTCTGGTTCTGCCTGAACCTAGTAGGGGTAGAAGGCTGCACAAAGACGGAGGTAACTGACTTCAGGAGGTGGATTTCAAGGAAATGGGAAGGATCCTTAAGGAGCACTTGGATGGGATTGGGCCAGACATGGATGCTGACAGTAGGTGGGAAATCATCAGGAGTGGGGTGCAGGATGCTACCAGCACCTGAGCAAGAGTAAGATGAAAATGCGGTAGGGCCCAAAAACCCTGCTGGTGGACCAGGGAGGTTCAGGAGGTGGTGAGGGGAAAGAAAGCAGCCTATAGGCAATTCAAGTGCTCAAGGAGTGAAAGGGACCGTGGGGAGTACGAGCTGATGGCTAGAAGGGCCTCTAGGGTGGTGAGGGCGGCTAAGGCAAGGAAGGAGCAGATCCTGGCCAGGGAAATTAGGAGAGGGAACAAGGGGTTCTTTAGATACATTGGGGAAAAGTAAAGGGTGAAGGGGCAGATTAGCAGGATTAAAACAGGGGAGGGATGGGCACCTGGGGGAGTCTAAAACTGTGGGAGAATTCAAGAATGCATGGGACAGACATAAGGCAATTCTTGTGGAGGGCAGGAAGATAAAGGCTGTTGGTTAACTAGGATCTGCGGCCTATCCTGTAGGTAGGGAAATGGGCAGACTAGATGGGCCTAGCGGTCCTTATCTGCCGTCAAAGTCTATGTTTCTATGTTTCCTCACGATACCCAGAGCGAAGTCAGCCCAAGGGTCCCAGGCTTTCTCAGCCTTCATCCCTCCCTTCCCCTCTGGAATATGCTTCCAACAAGTCTCCAGGAGTGTAACTCATTAGGGGGATTTAAAAGGGGACTTAAGGCCCACCTGCTGGAGCTAAACCAATGCACTTGCCACTGTTGATATCTCAACTTTGTACCTCTTGAGTCAATTAAATCTGTCAATGAGTGGGTAAATTCACAAATGTCTTTAAGTGTATTGACAAGTGTTGCTAATTGTCATGCATTGTTAATTGTTCCCTTTCCATGGGATGTGTAAAATATTGTCTGTGTAATTCTGCAAATGTTACATTTCGAAGTATCTGGAATTAATTCCGGGTCACCCCTGAAAAAGGGACCATTATTGGTCTCAGTGGGCCTACCCGGTTACCAAAATTAGATAAATAAATAAATAAAATAAATAAACAGTGGTCCAGAACGTGGCAGTTAAAATTCAATGCCAAAAAATACATAACTAGAATACAGCATCAAAGGAATAATGATACAGCAGTCCAAGAAGCAAAGGGACTTAATATTTGTTTCTAATAAATGGTAGCTTAAAATTCTCTTCTCAATGTGGGACAGTGGTAGACACTGAAGGAAGATTTCAGTTTCTTCTTGGTACACTAGATGGTATTAAAGTTATGTTGATTAACATTTATGCACTTAATTCAGGACAAAATACGTTTTTTGAAAAGGCTTCTGCAGTTTTGTCTATTCGGAGTATAACATTTTTATGGGAGGTGATTTCAATGAGGTTATGGATCCTATTTTGGATAAAAAAGGAACTAAAACCACCCAAATTAGTACTAAGTCTCACCGGGCCTTTCATAAATTGATTCAAGACTTTTCCTTATTTGATGCGTGGAGGATGGCAAATCCTAAATTCAGTCACTGATGCAAAAATAGACTCTATCATAATTTTAGATCATGCATTGATAGATATTACTTTGGTCATAGGGGACGTTAAACCAAAAGAATTTAGATTGAGGCTTACTATATCTCTGTAAAGGATGAAACATGTATTGAATGGATAACAAATCAAAGTGAAGAGCACTTTCGAAATAATGATAATGGTGAGGTTTCAAAGGTCTATCTTTGGGAGGCTTATAAAGCTTTTATTAGAGGCAGAATAATAAGTTTCTCTGCAGGGAGGAAAAAAGAGAAAGCTAAAATCTTAAAAGAAAAACAAATGATTCTGACTACTCTAGAAGCAGATCTTAAAAGACAAACTCCTGTCAAGTACCATTGATTCATAAATTAGAATTAGTTAAATATAAAATTAGATACATAGATACATAGACAGTGTCGGGAGATAAGGGCCTATGGCCCACCCAGTCTGCCCATTTGAGCTTGTAAGTTCAGTTTATGTTTTCCTAGAAGTCTGTTGCCCCTTACCCCTGACCTCCAGAATTCCTTTATGTCTATCCCATGCATTCTTAAATCCCGTGATTGTTTCAGCCCCACCACTTCCTCTGGCAGGGTGTTCCACTTATCCACCACCCGTTCTGTGAAGAAATTCTTCCTCATGTTTCCTCTGAATTGTCCTCCTCAACTTCATCTCATGCCCTCTAGTCCTGGAACATCTTTTCGCTTAAAAATAGTGTATTCCTGCACCGTTCCTCCCTGTAAGATACTTGTATGTCTCTATCATATCCCCTCTCTCCCACCTCTCCTCCAGGGAGTACATGTTCAGTTCCTTCAACCTGTCTTCATAGGACTTGTGATGCAATCCATGCACCATCTTTGTTGCCCTCCTCTGAACCTTCTCTACCCTGTCTATGTCCATACGTAGGTATGGTCTCCAGAACTGAACACTGTACTCCAGGTGGGGCCTCACTAATGTCTTGTATAGCGGAATTATGACCTCCCTTTTCCTGCTGGTGATGCCCCTGCCTATACATCCCAGCATCCTATTTGCTTTACCTGCTGCCTTGTCACACTGTTTCCCTACCTTGAGGTAATCAGAGATGATAACCCCAAGATCCCTTTCCTGCTTGGTGCATGCTATATCCTCACCCCCAACTGATATATTGTGCCAGGGTTTTGTGCCCCATATGCATTATCTTGCACTTCCTTGCATTGAATTTCAACTGCCAAACCCTGACCATTCTTCAAGTTTCTGCAGGCCCGTCTCATTCTGTCTACACCCTCTGGTGTGTCTACTCTGTTACAGAGCTTTGTGTCATCAGCGAACAGTGAAATTCTGCCTTCTAGGTCCTGCGCAATGTCACTGATGAAGATGTTGAATAGGACTGGTCCCAGCACTGATCCCTGTGGTACCCACTTGTCACTCTTCCTCTGTGGGTGACAGCCATTCTACACCCTCTGTGTCCTGCCACCCAGCCAGTTACCTACCCACCACACTACTGTCCTGCCCACACCCATATTCCCCAGTTTGTGTAATAGTCTTCTATGTGGCACAGTGTCAAAGGCCTTGCTGAAGTCCAGATAGGCCATGTCCACTGCCCTCCACTGATCCACCTCCCTAGTCACCCAGTCAAAAAATTCAACGAGGTTGGTTTGACATGACCTCCCCCTGGTGAAACCATGCTGCCTTGGGAACTGTAGTCCATTGACAACCAGATGTTCCACCAATCTGTCCTTCAGTAGTGCTTCCATGATCTTCCCCACTACCGAGGTGAGGCTGACTGGTTTGTAGTTCCCTGCTTCCTCTTTGTTAACTGCATTAACTGCATTCTCTCTGCTCAAGCTGAATATGCTTTATTTAGGTTTAAACAAAGCTACTAGGAATCGGGAGATAAGGCTGGAAAATTACTAGCGCATAAACTTAACAATTAAATAATCAAAACATTATCCCAGGAATTCAGGACCATAAGGGGAAAACATATAACAACAATAAAGATAGCAATAGGTTATTCCAGGAGTTTTATACAAAAATATACGAGTATAAGGGGATAAATGAACTAGATATGGATTCATTTTTAAATTCAGTCCACAACTCTGTATTAGACCAGAAACAGTGTGAACAGCTAAATAAAAAAATGTCATTAGATGAGAAAGTTACGTCAATCAATACTCTGCCTAATAATAAAACCCCAGGTTTAGATGGTCTCCCAAGAACATGCGCTTAGAGAGGCAAGGAAAGGTCCTGAGGAACATTTTATAAACTGTTATCTTCCAAGATTTTGCCTCATCTATTCAATATGTTCAATATGTACCAAGAATCCTTGGAAAATAACTGTCTAACCCCCCCCCCCCACTGGGTGGGCAGAATACACCTTTGGGCTAAGGAGCCCCAAAACAATCTCTCCTGCTTCTTCTATCTCTGAACTCTCAGGCTGAGCTCCTAGTCCCTTTTATACTTTTTGCAGTGTCCCTTTCTGATTGGCTGCAGCCATCCTGGGCTTTTTGGCTGACCTCTCACAGCAGTAGCCCCCTTTTGTTGCTAAACTCCATGGGGGCTGCCATTACTGTTTATATACAGTCCCAAATACAGTATGCCCATATTATTTTGACATATGCCCTTACAAGGGCAGAAACCTATTGCACTCATGCCCGGAGGTGCTTCAATTTTAGTTCCCTCCCCATCCCCTCCTCTGCTGCCTGTCCTGGAGCCGGGAATATTAATGAGTTTGTGGCCACAGCCCCAAACACTGAACGGGAGCAGTGGCTCCTTTAATTTTCATTCTTGGCGGCTGTGCATGCTCAGTAGGGTGCAGGCCGCCGTCTTTTTTTTTACTTTTCAGTCTGGAGCTCTCGCTGCTCCTCAGGACCTTTCCTTGCCTCTCTAAGCGCATGGGGGTGCAGAAGCACACATCGGAGCTTGGCCCCCTGCTGTGGATGGGGCCAAGAGACCAGAAACAGTGACTGCAGCTGTGGGAGCCAAAATGGAGCACCATGTTCAAGTCCCACCATGAACCACTGCAGGATGCTGGCTGGACAGTGACAGGTCATAGCCCTTATAAAGTAAGCCCCAATTTGGGGAGTGCTTACACTAACATTTAAATTTCCTCTAAGATAGGTTACTGTTGTCTTAATATCACTACCTCTTTAGCCATTAATTTTGTTATTTCAGACGCTGAATTCAGCATTCAAATCCTTATTTGTTGTCATGCTTGTCTTTAATGAGAACTCCCTCCCCACTTGGAAACCATCACAAGTCTTAGAGCCCTCTGAAGGGTCCAGGCTTGTTCACATGAGCAAAGGGCCAAGAAAAGCCCCAGAGTGCTCCTTTTGCACAGGTTATGCACCATCAGGTCACTCCATGGGATCCACGAATTTGGATTTGCACCACCTTGGCACCAGAGCCACATGCTCGGGTATGCTGGCAGCTGGGACAGGATAGGGTGGACCACAGGGCTGGGGCAGACATGCACTCCATTCCTAAACTCAGATCCCCAGTGTGTAGGGCCGATAGGGGGAACAGAAGCTATGCAACCCCATGGGCTGCAGTAGTGGCAACACCTACCCCTTCCCCGCTGTGTCACAGCAGTTGTCCTGGGGCCCAATGGGACCCTTCCTCCAGTCTTCCCAGATCTAGCAGTTTCCACAGTGGGCTGGGGCCATACTAGTACTGGCCAGTGGTATTTGTAATATTGCAGCATTCTGATGGAGTGCCATATCCCATCAACCCCCATTCCTTGCAGTAGAAGTGATCAACTGTTGACCTGGAATGGGCATCTGATTGGATGCCCATAGTCTAGTACAGCTCTGCCCCTCCTGCCAATCTCTGCACCACTCTCAGATTCACACCATGAGCCCACAGCAGGCAGGGGTTATAAATACTGGCAAGTTCTCCAGCTACCACAGCTGGGGGTCAGTGCACCCCAGATATGTGCAAGTCACGCTTATCTGGGGTGCCTTTGAGAACTGGACCCTTAGGAAAAGAAATAAAAGTAAATCACAGGCTGATCCAGGAATTTGGGCATGGGGCAAAGGCCTGCTGGGGAATCTAGTGACATGTCCCCAGAAAAGTGATTTGAGAAGCAAATACAAATTCATACAAGCTTGACGGCAGAAACAAATCATACCGGCCCATCTAGTCTGCCCTTTTTATCCCCCTACACCTCCTCCTCCCTGCCAGTCCCCACCTTCCCCCAATACTCAACCCCATACGCTTGTCCAATGCCCTTTTGAATTCTGCCACTGATTTAGCCCCCCACCACTTCATCTGGTAGTCTGTTCCAGGGCTCCACCACCCTCTCCATGAAGAAACTCCCTCTCGCATTGCCCCTGTATTTTTTCCTTGCAGTCTGAGTCTGTGTCCTCTAGTTTTGACCTCCTCCTTCCTCGTAAGTAAACACTCTTCTCCCACTTTATTGAGCCCCTTTACATATTTAAAAGTTTCAATCATGTCTCCCCTTTCCCTCCTTGTCTCCAGCGTGTACAGATCCGGCTCCTTACACCTCTGCTTGTATGACTTTCCCTGCACCATCTTGGTTGTCCTTCTCTGAACCTTCTCCATCACATCTGTATCCTTGCGGAGATGAGGCCTCCAGAACTGAACCCCATACTCCAGGTGCAGCCTCACCATGGCTTTGTAAAGGGGCATTATTATCTCCTTCTTTCTGCTGGTAATGCCCCTGCTTATGCATGCCAACATTCCATCGGCCTTTCCCACCACCCTGCTACATTTGATTCCTACCTTAAGGTTCGAGGAGACTATGATCCCCAGATCCCTCTCCTGTTCTGCTACTTTAATTTCCTTCCTACCTAGGGTGTACCTTGCTCTTCTGTTCCTACTCCCCAAGTGCATCACAGCGCATTTCTTAGCGTTAAATTTCAGCTGCCATGTCCTAGATCATTTTTCAAGCGTCTTTAAGTCCTCCTTCATGTTCTCCACCCCCTGGGATGTCCACCCTATTGTATATTTTTGTATCATCAGCAAATAGGCACACCCTCCCCCTCAAACCCTCAGCAATATCACTGATGTAGATGTTGAAGAGAAGTGGACCCAAAACTGACCCCTGTGGCACTCCACTCTTCACCCTTGCCGTCCTGGGGTCCACCCCATTTAGCACCACCCTCTGAGTTCTTTCTGACAGCCAGGCCTCCACCCAGCTTGTTATTTTCCCACCCAACCCCAGGCTTTCCATTTTGCTCACCAGCCTCCTATGGGGCATGGTGTCAGAGGCCTTACTAAGGTCCAGATAGGTCACATCCATCACCCTCCCCCCCCCCAGTCAATCACCTGAGTCACCCAATCAAAGCACTTAATTAGGTTTATCTGGCAAGACTTCCCTTTTGTGATGCCATGCTGTATGCTGTCCTGCAAGACACTCTCCTCCAGGTAATCCACCACCCTCTCCTTGATTAATGCCTCCATTACCTTCCCCACCACTGATGTGAGGCTAACAGGTTGGTAGTTCCCCTTCACCTCCTTACTACCTCCCTTTTGTAAAGGCACTACAATCTGCCCTCTTTCAGTCCTCTGGCACTCTCCCCATATTCAGGGACAAGTTGAAGAGCCTTGTCAAGGGTGCGGCCAACTCTTCCTTCAATTCCCTGATCACCCTGGAGTGTAACCCGTCAGGCCCCATTGCCTTGTCCACCCTCAATCTATTTAGCTCTGCCCTAACCCTATACACAGTGAATGCAGCCAATAAGCACACTCCCAAAGCTGCAGATTACTCTCTCTGTGTAGCTGGGGGTGGAGCAGCCAAGAAATCAAAAACCCACCTGCTCCATTTGGCTAGCTAAGGAGACAGCTCAACATCCATCTCTTCTTTTATTGAAATAGCTCCTAAAAGTATTTTCAGGGGACAATAGTGTCACTCCTAGTCTGTGAAAATCTTGCTCCCATGCTCCTGACTCTGTCAGCTCTGGAAATTGCCATAACATTCAAGACAAATGTAATTATTGGTCTATTGCTTTGGTACAATAAGGTTAATTAGATTTAGATGTTAAGTAACATATTTATTAGGATTTATGTGTTGTTTTTTTTGCCTGAAGGGCTATAGTAATCAACTTTAAATTAAAGAATCCTTCAACAGAAAGCTTACAGCATACAGTAGCACTTTCAATTGTGGGCAAAGTGAGAAACCTGACAATAGCATCATATTTCCTGTGAACAGATCAAACAGGTAGCAGTGGCTTTAACATCTCGATGCCTCATCAGTAGATTCAAAACTGTTTGGAGCTACAGTTTACATAAAGCATTTGATCTTCTGCGAGGATATCTCTTTCATCAGGCCACACCTTTGGAACACATAGCCGCCAGGCACTAGGATCACACAGAAACTTTTGCAAACAGTCAGCCAGGGGCCACCCACAATGACGTCAGACATTAACATACATATACTGTAAGCATGGGCAGCCCCTCCTCTCCTCAGTTCTCTTCCTGCCATCGATCAGACAAGTCAGACCTGTGGACACATTGCTGCTATAGCCATTTTATTTTTTCTCCTAACTTAAGTAATCACTTTTCTAGTGATTTTCAGCAACCTGTATGTCATCAAAAGAACCATCAAAACTCTTCCAGTACTGCGAGTGCGGAGAGAATATCTACACTGGAGACTTCCACAATGTTTGTGTCTGCTGTTCAGGTCTCTCACAACATGCCAGCCTGGTGGCACTGAGAGTTGAGGCGCTGGATGACACACATCGCACCACGCCGGTGACCCGGGTTCGGGAACAGACTCGGGCTGCCGGGGGTTGGCAGGGGAGAGGAAGGATCGAGCGTCCCACGACTGCTCTCCTTCCTCTGGGGTGGGTCGGGGCACTGCAGTGCACTGTAGCGACAGCTGATGGAGGCTGACGGTGCAGCAGCAGGCAGCAGAAATAAGGGGGCGTGTGTGGCAGGTGTCGGCACGTAGTGCCTGGACGTCATTGCACGTCCGGCTTTCGGGGAACACAAAAAATCAGGTGGAAAATGGCGGAGCGCGATCTCTGTGGCTGATGGCTGCGCCCGGCATCCCCCCCCAGTACCCAAGAGGATCCTGCATACAGGGTGCGTGAGCGATTAAAGGCTGGCCCTGTGGGGGTGCCAGACCGGGCCTGGGGGGTGCGGGTGTCGGCAGACGGAGATTGTGAGGGATCCGCTCCACAGGAAGGAGCATAAAATAAAGATGAGATAAAAAAAAAAGGTCTCTCACAACATGAAAGCTTGTGAGATCTGCTGAGGGTTCAACTCCACAACCAGGTGACGCAGTAAAGGGACTTTGGAGAAATTCCTTCTACAAAAGACCATCAAGAGAATGGAGAAGCAACTCCAAGAAAAATCTGCATCACCCAGCCTGTCGACTGAATCACAGTAATCGAGGTCCCAGGAAAAAGCTTCGGGAAATCATAAGCAATGGCACAAGGACATGACCTCCTTGGCACGTTCCAGGTCAGCCTGTGAACTACAGATATGACTTCACATGTGACCTTGAATGATCCAGCGGTGACGCTGACTGTCCACTGATTATTGACCGGACACCAAGGTTGGGGCTTGGCATGAGCACTACCGAGTCTAGTACGGCTAGTACATCGCCATTGTCAATGGAAATCCAACCTCTGACATTAACTACTCCAGTCACGCCTGCTAATCAAAGTAGTGCCAATGCTCAGGTAGTGCTTATCGCCTTTTCAGATATAATAAGATGTCTACCGCCTGGCCACCCTGTTCTAGGGAGCTCATTGACAGGGACTACCACAAATACCCCATTGATGCCGCAAGGTACTCCCTTTCAAAATAGATCTCAGTTGCCACCAACATTGCCGGCACAGTCTTTAATTCCTGCTGATGACAAAGTCAATGACAAATATGAGAATAACCCTGATCTGATGATGCAGGAGGATGAGGAATAGGAGAAAGACTATGCTGAGAGCCACTGTGGACAGGGCACCATCTCTACAGTCTCCTCCTGTAGTGAGGACTCTGTTGTGAACACACCCAGGTCACCTCCAGAGGATCCCTCATTTTTCGACATGATGCAGTAAATACAAGCTGCCATGGGCTTGCTTTAGAGGAGCAGGATTCTACCAAAAAGAACCTGCTGGAATTTCTGTAAATGCCAGAATCTGCCTCTGCTGTGGTTCCTTCATTATTTCCAGCCTTGGAGGATGCCACTTATGTAGCCTGGTATAGGTTGAACACTATACCAGCTGTGCCCAGAAAGGCAGGCTAAATGTATTCTGCTCTTTCTTGAAAGCTCTTTTATGCCAACCAGCCTGAGGCTGACTCAGTGGTTATCACAGCTGCCCATGACAGGTCCAGGGCACCTTGGCATCTGAGTTCCCTTCCTCCTGATAAAAAATCTAGGAGGCTGGAGGTTATAGGCAAGTGTACATATGCCTCTGCCTCTGCCTCCTTGGGCCTATGTATTGCCAATTACCAGGCCCACATGATAAAATATCAGAACACCCTCCGGAGGAAGACTAAGGCTTGCCTGAGGGTTCTACTAAGCAAGAGTTAATGAAAACTCTTACTGCTGGTGCTGATGTGAGAAAGCATTTGGTCTGCACAGCATATGATATTTCAGATGCTTCTGCCAGGGCTGCTGCTTCGTGAAGAACATTCTCTGAAAGATCCAGAGCCTGGAACACTAGCCACTCAGGAATCAGGCTGTGAGGTGCAGAGATTGAAGGTCTGGGTGAAGGACCTTCCCTTGTTATGTGGTCAGCAGATCCAGGTGAAGATGCAACACCACAGAGGCCTGCTGCTCAGACTGAGGAGATTCAGGTACCAGAACTGGTGAGGCAAGTCCAGCGCTATGAGAATCATCCATGCCACACCTTGACCACCACCTTGTGGATCAGGGAAAGGAAGGAAGGCATACAGGAGGCCCAGGATCCAGGGTGTTGTGAAGGCATCCCCTACCAGCATCCCGGGCTGTGGGGTGCATGCACAGAACAGCCTCAGTTTTGTGTTCTCTTAGTAGGCAAAGAGGTGCACCAGGGGGCGCCCCACAGGGAGAACACATGGTTCACCACCTCCTGATGCAGAGACCACTCGTGATGTCTTGCCCACCTGCCTAAGAGTACCTGCCAGCTGACTGTCTGCCCCAGTAACATAAACTGCCAGGAGATCTGCACCCAGGATGCGCATGAGGATCCCAGTGTGGAGGGCTTCCCGACACAACAGAAGGGAGTGCATTCTGCCCTGCCTGTTCAGGTAAAACATGGTCATGGTGTTGTCCGTCTGGATTTGCACGACCTGACCCCCAACTACAGGAGCAAATTCTTTCAGAGCTAGCTGTACTGCATGGAGCTCCAGCAAGTTGATGTGGTGACAGTATTCCATGGCTGACCATAACTCGTGGGTCCTGTGGTCTCCCAGATGCACTCCCCATCCCTCCAGAGATGCATCTGTCATGAGGGTGACAGTCAGTTCTGGGCAGACAAATAGGACTCCATACTCCAGATTTATGTAATCAGCCACCACTGGATGGCATCCCACATCGGGTGGATCACTGTGACTGGCTGGTCTAGGTGTCCTAGGCATTGGGACCACTGATGGCCCAACTCCCACTGCAGGTGCCACATCCACCAGTGAGCCCACCGGACCATGTTTGTGCAAGATTCTGTGTACCCCAACAGCCTTAGGAAGTCCTGGGCAGAGTGCAAGAGCCCAAACTGAGACGATCAGGCAAAGAGGCTTAGATCCAATGCCCAGTCCACTGGGAAGTGGGCCTTAGACCATAAAGAGTCTAGCTCTGCCCTGATGATGTGAATCACCTATGAGGGGATTAGTTCAGACTTGGCTGGGTTGACCAAGAGGCCCAAGCCTCTGCAGGTCTGGAAGGCCAGGTACCTGGACTACTCCACTGCCTCTTTGGACAGCTGAGCTATCCGCCAGTCATCCAGGTAGGGATAAACTCAGATGCCCTGGTGCCACAGGAAGGCTGCCACCACTGCGATGCACTTGGTGAACACCCTGGATGCCAAGGAGAGGCTGAACGGTATGACTTGGAACTGGTAGAACACTCCTTCTGTGCAGAAGTGAAAATTCTGCCAGTGAGATGGATGGACTGGGATGTGGAAGAATGCATCCTGGAGGTCCGGGGAGCAGAACCACATGCTCTGCTCCAGAGATGGTATAATTTGTTTCAGCGTAACCATCGTGAACTTGTGCTTCCTTAGAAAATGGTTCAGATCATGAAGATCCAGTATGGGGTGCCAGCCCCCATCCGTTTCAGTACCTGGAAGTACCTGGATGTGTACCTCTGATTTGCCAGGGCATCTGGGACATGGGCTCCCTTTGTGAAGAGTTGAGCAATGTCCTCCCTGAGGACAGACAGTGTGGCCTGCGACACCAAGGACTACCTTGGAGCATGGGATCGGTAGGGTGGAAGGGTCTCAAAATCGAGAGATAGCCCTCTGCCAACCACCTCAAGAGCCCACTTGTCCATAGTAATGATGGACCAGTGAAGCCAGAAGTGGCAAAACTGACTCCCCACAGCCACTGAGACCAGAGGGGCACCACTTTCCCTACCCCTGCCTTTTTTGGGCCCCTGGCCAGAGAACTTGGCCTTTGGGCACAAGGCTTGGAATTGTACTGGCTGGGGCTGTTGCTGCCAAGACTGCTGTGGCTGAAAGGGCCGAATTTGAACGGCCTTCTTCTTTTGTTTTTGGCCTTTCTCACCCCAAGGATTGTTCAGCATCTATTGACAGATACAGAATGCCAGCTGGGTTGAGCTGCTCCGGAGAGGAGGAGTCAATGCAAATCGAGGAAAGAATTGGCCAATCAGAAGAGAGAGAAAGGGAGTGCTACCTGCAGTCAGCCTGAAGGACCTCAGAACTTTTTCTCCACTGACTAGACAACACTGCCTTGGGCCACTCTCTCATCTGACTGTCTAGAGACTTTCCTATGTGCTTTTTCTGACATTTTGGTGCTGCGTTTCGATTTTGGTTCAGGTATTTCTGTTACTTTTAACAGTTTTTCCGTGGTTCCCGTTTGGTTCCCAGGACCCGCGGACTTCTCCCATTTTCCCCATGCTTCAGCGCTGTTTCTGAAGTAAAAGTTACCATGTTTGTGTAAAAACTCACGGTTTTCTTATTTTACTATAGTTTTTTTCAGTGTAAAGGGTTTTATTTCCATGTTTTTATTGTGGTCTTTGCTGTTTTAAGTGCTGGTTTAGCGGCGCTCCCTGTGGTTTTTTTCCCTTCACTAGGGACCATTTCTAATTTCTCTCAAACATAGTAAAATATTAATTTGAGGGTTTTGCTGCCTTGATATCAAGAGAAACCTCTCAATATCTGTGGAGTGGGCTACTGTTAGCAAGAGGTGTGGAGGTGTTTTTTTACTGTCATTTAAAACTACTATTCTTTTAAAATAATTAATTATCTATCTATATATATATATATATATATATATTTATAAATTGGTCTTCTGGCCAATAAAATTTAGTATGGCCACCCAGTCTGCCTTCCCCTCCTCTAAAAGCGCTGAGGAGGGAACCTCAAGTCAACACAAAAACAGAGATAAGTCCTCTAAGGACCTTAATGAAAATAAGTCTGATAAAACTAAAAATTCTAGCCAAGCCACAAAAAGACAAAATGAGCAGTGTTCTGACTCAGTCCCTGCAAAAAAGGCAATGAAAGATAAGCATACCACTGCCCTTCCCCCCAAAAGGTATAGGGAGACATCGGTGGTTAATAAATATATGCCCTCCGCAAATGAAATGGCTAAGGCTTGGCATTTATATCACACTTTACAATCAATGGGCAATTTTTTCTCGACTCCTTCGGGGCTTAGTACTCCTCCCCATGACCTTGGTTATTCCTGGTGTTTTTATTATGAGGGAGACTATGATGAGGAATTGCCACAAGGTGACCCCTTAGACCCAGATGGTCACCCCAGTGCCAATTTGCCTGATGACAATGATGAAGTTTCTTTCCTTTTTACTTTCGTTAAACAGATGGTGGACACCCTGGAATTCCTCTCCAGGACGACACCAAGAAAGAGTTGAAGGAAGACTGTAGAGATTATGGGTCCTCCTCCTTCAAAGAAATTGATTTTACCCATACATAATGTATTAACAAGAGCAACTTTAAAAATTCTGTAAACCCCTACATCTGCTTCAGGGGTGGACAGAAAAACTGAGAGGAAATACCAGCTTGGTAAACTAACTGCTGACTTTCTCTACACACACATCCAGACCACAAAGGGGTGGGCTAGGCGGCAGCCTGTGACAAAGCTAATGTGCCACTCTTTTCTCAGCCTCCAGAAAAAGAGACAAAGAAATTGGATTCCATGGGGAAGAAATCCTATACTACTGCCTCCCTGCTGTTACGCTTGTCTACCTACATGGCATATGCAGCTAGGTATCATACCACATCAATCTCGTGGAACTCAGAGCAGTGTTCTTGGCCATCAAGGCCTTCGTACCGCTACTCGGAGGACATGCTGTTCAGATCAGAATGGACAACACCACTGCCATGTTCTATATCAACAAGCATGGGGGGCACAATATCCACCAAACTCTGAACAGAGGCAATGAGAATTTTGTCCTTGGCATACTCTCTGGACATGTCCCTGTTGGCCATTCATGTTCCGGGCAAGGACAATACTTTAGCAGATGTCCAAAGCCGCATCAGTCAGAGCCACCACAAGTGGACCCTGAACAAGCAGGTCCTTGCCTGGGATTCCAGACCTGGATCTGTTTGCATCCAGTCTAAATCACCAGCTTCCCCAGTACTGCTGCAGGCCCCCAGCACTGGGGACCTTTCCAGTAGATGCTCTGACACTGAACTGGACAGTGGGGTTTCTGTATGCCTTCCCTCCCTTTCCCCTGATTTACAGTGTCCTTCTCAAGCTCAGAGATAAGCCGGCCACTATGATTCTGGTGGCCCCAGACTGGGTGAGACAGCCCTGGTATTCCCTGCTTCTCACCCTGTCGGTCAGGAAGCCCATCAGACTGCCAGTAACCCACAGTCTCCTGACTCTTCCCCAGACAGGGGCAGCATACTCCAACATTAGGTCTCTTCACCTCAAGGCCTGGTACTTGAGGAGTTAGAGTTCCCTGAATCCCAGCACTCTGAGCAGGTCCTGAGATTCCAGAGAATGGCTAAAAAAATCTAGAACTAGGAAAACTTATGCTTCCATGTGGAAGAGATTTTCACTTTGGTGTAAGGATAAAGACATAGACCCTTTACAGGTTTCTCCTCCTATCCTCCTGGACTATCTTGTGCACCTTCAGATGGAAGGCCTTAAAGCTTCATCCCTGAAAGTGCATCTGGCAGGCATTTTGGCTTACCTTTCCACTGGAAAGGAGAAATCTGTCATTTCGCATACCATTTTTAAAGTTTTTCAAAGGCCTTCTGCACCTTCAACCTCCAATGAGGGAGCCAATCCCTCCTTGGGACTTGAACCTCTGTATAACTCAACTCATGGAACCTCCCTTCGAGCCCATGGCTACTGCTCACCTGAAGTATATACTTGAAAGACTGTCTTCCTGGTTGCCATCACTTCTGCCAGAAGGATTTCAGAGCTGCAAGCTTTGTGCATTGAACCTAACTACATAATTGCCCACATGGACACAAACAGAAAATGTTTACCCAAGGTGGTCTCTGAGTTTCACCTCAACCAGTCTATTACCCTGCCTCTCTTTTTCACAGACGATTCCACTCCAGGTGAGCACAAATTGCAGTTTGGATGCGAAAAGGGCCCAGACCTGCTACCTAGAACATACTAAGCAGTTCAGAGAGTCCCATACTCAGCTCTTTCTCACCTATGGTGAGATAGGCGGAAGACCGGCTACCAAGAGGACCACTTCCTGTTGGATTGTCTCTTGTATCTAGTTCTGTTACAGCAAAGCTGGCAAACAACCCTCTCAGGGTCTCAGGGACCACTCTACTAGGGGTACTGCTACCACAGTGGCAACTGCAAGGGATGTTCCTTTGCCTAAGATTTGCAAAGCAGCCACTTGAAAAACTACACACATTCACAAAGCACTACTGATTGGATGTACAGTCCAGATCAGATGCCAATTTTGGCACAGCAGTGTTACAGAGCCTTTTTCCTAAGTAGGTTTCTGTGCCCACCTCCCAACTGTACTGCTTTGTAGTCTGCATCTGTCAATAGATGCTGAAGAATCCCTGAGGTGAGAAGAAAACATTACTCACCATAGTAATGTTTCTTCCAAGGAATTCTTCAGCACCATTGACACTCCCACCCATCCTCCCCTGTGAAATCTGAGTTTGGGTGGCTCTGCTCGGTTGTCTTTAGCCATATTTGTCCAGTTTCATTGTTCCTTGTTGTGTTTTTTCATACTAGTGGTTTGGATTTTACAGTTGTTACAATTATTCTATTTTTTGGGGGCGTGGTAGTTTTGCCCTTTTATCAACATTGAAATAGTTCTGAGGTCCTTCAGGCTGACTGCAGGCAGCACTCCCTTTCTCTCTCTTCTGGTTGGCCAATGTTTTCCTTGATTTGCATTGACTTCTCCTCTCTGGAGCAGCTGAACCCTGCTGACATTCTGCATCTGTCAATAATGCTGAAGAATTCCTTGGAAGAAACAACATTACTACGGTAAGTAATTTTTTCTTCTGGTCCTTCTGGGATGAAACCACAAAATCCAGGGTGGCATTAGGCTTCTTAATCCTTGTGATATGTCCATCCAGCCCGGGCCAAAGAAATCTTTGCCCAAGAAGGGGACATCAGCCAACTTGTGCTGAATGTTTACTATTAAGGTGGCGATCCTCAGCCAGGCCCTGCAATGTATTGCTATGGCAGCTGCCATGGCAGGGGTGCAGGAGTCACCAATGTCCAAGGTTGCCTGGAGGTGGTGTTTAACCAGTGCTTGACCTTGGTCTCAGATGACTTTTTTCTGGGAGGTGCTTGTCAGCAGGCTGGTAAGAGAGGACATTATCAAGTACTCCCAGTGGGGAGTGACCGAAGTGAGCCATCCCCAAGCTGTAGTTCCCCTGAATGAGACCGAGTGAGGATGTGGCATAGCCTTCCTTAGCCATGTGGTCAAGCTTCTTTGACTCCTTGTCGGAGGGGGGGGGCTCATCTATGTCCCTAGTATTGCCAGATTTTTGAAAAACTGAATCAGAGTCCAGACCCTCGGCCAAGAAGAGGTCATAAAATCTAGGCAAGGAGCCAGTAGGGACTGCATACTTGTAGACCGTATTGACTGAGGATACCAGGCAGTATGCTGGATGCTGCCAAAGCTCCAGAGCTGGTTCCAGAATGATCTCAACCATGGGAAAGGTGATCCCTGGGGATTCATCCTTATCCAGGATGTCAGTAAAGGTGGTCCTCTTCTGAACTGGCCCTAAAGGAATGTTCATGGATTCCGATATAAGTTGAAGGAGTGCCCCAAAAGACACTGGCCCATGGTCAGTGGTCAGTTCCTCAACTGATACCCGGTCGAACGTATGCATCCTCGATTGCATGGAGGATGCTTCGGAGTCATCCAAGGACTCTTCAAAGATGGTCTGCAGCTGCTTTCTATCATGGACCACCCTGAAATCATCAGAGTGGGTAATTTCCACTGACAACCAGCCTGATGGGAGTACCATGGAGCTCACAACCCATTCCCCAGCTAAAAGGGTCTCAACAACTGTCAAACAGCCAGGGGAATCAATAGAGAAGGAGGAGCATGATCCCCCAGTCCCACGACCGACAGCGGTGTCTCTTACTCTTGTACTCTTTATCATGATGGGCAGTGCTCTCCCGAAGGTCTTGAGCATCAAACACATATCAAGGGGATTACCTGTGAAGGATGCTCTGATGCTGGTCCCAGCCAGAAGCAGTGTTGAGGCCAACAAGGTCCCCACCGCAGCCTTGGTCGCCATCTCTTCCATTGGTGCTAGCTGCACTGCAGACCCCACTGCAGCAGAGGCTGTCTTGCGACCACCCTTGGCCTGCAATTCCCTTCCTTCCTTGCCCTCTTTCCACATCCTTGATGGGACAATACTCGAGGACATCACCTTGTTTAGATACCTTGGGGTTTGGCTCGACCAACACCTCAACTTCTCTGGTCATATAAATCCTGAAAAAACTTCGACCCAAGCTTGGCACCCCATACAGGAACCAAAGCTGCATACCGCTATCAGCTAGGTGCGATCTCTTCCAGAAGATGATACTTCCTATCTTTGACTACTGTGACATAGTCCACAGTGCTCCTCCCAAGTCTTCCCTAACCAGATTGGACACCCTCTTCAACTCCTTTTGCGGTTTCACTCTGGACTCCCCCTCCTACACTCATCACTGCCACCTCTATCACTCTCTGTCATTTCCCTCACTTGATAACAGATGTCTCTCCCACAGTGCTAAATTCATATCTAAATTTTGGTTTGGATCGCTTCCTTCTTACCTCTCCTCTGCTCTATCTACTCCTCCTCCTCCCTCCTTGCACTCCCTTCGATCCAATGACTCTTGCATGATGGCTGTCCCTCGTCACTCCACCTCAGCAGGACAGGCTGTGTTCTTGCATCATTTTCCCAAACTTTGGAATCAACTACCCCATCAAATACAACACTCATCTTCCCCTTCCTCCCTCCCTCCCTCTCCTCTTCCCTGCACAACTTCTTCTCTCCAAACTGTACCTGCTTCAGGTCCACCTAACTCCTCCCCTCTATCGTAGTAAGACAATGTTATTTCCCACCTATGATTCCCTGCCAGTCTGTCCTCTTTCTTCTTCCCTAATCTTGACCTTCCCTTCCCCTTGTAAATCATTTGTCACCTCAGCAATAGTCTACATGCCTCTTCTGTATGCTTGTTTTTTCCCAAATGCACCAGGCACTTATATGTATCTTTCAGTTAATGGATGCTTGACACGTTATGAGCACTTCTTATGCTTTTATGATTGATGTAAACCTAGTGCTTAAACTACCACTAATATGTTTTATGTATTGTCGCATCCCTGTACTTGGCTAATGTGCTTGTATGACTGTACTCCCCTACCATCTCCCCCAGGACGCACCGGGAGACAAGCAATTTGATTTTTCAGTGTGCCTTTCCTGGTGAAACTTTTCAATAAGTAAATAAAACAATTTGGGTTCTCAACTGGCCAACTGAGAAGAAGGTGAGCCTTCCTGTCTTAGAGCAAGGATGGGAGCATTGTTTGGCAGAGGCAGCAACCAGCAATGTTGTGCGTTGTTCCTAGGCAGTACAGGCAATATGTTCTGCTGGCATGTGACACACTGTTTGAAGTCAGGGCTTCACTTCCTCATGCTCCATGTTGATGACTGGAGGTCAAGAACAGGACCTAGGAGTATACCAAATGGTTTGGAAAACTAGAAAATGTACTAAGCTTGCAAATTGCACGTGTTAGGCCCTACAGCGCACAGAGCTGTGAAGGAGGAGACCAAACCCTTCCAGCAAAAAGGAAGATCTGACATTACAGGGCAGAGCAGAGGTATATACCACTCAGGTGGTAGGAGGAGCTTTGCTTAAAGGTGTTCCAGTGAATCAGCTCTTAAAGAGCAACTGACTCATCTAAAAAGACGTGCCAGTAGTGCCCTACCCTGCCTACAGTATCTCCCTGTACAGAGATTGCCACAAATGGAGGTACTGTAAGACAGGAATTTACAGTAAAGATGCAGCAGAGTGCAATGCGGGCCCCCCTGCCACAGCTTCAAGTCCCCTTCTCGATCCAGTCCTGAGGATGACCTAAGGTCTGGATGGGGACCTGGCAAAATTCCATTTCACCAGCAAAAGTGCCGTGAAATTGGCATTTCGCAGCAGTTTCACTGGCAAAATGCTACTTTCACTGGCGAAATGCCAATTCCACTGCACTTTTACCAGTGAGATGGAATTTCGCCGGGTCCCCATCTCAACCTGACATCATCCACAGGATAGGATCGGGATGGGGACCTGAATCTGAGGCATTGTAAAATACTGCCTTACAGTACCTCTGTCTGCAGTACTCTCTGTACCGGGAGGTACTATAGGCAGGGTAGGGCACTACAGGCACGTCTCTACCAAGATGTGTCAGTGGCTCTTTAAGGAAGAACTGCCAATGTGTGGATATGAACCATATCCACACCCCTAGAACCTGCCATTTATTACCACCCTCTGGTTCTGTCACTTAAAACATTTCCCACCTGGCTAGTGTTTTTGTCCCCTGCCTCAAGGCCTGTATCTTCTTAAGCAACTGTCCATGTGGGACACAATTGAAAGCTTTGTTAAAGTCAAGCCACAGTGTATCCACCACCAATCCCTTGTCCATTACTTTTGTCACCCAATCGAAGAACATGATTGTTTTTTTCTAACACCCCCATGAACTCTTGCTGTCTTTCATCCTGCAGTCCATTTGTCACCAGGAAATGTGCTATCCTTTCCAATATCATGGTCTCTAGTAGCTTACCCACAATAGAGGTTAGACTGATAGGCATGTAGTTATGTGGTTCTTTCCCGCTCCCACTCTTGTGTAGGGGAATTACATCCTTCTGACTCTGGGTACAGTCCCTGTCTCCAGTGAGCTACTAAAGAGCTTTGCTATCAGTTCAGCTAGAACCTGCCCAGTCTCCTCCATCCAGTCCTGTGGACTTATCCACTTTTACTGTACTTAGGCCTGCCAGTGCTCTTTTAATTGGAATGGGATCCATACTGACCTTTCACCTCCCTGGCATGATGACACAGTCAGGCACTGGCCCTTTTCCTACACTGTGAAAAATATCTGTTCAGGATGTCCGCCTTATCTTTATCCACCTCTTCCCACTGCTCTCTCTTTGCTTCAACCTGTTTCTTTCTAAATTCCTACCCTACTCTTCCTCTTCTCCTGTATGTAACAACAGAATATCTTGTCTCCCGTTTTCATACACTCCAAGATCTTCAATTCCACGACAGCTTTAGCCTTCTTCACTATCCTGTTGGCCTCTTCCATTCTGCTGCAAAACTCAACCCTGCCCCCCTCTGCCTGACAGGTTCTTTATTTTTTTAATGTTTTTTTTCCTTTGCCTTTAGGGTTGCCCCTACTTCTTTGATAAACCACTAACTGTTTGTTGCCTCTCCTTTTCTTCCCTATTACTCTCACATAGAGATTTATAATCTATGTTATCCCATGTTTTTTATCAGTTCCCTTTTAGCCCCACTCCCCTTTGCTTTCACCACCCTTTAAAGTAGCAACATCCCCCACCCCACTGTTGTTGGTTGCTACAGTTGTGAAACATGTCACAAACCTGAGAAGTCCTGCCATGGGCAGTGCTCCTCTGGGCCACCTGCCCGGGTGCCAGCATCTCAGGCCTGCCCAAGAAACCAGGTTGCTGGAATGCCATTGTGCTGCTGCTGCCTGGCCATTGAATAGCCCTACATGCAGTGCTTCTTGATGATCTGGAACGTGCAATAAAAATTGTAGGAAGCATATCACATCTAAGAACCTCGGTGAGCCACAGGGAGTTGTAATATTTATTTATGTATTTATTTATTTCAGTTTAGGATTAATACCTTTGAGTCAAGGACTCATTTTCAAAGGTTCCAAGTCAGACAAGCAAACAGATACAGACAACAAGTAAAACAGTTAGAGTACAATAAGGTTACATGGGTTTGCTCAAATTTTAGTTATCACTAATACATTGAAGTCTAACATAGAAATGGACATCTAATATAACAAGGCATTGTAGTGTTAAAAAACAGGTGCAGAGTGACATGCCTCCGCGGGGTATTATGGGAGGCTAGTGGGGGGGGGGGGGTGACCCGTAGCTGGGGTTGTAATAATAATAATAATAATAAAACAACTTTATTTTTAAGGCACTTTTCAAAAGCCAAGGTGCCGCACAAATCAACATACAATAAAACATAATCTCATTAAAAAATAAATATAGAAGCAATTATAAAACCACTACTAAAATCAGAAAGACTTCAATGGCCAAAAGCTTGTCCCCATAAGTGAGTTTTTAGTGCCTGTTTAAATCCCTCCACGGTTGGGCACTCCCATAACTGACGGGGTAGAGAATTCCAGAGGGTAGGAACCGCAAACATAAATGCCCGGGCCCCAGCAGATCTTAAATGCACCCTCGGAATCTCTAGCAACCCCTCGTCAGCTGAGCGGAGCAATCGCCTGGGGTGGTAAGGAACCAGGAGCTCTTTCAGATAGTCTGGTCTCTGTCCACGTAGGGCTTTAAAAATCAATAAGATGACTTTAAAGGTAATCCACCACTGTACAGGCAGCCAGTGCAATTCATGCAGCACCGATGAAATATGACTAAATCGAGATGTTCCAGTCAAAAGCCAGGCCACAGCATTCTGCACCAGCTGCAGGCAGCAGATTTCCAGCCCAGATAGCCCTAGGTATAAGGAATTGCAATAGTCCGAACGTGTGGACACAAAGGCGTGGACCAGTGTAGGAAGATCATCAGGGGTAACAAGGTGCTTGATCCTGGAGACATTCCTCAGATGATAGAAATAGGATTTGAGGCCCAGCAGACACCTGCGAATGCAGCGTAAGTCCATCATCAAAAATTACCCCCAGGTTCTGCACCTTGAGCACTTCAGGTGGCCATGGGTGGGGGGTGGTGAGTGGGATCAGCCCAAGGAAGGCATTATCAGGTGCTTATGTCTGTAGATGATTGTGTGGGTAGCAAGGAAGGTGGTGAAGGGGAAGTCAGTAGGTAATAGGGGTTGGGAGGGAGTGTAAACTGTGCTAGGTAGGGGTGTTGAGGGTCATGGGATTCATAGGGGAGGGCAGGAGGGGAGTCGGGACAAATAAATGTGGTGGTATATGTCAGAGGGGGGGTGGGAGAGATGGCATCTCCATGACCTCAAAAACAAATAGAAAAATTACTTTAATAATGAACCAGTGATACCTGCATTATCCAACCATTTCTGTAGGAATTTGTAAGGAATGGCATCAGCATAGCTTGCATGGTTCTGAGTTATGCATACTGAATAGACAATGGACTGATTCCTTCAGCAGGCAGAGTGTGAATTACCTTGTATAGTAACTGACAGATAGGAAAGTGCTGACAGGTACATCTCTATAGTGTTGCTATGGAGTTCCCCTAGCAGCCTTTCTCTTCAAGACAAACACAAGCTGTTACTTATGGGTTGAGTGCATTATTGAGAAACTGCATGTCACATTTTCCAGTCCTGGTTCATACAGCAGTCTATATTACTGTGGATAGCTGCTCAGAAATACAAGCGTAGGTCTAATGGCCTGTTACATGTTTAGGTTAGATTTCAAAATCTGTGTTTTGTGAAGCGTTTTTTTCCTTTTTTTTTTCTTATACTGCTCCACGTAAATATGTGCCCAGTATTTCCCTTTGGTTGCACAATGGTTTGTGTTTTGCCGTTGTGTTAAAGCAGCTCTCCAATATCAAGAACTCAACATTTTGTAATTTGTCTGTCTACCTTTTAAAAAAAAATATAATTGGAGAAATATTGGCTATATGGGTGACCCTTCTTCACTCCAAAAAGGAGGGGATGTTACATTGAAGTAAAAGTATTCATTTATTGAAAAACAAAATAGTTAGCTGTAGGTACCTCAACATTTGCTTTAGGCATGTAAACTGACCATAGACAAGGAGTAGCTGTGTGGACAATCACTATTGAGTCTGCACTCACGCAGTTTGGGTCATCCAAGATTTTGGGGTGCATGCCATAACCCTGATTAATAGTCACTGATGCATTGAGAAGAACTTTAAAAATTGTAATATTTAGACTGAAAGCAGCTTATATTTCTCAGTAGCTCTGTATTTATTTTTTAAAATCATCTTTATGAAACAATAGCTCTGTATTTCTTATCCACATTATTTAATACGGAGGTCATATGCTTGAAAACAGGTTAATTGTTCCTTGAGGGTTCATCAGCTACTGTTGATTCTTCCCAACCTGATATCATATTACTATCCTTGTGACATCACAGTTATTCCTATGGCAACAGACTGTGATGTCACAGCAGATCATTACAGTTTCAAGTAGAGAAAAAACTACAGAGGCAGATGAACTCTTCAGTAATAAATAGTGAAGTGCAGATGTAACCCCTAGGTGACGCTATCCCAAGGGATACTACCCCTGCCTGCATGACCAGATGCAGGTTGAGGGGCCTGGGTACTAGAAATGGGTGCCTCCACCCGGAGGACAGGGTTAGTGGTAGCGTTGCTGACCTGGGTACAGCCCTCCAGGACACTGTTATCCCCCTCTTTTCCCTCTAGTGGCCTAACTGGTTCACAGAATACACAATTGCAATTAGCACCTGACAGCAGTTTTAACCCCACACTTGTTGCACTTACCACCAGGGCTGGTTCAGCTGGTTTGGCCCTGGAGACCCACTGTAAACTAAGATTTAGCACAATAACCAACAGTATTTCAATGCTGTTTGTACAGAGGTACACCACAACCAGTTTCAATGCAAAAAGATTTAGATCTGATTTATTTAAGGGGGCAATAACAAGGAAGGGGCAGAATCTGCTTGTTGATTCGAGATCTGAATAATTCAGGCTTGTAAGGCATGCACTCAAAGGTCCCTGTAACACAGTCACACGCACTCTGGGTGCCCAGTTGGAACTACGGCTAGCCTGAAGTGTTGCTCAGGGTAGGTCGGCATTGCAGCTGGTTGGGGCCCTGTGATGGAAAGAAAACATGCATGCACTTTAACCCACAATTTGTAATCCGGAGCCGGATGTCTCCATCCCACAATGATTAGCAACAACAATTAAATCAGTTGACGCACTTTGATTTGAGCTTTGTTGCAGGGAGCTACCCTGGTGTTTAGTCACGCTACCCAGTACAGGATGTAGGATGGATGAAATGGAGATCTCAAGATGAAGTGCTGGATTGCCAGGCAAAGCAGGGCCCACATGAAGCACCGTGGTGCCAATTCTGTTTGTTGGTGTTGAGCAGGGGGCCGAATCCCCAGGCAGGTTTCTCATCGGTTGTTTCTCTGCGGAGTGAGCGGCTGTCTGGGCCGAGATGGCAAGGCCCAGACCGGGTGAACAGTTTGGAGAAAGTCCGGTAGTGCTGGATACAGCTTCCAGCAAGCGAGACACATTCAGGTAGTAGGAAACCAAATCGCAACCCACTATCAGCATTCAGCACTCTTATAGTAAAAGCAAGGTAAATACCACAATTTGGGTGACAGTCCGGTTGCAATTCATAGTGTCTCTGTGAAACTGTACGCTCTGCGGCAGTCTCAAGTCCTGACAGGCTGATCGCTCTGAGACAAATCTTCGTTCCATTTCAGGAGGATTTCACTCTGTCACAATTCAGGATTTTGGTTACGATCACAGCAAATTCGGGTAAAGTCCGGTGTCTCTGTTATGCTGAAAAACTCCCTCACAGGAAAGATGGGACAGGGAGGCCAAACATAGCCTTCCCACCAGTTTTGCACGCTACTACGCAGGAGCAGCTGCTCGAACGTCTCAAGCTGTTCACTCTTCCAACTCCAAACTCAGATTGACACTGTGCTGCAGGCAGCACCGGGACTTCCTTCAAGATCCAAAAGGCTCAATTCGTAGATTCATCTGTCTGTCAAAGCAAGGGCTCCCCCTCCAGGTCCATTTAGGTGACAAACTGTAAAAACTACAGTTCCTACAGAAATTCACTCCCACAAGACCCCTGGGGACAGACTGCATTTTAGGGCCCCCAAAGGTACGGATTGGTCCCAATAAGCAGTCCAGAACCAAGATGGTGGTGATTAAAAGAAATGTCCATGCTGCAAATGAAGGCAGGTTAGATAAACTACAATATCTTTACCATTAAAGCAGATAGTCAGCAAACAGTTACAAATCCTTGTAGGGCTCCCTCTGCACAATTAGCGATGGCAGAATGGAGCGATAATACAGATGCTTGAGCGGGACTTGGGCATGAATCTCCTTGGCCCCTACCCAGAATAATTATACACTACCAAATAGGCAGCTCTTACAGAGAAAGGCACAGAGGCTAACAGGACACTTGCATGCAGCAGCAAAGGCAAACAAGATGCTGGGATGCATAGCTAGGGGGCTCAGTAGTAGGAGAGAGGAGGTTATACTGCCCTTGTACATGTCACTGGTAAGGCCGCATCTAGAGCATGGAGTTCAGTACTGGTGCCCACACCTCAAAAAGGACATTAACCTGCTGGAGAAGGTACAGAGGAGGGCTACAAAGATGATGGCCAGTCAGTAGGGCAGGGCATACGAGGTGAGGTTGAGGGCACTGAACATGTACTCCCTGGAGGACAGGAGAGAGTTGATTGGGACATTCAAGTACTTGAAAGGGATAAATAATGTTGATAAGGAAAGTCTCTTTAAGCTGAGTAGCAACCATATCACGAAGGGGCACAGTCTTAAGCTGGAGGGTGGGAGATTTAGGAGGGATGTCAGGAAGCACTTCTTCACAGAAAGGGTGGTGGACACTTGGAATGTGCTGCCGGAAGAGGTTATCTCATTAAAGACAGTGAGCAGCTTTAAGAGAGGCTGGGATAGGCATAAGGGGAAGATAAGAATCATGGGTAGGGAGAATGGGAGGAGTGGGGAGGGAGGGCAGGGACATTAGCTCAAGCTGTGGACCCTGCAGTACAAGCAGACTTGATAGACCAAATGGCCTTCTTCTGCTGGCTTGTTCGTATGTTCTTATGTTCGTATGCAAACACTTTCAAAATTGCTAGGACATAGAACACCAGCCTGGCAGTGGGCATTTAGGCAAGCCCAAGGAAGACTTTTCGAAACCCCCATTTGTAGGGGGGTTACACAGATATCTGTAAACGATAAATAAAATAAAGCTGAATTATGTCTAAATATTATGTTTATAAAGGTTTTTCCAAAGGTGTCAGCTGCTGTTTAAACATGTTTTGTGTGAGAAAGTTATACAAAACACAGTTTTGTCATTTAGCAGGAAAGATTCAAGCTGTATCACTAGTAATCTGCAGGGGAAATGTAAAAAAAAAATCATTTTACAGCAGTTGTGTGTAACCCCCTTACAGATGGGGGTTCCGTAAAAGACTCTATAGAGCCTGCCTAAGTGTTTCCCTGCCTGCTGGGGTTCGGCGTTTAAGCCATTAAATGTGGTTCCAATTGAGTGCTGTTTGAGCCTCCACTTACTGTCTCTTTAAGAGCTGTCTGTTTGCAGACTGAATTAGTTTGTATGGGGGGACTGTGTATTTAATGCTCTAATCCCGCCTGGGCCACTGAGTAAATGCTCCATTTCTGCAGTTGCTAAAAGCGCAGAGGGAGCCTAAATGACAGGTGTAACTGTTTGGCTGAAACCAGTTAGAGTATTAAGTAAAATGTAGTTTTTCTAACCTGCCTTCCTTGCAGCTGGGACTCTGTGTGTTTTGCCCCTCCATTTTGGATCTGAACTGCTGAATGGGTCCAATCAGTGCAGGGGGGCCTCTAAAATGGAGTTTGTTCAGACCAACCAGAATTAGGACTCTCTTGGGAGCCGGCTTACCATAAGGAGATATAGCTAGTAATTCTGGGAGGTGAAGTTCTGGACCTTGACGCCTGTTTGCACCAACGGGGAGAGTTCTGAGTGACTGACAGCTGAGTCCGCCAATTAAACCGGGTGGCGCCCACGAAGGGAATGCTCTGCCTTGCATCTGGACAGATCAGATCCGTTTTGACCATGATGCGAGAAGGAGCTCCGAGCTTCTGTGCTGTATAGTTTTGCGCGGGACGCACGTGGGAGGCCTAAAGTCAGGCTGTTGCGTTGCCAATTTAATTCGGACTGAATCCAAGACTACAGAGAGGAAGAGAGGCTGAAAGAGTGGAAAACAGGCTCACCCTGTAGAAGACTGGAGAAATTGCTGAATTGTGCTTGGTCTGTCAGTAAGTGAAGCTGCAGTGTGAACTCTCGGGTTTAGCAGTAAGTGCGATCGGGACCTGAAAGCAGCTGCCTGGTATAGTAATTTCCTTTATATATAAATGTATGGAATGCTTGTGAGGAACAGCTAAACGGGTTCTCTTGTCCCCGTGCGGTGTAGACTGAAAGCCAAGTTGAATGTATGCAGACTGAATCCGCCTGCTGATCAAAGCCGGATGCTTGGCTTGCAGAATCTCATCTCCCTGCTGTGTGTGTGTGTCTGTCAACCCAGAACCACCATCTGCACCAGGTTTTCAGTGTGGGGTATTGTGAGCACCAATCAGGGCATCCCCTGTGACCGATTATCTATCAATAGTGTTTCATCTGATTTCCTTTTCTTCGTTTCTTCAAAGACTGAGCCATCTGGCTCCGGATTACAATTGGGTGTTGTGCATATTTTTCTCTACAGGGTCCCATCCATCTACACCTGCCGGCCAACCCTGGGCAACAGACCTGGCTAGCCCCCCCAACCTGGGTACGCAGAGTGTGACTTTCTAGACCCTGTAATGTGCACAGTACTGTGATCTAATGCCACCAATTAATCTGATTTCCCCTTCCCGTGTTATTGTCCCCTAAATAAACCAGATTTGATGTTGTTAAACTTTAAAACTGTCTGAAGTGTCAGTACCTACTTATCAAGAATTGTAGTGGTTGGTGTATGCTGATTAACCTTATTTTACAGGGGGTCCTCAGAGACGAACCTCAGAAACAGTCTCGAGGGTAAGTGGTACTTTATGATTGAACAGTGTGTACATGTGGGGTATTGGGACTGTAACTTCTGTGCATTGTGTGAGCCACTAGAAGGGATTAAAGGGGGTCTCAGTGTCCCAGAGGGCTGTGACCAAGCTAGTCTAACCACTACAAACCCTGACCTCTGGGTGGAGGCACCCGCCATAGAACCTAGTCCCCTCAACCTGTCAGTAGTCAAGCAGGCAGGGGTAGTAGCCCTTGGGATAGTGCCACCTGGGGGTACATGTGAATCTGATGTTACAGATGTAGAACACATGAATAGCAGATCTGCTGACATCTTTGATTTTGTTGATAAGCTGTTTGACAGCATAAGTTACCATTCTGGCCTGGATAGAGAAATGAATATTAATCTCTGTATCACAGGAGTGAAACACCTATGATTCCAATTAGAAAACAAGCATTTGTCAATGCCGAATGTTGCTTGGTTATATGTGCTGTTTAGGTATTTGGAAGTGAAAGTACCATGCTTAAGAACTGTCATGTGCCCCCCCCCCCAGACATCCACTGTGTCTTTCTGTTCAGTATTCACAGAAGAGGGGAAGGGGCAAGGGCCACAGCAGTACAGCAGTTGCAAAGGCATGAAGAGGTGGACAATAGTTCATTCACAGGCAGAAGAATCCTGCAGAAGGTGACTAAATTGAAGGTGGACAAAGCAATGGGACCTGATGGCATACACAAGGATATTACAAGAATTGTGAAGGGAGATAGCAGTACCTCTGGCAGCTATGTTGACTGAGTCATTCAACACAGGGGTGGTACCAGAGAAATGGAGGAGGGCACATGTGGTCCTTCTATACAAATCCACCAGTAGGGAGAAGGCGGAGAACTATAGGCCAGTCAGCCTCACCTCAGTAGTGGGGAAGATCATGGAGACATTGCTTAAAGAAAGGATAGTGGGACATGTAGAAGCCATCAGAGCCCAGGACCATAGGCAACATGGATTCACAGTGGGGAGGTCATGTCAGACAAATCTGGTTGATCTCTTTGTCTGGGTGACAAAGGAAGTAAATCAGGGTGGGGCAGAGGACAACGCTTACCTTGATGTAAGCAAAGCCTTTGACACCGTCCTACATAGGAGGCTGATAAACTAGTTGAGTAGGCTGGGCATGGGTGAAAGGGTGGTAAACTGGGTTAGAAACTGGCTAACAGACAGGAGGCAGAGAGTGGTGGTAAATGGGGTGCAGTCTGGGGAGAGGGGATGACCAGTGGGGTGCCACAGAGATTGGTCCTGGGGCCAGTCCTGCTCAATGTCTTCATTAGTGACATTGCAGAAGGGCTGAAGGGAAAGGTCTGCCTGTCTGCAGATGGCACCAAGATCTGTAACACAGTGGATACCCCTGAGGGGGTGGAGAAAATGAGGAGGACCTGGGGAAGCTTGAAAAATGGTCTGAGGACTGGCAACTGAAGTTTAATTCACAAAAGTGCAAAATTATGCACCTGTGACACAGAAACCCTGGGGAAAGGTACAGGATTGGGGGAGAAGTCACTGACAGTCACAAAGAAGGAAAGGGACCTGGGGGTTCTTATTTCAGATGACCTGAAAATGTCAAAGTGGTAAGACAGCTGTGAGGGCCAGTGAAATGCTGGGGTGCATAGGCAGGGGTATGACCAGCATAAGGAAGGAGGTAGTGATGCCATTATATAAAACCATGGTCAGGCTTCACATGGAGTACTGTGTGCAATTCTGGAGGTCGCACCTTCGTAAGGATATTAACAGGCTGGAGATGGTCCAGAGAAGGGCGAATGAGGTGTACAGAGCTTGCAACACAAGACTTATGAGGAGAAATTAAGGGACCTCAATATGTACTCACTGGAAGAGAAGAGGGAATATGATGGAAACATTCAAGTACCTCAAGCGTGTAAGTATAACTACTGAGAAGCAGGAGACAACTGCTATAGACACATGTGCCAGCTTCTGTGTGATATTCTTTTGTTCTTATAAATCCATAAGCCCACCCAGTCTGCCCAAGTGTTCCCTACCTACTTATAACTCCTGCCTGTATATGTTACTGCGCGTCTTATTCCGCCTTCATCCATCAGGACCTCCTTGTGAATGAGCTTGCGTAATGGATTTTTCCTGCAATGAACTTGAATCTACTTCACTTCCATAGCCCTATTGATCTCCTGTTGACCCCTCCTCCTCCCTTTTTCTAATATACCCTATGTTTATCCCATGCATGCTTCATGCCCCCCCACCATTTCAGCTTCCACCACTTCTTCTGGCAGTCTGTTCAAGGTGTCTACCACCCTTTCAGTAAAGAAATATTTCTTCACATCTATCCTGAATGCACCCCCCAACTTCATTGTATGCCCCTTGCTTTGGGTGCTCATCCTCATTTGAAGGAAACTCCCCAACTCTACCCTCTTTACCCCTGTGAGGTTTTTGTAGGTCTTGATCATGTCACCTCTCGCCCTCCTCTCTTCCAGAGTGTACATGTTGAGATTCTTCAGCCTATACTTGTAGGGATTCCTGTGAAAATTCGGAATCATTTTAGTTGCCCTCCTCTGGAAAACCTCCACCTTATGTGCTTTCTGAAGTGTGGACTCTAAAACTGGACACAGTACTCCAGCTGGGAGTATACAATGGCAGCACAACATCCCTCCTCCTCCTACTGGAGATGCCACTCCTTATGCACCCCAGAATCCAATTTGCCCTGCTCATAGCCTTGTCACACTGTACTGCCACCTTGAGGTCCTCTGATATAATAACCTCAAGGGCCCTTTCAAGTCTAGTGAGTATCAGTACCTCCCCCCATCCTATACCCAGCATCGGGATTCCTATGCCCTAGGTACATGATTTTACACTTTGGCATTGAACCCCGAGTAAGTAAGAGAATGGAATTATTTTGAATGAATTGCAGGCTTTTAAGCAGCTTTTTGGGGAGTGTGTATATGTGAGTGTATGGGGGGGGGGGTTCTGCTACTATAACTATTTGCTCTTGATTTGGTATAATGTGTGAACAGACTAACCCTGCTCCCCACTCCATGTGCTATATCGGAGATAAAGAGCCCAAATAGCACCAGCCCAACCACTGAGCCCTGCGGCACCCTGATTGTCACTGCTCTAGGTCCCGAGAGCTACCACCACCACCCTCTGCACCCTCCCCTGTAACCAGTTCTCTATCCATTTAGTCAAACCACCTTCCACCCATACCCATCCTTATCCTCACTCTTCTCCTCCTTGGCCTGTGTCCCTCCTCCCAGTAGTCCGCACCCTTTCTCCTCCTTATTCTTACTGGGTGGTGGTGCCTTCTGTATTACACCCTAACAGGGTTACTACACCTCTGCCTTTACCTATATCTAGGTTGGTGAGCTCATTAGGCTCCCGTGTCCGGACCTTTCTACCAACCTCAGTCTTTTGCCCCCCCCCCACTAGTTTAAATCCACCGTAGTAGAGATATACCCTCTAATCTTGCCTGCTTTTCTTTTGTACATATTTTCTCCATGGGCTATGGTCAGCCTGGTCATCCTGACTGACCCCCCAGCCCTGCCCCGACATCAGGTCGACCTGCTCACCTCTACTTACCCCCCGTGTCGGGGTGGAGAGGAGTTTCCCAGCTCGACCCACCAGAGCAGGATACGGTTGAGGAGGCACCATTCGGGGCAGACAGCGGGGATTGGAAGCTCATGCTGCCCGACCATAGCCCATTTTCCACTTTTCTCCCCTTTGCGGAGTGTGGGCCTGCAAAGACACTTAAGCATAGCGTGCCAATGTCCACCACACTCTGCCCCTTTACTACACCGCTCTAGTAGCGCCCCCAGTCATTGCCAGGGGCTGCTATAGAGCAGTGGGGCCCTCCCCAGTATAGGACAGCAGTCCTCCACGCCCCCCCTCACCTCGGGCACACCCTCCCTTCTCCTGTCTTTTCTGTTAGTGCCTCTGATACTGGGGTCAGTTTCACTCCCTAGTTGTTCTTCCTCTGTCCCCCTTTGCCATGCCCTATCACCCCCCAGGATGTCTACCATACTCATTAGCCCTGCCACTTAAGACTCCTCCCTAACCTCCACAGTTCCTCCCTCAAACTAGCCAGTCATTTAAAGACCATACACCCCTCCCCATCCTCCAAGCCCAGTCCAGAATCATAACGGACCCACACCCTGTACACCCCACCACCCTTCCAAAGATGCCCACCCTACTGACATGTGGCACCTGCCCCATTTTACTAACATACTATTTGCCAGCAGATTAGGCCTTACGGTCTATCGAGTCTGCTCGAACCTAGATCGTTAATTGGCCCCCATCTTATGTTATGGGCTCTTACTCCCAGGTTCTGTACCATACTACAACTGTTAGGCCCCTATTTACTCAAATTCCTGTACCCCCCACACACTAGTCACCCTACTGCCCCCTTGCCGACCAGGTTAATTCAGTCTCAAATCCCATCCATTAAATACTGTATTACTGTAGCAATCCTAAATCCTCCTTGTCCATTTTTCACCCCTCAGCTACCATATTTTTTTTCTCAACTCTCATATAGTTTTACTTAGCCCAGTTAGAAATCCTATTGCACTGCAAGTATTACTCAGCTGAGTAAGATAAATAAACAGAACAAATAAATATGTATTATTACAGCAATCCTAACAATATAGCTCAATACTTGGCTCAGTTAGAGAAATAAACAAAACAACTAAATCTGTATTATTACAGCAATCCTAAAAGTATCCAATCATTGCTTTGTCTCCACTCCAGAGACCCTGCTGTAATCTAAGACCACATAGGACCCTGGGCTGGAGGGTGGGCAACTCTAAAGTCCTGGCAGAGCTCCATTGAGCTCGCTCACTACCCCTCTCTCACTCACTCGTTCTATTTCTCCTGATGCTGCAGGCTGCCCTTTTGTACTGGGCTCCTGCTTGCATTGGTGCCTTTTTCTGCCCACAAAGAAATCTGCAGCAGTCCCGACAGAGGTCCATTGAGCTCACTCACTCCTCCTCTCTCACTTGCTCATTTTGTTTCTCCCGGAGCTGCAGGCTGCCCTTTTGTACTGGGCTCCTGCTGCATTGGCACAATTTTTCTGCCGACAAACAAATCTGCGGTAGTCCCGACACAGCTCCGTTGAGCTCGCTCACTCCCCCTCTCTCACTCGCTCGTTCTGTTTCTCCCAGCGCTGCAGGCTGCACTTTTGTACTGGGCTCCTACCTCCGCTGGTGCCTTTTTCTGCCCACAAAGTAATCTGCAGCAGTCCCAACAGAGCTCCATTGAGCTCGCTCATCCCCCCCCACTCACTCATTCTGTTTCTCCTGGCATTGCAGGCTGCCCTTTTGTACTGGGCTCTAGCCTGCGGTGGCTCCTTTATCTGCCCTTGAAGAAATCCACAGCAGTCCTGACAGAGCTGCGCTGAGCTCGCTCACTCCCCCTCTCTCACTCGCTCATTCTGTTTCTCCCGGCGCTGCAGGCTGCTCTTTTGTACTGGGCTCCTGCCTGCATTGGTGCCTTTTTCTGCCCACAAAGAAATCCACAGCAGTCCCTGATAGAGCTCGACTGAGTTCGCTCACTCCCCCTCTCTCACTTGCTCGTTCTGTTTCTCCTGCCACTGCACACTGCCCTTTTATACTGGGCCCCTGCCTGCACTGATGCCTTTTTCTGCCCACAAAAAAGTCTGCAGCAGTCCTGACAGAGCTCAGTTGAGCTCGCTCACTCCCCCTCTCTTACTTGCTCCATCTTAATCTGTTCCAAACACTGATTTTCCAAAGCAACCGCGCTATTCTGTGCCGGATGCACGAAAACACATTTCGGCCAGGATGTGAAAAATGACAGCTGTACTGTTCATAAGGAGGTATGAAAAAATAGCAGTATTAAAAATCTGGTGTGAAAATATTACGAATTTGCGAAGTTACAAAGGTGCGTGGAAACTGCGTAACGCACACTCGTAACACAGTCATTTTATGGACTTTCATTACAAAATTTGCAACACAGGCTTTTAGGAACTCTGCTCATGAACAGTGTCACTGTGATTTTCTTAATGCGTCCTGAACACTGATTTCCCACAGTGACCGCGATATTCTGCGCCAGTAGTGCAAAAACACATTTCGGCCAGGATGTGAAAAATGACAACTTTACTGTTCATAAGGAGGTGCGGTAAAATGGCAGTGTTGACATCTGGAGTGAAAATATTGCAAATTTGCGAAGTTACGAGCGTGCATAGCAAATGCGCATTGCACAATCGTAAAACAGTAATTTGTTTGGATTTTTTCCACCAAATTTGCAACATAGGCTTTTTGAGCGCCCATCTCATGAACACTGGCACTGTCGTTTTGTTAATCGGTACCGAGAGGTGATTTCACACAGTGACCGCGAAATCACCTTTTGTGACCAAATAACAGCATGACAGTGGCTGAATTCATGAGGAGGGGGTCCCAATAACCCGATGTTGAAAATTTGGTGCCAAAATTCCCAAAAATGCCTGAGATATGCACCAAAGTTGAAAAAACCCTATTTAACATAGAAACATAGATTTTGACAGCAGATAAGGACCGCTTGGCCCACCCAGTCTGCCCATTTCCCTACCTATTGGGTAAGCTGCAGATCCTAGTTAACCAGCAGCCTACTTCTTCCTACCCCACCCCTAGAATTGCCTTATGACTGTCCCATGCATGCTTGAATTCCACCACTGTTTTTGACTCCACAGCCTCCTCCGGAAGGCCATTCCATGCATCCACAACCCTCTCTGTGAAAAATATTCCTTAAATTACCTCTGAGCCGCCCCCTTCTATCTTCAAATTGTGCCCTTTGTTCTTGCACACCTCTTTTTTGAAAGATGCTACCCTCTTGGACTTACGTTGATTCCTTGAGATACTTGAAAGTTTCTATCATGTCCCCTCTCTCCTTTCCTCGAGGCTATACATATTCAGCTCCTTAAGTCTCTCTTCATATGTCTTCCGGTGCAGACCCTGCACCATTTAGTGCCTCCTCTGACAGCCTCCATCTTGTCTATGTCTTTATGAGATTGTCTCCAGAACTGCACGAGTACTCCAAATGGGGTCTCACCTACTGTCTGTACAGAGGGATAATAACTTCCTGTTTTCTGCTGGTGATGCCTCTCCCTATGCATCCCAGTATCCCCCAGCCCTCCTTGCTGCCCTCTCACATTGCTTGCCCACCTTTAGGTCATCTGATATGACTACCCCCAGGTCCCTTTCCATTTTTGTTGTTGTTAGTATCTCACCCCCCATTGTGTACTCTTCCCCTGGGTTTTTGTTTCCCAGGTGCATTACCTTGCACTTCTTAGCATTGAATCTAAGCTGCCATACATTTGACCATTCCTCTAACCTTGCCAAGTCCCTTCTTATCCTTTCCACCCACCCTGTGCATCAACTCTGTTGCAGATCTTTGTGTCATCTGCAAAGAGACATACCTTTCCTTCCAGTCCCTCTGCAATATCGCTTATAAAGACATTAAAGAGGACCGGTCCTAATACTGAACCCTGTGGTACCCCACTAGTAACCCCCCTTTCTTCAGAGTGGACTCCATTTCCTATTACTCTCTGTGTCCTATTCTCCAGCCAATTCTTTACCCAGGCTGTCATCTTGGGACCCACTCCCAGGCTGGCTAACTTGTATATTAATCTTTTGTGTGGGACTGTGTCAAATGCCTTGCTAAAGTCTAGGTAGGCCATGTCCACAGCCCTCCCTGATCTACTACTTTGGTCACCCAGTCAAAGAAATCTATCAGATTTGTCTGGCATGACCTTCCGCTGTGAATCCATGCTGCTCTGGGTCCTGAGCCCTCTGGCCTCTAGATACTCAACAGTTCTTTCCTTCAGAAGTGATTCCATCATTTTCCCTACCACTGAGGTTAAACTAACAGGTCTGTAGTTTTCTGCTTCTGCCTTGCTCCCACTTTTGTGAAGGGGAATCACATCTGCCCTTCTCCAGTCCTCGGGTACCACCCCATCCTCCCATGATTTGTTAAAGAGGGTAGTCAGTGGTGTCACTAGTTCTACTCTTAGTTATTTTAGAATTCTGGGATGAATCCCATCAGGCCCCATTGCTTTGTCCACCTTCAGTTTTAAGAGTTCTTTCAGAACCCTTTCTTCTGTAAATGGGCTGGTATCAACTTCTGTATCCAGAGTGTTTCTACTGTTTGTTTGGGTACCTCCCACTTCCTTTGTAAATACTGAGCAAAAATATTTGTTTAGTATCTCTGCCTTTTCACAGTCACCCTCTGCCCACCCTCCCTCCTCTTTATTAAGCCTCACTAGCCCTCCCTTGGTCTTCCTTCGCTCCCTGATGTACCTATAAAAGGTTTTATCCCCCTTCTTAACAGAGTTGGCTATCTTTTCCTCGGTTTGGGCCTTTGCTGTTCTGACTGCCTTCCCAGCTTCCTTTTGCTTTAACTGATACAGTTCCCTGTCCTGCTCCTTCTGTGATTCCTTGTACTTCCTGAATGCTTTCTTTTTCTCTTGAACCTTCACTGCCACTTCCTTTGAGAACCATAGTGGTTTCTTACATCGTTTCGTTTTGTTAATTTGCTTCACACAAAGGCTTGTTACCTCTGTGATGGCAGTTTTTATTATTCCCCATTGTTCTTCCACCCCTCCTTCCTGCCCATTTGCTAGTGCATTCCTTAGGCACTCACCCATTTTGGCAAAGTCAGCCCTCCTAAAGTCCAGTACTTTTGCCTTTGTATGGCTTGACTCTATTGCTGTGTTTATTGTGAACCATACTGTTCGATGGTCGCTAGTTCTCAGATGGCTACCCACTTCTACATCTGTGATCCTCTCTTCATCTCCATTTGAGAGAACCAGGTCTAAGATTGCTCCCTTTCGAGTGGGCTCCAATACTAGTTGTCTAAGGCATGCCCCTTGTAGGGCATCTAGAATAACCCCACTCTTTGAAGTGGCTGTTGCAACTGCATTCCAATTAACATCTGGCATATTCAGATCACCCATCAGCAATATCTCCCCTTTTTCTGCCATTCTAAGTATTCTTTCTATCATTTCCTTGTCCATTTCCTCCCCCTGAGAAGGGGGTCTGTATACAGCCCCTGTGTGGATTGTGGTGCCATTGCCGGTCTCCAAATTTACCCACAGTGCTTCTTCTCCTCCCTGTTTTCCCTTTTGTTCTGTTGCCTTGATTCCTTCCCTTATGTAAAGAGCTACTCCTCCTCCTCCTCTTTACCCTCCTGTCCCTCCTGTAGATAGTGTATCCTGGTATGTTTATGTCCCAGTCATGGTTTGTGTGTACCATGTTTCTGTGACTGCCACGATATCCAGATGTTCCTCCTCCATCAAGGCCACTAATTCAGGAAGCTTGTTACTCAGACTACGGGCATTGGTACTCATTTCTCTCAATTTTTTGATGGCTTTACCTTCTTTTGCAGCATCCCCCACTGACCTGTCTACCTCAGTCTTTTTGTCATTTAGTACCCTGTTTTGTAGGGAGAGGCTGGGATTTTCCTGCTGCCATTATGCAGCTTACTGGCATTTCTTCAGTTCAGGGTCAGCTTTGAAGAGTGCAGACGTGTTCCCGGTCCACCGAAGATCATTGTGCTGGGGCTCTGGAGGTAAGTATGGGGTGAGGGGGGTGTGGGGAGGCAGGGTGTGCAGAGGGTGGGTGCAGGTTGGGGACGGAGCCAAGGACTCAAGGAGGGACCATTTTCTGGTTTACAGGGTTAACAAAAACATCACAGGACTGGTTTTTTTTTTCAGGGACATTTGGCAAGCTTGGGTGGGCTCCCAGCATGCCACCTGAGTGGTTTTGGGGGGGCTGTAGCTGGTGGGGGATTGGGCACCTCCATCAGCACATACCGAGGAGGGGAGAGCTGAGGGGGATTGAGCACCCCCCTGGGCAGGCAACAAATTGGGAGGGGAGACATTATGCCAATGGGGAGAGGGCTCCCCCATCAGAAAATTCAACTGGGAAGGGAGGACTGATGCCGATGGGATTGGAGCGCCCGTAGTTAAAAGAAATGGGGGCATGATGCCAGAGGACTGGGCGCCCCTCGGCATAAGAAGAAACTTAGGTGTGGGGACATTATACCCACAGGGACTGGGCTCCCCGTCGACAAACTGGGTCGGGGGCATGCAAGGTACTGCCCTGCAATGATGGGTCGCTCCCTCATTGCAGCGGAATGGCTGACACTGCAATGACGAAGCAGCCTCTGATTGCAGTGACTAAAACATTTTAAGGTGGTGCCACCCTGGCTGAACTAGTGTCAGCAGCAGCATGCCATCCCATTGGGGAGAGCGGGCCAACCTTCAAAAGGCAGTGGGGACATTGGCCACAACAGTGCTGCACCTCCACAACTTGCTTCTGCAGCAAGCTGCAGCAACATGTTTCTTACGCATGTGCACAAGCAACATAAAAATAATATTGAATAGTAAAAATGCAGTGTGTATATCTATACATACAGATATATGATTGATGGTTTATTTTTTATGTTTGCTTGTGCGCATGCGCAAGAAACATTATGTGGCACCTTAGGAGAGAAGCGGATTGTGGAGGTGTGGCACTCTGGCAGCCAACGGTGGCACTGCATTTGGGGGCTTGGCACTGGTGGACCAATGCAGGCACACTGTGCTGATGACATTGGTTTCCAAAAGTGCCACCGAGTTTAAATGATTTCACCACTGCAATGAGGGGCCACCTCATCATTGCAGCGTCAGCCATTCCACTGCAATGAGGGAGTGACCCATCATTGCAGGGCAGTACCTTGCCTAGTGTAACATTTTTTATAAACATGGTGGTGCTTGCTGCTGCCTCACAGCCCCATGAAAGCTGATGGGGTGGCCAATCCCCCTACCGGCATGCCCCCAACCCAGTTCATTTGCCGACGGGGGAGCCCACAACCTGTCAGCATAATGCCCCCCATTTGTTGTGTGCCGAGGGGGTCCCCAATCCTGCTCAGCATCATGCACCCCCCAAAACAGTCTTTCTTTGCCGACAGAGGGCCCAGTCCCCGTCGGCTTCAGTCCCCCTTTCCCACTTCACTTTTCCGATGAGGGAGCCCAATCCCCATCAGCATAATGGCCCCACAGTCATCTCTTGCCTGTGCCGAGGGGGTGCCCAATCCCTCTTGGCATCACGCATCTCCGCCCATTTCTGTGCCAACGGGGGCCCAATCCCCGTCGGCTGCGGCCCTCTCCCACAAATGCCCACCCCAGTGTGCCAAACACCTGTAAAAAGAAACCCGACCACATTGTCTGTTTTTCTTTTCACCTGTAAAACAAGAAAACGGTCCCTCAAAGTCTCCAGTGCCCTCCCCAACCCGCACCCACCCTCTGCGTACTGTTCAAAGCCGACCACGAACTGAAGAAATGCTGTATAATGGTATAAATAGTTTTTTTTCAACTTTGGTGCATATCTTAGGCATTTTGGGGAATTCTGGTACCAAATTTTCAACATGGGGTTATTCGGACCCTTCCTCATGAATTCAGTCGCTGTCATGGTGTCATTTGGTCCCGAAAGGTGATTTTGCGGTCACCAGGACTGATTAACAAAATGACAGTGCCACTGTTCATGAGGTGGGCTACAAAAAAGCCTATGTTGCAAATTTGGTGAAAAAAATCAAAAAAATGACTGTTTTATGAGTGTGCATTGCGCAATTGCCATGCACACTTGTAACTTCATGAATTTGCAATATTTTAATTCCAGATTTCAACAATGGCATTTTTACGCACCTCCTTATGAACATTACAGCTGTCATTTTACACATCCTGGCCAAAATGTGTTTTTGCACTTCCAGCGCAGAACAGCGCAGTTGCTGTGGGAAATCAGTTTCCGGGACACATTAAGAAAATCACAGTGACACTGTTCATGAGCAGAGGTCCTAAAATGCCTATGTTGAAAATTTGGTGACGAAAGTCCATAAAATGACTGTGTTACAAGTGTGCATTGTGCAGTTTCCACGCACCCTTGTAACTTTGCAAATTTGTAATATTTTCACGCCAGATTTTCAACACTGGCATTTTTTCACACCTCCTTATTTTTCACATCCTGGCCGAAATGTGTTTTCGCACTTCCGGCGCAGAATAGCGTGGTCGCTGTGGGAAAACAGTGTTTGGGAGACATTAAGGTTGAGCGAGTGAGAGAGGGGGAGTGAGTGAGCTCAATGGAGCTCTTTCGGGACTGCTGCAGATTTCTTTGTGGGCAGAAAAAGGCGCCAACACAGGCAGGGGCCCAGTACAAAAAGGCAGCCTGGAGCACCGGGAGAAACAGAACAAGCAAGTGAGAGAGGGGGGGTGAGTGAGCTCAATGGAGCTCTGTCGGGACTGCTGCGGATTTCTTTCTGGGCAGAAAAAGGGGCCAACGCAGGCAGGAGCCCGGTACAAAAGGACAGCCTGCAGTGCCGGGAGAAATAGAATGAGCAAGTGAGACAGGGGGAGTGAGTGAGCTCAATGGAGCTCTACCGGGACTTTAGAGTTGTTGACCCTCCCTCCCAGGGTCCTCTGTGGTCCTATATTACAGCAGGGTCTCTGGGGGTGGAGACAAAGCAATGACTGGATATGTTTAAGATTGCTGTAATAATACAGATTTAGTTGTTCTGTTTCTTTCTCTAACTGAGCTGAGTAACACTTGGAGTGCAACAGGATTTCTAACTGGGCTAAGTGAAACTATATGAGAGCTGAGAACAAAAAGTATGGTACCCGAGAGGTGAAAAACAGACAAGGAGGCTTTAGGATTGCTACAATAATACAGTATCTAGTGGATGAGATTTGAGACTGAATTAACCCGGTCGGCAAGGGGCAGAAGGGGACTACTACGTGGGGGGACAGGAACTTCAATAAAAAGGGGCCTAACAGTTGTAGTATGGTACAGAAACCGTGAGTAAGAGTCCATAACATAAGATGGCCAAAATGGGGCAGGTGCCACATGTCAATAGGGCACGCATCTTTGGAAGTGTGGTGGGGTGTACAGGGTGTGGATCCACCAAGATCCTGGACTGGGCTTGGAGGATGGGGGGGTGTATGGTCTGTAGGCAACTGGCTAGTTTGAGGGAGGAATTGTGGAGGTTAAGGAGGAGTCTAAGTGGCAGAGCAGATGAGTATGGTAGGCATCCTAGCTGGGGGAATAGGGGATGGCAAGGGGGATGGAGGAAGAACAACTAGGGACTGAAACTGACCCCAGTATCAGATGTACTAGCAGAAAAGAGAGAAGGCAGGGGGGGTGCCTGAGGCGAGGGGGCCTCCTAATGGGGAAGGAAGAGACTACGAGGAGTACCAGGGAGAGAGCAGATGGCTGCGAGTAGGGAGGGACCAGGGGTGGGACCAGCGGTGGCATGGAGGTGAACAAGTAGGAGGGGGGAGCCGATAGGGGGAAGAGATGTAGGAAGGGTATCGACTAGGAATTGATTTGAACCTCTGCTATGAGAGAGAGAGAGGAAACAGGAACATACTGAAGGGGGAGCACAAGCAGGGCATGAAATGGATGGCAGCACTTAGGGGAAGAGATAGCGAGGACGAAAGGGTGGGGGGGCTAGTAAGGAAGATGGGGTGGTGACTGGAGGAGAGAAGGCTATGGGAAGGGGGAAGGATGGGAGGGGCATCACTGTCAGGGTAGAAGGGAATGGGGGTACTAAATTGACAAAAACAGGGATAGGAGAGGGGTTGGAAATCAGCAGGGGAGGAGGCGAGGTAGACATGGGAAGCCCAGTAGGAAGTAGTCAGGCTGAAAATGGCTTCAAAGGGGATAAGAGGAATAAGGCAGAGAAAAGGGGTGAGGTGGAAGTAGAGGGTACAGATACAGAAATCACAGAGGGTGGAGCTGGCGGGGGTAAGGGGCAGGGAAGAATGAATACTGGGGTGGTGGAAGGGGCATTAGAAGGGAAAGGGGGTAAGGGATGTGGGGGTTCTCGTCCTGGAGGATTCTATACTGAAAGGAGTGAGATGGGGAAAGCACAGCTGTAGTTGGGTTGAAGCTATCCCCAGGTTGACTGCAGGGGCGGGGCAGGCACTGCTCAAGTGTGCAGCGAGGGAGGAAGAAATCTCATTTAGTGTTGCATGTGGGTACAAATGACTTGGTGGGGGAGACTAGAAGTAGTGAGGGGGAGGTTTGAGTATTTAGGTAGGCAGTGTGAGGGGTTGGGGAAGTCGTTGGCATTTTCAGAGGTACTCCCAGTACCATATGCAAGCATGGGGAGGAAGGGGAGGATTGAGGACTTCAGTGAGTGGCTGAGGGATTGGTGCCACACCAAAAATTATGGGTTAGTGACTAACTGGGGGAGGGTTTGGGGGAATAGAGATTTGTCGAGGGGACAGGCTATGCTTGAGCAGGAAGGAAGGAGGGAGTATTAAAGGCAGGATTAGAGGGGTATATCTCTACTAAGGTGGATTTAAACTAGTGGTGGGGGGGTGGCCAAAAGACTGAGGTTGGTAGAAAGGTCCGGACAGGGGGAGCCTAATGAGCTCAGCCCCGTAGATATAGGTAAAGGCGGAGGCGTAGTAACCCTGGGAGGGGGCAGGCAGAGTGGTGTGAATGTAATACAGAAGGCACCACCACCCAGTAAGGATAAAGAGGAGAAAGTGCGTGGACTACCAGGAGGAGGGACACAGGCCAAGGAGGAGGAGAAGGAGGGGTACGAGTGGAAGGTGGTCTCTCTCAATGCAAGAAGCCTGAGGAACAAAACTGCAGAGCTTCAGGCGCTCCTTTCAGAGGGGAAGGTGGACATTGCTGCAGTACCATGATTGGAACTTGGCAGTCCTGGGATACAGGAGGGACCGGGGGTTGGAAGGGGGGGTTGCACTCTATGTGAGGGAAGGGATTAAATGCATAAGGGATGAGGGAGAAGAGGAGAGGAGAGGACAGAGGTGCTTTGGGTGCAGTGCCTGGACTCCAAGGGCAGAAAGCTGAGGCTAGAAGTGGTGTACAGACCACCAGCCTAATCCAGGGAACTGGATGGGGAGTTGGCAGAGCAGATAAGGAGGGTGTGTAGAAGGGGGAGTGTGGTGATAATGGGAGATTTTAACCTACCACGGGTTGACTGGAGCACACCAGCCACTAACAGTACCAGGGAGCAGGTGCTCCTTGATGCATTCCAGGACAGCCTTCTGACGTAATTGGTAAGTGGGCCTACAAGGCTTGGTAGCACTCTGGACCTAGTACTGGCAAATGGGGAGGCGACGAGGGAGGTAAGGGTGGAGGACCCACTAGCAGGTAGCGACCACCAAAGAGTGTGACTTGTTCTTGTGCTGGGCAGGGAGACGGGAGGCACGGGCACTAAAGTGGTGGACTTTATTAGAGTGGACTTTGGGGAGATGGGAGCAATACTGCGAGGGAGACTCCAGGATATAAGGCCGGGGATGGATGCAGAACAAAAGTGGGGCGTCATAAAGACTGGGCTACCAGAGGCCACGGCAGCCTGCACCAGGGTCAGGAGTAAGAAAAGCAGAGCCAAGAAATCATGCTGGCTGAACAAGGAAGTGCTGTACGGGGTGAGGGCAAAGAGGGCTGCATACCAGAAGTACAGGAGAACAGGGAGGGGGAGATGAGAAGGAGGCTTTCGGAGTTGGTCAAGGGAGGTGGCAAGGAGGATGAAAAAAGCTAAGGCCTCCAGGGAATTAAGGTCCGCACAGGGCATAAAGGGAGGGGGGAAAGGACTTTTTTAGGTATGTCAGGGAAAAGAGGAAGTGCAAGAAACATATTGTGAGGATAAAGCGGGGAGGGGATTGGGCGGAAAAGGGGGAGGAGCAAGTGGAAATTCTAAATGAGTACTTCTGCTCTGTTTTCACTAAGGAGAGGGATGGTCCACTACCAGAATGGGCTGGGGGGTGGGGAAAGGGGGGAGGAGGTGAGGGACAAAGTGATCACAGGGAGTAGGGTGCTAGAGGGGCTGAGGGCAGTAAGGGTGGACAAGGCACCAAGTCCCGATGACATCCACCACAGGGTACTGAGGGAGATGGCGGAGCTGTTGGCTGAGCCAGTGGCAGATCTGTTCAACACCTCCCCTGGAAACAGGATGTGTGCCACAGGACTGGAGGGTGGCCCATGTGGTACCCATACACAAGAGTGGGCCTAGGGAGGAGCCAGGAAATTATTGGCCAGTAAGTCTCACGTCCATAGTGGATAAGCTCATGGAGGCGATACTGAAGGAGAGGCTGGTGACATTCCTAGAGAGTAATGGCCTCCAAGATGGGCGGCAACACAGGTTCGTCTCAGGGAAGTCTTGTCAAACCAACCTAACAGAGAATTATGACTGGGTGACAAGGGAGTTGGACAGGGGCCATGTGGTACATGTCCTGTACTTGGACTTCAGTAAGGCCTTTGATACAGTGCCTTATGGGAGGCTGGGGGGGAAGCTGACGACAGTGGGGGTGGGAAAAAAGCTGACTAAATGGGTAGAGAACTGGTTACAGGGGGAGGGTGCAGAGGGTGGAGGTGGTGGGAGAGCTCTCGGCACCAAGAGCAGTGACAAGCGGGGTGCCGCAGGGGTCAGTGCGGGGCCCGGTACCATTTGGGCTCTTTATCTCCGATATAGCACATGGAGTGGGGTGCAGGTTTGGTCTGTTCGCAGATTATACCAAATTGGGGGCGGTGATGGACGAAAAGGATGGATGGGAAAAACTGCATGGGGGCCTAACTAAACTAGAGACATTGTCGGCGGAGTGTGAGCTAGGATTCAACGCAAAGAAGTGGAAGGTGATGCACTTCGGGGCTAAGAACCAGAAGAGGGACTATTGGTTAGGGATCACAGAGGAGGAGAAGGACCTAGGGATGTTGGTAACTGGGAGTATGAACAACTTGGCCCAGTGCAGGACAGCAGCAGTGAAGGCAAACAGGATGCTGGGGTGCATCACAAAGGGGTTCTCATCTAGACACAGGGATGTGATCCTACCTCTCTACAGATCATTGGTCAGACCACACCTAGAGTACTGTGTGCAATACTGGAGGCCATACCTGAGGAGAGATGTAAACTTACTGGAGAGGGTGCAAAGGAGGACAACAAAAATGTTAAACGGGATGGAAGGAAAAAAATATGAAGTTAGGCTGAAGAAGCTAAAGATGTACACACTGGAGGAGAGGAGGGATACGGCGGATATGACTGAAGTGTTTAAATACCTGAGGGGGGTAAATAAACCTAGCACCGAGGAGGTGTTTAAACTGAGGAGTGGAAGATAGACGAGGGGGCATGGACTAAGGTTGGATGGGGGATGTTTCAAGAGGGAAATGAGGAGGCACTACTTCACTGAGAGGGTGGTGTCTAGTTGGAATGTGCTGCTAGAGGGGGTAGTAACATGTAGGACAGTCAATAGCTTTAAGAAGGAGTGGGATAAAGCAAGAGGAAGAGTCAGGGGGCAGGGGGCTGGGACAAGCGGGGGAGGAACTGAGGGGGAAGAGGCTGGAGCAACTGCAGTCTAGGGTGCTAGCTGCACACTCGGGAAGACTTAGATAGACCGATTGGTCTGTTCTGCTGACAGATTCGTATGTTCATATGTTTGTATGTAAAATCACAGTGACTCTGTTCATGAGCAGAGGTCCTAAAATGCCTATGTTGAAAATTTGGTGACAAATGTCCATAAAATGACTGTGTTACAAGCGTGCGTTGTGCAGTTTCCACTCACCCACGTAACTTCACAAATTTGTAGTATTTTCACTCCAGATTTTCAACATTGGCATTTTTTCAGACCTCCTTATGAGCAGTGTAGCTGTCATTTTTCACATCCTGCCCGAAATATGCATTTGCTCATCTGGTGCAAAATTGCGCGGTTGCTGTGGGAAATCAATGTTCGGGACAGATTAAGAATATGATAATGACTGTGTTCATGAGCAGAGGTCACAAAATACCTATGTTGACATTTTTTTTCTTTTTCTTTTTTTATTTATTTGAGTCTAGGATTACAAATATCTTTGAGCCATGGCTCATTTACAAAGGTTCCACATCCAATGTTACAGCAGACCACATAAATTGCAATAGGACAAATAATATTTAGGTTGATTTAAAGACAGGACACAAACACATACCGTGCGGGGAAGGGGAACAAGGGAATAGCAGAGGGAGAGGGAGAGGAAGTGAGGGAAAAGGAAATCGGGGTGGAAGGAGTTAAAAGAAAGAGACAGGGGATGGGATGGGGGGTGCGGTGAGGAAAGGGAGGGATAGTGAGGAAATGGCGGGGAAAGGTGGGTAGAGCGGCCATGGCAGCGGTGTCTGGAGGATAAGAGCATGAGAGGGGGGCCCATGGAGGCAAGTGCGAGAGGGGGCCAAAAAACCCCTCACAACAGGTAACAGGAGGAGTGCCGATTTGCTAGCCAGGGCAGTCACAGGTGCTAGAGGCAATGAAGGTGTTTCGGAGCCTGGATTTGAAAGCACCGAGCTGGGTGGTAGAGGTAATGTCGCTAGCAAGACCACTGAGCCAGGTGGGGGCCCTATAGGCAAAGGATCTTTGACCTTCTGTTGTACGGCAGCGAGGAACTTGAAACAGCTGTAGCTTTGATCCCCTGGTGGTTCGACTATTGGTTTTCGGTTGGAGGAGGGTACAGACTCCTGGGGGGCAAGGCCCATCTGGATTTTCTTAGCAACCACACAGGTCTGGTATTTTATTCTATTTTCCAGTTGCAGCCAATTTGTTTGAGTGTAGAGATCACAGGTGTGAGTGAGACGTTTGACACCAGTGATGAGTCAACAGGCCTTGTTTAGTGTGGTAGTTACCCATCTAAGTGCAGTGGCAGAGCCGTAGATGACAAGGCCATAGTCAATCGAGGAGATGATGGAGCTCTGGACTGCAGCTACAAGGGCCTCTCGAGTTAGATGTTGCCTGAGGTGGTAGAGCAGGCCCAGTCTGGGGTTTGCAGCTTTGGTAATGTTATTTATGTGGGCAGTGTAGGACAGGTGGGAGTCAAGGGTGATCCCGAGATATTTGAAGGATTGGACCTGATCCAGAGGGCCACCTAGGCTGGTGTTTATGGAGAGTTGGAGATGCTTATGTTTGTTATGGGAGCTGCTGAAAACCACGGTCTTGGTTTTTTTTATGGTTAAGGATTAACTTATGTTTTATTAACCAGTTTTCAACTGAGGTGAAGCCATGCTGCAGGTTCAGTTGTAGGTGGTTTGGGTCCTGATGAGAGACAAGAATGACTGCGTCATCAGCATACAGTATGATTTGTTGGGCACAGGAGTCCGGGAGTGAGTTGAGGAACAAGCTGAAGAGTAGCGGGCCCAGGATGGAGCCCTGGGGAACACCAGAGCGGATCTCTTTGGTATCCGAGAGCACATCCACAATTTTCACACATTGGGACCAGTTTCCCAGGTAACTTTTGAACCAGGCAACAGATTCAGTGGAGAGCCCAGCGTTCTGTAGTTGACTCAGCAGGAGTTGATGGTGGACGGTATCAAAGGCCTTGGTCAGGTCTATAAATATTGCTCCAGTTAGAAGATCACTGTTCAGAGAGTTGTGAATGGCACCCGTGAACTCAAGTAGGGCAGTGGCAGTACTGTGACCTTTTCTGAACCCATGTTGCTGCTGGCAGAGAATGTTATATTTGTCCAGATAGTCGGTGAGCTGGTCAGCTACTATTCATTCCAGGGCCTTAGAGAGAGGTGGAAGGATAGAGATTGGGCGGAAATTTCCGTGTGCGGTCATTTCACCACTTTTATGGATATGAGTGACTGTAGCAGACTCCATATGTCGGGGAACTGGCTGAGTGAGAGGGAGAGATTAAAAATCCTGGTGAGAGGCCCCAGGACTTCCTCTAGTGTGACAGACAGAAGCTTGAGGTCAAGCGTATCCGAGCTTGACCTGGTGTTGCAGATGGCTTTGGAGATGTACTTGAGGACTTAATTTCTACTTACCGCTGTGAAGTAAAAAGAGGGGGGGTTGTTGGTTTGGTTGGGAAGTGCGGATAGAGGAGCGTCACCATCATTGAAAAAAATCTGGGGGGAGAACACTGTTAAGGTCGGTGAAAGCATCGCTGAATGTGTCAGCAATGATTTTATGGTCCAGAGTAGTGCTCCCATTGACCTGGAGCATGGTCGGTGGTGATTTGGATTGCTTCCCAGTGACATCTTTTAAGTTGTCCCAGAAGGCTCGCCCATTTCCCCATGAGTCAGTGAGGGCTTTCTTGTAGTACTCCGATTTCTGTTGGCAAATGGATTTGGTGCAGTCATTCCATGCATTTTTATATTTTTGGATGTCGGCTTGCTTCCCGGTAGATCTAGCCAGTTCCCAGAGATGGTCCCTAAGTTTTAACTTCTTTAAGAGGGCACCAGATAGCCATGGGTTGCAGAGCAATTTAACTTAGCACTTTTTTAGAGGGGCATAGGTGTTACAGGCTTCATTAAACATGCGGATGAATTGTTCCAGGGCGATGTTTGTATCAGTGGCCCTGAGGATGGGAAACCAGTCCAGATGAAGTAGGTGTGGTTTTAGGTGGGATAGGTGACCCGGAGGCAGGACTCTGCTGAGGATGGTTTTTGATGGTGGTTTGCAGAATTTGTTTGACCAGGTACAGCTGATGGGAGAGTGGTCGCTGAGTGAGTCAGGAAGGATGGTGGAGTTTGTGATCCGAGTGGGGTGGCTGGGCAGGATCCAGTCCAGTAGGGTGCTGGTTCCAGTTTTATAGTTCTTTCTGGTTGGGGAGTCCAGCATCTGGGTAAGATTAACTGATGAGACAGAATCCCTGACAGCTTCCACCTCAGCTCCCAGCCAGTTAACATTGAAGTCGCTGAGCAGGATGGTTTCTGATTCAGGTGGTAGTGTTTTCATGAGGTCCAGCACAGCACTGAGGCCAGGTCCCTGTTCTTTAGGCTGGATATAGACGGTAATGACCGTGAGGGCTTTATTATGGGCACCAAGTAGGATTTTGATATGTAGTAACTGGGCAGAGGAAGTTGGTGGGTCCAAAAGGACAGGGTGCCCCAGAAGATTGTCTTTTAGGTACAGAGCACATCCTCCCCCTCTTTTAGACTTACAATCGAGCCTAAAGATATTATAGCCTGGGAGGGAGATTGCTTTGTCAGGCACCGAGGGGGTGAGCCAGGTTTCTACCACTGCCAAAATATCGGGGTGGTGAATGCTTGCAAAGGCTTGCAGTTGGTCAAACTTTGATGGTAAACTACAGATGTTCAGGCATAAGATTGCGAGAGTACCCGATTGCTTGTTGTGGGTGGGAACCCTTGCTGTCTTTGGACCTGGGTTGGGGTGAACATTTCCCGATAGTAGCAGTAGTAGGAGCAAGAGTTGCAGGATGGCCAGGCGTATTTCCCTGAGGGAGAGCTTGCAAGTCTTTTTTGTGAAGGAGAATGCTGCAGAGTTGATGCGGGGGTACAGCAGTAGTGTTGTGTAACGGGAGAACAGCGGGGTTCAACGCACACTCGTAAGAAGGTGCAGATTTGTGGTGAGGTGGTGACCCCTGTGGGCATGGCTTGCTTCATATGGGAGAGTGCCAGTGCTGCAATAGGAGCAATTCAATTTCAATTTATGGCTTTGGAGAGGGAATGAGAGACAGACTGAAGAAAATTTGGTGAAATAATTCCACTAAATGACTGTGTTACGCGCATGTGTTGAGCAGTTTCCACGTACGCTCGTAGGTTTGAGCATTTTTAATATTTTCACTACAGATTTTCAACGTTGCCATCTCTTCACACCTCCCTATGAATGGTACAGCTGTCATTCTTCACATCCTGCCCGATCTGTGTTTTCATACATCTGGTGCACAATGGCACATTCACTGTGTAAACTCAACGTTCGGGACACATTGGCAAAATCACAGTGCCACTGTTCATGAGAAGAGGTCCCAGATGCTTTCATGAGGTGGGGGGACACAAAAAGGCCATGTTGAAAATTTCTAGTGCAAATACCAACAAATGCCCGGGGTGTTAGGGTTTCTAACCATAATGTCCCACCCTGTACAGACTGATAGGCATCAGGGGTGTGCCTTTGGATTGCCGACTGTAATGCTCATGCCATTCCACCCCCACCATGCAGCCAGTCACAGACATTGAAGTGTTTCTTGGACTCTTCGGCCCCAGAGTTCACCCCATTCTCCTATATTGCACCCATTTCAGCATATGTCCTTATGGAGTGGGGTAACTGTAAAGCCAAACACCCCAAGGCATATCTCAACACTTGTCAGTGTCTGCAGGATAGGGTGAGGTGAAATGGCATGAACGTTATGGGCAACAACCCAAACGCATATCCCAATGCCTGTCTGTCTTTGCAGGGTGGAGGTGGGGTTGGCGTGAAGTTCAATACTTCACTGCCATTCCTACTCTGCATCTGTCTAACTTCTGTATTTCCAATGCTAAACTTTAACTTCCACTTGGACAACCACCTGACACCAATAGAAGGATCTTCAGTTTAATGTCTCATCTGAAGGAAAGCACCTTAACAGAGCAGCACCCCTAGTGCTGCACTACAGTGTTACTACTGTGCATCAGTCCAAGTTCCTGAAGTGGGACAAGAACCCATGATCTTCCAATTTGCTATCTGTAGAGGCAATGGTTCAACCTACTTAGCCACTTACACTGCTGATGTTCCTTACATTCAATTTATGATAGAAACTTTCAATTCATTCAACCTTTCTTCAAACGTAAATACTTTCAAATGTACAATAAATGTGTTTGGCTGGGGGGGAAGGAAGGGAGGGAAGGAGGGGCAGTTGCAGTATAAAGGCTGCTAGCTGCACAATTGAACAGACTTGGTAGACCACAATGCCTTTATCTACTGGCAATTTCGTATGTTTGTAATAACAAAATACTAATCTACATGTATTTACAGTGCAGGGTACAGTACTGTGTGCTAATCTAACTGAAAGCGCTGCAACAGTATGTGTGCTGCAGATGAAATGAAAGGGTAGATTAGACAGAGGCTGAAAATAGAAAATAAAGCTAGAATCAACATTTTGACCATAGGCCTTTTTCAGTAAATTATTTATAAAAAAGTAGCCATAACAATAAGCATGCTAAGTATGCATTTTTATTTCTGCATGTATTTCATCTACCCCTTTATTATACACATATACTGTAGATCTGCCTTTCTGTCTGTCTGTCTGTCTGTCTGCCTGTCTATCTATCTATCTATCTCAAGAACCAATGCGTGACTTCAGATATTTCTGTAGTCCATCATCTGGATCAAGCATAGGCTCAGTTCAGCTGATATTTAACTTTTTGACACCCCCTTCCCCCACTGGACAACCATTAAAGTTTTTATCCCTTTGCTGCTGAGCCCTTTACAGACTTAAGAGTCCTTCTTTGGACCTCTGGGGTAGCTCCAGTCCCACACCCATAAGATGACACAGTATTCCCTTCTTTGCGGCACTGTAACCACCCCGACAAAAAGCCCTCACTACTCTAAGATCCTCCCCCCACCCCCACATATTTGACTGAGGGCATACCACTGTCTTCTCACTTGGTGCTCCACTCCACTTTTTTCTGTTGTTGATTCTCTAGACTAGAAGGTCTGGACAGTGAACAGAGCTCTAAGGGAACCCTAAAGCTAAATAAAAATAGAGGATGGGCACTGAGCTTATTAAATTAGACAAGGCTTGTTTGGAAGCAGAGGTGGTGATTTCGATATCTGGGCCAGTTGTAACCCATCATGGGAGAAGTAGATTTTGTGTTTTTTAATTCTTTCTGTTTATGCCACCTCAGTCTCCAGCTTTCATCTCTCTCAAGAGCACCCATGGCCTGTCCGATCCCTGCCCTTCCCTTATCAGACACTGCCATTTCTTCATTTAACCTTGGCTTGCTCCCCAGGCGTGGATGGTTTGGGGGGTGGGATTTGCCCCTGAGCTTCCTGTTTCATCAGGCAGTGCTAAGGCAAGGGTTTGGGGCCCAGATATACCAGGTGCATTGCCATGACTGCTGCGGACATTTTCACAACAACCCCTTTCCCTGGGACATCCTGTGCCAAGCGTGTTATGCATAGAGGACCGCATGGTCCCCCTCCCTCTACTGGCCGTCTGACCATGCTACCACCTGTGGTCACCTAGGTGGTAGTATTACAGTGGAGAACAGAACCCTCCCACCTTGGAGGAGAAGCATATCTTCTGGGATGCTCAATTCTCCTCCTCCGCAGCCAGTCCTCGATGAGCAATTCCAAAACATTTTCTTCTGTGCTCTGGAGAGGAAAGGTGCACCCCAAAGGTTGCTAAACCATAGATTAATGCACAGTCCAAGGTCTGGTGTGTAAAGACAGGCCACGCCCCTGTGGAAGGCCCGAGAGCTGAAGTGCTGGGACAGTATGAGGTGGTGAAATAACAGTATGTTCCAGTTTGGAATAAATCTAATTTGATTTAAAGTTCTGAATCTTTGTTATTTTAGAAGCACGGTTCACTGAGTGGCACCAGACCTTGGACGGTGCAGTCCTTGATGAGTCCTGCTCACTCCTAAACCCGGGTTGCCAGCGTCATGAGTGGCAGTACTATTGTTGTACTGATGGGTCGGCCAATTTGTGTTTTTTTTTGGCCTAAGGACTTTAGCTAGACCCCATGTCCAAACAAGGAAAGGAATGAAAGTAATTTTGTTTTATATATGGTAGTTCCTTTCATAAAAACTGTATCCCAAAGTGCTTTATAATCCAAGAGAGGGAAGGACAGAATGTTGTTGCTATTGTAGGAGCACAGAGAAATACAAACAGCACAGAGATAGATTAGGGGAAAGTTAGAGGGATATCATATAAATAATGATTGGATATTGGCACAGCTTTACATTTATATACCATTTAAAAAAGATTTGCAAGCATTTCAGCAGAGACCTTGCAACCCTGTTACGTTATACACTGCAGGGTTTCAGCCCTTACCAGCAAATGACCCGAAACCCAAGATGGGCCCATGCACTCTGGTGCAGAACCCCTGGTGCAGCCTCAGGGTCACAGCTCCAAATACACACAGTCCAAAGTAGAAAAGAGGCACACACACTCCATGATAAGGCACAAAGTCCAGCATAAGACTGCAAGTGTTTTATTATATCCCAGATATAAAGACTGCACATCCAACAGCACAAAGAGAATGTGATTAGGTGCACCTAAACAGGTTCTCTTGGTGCTGTATGATGTGCAGTATTATACCTGGGATACAGTAAAACACTTGCTGTCCTATGCTGGACTGCATGACTTGTCATTGGACGAGTGTGCCTCTTTTCTGCTTCCCTGCAAATAGCCTGCAATACCACATTCATACACTGCTGGTCCTCACTACTCCTATTGAAGCCTCTTGCAAGACCTCCCCCCAACCCATAAAACTACATGCAAGTGGTAGTGGGGCTGCCTCACTATGAAGGGAACCAAGCTGCTACTGGGGAGCAGTTATTTTGCAATAGATGACCCTTTGAATTGCTTTTGGAAAGAAATGAGGGCTTAAAAGGACATTTCACTGTGCTCCAGGGAATGCTGAACTCATGGGAATGCTACTGAGGTGAGAGAAGGTAGGGTAGGGGCCACTGTTCCTTTTAAAATCTAATACTGACAGCCAGCCCAGGGGCGTGGAGGGCTGAGGCAGCAATGCCTTACCTCCTGCCACACCGGTGACCTGTGTTCGCAGTGCAAGTGGGTCATCGGGGGCCAGCCAGGGTGGGAGAGGATTGAGCTCTCCTCTCCCAGGGAGGGCAGCTTAGAAGTCTTACCAAATGGCCGCCACCAGGTGGAGGCCATGGGGTGGTACAGCGAGGATTCCAACGTAAGGGAGGGTGCCACGGGACTACATACGTGAGAGCACCTCCATGTTTGCGTGGCAATGTATGCGTCCTGGCAATGGGGAGGGGAGAAAAAACAGAAAATGCCCAGCGACAGCAGGATGAATGGTCAGCACCTTGCAGGTTCCACAGTGGTGTCTGGGAGCTGTTCCCACATGCCAGGAACAGCAGAAGGTAAGACTACCCGGGGGAGCCGGGTGACAGGGCTGGGGGGGGGGCTGACTGAGAAGGAAACCACCACGTGGAGGAGGATGAAATACAACAGGAAAAAAAAATCTAATCCTGACAGGCCCATGGGAGTTCAGAGTTGGGGGCCAGTTTGAGAACGACTTTATGGGTATCATCTCTCATACTCACAGACTTGCTGCAACTTAGTGTCAAGAAACAGCTTGTTAGCTGGCCTGGTGGTGCTCACGGTTGAGGTGCTGGATGCCACACCTGTGATCCGGGTTTGGGGACTGCTGTCCCTTCCCGGGGGAGGGATCGGGATTGGCCCTGCTCCTGTGCAGCCCCTGGTGGAGACTGGGAGCAGCACTAGGAACCTGTGATGCTACGCTGAGGGGGAGGAGTGACAATGGACATTGGGTGGATGTCATTGCACATCCATGCTCCTATAGAAAAAACATCAAGGAAAAATCCATGAAGGATTGGGGAGGTGACGAGGGCTCCAAGGACATCACCCACATCCCCAGTGCCGGGGCATCTCTCTCTACCAGTCCCCCCGGCTCTCCGCTGGACTGACCCTCTAATTTCAGATAGGCTGCTAGGTAGGTGAGGCAGGCCCTCCTTGGGGGGGTGACCCGTGGGGCTGGAGGGTTCTGGTGGGGGCTTCCAGAGAGAGAGAGAGAGAGAGCTAAAAGAGAATATACAAAAAAAAAAAGCTTGTTAGTGAGCATAAACCCCATTTGCCACCATAGACACCTGTAAAGTCAACTTTCATTGTGTCTTTGTTGCAGTGAGGACTTCCCCCATGACTGAGAGTCTTTCTGTATAGTGCAGAAGGGTGGCTGTGTAATGGTGCAACAGTTACCCTTTGGGACTGAGAATGAGGTGAATAATTTTTAAACTGACATGGCTCTTATCTTTAGCATTATGCCTTCACAACAAGCTTCACTCTCCCCCTCCAATTAGCAGATTCAGGCATGTTGCTGAATTTTCTGCTTACCAATTCATTTTAAATCTTTTACTTGTCGATGTTTCATTTCTAACATCTGCAGTCAAATGTTTGTTTAGTAACTCCTTTTCTACCCATTACCCTGCTGCAGCACATAACCCCTCAAGCCTGCTGCACCTCAAGTAAAGCCAAATGCTACACAGCTAAGATCATACTGAAACATAGCTTTTTGCCCCAAACACGCAGCATGTGTGGAGTCAGGAGCTTGGTTGTGACACTAAACAGAAAAGTTACTTACTGTACCTCCAGATCATCAAGAATAACTTCTTCATATAGTACCACTCTTTGGTCATAACACTTGAGCCAACAGGACCCTGGTGGAATCAGAACTTTTGAGGCCTGTGGCACCAGTGCATAGCACAGGTGCATCACATTACCTGTGTATTCAAATTGTACAGAGCAGCTCAGGTGCATTAGAACAGAATGCCGCTTCATCTGACAGCTGCAGGGTATCCTAAATCCAGTCCCCACATTCATCTGTGGACACAGTGGCCTGGACCAAGTCCAGACTTTTGCCAGTTGTCTGGGAACACTCATATATAAAGCTCCATTCTTATGTGTGGGGCAGCCCTCAATCAGGAGATATAGTGACAAATAAAATGCTTCTTATTTTGCAGGTTTGTAAGCTTTAATCTGTCTGGTTGATCCTGTCATCTCCCAGCCTATTATGTAATGTACACCACTTGGGGCACATCCTAGAATCCCTCATGACTGATGTCAACCACAGGGTGAAACCATGGGAGATTCAATTCAGGATGCTGTCAAGAAGCTTTTCAAAGTTCTGATCTGCCAGTTGCCAGTACCATTGTGGAGTACAACGAGACAAGCGACTGGTGGATCAGAGCTTTAAAAAGGTCCTTGACACAGTATACTCCATTAAATTGCACATCTGCAGCCGCCTGTAGAGGATTCAAGGATGTGCACCTGAGAAGAACACATTACAAAATGTCAGGTGTGAGGCTCCGCCTTTGATCCCTGAACTGTAGATGTGTGCAAGGTGTGCTGCTGTAAACCATATCTGATTGTCACCCATCTGTATTCAGTGCAGTGTTCAAAACCCCTTTTATCTGTGACAGATATAGTGAGTATCTGTATCTAAGGTTTTAAATATCCTGCCCCTGGTATCTCCAGAGACAGGACACATACTGTAGCATGATCCAACCATAAAGAAAGGACTGTTAATAAGAGGGTTCTCAGGCAAATACAATAAGTATGAAAACTACTGAGGCTTTCTTCTCTCGTAGGTGGAGTATATACATTTTGTATTTAAGGTTTTTAAATATAACTAGACATAACTTGATCATGCACATCTTATAGACCAGTAAGTTTTTATTTGGTGTTGGAATTTGGAAGGAAGGTGTTTATAGAAATGATACAGTGCATAGTTATAGGAATCCACCCCATCGTATTTGCAAAAAAGGTCTATCCCAAGATTTGAACTGCGGAATTGTTACCCATAGTGCAACTGACAGCTAAGAGGTAATTTCAAACAATAGCATTATGAACATAAATTACATAAATTTCCTTTTGTTATTTTGCAGCAACATCTTCATACGGCTTTTTAAAATATGGCTCCTCAGCCAAAAACAAATTGATTTGATTTGTGTCATATAGATGCAAGTCTTCTTGTGTCTACAATTAACTTTATTTTTAATAACAATAATTTTACAGTTCTGCTTTTTGAGACTAAATGCATCCATACTGCAACAGAACTCAACTGTCACGTTACTAAGAATCAATTACCATATTTTTTATTGATGCAGTATTTTAAGCAAAAGCCTAAAACTGAAACCACAATACTGGAGTTGTAGAGAAATGCTGAGGAAGATGTAATATCTTCAGCAGAATAGCTATCTAATTTTTAAGCAGGAATCGCTGAAACAAAAGATTTTATCCTTAAAAGGAATGAAATCATTTTATGAAATGCTGCTGCTCGGATGCCTGTGCATTTTATTGGTTATCTGCTGCATCCCCTAGGATTCAAGGGGAATCTCATTTGCAATGCAGCACCGGAGTCGTTACGGGCTCCGATCATGTGATTTGACGAATCATTCCTGAGGCAGCAGTGGTGAAACTGACAAATAGATCTGAAGCTGCATTGTATACTCAATTCAGACATTATGAGGGCTGCTCACAAATAGACAGGAGGCTTTATGAGGGTGACACTAGAGCAGCCTGTAGTTACAGCTGTCATTTCTGTGCAGAAAGCTGTTTTCCCTCTCAGGCTTTAGTTGCTCAGAACATATTACTGCTGATTGCAAAAGGACAGCAGGTGCTACATCAGATTATGGTACGGAGCATGTCACAGCATTTTATGGGCAAGAGGGCATCTGGAGACCACAACAGGCCTTGAAGAGGAGTAGTGTTTCTTTCCTTTGCGTTAACAAATATAATCATTTTTGGACATTTTGGCTTTAATTAATTTTGCTAAAGATTTGGAAGGGAAATGTGCAACAGATTATGAAAAGAGACTGAAAGGCAAAACTGAGAACTACAAGGGCTTCAAATGGACATCCAGCGTGCAACACAAAGAATATTTGTACACTAGTATTCAATTCTTTTTCAATTCTAAAAGGATTAAAAAAAGGAAAGAACCTAGAGGGACTGTAGACTGTGTAAAGAAGCATCATGGTACAAAATGTGATTCTGGTATTTTTTCGCAGGCGTCTGAGCCAAAGACCTGCTGTTGAAGAACTTGAAAGAAGGAATATCCTTAAACGTGAGTATCTAACGTATTATTGTTTCACCTACATTATAAATTACCTTTATACAGTACTTTACAAAACTGCATGTTGATAAACTGAGGAGAGATTAGCTAAAGGAAAAAGTTCTGACACATTTTCAGTCTCCCTGAGCAATCAGTTTCATTGAATGTGAATTACAAATCAGACCAGATAACAGTTTCTGCTGGTGTCTTGCCCTTTTCTGATAACAATTCCACCTTCCCTGTATTGTATTCCTTTAAGGGAATCTATACATGAGAGACTGGGTGATGTGTCCCTAGAGTAGCAAAGTACCATAAACATTTTGTAATTAAAAAAAAAAAACATTTTTTGCAAGTTTGTGATTAGGGTTAGGACAATTTCTCTTCTTTGAAAATCTGAGTTAGAACCATGGTTCAGAGTACAAGTAAAAATGCCTAGTGCCCTTAGTATAGTTCTAAGGCAACAGCAGAAGTCCTCATTACAAAAACAACTTGAGCTAGGCCTCCAAGATGGAGTTACCCTCTCATACAGTAGAGGGTCTCCTCTCCTGGTTAGAACAGAGCTGCTTTAGTAAAACAGTTGCAGGGAAACCCCCATTGCATCCGCCCACACTGTAGCTGAGCCATGACTAAACGGATGATTTCTGTTCTAAATCGAATGCCTCCAATTAAAATAATTGCTACTTTGGCTCCTCTGGTTCAAAACAGGGAAATAATTTTAATCTACAAGATGAAAAGTACAATAGTTTGCAAGTCTGGAAAATAGTTTAATTTTAAGATGACACCGTCATGCTAAAATGTTATAGACATACATGCACATAAATTTAAAACAATGCATGCAGTGTCACCAGTGGCACATCTTGAGTGACCATATATTGAATGTTACTGATAGTGCACTGAACTGCAAACAGTAAGATAAATCTTAAATAGCAACTAAATATTTTGTAACATGGAAGTTGTTAGCATATTTGTAAGTAAGTGAGAGGAATATCTGGATGTGTCCTATATTGTAAGCTGTGCAAGGCAAATCAAAAGGATAGAATTGATGTCTGTGACATACAATTAAAAATGAAAATTTCCTGCATAATAATTTAGTTAGCTAATCTTATTAGTGTTTCTTCAAAACAGCAAATTACATAGTCTGTGCAATTGAAAGCCAGGGGTAAAATTCTGTATCAAAATACAGCCTTATATTAAATATGCAGCACATAAGGATTGCAGTTATGATGCATCTGATTTTATGGAATATTTGATATGATATGGAAGTCTTCTGTGATGTGATGCAATGCCATGCATATTACTCAATGCCAACTACTAAAAATATCCTTTAAAACTCACATAATAACATCTCTTCAATCTGAGGCTATGGCCATGTTGCATCATATGCCTCCTAACATTAGCACAGATCAGTCACACGTTCACAAACTGTGTTTGGCAGCATCAACAGTAAATATAGGTCATGACAATTTTTTAAATGTTTTTATACTTTTTGTATTTTGCTCTGTTAAGCACTTTGAGCCTGGGCAAGGTGCTATATAAAATAAAATTCTATCCACAGTGTCTATAGCCAAGAAAGGCATTTCACAGATAAGGTTAGCTTTAGTGATGGCAAGAAAGGCCATTAGCTAGGCTGTTTGAAAGGAAATACCAGTTGCACAGTATTGCTAGAGTGAACACTGACAAGTTTTGGAGCCAAATGCATAGTCAGTTCTGGTATGTTTAACAACTTTTATTATAATAAAATCATAACAGTAGCAAAACTGTTTGTTAGTTGGCAAACATTTCATCATATAGTTTTTTTTTTTAGGGAAAAACACATTTCTGATATCTTTAGATTTAATATATTTTTAATTATCTCAGAGATCTTAAAACATTTCCAACACTAATTTTGTAATAAATAACTCAAGCATTTAAAGATCAATAGCATTTTTAACAATATTTTCTACTGATGTTAGTTTTTGACTTTAAAAACTTGATTTATACTATAAACATATTAGGATGCTGGCAGTACATATTTGTTATGGGAAACAGCACACCACCATGTCAAGATGTTTCATGTTTTCACGGTAGGTGTGGCAAGAGTAGGAACATTTAAAAACTTCAAAACCACATATCTCTTAGTTCAGTTATGAAATGTAATGAAAAGAAAAATGTGTATGTTGGTATTTTGCCAAAAATATATCATTGGGAAAAAAAATAATATTGCATTTTTTTGCTGATTAACAAACACTGCTGCTTTAAAGAGGGGGTCTGGTCACCAGTATATAAGTTACAGTTGACATCAGCAGACCTTAATTACTCATCATTCTTTTTTTTTTTTTTTTTTCCAAATTCTGTTTCTGCTCCTGTCTCGGGGAACTCTCTCCAGCTGCCTCGCTCACCAACAACTCTACCTCCCTATCTGAAGCCCTTCACCAAGTCCACTCCAGCCTGATGAATCCCCCGGCTCTGAACCCAACGAGGTGGAGCCGCCATCACCATGGCACACTATCTACAATTTAATGTGCCGGGCCAGAGTTGGGGGAAGAACCTCAGTTGAAGAGCCCGACTGTGGGAGTGTGGTCATGGCACTGGAGGAGCCTTCGCCTATCCCCGAGACTGGGGATTTTCTTTGCTGGTTGTTGCCCCCCCCTCCGGAGCTCAGATGTGCAATGATGTCCGCTGACATCTGCGGCAGCTCCGCCCCCACATATGCTAGCAATGCTGCCACAGACTACTATTAGAGGCCACCCAGGAGTGGCGCAGACTCTGGAACCCTCCCTGGGAAGGGAGTGCAGTTCTCCGGACACTCGATCCCCTCCCTCCCCTGCTGATCCCCGACGGCCTGAGTCCGTTCTTGAACCCGGGTCATCAGCATGGCATGAGGTGTGACATCCAGCACCTCAACCCTCAGCGCCACTTTACTCATCATTCTAAAGTAAAATTGAATTTCAAGTGTTTTTTTTCTTAAGTGTTAAGGATATAGGTATGACAATGTAACTCTTATCCTTATAGTACAGTTTTCCTGATGCTGTTCAGGAGCTGAGGTAATAATCCTTGCTTGTGCTGTAGTTATATATGAATTGTAAAGGAGAAGGATCATGCTGTGGGGCACATATCCTTATTAATAAAATAATATCTTTAGATTTAATCTTATTTTGGCATGTTGGATAACTAGAATCTGTTAATGTCAACTGCGTTTTTCTTTACTAGTGACTAAAATGCCTTTTGAAATAAATTTCTATTATTTTAGTCTGATATAATTTTCTAAATCCAGGATGATATTACTGAGACTGGGACTTGGGTTCAATTCCTAGTTAGGTAACATAATTTCTTTCACATAACATAGAAACATAGATACTGATGTCAGAAAAAGGCTCATTGAGTCTGTCTGGCACCAGACTGCATTCACACTCAGCTTTATGCTGGATCTACCAATAGCCCTGACTATATTTTAACACCCCCTCTCTAGTCCACTCATTCCCTTCCCTCAACTGCCCACTCTCCATTACTTCTCAGGTTTGGAGTATTCCTCTGTGCCTATCCTACCCAGGGTTTGAAGCTGACATGTCAACAACGTCTTCTGTCAATGCATTTCATTCCTCACAACCCTTCTTTTTTTTACCTTTGCTCGGCCATGGCTTGGGGATATACCTCCCAGTCTTGGCTGGGTCCCAGCATACCGGGATCCCCCACAGCACTCCTTGCTAGGTCCCAGCCCACCGGGATTCTGGCATTACACTGCTCAATGCCAAGGATTTTTTGCATTTTTCCCCCTTTTTAGACCCTGACCCCAGAGGGCACCGGCACAAAGGACAGATGTCTAGGCTGGCAACATGCTGACCCATGCTTCAGCCAAGCACCTAACAGCATCTTCCCCTCCCAACTCAGGGAGTCTGAGACTGCTGCCTGAACCTGTTCCCGAACCGGGTCCTCACCATCCTTTCTGTGGGGGAAGCTTCAGGAGGGATGTAAAGAAATTCTTACCACTCTTTCTGTTAAGAACTTACTTACATCCCTCCTGAAGCTTCCCCAACCAGTTTCCATTCATGGCCTCTTGTTGTCTTTATCTCACTGCTTGTGAAGAGGGCACTGTTCTCCACTTTACTAATACCCCTTATGTCATGTCTCCCCCCACCTGGCCTTCCATGTGTACACATTGAAACTCTCCAGCCTCTCCTTATATGTCTTCCCATGGTGTCCCTGAATCATCTTCGTGGCCCTTCTTTGAACAGCTTGGGCTCCAGAACTGCGCACAGTACTCCAGATGAGATCTCACCAAAGATCTGTATGGGGCAGAAGTACCTCCTTCCTTCTGATAGCAGAATCTTTCCATGTGCACCCCCAACATCCCATCTGTTTCCTTGAAGCCTTCTGGCAATGGGCATGGGACTTTAAATTTTCACTAATAATGATCTCCAGGTCCCTTTCCATCAACAATGCTCCGCCCTCACTCCCCAAACCAGTACTCCGGTTTTGGACTTCTTTTGCCAATGTGCATGAATTTTACACTTTTTGGCATTAAGTCTGAGTTGCCATATCTTGGACCACTTTTCCAGTTTGTCCAATACAGTTTTCATTCCATGTATTCCCTTCACTGTCTCTACCCCGTCAGTGATTTTCTGCCTTTTTGGGCTCAGTTTTCACCCGAGAGTTGTAAACTATAGAGTGGGTAAAATAATATATTCCAAGTAAGGGGTATGCAAATTGTATGCTACTGAATAGGATCACAAACACGTAACCAACTGCTGCCATCATAGCCTCCTGATGGCCAATAAAAACATTTAATCCCCATCACGAAAAGACAGTCATCATTAAGTAAAGAGTCTTCTGAATTACATTGTTGAGCTATTGCTACAGTGATATATATGGTAATCGCAGCCATAGTCTTCTGCTATAGTGGTCCTCATATAGGGTTAACTGAGCTGCTAAAAATGTGAGTTTCTACTTACATTATTGACCTGTTAATTCCACCATCTCAAAATAGAAATATCAATGTACTCTCTTTGACTTACAGGGTAATTGCTTGCACCTTTTCTGTGTTCAAAGTAATGAACTATCCCCAGAGTTCAGGGGGATTTCCCATGTTTAACAGCAAATAACATGCTCTAACAATTGATATTCGGGTGACAAGCTCCACTTGCACATTCTGTTCTCCATCAGTAAGACACTGGGGTCTTTTGAATGTCATTTGTTTCCGTGAATTCCCTTAATGAGTTCCACAAAGCTCCATTACAAATGATGTTTTTCTGCATAATAAGAAACACTGCTCTGTCAAGATTAAAAATGTCAAAGCTAATAATTTACAGATGGATGGACACTTAGTGTAATGCTGCCTTTGAGACTTCCCTATTTCCCTCAGATAATTCCAGCAACATTACTGCAGAATTTCATTTAGCTGAAATACGTTAACCTATGTACATTAGTATCAAGAAGCATTTACTTGCTATACCATATTAACATTTCATTTATCCTTTTATATTGTTTTTTTTTTCCTCAAGAAATGGCAAGGATATGAAAGTTACGTACTTACCGTAACTGCTGATCTTTCAGATTATCTTCACCACTGATTACCACTTTTAGGTCTGGCAAGAGGCACTAGGACTCTGCAGTAGCACTTTTTCTTGCCAGGGGGCCAGCCATAGCTACTGGGTGTTATGCCTAACAACCCCCCACCATGATGGTGTGTGCCAGTCAATAACCATTTCTGACTCCCTTACAAACCTCAGTTCTGTTCGCCATGAGAGAAACAAAGTTGGGGATAATTAAGAGAGGGCTAAGAATTTTCTCAGCCCAAAGGGGTAGGAAAAGGATACAGGAATTGTAAATAAACAATAAAATAAAACCAGACTACCAACCTTTGAATAAGTAGGAAAAAGGGCACACTGGGTGGCCTAAACGAGTACTTGGGTATGGAAGCAGAGCCTCACACCACTAGCCAGACAGGCGAATGGATAGTGATCTTAAAAGGCAGCAGCCCTGAAGCATGTGGCTGTGGATCTGGCAGAAAAGCAGTCTTGATTTAGCTATAAATATTTATGGCATTTATTTTCATCAGCTGCCACAAATTATACATACTGTTAAGTATTACAAAACCTATATACTGGTACATAGCTCCTGCTGGGCCTCAGTAGTAGACCTGGGATGTGTGGGTAGTGTTACATAATTTTCATTTGCAGGTCCCACAAGAAACTGACACTAAATAAAGATTAGCAATTTAAAACCCTTAAACAGATAAAGATTGGCAAATTACTTATATAAAACTCATATATTCGTTTTAGCAAAAATATGATGCTACATATAAGATCTTGAAAAGGGACACCAAAAATTAAAACCCAATATAAACAATTTACTTTCTTACATATTAAGATATGTCTTGCAGCACTGTAAGAGTTAATATGTTGCTTACAAAAATGTATTGTACTGGTCGAAATTCCCTTTTGAAGAAGTTGTTGCTGAGAGTACAGGTTTAATGTTTACTGTGGCAGTCAGTCTGAATGCATGTGTGTCCTCTTTGTGGCTGCAGTCCACTGTGGTACAGCGACAGTCAGGCATACAAGTTACTGTGCCAAAGGGCACTATTACTAGCGTAGCTTAAAAAGTCTATTAGCAGACTTTACTGTTGCTTTTCCTAGTTATGATGTGTGAACATATGTTAATCTTAAAAGGCCAAAGTAAAAACAATATAACAGTAGATAAATCAAGTGGAAGAAAAACAAAAATAGCATAGGCAAAAAAAGACAAAAATAACTGGATACCACAGCATTTTATTCCATTTTTTGTGCAGACTATTACTTGAAGATGTGATAGATTTCATTTTCTTTTAGTGGTTTGAATACACAATCATCTGGGCATTTTTTTCTTTTCATGTAATATTAAAACAGATTAAAAATGGTGAAACTGCTGCTGGCCCCTTTGCGCAGTAGTAGTGCTACCACTCATGATGCTGGCGACCCGAATTTAAGAACGAGTTCAGGTCATCAGGGGCCGGCCAGAGGAAGGGGGTTTAAGCATCCCAGTGGATGCAGTCCTCCTTTAGGGTAGGAGGGTCACCATCCTAGCTGCAGTATTGCCACCCTTGAGCCGTGGGTGACAGTGCAGCTGAAGATGCTCTGGTGGGAGGGACACAAGCTGGGGGGTCTGGAGCAGCAGCATGCAACAGCAAGCACATACAACTTGGACCACCCATGTGAGCCTGCATTGCTGGGGCTGGAAGAAGCACAGGAAAAGCCCCACCACCAAGACTAATGATGGCCCTGGTGGAACAAAGACAGGCCAACCCAGAAACTTTCCTTTCCCAGCCAGACAAAGAGCATTCCTGTAGGAGGGCACCCCCCCCCTTCTTCCTTGCCCACAGGGATCTGATACTGGAGCAGTATGAAGGTAGGAAGCTGGGGGTCAGCAGAGCCAGGCACCTTGGGTACCCTGAGGAAATATTGAGATGGTGGCATAAACAGAGAATTGAAAAATAATGGTGAAACCGGAGCTGTTTTCCTTTGAGAGGGATGAAAAACTGGCTAAGATTAGTTGCTAGGCTTTTTTTCACTAGTAGATGGATTATGTGTTCTCATTTAAAAATTATGAACAAACTAAGGAGCTAAAGGGGAAATTTTATTAAAATAAGATTAATAATTTTAATGGTGGCGGGGGGGGGGCCTGGCAGTATAGCCTAGAAATTAGAGTAGCTAGCTATGAATGAGCTTAGTACATCCAGTAGACCTGGGTTTGATTCCCACAGCCTCTACTTGCATTCTGTGTGACCTTGAGCAAGGCACTTAACCTCCCCAGTGCTCCTGGGTTGCCCCTGTAAACAGGCCTTGTGGCCCAGTGGACCTTACCCCAGTTACCAAAGAATAAAAACAAAAATTATAATTTTTCATGTTAAATTGTTTTACTTAAATGCGGTTTTAACTATGACTCCTCATTTCTTTGGCTTCTGAAATTGTACAAGTTAACATATAAAAAGGCTTTAAAGAAGCATATATGTGAGACATCAAATACATTTAGCAAACTCTAGGTCTTGGGTTGAAACATCTGCTGGTAATTGAAAGGTTAAGTCATATTATTTTTGTCATTTTTCATACTGTCACTGGGGATCCATGAACATTTTTAGCACAGGCTGCTGCCTTTGGATCTTAATTTAGCAACAGACAGCTCCAGAAATAGAAGAACACTACCACTGAAATCTCCAAAGGCAAGGCAGACCCTTTACTCCACATTCAATGCGGTAGTCTATTTTTAGACCTAGTGTGTAGGCGTCAGCATGACAAAAATGTTAATAAAGGCAGCAGATACTGTACAAGGCTGAGTTCAGGGAAGATAAGAACATTGCACAAATTAATGTACTAGAAAGGAAGCACTGTGGGAACTAAATAGTAATAAATGAATTTGTGTGGGTGTTGGTGAAATACCATAGTAAAGATGCTCATACTGTGTGTGTGGGGGGTGGGGGGGGACACATGAAAGACTGTTCTCAGAACACTGTGCTGTACGTGCTCACTGTAGAGCAAAATGTTCTAGCTTCTTAATGCCAGCAAGGCTTAGTCTATGTTCTCTACAAGGACAGAACATTATAAGAGCAGTAACACATTTCCCCAGATTGCAGTAGTAATATTTTGTATGAAGTATGTTAAAACATGGGCCATCATGTGCAGATTTCAATGATGAAATACAATTCCTTTTACAGATTGGGTTTACTCTACCGTGGACAAGAATAACATGTATTCTCTATTCATACAAACTTCAGAACCCATAAAGGAAGTTATATTAGAGTACATTTTCCTCACCTAACAAACATTTTTACTAAGAAGCTCCTCTGGGTGTTAGCTATTTGCTGCAGCAGAAACCTTTCACAATAGTGCTAATAAGTGACAACATAGAGTACAAAAGGCAACTGTACCACTGAAACATTATTTACCAGTTTTTTTTTTTATTATAGCAATAAGCATAATCTTCCTTTTCCTGATTTTCACAGAAAGAAATGATCAAACAGAGCAGGAAGAAAGAAGAGAAATTAAACAAAGACTGAACAGAAAGGTATGTTTACAGCAATACCACATTTTTAAAGAACACAGGGCATTTCAGCTGAGTAGCCTAATTTTAAGAAATACTAAAAAGGTGTAATGTCTGTTGCTTCTTAACTGAGGACTCCCATAAAGACACCCAATTAGAAAATTAGAATTAATTTGCATATCCCGTGCAAACACTGCAATAACAAAAGTGCGTGGGGTTGCAGTTTCAGTGCACAATATCCACATTTGGTAGTCTGTGTGTTTTCCTGCTTAACAGCAGGTGTTTTCCTTTTAAGCTCCTTTCTAGCTTTACTGTAATAAGGTATTTTCTTAATTAACTTTGCTGATAGAAGTGTTAAAAAAGATATATGCAAATTCTTTTGGTTTGCAAATCAAGTCTCTAAAATGAGATCATAATTTGTTTAGGCAATGTTTGTTTTTCTGGCTAGAGTTTTATTATTGTGTCATGCAGCTCAATTAGCTAACTGAAATATTTAAATAGTTTTTTAATTTAAAGCTTTTGAAATTTTCAAATTTCCTATAACAATGGTTTTAGAAGCCAAGTATGACACCTCAGCATTTGCAGTTCCAGGGTCTGAAGGCATCCTGCTATGCCTCATGCCTTACAACACCCCTGTGTGTGGTCATCCCAGTGCAACCCACAACCTGGCGTGTCTTATTACTTATGGATACAATACTGGGATTTCCTTTATTGCAAAAATTGTAGCTCAAACTGGGGTTTTAGCTTACAGTAAGACAGTTCATATCTAGACTCTCTCTCTACCTGTGTACTTTCTTATAGTTCTCCTCTTACCTTTATCGTAGCTCAATCAGAGACCCACAGTCGATGAATTAAGGGACAGAAAAATATTGATCCGGTTCAGTGATTATGTGGAGGTGGCAAAGGCACAGGATTATGACAGACGAGCAGACAAGCCATGGACAAGATTATCAGCAGCAGATAAGGTATCAGCCAATAAATTATTCTGATCTAGCAAAGGTATTATGGCTGGGATTACATTGTAACTAATGTTAAGGGAAATATTTTTTAAAATGGATCTATTTCACTCCTTTGTTTTCAAAGTGAACATCTGTCTGCACTGTTAGTATTTCGAGTTCTGGAGCAAGCAGGTGAATGCAAACTTGGGCAGAAAATGTACCTGTGTCATCCCCTTTAAAAATCCTGCCCTAAGTCATTTGTTTGAATTAAGCTACCCAATGATTCTGAGGCATCGTGTTGGACTGCTGTGCTGGTGACCCAGGTGTGGGAGTCGGTCCTGAAAGCTGGGATCCAGTAGTCAGCTGGGAGGGAGCACTACCCAAGGCAGTGCATCCCACGATGGTGGGCCAAGGAGATTATTTTTTCTTTGGGGGTTTGCTACCTGCATGTGAGCTGACAATTAGTAAGCATGTTGCCATGGGGATGTGTGAGGATTAGAAGGCACATGTGAAGTAACCTCTGCTGGTGGCAGCCAGAATAATATCACCAGCACATTCTGGCTCTGTGCTCACCACCTGCCCCCTTCTCCAGATTTTGCCCGAAGTAAGGGCACCAGTCCGATACTGATGGCATCTATGTTCCATTGGTGTGGCTCACTGGAGTGAGATATCCCCGAAGATTACTTAATATCTTGGCATTCAATGTCTTATTATACTCATGCACCCTGAACATATCCTAACTAGAGTCTTTGCCAGGTCTACATTCACCACCTCCTAAAGAAATGTATTATTTATTTATTTGAAAATTGGCAACTGTGAAAGGCACACTAAACCAAGGCTCATTTTCAGTTGTGACTTGGGGAATAAATAGAATATGGAACAAGGGTCAGTGGAATGATTTATTTTTGTCTTACTAGTAAACAGAAAATGTGATACTTAGGTCATCTGACTTTTCAACTGATGAGTTAAAACACTTTTCTCTTTCTATTGCTTGAGAGACAGATAGGCTTATTTCAGGGTGGGGGCATTACAGAGTTCTTACGTTTTTTTCTATCCTTTATCTATCTCTTACTTCGGGGCTGGCAGGCAGACTTCTCTGGCGGCGTCCAGACTCAGCACCCTCACTGGTAATTTCCCCATGGATTCCCCCCATGGCGGGGCTGGAGGAAGGAGGACCAGCTCCCCCTGCCCCCGGAGCACAGTCCAGAAGCCGGGGGGTTGCCGAACGGGATCGCCAGGTCATGGAGCATGCCAGCTCCATTTTCTGTTTTTCTCCCCAACCCTTGTTGATAGGGCATGTGGAGGCTCATGCACACTGCAGCCTAGCAATGCCCACCCTTTGTGTCGCCCACAGTCCCGGACTACCCCCCAGGCCTCCACCTTGTGGCAATCATGTGGCGGGAGTGGCAACCCACCCCTCCTGGGAAAGTAGAGCTGTCATCAGATGCTCAGTCCTGTCCCTCCATGGCCGACCCCCGGCGATCCACGTATGGGTCGCCAGCATGGCGCAAGGTGTGATGTCCAGCTCTGCAACCCTCACTACCACTGTGTCGACCCCTAGTCCTTACATTTTTAAATGGTATATACAGGACATTCAATGGAAGATCCAAAAATATACCCCCCTTTGCAGCATTATCAGGGAGAGAATTTAGACACAGGTCTTAGAAACCGTATGCAGAAAACTAAATTAATGCTGTACATTATATGTGGAACTATTGCTCCTTGAAAGGAGACTATGCATGTTAACAAGCTGAATGAATTTTAGAAACCTTTGTAAATGTGCTCTGTAAATAATCCACTAGAAATAATCAAAAAATTCATTGATAGAAAGTAAAAACATAGTTTTAAATGTTTGTTCTCTTTTGAAATCATAGGCAGCCATTCGAAAAGAACTAAATGAATACAAAAGCAATGAAATGGAAGTGCACGCATCAAGTAAACATTTGACAAGGTCAGTGTATTATTTTTTATTTAAATTGATTTTCATGGAGTTTTACTTAGTTGCCATTATTTATACCTTGTTTGAAGTATTATAAATGGCCTTATGTAGGAACCCTTGTGGGGCTTAAAGAGCAGCTGATGCTTTCAAGAGAACTTTAATAAAACATAATATTTAGACACAGTTCAGCTTGTGTTTCTCATTATTTCTGTATTTCTCCTCTGCATTATTTGGTAGTAAGATAATATGCATGAAAACAGGGTCTGTGCACCTCAAAAGTTCCTCTATTCCTGTTGCTTTCTCCTTACCTGAGGTAATAATGCACTGCTTTGACATCACAGTGAACCCCATGGCAACAGACTGTGATGTCAAAACAGAGGATTATGACTTGCATTAGGGAGTAAGTTATAGAGGTAGGGGAAGTCAAAGGAATAAAGATAATGTATTCATGCAGATTTATTCAGTAATAAATAATGAGGAGAAATGTATAGAATATGTATGGAATGCAAGCTAAATTGTACCTAAATATCTTTTTCAAAGTTTTATTTGAGGCATCAACAGTTCTTCAAGTACCTTTTTGTGTTTTACTGAACAAGCGTTGCTTAAAAAATGTCCTCCCTCAACCATGACAGCTGTGGGCACTGCAGCTACACATGTCCTTTGACTACAGGGGTGAAAAGCTGCTACTTCATGGTCGGCCAGCAGTGGGTGTGCAACTGACTTCCTCCCTAGGAGCAAAATACTTGACCTCCATAATATGCTTGGTTCCAAGTGACATTTTGGGACTGACATACAAACCCTGGTCTTCAAGGTGGCAGCGCCACTAGACCATTGGACGGAACCTGCTTTGGTAATTACAACAAATATAAATCTCTACTGGTGGACTGAAGTTCCCCAAATTTTATTTACTTGGCTTTTACAGACATTACTTTTAGAGTCCAGAGAGTCTAGTAATGACATAGGGTTCAAATGTTGGGTTTTTATCACACAACCCAGATGTGGAAGGTTCTGTAAATGAAACAAATCTGTTTTGCTTTCATAATGTTTGGGGGAGGACCCCCCCCCCCAATATACAACCATGCAAATCACTGCATCCAGCAGTGCCAGATTTTCAGGACCAATGGCCAAAAAAAGCATGCAAGCCCTATCAATTCCGGTGGGTCAGTTTTAAAGCTCATTACTGAGGCTCGAGAAATCCCAATCAAAATGAGGTCACAGGTCAGGGCTGAACAATTTGGGCCTCTAGGGCCCTGACCATGGTATTTGTGCTACTTTAATTAATGGTGCCAGCATAGGTGGAGTATGACATTTCCCGGTGCCATTCCCTTTGAGTCCCCCACCTACCTTTTCCCTCATTGTACTGAATTACCCCTGGATTGCTGTGCTGTCAGCTTTTTCATTCGTAGTCTGAATGTTTAGTTGCTGCACTGGGTGTGTGTGTATTTAAAGGTCTTCCTTGGGTGCAGATATTCTCCTTCAGCTGCAAAGAGCTTGCTTCCACTCTCATAGTAACATATGGTAGCAATATAAGGTCAGAAGGGACTCTAAATTTTCATGCCCCCAACCCATTTCATAAACAGGGTTAAATAAGTTTGCTGTGCAAACAAACTGATTTAAAGGGGTTCACTATCTGGAGTAACATGAGTCCCTTGGTAAGCATAAATTTGCCGAGGCTTAATTTGAAGGCCTGTCTTCATGTCCACTGTCTCTGTTGGAAGGCTGTTCCACAGGTTCATCAACCACTAGGAGAAATGTATCCTAATAATACCCTTGAATTTTCCACCTCTAAGTGTTCATGATTTCTACTAGCAGGGTTAGAGTAGAAATGCCCTTTTGCTATCCATATTAGGAACCAGTGCAGCTCTTACAAGTGGAAGTTAGCCTCATGATTTAATAATTTCTTGCACAAGCCACTCCTGCAGTTTTGGATATCAGGCCCCATAATATGTATCAGTTGAGACTTTGTTATGGCACCATAGCCATATTTACTGTAAGAGATGAGTAGTTTTGATGGTCCAATGGTATGGAAGGCTGAGGGACTAGGTTCCTCACCTGCCACACCAGTGACCCAGGTTCGGGAATGGACCAGGGTCACTGGGGGGGGGTGTGGCTGGGGGAAGGAAGATAGAGTGTCCATGGACAGCTCTTCTTCTTTGGGGAGAGGGGACACCATGGACAGCTTTCCTTCTTCAAGGAGGAGGGAAATGCATACTGCTGCTTGAGTGCCGCAACACAGCATGTGGCCCCATCTCAGAGGGCTGGGTGCAGGTATACAAGTACGTGTAGCATTTTTATGTTACATGCCCACACCAGTGCTGGCACTCTGACCTCGGGAGAAGAGACAGAAAAATGGAACAAGACCAGGGGCTGTGCCAGCCTGCTTTAGCCCATGCCATCACCTCAGGATCCTACTACGAACTGGATCTGGACTTCAGGGCTTGGGGAAGATGGCCCTCCTGGCTGGCTCTATGATGCCGGTTTGACAACACTTTCGTCGACCAGCATCACAGCAACAGGATTTATGTCGACTGCAAGTTGCGGTTGACAAACCCTGATTGTCTCCTGGTCGGTTTTTTTTTCTGTCCGAGTTGGAGTTGATTCGGGAAGGGGGTGCAGGACTGGGAGACAGTGTGCCCCTGTGTCAGGCGCACCAACATAACGACCTGTCGGCGAACTGTCAATTTTGTCAACAGGGAGGTAGGTTGCTGTGTTGGTGTCGCTGATCATGGCACATACCCTCTTGGCCCCTCCATGGGGGGAAAGCTGTGTGGGCATCTAAGCAGGTACGCCCTGGGGGGAGATGGTGGCCAGTCAGGGAGGCAGGTAGGGGCTGAAGAGCCAGATGGCACCCCAGGAACATAGAAACAACTCTATGAAAAAAATGAGTAGTTTTGTTTTTAGGAAGAGAAGAAATATACTGTTACATTGCCATAACTTGAGAATATTTGCTTTATTTTAACACTATGATCCTTTCCTCACTACAGGTTTCATAGGCCATAGAAGTTTTCTTCTGAGAAGAATTCTTTTGCCAAAATACTACTGAACAAACACCAGGAAATAGAGAGATCTGTCCTGATGTCAGAATGCGACACATTGGTATTACATAACCAAAGTGGGACAACAAAGGTGTAAACCTAGGAGGTTTTCACCTAAGGAACAAACATCAGGCTTTGCTATTGAACGCCTGGGAGATCAGTGGATAGACTCATGCAGACATTCAGAGGCAATCCAAAGGAAGCTGCTGCAAACTGACAAGACCAGTTTGGGACTGTACTGCAGCATATCTTGGAAAAAAGAAGTTGTGCATGTACCAGCTTTATCATTCCAAGGCCTCTGCCATCGCAGATATACAGCACTGTTATTTAGTATTATATCAGTGAAACAAGCAAAAATATTTTGGTCTTAACACAGTGATGTTTGTAAAGCACTGTTTCACATATTTATGTTTTACATTATACAAGATTATTTAATTTTTTATTTCTTTTGTATAAGAAACCAGAAACCTAAGTGCAGTATTTTTAATTATTGTACATTCTGCTCTGCAATTAAAATGACTAATTTAAATTGCGGGAAATGAGACCCACGTTTATTTTTTGTTTCTTTGGCTTAATTTATTTTTCAGTGATCTGTCATCCCAGCCGTTGTTCATCTTTTCTTTGTAACTGTGCTGGAATTTGCAGGACATATAGTTTGCTTTAACTGAAATGATAGTCCTATGAAACCTTACTGCTTATAACTTGAAGAATGGAGAATACAACAGAAGAGAACATTATGAACAAATCCATCATTTAGTTGTGGAGGTGAAGAGGAAATCAACCATTTAAAAAATACATATATTTTATAGGGAAAAAAATGTAGCAATGTAATGTGCAGCTTTCAAGTACAGCTCTGTTAGTGACTTTAATGAAGGTTAGGTTCCCTAACATGAGAAATACAGTGCCATGTCTGGTTTCATATGACAATAAAAATTTGCCTTTATTACCAAACAAACAAGCTTTCCCAGGGACATATTGTAAATATGAAGCTTACCAAAGCGATCTTTTGGTAGCCAGTTATTTGCAACTGTAGCTCTACTAACGGTATTCCTTGAGCATTTACGTTGGTGCTGAGTCCACAAGCAATGTGTGAAATCGTGAGATTGGTCAGCTCCCATAACATGTCCATTAGCTCTGCCTCATCCAGCTACAGATTTAAAACACTGAAAGGTGATCACATATGTGAATTTTCTGTGCACTATATGCTAAAATTCTGAACATTATTTGTAGCTTAATGTTACATTTTTGTTCATGTTTGCTTTTTTTATTTTAAGGCAAATATTTACATATCAAAATAGATGACGTGAAACAATATTAGAATATTTTTTGAAAAATATTGCTTTTTGATTACCTCACTATATTGTGTTTCATGCTTTTGCCTTGCTATTTCTGAATACCCTGCCACTATTTATACTCCAGAACAAATTTCTGATTAATTCTGCAGTATTCTGCACTCTGAAAGAAGTTATTTTTTTTTGTGCTGCACAGAAAAATTTAAATGACATACTTACCATAATTCATCTTCCAGAATATCTTCACCATTGATTATCACTTGTGGGTCTGTGATGGAGGCACTAGGACAATGCAGAAGCCAGAATTTTTCTGATGGGGGCTGGTGATGTGGTAGGCACCATGTGTGTGCCACTGCAGGCGCCTCTTGTTATACAGTGGCATCAGACCCCAGTCGCCTTAGAACCTTTTTTACCAAGGAGGTGAGCAGCATGAACTTAACAAGTAACCTATGCACTTAAAAGGGAACAGTCATCACAAAGGGCCCCACACTCAGTGTGGGGCTGGTCCAAATGTGTACTTTATGTGCAAAAACATTTTTGGTTTACTTCATGTTTACTGTAGTATAGTAGATTGTATCAGACTAATTTTGCTTACTTGTAGGCTGACATTTTCTGTTACTGCAAATCCCAGAATCCCCTGCAGCTGACTTCAGAGCAGTAGGCAGCAGTGGGAGGTTAAATAGCCTGCAGTGCATGTTATAGTTTATATCAGCTCTGATTGTTTGTTTGCTGGTCCCACTGTCCTCCCTGGGCCAAGTACAGTCACAAAGGACTGTACTTATCCCCTGGAGAAAAGTAGAACTGGAAAACATCTGCAGATTATAAAAGCTCTGACATGTACTGCATGCTACTGAATCTCCAATTGCTGCCTTTTGCTCTGATGTCAGGTACAGGAGATTCTGGTATTTGTAGTAACAGAAGATGTCAGCCTACAAGTAAGCAAAATTTGTCTCATACAATCTACTATACTACAGTAAACCAAAATATTTTTGCATGTGAAATGCACATTGGGCCCAGCTTCAAACTTGAGTGTGGGGCCCTTTGTGATGACTGTTCCCCTTTAAACTAAGGGCATAAGACAGCCATGGTCCCCCATATAAGAAGGGCCACCAAACACAGTGTCTTCACAACCCAAACCAACTACAAAGAGATGAGGACCACAACACAATACTGGAGTGAGCCCGGGCATGGATGGTGTGCAGGTGTAATCAGTGGTGAAAGTATTTCTGAAGAATTATGGTAAGTATGTAATTTTAATATCTTCCAAGAATCAACCTTCACCATTGTGTCCCACTTTTGGGTCAGAGTACCAAGTGCAAAGAAAGTTCCCCAAACTAGGGAGGCTAGAATTCAGGTCTCACTCAGGATAGTAATCCATTCAAAATTGTCCTGCCAAAAGAGACATGCTGCTTGGCATGGACATAAAGGGCATTGTGCTTGGTAAAGGTGTGCACTGTGGTCCAAGTTGCAGCTCTGCAAATTTCACCAATATGCACAGAACGTATTTCTGCCAGTTAAGTGGCAACAGCTCTGGTGGAGTGGGAAATTATGCTGCTCTCCAATTTAACCTGAGCTATAGTGTAACAGTGCAAAGGCAATTTACAGTCTCGGCAGAAATGCACTTGATTGTAACTGGCTGGCCCTTATGATTAGGGTCAAAACAGACAAAACACTGTTTTGACTGTCTGAAGTCCTTAAGCTTATCCAGGTAAAATCTAAGGACCCTCTTAACATCCAGTGGGTAGAGAGTTCTTTCTCCCTCATTGTGAAAGTTGGCAAAGTAGGTGGGCAGGATTATAGCCCGATTAAGATGGAACTCAATACCAGTTTAGGTAAAAACTTGGGGTCTGTGCGAAGCACTATCTTATCTCAATGGAAAACAGTATATGAAGGCTCCATATACTGTTTTACATAGAGATAAGAAGGAGGATCTATGACCAAAACATGGATTTCTGATGCTCTGTGTTCAGCATTGATACCACCAGAAATGCTATTTTCTAGGTAAGAAACTTTAAGACACAAGTCGCAGTGGTCTCAAAGGGCTTGTAAATGAGCATATCCGTCACAAGGCTGATATCCCAGGGAGTCACTGGCTTCCCGATGGGAGGCCTTGTGTGCAAAATACCCTTGAGGAACCTCTTAAACAGTGGCAGCTGTGCTAGGTAGAGGGTACCTACAGGTTTGTGGTATACTGAAATAGCATATAGGTGGACCTTAACTGTGGAATACTGCAGGCCAGTATTGGAAAGGTCCAGGAAGTACTCCAGAAGCTTGTCAGGTGGACACCTAAAGGGGTCCATTGAGGTTTTGGAGCACCAGATGGAAAATCTTTTCCATTTGGCTGTGTATGTCTTTCTGGTGGAAGGTTTACAGACAGCCAAAAGTATTTCAGAAGCCCCCGAGATATTTTGTACCTGTTTACTTCTGTTTCTTCAGGAGCCAGGCTGGAAGGTGAAGGGAGCACAGGTTGGGATGTACCCACTGAACCTGAGTCAACAAGTCTGTCCTGAGTGACAGAACCTTTGGTTTCCTCATTGAAAGTTGATTTAACAGAGGAAACCATATCCACTAATGCCAGCAGGAGGCATTAGAATCATCTTGTCCCTGTGTGCCTTCAACATAAACAATGCTCTCTGGATGAGAGAGATTGGATGAAATGTGTACAGAAGCATTAGAGACCTCACCAGTGGTTTGGTCACCTGAATGGAATAGTTTTGAGGAGGTGAAGCCTGTGACCATTGAGTACTGATTATCCGCTGGGTTGTTCTCATATGAAGCTGGGATAGTTTAGAGGATGTGAAGCCTGTGACCATTGTGTACAGATCCTCCACTGGGTTGTCCTCATGTGAAGCTGTGCCAGAGGCACTGTGAACACTGAAGAAGTGAATGGGGTGGAGGAACTGTGGGACAGATTAAGGGATAGAATAATGATGGCAACAAACTGCTATGCAAAAGAGGTGAGCAAAAGTAGGAGGAAAAAGAGACCAATATGGTTCTCAAGGGAAGTGGTAGCAAGGTAAGGGGAAAAAAGGGCAGCATTTTGGAGATACAAGGAGATGCAGAGGAAAGAGGATAGAAAGATGTACCAGCAAAAATGGGGAAGCAGGGAAGGTGGTGAGGGGCACGAAGGCACAAACTGAGGAAAGAATAGGCAGGGGGTAATAAAGGGGGACAAGACAGTTTTTTGGCATATAAGTGAAAAAAAGACAATGAGAAGTAGTGTGAGGCTGAGGGGTGCAGAGGGAGACTGCAGATAATAATCAATAAAAAGCAGATATCCTGAACAAATACTTTTGGTTCTATCTTCATGGTGGAAAGGGAAGAGGATGGACCACATATGGGTTACAGAACCACTGTAGGAATGGAAGTAGACACAAGTCCATTGGAAGAGGAAAGAGTCCTGAAGGGATTTGCGAATCTGAGGGTGGACAAGGCTATGGGGCCAGATAGGGTACATCCGAGGGTAATGAAGGAGCTCAGGGAGGTACTGGCTGCACCTCTGGAAGCCCTGTTCAATAACTCACTAGATATAGGGGAGGTCCCAGAGGACTGGAGAAGTGTAGATGTAGCCCTGCTTCATACGAGTGGCGACAGAGAAGAGGCTGGCAAGTACAGGCTGGTGAGTCTGACATCAGTAGTAGGAAACTAATGGAGTCACTTCTAAAGGAAAGACTGGTAGATTACCTTGTATCCGTCAGGTTACAGGACCCAAGGCAGCACAGATTCAGAGGAGGAGAGATTTCTTTGACTGGGTGACCAGAGAAATAGATCGGGGAGAGCAGTGGATGTTGTCTACTGACTTCAGCAAGAGCTTCGGCACTGTGCCACATAAAAGACTCATAAAAAACTGAGAAGCTTGGTGGCATACCTCTCAACTGTCCCTGATTTTCAGGAATGTCCCTGATTTGGCCTCAACATTTTCCTCTGTCCCTCATAAAATTTGTGTTTTTGTGACAGAACATTGGGGATTAAAAGCACAAAATAATGTCAAACATTGAAGCTGCAGACTTTTTCTTCTTCAGAAAATGCATCTTATCACAAATCCCTTTATTCTATCAGCTTTCTAAGTGAATAGCACCAGTTTTTAAGCTGTGTCCCTGATTTGAGGTCTTTGTCCCTGATTTTTTAAGCCTTGTCCTCCAAAGAGCATATTCATACATAGAGAGAACTGACCCTGGTAACTAGCTATCTTTAATATACTCTTTTAAATGATACTGTATATTGTTTGCTTGTGTAAATGTTTGAAAAGTTATAAAAAAAAAAAAAAGATATATTGACAAACAAAAACCCAACAAAAAGTAGCTATCCTTATGCCGCCAAGGGTACCTGAGGCAGAGACCCACATGTCCACAGTGTCTGCTTTGAGAAACTCCTTATTGGTAGGGTGCGCTGTGACCTGCCTGGGCACTATGGCTATATATTTACTGGCTAGGATCAATAAATCTCTGCAGGCAGACCCTCACAAACTCCGTAATTCACACTTGTGAATTACGGAGTTCCGTAAACCATGGTTCTATGTCGCGCAAAGTCACACAAAGCTGTGCAAAGTCACGCAAAGGTGTGCAAAGTCACACAAAGTCACTTTGCGCAGCACTAACCACCAGTAAATATAAAAAATAAAACATGGGGAAGTGTGCTGAGAACTCGGATTTTATGGAGCATCACACACCTCAGGTGTGCATAAAATCCTCGTTAACCACACTTTCCCATGCATTATTCTATATATAATTAATGGGTTCAGTTTTTTTACATTGACAAAACCGTGTATTAAATACCGTAACGTCTGAGTAGGTGTTACGGCATTCATGCGCCCGCTTCCAATCGAAAGTGCAGTGCGGCTCAAGACTTTCAAAAACATTCTGCCTCTCAAAAAATACACTTAATGATAAACACTCACCTCATCAGCCACTGTAAAACTAAAGCATATTTTCTTCTTTCCGCCGACTACCTAGTTTTCTCCCAAATCTTTCACCTCTTCCCCTCCCTCTTTAGATCACAAGACTCCACTGCCAGGCAACATGTAGCAACGGCCGTAGCAACGTAAAAAAAAAAAAAACAGCCAGGTGGAAGATTCAAACGGACGTTTTTTCTTCTTTCTCTTTGCAGTTAAAACTAATGAAATTGCACTTCTAACAGTTAATTTAATATTGCTACTCATTACAAAGTACTCTGCCTACCGAATAAAGAAAATCTGTGACGCAAGGTACGACTGTCTATATTTTATTTATCTTTAGATCTCTCAGTGAGAAGAAAAAACGAAACCCCTTGAATTATATAAAACAAAATATGGGGTGCAGTGTGTTTTAACTTCGGTGCAACACACACCCTGGTTGTTGGATGGCTATCATAAACCCCTCAGGCTTCGCCCTCAGGGTTTATGTGCCATCCAACAACTCGGGTGTGTGTTAAATTCTCGTAACACACTGCACCCCATACTTTATCCTATATATCATTCTCAGGGAGAACAACAATGGCATCTGCTATAGTCTGAGTGAAAAACACAGGCTTAGTTTTTCTTGCCACATATATCTTGTTCACTGTTTGTTGACAGCGGTCACAGTAGCAGATGTTAGCCAAGCCGCCTCTGAGACAGTCCTTAGGGCCGGCGGGATGGGAGCAATTAAAGAGACTGGGATATTAGGCACATTTAGAAACTCCAGTTGGAGGTGCCAAGCCAGTCTCTGGCTGATGCTTCAAAATTCAATGTGGAATGCATATTTCTGATCAGATCCTGGAAGGAGATATCCTCCTGAGGAACACTCACAGGAATTGGTTCTGAGTTCTCTGGACCATAGTACAAACCATCTTCCCCACCATCAGAGATGATGAGGTCAGGGTCTGACTTGTCTCCCTCTACACCCTCCTCACTTGGGGGGTAGTAAACAGAAGGGAGCATCACAGAGCTGACAGACAGCATGTGGCAACACCAGCCCTAGGAACTTGGGAAACAGTGCCGGCCATCATGAGCATCCCCAAAGAGATCCAAAACCGGTGTAGCATACCCACTGATGAGTCAATTGGCACTGAAGTGACCAGCAGCATTGTGGCTGCTTCTGCTGCCCAATGGCTAAACTGCCCACTGGGGTCCTTCCTAACAGAGAAGCTCTGGGATGGAGACACCAACCTCACAGGCTGTGTGACCCCAGTGTCATCAGCAGCAATGGTGGGGGAATGCAGGCCCATAGAAGTCAGGAGTCTTGCAGCAGAATGGCCAGAGGATGACCTCAACCAGTGCCATTTCTTCCTCTTTTTATGAGAAGAGGAAGAAGCTGAGGCTGAATGGTGCAAAGATCCTGACGCCACAAGTGGCTATAAATGGTGAAGGCTGACTCTTGGAAGATCAATAGGCAGATCTGCCTGAATTGGGATAATCTTCCTGGGGCACACCAGTATGAGAATCTCTTCCACTTTGAGGAGTATGCTTTCCTTATTGTTGGTTTCTGGAAACCTTAAACACCCCTTCTGACAGATTCAAACTAGAAAATTGTAGCTCTTCAAGAACCACACCCTAAGAGGTAGTGCTCTGAGGTCTGGAAATGTTATTCTGCCCTGAGACAGAGTCAACCAGTTGTATCTCAGTGGCAGGCTGATTAGAATCCTGCTGGACAGAGTCAGGAGCATTGTGTACCAAGCCTGTCTGCCCCAGCTGAGGATTATCAGTATAATTGTTGCTGGCTGTCTCATGAGCTTTATGAGCACTGTCAGTATGAGTAGGAATGGTGGGACAGCATCAAAACCTCTGTCAATCACAATTAGAGCGTCCTCTGGGTCTGTGTCCTTTGCTGGTGGCCTATAACAAAACTATAGGAGCTGATTGTTTTTCAATGAGGCAAACATCTATTTTTGGTGTGCCCCATTCATTTATTAAGCTTTTGTTTAGCAGGTAAGTGCACTAGGCAAACAAAATGACCTGGGAGATTACATACAAAAATGCATTACAGAGAATGATACAAAGTAAAAATAATAGAGTGGCAAATTCTGGTAAAAGAAATCTGCATACATTACAACATAAGTAGGAATTACTATGTCAGACATTCACAATAGATATTGAGAACCAGTATTATGTAAGGTCAACAAAGAATTTAAAATAGTCATAAGGTACTCGGCGCATGGAGAGTTCATTTTGTTTAAATCATAAACTCATACAATACAGGTATGTAAGCTGTCATGATTATACAAATAAAACATGTAACCAAGTAGTGCAGGAACACTTGGACACATTGAGTAAGCGTCCACGGTACCTACTGTCATGAACCTACTCCTGGGGGTCAGGTCCACTGAGCTCACAGTGCCCACCCCTAAATGCAATCCATGACAGGGAGGGGGAAAACAGGAATACCCTCTTCATGTCGTCCTAGACTGCTCACTGCGTTCACAATTGAACACCCGCCATGAGGTCCCAGGGCTCCCTCTTTACTCTGGATAAGGGTGCAATACAAGTCTCGAGCCTTAATAGCCAAATGAGAACCCTTCTTGGTTGTTGCACAAAGGGGGAAGATCCAGGTTTTATGATCTCTTCGGGGTAGCCTCGTAACCCTGATTTTGTCTTCTTCCACTGGGCATGCAATAACCTGGTTCAAATCCTCACAGACTCTTCCTTGAGACTTTTGTATTCTCCCTATCTTTACCCAGATTTCCCTTTACAGATCCTTGTTTGATTGGTAGCTTATGGTGGCACCCCTTAGCAATAACAGTTTGGTCACAGATTATTACTAAAGGCCCCACAATCACACACAATATAAAAATCTCGCTCAGGCAGGTTTCTTAAAACAAATGTTTTTACTAAATAATTAAGCATCATACAGTTACAACTAAAAGATTTAGAAATGTTGGTCACAGTCTAACATAAATAAAAGTGGTCATGTACAAGAAAAACGCACTATGACTTTTATCTAATTTCTACCTCAAGTTTGTAGTGAATTGAAGTCCAGAAGAATAAGTGAAGTCTAAAAAGTCCTTTCCTTCTTTTTCAGCCACTGGCTTTCAGTGCCTGCTGGCAGTGTGTCAGGAAGGTTGTCCTTTGAAATGCTCCAGGAAAAGAGAGTTTGCTTCTGATTCAAAGTGCCTTAAATAGTCTGTCAAAATCCCTGGTCTGGTCCTAACTTTAGGTCAGTAGATATCACTGAAGCACTTTCTCAAAATTTTAGGGAATTATTATTTTTTGATTTACTTATATCACCACTTCGTGGCACATTAATAACATTTTAGAATTGATGCCTTTGATGTCCTACTGCCCTACAATATAACACTTTTAAGACAATTCACACCAGTTTGTCAGGAATGGCTATTTCCCAGATCCTGGTTCCTAAGCATCCTGCCTTTGAAGTGCAAAGGTTTATCTATTGAAACTTGTTATTACTTCTGCTTCACTCAATTAAGTTTACAAGGCATTTCCACTCCTTATGGAGTGTAATTTAGCTTCCTGGCAAGCAGCTGGTTCCTAGGTCACAGAGGATATCAGACATTTTGAAAAATTCATTCTCTCTTTCTATAGGACCCCTTTTCTTAACACTGGCATTCTGTTGTGGCATTTAACATATACAAAATATATAACAGAAATATACCTGCAAATAATGACTGGCAATGGCTAGCTCACTGCATCCCTCCCTCCTAGACTGAATGTGGGAATACGCCCCCCTACTGCATGGTAAGGTTTTCACAGATTCTGGTACTGTTCTATCGAGCTAGGCCATCTGCATTTGCGTTGGCCGATCTGGCCCTGTCATGTTGTAGGCTTGTAGTGCAGTACTCCATCGGAGTAGGCGTCCATTTGTTTTACCCATCTGATTTAACCACAACAAGGGATTGTGATTGGTCTGTACCTCGAAGTGCCTCCCATATAGATACAGTTCTAATTTCTTCAGGGACCATACCAGTGCCAGGGTGGGACAAATCCTTTTGTGAGCTGGTGGTCAGTTTGGCCACTAGGTTTCAAAATCAGGTAGCCAAACCAATATTTGTAGTGGCCATCCTTTTTAAGGGCTCAGAAATCACTTTGTAGGCAGCTAGCCAAGTTGGCCAAGAACTTGCAAAATCTGGTAGCCAAACCAGTTTTTTAAGTAGCCACTGGCCACCTGATTTGTTCCACCCTGACCAGTGCAAGGCATTCCTTTTGAACTGTGGAGTATGCCTGCTCCCGGGGAAGTAACTTTTTGCTCAGGTACACTGTTGGGTGGTCTTTGCCCTAATTAGATGTCTGACTGAGGTGTGCTCCAATCCCCACATCTGAGGCATCCGTCTATTCTGCAAACTGACTAGTGTAATCTGGACTGGCCAACCCAGGGGCACTGCACAGTGCCTCTTTTAGCCGTGTGAAGGCTCATTCACAGGTGGGCTCCCACTTCACCCTTTTTGGCTTTCTTTTCTTCAGCAAGCTAGATTTATTTATTTATTTATTTATTTATTTTATTTTTTTATTTCTTTAGTATTTCGGTAAGACCTTAGGGGGGCTGCCAGGGTACTGTAATTGGGCAGAAATTTTTGGTAGTACCCTGCAGTCTCTAGGAAGCTCCAAACCTGCTTCTGGGTTTCTGGCATGGGCCACACCTCTATTGCCTCAATTTCTGTTTGATTAGGGTGAAGCTGCCCCTGCCCCACTACATGGCCATAGTCACCTGGCACTTTTCAGATTTTGCAGTGAGCCCTGTCCTCTGTATCCTGCCCAACACTTCCTTCAGGTGGGACAGGTGTTCCTTCCAGCTGGTACTGAAAATGTGAATATCAAATAGATACACCACTGTACTATTTGAACCATGTAACACCTGGTTGACCAGTCTTTGGAAGGTGGCAAGGGCGTTCATTCCAAAAGGCATTACCCAGATCTCGAATAATCCCATTGGAATGATGAAGGCTGACCATTCTCTAGCTCTGGCAGTTAATTCCACCTGCCAGTACACTTTTGTCAAATCAATTGTGGTAAGGTATGTTGCCCCTCCCAACTTGTCCAGTAGTTCGTCCATCCATGGCACCGGGTGGACATCAGACTTTGTGACTGTGTTGAGTCCATGATAGTCCCACAAAAGTGAGTAGAGCCATCCAACTTGGGAACAAAGGACTACGGGTGAGGCCCAGGGACTGTGGGAGTTCTGGATTACCCCTAAATCCAACATTTCCTCCACCTCCTCCTAATGTCCTTTAGGACGGTCTCAGACACCCAGTAGTCTGTCCGCCATATGGGCACTTGTGTCACCGTGGTCCGTCCAGGCTTAGCTGTAAACAAAGGGACAAAATCCTTCTAAACCTCCTCACTTTCTGGGACTGTTCTGGGGTCAACTGGGGTGACAGTTTGATTACCTCCACAGATAACTCCTGATTGCTTACCTCTAGCAAGTCCAGGAGGGGGTTTTCTTCATCCGTCTCCTCCCCAGGAGTACACACTGCAAATACCATGTTGGCTTTATTGGCATATGGCTCCATCATGTTGACATCATACATCCTATGGGTATGTCTCCTGTCAGGCAGTTCCACAATATAATTTACGTCATTGACCTGTCAGACTACCTTATATGGTCCTGCCCACTAGGCCTGCAGCTTGTCCTTCTGGACTGGAATTAGGACCATGACTTCCTGACCTACACTGTACAAGTGAGCTCTGACTCCGTGGTTGTATCAGACTTTTGCTTCTGTTGGGCAGCTGACAGGTTGCTTTGGCCACCCATAAGCTCCTTCAGCTTCTCCCTAAACTTAAGGACATACTCCACTATGGGAGTTCCCTGGGTGGTGTGCTTGCCTTCCCAGTCTTCCCAGATCAGGTCTAGGGGCCCACATACCTTATGTCCATGTAAGAGTTCGAAGGGGGAGAACCTTGTCGACTCTTGGGGCTCCTCCCTATATACAAACAGGTGGAGAAGGTATTTCTCCCAGTCCTCCCATGGTGTTCAGCAAACACTTGGAGCATCGATTTTAGTGTACCATTAAACCTTTCCACGAGCCCATTGGCTTGTGGGTGATAAGGTGTTGTGTGTCTCTACACCACTCTACACTTCTCTCACAAACTCTTCAGGTCTGACGTGAAGCTACCCCCTTGATCAGAGATAACCTCCTGTGGAAACCTGACATGGGAGAAAATCCCTAGCAAGGTGTTTGCCACTTTGTCTGCCCTAAGTGAGGAGAGGGAGACCGCCTCTGGGTATCGGGTGGCGTAATCTGCCACCATCAGGATAAACTTTTTCCAGAGAAGCTTGGGGTAGTCAAGGGTCCCACAATGTCCATTCCTACCCTCTGGAATGGCTCCTCCACAAAGGGCAAGGGAATTAGGGCAGCTTTGGTTTTACTACCAGCCTTTCCTATCTGTTGGCACCGGTGACAAGACCTGCAATATTCCTTCACCTACTGGGTGAAGTTGAGCCAATAGAAATTCTGGGCCAATCACTGCATGGTGCACACAATGACCAGATGTCCGGACATGGGAATATCATGAGCAACCTTGAGCAACTGCTCCTCATGCCCCTGGGAACGACAAGCTGCCTGCCCATCACCCTTCCCTCTGTCCTCATGTCCTGGGTATACAACAGTCCATTGTCCCAAAATACCCTATGTCCCATGTCACCTCCCTGTGTTCTGTCAGATTCTGCACAAACCCTTAGCCTCTCAAACTAAGTACAGTTCTTGGAGCAGTGGCAAAATCTTCACATTTTCCCAAAGCATGGGACATGTCCCCTTGGTTCCTAAACTGGGGTCCATAGATCTAGCGTCAGAGCACTCAGAGTCACTGCCATCCCAAACCTTCTGACTATTGGTTACCCCTCCTCAGAGTAACCTTCTGTAGCTGTTTTGTGAATGACTACTTGGGAAGTTCTACCTCCCTTTCACTACTCTCCATGTCAGGAGACACAGGCTGGGGAACCAGCCTCTATTTTTCCACAGGCTTCTGTGGAGTTCAGGAACTACAAGGGATCATAGCCATCTGAATGCGGGTAACTGCACACACGTCCCCTGCTGTAGATTATTCCCTATAATCACATCCAGGGTGAGGTGGTCTGCAACTACCACTTTTGAACCTCTCTCCTGTCTCACCCCAGTTTAGGAGAACATTAGCTAGTGGCAGGGTTTTCTCCTCCCCAGTGAATCCTCTCACTTTTACAAACTGATTAGGTATAAGCTGTTCAGGCCCAACCAAATCCCCTTTTACCAGGGTAAGAGATGCCCCTGTGTCCCCTAATCCATGGGTCTGCACCCCATTTACAGTAACCGGGTGTATGTGCTCCCTCATGTTTACAGGCATGCTTTCAGGAATACACAGTGCATCCAACTTTATTCAAGCACCACTTTGTCCACTCTGTGCCTTTTTAGGACACTGTCTAGCAAGATGCCCTGGCTAACTGGCCCAGTGTTGCTGAGGGTTGAGGCGCTGGATGCCACACCTCGCGCCACACCGGTGACCTGAGTTCGGGAGCTAGCTCAGGTGCTGGGGGTCGGCAGGGAAAGGATTGTATTGAGCACCCGCTGGGCTGCTTTCCTCTCCTGGGGGAAGGGTACTGGGATGTCCGGTGTTCTAGCGGCCCGTGATGGAGACCGGAAGTGCTACAGAGCACTGGACCGCATGCAGACAGCGTGGTCTGACGCATGCAGGGTTGCCGTGCGCCGCAATGCCGAGACGTGTACCACACACGGGGGAGGTGGGGAGGAGGGCATATAAGGGAAAAACTCCTTCAGCCTTGGATAGGTGATTGCCTACAGGTCCAATGGCCACATATCCAATGCTGGACCTCCATTACCGCCTCTTCGATAACCTGCAGGGCTTAGTCCCGGGGCTCCATGGGTACCGTAACGTCTCTGAGGTTGGTGGAGGCCACAGCGGGCAGTAGAGCTGCGGATGTGTCATGGCCCGAGAGAGTTCCAGGTGCCGGAAGGTGATAAAGAAACTTGGAAAAAAAAAAAAGATGCCCAGGCTGTTTACAAAACCAACAGTCATCATTTCTTTTATCTGAGAAATCCCTTTTTGGTAACTTGGGGCTTCCCCCTTTCAGCAGAGGCAGTGAAGGTTTTAGCTGCCCTGAAGGTGCGCTTTTCCCTTTCTGCCCTGCCACACCTGCCCCACTTTCTTTCAGAGCAGGCCTGCTCCTGGCATAGCAATCCGAGAGATCAGCAGCTTGCTGTGCTGTTTTTGGATCTCAGTCCTCTAGCCAGGTTTCCAACTCTGCTGGGCAAGCCCAAAAGAACTGCTCTAAAAGTACAACCTCCTCAATTTTCCCCACAGAGTTTGCTTCCACCCTCTCCCACCAATGTTTTAAAAACTGACGTTGCTTTGTGGTGAGTTCCTCAAAGCTCATGTCAGGGCTTTTTCGGAGTTTCTGGAATTTAACCCTGTAGTCCTCAGGTGTCAGTTCATACTTTTTAAACAAAGCAGCTTTAAGTTTCTCATAATCTTGGTTGTCATTATTGTGCATTTGGCCTAGTGCCTCATGCCCTTTGACCTGGATACAGACCTTTTCAAAAAAAATTCAAAAATGCATCCATTTCCCCCCCTCCCCCTTTAAATTCAGATATTAATTTGAAGTTTAACTTATACCCCAGCCCTGGGGTTTCAGGTTCACCCCCGCCACTTACCTCCTCTGGCGCTAGTTGTTGGAGTCTTAGCTTCTCCAATTCAAACTCTCTGTGGTGCTGCCTTTCTTTTTCCTCAGCCTCTCTCTGTTACTGCTTTTCTTTTTACTGCATCTCCAGTTCAAACCTCTTCTGCTTGAACTCTCTTTGCTGCTGAGCTTCAAACTTTCTCTACTTGAATTCCAGCTCCAGTTTCCTCAACTCCAGCTGCAGCCTGATCCCTTCCAGCTCCAGCTTTGTGGTGGCCTTTCCATGGCGCTGTGGCTCTGGGTTCCCTCTGGTCTCACTGCCCTCCTCCTGGGACTGGACACTGTGACATCCCCTGGCACCCCCATGCCCAGGTCTGGTCCCTTTCAGTCACTTGCCGTGACTCGGGGTTCAGGGCAACGCTTGCTCATCAGCTGCCATGAGCCTCCATGAGGTTCTTTTGGTTTGCCCCTCACACTGGAACCCTCTTTCCTGACTCAACTGCCTTAGGTAGTCTGCAGTGTATTCACTGTAGTTGGAAGCTATCTTCTTCCCTATCTAATACTACACTAGCTTACACCAAAAAAAAAAAAAAAAAAAAAAAAAAGTGCGGAACTTTATATTGTAACCAAATATGAAAATTACATACTTAACGTAATTGTTGATCTTCTAGGAATATCTTCACCATTTATTCACACTAATGGGCCCAGGCTGGAGGCACTAGGACCCCATGGGAGTCAAAACTTTTGAGGGGGCCGGCACTGAGGCAAGCGGTGTGCATGTAAGGCACCGCAAGAGTAGTTCATGGCACTAGGCTTACCTCGGTGCCAGCCCCCAACCACCTCAGTTCCTTTTTTGCCAAGGAGGTGCAGTATACTCTAACTACTGATCATGCACTTATGCCAGGGGCATAAGAAGCCCTGAAGACCTGTACAAGAGGGCCCGGATATTCAAACTGTGCCCAAAAAGTGCGCAACAGCAGAAGCAAAGGCAAGTGCACTGCGCCCATGCGCAAGAAGCGCGATATTCAAAAACTGTGCAGGTCAAGATGCGCCTGCTGCACACGACTGAATATCGCGCCACCTGCGCCATAGCACAACGAGGGATGTGCAGTTGCACAGTTCAGATGCGCCATAGTGCAACCAGGGATGCTCAGTGGAGCAGTCCAGATGCACCCTAGCGCAACCAGGGATGCCGCGTGGAGCAGGGCAGCAGTGCAACAGCACAACCAGGGATGTGCAGGGACAGGATGCAGGGGCCCACCACCCATGCCACAGATGGGCAGAGGAGCACACAGCAGAACAGACATTGCCCTCACACCCCATGCACTGCACAACCGGTGGAGAGCCGGAATAACCGCCAGCCCATGGATACCAGCAACCAACCCACAGCCGAGGCATGGTGCCCCAGCACACCTCCTGGCAAGCTGTGACCGGCACACAAGGAGGGCCGACCACCCCATGCCACACCATCCCACCAATGCAGAGCACACCCTGCACCATGATCCCCATACAGCCTGCCCAGGAGTAGCGCCCAACAGTGCAGGACACCCCATGCATGCCACCACCCCCACTGTGACAATGCAACCCTGTGCACCATGGAGCCATGCAAGGCAGCCCCACCATGAGCACCCTGCAGCGGGCGGCAGCAGACAGCGATGCAACAACTGCATACACAGTGCCACCCTGCACGTCCCCCCTGAGGTACAGCTGAGAGACGGACCATGCCTCGGCACACGAGGTACCCCACATGTGACAGGGCATGCTCCGGACCCCACCACCAGCGGTACAGCACCCTGCACACCCTCCCAAGGACACATCCTGTCCCAGCACTGGCCACAACAGCCAGCACAGACACACACAGTGTTGCATGGAAGCATGTGCCACACAGGATGCAACACAGTGCATGGACAAACACCCACCCATACCCAAGGGCACACCAACACAGGGACACAGTAGCGGGTCAACCAAGCCACTGGCGTGTGGCCCGGCAGCCGTGTACACACAGCCAGCACCCCTACATGGCACAGGTGTGCCCAGCCACCCTGCAAGCACCATGAAGCTGTATGCCACCAGCATGCGGCTGGAGCACAAGTGACAGACAGTGGAGCACATCCCCTGCAACAGACACAAGTGACAGCATCGAGGTGGGACAACAACAGTGGAGGCCACAGTGCCACCCGAGGCAGACGGGCACCACACCAGTGACAGGAGGCAACCTGGCATTGTGCTGGATACAGTGGTTGTACAGCATGGACAGCCACAACTGACATGCCAGCAGATGGTGCATATCACAGACATGCAAGGGTATCAGCTGCACAGCTCATGGATGGTCTGACAGGGGTGCCATGGACACAGATCATGCTCCGTGGACCACTTCACAGGCAACCAGTACACAGAGAACAACATACAAACCACAGACAGTGACTGATTCGCCCACCCATACCATAGGCGGGTCCCAGTCGGACACACGCACACGCCCATGCCTGGACCACCCTCGACGCCATGCACACCACTGCAGCCAAGCACCTGTAGCCCCGCTGCAAATCAGAGACCACCACAGGTGTCATAACAAAATGTATGTATTAAACAATATAAACAATCAAACATATTTACAAATATATACAAGAGTGGGGGGAAAGGGCCACAAACCAGGTGGAGGTGGGCATGGGGCAGTGGTGTACAAATGGGAGAGGGAAGAAGGGGTGTGAGGGTGGGTCCAGGGGGTAAGTCAAATTGGGGGCATGGAGGGCCTAATGCCTGCCCCACTCTCCACTCCTGTGCCTCCTCCGTCCACTGCAGCGCTGGACCCCGTCCCGCTCCAACCTCTCCAGTATGGCAAAAGATGCTCTTGCAAGCTGCAGCAGCTCCTGCACTCCTCACTCGATGGCCATCCAGCATTGTCCACCTAGGACAAAGGAGCCGAGTCAATATGTGTGACTGTCCAGCCCTCTGCAGCCCACCCATTGTGCATGGCATACAGCCATGTGCCACACCCCTGTGATGGTGTGCGACCACCGACAGTGACCGCGTCCAAAAGACCTGCCTACCCAGGCACCCACAGCCATGCGGACCGCTGCACACACCCACCGCTCATGTCCCGCACAGCACCACCGTGGCCGTACAGTGACATGGCTATGCGGTGCGAAGGCAGTGGCACAGCCATGTACCAGTGCATGCATGGACCACCACTGACACACTCCCAGACATACAGTGCCACTGGACAGCACTGACTGTAACAAGTTGTGTGCATGGCAGTGGTGTCAATGGATGGTGGCCATGCCCCGCTGCCTGCCCTGTTACACAGCGTGCAATAGTAATCATGGATATAAGGCACTCACCATCATCAGGCTGGTCCCTGCGCCTGTCTGGTCCGGCATCCCTCCCAGCCTGCTGGTCATCTTGGTGCCGCCTCCTCTCCCTCACCCACCGGCGCTTCTCTGGGCCTAGGGTGCAAACATGGAGAGTGGAACATCTGTACAATCCGGTAGCAAAGTCCCCCCGCTCCCATGTGTGTGCAATCCCACATAGCCATACCCATCCACCCCCCACCCTGATACCACCACCATGGCCAACACTGGATGGCCCCCCCCATGTGCTGGACACATGCCACCGTGATACCCGTATGGACGTTAACAGTGTATGGATGGGGCACCTACCTGGCCGTGGCACTGTGTCCCTCCTGGCACATGCCCACAGGCGGGCAAGACTGTCTGGGTCCCTGCACTGGAGGTCCCCGTATCGGTGGCAACACTGCTCAGCCGTGTGCCCGATTCCTGTGGCCTCCTCCAGCGCCACCTCCACCTCCTCCTCCCATACTGCACTCCTGGCACTGTCCAAGGGTGCATCTCCAAAAAGTGCCCCAGCATGGGGCTCTACTATGGCCACCAAATTGGCCAGCTCCACCTGGCTCCAAACAGCAGCCCTCCTTCTTGCCATCTCTGAAGCTGGTTGGAGTCAAAATGGCACTCGGTAGCGTGGTCCGCCAGGTGCAGATGCTGCGGCGGTACAGTGCTGCCGACTCCTATCACGCTGTCACCGAACAGCGCGATAGTGGTGCACCCATGTGGATGCATGGCGCCTAGGGGACAAAGGTCGGGCACAGGGTCAAGGGTCTCACGCGCACGGACTGCCATAGCACGATTGGTACTCACTGCGGGTAGCGAATTGGGTACCTGTGTGCCAATTCCTATAGTGTCCTACCGCACTGTGGCCCCAGTGCGCCTACGGTGCCACAGTGCCAGAGTGCCATACATGTGAACAGCGTAGTAGCGCCACTGGCACAATGGTGGCCATGCCCTGCATTGCCTCCCGCGCACAGCACGTCAGGCGTCGGTGTCATCACCCTGGGCATGCGCCATTTGGTGTCTACTGCGCATGTCACAGAAATGCACCCTTGCCTGAGCACGTTCAAAACAATTGCGCAAAGTGCAACAGTGCGATATTCAGCCAGCATATGCAAATCAGCTAATCAGCCATTCAATGGTGCAGATACTGCATTTGCATCCACTTATAATTGCGCCTCGCCTCATTTGCATGCGTTGCGCTATAAAAATGCGACATTGGGCTGCAGTGGCCATAGTCTGTTATCGCAGTCTATTGTGGTGAGTTGCATGCTGTTTGGGAGTGTGGATTGTGGTGTGTGGGACATACATGGGACTGCACAGTCGCAGGTAACACCTGTCATTCTCACAGGATGAAGAATGAGCGATCATGAGGTGGAGGAAGAGGAACAGAGACATGGGAGGAAGAGGAGGCCTAACTTCACAAAGGCAGAAACAGATGCCCTGTTTGAGGCCTACCTCGACCAGGAGCCGCTGCTCAGCGGACAGTGGGGAACACCACAGGCCCGTGCTGCTGCATGGGAAGAGGTGGTGCGTGCTGTCAACCTGCATGGCAGCCACCAGCGGTCCGTGCAGGAGTGCAAAAAGAAGATGGGCATGGACAGGCGGAGGATTAAGGACAAGGTGGCTGCCATCAGGGCAGCACGGTCTGCGACCGGTGGGGGACAGCCGGCCGTGCAATGCCTGACCCCACAAGAAGAGCGGGTTGCTGGCAGCATGCGGCATTGTGCCATCGAGGGTGTTCCAGGTGGTGGATTCCAGATGGGTGGTAGCCCGTCACTGCATGGTAGGTCCTGGTCTGTCAATCAGGGGGGACAGGGTAGAGCAGATACATTAATGCTACTGTGTTCACTTACAGCTCCTGAGCATCTACATGGGTCAGCGGTGGTGGCCTTGTCCACTGAGGGTGATACCATGGACATAGAGGAGGGCCCATCCACCTCCACAGGCATCTGAGGGTCAGGGTGACAGTGGGCCCGCCTGGCCGTCCAGACTGATGTTGGTGGAGCAGGTGCAGAGGAGGCCCTGCCCGTGTCCCAGCGTGCCAGCATCCATGGATGCCAGCATGCTGAGACTCGGGCTGGTGCCAGATCTGTCACTGATGATGATAGAGCTCACTTCATGGACAGTGATACGTGTGGGCCACAGGATGGCCACACAGCAGGTGACATCACGGGCATGGCCATGGGTGGTGCCACCGTGGAGGCCTGCGTGACATCACAGTCCCAGCCTGTGCCTGTCTGCACCAGTGGGGTAGCACTGGTGTGTGTCCAGGACAGTGGGGCTGTTGCGGCCACTGCGGCGGCACTGTTGAGCCCTGGAGAGTGGCAGCCGGAGGGGCAGTGTCAGCAGTCGGCCAATGGCCACGGGGGTACAGTGTCAGGGGGTGGCGTCAGTGCACTGCCTGTGGACATGCCCAGGCCTGGCCCTGGTGTGCAGCACCCACCCTCAAGGGGTGCTGACCATCAAGGCCGCAAACACCGTGAGGGACAGCATGCCGATCAGGCAGATGACCTCTTAGAAGAGCACATCCGCATACTCCAAGAATCAGTCTATCAGCAGTTGCGGCTTGTGATGGCGGTGGATGCACTCAGTGTGGCTCTGCGCCAGGCAGAGGAGCGGTGCAGCAGAGACACCGCTCTGCTCCTGGCAGGGATGGACCGGATGCGGGAGGATGTGACCGCTGCCATTGACAGGCTGACACAGACAATCACAGCTGCCATGGCCACAGTGGGCACACAGTGATTTGCCCATGCGTTGCAGACACTGCGCAGTGCAATGTCCACCCCCTGTTCCCGGCGTCATGCGACACCCTCCTTGTTGACACTGGGTTCAGCTATGGGCATCCCGAGCATGCCTGGCGCAGGCAAGTTCGGTGTGCTGCAGACCCCTGCGCGAACACGGTCGCGTTCATGCAGTGGAACCCCTGGGGGACCGTCGGTGCCACCCCATGAGGCCATTGGTCAGCCTGTCACTGCTGGCAGGTCTCGGTGAAGCTGCCCATGCATCCGTGGTGGCCGTGGCACTGTGGCGCGTGACTGACCTGTCTCCCAACACGACTACTGTCTGATGCTGCCCTGTGTGGATTGTGTTGTTCAACGTGCAATGCACAGGTGGGGTACCCGGCCCTGCACACACACACACACACACACACACACATTCCATCTGCACACCCTCCCGGCCGCTGTCCGCTGTGGCGTGTGCATGATGATGCCTGTGTTGCGCTGTCCGCCACTGTGCAATGGTGCCCAGCGTTTGACACACGCACAATGACAGGCACTGAGCGTAGTGGACTGTGGTCGTGTGTGTGGCTAGGGGTGGTGGTTGGGGTCGGCGTGCCTCCTACCCTTTGTGCATGTCTTGTGGGGTGTGTGTGTGACTGCGTGCCGTGTTAGACCTTGCCCATCCCTGATGGCGTGTGCGGTTCCATGCTCGGCCAATTCCCTTAACAACATGCACCCCTGGGGTTTGTCCATGCTTGTTTGTGGGTTGTGCCCTTGCCACTGGTGGTTGCACATGGCCCCATGACTTACCTGGGTTGGTTGAAGTGCTCCTCTGTGATGGTGTCCCGGTGCAGCTGTGCCATCCGGATCAGTCGGGGGTCCCTTCGACCAAGGGGGGGCTGCCCATCACTATCTTCACCAGTGTCCTCATCGTCCCCATCACTGTCCCCCTCTTCAACCTGTACGGCTATCCTACAGTCGTTGGCCATGTTGTGCAGGATGCAACAGGCCAGGAATAGCCCGCAGACCTTTGAGGGACTGTACTGTAGGGCACTGCCAGACGTGTCCAGGCAACGGAAACGTGTCTTTAGCATCCCGAACACCCGCTCGATGACACTGCGTGTGGTGGCATGTGCCTCACTGTAGCATTGCTGCGATGGGGTCGCGGGCCGCCGGTATGGTGTGAGCAGCCAGGGACAGAGTGGGTATCCACTGTCACCTGTGTGTAGAGGGTGGACATTAGTTTGGTGATCAGCGTCGCCCTGCCTTGGGCCATCTAGACCAATACCCATGTCACCTCTGACTATGCCCCTCCCAAGCTCCATGTCTTTCTGTGTGATTTGCATACTCACCCATTAGGTGGCCAGTGGGGATGTCCCCACTCTTGAACCTGTGGCACAGTGCGGACTGGTGCCAGATGAAGGCATCATGTGTTCCCCCAGGGTGCGTGGCACAGACATTGATTATGCGTCCCCTGGCATCGCATACCACCTGGCAGTTGATGCTTGCATACCCCTTCCGATTCATGTATGCGGCCCCTTCGGGACCAGGTGGTGTGCGGATGGCCACATGGGTGCAGTCTATTGCCCCGAGCATGCCAGGCATACGTGCTACCCTGTGGAACTCCTGTATGTTTGCTGTGCGTTCCGGTGGTGTGCTGGGGAAACGGATGTACTACGCAGCATGTGGCAGCAGTGCGCTGAGGAATTGGGTGAGGAGGCATGACGTGGCCGACTGGGTTACGCCTGTCATGTCCCCTGTTGGTCTCGGGAAGGTACCCATGGCGAGCAGGCACATGACAGCTGTCACTTTGGTCTCCACTGACAGAGCATGGCTCCGTCGTGTGGGTGCCTGCATCACATCACTGCACAGCTCACAGAGCCGCCTCAGGATCGCCCAGCTCAGGCGGTACCTGCCCACCATCTCAGTATCAGTGTACAGCTCGAAGCTGGTGCAGGCTTGGTACTGCCTGTTGGGGGCATACCGCTGACGGGCCCTTCCACGGCCGCGCCCCCCCTGCTGCCTGCCTTCTCACCCCCCTCATAACTGCCTCCATCTGGATGGTGGCACTGGCCATGTCCCATGCTTGTGTTAACCCCCAGCAGCTGTTTCTCTGTTCCCCGCTGTCCTTGCTGCTACTCCCCTGCACCGGTAACATCTCCCTGTAGTGGCTGTACTGCCCACTATCTGTGCCCTCAGTGCTGTGTGGCACTTCCCCCTTTTGTCCCGCACTGTGGCACAGGCTCCCCACACCTTCCCTGTTCCTAGTGGTTCCAGCTGCTCTGTCCTGCTCCTGCTCTGTCCTGCTCCCAGTTTCTGTGTGCCTGTGTGGCTGCCTGCAATTCACCAACATGTGGCTTCCCTGTAGCGTTCTTGCACCTCTCTCTTGTTCTTTTCTATTTTGGATCATTTCACTATACGCTTAACTTCCGTTGCTCCCTATTGCATGGTGCATGTTGTTGAATATCGCATTCTCGCCATTTATGCATGGTTTCTCCCCTTCAGTTGTGCATGCATTCATTATCATTGCGCTTGGCGCATTGTGACTCTGGGGTGCATCTGCCTCCGCTGAATATCCACAGAATGGCACATTTTCAGACTTGCACTGGCGCATCCCTGTTGCACATGGCTAACCCTTTGAATATCTGGCCGAGAGGTCAGTATGAGAGTAACATACTGTAGTGGCTTCACAGTTCAAGCCTTTGAACAAGGGAGAAGACCACAGTAAGATACTGGAGTGAGCTCGGGATGGCAGGGATGCAGGAATAAATGGTGAAGATATTCCTAGAAGATCAACAATTATGGTAAGTACGTAATTTTCATATCTTCCAGGAATGTATCTACACCATTTATTCACACTAATGAGTCAGAGTACTATGCTGAGATAGAATCCCTGGGGAAGAGTGGTAGGAATGAAGAGCTCACTCAGGACTGAAGTCCATTCAGGGCAGCCCTGCCAGCAGCATGTCACCTAGCAGTGACATGCAGGGTATAATGCACAACTAAAATGTGCACTGTGACCCCAGTTACAGCTTTGCAAAGCATCACCTGGTAGACACCAAAACAAATTCATGCTAGGGATGTGACAACTGCAGTGGTGAAGCTGGCACATACCTGACCTAACCATGGCATAGCAGAGGTGAGATAGCTCACAACCCAGGCAGAATGCATTTGAGTAGAGCAGGCTGATTCTTTCAACTGAAAGCAAAGGAGACCCAACCCCACTGGATTGTTTGAACTCTTAGTTCTGTGCAGGTGAGAAGTGAGGACCCCTGAATATTTAGAGAATGAGGACAGAGTGCTCTCTGACATTCTGGAAGCTGGCAAATAGGTGGACAGTACAATGGCAGATTCCAAGAGAACTCTGAAACTACTTAGGAAGGATTCTATCGCATACATGGCACTACTTTTTCCTGTGGGAAACAGCATAAGGGTAATCTGAGATCAGGAGATGATTTCAGACAATCTGCAAGCAGAAAAGATGTCCACTGGAGGTTGCTGTCTAAGTAGAAATTAGCTCACAAGACACCAATGCCTCATAAAGCTTGTGATGAGCATGTCTAGCACAAGGATGATATCCAGGCAACTACCAGCTTCCGGGGGGGAGTGGGCCTTGTGTGTAAAAATGCCATGAGTATTGCAGGGATGGATAGAAGACCCTGAGACAACTTGTCCAACCTGAAAGAAGGATTCTCTGTTGGCTGAGTGAAAGCCTGATTAACAGAGAAGCACTTCTGTCAAAGCATAGGGTGCAATAAAATGTGTTTGGCCGAGCGTACCAGCCAGTGTATAGCAGACGCCTGGAAAATAATTGGCCTGGAGTAGGGTCCTCTGCTCCAGGCCCTCTTGCCACCCTCTCCTGGCTTCTCTGGAAATGGGGGAAGAGAGTGCTCTGCATTGTTTGTTCAAGAATATGAGGTAGACTGACGTCCATTTGGAAAAAAAAAAATGTTTTGTAGCTGCTGAGATCCAGCAGGGCTGGCAGGCTACACAAAAACAGTTTGCATGTCTAACCTACTGAAATGGGGATGGCACTCTGGTGGACGAGCTCCAGACATCTTAAAATTGAAAAACCTGGTAGTGGACTGCCCAAAGGGAGGCCTCTGAAGAGAAGAATTGGCCAGGGTTTCAGATAACTTGGAATCAATATCTCAGGTGCGCTGAGACAGCTCAGGGTCTGGAGAGTCCAGGAAAAAAGTCATAAATGCCAACCCTAGCAGAGATGTGGAGGGGGTAGAGTTATTTCCCTTAATATCCCCCCAAGGGGTGAGAGGAACAGGGAGGCTCCCCTAAACAGAAATCATCTGGCATCAACTGGGTGCCACAAGGAACACCATAGAGGGTGCTAGAGTCGGCACCAGGAGTGCAGACCTGACCTGACCCAGATCTGGCACCAACAGGGCCCACTGCCAGCTCCAGCACCAGACACAATGCCCTGGCGCTGAACACAACACCTACCATGGTGCCTAACACGGCACCTGACATGGCGCTAACATGGCACCTAACATGGCGCCTAACATGGCACTAACATAGCGCCTAACATGGGCCTACCTTGGAACCCTAACATGGCACCTAACACCCTTAACACAGCACTCAACATGGTGCTTAACACAGCGCCTAACATGGATCGCAATACGGCCTAACACGGTTTCCCTAACACGCACCCAACATGGTGCCCAATATGGTGTCTAACACTTTTACATGGTGCCTACCTCAGCACCTAACATATCGCCTAACACGGCGTCTAACATGACGCCTAACATGGCACCTAACACAGCACATAACATGGTGCCCAACATCCCTACTCCACACACTAGAGGCATCAAACTTGCACCAAGGCAGGAGAGAGAGAGAGAGAAAGAGAGAGAGAGTCTGGCACCAGGAAAACCAAGAGCCGAACCGGTACTAGGACCAGGTCTAGGAAGGCACCAAAACAGGCCAGAAGGTCAAACCTGGCACCAAAGCCAGCCCCAGCACCAATGACCATGGCAGACCCAAGGTGACCAGAGCAGTACCTGGCCAAACCTACCAAAAGACATAAGGTAGGAGAGTAACCAGCGAGGTAGGAGTCGGCAGCGTGGCCACCGGCAAGAGCAGAGGGCCATTACCAAAGCCAAATGCTTTACCAGGCTTGGAGGGCCCCACCAGCAGATTCAGTGCCACCAACCAACAAGGGCCAGGGACCAGACCCACCAGCCATGACACCCCAGCCTGACACTACACCTGCTGCTCCAAAGAGCTGCCATGGGAAGACTGCCAACTGTGACCCCCCCCAGGGACACAGGGGGGACTCCAGGCCTGAGCTCTCAGTGCCCCGGATCCAAGGCCCTTGGCAACGAGGAGCGTGCCAACAGGCCCACGGCTCCAGGAACCGAGGGCCTTGTGGAGACTTCCTGTGAGGCGACCTCAAGAGGTACCGCTTTTTCCCTCCCACTGAAGAGCGAGAGAAGAACTCAAGGCTGAACAGCACCAAGGTCACAACTGGAATTAAGAGCAGGCCTGCTCCTTCGTGCTCTGGAGAACTGCCCTTCCCCTGAGCACAGGACCGCCCATGGGCAGAACCCTTCCCTCATGGGAAAGTGGACTGGACACAGCCCCCGCTGCTGAAGCAGCCTGCCAACCACAGTGTCAGGCCAACACAGCACCAGCCAGAAAAGGCCCTGGGAAAACACGGCACCAGGTCAAACAGCACCAAAGCAAACATGGCGCCGAACCAACACCTCGCTGAGTCTAACACGGCGTCGAGCAAACAAGGCACCGGGCCTGACACAGCACCAGGCCAGACATGGCGCTGGCTCAATACAGCACCAGGCCAAATGGCACTGTGACAAACAAGGCACCGACCAAAATGCCGGGAGTCTCATTACCGTGATCCTGTACAGACATCATCATGAGGCTCGGAAGGGCTGAGAGAAAGTGACAGAAAACGTTTTATAAAATCACTACACTGATAGAAAATAATAAATTCTAGCTTTAAACAACTATTGAATTGAAACGGCTGTCGTATAGATGTGAAGTTCTGATTCCCGAAGGGCGAGCTGGACCCATTTGTGTGAATAAATGGTGAAGATATATTACAGGAAGATTATTTATTTTTTCAAATCTCTGCCTTGATTGTGTGATTGTGTGTGGATTGCTTTCAGTTTATCAATCTGATACACTGGACTCGAATTCAGCTGTTATGCCTGTGCCACCATATCTCTTGGGTCCCACCACTGCGCACCACATCTGTCATGAACCCACTCATGGGGGTCAGGTCCACTGAGCTCACAGTACCCACCTCTAAGTGCAATCCATGACAGGGGGAGGGAAAACAGGAATATCTTCCTTGTGTCCTCCAAGAGTGCTTGCTGAGTTCACAACTAAACACCCGCCACAAGGTCCCAGGGCTCCCTCTTTACTCTGGATAAAGGTGCAATACCAGTCTCGAGTCTTGTAGCCAAATGAGAACACTACTGGTTGCTGCACAAAGGGGAAGATCCGAGCATTACGATCTCTTTGGGGTCACCTCGAACCCTGATTTTGTCTTCTCCCACGGGCATACAATAACCTAGTTCAAATCCTCACAGACTCTTCCCTGACACTTTTGTATTCTCCTATCTTTACCCAGATTTCCATTTACAGATCCTTGTTGGATTGAGTGGCGCATGGTGGTACCGTTAGCAATAACAGTTTGGTCACAGATTATTACTAATGGACCCACAATCACACACAATATAAAAATCTTGCTCAGGCAGGTTTCTTAAAAACAAATATTTTTACTAAATACTTAATCATCATTACAGTTATAACTAAAAGATTTAGAAATTTTGGTCACAGAATAACACAAGTAAAATGGGCACAGGGCATGTACAAGAAAAACCCACCATGTCTTTTATCTAATTTCTACCTTAAGTTCATAGTGAATTGAAGTCCAGAAGAATAAGTGAAGTCTGAAAAGTCCTTTCTTTCTTTTTCAGCCACTAACTTTCAGTGTCTGCTGGCAGTGTGTCTTATCAGGAAGGGTATCCATTGAAATGCTCCAGGAAAAGAGAGTTTGCTTCTGATTCGAAGTGCCTTAAAGAAGCAGTACTATGTAAAAGAAAACTGTGCTTTTTCGACAGATTATTCTCTGTGCTCTGTTGAGCATGTCCTTGGTACTCTTTCCCGCTGGCACTGTACTATCACCTCATAATCTGCTTAGTTGTCATTTGTTTTTGTTTACATTTCTGTCTCCCACCATGTTGACAGCAGCAGCAAACATAGGCAGACAGGAAGGCACCGTATTTTCTGTAGAGCTGCAGAAAATGGAATTTGATCACTTCCTGGATATGTACTACTTACTGCTGCTTTAAACAGTCTGCCAAAGTCCCTGGTCTGGTCCTAGCTTTAAGCCAGTAGATGTCACTCTTGCACTTTACCAAACTTTTAGGGAATTTTTTTTTGTTTAGGTTCTTATATCACCACTTCCTGGCACATTAATAACATTTTAGAATTGGTGCCTTTGATGTCCTACTGCCCTACAATATAACACTTGTAAAACAATTCACACCAGCCTGTCAAGAATGGCTATTTTCCATATCCTGGTTCCCAAGCATCCTGCCTTCAAGCATAAAGGTTTATCTCCTGAAACTTTTATTATATCTGCTTCCTCAATTATGTTTACAAAGGCATTTCCACTCCTTTGGAGTGTAATTTAGCTTCCTGGCAAGCAACTGGTTCCTAGGTCACAAGAGGATATCAGACATTTTGAAAATCCATTCTCTCTTTCTATATGACCCCTTTTCTTAACACTGGCATTTTGTTGTGGCATTTAACATACACAAAATCACATAAAAAATGCATAACTCAAATATATCTGCAAATAATGACTGGCAGTGGCTAGCTCGTCATACCTACTATAAAATGAAGTTACTGAAGGACAAAGTCAAATCTCAGATGGAATTCCATAACCTTGGAGCAATACAGAAACACAGAAGTTGACTAGTCTGCCCATTTGTTTTAGATCTGTTTTGACACTCTAGTTGCCCTATGTAGTAAGGGCTCCCTTGTGTCTATCCCATGCATTCTTGAACTCCCACAGTGTTGACCCCACAACCTCTTGGGGCAGGCTGTTCAAGCGTCCACCACTCTTTCTGTGAAGAAAACTTCCTGGTGTTGGTAGAGAACCTCCTCCCTCCTTGCAGCCTGAGGTCATGTCCCTGGTCCTGGAACTCTTCTTGAAGAGAAAGTTCCTGTGCTTGTACCTTGTTAATGCCTTTTATGTACTTCAATGTTTCAATCATGTCCTCTCTCTCTCTCTCTCTCTCTCTTCTCCAGGAGTACATATTCAGTTCCCTAAGTCTTTCCTCGTAGGACATGTACTGCAGACCCAGAATCATTTTTGGCCTTTCTCTGTACTGTTTCCACCGGTCAATGTCCTTCCTGGGCGAGGCCTACAGAACTGGACTCCATATTCTAGGTGAGGTCTGACCAGCAATCTATACAATGGTAGTACCACCTCTCTCTCCTGCTCGTGATTCCCTCCCAATGCAGCCCAGCACCTGTTGGCCTTCATTGTTGCCTTCTCACTGCTTACTGACCTTCAAGTCATCTGAGATTATGATTCCCAGATCTTGTTCCTGGTTTGAGGCTGCCAGTCTTTCACCTCCTAGGTAATACTCTTTTCTTGGATTTTTCTTTCCTATGTGCACGATCTTGCACTTTTTGGCATTAAATCTCAGCTGTCACACTCCAGACCATTCTTCTAGTTTCTTGAAGTCAACTTCCTTCTTGCTCACTCCTTCTGTGTGTCCACCCTGCTACATATCTTGGTGTCATCTACGAACACACACACACACACATTCCCCTTCCAGTCAATCAGTGATGTCTGCTATAAAAACATTGAAGAGCACAGGCCCTAGCACTGAGCCCTGGGGCACCCCGCTGGTCACCCTGCCTTCCGCTGATTGTGCTCCATTAACCTGTATCCTCTGGGTTCTGCCTTGTAACCAGTTTTGTACCCATCTGACTACTTCTAGACCAACTCCTGTGTGGTCAAGCTTCTTTACCAGCCTTCTGTGTTGAACTGAGTCGACGGCCTTACTAAAGTCTAGGTAGACAACATCTACTAGCCCACCGTCGACCACTATTTTTATAGCGTAGTCAAAAAAACTCGAGCAGATTTGTCTGGCATGACCTACCTGCTGTGAAACTGGGTTGTTTAGGGTCTTGTCAGCCGCTATTTTCGAGGAATGCTGTGATCCTCTGTTTGAGTATTGTCTCCATTAGTTTCCCTACTATAGACGTGAGGCTCAGTCTATAATTACTAGCCTCTTCGCAACTGCCTGATTTGTGAAGTAGAACCACTATTGCCTTTTCCAGTCGTCGGGTACCACACACGCTCTTCAAGGATTTTGTGAATAGAAGTGCCAGAGGGGATGCTAATTCTGCCCCCAGTTCCTTAAGGATTCTGGGGTACATCTCGCCTGGTCCCATGGCTTTTCTGTTTTTATTTTATTTAGTGCTTCCCATACTTCGGCTTCTGTAAAGGGACTCATGTCTACCCTTGGTCCTGGGGTGTTGTGTTTCTTCAGGGCTGGGCCATCCCCTGGGTCCTCTTTGGTAAACACAGAGCAGAAGTATTTGTTGAGGATTTCACTTTCTGGGTCGTATGGTACATTTCCTTCTGCAGTAGCAATCTTTAATATCCACCTTTGTCTTCCTATGTTCCCTAATGTATCTAAAAAATATTTGTCTCTCTCTTTGCCCTTCTGCCATCTTTTCCTGTATCTGGGCTTTTGCCTTTCTAATTTGTTTATTTGGCTCTCTCAGTTTGTCCTTGTACAACTCCCAGTCTTTATCAGTTTTGGTTTCCTGGTATATGCTGTACGCCTTCTTTTTCTTTGACTGTAGTAGCCACTTCCTTGGAAAACCATAGAGGATTTTTTCTTTTGCCTTGCTGATCCATCTGGCACATTGATCTGTAGCGGCCTTTATTGCTGTCTTGAGTCTCCCCCATGACCTCCACCTCCTCAACCTCTATTTCCATTAACTGGCTACTTACGTTGTACCTCATTTTTGGAAGTCAGCCTTTCTGAAATATAACACCTTTATCTTTGAGTGGCTGGTGTCCTGTGTTATGTTTACTTTAAAACTTACCATGTGATGGTCACTGTTGCCCATATGACATCCCACTTGACGTCCTTGACCCTTTCCGAGTCTGTGAGGACAAGATCGAGAATGGCATCTCCCTTGTTGGGTTTTTAACAAGTTGGCACAGTCTCGCACCTTGTAGTGACAGTAAGTACCCTACTTCTTGTTGTTGCTGCTGTTAGTGTGCTCCAGTTAATATCTGGTAGGTTGAAGTCCCCACCAGTATTACTTCACCTTTATCAGACATTTTGTGGATTTCCTATTAGGTCTTTGTCTCCTTTATCTCCTTGATTTGGGGGCCTGTGTGCAACGCCAGATTCTGAAAGGTTTTCCTTGCCTGTATCTACTGTTAGCCACAGTGACTCGAAAGTCCCCAGGTTGCACTTTTACTTCTGTGGCTTTTATTTCCTCCCGAATGTAAATGGCTATGCCCCCCTCTTTTTGTGCTCTGCCTATCTTTCCTGAACAGATTGTAACCAGGAATGGCTGTATCCCATCCGTGGTTTTCCGTGAACCACATTTCTGTTACAGTCACCCAGTGCAACCTTTCTGTTTCCAAGATGGCTGTTAGTTCAGGAAGTTTGTTGGTTAGGTTCCTAGTATTTGCAACCATTGCCTTCCAGGAATGTACATCCTCTTTGATGCGTGGTTGTACCCTCTTCCTGGACTGCTCCAGTTTGCTTTTTCCAGCCAAGAGATTATGGAGGTTGCTGGTTCAGGTGGATGTTGGCTCCGATTTGTTTTCTGAGGATGAGAGCATTTGGCATTCTGGGGAGTGATGACCAGCCCACCGATGACAGGGGTGTGAGCTGCATCATGCTCTCTTTTATTTAGTTTAAACTACCTGTATAGACATTGAATTTTTGTCTAAGTGCTCACACACCTTCTCTGTTTAGGTGCAATCTGTCATATTTACAAAAAGATCTTTCCCAAAAGTTAAGCCAGTTCCCTATGTAGTGGTATCCCTTGTCTTGCTTTCAGATCACGCAGCCATGAGTTCAATTTGCCTACTTCAATCTCTCTGACTCGCTTGTGCTTTTCCTTTTTCCCACACTGGCAGCACTTCTGAGGCTAATTTGGAAGCAAGGAAGGTTTGTCGGCCAGGTCCTTGAAGTGTTTCTTGGCCTCCTGAACTGTATGATTTGCCAAGCCATTGGTACCAAGGTGTAATGTTATATGTAACATTCCCTGATTCCTGCACAATTGTCTTTATGCGGTTAGTGTCTCTGCTTGCAGAGGCTCCTGTGAACACTTTGCCACAATGTCGCTTTAACATTTTGTGTTAGGTGGTGTTCCACTCCTGGGATCATGGAATTCTCGATTATGAGAATTTTGCTTTTGTTGATATTTGTGTCGTTTTATTCTGAGTTTTAGTATTTTTGTTGTTATTGCATTTGGTTTTGTTGTTGGTTATATTTTGAATATTAGTATTTTTGTTTTTATCATAGTTTGTATTGATTTTAATTGGCATGTTAGCCTCTTTGGTGGTTTGATTTCTTTACCTTGTATTACTTTGTCTGTGGTTGGTAGCAATGGAGCGAACCTGTTTTTTGTTTGGATGGTTGGGAAATGCTCCTGGTTTTTGGCTTCCTTCCTTGGCCTCCTATGATGCCTCTTTTTTCTCACTACCTGCCAGTCTCTGGGCCCTGCCTCAAGTCCTGTCACCTGGTTGACATGCTGGTACTGGTGGTGGTGGTGGGGGGTTGAGGAGGTGTGCTACAGAGTTCCCTGTATTGGAGGTTGTATATTATAGTCCAAGCATCCTGTAGTTGGGCTGCAAGATCTGCTATGGTGCAATATGCACTGCAGGGTCCTGGTTGCTGTTTGTAGAGCCTATTGTACAGTGCACCACAGTTTTCGCAACTGACAAGGTCCATGTTTTGTTTTGTTTTAGTTGAGAGATAGTGTTGATTCCTGTTTCTTGACAGGGACGCCAGGAGGTGTGGACGAAAAGAAAACAGAACGGTGAGTTTTTTTTTTTTGTTTTTGTTTTGTGCTTACTACCTCCTATCAGGTGTTGTGGGTGGTGCTACACGTCTATAAAGCAAGTACTCTGGAGAGAGTGGATGGGCATATCCGATTGTTCCCTGTATGCTGTAGAAGACAATCAGGTAGCTATTGAACAGACGAGTCTAGTTTGTACTCCTGCAAGGTAAGAAGGAATCTGGTTACTAGCTCAGTTGTTCTGGTTTGACTCAGAACAGCTCCATGGAGTCCTTGCTGCTTACAGTAAAAAAAAAACCTGCCTATGGTCCTTGCGTCCTGGCTCCCTCCTGCTGTGAGGGAGAGGGGACTGATTCACTAGCTGCAGGACAATATCCGCCCTTCTCAAATACTGGAGTGCCTAGGGAACTGCTGCAGCAGAAGCCACCGATGAGAGAAGAAGCCGCCAATGAGATGGAACCTGGATGGGACTATGCTGCTGCGAGTTCTGCTTATAGTGCTTCAGTCGGCAGACCTGAAGGTAACAGCATGGGAGAATTTAAATCTCAGCAGAAGTAAAAGAGGATTCCCCACGCCCTGGTTTTAAGTTTGGGGACATTCAAAGGGACATTTTCAACAGACCTCAATGAGTAGACATTGTGCACTGGATTGAGGAGGGTGGTAAGGGATAGAGGCAGCTGACTGTGGAGGATACCAAAGATGACACCCCACAAAACAGAGGTCACAAGGCTGGGATGGAGGATGCCAGCCAAGTCTGTCATAGAGGGAGCAGTGATGTGTAAGTCAATGGGATGCCAATGCAAAATGGCAAATATTATTGTAAGCAACCTCCAATCCAGTAAGAGTGGTTTTTGAGGCCGCAGTGAATATAGGGCGCTCCACAGAGGCGTTTGGGAAGGAACATTCAACAGGCAATAGCTAGTCGAGCTTGAGGAGTCAAATTGTGTCAGCTTTATAGAAGACACCAAGTGTGGAGTGACATATTTACAGATACCCATCACATGCAGCGAATCTAGTGAGGGGTCAAGGGTGACGCCAAGGTAGGTGAAAGAGGTGACCGAGGGGATCGGAGTACTGTGATTGTATTTATTTATTTTTTTTCCAATTGTTTAACCAGGTGAGACACACTAAGCTGAAAGCTTGTTTACAGGTGCAACCTGGGAGCACAGGAAAGTTAAGTGACTTGCTCAGGGTCACACAGTATGCAAGTGGGGGCTGTGGGATTCAAACCCAGGTCTCCAAATTTGCAGCTCAGAGCCTTAAACCACTGCGCTATATTGCCTCCCTGGTATGCAGTGGATAACAGGGCACATCACTGCCTCAGTCTGGAGGGCATCCCAAATAGTATTGACAGCATTTTGGTCACATTATAGATCAGTTTGTTGTGGAACAGCCAGTTATGTACAGACTGAAGGCCAGAGGTGAAGTGATAGTTAATATTGGTGATGTCCTTAGAGCTAGTGTAGAGGACCAGGTAATTTGCATATAGGCTAGCAGAGCAGTAGGTTAGGCATTGGTTAATTAAATTTATGTGTAGGGCAAACATAAGAGGAGTCAGACTAGATCCTAGTGGGACCCCCATAAATGTGGGTGCAGGTTCAGACAGGAGAATCCAAATTTAAGTCTGCAAGCTGTCCGCTAAAATATATTTAAACCAAGGAGTGCAGTTGGAGAAAATGCATACCTGCAAGTTTGTTACAGAGTAGAGAGTGACTGACAAGGTCAAAAGCTTACCAAGTCAATGAAAACCATATCACGTCAAAAGGGCCATCACATATGAGCGACTCACAAATGAACGAGTCATATAGAGCAAAATGGTTAATGGCTACCCTGCAAGGGATGGCGACCATGCAGAAGGGCGACCGGAAGGCAGGAATAGTGAGGGAATGGGAGGGACAGGAGAGGTTTCTTTTTTAAATAATAATTTTATTGAATTTCTATTGCAACATACAAGACATATCATTTCAGGCCCTCTAATTATATCACTTAGGAAAACCAATACTTTTCCTTAGACTCTGCAGTCCACTCCATATATCTTAATCTATTACACTCCAATGTACTGAACAGGTCTGTACAACAGGTATATATATATCTCTAGAACATCACATATATGTTGAGTCCAATATTCTGTAAAGTTCCTGTGCTCAGGTCCTTGTTCCTGAAATAATATACAGTAAAATTCTGCAGAGTCTTCAAGTACATGAACATAACATTATCCTTTGTAAACAAGTATTTTCCAATACCATATAAACTGCCTGAGTTTGGATTCTACATCCTCTGAATAAACCAAAAAAGGACAACATAAAGAAGGAACTAATAAAGGACAGAAAAGCAGACAACAAAAACAAGAGAATAGACAAACTGCATCCAGATCTAGGGGTAGTGTGACCGGGAGTGAAAGGTGGCACGGGGGCAGTCAGTTCGGACAACTTTAAAGGGAAGCAGGTCTGGGGGTTCTCCCCATCCAGCCATACGGTAAGATGGTAGACTCCCAGTCCGCAACTGAAAGACTGTCCGGGGGCTCTGGTGTATTCAGCCAAAACTTGTAATATATCACTGCCCTCTATTTTTGCCTGATAGTGGAGGAAGGGGAGCCATTTTGCTCTATATTTAACTAGTTACGTTCTCAATTTAACCATGAGTTTTTCCATCTCCAGTATTTTGAGACAAATTGAGTACCATTAATCAGTTGAGGGAGCCAATACTGCCAGCCAGTTCTTAGTAATGGCTTTATGGGCCGCTGCTATGAGAATAAAAAATACATATTTTTGTCCTGTTATAATTTCACTGGGGGGCAACCCCAAGACTCATATCTCCAGGATCTCTCGGATCCTGGTATCAAATATCTGATTAATGTTATCTATTATCTGGGACCAGAATGGTTTGAGTATCAGGCAAGACCAGAAGATATGAGTGTGGCTCCTCTCCCACACTTCCTCCAACAGTGATCAGACTTGGAAGAGACAAAGCGCCTCATGATCTCAAGTGAGAGAAAGTATCAGCTGACTGCTCTCCATCTGAACCCCTCCAGGTCAGGGAACAGGTTGTAAGATGCACCCCTTTCCATATTCGTTCCCAATCCCCCTCTCCAAACTCCACATCAGCCTCCCTCATTCATTTCTCTTCCAACTCCTTAAGACCAGGTGGATCCGAGGAACCCAAGAGGGTAACTATTCATGAGATCCAGCCCTTCTGCACCTCTTGTTCAAAGGGGGGAGGAGCAGGGCCAGAATTGGATTGATATTCTCGTTCGATAAGGTGTGAAGTCCTTTGCCATGTAAAAAATGTCTAATCTGTAAGAATCTGTATAAGTCTTGACTAGGTGAATCAAATTCTCCTTTTAGTTGTGTAAAGGATTTAATATGATTCGCCTCATATAACTGCCCTGCTGTAGTCAGCCCCATCCTGGACCACCTGGCAAACCCCATAGCTAGCCAAAGCGGAGCGAAGTCCACCCATGCCTGGATTGGAGTGCAAGGCGATATGCTAGGGTGCACCTTCCATCTTTGACATATTGCCATCCATACCTGCTTAATAGTTGTAGACCAGGGGTTGTTAATCTCAAATTTGAGTAACCCCGACTTGTCCATATATATTAAGTCTGCAGTTCTCATAGATGTGAAAAGGGGCCTCTCCAACTCTACCCATTGAAGAGGATCTGTCTCTGTTCTAAATTTCAGAATTGCCTGCAACTGGGTGGCCCAAAAATACTTGTTGAAATCTGGCAGGCCCAGCCCTCCCGTGGATTTAGATGTTTGTAAGGTACTCCATTTAATTCTAGGGGATTGATTACGCCATATGAATTTGGAGATGGAAGATTTTAGTTTTTTCCAAAAAGATATTGGGGGTCTAATGGGAACTATGGAAAAACCATAGAGAAATCGGGGAAGGATGTTCATTCGGATGCATTCTATGCGAGCTGACAGTGAGGGGGCAACTCATTTCATCTACGAAAGTCTTCTTGCATTGTTGTCAGAAGTTTAGCGTGATTAGTTAAGTAGATTCTGGAAATGTCCCTAGGGATCCACACCCCTAAGTATTTAAATCCTTCCCGTGCCCGTCTGAATTGGCCTACTTTAGGAAGTACCAGCTGAGGGGATTAAGCAATTGGGAGCATCTCTGTTTTTGTTTCATTAATTTTAAAACTCAAGGCTTTGCCAAATTGAGTTAGAATTGAGTCTAATAGCGAGAATTAATTTGTTATATCTGATAAATACAAGAGTGTGTTACCAGCATTAAGAGAAATGCACGTTTCCGTCCCTTGAACCTTAATGCCGTGAAAGCTAGGGGATTGTCTGATCAGGGCGGCCAGTGGTTCCATACTAACTGCAGGAGACAGGGTTTCTGTGGGGCAGTGTTCCTGGTGCTGCCGAGCTAGCCCATGTGGTGTGGTGGTGGCTGGCTCCAGCATAGGAGGTTCTGGGTTCGGGGATGGGACGGGAGAATATTTTGCTGCTACCTTGACTCTCTTGGTTTTTTTTTTTTTTTACTTTTGGGAGCCTTGCCCCTCCCCTACATGCACCCCCTGGAGTTGAGAATCCTTCAGTAGGGGGTGCAGGGGGGGCACCGGGAAGGGTGCAGCCCCCCTGCATAATCACTGAAAACTACTGGCCAGATGTAGTGTCACCATTTTCTGTATATCGCCGCATTTCTTTTCGGCGATATACACTCGCCATAATATCGATCGCTGTTTTGTGTTCACTCTTATGATATGGAACCATGAAAACCATATCTGTGAGGCTGCCCCTGTCTATACATGAGGCTATGTGATTGGTGAGAGCAGAGAAGTAGTAGTGCTGTGCCCCTTATGGAAGCTATGCTGCATGGGAGAGAGGAGATCATGGGTAATGAAACAATTAGTTGGCTGGGAAGAGATGATATTCTGGAGGATCTTGTTTAAGGCATGAAGTATGGTGATGGGCCTATAATTATAAATCTTCTTATGGTCTACTTTCTAAAGGCAGGAACTACATTGGAGGTTTTCCAGAGATCAGGCACTACACCAGATGATAGGGATAAACTTATAAGTCTGGCAACAGGGAGAGCATAAGCTATAGTCTTGAGCAGTTAAGGCTCAGTTCAAAAGAGCTAGCAGATTTCAGTTGGCAACTTGCATTAGGAGTTGGGACTCTGAAATGACAACCCTCTTAAAGTAACAGTCCAACAATGGGAGGTCCAAAGGGAGTCACTGTTAGATGATGGTGTGGATGTGACAGGAAGGCCTTGGTATATGAGGGAGGTCAGTGAAAAGCTGTTGGAAGCATTGCCTATGGTGGTACTACTCATACAGTTAACATAATTTATGATCATGTCAAGGGGAGCGATCCCAACTTGACCCAGCATATGTTGACATGTTTCCAAAACAGCCGTGGGTTGTCAGCAGTAGAGTTAAAGAGCTGCTTACAATGAGAGCTTTAATTGTACCTGATAGTTCTTTTATAGTTGTTTCAGCATTCCCTAGATGTGGCCCAATCTGTTAGATTAGAAGATTCCTTGAAATCAAGCTATTTTTTTATCCATGTCAATAAGCTCAGAGAGGAGGGACCAGTCCAGCCATTTAGTTACAGGACCTCTCATCTTTTTCCTTGTAATGGGGGAAAATTTATCTTGCATGCCTGCAAAAGCAGAAGTAAAAAAGGGTACTGCCGAATTGATACCAGAGGTCTCATATAGATAGGACCACTCAATTTGACATACTGCTCTCTTAAAAATATTAGGGTCCAGAGTAGAGTATTTACAAAACTGGATGATTGGGGGGAGGGGATGTCTTTATCAGCTTTGCACCCCATACACAGTATACAGGTGAATGATCACTTATGGCATCAAAGAGTACACCTGAGCATCTTATCCCACGTGGTGGGGGAATCCAAGCGATAAGGGTTAACGTTGCAATTATTGGATCATCTGGTGGGTTCAGAAATTAAATGGGTCAAATTAAGTTTGCTAAGGACCTGCATCATGGTTTTGCTGCAGTCGGACAACCAGTTAATATTAAAGTTCACTAAGAGAGTAAATTCATTGTTTTTGACCATGTTGCCAATGGACATAATTTATTTGAATTTTGGTAACCGGGTAAGTCTACTGGGACAATTACAGCCCCTTTTTCAGGGTCGACCCAGGAAGGACAGCAATAAAAGACAATACAGTAAGCAACTTTAAGAGATTCAGAAAACAATAGCACAAAATTGAGAACAGGAGACAACTAGGAGACAGGTGGAATATAATTCAAAATGGGTTATAGAATAAGAAATGAGCATAGAGCCACCATGTAAGATCGACCTTGTAAATCAGATAAATACATAAGGTGGAAACACATTTAGAAGAGAGTGCAAAACCTAATGAAAAAAATGTCAATGGATATATACATTGCAATATAGGTAAACAAATGAATACTTTAGTTATATACATATTATACAGAGAGTAAAATGCCTACTGAAGAATTTCAATAGATGTATACATAAAATAAGTAAAACGGATAAATACAGTTAGGTTTATTCACATGATACCATGGTTTCAAAATCAAACCCAAACGATTCAAAGAGATAGCCTGGGGAAATGTGAATGGGGTCCAGTGAGGTCAGTAGAGACTGACGAACATAATAGTAGGGATAGAGAGAAGAGGAAGGGAGGGAGGGAATAGCCAGGTTAATCAAAGGAAGGTGAAGTGTCAGGGGGTACAGACTAGGGGTAGGGTGGTTAAACATGAGGAAGAAGGAGAAAAGGACAAGGGATAGAGTAGAGATAAGGAGAATGTGGAGAGAGTCAACGGAAACAGGTGCAGTTAGTTGAGGAGGAAAGGAAGTCAAATAATGCGGTTTGGTAGTTGGTTAGAGAGGTACAGACAAGGACGGGAGGAGGCAGGGAGTTCTGGTCGGATACTGCTGCAAAGGAGGACTTACGTGCGACTGCAAGCCTCAGATTAGGCTGTTCGAGAAGGGGCAGTGTGGCAGATCGGAGGGCACGGGCCGCTTTCCTAAAGCAAATAATCTCCCTGAGGCAGGAAGGGTAAAACTGTGAACAAGCTAATACATAAAACTCAAGGTCAAGTACCTTAGTTTAGATTCATAAGGGAGCCAACACAAGAGCGATCGGACGTTGTAGTGGTGGTGGCAGTGGCGGTAATTGACCCCTAGCGCAAACCTTCCCACCCTATAGTAGGCCTGGGCAAGCAGTGCAGGTAGACAATAGTAAGGGCGCACTGTAATTAAGAAGAGGTAGAAGAGACGAGGAGGCAATCTTGATACAAGAGGCAGAAGTGAGATAAGGGTGGATACGGTAAAGGAGTCCCAACTTCAGATTCAGTGTTTTGACCAGAGTGGAAACATGGACAGTGAGGGATAATGTGGTGTCCAAGGTGATGCCCCGATACTAGAAGGTGGGGACAGAGTCAAGAGTGTCACCATTATGGAAGGTGATATGAGAGGTGAGAGGGCAAAGAGAGGGAGGATGATGAGAAAAGAGCATACATTTAGTTTTTTAGTATAGAAGACAAGTTGGTTACATCAGAACCAATTTTCAAGGTCCACAAAGTTAGTGGCAAGATCCCTATTGATCAAAGTGACATCTGGAGAAGAACGGTAAATAATACCATCCTCTGCACAAAGGTGCACAGAGGTCCCTCCACAATGCCTAGGTAAATCATTTATAAATAGTGAGAACAACAGCGGGCCCAATATGGAGCCCTGCAGGACACCATGGGTAATATGTTTGAAGTCAGAGAGAGCACCAGCCCATTTGACTCCTTGAGAACGGCAAGCAAGATAGCTCCGGACCCAGAGTAGGGCATTGGAATCCAAACTAATAGCTTGCAACTCTTGTAGCAAGAGACCATGATTCACAAGGTCAAACACTTTAGTTAGGTCGACAAAGATGGCACCAGTTGCAGATCCTTGATCCATGGCTTGATAAATATCCAAAGTTACTTTCAACAGGGCCGTGAGGGTGCTGTGTCTTTTTCTGAAGCCGTGCTGATAAGGTGACAACAGATTGTGGTGCTCTAAGTAATCCTGAAGATGATTGTAGACAATACGTTCCTGGATCTTAGCAAGAGGACAGAGAATGGAAATTGGGCTGAAGTTCTCAACAATGGTATTAGGCCCTCCTTTGTGCACCGGTACAACTACTACAACTTTCCACTTGTCTGGTACAGTGCTGGACAGGAAAGAATGATTGAATAAATCACACAGAGGGAGCAAGAACAGCAGCACCAAGTTTTAGGAATTTTGGCTCCAGGGTATCATGACTAGGAGAACTATCTGCCTTTAGGTTTGCGAGGAGCCTCTGGACCTCTTTTCAGGTAGCCAGCTTCAGATGGAAGGCTGGACAGGTACCCATGTATCCTTCAGTGGTAGGTGTTGATGGGTTAGGAGACTGTGGAAACAGTGAGGTATATTTGAACAGATCAGTGAAAAATTAATTAAATCCAGAGGCAATAGACAGGGGTTCAGTGATGGTGGTGTCCTGGGCAATGAATGAGTTTGGGAGTTCCGTCGCCTTCCCTTTGACCAGGGACTTAACCTGCCACCAGAACTCTTTGGGGTTACAGAGGTGTTCCGTTTGAAGAGTTTTGAAGTAGTGGTGTTTAGCTTTATGAAGGAGCTCTTACATTAATTTCTAAGCTGCCTGTATTGAAGCCAGTCAGAAGGTAAGCCACTTTTTTTAAAAGATTGCCAAGCCCGGTCACGAAATACATAAGCATCCTAGATCTTTTGCTGAGCCAAGGAGCTTTAATACGCTTAGTTCTGCATTTTTAGGGAGCACGGGTATCAACAATATAAGTAAAGGTAGTTACAAAAAAATCTAGGGCTTGGTTGATATCTGAGAGAGTCAAGATGGGGCTCCAGTCCGTGCTATAGATGGAGGCAATGAAGCTGTTAACTTCTAACTTGGATATATCCCGGACAAGGGTAATTTTAGGTGGGGGATTAGGGCAGTCATTCCTCCAGACACACATAGTGGGAGAGTGATCACTTAAATAGTCTGATAGTACACCTGCATATCTGACCTTCAGAGGTCAGTTGGTGATAACCCAGTCCAATAAGGTGTCCTTGCCGGACTTGTTGAAGCCAGTGGGATCTTGAATGAGTTGCACTAGATTGGAGTCAGCTAGGGTAGCACGAACCTTATCAGCAGCAGGGTTAAACCAGTCATTGTTAAAATCACCACACAGTATGAGGTCTTGCCGGGGAAGATTGGCAGCGAGAAGATGAAGGAGGAAGGCTGAGGTGGCTGTATTTGGGGCAGGTAGGCGAACCAACAATTATCTTTTGACAGTGCCAAGAGTCAGGAGAGGAACAGGGCTTCCACTGACAGGGATTCCATAGCAGGAGCTGGCAGTTCATTCACATCCAGGTCTGACCAGGTATATATCATAAGTCTGCCAGCCCTTTACCTAGCTGGTCCCTCCTGAAGCAGGTATACCCAGGTAGTGCCATCTCATGCTATTTAATAGCAGGCTTGAGCCAAGACTCAGAAATGCAAAGGATGCCAGGAGACTTCAGGTTAACCAAGGCCTCTAGTTCAGCCATCTTAGGTCGGATACTCCTGACATTCAAGTGGGCAACTCTCAGGCCCTTCGCAGGAGGATGAGTAACTACACCAGGGTATGAAACTGGGGTGAGACATGAGGGCCTAGGGTTGAGCTCGATGTCCCCTGCAAGTACCAGGAGGAGAGTGGACACATGGAGTGACGTCGAAGCACATGAGAGCAGCATAGTAGGGACTCCAGGGCAGAAGGGAACACGCAAAACCTTTACTAAGCCAGGACCCCAGGAGCACTGTGTCAGGTCTGGGAAGACACGGAATAAGTAAGCAGACAAAATGGTTCTCAGGCGATACTGGGTGGGGAGGGATTACAGTCCTTGGGGAGGGTGACCTAAGGCCATTGCAGCAAGTTGGTCAGCAAGGCAAAAAAAAGGCAAAAAAGCATTAGTACCCACCCATGGCAGCCCATGTTGGTGGGATTAGGTAAGGAGGCCACAGGGAAGAATAAAGTTAGAGGCAAATGCCTGAGACGGTTACCCTTAGTGAAGTACAGATGACAGGCCTAGAGAGATAGTGGATAGGATTAGTCACCAATCAATATGACATGGAATGCTGCTGGCAGGAAAAGCCTAAATCTATTCAGCGACAGAGGCCACAATAGCATGCTGTACCTTATAGCCAATAGTGAGAATAATAAGTGAGGACCTTACAGCCAATAGTGAGATAAAAAATTGAGGGACCATTCAGCCAATAGCGAGACAAAAGGAGAGTACCTTTCAGCCAGTAGCGAGATAAAAAGTGAGGAGAGGGTGGGGCCAAGGAGTATTTAATTAAGGTGGGAGGTGGGGAGGGCGGGGCTGAAAATCTTCTCCCCCAGTCTGAACTGAGGGAGAAAAGGAAGCCATGCAAGGCAGCAGACAAGCTTCGGCACGTGGACTCACTCAGCTAAGCTGCAAGCCTGGGATCCTGAGCCGCATAACTGATTGGATAGGTGCACTGTACTGTGCCAATCAGGTCCCAGCTGCAACAGCATTTACAATCGGCTTATCAGCAGTAGGGCGCCAATGTTTGAAACAGGTGCCGAGATGAGAAAGTGGACCATACCTGATGGTTTCAGCAGGTGAGATGTGCAGGCAAGGGCGGGCGGCGGCAGTAGAAATGCTGCACCGCCACAGAAGACATCGCACCGGGTTGGGGGCTCGAGGACATTGCAAGAGGGAGACAAGAAACATTAATTACTTGCTAGAAACCAAGGCTGTGGTGTAGAATTTAGATTAGACAGAAGAGGGAGGCAGCAGGAGGTAGGGTCTGGCGTCAGGCTAAATCGGGATGGGACTGGAGAAAAAGGTTAACTATCAAATGTAAATTGAGGCTGGGGGGGGAGGAGGAGACAGACCTTCAGTGCCGGGTGGGGGTTTGGGTGAAAAAGTAGCCGGGGGAGTGGACGAGAATCGAGGTTAACAGAAGTTTGCAAGCTGAGATAGGGGAAGGAATTACAGAGTACTAGGGCATAGAGTGAGGAAAGAGAGAGGGAGATAGTGAGCAGTGACAGAGCAGACAGTTCATTAAATAATGCAGGTAAGCAGACTGAAACGAGTAGGGGCTACAAGTCAAAATAAGTTTAGCCCATCAAAGGTTAGATACAGCTGAATTAAAATACAGCAGGGGCTACCTCAGACTAAAATTAAATTACATTAAGCAGGCAGGATGCAGTATAGCATAAATCCGCAGTTGAGCTTTAAAGTGTTTCAGCTCAGGCATATGCTAGGGAAGGCCCAGTTACTTCAAATTACTGGAGAGGAAGGTAGATTCCTGTACCCACTTAGAGAAGTGGCAAGACAACCTCATGCGGTTGCTGGTATCTACTCCATACTCCTAGGAAGAGCCTTCCAACACGTCTCTGGTTCCCCTGGTTATTGGAATGCTCAATTTCCAGAGAAAAGATTTAATTGGGCGAAGATATGGGTGGACACCCATAGGTTTGTTTCTCAAGACAGATTGAGGCTGATGCAATACCAAATTATCAACAACATGTATTACACTCCGGTCAAGATGGCCAAAATGAACAGAGCCCACTCATCTACCTGCAGGCATTGCTTGCGGGCAGAGGGTTCCCTGTTCCACATCTTTTGGGAATGCCCGAAAGTGGTCCCCTTGTGGAACATTATTAAACAAAAAATGGATCCATTATTGGGTTTGGGGGAACACATAAAACCTGCTGCCTGCCTCTTGGGTGATTTCTCCCAGATACCTATCACAGAGAGAAAATATCATCTAGTCATGATATCTCTATCGATCAATAAGTTAATACTGAGACACTGGCTGGATGAAGAGATTATTTCCTATTTGGAGTGGTTGCAGGAACTGCTTTCTAATCTTGCAGTGGAGATAATGATTTCTAATATAACCAACAAGTTATTTAAATTTGAGAAATGCTAGGGCAAGTTGCACACTTTACACACTCTTTAGTGGTAACTTTTATTTTAAGCATACATTTAAATCGTAATAGCCTTTACGTTTTCTCTTTTAGTATTGCTGATACCATGAGGGGTGGGGGTGGGAGGAAGGTATTGGGTATGTGTAGCGTTAAGTATCGTTTGTCACGATAATGTCTTTCATATTGTGGTTGTAAATCGGCCTTGTAAGGCTGGATATGTAAAAAATAAAGCATTTTGAGTCTCAAAAAAAAAAAAAAGCAGGCAGGATGCAGTAGGCAGAAATGCAAGTAACAGCATAGTACAAGTCTCCCAAAAAATATTTCATACATTGAACATACTGGCAACTAAATTATGTAAAGCAGCAGCTGGTTAAGTACGTTTTAAATCCTGCACATACTGGAGGTTAATTAGCACGCTACATAGCAAGCTAAGACAAAGCAACACATCCAAGTATCAGGAACATGAAGTTACTTTACAATTGCATTTACACAAAGAAACCAGATCAAACAGCTGCTGAAAATCTTCTCCCCAGTCTGAACTGAGAGGGATAAAAGGAAGCCGCACCAGCCAACACACAAGCTTCGGCACCTGGACTCACTTAGCTAAGCTGCAAGCCTGGGATCCTGAGCCATGTAACTGATTGGACAGGCGCACTGTACAGCGCCAATCAGGTCCCAGCTGCAGCAGCACTTAAAACTGGCTTATCAGCAGTAGGGCACCAATGTTTGAAATAGGTGCCAAGATGAGAAAGCGGACCATACCCATTGGTTTCAGCAGGTGAGACATGCAGGCAAGGGCGGGCAGTGGCAGTAGAAATGCTGCACCACCACAGAAGACATCGCACCCTGTCAGGGGCTCGGGGACATTGATGGTTTCGGTAGGCAAGGGTGGGCGGTAGCAGTAGAAATGCCGCACCACCACAGAAGATGTTGCACCCAGTCGGGGGCTCGGGGACACTGATGGTTTCAGCAGGCGAGAAGTGCAGGCAAGGGCGGGTAGCGGCAGTAGAAATGCCACACCGCCATAGAAGACGTTGCACCAGGTCAGGGGCTCGGGGACACTGATGGTTTCAGCAGATGAGATGTGCAGGCATGGGCGGGCAGTGGCAGTAGGAATGCCGAACCGCCACAGAAGACGTTGCACCTAGTCGGGCATATAATTACAGAAGAAAGATTTATGCCCCCAGAATAAGTACAACATGGCAGTATTCAAAGGGGGATTCAGGCTGGGGAGTATGGCTCATCAATTACATTGAAATGAGCTGGCCCATTAGCGCAGCAGTTGGATTTCGTCTGCGGCACGCCAGTGACCCGGTTCGAGAGTGGACTGGGGCTGAAGGGCCAGAAGGGGAGTAGGCTTGAGCATCCCATGATGGCTCACCTTCTGGGGAGGGTGGGAAGCAGCCCGGCGTATGCCGACCCCTGGCGGAGGCCAGAGGGTTGGCAGCATGTCGGACACCTTGGGGCTTGATTGGTCATGGAAGAAGGTCTGGGTCCGACAAGCCTGGAAGGCAGCTGGGGGAGAACGTCGTGGACGTCGGCGCTCATGCCTTGACGTCAGGGGCACTGACAACGTCAACTCAGGAAATGTGGAAAAATGCCTTCCAGCTCCGAGGGAGACGGAGCCCCCAGAGCGTGCCCTCAATGTGCTGCTGCCTGCCTGGCCGCCCTCCAACCGATGAGACAAGGAGTGTTCGGGGTGCTCGGGCCCCACCTCGTCCCTGCCCCGGGGGAGGGGTTAAACCATGGCTCCATGGGGTGACAGGGGAACAAACCAGGTAAGGCGGCCAGCAGAGGGATTGCTGTAGGGGGAAAAAGAGAAATTAAAAAAACAAAAAAGTTACATTGAAATGAGATCTAAAGTAGATCAATGTGTCTCCTCCTTTCTTATGGACAGGGCAGTCACAATAATGAGGTTATATCTTGGGATTGTACAAGGCTATCAGAGATGGATGGTTTCAACCAAGTTTTGGATATTTCCAGCACATCAGGTTGGTATTGGGCCACCCAAGTTCATCAGTCTTAGGGATGAGACTTCTTACGTTAAGGTGCACTATTTTTAGGCCTTTAGTATTCTGTCATGGTGAAGGGTTAAATGTAGACGAGGGTGCAGTGGTAGGAATAGGATTTACTTTGTTATCACCAGCTCACAAGAGATGGGTTAAAGTTACATAAATTAAGTGGCAATATCTCAAATACACATGCCTACTGATGCAAACCAAGGGATGTATTCTTAAGTAGGAAAACATTATTGTGATACAATGTGTGGGCAGGAAATGATGGCGAGGCACAGTAGACTGCACATGAGCTATGTAATTAGACATAGAAGTCCAGAGAGATTACATGAATGTCTTTGTAGATGTTCATGATATAGAGTGAACTTGAGATATACAGTAGCACTTGTTGGTTTAAGGTCCACTCATGGTTTTCTTAGCTGATTCTGCTTAGGGAGTCTTCCAGCACACTGTCCTTGCCTGGCAGATGTACTGACAAAATCTTTTTATTTCTATTTCTTAGTTTAAGATAAAACATATAAACAATGCTTGAACACCAAGCATTCAAAATGGAAAATACATTGAGGATGCCACTCCTCTTAATACACACACTATGAAAATTGTTGGTGCAATATAGATCGTCATATGGGGAAAGCAGAACATGTCCTATGCAATATTTATAAGGCGTCAATTATGCTGTGTCATGTGGCCTATGAGTAGCATGATTCAAATCCTAAGAGGCTGAGTCTTAGAGTCCCAAAATTCTCCACCTCTTTACCAAGAGGACAGGAGACAACTAGTATGCCTACACACAGTCTGAAGTATCTTTTTTAGTACCTTACATTTAAGTATAGCTTGAAAATGGAGCAACTCACAAGAAATTAGATAGTAGATTTATCAGAGACTAGTAGTATTGCTGAACATAAACAATAACAGGTTAACAAGAACCAGATGAAATGTATGATGGCGGGCCCTCCCCAAAGGCACCCTTTGCCGAACGATATTCAGAACAGGAAAACCACCTATGAGTTATAGCAAGAGTACTTTACCTGGGGGTAGGTCCTTTACCCACCACACATTCCCCCAAATGAGCAGAAAATGAAAATTACGTACCTACCGTAATTCTTGATCTTCTCTTGTATCTTCACCATGCATTACTGCTTGGGTTAAGCCGGAGGCAGGAGGCCTTTCCACTCACGGAGGTTTTTGGGTCAAAACCAGCTCAGTAGCTGCCCTTGAGCATGACGATCTATTACATGCGCAGGGGCAAGCCATTAGGTGCTGCAGACTCCTCCTCTATCTCAGTTCTGGTAGCCGGAGAGGCGAAAATAAAGGGTAAGAAAAAAGGAAGCGAGGCAAGAGAGCCGAGGGATAGAAAAAGGAAAGGATATAAACTGAAAAAGGAATAAGCCAGTAGAGAATAGACAGAGGAGAGAGAATTCCTACCCTAAGGGACTGCAGGGCCTCCTTTCCGGGGCGGCTCTAGGGGAGGAACAGAGAGAAGGGAAAGTAGAAGAAGAAGAAGAAGAGGTATGTTGAGAGGGAGAACAGTGCCCATCGAGCATTGGTTGAGAGGCTTACAGGCTCGAGACTAACAAGGAAGCAAGAATCCCAGTTGCTAGGACTGAGAGGAGGTTCAACCGAACCACCTGAACAGATTCGAATGATGGCAACATCTCTGAACTCTCAACATGCCAAGTCCCTACATCCTAGCTGAGGGCTCTTAGACTGCCCGGGCAGAACCTGTTCCGGGAAGAGCGCCGACCCAGGAAGGGGACTAAGTCCCTTAGCACCTTGTTAAGTGCTAACACAGCAGTGTATGGGAAAGACTATGCCTTCACGAAGGCAGTTTGTATGAAAGATAGAGTGGAACTCAATCAGACTCCCTAAGGCAAGGCAAGCAGACGCTCAGAGCTGACAAGTTCAATCAGCAGCTGGAAGAGCTCAAAATAATACCTGCCAGGGGATTCTAAATTTTGCCGAGGCCGCATCAGAACATGGCCATTAAGCTGGAAAACCGCATAACCTAAGAAGGTATTTAGGAATCGCACCCTAAGGGAGGTCAGAAAGAGTTCCCTCAGAATTAGAGAAAGTATAACCGTGCTCCGTTCCTCTTTACCTTGAGGAAAAAAGGGGGATCCATTCACTAAGAATGGAAAACAGAAAGTTTTTTTTTTTTTGGCATAAAGGCCAAGGGAAGGAAGAGAAACGAGACGGGAGGGGGAGACGCCACAGACGGAGGCCACTGAGGGGAAGGTGGGTGGGTATCAGTAATGAATGGTGAAGATACAAGAGAAGATCAAGAATTACGGTAGGTACGTAATTTTCATATCTTCCCTTGTCAATCTTCACCATTCATTACTGCTTGGGTGAGTACCAAGCCCCCCTCAAAAAAAGGGGGGGTAGAACCCTGAGGGAACAAGACCACAGCCTCCTGCTGGTGAGAAACAGAAGGGGAAGACCCTGGGCTAATCCAGAGAAAAGCCTATGTGGGAGAAGAGCTAGGAGGTGTCCCCCGAGGACGGGGAGACGGAGGAAGCCCCTGCAGAAGTCTCCTAGCTCTGGAGGAAAAGAGACGGGTCCCCCAGAAGGCGGAGCGAATCACCCTACACCGGGCCAGGGGTGACAACCTTGATAGATGAAGCCATGCCGTCCGCCTAATGCAGATCGCTGTCCCCGCAAGCCTGGAAGCCACCTCATTGGCGTCATAAGATGCCCTTGCTTGGTGTCTTGCCAGCTCCAGACCTATAGCGGAGAGGGCAAGCCTGTCTGGTTTACCCGTATCAGGCATTGATGCTAAGAGCTGAGGGAACATCGGACCACAGATGCCTACTGTAGGCAGCGTGGTGAGCCTGATGTGACGCAATGCAAGCTATCGTACGAGAGGAAGAGAACACTTTTCGCCCCCACCGTCGTAATTATAGGTATCCGAACCGTGGACGGTCAGCGACGGGGCGGCGCCCGGAAGGAGTCTTCTATAATAATACACAAAATTTATTAATTCTAGCGCTTTCAAATTTCAAGGCGCTGTACAGTTCATAAACCAGGCAGCAAATACAAAAACAAAACAGCAATTTGAACAAATAAAACCAATTACAATATGGGTGAAAAGGCCTTATTCCATAAAAAGGACTTTAAAGCCCTTTTAAAAATATCCACTGTTGTACCCCTCGGAGCGGATGGGGTAGAGAATTCCAAAGGGATGGAGCCACAAAGCCAAAAGCACGGGCTCCAGAAGACTTCAAATTAACCCTTGGAATCTCCAGCAACCCCTCGTCAGCCGAGCGAAGCTGTCTCAAAGGGGTGTAAGGCACCAAAAGCTCTTTCAAGTAGTCAGGACCACACCCATGTAGGGCTTTGTAGGTCAAAAGACCTACTTTAAAGGTGATCCGCCACTGTATAGGCAGCCAGTGCAGAGAGCGCAACTCTAGAGAGCTCTAGGTATACCAAACCCGAGGACGGGTTGGGAAGGGTACCAAGGGATTCCGAAGGGGCACAATACCTTCGTCGACAGTCTGCCGGGGCTGGAGAAGGGGCGGCTGGCGACTGCCAGGAACGGATAGATGCCTCCTGGGAGGGGATAGGCCAGGAAGGTACCACCAGGTGCTGGGCACTGAATTCTCCAAGGAATTCCCACGTCTCCCATTCGGTATTTCGCCCTAACGAGGAGATTCGAAGATCCCTCACCATCCTCGAAAGGAATCGCTGATATTCAGTGAAATCAGCATTGGAGGAGATATGAGCAGGGGTTCCTCTCCCTCAGAGGAGGGAGACGAGGATGATGGAGAGCTCGAGTGTCCAGAAGATTCCTGTGGTGGTGGGGAGAGGCGAAAGACCCGCTCATGCATATACCTAACATATGAGGGGAAGGCCGCGGCAGAACCTCTGAACTGCTCCCAGGATAATGGACCCGTAGGACTGACATGACCTGGAAGAGAGGGGGGTGGCTGCAGAGGTACTGGAGATGGGCACCTACGAAGAGGCAACTGATCTCTGCTAGGGCTCTGAAATCCAGAGAACGGAGCCCGAGCTGGCGGGATTCTGGACAACAGACCAGGTCACAAAGCGGAACCCTGGGGATCGAAACCTGGAAGAGCCCAGGAGGATCCTCCCTGTGATGAACCTGGGACTGCATGGATCCAGAAGGCAGTCCACTGCGCCACGGAGGGACCCCGGGGCCCAAGAGAAGAGGCGGGGCTCAGCGCCTACGGCTCCTAGCCACCCCATGAGGGGTGGCCGCAGAGACCGCGACGACCGCCCCGCCTCGACCCTCGGACTCGTGAGAGCGCCTCCTCCTCGACTCCAGCGTTCTCCCAACCCGAGGCGGTAACAGCACCGGAAGGAGTAGCTGTCACCGACCCCCAGGAGGAGAGCCCCGTCCCACCCCTTGCCCCTGGGACCTGGGGCCAACCCTAGCCTGAGGGCCCTCAGGGAGGCGGGAGGCGGGGACAGCAGGAGGGCCCACTGTGCTGCCTAGCACCATGTGCCACGGAGACCCTGACTCGAAGAGTCAGGGTGCCAGGATGGGTCACGTCCGAGTCGCCGACCTCCAAGGGAAGAGACCAGCTGACCTCGATGCTGGCAACCCTGGGGGGTCCCCGGAGAAACGGTGCCGCGAATGGCGCCAGTGCCAGAGACGGTGCTGGACGACCCTGGCCCACCTGCAACCGCTAGGTCCGGCCCCAGCTCCCCTGCGGTGTCAGTTAGGCCCACGGCGCCACCCCTGGCGTCGGAACCCAACCCGGCACCGCTGAGAGCGCAAACCGGGCCTGCGGCACCGTGAGCAGCGCCGAAGGCCACAGCAGCACCGCCGACGGTGCTGTCTCGATCACCGGCACCGCAAGCGGCGCCGGGATCTGAAATGGCACCAGAGGGTGGCATCGAGGGTCCACCGGTGCCGGGCCCAGCAGGCGCAGGCCTCAACACTGGGGGAGCCTGCACCTCCGAGGAGGTGACTGCTGAGGAGGTGTCCCCATCGCGGCCTTGGAAGGGACCACGACGTTCCTCTGACACCGCGAGAGAAGCTTCCTCTTCGGCAAGAGAAGAGGAGGAAGCCTCCTCCTCCTTTACGGACCGTATAGGCCCGGGAGGGGACCCGGAGGAAGGGCCTAGAGACCTTACCTGGGAATCCCTGGAGTGACGCCGTCCCCCGAAGGTCGGCGGGGCCTTGCCGATCTTGAACACGCGGACTTCGAGGACACGATGGTCCTTGGAGAAACAGGCGTTGCAGCGTCCCATGTCGTGCTGGGTCCCAGGCAATGGAGACGAGACATCATGCCGGTCCGAGACGAGAAATGCCGCCACAGGAGCACTGACGATAGTACCGCTCACCTTCGACTTTACGCTTTGCTCCTTAACCTGACATGATGCGAATCTAAACAAGGCAAAAACAGCAATAAAGCACTCGGCACCGTTGATAGAAAATAAGAACGGGTCTTATCGGTATACGAGGCCGAGCGAGACACTGAGGAAAAACGAGGAGTCTTGAAGGATTACGAGGAACCGTTAAACTATTGCGCTACGGCGCGGCAGGTGCAGCCTCGGCGGTGGAGAAACAGAACTGAGATGAGAGGAGGTCTCGCGGCACCCCTGCGGCCGCCCTCGCACATGATGCAGTACGCTTGGCTCGAGGCGGCGCCATTGAAGCCGACTCAAAAAAACAAACAAACAAAAAAAAAAAACTCCCGTAGCGGGTGCGCACCTCCGACTTAACCCAAGCAGTAATAAATGGTGAAGATTGACAAGGGAAGATTAATAATATACATTTTTAAGTTCAAAAAGAGTCTTCTTCTTCTTCTGAGGATGAGTCTCATGGGTCCACAGATGCCATTGATATAGAGGTGTTCCTTTGGACCCATTTCAGTGCGTCTGCTGGATCTGTGAAGATGAATACTTTCCCTCGGTGCACAATCCACATATGGGCTGGGAAAACTATACCATATGGGATCTTGGCCTCCAGAAGCATGGCACGAACCCCTATCAAACCTTTTCTTCCATTGACAGGTTGCATAACTCAGATCAGAGTACAGTTGTACTATCTGGCCCTCCTGGAGTAGAGGCCCTTCTGACACACCACAGACAAAGGAAGTCCCTACTGCCCCGCCATCCACAATCATCACGATAGCTTGTGGTGCCTCTAGGTTGTCTGGCATACCATGTGGTGTTACCTGACACGCTTTTGAATATGTATCGGCGGCCAGCTAGATCTACCAATTGCTGTTTCAGCCAGTCCAACAGAAATGATGACAGATGGTCACCTCACTGTTTTCCGGCATTCGAATATCAGACATTCAAGATAAGGCCTGATTTTCCAGATTCTCAAGCGTGACCACAGGTGGGTATTTTCTTTGACTAAAGAGGCTACTGTTCCCATCCCTGCATCAGCACACTTGCCAGCTTCCACAGTTGAAGTCTGTAATGAAGTGGTCATCGTTTCCAAAACCAGCACCCGGTTGGTGAGGGAATCAAACTTATCTGCCAGCCCTGAGACCGACTATTAATTGCTTGATTCTGATCCCCAAAGACTGTAAAGTTTCCACATCAGCTGTCTCTGAGGTTTTCAGCGCCTTTTCCTGGGCTGATCTCGTGGCGGGAACTCCCATGGTTGTTTTTGGTTTTGTGCCCTTGGGCTGCAATTTATTCTTTCGGACCATATTGTTCTGTAAGTGCTCTTGTAACCTCTTGAAGTGTCCATTCAGCAAATCTCAACAAGAAAAAAATGTATTTTATCTGCTTTACACCACTCAATGTGCAGAACTCTGAGGTCAAGCTGCCATCTTACTCAGGCTCCACGCCTCCCCCCAGATGAAATCTTTGCATCCAGGAAATAAGGCAGATCTCAGATCCTCGCAGCTTCTGTGTATAGTTTTGAGGATATTTTTCTCGTTGCTTGCTTATGTAGTACTGTACATTGTTATGCTGTTGTCTGTGTGAATTAGGACACACTGAACCTGTAGCTGGGGGGGAGGGAAGAAAAAATTACTCACCATAGTAATGTTGTTTCTTCTAATGGAGTCTTGCTGTATTCTGACATAATGCAGTTAGCCACAGCACTTGAACTGCCCTGGAGAGGAAAGAGTTAACTCTATGCAGAAGCATAGAACATTGAGCTCGAGCTCAGTTTTCAAACCTCTGTCTGTGGTACTTCCCAGTGTAACCGTCACATTCTTACAAGCAAACTAAGTACTAAAGTATGGAAATTGTTCAAAACATATAGCTAAAGGGCAAAAGATTTTTTGGGTCCAAAAAGACTCAAGTCGAGAACCCAAGAAGGAAAGGTAGTGACAACATTTATCTATAAAAACACAAGATAAGTAACAATAACAGCTACCCCACCCAAGAGGGAGGGTACAAGGTACACCCCTGAGGTGCAACACTGTGCCTGCCAGCCCACTTCCCAAAACTAGATTCTGAGAGGGGAGGCAGGGGGGAGGTCAGAATACAGCAAGACTCCATTAGAAGAAACAACATTACTATGGTGAGTAAGTTTTTCTTCAAACAACATGAAGTCTTGCTGTATTCTGACATAATGCAGACTACCAAGCAGTTCCCTATGGAGGAGGGAATGCAGCACCTACTTTGGGAAGAGGCTCTGCAGTATTGCTGTGCCAAACCTAGCCTAGCCTCCTAGCCTGGATGCCCAGGGAGTAATGCTTAGTGAATGTATGTACTGTTTTCCAGGTGGCTGCTTTACAGATCTCTAACAAGGATATATCTCTGGCTGCAGCTAGAGTAGCAGCTGCACCCCTAGTCGAGTGAGCCCTCAGGTCTGAAGGGGGAGTTCTAACCAATTTGTCATAGCAGAATTGTATACAAGAAACAATCCACCTGGTAATAGATCTTTTAGTGGCAGGCTTCCCTTTCCCCACTTCACCATAAGTGAGAAACAATTGAAGACAGTCATTTCTGTGTGCCTTACTATGCTCTATCTAGTAGCTAAGAGCCCTTTTAACATCCAAACTATGTTATCTTCTTTCTCCTGAAGAAGAATGGTCAGTGAAAAACACAGGGAGAGATACAGACTGGTTCAGATGAAAATCTAATACCACTTTGGGCAAGAACCTCCTATTGGTTCTTATGACCACTTTATCCCTATGGAAGGATATGAAGTCAGTTTCAACTGACAGGGCCTGTAATTCACTAATCCGCCTGGCAGAAGTAATTGCTACCAGGAACACAGTTTTCCAGGTCAGGTACAGCAACTTGGCCAAAGCCAGAGGTTCAAAGGGTGGCTGCATAAGCTGAGCAATGCAGACATTAAGATCCCAAGGCGGAGTAGGCTCCCTAAAGGGAGGGTTAATGTGAACCAGACCTTTGAAAAACTTCCTGAAAACAAGATGAGATTCCAGGGAAGAGCCCTTTCCTGCTGAAAGGAATGCAGAGACAGCTGCTAGATGAACCTTCAGAGTGGCAGGCCGAAGGCCTAGACTATTCAGATTAACTAGGTAATCTAAGGTTGTGGAAATGTCTGCAGAATCAGGCACAATGCCTTTGAGAGCACCAAATACTGAAACTCTTCCATTTGGAATTGTAAGTTTTTCTAGTGGAAGATTTCCTGGAGACCTTCAGAATATTCAGAACTCCTTGAGAGAGATGTAGTGCTGCATATTCTAACTCTTCAAGAGCCAGGCCTTGAGATTGAGAGACTAGAGATTGGGGGACCAGATCTGCCCCTGGGAGGAGGACAGGAGATTGTATTTCCTGGGAAGAGACAGGGGATGTGACACTGTCAAGGACAGCAGTAGAGGATACCAAGGCTGTCTGGCCGAATCTGGAGCCACTAGTATCACTGTGCAGGGTTGACTTCTGATCTTGATCAGAACTATGAACAGCAGAGGGAAGGGAGGAAGGCATAGAAATATGAAAATGCATTACCTACCGTAATTCTTGATCTTCTCTTGTATCTTCACCATTCATTACTTCCTGGGGTAAGCCGGGGCGCCGCACCGCCACGGGAGCTTTTTTAAAAGCTAGCTCTAACTGCACCGCCCAGACCGACGCCAAGGCCATGCGAGGGGCGGCTGCTAGTAGTTGACCACCCTCCTCAACTCAGTTCTGTGAGCCGGAGAGGCAAAAATTATATTGTGGAAAAAGAGAAAGCGAGGCAAGATAGCCAAGGGATAGCAAGGAAGGAAAATAAACTGAAAAGGAATAAGCCGAGTGGAGAATAGACAGAGGAGAGTATTCCTGTCCTAAGGGATATCGAGGGCCTCCTTACCGGGCAACTCTAGGAGGAACAGATAGAGAGAAAAGGAAGGAGAAAGAATGAAGTAGAGAGAAGAAGAAGAAAAATGGGATGTTGCGGAGACAATAATGCCCATGAGCATAGTTAGTTGAGAGGCTTAAGGCTCGACTTAACAAGGGAGCAAGAATCCCCATTGGTAGTGCTGAACAGAAGGTTCACGAACCCGCTAGACAGACTAAGGAGGGCATAGTCTTTGACCTCAACATGCCATGGTCCTTAATCCTAGCTGAGGGCCCTGGCCTGATTGAGCAGGCCTTCATTCTGGAAGAGCCCTGCTAGGAAGGTTGATTCCCAGGCAGCATGTAAGAGCTGCTCAAAAGGGTATAGAAAGAAACTAGCCTTTCAAAGGCGGTTTGTAAGAAATATAACGGAACTCAATCGGACTTGCTATGTCAAGGCAGGTAGAGCCTTGAAACTGGCAAGATCCGCCAAGGTTGGCACTGCTTTTCCTGCAGCACTGTTCTGAAGGGCCCTTGAAAAAAGGGGGTCAGAACAGAGCATGACTCACAGGCTTATGAGGAAAAACATGACCTGAGAAGCAAGGGATTGCCTTCAAAGCAGTCGGAGAGAGTTCCCTCAGTTTAAGAGAGAGATTGTATAACTGTACCCGTTCCTCTTACTCTGCAAAAAGGGGTTGATTTCTAGGGCTTAGTAATTGATTAGGAGAATATTCCGGGACCAACGCTGCACAGAGTCAGGCACGTCCCTAGGAGTGCCTTGCCTGAAAACATGGCGGTGAGATAGTCGTGCTGCTTCCTCACGACCCAGCACTCCTGCATCAAAAGCCCATGAATCTTAGAGTAAATAATTTCTTGGAACCTTTAAGGATAAAGGCAAGGATAGAGAGATTTTTTTTTTTTTTTTCATAAGGGTCAGTAAGAGGGAGGAACGAGACGGAGGGGAGGCACTACAGAAGGAGGCCACTGAGGGAAGGTGGAGGGGTAGTAATGAATGGTGAAGATACAAGAGAAGATCAAGAATTACGGGAGGTACGTAATTTTCATATCTTCCCTTGTCAATCTTCACCATTCATTACTTCGGGGTGAGTACTAAGCCCGCTTCCCCAGAAGGGGAAGGTGAGACCCTGAGGAACAAGACCCCAGCCTCCTGTTGGTGAGAAACAGAAGGGAAGACCCTGGCTAATTCACAGAAAGCCTAAGTGGAAGAAGAGCTAGGAGGTGCCTCCCAAAGGACGTGGAGATGGAGATAGCCCTGCAAAAGTCTCCTAGCTCTGGAGGAAAAGGCGGGTCCCCGAGGCGGAGGCATCACCCTCACGCGGGCCAGGGTGACAACCTTGAAAGACGAGCCATGCCGTCCGCCTAATGCAGATCGCTGTCCCACAGCCTGGAAGCCACCTCGTTGGCGTCATAAGATGCCCTTGTCTGGTGTCTTGCCAGCTCCAGGCCTATAGCGGAGAGGGCAACAGCTTGTCTGGTTTGCTCTGTATCAGGCTTCGACGCTAGAAGTTGAGAAAGCATCGACCACAGGTGCCGATTGTAGGCAGCGTGGTGAGCCTGATGTGATGCTATACAAGCAGCCGCATGAGAAGAAGAGAACACTCTTCGCCCCCAACGGTCGAACTGAAGAGAGTCCGGGTCCGGTGGGCGGTCGTGCGCCAGGCAGCGGCGCCCGGAGGGAGTGTCAAGGTAGACCAAGCCAGAAGGGGTTGGGGAGAGTACCTAGAGACTCCGAGGGGCACAATACCTACGCTTGACAGTCAGCCGGGGCTGGAGAAGAAGCGCTGGCGACTGCCAGGATCGGATAGACGCCTCCTGGAAGGGGATAGGCCAGGAAGGTACCACCGAGTGTTGGGCACTGAATTCCGCAATTCACGCACTCCTGCTCGGTATTGTCTCTCTCGAATGGTGGAGATCCAAGGTCCCTCACCATCCTCGAAGGAATCGCAGATATTCAGTGAAATCAGCATCGGAGGAGAGATGAGCAGGGGTTCCTCCCCTCAGAGGAGGGAGACGAGGATGATGGAGAGCTGGAACGCCAGAGGACTCCTCTGGCGGTGGGGAGAGTCGAAAGACCGCTCATGCATACATCTAACGTGAGGGAAGGCATGCCAGAACCTCTGAACTGCTCCCAGGATAACGGACCCGAGAGGACTGACATGGCCCAGGAGCGGGGTGGTGGAGGCAGAGAGATGGGAGAGGGGCACCTACGAGGAGGCAATTGATCTCTGCCAGGGCTCTGGAACCGGGAACGGAGCCCGAGCTGGCGGGGTCCCGGACAACAAACCAGGCCGCAAGACAGAACCCTGAGGAAGCGGAGCCTGGAAGAGCCCAGGGGGAGAACCTCCCCTGCGACGAAGTCGGGACTGCATGGATCCAGAAGGGCAGCCCACAACAACGCCACCGGAGGGCACCCTAGAGCCCCGGAGGGAAGGGCGGGGTTCAGCGCTACGGCTCCTGGCCACCCCCCCTGAGGTGGCCAAAGAAGACCGAGGTCCTGTCCCCCTGCCCCTCAACCCCTCGGACTCCGAGAGAGCCCTCCCCCGACCGCAGTGTTCCCACCCCCAGAGGGAGCAACAGCACCCAGGAGGCTGCTGTCACCGTCCCCGGAGAGAGCCTCCCCTCAGTCACCCCCACGCCTCCCCCTGGACTCCAAGGCCACCCCAGCCGGAGAGCCCTCAGGGGAGGACGGAAGGGGGACAGAGGAGGGCCTGCATGCCGCTGGTACTCGTGCCACAGGAGACCCAGACCCAAGAGTGGGGTGCTAGGATGGGTCCACGCCTGAACGTGCGGCCTCCGAGGAGGATGAGACCAGCAGGACTCAATACTGGCTACCCCGGGGGTCCCCGAGGCAACGGCACCGCGGACGGCACCGGTACCAGAGGCAGCGCCGCCTGACCCCCGAACATCAGCAACAGCCAGGCCCGGTCCCAGCTCCCCCGTGGCACCAGCAGGGCCAACGGCACCGCTCCCGGCATCGGAAACCGAGCCGGCACCGCGAGGAGGAGAAACCAGGCCCACGGCGCCGCCAATGGTGCCGGGCGCCAAAGCGGCGCCGCCAGCGGCGCCGCCCTGATCACCGTGCCGCGAACGCACTGGGATCCAAACGGCACCGCAACGGCGCCGCCTCGATCACCGCACCCAAACGCGCCGGGATCTGCAAACGGCGCCGAAATGCGCGGCCGAGGGGTCTGCCGTGTCCGCCCAAAATCATGGGCCTCGACACTGGGAGCCTGCACCTCCGAGGAGGTGACTGCTGAGGCGGTGTCGACGCCCGTGGCCCCGGAGGGACAGCCACGCTCCCGACACTGCGGAAGGACTCTTCGGCAAGATAAGATGGAAGCCCTCCTCCGCGACCGTGAGTAGGCGCCGAGGGGACCCGGGAAGGGCCTAAAGACCCTACCTGGGAGTCCCGTGAACGACGCCTGCCCCGAAGTCGGCGGGGCCGCCGTCGAGCTTGAACGCTGGACCTGAGGACACGCGACGGTCCATGGAGAAGCAGGCGCCGCCGCGAATCCATGTCATGGTTGGGTCCCAGGCATCGAAGACACACATCATGCGGTCCGAGACGGAGAAATGCCGCCACAGGAGCACCGACGCCAGGGGCGCGCCCGTCTTTAGAAAACGCCTTCACCCAGGAACCGGACACACCAAACAATTAAGGTAAAAACAGTAGGAAAACACCCGACCGTGCATAGATAGAAAAAGAACAGTCTGACTAAGTGGTATGGCGTTGAGTGCGAAACGAAAGAAAGTCGGTCAAACCATTGCGCACTTATCACGAACTTCTCCGCGTGGCAGGTGCTGCGACGGCGGGAGAAACAGAACTGAGTTGGAGGAGGAGTCGGTTATGCCAGCCGCGCAGGCCGCAAGGCGCAGTCTCAAGGCGCCGTCTAGAGAGCTAGCTTTTTAAAAAAAAAAAAAAAAAAGCCTTGTATGGGTGCGCGCCCCCGGCTTACACCCAGGAAGTAATGAATGGTGAAGATTGACAAGGGAAGATCTGTCCTTCCAGTCCAAAATGAGAGCATCCAGGGGTACCGTCCCCAGGACTCGAGGTCTGCAACAAAACAGAGGAAGTTGATGATTGTCCAGTGCTGCAAAGAGATCTATCTCTGGAGTGCCCCACCTGGAGAAGGTGACCTTCAGGATGTGAGGATCCAGGGACCATTCGTGATGTCCCTGTGAAATTCTGCTCAGAGCATCTGCTAGTACATTGTCCTTTCCTGAAAGGTGAACTGCTCCCAGGGAAGTCTGAAGAGAATAGGCCAGAGACCACAGCTTCATGGCTTCTGTACACAAGGCTGTGGACCGAGTGCCTGCCTGCTTGTTGATGTACTACATTGTGGTGGTGTTGTCTGTTCTGACTTGGACCACCTTGCCCTTGACTGAATCTGAGAAGCTCTGAAGGGCTAGGAGAACTGCCCTGAGTTCCAGGAGGTTGATATGAAGGAGAGACTCCTGTGGAGACCAGATCCCTTGAGCTGTCAGGGCTCCCAGGTGGGCTCCCCAACCTAGGAGAGAACCATCCGTAGTTAGAACTACTGATGGGACATGAGGGAGAAATGGAACCCCTTGTCTGAGGTTGTCCTGGTCCAGCCACCACTGGAGAGCTTGGACCAGAGTCTGGGTCACTGGAATCAGTTTGGTGAGAGAGTCCTTTCTCTGTGACCAAAAGGACCTTAGATGGAACTGAATGTCCATCATCTGAAATCTGGCTCCCTGTACCACTGCAGTGGAGGCTGCCATGTGGCCCAGGAGTTGGAGGAACTGTCTCACTGGATGAGAAACCTGAGGTCGAAAACAGGAAGCAAGATCTACTAGGGTCTTCACCCTTGCCAGAGGAAGGAAAGCTTTTGCTTGGATAGTATCCAATTCTATCCCTAAGAAGGTGAGAAGTTGTACTGGTTCAAGGACAGATTTTGGAAGATTGAGAAGAAACCCCAGAGAACTGAACAAGTCCTGGGTGGTTTGCAGAGCTGACCTGACCTGGTCTGATGACTGACCTATGAGTAGCCAGTTGTCCAGATATGGAAAAATGGTGATACTCTGTCTTCTGAGGCAAGCCACCACTACTGCAAGGCACTTTGTGAACACCCTTGGAGCTGATGTTAGGCCAAATGGCATGGCCCTGAACAGATAATGGCCTGAAGGCAACTCGAACCTGAGGTATTTTCTGTGGGAGCACCTGATAGGGATATGGAAGTAGGCGTCCTTGAGGTACAGGGATGCTAGCCAATCCCCTGGCCTTAAAGAGGGAAGGATTATTCCCAGAGTTACCATTTTGAATTTAGGTTTTGATATCTGTTTGTTCAAATACCTTAGGTCCAGGATGGGTTGCCACTCCCCTGTTTTCTTTGGGGTAAGGAAGTACCTGGAGTACAGGCCTTTTCCCCTGTGTTGAGTAGGAACCTTCTCTATGGCTCTGAGAGCCAAGAGAGAGGAAACCTCTGCCTCTAGGGCAAGGGTTTCTGAGATTGATGCAGTAGAAAGACCTGGCCTCCTTTTTGGGAACCTTTGAAGCTGAGGGTTAGCCCTGGCTTCTACTTCCAGGACCCACTTGTCTGAGGTCACAGACTTCCAGGCCTGAAAGTAGTAAGCCAGCCTGCCTCCTACTGCGATTGGGGAGTTGACCCGGGCTGACACCTCAGGGTGTCTGCTTGGCAGGAGCCTTAGACTAGAAGCTTGGCAGAAGACACCAGGAGGAAGAAGTGCTGTGTGACTAGACTTCTCTACTGGGACTAAAGAATTAGAACTCTTGTACTTGGACCTTTAATTTAGGGTAAAAAAACAAACTAACAAAAAAAAAAAATGAGTGTGTTTGTCTGAGTTAACTGAATTGAATGGTTATCTGAACAGTTATCTAGATGTAAATCGCAGGTGACCGAAAGGGCTTTGTAGCTGTGCAGTTTAAATTAGTTGTAGAAAGATCTAATAAGTAGGGGGAGTGGCTTAGCTAGAAGGAAGCTAAATTTAAAGACTGCCTTAGAAAGATTCTGCTAGAAGCTTGGCAGAAGACACCAGGAGGAAGGAGTGCTGTGTGACTGGACTTCTCTACTGGGACTATATTGCCCTCCTTCCCTCCCCTCCACCGTCCCACCCAAAGCTAGTTCTACTTTTATAGGCACAGGATTTGACTGACAACAGGAACTTCCTGTTTGGGAGCAGGACGTGAGCAATCACAGAGCCACCAAAGACCCACCGCCCTAGAAGGGCAAGAGTAGCTCTCCGGCCCCCTCTAGCTGCTGGAGGTCTGTCTCTGAGCAAGTAAGGGGTCTACTGAGAAATATAGGATATTCTTGTCTCAGAACAGGACAATCAGGAGCTTAAAGGGCATAGAGGCAGAAAGTAAGTAGAGAGAGAAGGGGAAAAAAAAAAAACAGAGGAAAGGGTAAGGATTCCAAACAACAGTTAAGAGGCCAGAAATAAGACATGATGGGAGTGGTGCAGTGCAGTGGCTGTGAAGCAGCAGTCTTCCGGGAGACGTTCTGGAGGATGCGGTGTTGTCCCATCTGCAGGCACCTCTCTGGGCTGAGGGAGGAGGTTGCTCATCTCCAGGCTGAGATAGTCAGGATTTGTGGGACCTCCTCTTCCATCCAGGGACCACCAGTGCCACTGCCGCTGCCCCTGAGAGGCAGAAAGAGGAGTGGTTGGACCACAGTGGGCTCAGGGAGGGTGAGGGTGGTGGAACAGAGGTGCATCCCTCCAGTTGTACCTCTCCACAACTCCTATGCCATCCTGGCAAAGTGTGGTTCCTCTATGGAGGCACCTGCAGTGGAGACCGAAGGAGGATGCTGGGAGCCTCCACAAAGGAAACCCACAGGAGGGTGGCATGGGACCCCACAGGGGAAGGAAACAACTCTTGGTGGGGGACTCCATTGTTAGGAAGGTAGAACTGGGGGAGGAAGGGGAGAGGGAGGTAAGGTGCCTGCCTGGCGCCATGGCTTGGAGGGACAGGAAGTGAACCTCAGGATTGCCGAGCAGCTGCACAGGAGAGCTGATGTCATTGTCCATCTAGGACAAATGACCGGCTAAGAAAGGATTAGAGCAGTGCAGGAAGAGTTTGTGAATTGGGGAGAGGCCTTAGACAAGCAGCACGATGGTAACCTTCTCGGAGGTGCTGCCCATCTATGCGTGGGAGAGACTAGGTGTTCCGCACCATGAGATTCAATCAGTGGTTGAAAAACTGGTGCAGAGCTCAGGATTTGGCTTCATTGGGGACTGGGGTCCACCTGGAGTGATGCAAACCTATACTGGCATGATGGGCGCATCTGTCCAGCAGGGGAACCAGGATCCTAGGTGATAGGTTTAAATACTTCAATGGCAAGCATTTAAACTAGCCAAGGGGGGAGACACTGGAAAGCAGCAGGGAAATCCTAGCCCCCCCCAAAAAATCACGGTAGTAAGTGCGGTAAACACCAACACAGAGGTGTCGATAGGGAGAAGGGCAGGGGTAAATGGGAAAAGTGACAAAGGCAAGCAGGACAGGGATGGGGCAAAAAGGAGTAAGGCCATCAGGAAATGGAAGATAATGAGTATCAATGCCCATAGTCTGGGCAACAAACTCCCTGAGCTGGTGGCCTTGATGGAAGAGGGATGCCTGGATATCGTAGCAGTCACAGAAACATGGTACACAGAGAATCATGACTGGGATGTTAACATACCAGGGTACATAACCTACAGGAGAGACAGGCAGGGAAGAAGAGGGGAGGAGTAGCTCTACATGTAAAGGAAGGATAAAAGCAACAGAACTAAAGAGTAAACAGGGAGGAGAGGAGGCACTGTGGGTCACCTTGGAGACTGGAAAGGCACCACAATCCGCAAAGGGGGTTGCGTACAGACCCCCATGTCAGGGGAAGGGAATGCACAAGGATATGATAGAAGGCATTCTTAGGATGGCAGAGAAAGGGGAGATACTGTTGATGGGAGACCTGAATATGCCAGATGTTAACTGGAGCACATTTGCTGCAGCCACATCCAAGAGCAGGACCATTCTCGATGTTCTACAGGTGGCAGGCCTCAGACAGCTAGTTTCGGAACCCACTCGTAAGGGAGCAATCTTAGACCTCGTACTCTCAAATGGGGGCAGTGAGAGGATCTCAGATCTAGAAGTGGGTTGCCATCTGGGAACAAGTGACCATCAAACAGTGTGATTCATGATAAACTCAGCTACAGAGTCAAGCCATACAAAAGTGAGAGTACTGGACATCAGGAGGGCTGACTTTGGCAAGATGGGAGAGTGCCTCAGAAAAGCACTAGCAAACAGGCTAGAAGGAGGGGTGGAGCAACAATGGGGAATCATCAAAACTGCCATCACAGAGGCAACAAGCCTTTGTCTGAAGCAAATAAACAAATCAAAACAAAAGAAAAAGCCACTATGGTTCTCAAAAGAGGTGGCTGGGAAAGTCAGGAGAAAAGATAGCATTCAGGAAGTATAAGGAAACACAGAAGGAGCAGGACAGAGAGCTGTACCAGTTAAGGCAGAAGGAAGTGGGGAAGTCAGAATAGCAAAGGCCCAAACTGAGGAAAAGATAGCCAACTCGGTTAAGAAGGGGGATAAAACCTTTTATAGGTACATCAGAGAGTGTAGAAAGACAAAGGGAGGGATAGTGAGGCTGAATAGAATGAATGGTGGATGGGCAGAGGGGGACAGTGAAAAAGCAGGGATACTGAACAAATATTTCTGCTCAGTATTCACAAAAGAGGAGGGGGAAGTGCCTAATCTAATTAACAGAAGCACTCTTGATAGGGGGTCGATCCCAGTCCTTTCACAGAAGAAAGGATTCTGCAAGAACTCCTAAAACTGAAGGTGGACAAAGCAATGGGGCCTGATGGAATTCACCACAGAATTCTAAAAGAATTAATGGGGGAACTAGTGAAATCACTGACTATTCTTTTTAACAAATCATGGGAGGATGGTGTGGTACCCGAGGACTGGAGGAAGGCGGATGTGATTCCCTTCACAAAAGTGGGACCAAGACAGAGGCAGGAAACTACAGACCTGTCAGTTTGACCTCTGTGGTAGGAAAGTGATGGAGTCACTCTGAAGGAAAGAATTGTTGAGTACCTAGAGGCCAGTGGGGCACAGGACCCAAGGCAGCATGGGTTCAGCGGGAAGATCATGTCAGATGAATCTAATAGATTTCTTTTGACTGGGTGACCAAAGTAGTAGACCAGGGAGGGGCTGTGGACATGGCCTACCTAGACTTTAGCAAGGCATTTGACACAGTCCCACACAAAAGAATAATAGTCAAATTAACCAGCCTGGGAGTGGGTCCTAGGGTGGTAGCCTGGGTAAAACATTGGCTGGACAACAGGACACAGAAAGTAATTGTAAATGGAGTCCACTCTGAAGAAAGAGGGGTTACTAGTGGGGTACCGCAGGGTTCAGTACTGGGTCCAGTCCTTTTTAATGTCTTTATAAGTGACATTGCAGAGGAACTGAAAGGAAAAGTATGCCTCTTTGCAGATGTCACAAAGATCTGCAACAAGGTTGATACACAAGGAGGTGTGGAAAGGATGAGAAGGGACTTGGCAAGATTGGAGGAATGGTCAAAAGTATGACAGCTAGGATTAAACGCAAAGAAGTGCAAAATAATGCACCTGGGAAATAACCCAGGGGAAGATTACACTATGGGGGGAGGTAGTAACAACAACAAAAAGGAAAGGGACCTGGGGTAATCATATCAGATGACCTTAAGGTTAGCAAGCAATGTGAGAAGGCAGTATGGAGGGCTGGGGTATACTGGGATGAATAGGAGAGGCATCACCAGTAGAAAACAGGAAGTTGTTATCCTGTGTACAGACAGTTGGTGAGACCCCATCGGGAGTACTCAAGGCCCAGTTCTGGAGACCCTCTCTGCAAGAACATAGACAGGATAGAGGCAGTCCAGAGGAGGGCAACCAAAATGGCAGGGTCTGCAAGAGAAGCTGTACGAGGAGAGACTAAAGAAGCTTAATATGTATACCCTTGAGGAAAGATGGGAGAGGGGGACATGATAGAAACTTTTAAGTACCCTCAGTGGAATCAACAAAGTCCAAGAGGGTAGCATCTTTCAGAAAAGAAATGTGCAAGAACAAGGGACACAATTTAAAGATGGGGGTGGTTCAGGGGCAATGTGAGGAAGTATTTTTTCAGAGAGGGTAGTGGATGCATGGAACAGCCTTCTGAGGAGGTGTGGGGTCTAAAACTGTGGAAAAATTCAAGAATGCATGGGACAGACATAAGGCAATTCTTGTGTGGGGTAGGAAGAAATAGGCTGTTGGTTTACTAGGATCTGCGGCCTATCCTGTAGATAGGGAAATGGGCAGACTAGGTGGGCCAAGTGGTCCTTATCTGCTGTCAGAGTCTATGTTTCTATGGGAGGAGGGAGCAGCCCTGCTCATCCCCCTCCTGCCCCTCCCTTGGAAAAACCCCCTCTGTGGGAAAGGAGAGGAGGCCTGGGCTTGGTAAAAAGGCCTGCCCCTGCCCCTGGACTGCTGCTTTTGTGGAGTGGCCTGCATTTCCTTGGCCTGTGCACTCCTGTAAGCGGTCCTGTATTCATCCATTTTCTTCATGTAAGCCTCTGTCTGCTCCCCAAACAAAGAGTTACCAACTACAGGAAAATCCCTAGCCTTAGTCTGGGTATCCTGTGATAGGCTAGTACATCTGAGCCAAGCATTTCTTCTGAGAGACACAGATGTAGCCATGACTCTTGATGCCACATCATCGGAGTCCACAGCAGCGTGAAATTGTACTTTAGATGCCTCAATTCCATCCACAGCCACCTCCTCCAGCTCCTTGGCTAGCTGGGGAGGCCTGTTTAGCCAATTCAGAACAGAATCCCACCTGGACTTGGTACCTGGCTGTGTAGGCCATACAGTTTGCCTGCCTGAGTCCCAAAGAGGATGCCAAATGTTGTTTTTTGGCTATGGCATCAACTTTCCTGGAGTCCTTGCCTGGGGTTGTGAAGCCAAAGGAATGTTAGCCCTGTCACAGGCTGCAGTGTGCACTACCCCAACATGGCTGCTATGAGTATAAAGGAACTCCGTACCTGAGCCTGATAACATATACCTCCTGTCCATTCTTTTATCCACAGGAAGTAATGAATTAGGAGTTTGTAAAATCTTTTGTGTCTGTTTCCCCAAGGACTTATGAAGAGGAATAGACAATCTTTTGGACTCTGGGATATCCATCATTTCCACAAAATAAGGCTCTTCTTCCTCCTCAGCAGCTTCAACCATAGGGAGCTGGAGGGTTTCGGCCACCTTCTTGTAGAACAAGAAGTGTGAAGGAGACTCAGAAAGCCTGGGAGGGGAGACATTAGAGGGCCTGTCTGGGGAGATGTCCAGTTCAATGAGCACATCCAGACCCCCCCCGGGGTCGTCATCTTTGTCTTCATCATTGGGATAGTCTTTGTCTCCCTCCCACTCCTCATAAAAAGCATCTGGATCATAATCCGAAGGAGATGGATCCGACCGAATCAACCGCCTGACCGGCAGTACCAGTTTGGACGGAACTGGGCGAAGCGATTGAACAATGCTAATCACTTTGGCTATCTCGTCCGTGGTTGGAGTATGCGGTACTGGATCCGAACCGGCAGATTTTCATTTCTTTTTTGACAGAACCAGACCCTCAGAGTCGGCTCTCCTTTGCCCAAGGAGGTATTGCCTAGGTCAGTAGGCACCTCCTCAGGTTTGGCTGCAACAGAACCAGGCTGGCTATCTGGATCTACGGACTTCTCAGCCTCTCTTTCCTTCAGCCTACTCAGTCTTTTTTCTAGAGTGGTTTTGGGAAAGTTTTTGCAAAGCTGGCAGTCTGACTTGAGGTGGTCAAACCCCAGACAACAAACACAGATGAGGTGGGGGCTGATCTTGGCAAAGGCCTCCCCACACTCAGTACAGTGTTTGAAACCCAGTGGGACCGGTTTTCTTCTTGGGTTTCTCAGACATGGCCAACCTATTAAATTACCCTATAGCAGCTTTCAAGCCAGGTAATAAATAACCGACCGGTTACAAACCGTGTCACGGGTTTCGAAAAAGAACCAGAAAAAGGCCCGGTTGTTTTGAAACCGATCAGTACCACAACACCACTCTAATCCCAGAAAAATTCAAATTTTAAACAAAGTAGAAATAAGGTCGGTTCTTAACTGGACCGACCGATAAGAAACCGAAGAAGGAAAAATGTCCACAGTCAGTCTTACCTCAGTAGTGGGCAAGATTATGGAGGCACTCCTTAAGGAAAGGATAGTGCAACACCTGGAATCCATAGGGGCACAGGATCCAAGACAGCATGGGTTTACAAAAGGAAGGTCCTGTCAAACTAATCTCATAGATTTCTTTGACTGGGTAACCTGAGTGGTGGACCAAGGGGGAGCAGTTGATGTCGCCTACCTTGACTTCAACAAAGCTTTCAACACTGTTCTACATAGAAGATTGATAAATAAGCTGGGTAGGCTCAGGGTGGGTCAGAAGTTGGTCGACTGGGTGGCAAACTGGTTGACGGGCAGAAAACAAGAGAGTGGTGGTAAATGGTATACAGTCCGAAGAGATGCAAGTCACAAGTGGGGTACCTCAGGGATCAGTCCTGGGGCCAGTCCTTCAATATCTTCATCAGTGACATTGCAGATGGACTAGAGGGTAAGGCTTGTCTGTTTGCAGATGACACCAAGATCTGCAACAGAGTAGATGATCCAGATGGGGTGGGCAGAATGAGAAGAGATCTGGATAAACTAGCAAAATGGTCAGAAGAGTGGCAACTGGGATTTAATGCAAAGAAGTGCAAGATCATGCACATAGGGAAGAGAAACCCTGAAGCCACCTATAGGCTGGGAGGAGTTGCTGGCAGTCACAAAGGAAGAAAGAGACTTGGGCATCATCATCACCGATGACCTGAAATCATCCAAGCAGACCTCTAAAGCAGTAGGTAAGGCTAGGGGGATGTTAGGGTGTATTAGTAGGGGTATCACAAGTCGTAAGAGGGAGGCAATAATCCTTCTTTACAAGACACTGGTTAGGCCCCATCTGGAGTACTGCATGCAGTACTGGAAGCCACATCTTCACAAGGACATTAACCAAATTGAGGCAGTCAAGAGAAGGGCAACCAAAATGGTGCAGGGACTGCATCAGAAGACATATGAGGACAGATTAATGGAGCTCAATATGTATACCCTTGAGCAAAGGAGGGTGAGAGGTGATATGATCGAAACATTCAAACACCCTAAGGGCATTAACAAGGTGAAAGAGTCTAACATGTTTAAATATAAGAAAAATTGCAGAACAAGAGGACACAGCATGAGATTAGAAGGAGGCCGATTAAGGGGGAATGTGAGGAAATTCTTTTTCACAGAAAGAGTGGTGGATGCATGGAATGGCCTACCTCAGGAAGTGGTGGCTATGAATACAGTGCAGGGCTTCAAACAGGCATGGGATAGGCATAAGGGATCACATGAAAACTAAATTGGTACAGAGGGCCCACTCACCCAAAGATTTTTTTTACATTTTTTAATATCAAGATATAATTCAAAGAACAAACGTTTCGGAAATAATCCTGCTTCAGTGTTCAGACTGCATATACATCAACAATAACATTTAATTAAGATCACTTATTATCAAAATCCAAAATATCTAATCTAGAATACACAGGGGTTGAAATGCTCACCTGTGTGCATATTAAGTGAATACACCATTAGATAGCCACAGCTACTATCTTACATATTCTCTAAAAAAAGGAATATATATTATGTTTAGATTATTCAGTAAACCAAATATGTATAAGCTTATACATCAGTTCCCTCATATATCACATCTAGTTAATCACCATTCTAACTCATATTAAATCACAATAATATGCAAATGATTTTCACCTTCAATTTTCTTTTCTCCTGGTAATTAGTTTATCCCACTATAAATTGGTCATACCAACCGTTTTCGTATAAACAAAAATTTCTTATGTATTAGTCCAATAAAATATTGATGCTGCTCTCATTGCTTTAAGATTATTCACAACTTGTAAATTTCAGTAATATTTACTTGCTTAGTTAGTCATCAAAACAAGAACTGTGGCGTAACCTCATGCTTTCTCTCTTTACTGAGGTGTTCCGCCTGTTCCTTTACTCATTTAAATACCTACAGGGTTAGAATCAGGCACAAGTGATCACACAGCATTGCGAGTAACTCGCGATACCTGCGGTCTCTCTCGCGCTTGACCCGCCACTTCTAAATATATTACAAAAGTATCAGCCCCTTGCCAGACCGAAAATATATAGTCTGAGGCCATTTAAAAGGTTTATAAGAGGGACACTGTTTGAAATATTGTGTTGAAACTTCTCCCTAATTTGGGAGGAATATGTGATGGCTCATTACAGGATTAAATATATTACTCTTAGTAAACATAACATTTTAACAAATACTTTCCCCTCACCTTAGGATATCTTTATCTCCAAATAATGTCTTACTTCGCTCTCCTAAGGCGCTCGCCTATAAACAAAAGTTTCAGTCAAAACCCCATTTGACTATCACTGTTTACAACTTCAATGACCACTACTACTTCAGTTAAATGTGTACTTACTTATCAAACACTAAAACGTGGGCTGTGGCAAGACCTTCTGCTCTCTCTATGTGTGGAGGTGTCTCGCCCATTCTATTATGGGTTTAAATACCCATAGTCACGGAATCAGGCACAGATGATGACGCATCACTGCGAGGAACTCACGATAGTTGCTCTCTCTCCTGCACCTGACCTGCCTTGCAAAAAAAAAAAAGACTTTCTGTAAAGGCAGCACCTTGCTAAAGCAAAGGTGTCCAGACAACAGTCCATTTCTAACATTTAGATTATAAATCTTGTAAAAAGGAACCTGTTATGGATTTCATGACTTAGAATATGACCTAATATAAAGAAAAAGATTTTTCTTTTTTTATATATTTATTTTTACAAACTACATAATGTGAGGTATACAGAACAAAATATTTAAAGTGATATTACCCATTTACTACATTAAATTGAATATTACCAAAATAATTTTTTTAAAACACAAATTATTTATTCAGAACATTACTTTAAGATATTCATATTATTGGTTGCCAATCTATACTTTCATTTAATCCAAATCTTGGGTTCGTGGCTTCGAATCTATCAATGTAATATGCTTCTCTTGTTAAAATGTTGGTTCTGAAATCACCTCCTCTAGTATCTAGTATGACTTTTCTATACCAAAAAAATGTAATTATGGTAGCTGATGTCCATATTCCATAAAATGTCTAGCTACAGGTGACGTTAAATCCTGCCTTCTGAGATCAGATTTATGTTCACTAGTATGTATTTTCAGCATCCTTTCAGTCTTTCCTACATAAATTTTATCACATGGACATTTCAATAGATAAATAACACCAGCTGTAGAACAATTTATGAACTGGTTAATTGTTATTTCTTCATCTTTTGCAGTGTTAGATATTTTCTTAATTTTATAGGTATTGTTACAATTTATACAATGACCACACGAAAAGTTTCCTTTTACTTCATTTAGATTTAAAAAATGTCGTACTCCAGTATCTGGAATTTTATGTTCTGTTCTCATTAATCTGTTGCCCAGTGTTTTATTTCTTTTTGCAACCACACGAGGGAGTTTCAAAAATGTTTGTGTTATTGAAGTTGCCTGTAACACCTGCCAATGTTTAATAACAATATTTTTAATTTTGAAAACTATTTCATTATGTTTTGTAGAGAATACTATTCAATCCTCATAATCAGATTGTCTGTCTTGAACATTTAAAAGGGTCTCTCTCTTCCTCCTTGTTGCTTTCTCTAATGCTAAATCTAATATATCTTGCCTATAACCTCTCTGTCTAAATCTCTGAATCATGTCTATCTGAGTTTTATTGAATTCTTGTGTGGTCATTGTATAAATTGTAACAATACCTATAAAATTAAGAAAATATCTAACACTGCAAAATATGAAGAAATAACAATTAACCAATTCATAAATTGTTCTACAGCTGGTGTTATTTATCTGTTGAAATGTCCATGTGATAAAATTTATGTAGGAAAGACTGAAGGATGCTGAAAATACGTATTAGTGAACATAAATCTGATATCAGAAGGCAGGATTTAACGTCACCTGTAGCTAGACATTTTATGGAATATAGACATCAGCTACTACAATTACGTTTTTGGCATAGAAAAGTTATACCAGATACTAGAGGAGGTGATTTCAGAACCACAATTTTAACAAGAGAAGCATATTACATTGATAGATTCGAAGCCACGAACCCAAGATTTGGATTAAATGAAAGTATAGATTGGCAACCAATATTATGAATATCTTAAAGTAATGTCCTGAATAAATAATTTGTGTTAAAAAAAATGTTTTTGGTAATATTCAATTTAATGTAGTAAATGGGTAATATCACTTTAAATATTTTGTTCTGTATTCCTCACATTATGTAGCTTGTAAAAATAAATATATAAAAAAAGAAAAATCTTTTTCCTTATATTAGGTCATATTCTAAGTCATGAAATCCATAACAGGTTCCTTTTTACAAGATTTATAATCTAAATGTTAGAAATGGACTGTAGTCTGGACACCTTTGCTTTAGCAAGGTGCCTTGACAGAAAGTCTTTTTTGTATGGCAGGTCAGGCGCAGGAGAGAGAGCAAATATTGCGAGTTCCTTGCGGTGATGCGTCATCATCTGCACCTGATTCCGTACTATGGGTATTTAAACCCATAATAGAACGGGGGAGACACCTCCACACATACAGAGAGCAGGAGGTCTTGCCACAGCCCACGTTTTAGTGTTTGATAAGTAAGTACACATTTAACTGAAGTAGTAGTGGTCATTGAAGTTGTAAACAGCGATAGCCACATGGAGTTTTGACTGAAACTTTTATTTATAGGTGAGTGCCTTAGGAGAGCGAAGTAAAACATTATTTGGAGATAAAGATATCCTAAGGTGAGGGGAAAGTATTTGTTAAAATGATATGTGTACTAAGAGTAATATATTTAATCCTGTAAAGAACCATCACATATTCCCCCCAAATTAGGGAGAAGTTTCAACACAATATTTCAAACAGTGTCCCTCTTATAAACCTTTAAATGGCCTCAGACTATATATTTTCGGTCTGGCAAGGGCTGATACTTTTGTAATATATTTAGAAGTGGCGGGTCAAGCGCGAGAGAGATCGGTAGATGATTACTACATAATGCTGTGTGATCACTTGTGCCTGATTCTAACCCTGTAAGTATTTAAATGAGTAAAGGAGCAGGCGGAACACCTTAGTAAGAGAGAAAGCATGAGGTTGCGCCACAGTTCTTGTTTTGATGACTAACTAAGCAAGTAAATATTACTGAAATTTACAAGTTGTGAATAATCTTAAAGCAATGAGAGCAGCATCAATATTTTATTGGACTAATACATAAGAAATTTTTGTTTATACGAAAATAGTTGATATGACCAATTTATGGTGGGATAAACTAATTACCAGGAAAAGAAAATTGAAAGTGAAAATCATTTGCATATTATTGTGATTTAATATGAGTTAGAATGGTGATTAACTAGATGTGGTATATGAGGGAATTGATGTATAAGCTTATACATATTTGGTTTACTGAATAATCTAAAAATATATATTCTTTTTTTAGAGAATATGTAAGATAGTAGCTGTGGCTATCTAATGGTGTATACACTTAATATGCACATAGGTGAGCATTTCAACCCCTGTGTATTCTAGATTAGATATTTTGGATTTTGATAATAAGTGATCTTAATTAAATGTTATTACTGATGTAGATGCAGTCTGAACACTGAAGAAGGATTATTTCTGAAACGTTTCTTCTTTGGATTGTATCTTGATAAAAAAATTTTGGGTGAGTGGGCCCTCTGTACCAATTTAGTTTTCATGTGATGTCTGGCACAAAATTGGTATGGGCCTCTCCCTGATGAGTATCTTTATTCCTTTTTTCTGAGGTTGGCTGTGCTGGATCCAGAGTTATTTGGATATAGGCATAAGGAAGCAATACAGATGAGTATGAATAGATAGGCCACTGACAGAGCAAAGGTCGATGGCACATTTATAAGGCAGAAAAAGAAATGGGCAGACTGGATGGGCCTTGCGGTCCTTATCTGCCATCAACCTCTATGTTTCTATGTTACTTTTACCACAATAAAACACAGTCACTACCTATCTACTACACTACCTGTACGATGGATAGAAGCTAGAAATCCGAAAAATAACAAAAAGAATGGTTTAACCGAATGCTTTTTAAACTTTACCGAACTAAGCAGAGGACTCTCTGGAGCAACTTCACTTTTAGGCAGAGTAAAGAATCTCACGGTTACACTGGGAAGTACCACAGACAGAGGTTTGAAAACCGAGCTCGAGCTCAATGTTCTATGTTTCTGCATAGAGTTAACTCTTTGCTCTCCGTGGCAGTTCAAGTGCTGGGGCTAACTGCATTATGTCAGAATACAGCAAGACTTCATGTTGTTTGAAGACAGCATTGTCAGCAATATTGCCCTGAGCTTAAGGAGTTTCATGTGATCCTGAATCTTCTTGGGCTGTAGATGCCCCTTACTTAGAGATCTTCCAGGTGGGCAACCAAGCCTAGGAGTGAAGCATCTGTTGAGAAAATACTTGCTGAGGATTGCTGGTGGCAGTGAATGCTTTCCTTCTTTCACCACTCTACTGCCTGCACAAAGGCCTTTATGACTGACACTAGTTTGGACAGTGAATCCAACCTTTGGGACCAGTTACTCCTTAGGTGGTCCTGAATGCCTCTAATCTGAAATCTGGCCCATGTCACCACAACTGTGAATGAGGTCATGTGGATCAGTGACTGCAGAAATCTCTTGCCAGCCTTGGGTGGCACAGTGTGAAGGATTCTGCAGTGGCAATCAGACTTGATACTCTTTCCTGTGGAAGGAAAGCTTTCCCTACAGGGTATCCAGCTCTGCACGTATGAAGTCCAGCACCTGTACTGTTTCTGTCTGAGACTTCTGCAGATTTATTAGGAATCCTAAGCCCAGGTAGGGGAAGACCACTGCACCTTGTTTTCTCAGGTGTTCTGCCACCATGGCTAGGCACTTTGTGAATACCCTTGGTGCTGAAGGGAAGGGCTAACTGGTATTGGCAGTTTCCAGCCTGAACCAGAGATATTTTCTATGGGTTGGGTCTGACTGGAATGTGGAAGTAGATGTCTTTCAGATTCCGTGACCCCAATCAGTTTCCTGACTGTAGGAATGGTATCACTGTGTCCAATGTGATCATCTTGAATGTTTCATTCTTGGTATGTTTGCTCAGACCATAGATCTAAAATGGGTCACCACTCCCCATTTTTCTTGTGGGTCAAGGGAAGTATCTTGAAAATAGTCCCTTGCCCACTGTGTGGTAGAGACCATTTCTACTGCCTTTGCCTGCAGCAGTTTCTTTACTTCCAGTTCCAGCAGAATTCTTTCTGTTGGTGAATGAGCTGTAAAGTTTTTTGGTCTCTGCACTTTTGGGAACCTTTTAAATTGCAAGGAAACCCCTGACCCACTACTTCTAGGACCCACTTGTCTGTGGTAATTTCTGCCCATTCCTAAAAAGTAGTGGGTCAGCCCCCCCTTGGCAATGGTTGACTGGCACCTAGGCAAAATTGTCAGGGGGTTTGTTTTGGCTGTGGCCTGGGGGCTGGTGCTGCATCATGTCTAAAGTCCTTCCTACCTCTGCTACTGTAGTAACCTCTGTGGGGCTGGTACTCACAGGGGGCATAGGATCCTAGATATGGCCCCTACCTCCCCTTCTGTAAGGCTGGTAAGAAGTGGAGGACTTTTCTTTCTCAGTGTTTTTTTTTGTAAGCTTTAGTTTCAGACTTTTTGGGCAAGTACAGTCAGGCAACCAGACAATACAGATTTCATTACATCTGGCCGTATACAAGTAGTTACACAGATTTACAAACCTACCATGGACAGATATCCTCCACAATAGGGAATTAATGTATATACACATACAACTGAACAGTTAGGTTGAAGGCTGGCACAAAGCCATTACCAGCAGTATACATAATTATATTCAATGCCCTGGTAAGTACTCCTTACCCTGCCACCAATCTCATTACCTCCATATAATTTATTTTTCAATGCTAATATCACAGGTTTCAGACTTTCAAACTTCTCAGCTTCCCCAGGGCATTTATCTGGGCCCTTTCTAGTTTCATCAGTCCAGGGTTTGGTCATTCAGTGAGTCATGGGGGTTGGGGAGTTGGGTGAGCAATTGTCCCCAGTGCTGGGTCCAGGTCTTTTATCCGTTCACAAAGGTCAGACTCCAGAGGGGTTCTGCTTTTACTCCTCTTTGCCTGACTTCTGCTCCCAGCACGAGTTCCAGTGGGGAGCTAGGCAATGGGAACTCCAAGACCTGCTCCAAGATTCTGTGGACTAACACCCAATAACTACTTATTTTGGGACATTCTAGGACCATGTACCCATATATTCCCTCAGCACACTTACACTTCGGACATCAGCCACTATTCTCTGGTTTTTGTCTATGGGGTTTGGTAGGAGTCATGCATGTTCGGTACAGGAAATTATATTTAACTTGCCTCAGCTTATTTGAGTGGGCACAGGTGAGTGCATGCCAAATGGCACACTTCCATGTTTCTGGGTAACCATGGGGCCCAGGTCCTTCCCCAGGCCTTTTATAGTCCTCATTTTCTAGGTGGTTGAGCCCACTTATCAGTTTGTAGTAAGAGGACAGTGGTTTAGAATCTGACTGGGGAGCTACTGTAAAAGGATACTTTCCACTGGTGATAGGGTAGGGACACTTCCCTGCCTTTGCTCTCCCCTCAGTAGGCCACTTACACAAAAATACACCAGGTTAGAGCTAGAGGATAGATTATATCTCCTTCTGAGAGACGTAAAAGGAGCTAGGACCCCCCCCCAAAGAGATCTACAACTTTCAACAGAACCCTTTTATCCCACTTGAAAAGTCCCTGGTGGACAAAGACAGTGTAACCCCTAAGACCTTTGAATGCTTTTGTGGTGGCAGTCAGTGGTGAAATCGCCTGTTTATGTCCTATGTATTTGTAGGTTTGCAGCCAGATCTGCCTAATGAAACTGGTAAATGGATTCCTAATTTTCTTGTTGCTCCCCCTTTTCAGCCCTGGATTTAGTACTGTCTCCACTAAGGCAGCATCCTACAACACCTTTTCCTGCATCTGCCTCCACATTGAGCCCTTTCCACCTTACTCATTGTCCAAAATGGACAACTGGGTTGACCAAAAGTAGTGTTGCATTTGGGGCAAGGCTAATCCCCCCTCGCTTATGGCTCCCTGAAGTACAGCCACCCTGATCCTAGCTGAAGTTCCTCTCTAGAGAAAGTGGTGAAAAATGCTTCTTACTTTGTTAAAAAAAACTTCTGTGGGACCTTAACTGGAAGGGATTGCATTATATAAGATAATCGATGAAATATGCACATTTTTAGTGTTGACACATCCCAGCAATGCAAGTGTCATTATGACCCATCTGTCTATATCCTCCTTGATTTCCCTTAGAAGAGGTAGGTGATTGCATTCATAGATTTTTCTTAATTACCTTGGGATACAGATACCCAGATACTTTAGTTTATCCACTGTCTGTATGGCTAATCCTGAATCTGAGGGTTTCTGCCCTCTCCCCAATATAGTATCTCACTCTTCCCTCAGTTTACTTTATAGCCTGACAAAGCCCCATATTCTTTGAGTCCTGCTGAGATTGGGGGAAGACCTACATAGAGGAGGAGGTCATCTGCAAACGGAGAGATTTCGTGTTCTGCCACCCCCTCCCGCCCACAGCTCATCTGGGTTTCCCCTTAATACTGCCTCCAGGGGCTCCAATGACAACACATATAATAGGTGCGATAATGGGCATTCCAAGCATATCCCGTGTTGAAGTTTGAATGGCTGCTTTAGATCCCGATTAACAATTATCTGAGCAGTGGGATGGGTGTAAATAATAGACCCAAATACGAGCAGTGGGATGGGTGTACAATAGTTGTACCCAACTCTGGAAGGTCTCTCCAAAGCCAAGCCTCTTCAGAGTTTCAGTAAACAGATACAGGATACCACCACAAACTGCAAAGTGAGAGGGTGCCAGGTCAAGGCAGCCAGCCTAGCACAATACCGGACACAAGAAAGACCGGCACTCCAGTCTATTAAAAGAAGGTACCATGAAAAAATTCCAAATAAGGTTAAATCGATTTATTAGGTTCCAACTCAGCACAAGATGGATGCCTTTTTACCCCAAAGGGCAAACCGATTTAAGTTTATTTGGAATTGTTTCATAGTACCTTCTTTTGATAGACTGGTGTGTCGGTCCTTCTTGTGTTTGGTCTTCAGAGTTTCAGTGTACCCCCACTCTATCGGTCAAGCGCATTCTCTCGTTCAGTGCCAAAACCCTCATAGGCTCCCCCCACCTCTTCCAACTCCACACCACATTCAGGGTTCTGCGACTGTTGCCTTTGCTCTGCCAACATCTGGACTGGTCAGGGTGGATTACACTGTGTAACACTTTTCTAACCTTAAGGCCATGACTTCTGCCAAAATGTTGTAGTCTGCTGTGAAGTGGTAAATGGGGTAGCAAGAGGAACAGTGCAGTGGATCCTTCTCCAGTGTGGGTAGAAATGAAAATTATGTACTCACCATAATTCTTGATCTTCTAGGAATATCTTTGCCATTGATTCCCACTAATGGGTCTGAGCCAGAGATGGTACGACCCAGCGGGAAACAGAACTTTTCAGAGGGCTGGTGATGAAGTAAGCAACATGCATGCTCGTGCATGTGAGACAAAGCATGCGGGCTTATGCTTACATCAGTGCCAACCCCAACCACCTCACCACCTCCTGGCAATACTTTTTACTGAGGAGATGCAGCATAACCTAACAAGAACCTATGCTCTTAACCCAATGGCATAGATTAGCCCTGATGGCTGTGTAAGAAGAGCCACCAAACCAGTAACAGTGTCTTCACAGCCCAAGTCAAACCTAAAGGGGTGAAGAACAGCACCATATACTGGAGCGAGTCTGGAGATGACACTCAAGTGGGATGTCACTTAATATCTGCCGCTCTGTGTCTAAGTCACCTACACTTCCTCACCACTGCTCCATCTATGGTAAGCTGGGTTGGCTCCCCCATTGCTCCTGCATGACCACAGTTACGGAGGTGTCATCTGTAACATTTTACTAAATGGGCAGCCTCGATCCCTTGCCTCCTCCCTCCAGATTGTTGAAAATGGCTACCCCCCGAGATCTACTGAAAATGTCCTACTTACAGTCCCCAGAGTTAAAGCTCATGCTGACAAAGTGTCCTTTGACTACTCTGCCCCTAAACTGTGGAACTCCATTCCTCCTGATATCCGACGATGCCCAGCTGCACAATCCTTCCATCTCAAATATCGTGAATATATCCTTAAACAGGGATCCTGCTCCTGTCACAGTACTTGACCATTTTCCCCATGTGCACTTTTCAAAGTGGGAATTGCTGATTTAACAGCTTCCAATCAGCACCCCACTGAAGTCACTACTAAGAATGTTACTTTGAAGTCCCTTCACCTCTCTTTACTGTCTGTCGCTATACTAAATGTACCATTATTATGGGTTTCTTTACATGCACATGAACATGTAACTACTTTTGGTTTTTTTCTCTCCATATCACACAGAAGGTACTGCAACTGTTGTATCTGCAGCTTTTCAAAGTCTGTCTCTATAACTGTTGGCACTGCAAACTGTGTACATTCTTATCAGATGTTCATTTCTTGCCAATGTATGTTTTCAATATATTGTATTTCCACTGTCTGTATTCTTGGTTGCAACCTCCCGAGTCACACCTGAAAATATGTATTTTGTTGCCTAGTGTGCCTACCTGGTAAACAAAAGCTGAATAAATATCTCTGGTGTACCCCATCTGCTGAACACTGCAGCCAATGCCTGCTTGTTCAGGGTCCATTCACGATGTCTCTGGCTGATTCTGCTTAAGGAATCTGCCAAAACATTGTCTTTCCTGGCAGGTGAACTGCTGAGAGCTGCACTCTAGGGAACAGGCCCAATTCCAAATCTTCACTGCTTCTATGCATAGCTTTGAAGATCTTGTTCCTCCCTGTTTGTTGATATAATACATGGTAGTGGTGTTGTCTGTCTTGACTTCAATAGACTGACCTCTGATGTGGGAGAAAACAGCCTGTATTGCCAGATACACTGCTCTGAACTCCAGATTTATGTGCTCCTGAGACTCCAGAGGCCCCACACCCCACTTACAGTTAAATCCTCCAGATGGGCACCCCAGCCCAGGAAGGAGGCATCTGTAGTGAGCACAACTCAGGGTGACTGTTGGAGGAAGAGAACCCCCACTCAGAGATTGCCTTCCTCCTTCACCACTCCAGTGCCATTAACAGGCACTCTGACACAGGCACTAGCTTTTACAGTGGGTCTCACCTTTGGGACCAATGGGAACCCAGGTGATAATGGATATCCCTCATTTGGAGTCTTTCACCTGGAACTACTGCTGTGGATGAGGCCATGTGCCCTAGCAGCTGGAGGAATTCTCTTGCAGGTCTGGGTTGCCCTGCTTTGAAAGGACCCAAGTGATAATGGATATCCCTCATTTGGAGTCTTTCACCTGGAACTACTGCTGTGGATGAGGCCATGTGCCCCAGCAGCTGGAGGAATTCTCTTGCAGGTCTGGGTTGCCCTGCTTTGAAAGACCTTGCAATCAGCATCAGTGTTTCCACTCTTTCTCAAGGGTGGAATGCCTTCCCTTGGTGGGCATCAAATTCTGCACAGGTTCTATCTGGGACTTCTGGAAATTTATCAGAAGCCCAGGTCCCCAGGGTGTGCTGGATTAGAGGGAGGAACTTGGTTTCCTGGTGTGACTTTCCTGAGGCTAATCAGTTGTCTTAAGTAGGGAAACACCACCCACTGCCTCCTCAAATGTGATGCCACTATGCCTAGGCACTTTGTGAACACCCTGGAAGCTGAGGATAGACCGACGGGTAGGGCTGTAAACTAATAGTGACAGCTCCCCACATTGAATCTGAGATATTTTCTGTGAGTGGACCTGACTGGAATGTGTGAAAATAGGCATCCTTGAGATCCAGTGACCCCAACCAGTCTCCTTGCTCAGAGGAGGGATCACTGATCTCAGTGTTACCATCCTGAACTTTTCTTTTTGTAAGTGTTTGTTCAGGTATCTCAGGTCTAAAATGAGTCGCCACTCCTCATTTTTCTTGTGCATCAGGAAGTATTTTGAAGAAAGCCCTTCCCCCATTGGGGGGTGCTTTCTCTACTGGATTTGCTTCTGTCAACTTCTTTATCTCTAACTCCAACAGGAGTTTTTCTGTTGGAGCAGGTGGTGTGAAGTTTTTGTCAGCCTGCAGCTTTGAGAATCTTTTGAACTGTAGTCAGTTCCTGATTTACTATTTCCAGCACCCATCTGTCCATGGTAATTCTTTCCCATGCCTGGAAATAATGAACCAGCCTTTCCCCCACTGGCAACCTGGTCAGGGGTTCTGTTTTGCCTAGCCCCGGGTGCTGCGAGCAGCATCTGAATGTCAGGGACCCCTTTTGCTTCTACCTCTGAACCCCACCTCCCCGCTGGGAATCTTCAAAGGTAAAGCACGGGGAAAGTATCTACTACTTCTACGCCCCTTCCAGAAGGCCTGCTGGAGATGGAGGCCTGTCCTTCTAGTGTTGTTCATGTAGGTGGCTTGGATTCATCCACCTTTTCATATCAGCCTGTCTTATTACCAAACAGAATTTCCATCACAAGGGAATCCATAGCTTTTGTCTGGGTGTCCAGTGAGTTATGGTTCTGATCATCAAACCTCCTCAGGGACACTGCATATGCCATGACTTTTTAAGTAGTGTCACTGGTATCTACTGTCATGTGGAACTGATACTTGGTGGCATCCATGGCAGTCTTTGCTGTATCTGCCAGATCCTGTGCCAAGTCACCAGTAGCTTTTTGGCTCATAGCCAAAACTGAGCTGCAAAAGGCCTTTTGGTACTGAGCTGCGTAAGCGGGGATGGGAAGAAAAAAACAGGTTACTCACCTGTAACAGTAGTTCTAGGAGTGGTATATGTTGTTCATCCACACTTATTGGCATGTCCCTTTCCCCTTTAAATCTTGTTGGACGTCTTCAAGCTGGCTCCTCCCACCCACCCGGGTGGTATATACCTCGGCTTCGCCCCTTGATGCCAGATCTTAGCCCACTGGAAGCCAGGTTGTGTGTGTCCGCAGCTGGGGAGGTCGGATGGGTCCGTGTGGATGAACAACATATACCACTCCTAGAACTACTGTTACAGGTGAGTAAATGGAAATTACGTACCTACCGTAATTCTTGATCTTCTTGGACGAAGTCTCCACCACTAATTCACACTGATGGGATGTATGCTGGAGGTGCTAGGACAGGCAGGAGCAAACTTTTGCAAGAAGGTCAGTGCCAGAGATGGAGCAGCGAAGTGGCACTGCGAGCCCCGGCTCATGCGGTAAAGACTATCTTGGCGTCGACCCTCAACCAACTCAGTACCTTTTTTCCGAGGAGGTGCAGCGAACTAACCTAGAAGGACTAAGCTAAAATGGACATAAGATTGTCCAAATGACCCGTATGAAGGGTCAACAATGAAGTCTTCACAGCCCAACCATTGTAGGAGTGAAGACCAAACAGATAAGTGAGGTCGGATGGAGGGTGGATGTGAATGAGTGGTGGAGACTTCTCCAAGAAGATCAAGAATTACGGTAGGTACGTATTTCCATATCTTCCTGGACATAAAATCTCCACCACTCATTCACACTGATGGGAGTGTACCGAGCTAATAATCCCCGAGGCAGGCGTTCGGAGAAACTAAGAGCTCACAATTCAGGACAGAAGTCCGTTGAGGATAGTCCTGCCAAACAACAGATGTCGTCTGGCATGGACATCCAAAGCATAGTGCTTAACGAAAGTATGCACTGAGCTCCATGTAGCCACATTGCAAATATTTGCAATGGGCACATTGCGGATTTCTGCCAGAGATGCCACAACTGCTCTAGTAGAGTGAGCGTACACTCTACCTTCCAGCTTGACTTGTGCCATAGAATAGCAGTGGCGGAGACATGCTACCAGCCACGCCTGAAATGCACTTCACAGCAACAGGTTCACGAGTCGGGTCTCGCTTAAAAGAAACAAACAGTTGCTGAGCCTTGCAAATTTCTTTTGTTCTATCGAGATAGAATCTAGGGCTCTCTTTACATTTAGAGAATGAAGAGTTCGTTCATCTTCATTCTGGAAGTTAGCAAAGTAGGTAGGTAGGACTAAAGGTTGGTTTAGATGAAATTCTGAGACAATCTTGGGAAGAAACTTGGGGTGAGTCCTAAGAACTACCTTGTCCTTGTGAAACACAGTGTAAGGGGGTCTGTGACCAGAGCATGTATTTCAGAAACTTTACGGGCCGAAGTGATGGCCACCAGGAAGGCCGTTTTCCAAGTGAGGAACTTCAATTCGCAGGTAGCTACAGGCTCAAAAGGTTTCCGAGTGAGCATGTCTAGTACAAGGTTAATGTCTCAGGCTGTGACCGGATGTCTGATGGGAGGTCTGGTATGCAGAATGCCCTTAAGAAACCTCTTAACTACAGGCAACTGAGACAGAGACAAGGAATGTACTGGCTCATGATAAGCTGAAATGGCACAGAGATGAACTTTGACAGTAGAGTACTGCAGGCCTGAATTTGAGAGGTCCAAAAGGTACTCCAAGAGTTTATATGGTGGGCAGGAAAAGGGGTTTGAAGAGGATTTTGCATGAGAGAGAGAGAGAGAGAGAGAGAGATGCTTCCATTTGGCTGTATAGGTTTTTCTAGTGGCTGGTTTACGTGCAGCCAAGTGAATATCTGAAACCCTACAGGAAACACTGAACCTACAGTTGTGGCCAAAAATATTGGCGCCCTTGCAGTTTTTTCTAATAATGCACCATTCCTTCCAGAAAACTGTTGAAATTAAAAAATATTTTGGTATCCACATATGTATTTCTTTGGTTTGCAGTGGAATAAAACACAAAAAGCAGAAAAATTTACCAAGTCTTAGCTTATTCTACACAGAAATCCTTAAATGGCCCGGACAAAATTATTGGCACCTTTTAGAAGTAGTTAGAAATAATTAGATTTCAAGCAGGTGATTCTCCTTCACTTTGGAACTGAACTCACCTGTGGTGAGTTGCAGGTGCCTGCAATATAAAAATCACTCATTCAACCAGTTTGAATAGAGAAAATGACTCATTCTCCTGTTTTGTGTCACTGTGTGTACCGCAATGAGCATGGAAAAAAGAAAGACAGCCAGAGAATTGTCTGAGGAGGTCAGACAGAAGATTGTAGTCAAGCATGGACAATCTCAAGGCTACAAATCAATCTCCAGAGACCTTGATGTTCCTGTTTCCACCGTACGTAATGTTATCCGGATGTTTAAGGCCCATGACACTGTGGCCAACCTCTCTGGACGTGGCTGCAAGAGAAAACTTGATCGAAGATTGCAGCGCGGGATTGTTCGAATGGTGGAGAAAGCACCTCAATCAACTGCCAAACAGATTCAAGCTGACCTTCAGACACAAGGTACGACAGTTTCAACTCGCACCATCCGTCGCCAACTCAATGAAAGGGGGTTATATGGTAGGAGGCCCAGGAGGACCCCACTGCTGAGAGACAGACATTAGAAAGCCCAACTGGGGTTTGCCAAAACACACCTGAACAAGCCAAAATCCTTCTGGGAGAATGTCCTGTGGACAGATGAGACCAAATTAGAGCTTTTTGGTATAGCACATCATCTCTGTGTTTACAGAAAACAAAATGAAGCCTTCAAAGAAAAGAACACCTTCCCTACAGTCAAACATGGAGGAGGTTCAGTGATGTTTTGGGGTTGCTGTGCTGCCTCTGGCACTGGGTGCCTTGAACGTGTGCATGGCGTCATGAAATCTGGAGATTACCAGGCCATTTTGGAGCGCAATGTTGAACCCAGTGTCAAAAAGCTGGGTCTCCGTTGAAGGTCATGGGTCTTCCAGCAGGGCAATGACCCCAAACACACTTCAAAAAGCACCCAGGAATGGTTCAAGACAAGACGCTGGACTGTTCTGAAGTGGCCAGCAATGAATCCAGATCTAAATCCCATTGAAAACCTGTGGAAAGATCTGAAAACAGCAGCTGGGAGTAGGCACCCTTCAAATCTGGGAGAACTGAAGCAGTTTGCACAAGAACAGTGGGCCAAACTGCCAGTAGAGAGGTGCAGGAAGCTCATCCATGGCTATAGGAAGCTGTTAATTGCAGTTATTTTGACCACAGGCTGTGCTACCAATATTAAGTCTAGGGTGTCAATAATTTTGTCAATGCCATTTCTTTTCATTTTCTGATTTAAAAGGATATATTAAATTCTGAATCAAAAACAAAGGTTCTGTAATATTAACAGAGAAATAAAGAATTGTGGAGACCAAATACTGTACTGTTGTTAATTTCAACTTATGTTTAGAGGAAATTGTGAGTTATTTGAAAAAGTGCAAGGGCACCAATATTTTTGGCCACGACTGTATTCACCTCTGTCTCTTCAGGAGCCAAGTGTGAAGGTGAAGTGCATCCAGATTGGGATGGACCATAGGCCCCTGGGTCAGAAGATTCATCTGAAGGGAAGTGCTCTTCGGAGGCTGCCAACAGACTATTGAGCAGCGGGAACCATATCTGTCGAGGCCAGAACAGAACAAAACAATGAGAATCATTCTGTCTCCTGAGACTGAATTTGAGAAGCACCTTCTGAATTAGAGGAAGGGAAGGAAAGACGATAGAAAGCATTTTGTCCACTGCAGCCTGAATGCATCCTGACAGAAAGTGCCAGGTCCTGGATTTCTGAAGCAGAAGAGAGGCAGTTTTATGCTGAGTGGGGATGCAAAAGGTCCAGGTCTGGATTTCCCACTCTTTGAAGAGTGACTGAGCGATGTTGATTCGAGATACCACTTGTGAGGATCTGTCTCCGTTCTGCTGAGATGGTCTGCCAGTTTTTCTGCATGCCTGGTAGGTAAACCACATGGATTAGAGCCTTGTGCTCCAGGCACCACTCCCACACTCTCATTGCTTCCCTGCATAATGGGTAAGAGTGTGCACTGCCCTGTTTGTTGATGTAATACATCACTGCTTTGTTGTCCGTTTGAAGGAGAATGTTCTTGTGACAGAGTATGTCCTTCAAGGCCGGACTGCATAGAGGATGGCTCTCATTTCCAGGACATTTATGTGGAGCTGGGACTCATCCTCAGTCCACATACCTTGAGTTTCTGGCAATGAGCTCCCACCCCATCAGGGACGATCGGTGGTAATGGAGATCTGATGATCCAGAGAAGCAAAAAGGATACCTTCTGGAAGGTTGTTCTCATGACCACCAGGTGAGTGACCTCTTTAGAGGTTCTGTCACCTTGATGGGAAAGGACTGAGGGTGAATGGTTGGGGACCACTGAGTACTGAGCATCCACTGAGAGGTTCTCATGTGGAGATGAGCTACAGGTACAGTGAACACCGAGGATGCCATGAGACCCAGCATCCGCTGCATCGAGATAGCTCTAACTGAGCTGTTTTCTCTGATGTATTGGGCCATCTGTAGGATATCACTCCTTCTGTCCTCTGGAAGAAAAGCTGCACAGGAGGTATCCAGAAGAGTTCCTATGAAAAGGAGTTTCTGGGAGAGCGAACTGCAATTTGTTGCGGTTTAGCAGGACTCGTGGACGGAGGTAGTCTGAAGCTTCGCTACAGCATCCAGAGTTCCTGCCTGGAAGGGCTTGCTAGAAGCCAGTTGACCAGGTATGGAAACACTTGAATTCCATTTTCCAGAGATGTGCGTGAAAATTGCACAACACTTTGTAAAAACTGTGGCGCTTGAGGATAGCCTAAAGGGCAGGACTCTGAACTGATAATGTTGACCAAATGCTACAAACCTCAGGTATTTGTGGTGCTTTGGGCATAACAATGTGTTGGTAGGCATCCTGCATGTCCAGGGAGGCTAGCCAATCATGTTGATGAACCAAAGGTAGAAGAGTACCTAGAGATATCATCTTGAACTTTCCTTATGAAGGAATTTGTTTAACTTTCTAAGATCCAGAATGGGGCACATGCCTCCAGTTTTCTTCGAACTAGAAAGTAATGGAGTAGAAACCTGTTTCATTGGTCCGGTGGAACTACTTCTTCTGCCCTGTTGTTCAGAAGGCCTTGCACTCGGAAGCAAGAAGGTCTGACTGTACTGCCGACAGTCTGGGCTGTCATTTGGGGGATGATCGGGGATGGTGGTTTCTAAAGATTGGCCTCTTGCGGACTATCTGGAGGACCCATTTGTCTGATGTTATAGACTTCCACCGGTCGTAAAACTGAGTCAGATGTCCTCCCACTGCTGAGGAAGAGTCCCTCTCGGGCAGTTGAGGTGGGACCTTGGCCGAGAACTCAGAAGGTGGCACTGGGCCCTTTGGGGGCTTGTGCCTTCTGCAGCGTTTTCTTTTGTGGCTGCTGGGTGTGGTTATTGTTAAAGCCCCCCCCTGCCTTTGCCCCAAAAGGACTGATGGTTATGAAATTGATGTTTATTGGCACCCCCCCCAAGAGGGGGGCGGGTGCGAGTGGAGCTATCTTAATGGCTGACCTAGACTTCTGTGTGGCTTCCAGAGCTTGTTCCACCTGGGGTCCGAATAGATACATACCATCGAATGGTAAGGCCATGACCTGCTGCTGGGCATCATTCAGGAAGCCCAAAGTATGTAGCCAGGAGTGGCAACAGGTACAAATGCCCGCCGCCACTGCTCGAGAAGCAGTATCGAAAGCATCCATTGCAGCTTTAACCTATTGGTTATTGGACTCGATGCCCCTGGTTATGGTGTGAAGTAGCTCTGAATTAGTTTCTGACTCAGGCAGAGCTTCTACCATTTGCTTGAGCGAATGCCAAAGGACATATTCATACTGAGAAAAGTAACCCTGGTAGCTGGCAATACGCATACCCAGGGTGGAGGCAGTAAAGGTGTCTATTTTATGAGATTCTTTATTGATAGGCTGGGCTGAAGAAGCTTGAGGAAGGACGGCCTTGTCATTCTCTGCTATGACTACAATGGGATCAGCAAAAGCTTGTAGAGGCCAATATGGGTTGATCCTTTGGGAGCAGCGTACTTCCTATCTATGGACTTAGCCACGGAAGGGATGAGAGCAGAAGTGTTCCATACCATCTGAGAAATGTTCTCAAAAGATGGTTGTACCAGAGAAGTTAAATCCATATGGATCTCTGGGACATGTAGGTACTGGAGTCTTAAAAGCTTGCCAGGATCGATTTCTGTAGTCTGTAGAGAAAGAGTTGAATTCAAATTTTTCAGCAGAGACTTAAAGGAAAGTTCTTGACCACAGGCTCTGCAGTAGGATTAACCCTGCTCCTTCAACATCATCACCCAGACGAAGATCTGGTCAGACTCAAAATCATTTCCTGACAGTCCAGGGGACTGTATGGACAGGAAATCAGAATGGAATTTAGAAGAGGAAAGAATCAGAGTCAAAAAGCCCTGGAGGCTGGACGGCACTGCACCAAGCATCGGGGCTGATGAAAAACATGGCACCGAACCCAAGGAAGTCGGGGCCATCGGAAACAGCTCAGCACACGGCACCGACAAAGGCCACGGCGCCGACAGAGCCCTCAGCACTGTGGATGGCACCGACAGAGCCCCCGGTGCCACAGACAGCACTGCCAGAGCCCCCGGCACCGCGAATGGCACAGACAGAGGCCCCAGCACTGCAGATGGTGCCGACAGATCCACCGGTGCCATGGATGGTGCCGACAGAGCCCCCGGCGCCACGGATGGTGCTGACAGAGCCCCCGGAGCTGAGGGCGGCGCCAACAGAACCCTCGGCACCACAGATGGCTCCGAGAGTGTCCCTAAGTTCTGAAAACTGCGATTTGAAGGAAAAGGAGGACAATTAACAGGAGATAGAAGCATCGGTGTGGGCCCCTGCGCTGCAGCCATGTGAGGGGGAAAACACCTGAGCACGGAGTAGACAGCACCGAAGAAGGCGCCATGCAGCTAGGAAGGTCCAACCGCCCTACCCGGACTCTCAAGCAGCCCGAAGGACCCGGAGTGACTGGATCAGGCAGCTGGACCAACCTCCGAGCCCACTGCTCCATAAGAGCAGCCCACCAGTGAAACTGCTCATTGGAGGCCCGTTGAATAGGCGGGAACGGGCTCCGGTGTCGAAAAGGTTGGGCACTGGAGCCAGAAACTGCCAACTCCGAGAGGAGGGACCGTGCCAGCCCCAATGACCGACCGCTGACGTAGACATACCAGAAGGCGACTTAGTGATGCCTTCTTTTCGACTTGAGCACTGAAGAAGAACCTGGAGGTCAACAGTGCCGCACGGGACCGCCTTATGCTTTTGGGGGGACCGCCCATCTCCCTGAGCACTGGACCGTCTGTTGTCAGACCCAACCTCTGGGGAGGGCGGCGGACCAGATCCAGCCCAGCTGACTGAACAGCTTTCATATGAAATCTCCCTACTATCACCTGACCCGCTCATGGTTGACTCCGTCAATGGAGGGCTGAAGACTTCTTTATTAATCAATAAATTTAATTAAAATCTACTTGGTACTTTCGAAGATAAATTACAAAACAATAAACTGAAAACTATGCTGCTAGTTTGAAGTTTTACTCCTGGAGGGCGAGCGATGTCGTCACTGAAATGCACTCGATGGCGGGAAAAAAGGAACTGAGGCGGTTGGAGGGTCAACGCCGACATAGTCTTTACCGCATGAGCCGGGGCTCGCGGTACCGCTTCCTCGCGGCTCCATCTCTGGCGCCTACCCTCTTGCAAAAAGTTTGCTACCGCTGGGTCCTAGCACCTCTGGCGTACATCCTATCAGTATGAATGAGTGGTGGAGACTTTATGTTCAGGAAGATCCTGTTTTTCTAGGATCGTAGATATGTTGTTCATCCACACTTATTGGCAGACTCCTAGCAGTTCACAGAGAGGAGGGAGACAAAGTGCACACCCCCTACTTAAGGAACAGAGATTGGAGAACTGAGGCCCCAAAACCAGCATCCCGGCGTGACTCAAGGTTGATGTGGTAGTGGGTGATGAAGGTGTTTGTTGACTTCCAGGTAGCAGCCCGACAGATTTCCTGGATAGGGATGTCCCTGGAAGCAGCCACCGATACAGCAGTATGGCGGGTAGAATGAGCTCTTATCCCTCTGGGAGGCTCCATGCCCGCCAATTCATAGCACAGACTTATGCATGACGTAATCCATCTTGCAATGGTTTGTTTGGCTGCAGGTCTGCCAGAAGCAGCTTCAGCATAGGTGATAAACAACTGACGAACCTCTCCATGAATTTCTGCCGTCCTCTCCTTGTAATAGGAGACAGCACGTCTCAGGTCCAAAGTATGGAGCCTGTACTCAGCCTCTGAGGTGTAATTAGGGTAGTATACTGGCAGAGTCAATACCTGGTTAAGGTGAAACTTTGACACCATCTTCGGAAGGAATTTTGGGCGGGAGCGCAGGCCAACTTTGTCCCTGTGGAAGACCAGGTAAGGGGAGTCCACCGAAAGTGCCTGGAGCTCCCCTGTCCTTCTGGCAGACGTGATAGTCACCAGGAAGGCCATCTTCCATGACAAGTGTGACAGCTCCCACTTGTGCATTGGTTCAAATGGCTTGCCCATGAGTTTTGCCAATACCAGCAGTAGATCCCACAGAGGTCGAGGTTCTCGCACAGGAGGGGATATGTGATTCAGGCCTTTGAAAAAGTGCCTGACCACTGTTTCCTGCACCAATGCTGGCTGACTGGCCTGTGCCCGGTAAGCAGAAATGGCTGCCAGGTGCACCCTAAGGGTCGATGACTGTAGACCCCTTTGAGAGAGACCAAAAGTAGTCGAGAATGTTAGCCACAGAACAGGATAAGGGGTCCAGACCTTACTCTGGCACCAAATGGAAAACCTTTTCCATTTGAAGCCATAACATTCCTGGTCATTTCTTTCTAGATGCCTCCACCACAGTGTAGACATCGTCGAAAGACCCAAAGCCTGGAACCTAGCCACTCAGGTACCAGGCTGTGAGATGCAGGGACTGAAGGTCCGGATGGAAACCTTCCCTGGTTCAGAAATATCAGGTTCAGAGCGTGCACAAGCCACTCTGGGGCCTGCAGCTGAGCTGAGGAGATCTGGATACCAGAACTGACACGGCCAGTCTGGGGCTACCAGAATCACTCTTGCCTTGTCCCTCCTCACCTTGAGTAACACCTTGTGGATCAAGGGAAATGGAGGGAAGGTGTAGAGGAGGCCAGGTGTCTACAGCCTCGAGAAGACATCCTCCTGCAGCAAGCCCTGCTGAGGGGGGGCTGGCATGATACAGCCTCAGCTAGTTGTTTTCCCTGGAGGCAAACAAGTCCACCATCGGTTTGCCCCAATGGGAGAACAGGCTGTAAGCTACCTCTGGATGGAGAGACAACTCATGGGATGTCTGGCATAAGTGGCTGAGAGCATCCGCCAACTGATTCGAGGCTCCTGCCACATGGATGGCCAGGAGATCTTCCTCCTCCAACCATCTCACAAGGGTCCAGATGCGGAGCACCTCCTTGCATAGCAGACGGGAGTGCGTACTGCCCTGTTTGTTGAGGTAGTACATGGTCGTGGTATTGTCTGTCTGGACTTGAACCACTTGACCCTGGAGCTGAGGAGCGAAAGCTGACAGTGCCAGTCTGACTGCTCTGAGCTCCAACAGGCTGATGTGGCATTGAGACTCCTCGGGGGTCCAGAACCCGTGGGCCCTGTTGTCCCGCATGTGGGCTCCCCAGCCCATGAGAGAAGCATCGGTCGTGAGGACGACCGTCGGCTCAGGGTGGACAAACGGGATCCCTTCCTGCAACTGGTCTGGGGCGATCCACCATTGGACAGCATCCCACAATGACCGTGGCACTGAGTCCACTGGGCGACCAGCTCCCACTGGAGGGGGCGCATGTGCAACCGGGTCCAATGGACCACTGAGGTGCACACCTGCATGTAACCCAGAAGGCGCAGAAAGTCCCGGGCAGGACGCAAGTGCCCAACCAGAAATGATTGGGCAAAGGAGGAGAGAACCTCCACCCTGTCCGCTGGGAGCTGTGCTCTGCCCCGATAAGCCCATCACCTGAGAAGGCACAAGTTCTGACTTGGCCTTGTTGATCAGGAGGCCAGGCTGAGAGCAGGTTTGGAGGGCCAGATCTCTGACCTCTCCACCTCCTGTTGAGTGGAGCCTGCAAGGGAGCCAATCGCCGAGGTAGGGGTAAATTCTGACCCCGACGCTGGAGATGGGCAGCCACCACTGCAATGCATTAGGTGAAGACCTGCATGCATGACAGGCCGAACGGCATGGTTTGAACTCGATAGGGTCCCTTCACCTGAAGCAGAGGAACCGCTGATGGGATGGATGGATTGGGACATGAAAGAACGGTGTTGCAGATCCAGTGAACAGAAATTAAAATTACATACCCACCGTAATTATGATCTTTCTGTGTATCTTCACCATTCATCACATTTGGGTTACTGACTGGCGGTCATGACCCATGGGAGCTTTTGGGGATGGGCGGAGTCGACGATCGGCACCGCCTCTAGGGCCGACGACCGCGTGGCGCCAGTGGGCTGGCTGTTATGTGTCCTCTCCGCCCTCCTGCCAGTTCTGAGTCACTGGAGAGGTGAGGAAAGGGATGGAGGGTGGGACAAGGAAGTCCAAGGGACGGACAAAGGAAAAGATATATAAACAAAAGGAGAAATAAATGACTAAGAGGACCGAATAAGAAGAAGGAAACTAAGGGGATTGGGTAGCCCCAATCTGGAAACAGGCAATAGAAGACAGGAGGAATTTAGGTAAGCTTTGGGAGGGGGGAGGTAGCAACCATACCCTGGACCTTGACCTGTCTCCAGATTGTAAAGGAACTGCCAGGAGTAGCCAAAGGCTTAATGACAGAATTCAAGGTACAGAATTACTGGCAATACTCCAAAAGGCAGAAGCGGTTATTCTGGAAGAAAGACAGGACACAGGGATTCTCCCCCCCCAAGGGAAAGGATGTTTGGTGTAAGAAAAATTAGTTTTTTTTTTTTTTTTTAAATATGGAAGGATATGTCCAATGGACAAAGAAAATTAAGGATTGACGGGAACAAAGGAAGAGCAGAGGATGGAGGGCAAATGCCAACTCCTACCCCACAGGGGTGGAGCCAAAGCACTGGAGAAATAGTGCCACCCATGCCGACCACTCACTCCCCTAGAAATAACATCCCCCATGTGCCCCTGTTTATCCCACTCCTGAGAAAAAAGGCGGGGGAAGGGAGGGGGACCCAGAGACTGAGGCCCCAGGGAGATGGCGGGCGGGATTGTGATAAATGGTGAAGATACACACAAAGATCATTATTATGGTAGATACATAATTTTCATATCTTATCTGTGCCGATCTTCACCATTCATCACATTTGGTGAGGCATGAGCCCCCATCGGGGTTTAAACCCCAAAAGACAGAGTCTCTTAGCTCTCAGTGGGTGACACACCAAGAGGGAGAACTCTTCAGGCCTGGGGAGGCCTGAGTATGGGAGAGTGAGAAGGGACCTCCGAGGGGAAGGAAGTTGCCTGACAAACGCCAGTCTCGCTTCTATGGGAGAAGAGATAGGCCTCTGGTGAGTGGAGCAACCACTCCTACGCCGGGCCAAGGGTGACAACGGGAAAGACATAGCCATGTCACGCCTAGTGCAGATCGCTGTCCCTATGACCCTGTTAGCTACCTCACTGGCATCATATGATGCCCTCGCTTGGTGCCTGCTAGCTCCAGGCCACATGCACAGAGTGCGATGGCTTATCTGGTTTGCTCTGTGTCAGGCAAAGAGGCTAGGAGCTGACCTAGCCTGGACCACAAGAACCTGTCATAAGATGCATAGTGGGCCTGATGTGCTACGATGGAAAGCAGCAACCGTGCCGAGTAGAACGTCCTCCTCCCCCAGAAGTCAAAATCCAAGGAGTCTTGATCTGGGGGCCGGTCACGGTGGAGGGTGCGAAGGCCATCAGGAGTATCCAGCTGTGTCAGTCCTGACTGAGGATGAGGCATGGAACCTGGAGACTCGGGGGGGGGGGGCAATACCGCTGGCAGAGATCCCTAGGGGTGGGAACTCCAAAGAAAGGTCTCTGCCAGGAATACAACAACGCCTCCCAAAAGGGAGCAGGCCAGGGGGGCACCAAAAGGGTGTCCTCGCTGAAGTCGCCTAGAAAGGTGTGTGCCAAGTGCTCTGGATTGCTTTGAGTGGGAGGGGTGATGTGCAGGTCCTCCAACATCCTCACGAGGAATCGCTGATACTCCGCGAGATCAGCAGCTGGGGAGGTGTGGATAGAAGACCTCTCCCCAGAAGAGGGGATGAGGAGTTAGAGGACCTCAACCAATTAGAGGGTGGCTGCTCAGGGGAAGTTGAAAACCTGACTGTCCATTGCCCTGACATAATCGGGGAATCGAGCAGCCACGGCCCTGAACTGCTCCCAGCAGAGAGTCCCGCTAGGACCAAGGATGCCTGGGAGCACTGGAGAATGTGGCAGAGGAATAGGGGCAGAGACGAGAAGAGAAATTGGCTGACCTCCGCCTGGGCTAGGGAGCACACCAGGAGCACTGGCAGAAGAAGGTGCTCCGGAAGACCCCACAGCCGACAGCTGAACAACCATTTTGGAACTGCCTTGGCTGTGCTCAGAAGAATCCCTCCAGTGAGGTGACCGGGGCCGTGTAGGTCCAGAAGGACAGTCCCCGACCTCCAAAGAACAGGGCCTCTCAAAGAAACAGAAGGGGAAGAGAGGAGATCCACACACGGCTTCTTAGAGCCCTGAGTGACCTGAGAAAAGGCTGCAGCACAGAGCCCATGCCCTCGACCCTCGGAATCCAAGAGCGCCCTCCTCCACGAGAGAGCCAGCCTAGGCAACTGACAGCTCTGGTCGGTCTCCGAAGTGGCTATCCAGGGTGCAGCACCTTCCCCTCCCGTGGATGCTCTCATCGGCCCCAAAGTTGGGTGATCTAAGCACACCACCTGGGGTGTTACCACCGCTGAGGGATCAGAGAACCCTCTGAGGCCGGGCTGCAGCGCAATGGTGGCCTGCACCGCTGCCTGCTGGTCAGAACCCCTGACCCCAGCCCCAGCAGTCTCTGCCCGCTCCTCAGAGGGGGTCTGACTCCGGCCTGTCGAGGACACTATGAGGGTGCCCATGCCAGCAGCTAACTCCAAAGAGTCAGACTGCCCGACTGATTCAAGAGTCTAACTTCTCCTCCGAAGAAGTGGAGATCGAAGCCCTGTGCCAAACAGCTGGCGGGCGCCTGCTGCCATCTCGACCAAATAGGGCACCAGAAACAGAGACCGTACCCGAGTCGGTACCAGTGTCCTCCACAGCACTGCAAACGGTGGCAGAAGAAGACATGGTTCCAACCAGGGCAGCAGTCTCCGAGCCAGCAGCCGACACGGCACCGTCCCGCCCCACAGCACCGAGAATGGAGCCGAGGACAGAGACATCCCCGACGACGGCTCTGTCAGTGCTCTCAGCGCTGAGATCCAAAACCCCCATGGTGCTGTGCCCATGCCCGAAACCGCAAATGGTTCTGGAACTGGACATGGCGCATGCTCAACCTCGGCGCGTGGTGAGAAATGGTCAAAGACAGCGCGTGAGAATGTCCCATGGCACTGCTAGCATCATCGGCTCCATGAATGGTGCTGGCAGAAGCAATAACACTGAGCGACCGACTTCGCGCCAGACTCCGTCAGGCCCATGACACCGTCATGGTGCAAAGGCCCAAATAGGCGTGACAGATGGCGCTGACCTGGGCCTTCCGAGCCGGCGGTCTGACAACAGGGGCCTTTCACCCCAGAGGCGCGACACAAACAGTGCCTCCCGACCTGTCTACCGGAGGAAACAGACTGGGCCTCCTGCACCGCAGGAGAAGCCTCGGCCACGGCTAGGGGTTCAAGAGGCCGAGGGCTCCTCCTCCTCGGTCTGTATGGAACCGGGATGGGACCTGGAGGAAAGGCCGAGAGAATGTGGCTGGCCCAACGATTGCGTGTCTGACTGAGACATTACCTACGGAGAAAAACCACCAAACAAGACTCAACATCGAAAATAACAAAGAAATGGAAAGATCTTACCGGCGGCGTCGGTGTGGCGAACAGAACAGGCAGGAGGGAGCCGATGGACTGCAGCACTGAAATGCGACATGGGGTTGACAAATTAATCATGGGAGCAGGTAGGCCTCAGATTCTTCTTGAAGCTCTCGACGAAGTGACCTCGATGGCGGGAGACGAAGAACTGGTGGGAGGCGGAGTCGACAGCACATAACGGCCAACCCATGAGCGCCACGCAGTGCATCGGCCTCGAGGGTGGCGCCAATGCTGCGTCGACTCCACCCAGCTAAAAAAAAAAAAAAAAAAAGAAGAAGCTCTCGCGGGGTCATGACCTCTGGCCAGTAACCCAAATGTGATGAATGGTGAAGAATGACACAGATAAGATCCACGTTTCACTCCAAGGATGGTATGATCTGGGACAGAGTGACCATCTGAAAGGTGCGTGACCTGAGATATTGATTCACGTTGTGGAGATCTAGAATGGAGCGCCAGCCCCCCATCCACTTGGGCACCAGGAAGTACCTGGAGACAAAGCCTGGGTCTGCAGACAGATCCGCCACAAGAGCTACTGCCTCCTTGAGGAGGATCTCAGCGATGTCGTCTCAAAGAGCCGATGGTCATCCGAAAATCCATTCTTCCCGAGGGGCGTGGGATTGGCTGGGAGGGTACTGCTCGAATTCTACAGGCAGTCCCTGACCGACCACTTCAAGAACCCACCTGTCCAAAATGATAGCGGACCAGGCAGAAAGGAAGTGGCGGAGCGGGCCCCCCATGGGAAGACCCAGAGCTGGTGTGATGGGAATAGGGGTGGCAACCCCCACCCCATCACTGAGCAGGCTTGGAGGAGGAGGAAGCTCCAGGACCTGAGCCTTGGCCTCCTCTGCGGGCCAGTTGAGCCTGCTGCTGATGCTGCTGTCCTCCCTGGAAGGAGGACTGCTGAACCACAGGGGAAGAGTGCCGAAAGGGCTTCTTCTTCTGCTGGCTCTTGCCCGAAGAACTCTTGGCAGAAGTAGCGTCCAAGGTGGCACCAGACTGCACTATGCGCTGTAGATGACTGACCACCCCTGGGCCGAACAAGTCGGTCCCAAGGAAAGGCACATCAGCTAACTTGTACTGAGTATCCGCCGGGAAGGAGAAGAGCCTCAGCCAAGCCCTGGCGGCAAGAGGCAACCGCTGCAGCCATCGAAGGGGAGACAGAGTCCCCAGTGTCCAGGACCATCTGAGCTGCTGTCTGGCATACACAGCCCTGATCTCAGACCTGCTTAACTGTGGTCTGCATGTCCACGGGGAGATGTGGGAGGACTTCGTCCAATGACCTGAGAAGGGCATGGCAGAAGTGTGCCAAGATGATGGCCGAACTTGCCTCATGAAGGCCCAAGGAGGACGTCGCATAGTCCTTCCACCCCGAATGTTCTAAATACTTGGACTCCTTGTCGGGAGGTCGGGAGGTGTCAGCAGAACTGCCAGTATGCCTGAACACAGAGGCAGTCACTAGGCTCTCAGCCAAAGGGTGCTCTGTGAACCCCGCAAGGGACCCCATGGGCACCGCATACTTGTGGGCCATGCCGGCAGACGGTGCTGGACATGAGGCAGGATGCTGCCACAGTTCGAGAGCCGGACCAACAACGGCCTTGGACACAGGAAAAGCCTCCATTGGGGTATCTTCTTTCTTGAGGATGTTCATGAGAGGGTACTCTGCCCTTTTCTGGATGGGTTCCAGGGGCATCCCTGTGGAATCAGAGATGAGACGAAGGATCCCTTGGAAGGAGGGCCTTTCTCCATCCCTGTGCCAATGGACGACTCATCATCCCCAGGATGAGAGTGGAGCCCAGTGACATCAGAGTCTGAAGAGTTGGGGTACAGTGGCCTGCCACCCAAATCACCCTCGACCCACCGAGGGCGGTCTGGGGTGACTGTGACTGACAGACGTCGGGGAAGCCCGGTATCTGGTCAGTCCTCTTCAGAAGGAGCCCCTCCCACAGGCTGCTTAAGCGGCGGCTCCACCACTATCGGTGGAGAGACTGGCATAGGCTGAACCGGAGGACAGGCTGGCCCAGAGGGCGGAGGAACCAAAGGATTCGGTTCTGAGGGGGTCGACTTCGGCCTAGGAGGCGAAAGCCAAGTAATGGCTGGGGTAGGAGTCGAGGTTGGCTTGTGCCTGGACAAAATCAGCTGTTGCCACATGAGGTCCTCGTAGCGCCGATGGAGTTTCCATCGGAGTCTCTCCTCATCTGAGGAGGACAAGGACGACCGGTGGTGTCGCCTCTTTTTGAAGCACTTGTGGCTCTTCCTCGGCCGTCCAGACGAGGGGGTTCTAGACCTCGAACGAGATTGGACAGGCCGACTCGGTTGTTCGGGAGACACCAGTGGGACCGGTGATACCCGAGGATCCGGAACCGGGTCCTCGATGGGGACACCAGCAGACTGGGTCTCCTCATCGGGGAAGACAAGGACTGGAGTCCTTTCCAAAGAGTCATCGACTGGGGCTGGCGACAGTGGGTCGATGGGGTCGAGGATAATCTCGACCTCATCAGCCGCATCCTCGGTCGGCTGGCCTGACGGAAGGTCCGTGAAGCCTGCGGCCGAGGAAGCGATCTCGACCGAGGTTGAGGCTGCATGTTCCTGGGACTGAGACCTCTCTCGGTCCCAAGAGCGTCTTTGCCGAGACAAAGACGAGCTTGGTTCCTTATCTCTTTTACGAGATTGGGAGGAGTGCGAGCCTGCGGGCACCTTTCCCCGGGTGGGGAGAGACTGGCACAACTCCTTGAAGGAACCAGAGAAGGTGGAACCCAGGTTGAGTAAAATGAAAAGCCTCGATTGTCCGAAGCATTGCGGCTTCTACTTCGAATGCATTCATGTGTTTCAGCTGCTCATGGGAACCCGTAACGGAAACCACCCACCTAGCCTCCTTGGACTTCACTGGAGGATTCCTTTTCTCGTCTCCCCAACTTTAAGCGTGCCAGGCGTGTCGTCCAGAATGTTGGGATGGAAGGCCAACAAAAACTGCAGGATGAGGTGTCATGGCCGACACCTAGGCAGTAAGACGCACGTGAGATGGGGATGCTGTGTGACATCTTCTGGTCGCAAGGACACCGGTGAAATCCTGGGGAAGATTTCTCTTCCATGATTGAGGACGCAAAAGCGTGATCGCTAACTCAGACGAGTTTTAATTTCGGTAAAACCGAAGTATTGAAAGCTAGGGCCTATGAAATACGTGAGCACTAGGGAAGCAACCTGTATCTTCCAGCGGAAAGGAAGATCTGGCGTCACCGGGAGAAGCGGAGGTATATACCACCCAGGTGGGTGGGAGGAGTCAGCTTGAAGACTTCCGGCAAGATTTAAAGGGGAAAGGGACATGCCAATAAGTGTGGATGAAAAACATATCCATGATCCTAGAAGAGTGACTTTACCTTTGTCACAGGCTGCAGTCTGGACCACTCCTTCTTGAGCAGGGTGTGAGTCCAGGTACTCCATGCCCTGCTAGTCCAGCTCGTATTTCTTTTCTGTTTTTTTGTCAATGCCAGCAGCTGAATTGAGTGCTGCCAGCACTTTACAGGTGGCCTTTCTGAGGCATTTGTGGATGGGCAACAACATCTTAATGGAAGTTAAGCCCATTATGTCCAAACATTCCATTTCATCCTCATCCTCAGCAGTCTCTTGCACTGAGAGGTTGAGGGTATTGACCATTTGCCTCATAAAGTAAAAAGCATGAGGTAAAATCAGCTGGTCATGAGGAGGGGAACCGAACTTTGCTCTGGGGAAGTGTCAGGCTCTATAGCCCTTCCTCCACATAGAAAAGTCAACTTTCCAGGAAGGCCTGGAGGAACAGCCATGCCTTAGTCATGTTCTCTACTGAGGACATCTTATTTTGTCCACTGGCGTCCTTTTCGTTCTTCAGGAAGAGGGCAGTGACATGTTTTTCTTTTGTTTTTCTTAGCAGGCACCATCACTAGTGTCTGCTCAGAGGTTCTTATATTTAGTGGAATCCATATTCCCCAATTCAGACACCCAGACCTCTGCACCATATTTAGCAGCCTTGTCCTTCTGCTTACTTTGAGGGTCTGGACCTTTTTCTGAGCCTTTAGATGACATGCAGGCAGACAGAGAAGCATAAGGTCTTCCAATTTTAGCTTGTTTCTTTATTTTTTGGGGGCAAAACTTGATGCAAAGCTCACAATTAGAAAAATTGTGATCTGGATCAAAGGCACTTCAAACACAGCTTGTGGCAGTCCGCCTAAGCCACGAGTTAGAAACACATTTTACAATTTTTAAAACCTGCAGGTCCCGTTTTCTCTTTGGGTTTGTCAGTCATGCCAATCTCTGATGACCCTAAATTGCTTCGGTTCCAAAGCCCCAAAAAATAGATTTATGGTTCGGTTCCTGTAAAAAGGAAAACCACTACATATAACAATAATTAAAGAAAAATAAACTAAATAGCATTTTGATTCCGACAGAAAGGGGAACTGGGACAAGAAAATAAAAACCACGGAGCGGTTGATAAGATCTTTGATAATGCCTGTATATGTATGTGTGTGTGTGTGTGTGTGTGTATATATATATATATATATATATATATATATATATATATTTATAGAGAGAGAGAGGGAAGAGAGAGGAGTTCCCTTAGAGCGGAACTGCAATGAAAAGGTTTCTCTGGTTCCTAGGAACCGATGAGGAACTGAAGAAAATAGAAAAAGTACAAATAAAACACTGAATAACACCCTAACTAACGACAGTATCAAAAAACTAAAGTAACTATACTTGAATTTACTGGAATAATCTTTACATTTTAAACAACCTCCTCTTTTTATTAACAACAATGGTTTAAAAAGCAACAGGGTATCTTCTTTTATGGAAGGTAAACCGCCGTGCCTAACATGCGCTGCACTGAGTGTGCTTGAATCGACTTGCTCTCCATTATGTAATGTACCATCTGAAGGATGGCTTTCTTTCTGTCCTCTGAAAGAAGGCCCTGGCTCTGGAGGTGTCCAGAAGAGCCCCTATAGATAGTAGCTGTTGTGAGTCAAAGCTGCAACAGATCCAGATGAAAAAAATTAAAATTACGTACCTACCGTAATTCTTGATCTTCTTGGACAAAGTTTCCACCACTTATTCACACTAATGGGACTATGCTGGAGGTGCTAGGACCGAGCGGGAGAAAAAAATCTTCAGGAGGGCCAGCGTTGAGGTAGGGCCGCGTGGAAGCGGCTCAGCGAGACCGGCTTCCGCCGTATAGGCTACCTTGGCATCGACCCTTTAACCACCCCAGTACCTTTTCTACCAAGGAGATGCAGCGTAACTAACCTAGTGAAACTAACCTATGTCGGACATAAGATAGTCCGAATGACCCATATAAGAAGGGTCAGCACAACAGAGTCTTCACAGCCCAGTCATCAAGTGAGGAAGATCAAAAACAGATAAGTGAGCTTGGGGGATCGAGGGTGGGCATGTGAATGAGTGGTGGAGACTTCGTTGAAGAAGATCAAGAATTATGGTAGGTAAGTCATTTCATATCTTCCTGGACATAAAGTTTCCACTACTCATTCACACTAATGGAAGAGTACTGAGCTAAAATAATCCCAGAAGGGTGCAGGAGAGAGAAGCTCACTCAGGACAGGAGTCCATTAAGGATTGTCCTGTCAAAGGATTGATGCTGTCTGGCATGGACATCCAAAGCATAGTGCTTCAAAAAAGTGTGCACGGAGCTCCAAGTAGCTGCATTGCAGATGTCTGCAATGGGCACATTCTCTATTTCTGTCACAGATACCATGACTGCTCTGGTAGAATGGGCATATACCCTGCTTTGCAGCTTAACCTGTGCCATGGAATAGCAGTGAAGACATGCCACCAGCCACGCAGAAATACACCTGATGGCAACAGGCTGACCCAGCTGGGCCATGCTGAACGAGACAGAGTTGCTTTGACTTGTGGATCTCTTTAGTTCTGTCTATGTAGAACTGCAAAACCCTTTTAACATCCAGAAAATGTAGGGTACGCTCTCCCTCATTCTGGAAGTTCGTGAAGTAGGTTGGAAGAACCAAGAGCTGGTTCAGATGGAATTCTGAGACTACTTGGGGGAGAAACTTAGGGTGAGTTCTGAGAACCACCTAGTCTTTGTGAAATACTATATAAGGAGGGTCTGTGCCAGGGTATGCATTTTAGATACTCTGTGAGTGGAGGTAATGGCTACGAGGAAGGCGGCCTTCCAGGTCAGGAACTTCAGCTCACATGTTGCTAGAGGCTCGAAAGGTTTACGGGTGAGCATGTCTACCACAAGGTTAATATCCCAAGCAGCTGACTGGTGGCCTCAGTGTGGAGTATACCTTAAGGAACCTCTAACTAAGGGCAACGATTTGCAGATATAGAGTGTATAGGCTCGTGATAAGCTGAGATCGCACAGAGATGGACCTTTCACGGTTATATTGTAGCCCTGTATTTGTCAGGTCTAGCAGATAATCCAGGACTTTGTTAGGTGGGCAAGAAAAGGATCCAGGGAGGACTTTGCAAACCAGACAGAGACACTCTTCCACTTTGCCGTGTAAGTTTTCCTAGTAGCTGGGTTGCGTGCCGCTAGGAGAATGTCTGAGATTCTATGTGAGATATGAAATCTACCCACTTCTATCTCCTCAGGAGCCATGCGTGAAGATGAAGGGATCTCAGGGTGGGATGGACCACTGGGCCCTAGGTCAGAAGGTCCATCTGAAGTGGTAGTCGTCTCGGTGGAACTTCCGATAATCTGTTGATCAATGGAAACCAAATCTGAAGATGCCAGAATGGGGTGATGAGGATCATTCTGCCCCCGTGTCTCCAGCTTGAGCAGCACCCTCTGAACTAAGGAAAGAGGAGGCGATGCATACAGAATGTGTCTTGTCCACGTCCTAGTTTTCTGTGTGGCCTCGAGTGCCTGCTGCACCTGTGAGCCAAACAAATAAGCCCCATCAAATGGTAAATTCATGACTCTTTGCTGGACATCATTTGTAAATTCTGAGGTTTGTAACCACAAGTGGCGTCGGATGCATATCTCTGCTGCTGCTGCTCTAGAAGCAGTGTCAAAGGCATCCATAGCTGCCTTGAGTTGCTGATTATTGGACTCAATACCTCTAGTGATAGTTTGGAGAACCTCTGAGGAAACATCCGACTCTGGGAGAGTCTCCACAGTGGCTTTTAGCAAATGCCAGAGGGAATATTCATATTGTGAGAAATAGCCCTGGTAGCTGGCAAACGATACCTAGGATAGTGGCGGTGAAGACTGCTTCCCAGTGTGTCAGTCTTTACGTGATTCTTCGCTTACTGGACGAGCCGTGAGACTCCTGAGGAAGAACAGCTTTGTCATTTTCTGCCAAGACCACTGTGGCGTCAGCAAAAGCTTGAGAGGCCAGAATTGGTGATGCTTAGGGGTAGCGTACTTCCTGTCTATGGACTTAGCCATGGAAGGAATAAGCCCCATTGTCCCACACCATTTGTGAGAGAGTCTCGAAGAGGGCTGCAACGGAGGAGTCAATTCCAAAGGGATATCCAGGACATACAGATATTGAAGGCAGAACAACTTCTCCAGATCAACCTCCGAAGTCTGGAGAGAGAGAGAGGGTGGAATACATATTCTCAGTAGAGACTTGAAGGACAGGTCCTCCGACCAGAAGCTCCACTGAAGTAGAGGCTTACTTCCCACCCGAGAGATGAATCTACATCAAAGTTGTCTCCTAATCGCAGATCAGGATCAGGCTCAATGTTGTCTCCTTTAGCGCAGGAGGGATAGTATACAGGAAGAACAGGTTACTCACCTGTAACAGTAGTTCTAGGAGTGGTATATGTTGTTCATCCACACTTTTGGCATGTCCCTTTCTCCTTTAAATCTTACCGGAAAGTCTTCAAGCTGGCTCCTCCCACCCACCCGGGTGGTAAATACCTCGGCTCCACCCCATGACGCCAGATCTTAGCCGGCTGGAAGCAAGGTTGTGCGCCTCAAAGCCGGGCAGGTTGGGTGATGGATGAACAATATATACCACTCCTAGAACTACTGTTACAGATGAGTAACCTGTTCTAGAGCGTGGATATGTTGTTCATCCACACTTTGGCATGTCCTTTCCCTTTAAATCTTGCCGAAAGTCTTCAAGCTGGCTCCTCCCACCCACCTGAGTGGTAATACCTCAGCTCCCACCCATGACACCAGATCTAGCCTGCTGGAAGCAAGGCCGCCTAAAGGGCCGGGAGGTCAGGTGGGTGCGTGTGGATGAACAACATATACCACTCCTAGAACTACTGTTACAGGTGAGTAACCTGTTCTTCTAGAAGCGTGGATATGTTGTTCATCCACACTTCTGGCAATTTCAGGCAGTTCTCCGGGAGGAGGGAGGCAAGGTGCACACTCTCTACTTAGGAAAGAGATTGGAGAACTGAGGCCCCAGAACCAGCATCCCGTGTGACTCCAAGGTCGATGGTAGTGGGTAATGAAGATGTTTGCTGACTTCAAGGTAGCAGCCCGACAGATTTTCTGGATAGGGATGTCCCTGGAAGCAGCCACCGATGCAGCAGTATGGTGGGTAGAATGAGCTGTTATCCCTCTGGGAGGCTTCTTGCCCGCCAACTCATAGCACAGACCTATGCATGATGTAATCCACCTTGCAATGGTCCGTTTGGCTGCAGGTCTGCCAGAAGCGGCTTCCAGTGTAGGTGACAAACAGCTGGTGAACTTCTCCACAATTTCCACCGTCTCTCTCCTTATAATAGAGAGAGCACGCCCTCAGGTCCACAGTATGGAGCCTGTACTGTGTCCGAGGTGTAGTTAGGGTAGTATACCGCAGAGTCAGCACCTGGTTGAGGTGAAACTTGACACCACCTTCGGAAGGAATTTTGGGTAGGGGCAAGACAACTTTGTCCCTGTGAAAGACCAGATAAGGGAGTCCACCGAGGCGCCTGGGCTCCTGTCCTTCTGGCTGACGTGATAGCCACCAGGAAGGCCGTCTCCACGCACAAATGTGAGAGTTCACATTTGTGCATGGGTTCGAATGGCTTGCCCATCAGCTTTGCAAAAACTAGCAACAGATCCCACGGAGGTGGAGGTTCACGCACGGAGGATATGTGATCCACGCCTTTGAAGAAGCCTGACCACTGTCTCCTGTGCCAATGACAGCTGACCGCCCGCGCCTGGTAAGCAGAAATGGCTGCCAGGTGCACCCTAAGGGTTCATGACCGTGAGACCCCTTTGGAGAGAGAGACTAAAGATAGTCCAGAATGTTAGCCACAGAGCAGGATAAGTGGTCCAGACCCTTACCCTGGCACCAAATGGAAAATCTTTTCCATTTGAAGGCATAACATTTCCTGGTCGATTCCTTACGAGATGCCTCCACCATGGTGTAGACATCCTCAGAAAGACCCAGAGCCTGGAACTCTAGCCACTCAGGTACCAGGCTGTGAGGTGCAGGGACTGAAGGTCCGGATGGAATACCTACCCCTGGTTCAATTATATCAGGTCCGGGCATGTACAAAGCCGCTCCAGGGGCCTGCAGCTGAGGCTGAGGAGATCTGGGTATCAGAACTTGCATGGCCAATCTAGGGTTACCAGGATCACCTTTGCCTTGTCCCGCCTCACCTTGAGTAACACCTTGTGGATCAAGGGAAATGGAGGGAAGGTGTAGAGGAGGCCTGGGGTCCATGGCCTCAAAAAGGCATCCCCTGCAGCGAGCACTGCTGGGGGGGGTGGGCATGGTACAGCCTCAGCTTGGTGTTTTCCCTGGAGACAAACAGATCCACCAATGGTTTGCCCCAATGGGAGAACAGACTGTAAGCTACCTCTGGATGGAGAGACCACTTGTGGGATGTCTGGCCTAAACGGCTGAAAGCATCCGCCAGTTGGTTCGAGACTCCAGCCACATGAATGGCTAGGAGATCCACCCCCAACCAGCTTATGAGGGTCCAGATGCGGAGCGCCTCCTTGTACAGTAGACAGGAGTGTGTGCCTCCCTGTTTGTTGAAGTAGTACATGGTCATGGTATTGTCCGTCTGGACTTGAACCACTTGACCCCGGAGCTGAGGAGCGAAAGCTGACATTGCCAGTCTGACTGCTCTGAGCTCCAACAAGTTGATGTGGCATCGGGACTCCTTGGGGGTCCAGAACCTGTGGGTCCTGTTGTCCCCCATGTGGGCTCCCCAGCCCATGAGAGAAGCATCGGTCATAAGGACGACCGTCGGCTCAGGGCGGACAAACGGGATCCCTTCCTGCAACCATTCTGGGGCAGTCCACCATTGGAGAGTGACCCACATCTTCTGGGTTACAGTGAACAGCTGGTCGAAATGAGCATGGCACTGAGTCCACTGGACGGTCAGCTCCCATTGGAGGGGGCGCATGTGCCACCTGGCACAATGGACCACTGAGGTGCTCGCCGCCATGTAACCCAGAAGGCACAGAAAGTCCTGGGCAGGGCGCAAGTGCCCAACCAGAAATGATTGGGCATAGGAGGAAAGAACCTCTGCCCTGTCCGCCGGGAGCTGAGCTCTGGCTTGACAAGAGTCGAGCTCTGCCCCGATGAAGCCCATCAGCTGAGAGGGCACGAGTTCCGACTTGGCCTCGTTGATCAGGAGACCTAGTTGGGAGCAGGTTCGGAGGGCCAGATCCCTGGACCTTTCCACCTCCTGAAGGGAGGAACCTGCCAAGAGCCAGTCTTGGAGATAAGGGTAGCTTCGTACTCCTCAACGCCGAAGATGGGCTGCCACCACTGCAATGCACTTGGTGAAGACCTGTGTGGCCGATGACGGGCCGAACGACAGGGCTCAGAACTCGTACAGGGTCCTCTCGACCCTGAAGTGGAGGAACCGCTGATGGGACGGATGGACTGGGACGTGAAAGAACGTGTCCTGCAGATCCAGTGAACAAAACCACATGTTTCGCTCCAGGGATGGTATGATCTGGTTCAGAGTTACCATCCGGAAGGTGCGAGACCTGAGAATTGATTCAGGTCGTGGAGATCTAGGATGGGGCGCCAACACCCCGTCCACTTGGGCACCAGGAAGTACCTGGACATGAAGCCTGGGTCTGAAGGAGGATCCGGCACTGGAGCTACCACCTCCTTGCGGAGGAGCTGAGCTATGTTGTCTCGGAGAGCCGACTGGGTGCAATCTGAGATCCTTTCCTCCCGAGGGGTGCAGGCTCAGCTGGGAGGGTACTGCTCGAACTCTAGAGGCAGTCCCTGACTGACCACTTCGAGAACCCACCTGTCCAAGGTGATATCGGACCAGGCGGAAAGAAATTATGGAGCCGGCCCTCCATGGGAGGACCCAGAGCTGGCATGACGGGTGTAGGGGTGGCAACTCCCAACTCGTCACTGAGCAGGCTTAGAGGAGGAGGAGGCTCCTGGACCTGTGCCTCAGCCTTCTTTACAGGGGCTGTTGAGGACCCTACTTGGGCCTTGGGTGCCAAACTTGAGCCTGCTGCTGCTGCTGTTGCCGCTGGCCTCCTTGACAGGAGGATTGCCTGACTGCAGGGGAAGAGTGCCAAAAAGGCTTCTTTTTATGCTTCTGCTGGTTCTTGCCGAAGAACCCTTCACAGAAGTAGCATCCAAGGTGGCATTGACTGCTCTATGCGCTGAAGGTGACCGCCACTCCTGGACCAACAGGTTGGTGCCTAGGAAGGGCATGTCAGCTAATTTGTGTTGAGTATCCACCAGGAAGGAGGAAAGCCTCAGCCAAGCCCTGCGGCGAGTAGCCACTGTGGCTGGTAAAGAGCGAGCACAAGAATCCCCGATGTCCAGGGCCATCTGCAGCTGCTGTTTTGCAACAGCACGGCCCTGATCACAGACTTGCTTCACTGTGGTCTGCATGTCTGCTGGGAGATGAGGAAGGACTTTGTCTAATGACCCAAGAAGGGCATGAGAGAAGTGTGCCATTATAACAGCCGAGCTAGCCTGACTAAGGCCTAAGGAAGAGGCTGCATAGACCTTACGGGCAGAATGGTCCATATTTTTGGACTTCTTGTCCGGGGGGTCTGTCAGTGTCAGCTGAGCTACCAGTACGCCTGAACACAGAAGCGGTCACCAGGCTCTCGGCCAAAGGATGTTCTGTGAACCCCGCCAGGGACCTCATGGGCACCGCGTACTTGCGGGCCATGCGGACAGACGGTGCTGGGCAGGAAGCTGAGCACTGCCAAAGCTCAAGGGCTGGGCCAATAATGCCTTCGCCACTGGAAATGCCTCCATCGGGTATCCCCTTTGAGGATATCCGAAGGGGGCTCTGCCTCTTCTGGATGGACTCCAGGGCATTCCGTGGATTCAGAGATCATGCAGAGATGCCCTGAAAAGAGGAAGGGCCTTCCTCCAAACCCGCCACGGATGACTCATCATCCCCAGGATGGGAGTGCAACCGTGGTGTCCGAGTCTGAAGAGTCAGGATACAACAGCCTCCCACCTAAGTCTCCTCGACACGAGGCTATTGGGGACGACCGTATTGACAGACGCCGGGAAGTCTGGTGTCTGTACGGTCCTCTTTGAGGGAGCCCTCCCTGAGGCTGCTTAGACAGTGGTTCCACCAAAATCGGTGGAGAGACCGAGGCAGGCAACCGGGATACGGGCTGGCCTATGGGCGGGGGAACCGAAGACTTCGGTTCTGGAGGGGTCAGCATCGGCCTAGGAGGCGGAAGCCAAGTGATGGCCAGGGTGGCCGGCACAGCCGGCTTCTGCCCGGACAAAATTAGCTGTTGCCACATGAGATCTTCATAGCGTCGATGGAGTTTCTGCCAAAGCCTCTCCTCGTCTGAGGAGGATGAAGATCTGTGTCGATGCCTCTTCTTAGAGTGTTTATGACTCTTTTTCAGCTGTTCGGCTGAAAGGTTTCTGGACCTTGATTGAGACCGAGGTAGTCGACCCAATCGATCGGAAGACACCGGTGTCGGTGAAAACCGAGGGTCCGGAACCGTTTCCTCGATAGGGACACCAGCGGGCTGGGTCTCCTCATCTGGAAAAACAAGGAACGGAGTCCTTTCCAAAGAGTTTTCAACTGGGGTTGGTGACAGAGGGTCGATTGGGTCGAGAGTAATTTCAGTCTCATCAGCCATTTCCTCGGTCCCCTGGCCAGATGGGATGTCTGAAAAGCCGGCGGCCCAGGATGCGATCTCGACTGAGGCCGAGACCGCATGCTCTTGGGACTCAGACATTTCTTGGTCCCAAGAACGTCTTCACTTAGACGAAGACTTCAGATCCTTATCCCTCTTGCGAGGGCAGGAGGAGTGCAAGCCCGAGGGTGCCTCACCCCTGGTGGGGAGAGACTGGCACAACTCCTTGAAGGAGCCTGTAAAGGTGGAGCTAAGGTTGAATGGAACAAAAAAGCTTAGATTGGCCAAAGCTTGAGCTGCTTCCTCCGCGAATGTTGGGATGGAAGGACAGGCAGAAAGTGCAAGACGAGGTGTCATGTCCGACACCTAGGCAATAAACGCACATTAAGTGGGGATTGGTGCGCGACATCTTCTGGCCGCAGGTTCACTGGCAAAATCCGGGGGATGATTTATCCTCCATGTCCGATGCGCTACAATCGGAATCGCTAACTCGAACGTGTTTTAAGGTTAGTTTTGGTAAAAACCAATACTTTGAATCCAGGACCTACAAACTGCTGTGAGTGCACGAGGGAACCTGTATCTTCCAGTGGAAAGGAAGATCTGGTGTCATGGGACGGAGCCGAGGTATTTGCCACCCGGGTGGGTGGAAGGAGCCAACTTGAAGACTTTCCGGCAAGATTTAAAGGGGAAAGGGACATACGAAGAAGTGTGGATGAACAACGTATCCACGCTCCTAGAAAGGGAGGAAAGAAAGCAGGAGGAGGTGCTCCTCAAATCGGAGTCAAGAAACCACCCTAGGCAGCGCCGGCTCCAAAAGCAGCACGGTGCTGGGTGCAGCACTGCACAAGGTGCCAGACGTGGTGCCGCCAGGATTGGAGTCGAAGGCAGCACTGCAACTAGCGCTATATGAGTATCCGGAGACCCAAATCCAACTCTCAGCGCACCTAAGGATGAAGATCTGAAAACATGAGTAGGAGAAAATGGTACCTGTGCTGGCCCCTGCGCCACAGTCATGTGAGAGGGAAAAGCACAAGAGCGTGGTGTCAATAGCACCAGAAAAGGCTCCGCGCAACTAGGTTGACCCAACCACCCTGCCCGCACGTTCGGAGCCCCTAGGCCCAAAGGCCTCTGAGTTCCCAGGCTTGGAAAGTCAGGACAACCGCCAGCCACTGCTCCATAAGAGCAGCCCAATGATGTAACTGCTCATCAGAGACTTTCAGGGGCAGGGAGGGACTACAGAGTCAGGATGCGGCCACGCAGGACAGAGGCACTTAGGTGACCCCGACAGGTGAGTCTGCCTTCTGTGCTCGTAACCGACGATCAGCGTGCAGACATACCAGAGGTGACCTTGAGTGGTACCATTTCTTCTTTGACCGATGGGACGAAGAAGAGCTCGAGGCCGAGCGGTGCCGGGTTCTCAACACTAATTGGGAATGGGCCCACTTCCTTTTGTGCTTTCGGGAGGATCGCCCTTCCTCCCAGGCACTGGACTGCCCATAGTCAGACACCCCCTCCATAGAGGGCGGCGAACCGGACCCAGCCCTGCTGGAAACACAGCTTTTATGTGAAGTCTCCCTACTGTCACCGGCCCCGTTCATGGTCAACTCCATCGAAGGCTGGCTGAAGAAAGAAGACTTCTGCGTTTTTTTGAAGAAAAACATTTTTCTTTTTAAATATATTTAAATGAATAAATAAAAACTACAAATCATATACTGAACAACTAAAGCTGCTGTCGATAGATGTGAAGATCTGACTCCTGGTGGGTGGCCTTGTCGTCACTAGTGCACTCAGCGCGGGAAAAAAAGAACTGAGGTGGTTGGAGGTCGATGCTGAGGTAGCCTATACGGTGCAAGCTGGTATTGTGGCACCACTTCCGCATTTGCCCTACCTTGACACCGCCCTACTTAAGATTTTTGGCTCGTCTGGCCCTAGCGCCTCCTCGAATAGTCCCATTAGTGTGAATGAGTGGTGGAGACTTTATGTCCAGGAAGATTAAGAAAACTGATATAAAATCTTCACAGGGTTCTCCATGCTGCTACCCCTACATGGTTCAGCTTAAAACTGGGGTGGAATGTAGATGGAATGTACCATGTCCCTGGGGTCCATGCTGAGGTCACAGCTTTGGAGCTGTACTACTACCCCAGTAGGGGAGCACACTACCTAGATGTAGTAACTACCTTCCCCACTGACAACGTGTAGGGATACAGACAGAACTGAGGAGAGATGGGTCTGCCACGTTTATATAGATACTGACACATGACATCATTGTGGGTTGCCCCCGACAAGCAAAACTTTCCATGTGGTCCTAGCATTGACTCAGGTATAGTTCTAAAGGTGTGGCCTAATGGAAGAAGATCAAATGTTTTCAACAGGTCCCTGAACGTTGTTTCTGTCCTCCCACAGTTTTGGGAGGTAGTTAGTCTTATTTAATATACATGACAACATCTAGAAAGATCATGCTTTTGTACGGGTGATTAAGTATAGATCGAGTGCATTCCATAGAACTCATTATGCAGGAAATGTGTCAATTTTCAACCATCAGAGCTATATCTCCAAAGATGTGCAAATTTACACTTCTGGCTTGGAATGTGCATGATTTTTTGCTATTATTTTTCTATAAAATATAATAAAAATTGCTAATTAAAAAGGACAGATTTAAAATGCAAAAGTATATTGGTCATGTTTATAAAAATACCTGAACAAATGTGTAAATTGTGAATAGAAAAAATACTGTGTATGTGACAAGACTCTGTAAACAGTAACCTGTATCCGTTTAATTGTGATATGTACTGTATTGAACTGTCTCTGTTTTTGTTTTCAGTAAAAGAATGAGAAAAAATATATTGTGGACAATTGAAAAAAAATCCAATAAAGCTGAAACACTAATGTGATACAACGTAATTAGCCAAGCTTCTGTTACAGAATTTATTAAAGGACATGCTTTCCACAAAACACAAGAGCTATTCAGACAGGTTAGTAACATACTAACTGAAAAGTCTTAATAATAAATATCATTTAAAACTTAGAAAATAAATGCTGTTTCCAGTAAATTAAAACTCAAATCAGTTCAGTGTAGAAAGAAATAATTGGACAGGACACATTTCATACTGCAATATATGAACATGCCGAACAAAATGTTGACTAAACGTTGGATGATGTTAACAGCGACACACATACTCTACCTTAATGTTTAAAATTATGATATATATTTAAAAAAATATGGTCATCTGTAAAGCTACTACAAAAAAACAACATGCCGGCTAGTAGTGTCAAACATTTAAAAAGACATTTATGACAAGGGCGTGTCCTGTGTTTATGATTTAGATTCATGAGAAATTATAATAATGTTACTAACAATAAGAACCAAGTCATAGGATTTCAAAGCTCTAGCTGGATAGTCAATTTCTGGTATTTTTGTTAGAAATGGTTCATTTATATACAGGAAGTCATGGGTAACAGTTACCACCCACCCTACATAAACATGGAACGTGAGGTGGAATATTGTGTCCATGGCACTAAAATTTGCTTCATCTTAAAATTTTCTAGCTTCAGAGAAAACAGCGCATGTAGTCCTCAGTAACACTGAGCAGCTCCTCTTCTTGCTATAAAAAGATAAATTTCAGTCACCAAGATGCTTGACAGACTATATTGGTAACATTTTTTTTAATTCTATTTATTTGCTTCTGTCGGACTCTGGGCTGTACCCTGTAATCAACCCAATCCCCGAGGGCCCCCACCCAGCATCCCTCCTGCCCGTCCACTTTCGGAGGCCTGTGACTTACCCTCATAGCAGGGATCCTTTGGGAGCTAAGGGCGGGACCGAGATCAATCTGTGGTGCCTGACAAGCATGGCAAGGCGTCATTTACCTGGCAAGACTCTCCTCAGGATTCAACTTCCTACTGCACAGCCAAGAAGGGTTTTCACTTGTATGGTGCCCCCCAGCCACAGAAATATAGTGATGTCAGTCTGCAGGTGTGTGTGTGCCCACACAAGGCCAGCAGATGTCTACCACTGCCTCACCCCTAATGTGTGATCCTAGCTTGGTGTACACCCAGCTGCCACTGGGTGTCACTCAAATGCTTGGTGCCACTGAACCTCATGGGGCACTCATCCAATCCCCATGCCCCGCTTGGCCCTCTGATGCTCTGGGCTCGTCCCAAACCTTGTTTGTCAGCGTCACAAGTGGTAGTGCTACTGCTGCGCCTGCAGGCCAACCTTACTGGTAACATTTTAAGAAATGAAAATTACGTATTCTCCATAATTGTCGCTCTTCCAGAATATCTTCACCATTCATTCACACTAATGGGGCGTAGCTGGAGGTGTTAGGACCACGCCGGAGCAATGTCTTTCACAATATGGCGGGAACTGATATTGGTGTTGGCGCCACCCACAAGGCTGACATAGTGCATGTGAACCAGCCAGTAACCGACATTGGCCCCGACCTTTCCTCAGTTCTGTTTATCAGTAGAAGAAAATTAGTGGGACAGAAACACAGAGAGAGCTAAAGGGATAGGAAAAGGATATAGGATATCAAAGAATAACAACACATTAAAACCTAACAGCTTAAAAACACTAAGGGTTGGGCATACAGGCTGGCACAAGGGTAGCAGGTATAAGAGCCAGAGCCTGGTATCAGCTATCTGGACAGGAAAGGTAGGCAGACAGAGAGACAGAGAGGCAGCAGCCTCACATATAGCTCTGATTTGAACACAAGGATTCAGAAAAAACGTCTGTGTAATAAGACGGCAGCATGCACATTTAACTAAAACAACCTTTGTACTCCCAAGAGGACAATTTAAATTTGTTAGGGTAAAGACCCCAAAGCTCCAAGGAGGAGCAAAGCAATAGGTGTGACTTGACAGAATCTAGAAGCACACATACTATCTTCTTGTACTCCAAAAGAAGTGAAGAAAAATTGAGATAATGATCGTGAAAAAGTGAATATGAAAAAGAGCAGTTACGCACTTACTTTTTTTTTTTTTTTAATTTCCCCTGGTCTCTGCCCTGAGGAATCCATTTCTTGGGTCTCTTTGGCTGAGTACCTGATAGTGTGGACCCAGCTTCATTCTGCACAGGACCGAGATTTTGCCTTTTGGCTTTCTCCCGTCCCATCCTCTGAGGGCGCTGACATAGAGGACAGACATCCAGACAGGTGGCGTGCTTATGCACATCCCTGTCAAGCATTCCTAGCGCCCTCCCACCCCAGCCCCCATATGAGAGCTATTTTACACCTCAGCATTTGTGCTACGGCAACAGCGCATGTGGGCATCGCTGCCCTGGAACCCGCCCCCTGGAGGAGGAGGAGCATCTGTGGGATGCTCAGTCCTACCCCAACTGACCTCGGTGGCCGAGTCCATTCCCACACCTGTTGTCGGTGGCACGAGGTGGCATCCAGCACCTCAACCCTCAGTGCCACTGGGCCGCTTCTTTATTGTATTTCTTCGCCTCGGACTGGCAGGTGGCTCTAGTCCCTCTCAGAAGGCTTGTCTTTCAGAGCTTAGTTGTCCTGATTCTGCCCTTCCCTGGCGGTTCCCCCACGGATGACACGTAGGGAGGAGTGCCTCCCCCCGAGCACAATCCAGAAGTCAGGCCGGGTCAAAATCGGGACATGGCCAGGACATTACCAAGCATGCAAGTCACACTTTTTCTGGTTTTCTCCCTGCCCACCACTCCCTGGCGATGTGCGCGTGCCACGTACCTATGCTCCTGTGCCTCCCTGGCTCCGATGCTGCCCGCCGGCCTCCACTAGGGGGCAGCCAAGGAATGGGATAACAACCCAGCAGTCCGTTGGACGCTCAATCCTCTGTCTCCCCTGCCAACACCTGTCAACCTGCGGTTGTTCCCGACCCTGGGTCGCTGGTGTGGCACAAGATGTGGCGTGCAGTGCCTCCACCCTCAGCGCCACCTGGCCGGCCGTTACACACTTACTTTAACAGTAGATCTTCAAGATAATCTTTTCCTTTAGGCCACACCATTGGAACTACAGCCATCAGGCACTAGGACCACATGAAAACATTTGCTAGCTGGGACTGCTAACGATGACATTGTGTGTCAGTGTGTATATAACTGTGGGTGGCCCTATCTCTCCACAGTTCCCCACCAGAGATAAGACTCAGAGGGCTGTCAGTTCTGGGGAACAAGGAGATTACACCAGCACCAAGCAGACTAGAAACATCGAATGTGTCGGCAGAAAAAGACCGCCAGGCCCATCTTGTATGTATTGTATTGAAAATGTTTCACCAGGAGAGGCACACTGAGCAAAAAGATGCTCGTCTCACGGTGCGACGGGGGGTTTACAAGAGAGGAGGGTATACATACAACAATCAATAGGTTGAACTTGGAATTGAGCAATACAAACAATTGTTACATAGTTAAGTGTGGTTAATTACAACTTGTTACAAGGGGAGACAGTACATACATGTGCCACAAGGAGGGTGGCATAGCATATTTGATTACACATTTAGAACTATACATGATTACATAAGTGCCTAAATTAGAGATTGAAATTAAAGTATGATGCACCAAGTTGGCAGAGAGAAATGGAGGTCTGAGCTTAGGACCAGGGAGAGGTGACAGGTCTGGATAGAAAACACTGGGAAGATGAGGGGGTAGACATAGGGGAAGTCGTTGGCTGGGAATAATAAGGGAGATAGAAGTGTCAGAGGTAAGTGCATGGGTTATTTGGGGCAATGTATGAAGCCAGTCATTTGGCGAAGGCCGAGCTGCTGGTCAGGCATGTAAGGAGGAGGGGTCGGGGATCAGTCAGGGCAGGTACAATTAGGTGCGAGGAAGTTAGGGAGGGCAGAGGATAGAGAGTGTTTGGAGGAAGAATGGTGGATTTGGGCTGGCAGGCCATTCCAGAGCTTAGGAGGAGGTGGAAGAAAGCGGAATGGCCTGCAGAGGTCCTTCAGTGAGGGATTACTATAGCCTGGGTCAGTAGACCTGAGGCGTGGACAGGGAGTAGGTGGGGAAGATAGGGAGGAGATGAGGTAGGGCGGAAGGAACCGAGCCAGAAGTTAGAAACAAATTTAGCACTGTGAAGTAGGTGCCGATTGTTCAGGGATGGAAGGGCCAGTGAATGGAAGAGCTCACAGTGATGGGTGCGGGGGAGGGGCATCAAGGGCTAGTGGCAGAAGGCATTGAAGAGGGGTCCAGTCTGGCTAAGGTGGACTTAGAGGCAGAGCTGTAGACAACATTGCAGTAGTCAAAGGAGGGTAGAATCATTTTCTGGACTATTTCACGTCTCACAGGAAGCGGGAGACTAGTGCGGTTTCTATAGAGGGCGCCTAGCATAGGGCGCAGTTTTGATAGGATGGTATCCACGTGTGTGGAAAAGGAGAGGTGGCGATCAAGCCAAACCACCAGGTACCTGAAGGAGGGCACTTCTTCAAGGATTGTGTTATTTAGGTTACGGAAGATCAGAGGGGGTGTAAGTCTGGATAGTCTCTGTCTAGTGCCGAAAGACATAGAGACTGTTTTCTTGGCATTTAGGGAGAGTTGGTTGGAGTTGAACCAGTGTTGTACTTTAATGAAGCTGGACTGAAGATTAGAGGGGACTTCTTCATAGGTAAGGCCAGAGCTGTCATCAGCATACTTGTGTATTGAGATAGTGGAGCAAGCCTTTGGCAGATCATTTAGAAGGATGGAGAAGAGAATGGGGCCAAAAACTGAGCCCTGGGAAATGCCGGTGGTAATTCGGAGCGGGGGGGGAGGTGGAGTCAGCTATTTTTGTAGATTGGGTTCTATTTTGTAGGTAGGCACTGAACCAGTTTGTGGCAGATGCCGCTAGCCCAGCCCCTGATAGGCAGGATAGTAAGAGGGAGTGGGATACCGTATCGAATGCTTTGGCTAGGTCGATAAAAATAGCAGTAGTAATTTGTCCTTTGTCCATCCCAGAGAGGATGGAGTCCGTGAGTCTTAGTAGGGAGGTGGTGGTAGAGTGGTGTTTTCTAAAACTGGACTGGAACGGAGTGAAGAAGTTAGTTTCAGAGAGAAAGTGGGAGAGTTGAGATAGTACTAGGTGTTCCTGGAGTCTGACGAGAGTGGGGAGGAGGGAGATGGGACGGTAGTTAGCAGCGGAGGTAGGATCACCTCTTTTTGGTAGAGGTAGGACAGTGGCATGCTTCCACTCTGTGGGGAGTGACTCAGTGGTAAATCAAAGATTTAACAGGGCAGCGAGGGGAGTAGCGATGGCAGGGCAGATAGGGAAGAGGAGTTTGTTGTCAGCGACCGTCAGGAGATTTACCTTTGGAGTGATTGGGGGCGAAGGGCATCTAAGGTTTCGATGGGGGAGATGTATCTGAAGGAGAAAGGGTTCTGGCCAGGCGGTAGGGGGGGTAGCTGTCTGGGGAGTGGGTGGGGTTACAGGAGGAAGGAGGCCAGGAGGGCCTTACACTAGTAGTGAAGTAGAAATTGAACTCGGAGGCTACCATCAGGGGTCGAGAGTAGAGTCCCTATGAGGGGGGTTGTTCTTGGGGAGAAAAGGAGTTGATGACTTTCCAGAATTTAGAAGGCCTCCCAAGATTTGCGTTTAGGGTGTTGTTAAAATAGTCGGCCTTAGCTAAATGGATGGCCTTTGTGCACTTGTTCCGGAGCATGCAGTAGGTGATATTGTCGCCTGGGAGGAGTGTGGATTTGTAACTACGCCACGCCCTGTCGTGGGCTAGTTGGCAAGCTATCAGTTCGGATGATATCCAGGGAAGATGGACCCTCAGACCCTAGCACGGCGCAGGGGGGCATGTTTGTCCCAGGCGGTAAGGAAGGTGTTCCGGAAGTAGGTAAGGGCAGAATCCATGTTAGAGCATCTTAGGATTGGGTCCCAGTTAGAGTGAGCTAGCTCTTCCAGGAGAGGGGAGAGGTTTAGGGATTTATATGACCGTTGGAATATAAATTTGGGAGGGGAGCCCAGTGTGCCTAACAAGCTGCTAGGACTTTGCTATTTCGTAGCTGAGAGAACACTAGACTAGACTAGGCGCAAGAAGGTGCTGGAGGAAATAACCATGTAGAAGACTGAGTTAGAAATCTTGTATATTACCCTAGAGGGGATAGAGGAAGGGTCAGCATGGCCTAAGGCAAGAGATTTTCTTGGCATTCTACTGTAATGATAAGTACACAACTGTTCTACCTTCTTTGAGGATATCTCCTCCCTTAGGCCACACTTTTGGAACGAGTCCCAAGCAGTACCAAAAGTAAACTGGGAAGTTGGCAGAGTCTGAATTAAAAGATGAGCCCTTTCAGCATGGCAAGATCGAAGCCCGCACATCTGCGAGAGGCAATGTCCAGTCTGTAATATTTAGTGAAGGTGTGGACAGTGCTCCATGTGGCTGCAGAACAAATTTTGGCAGCACAGACATTTCTGAACAAGCATTTGTCAATGCCGAATGTTCGCCGCTGGTATTGCTGTTGTACCAAGTCTTGCTTGTACACTTTTTTATGATATATTAACTCAGGATAGAGCAGATGAGATGCAGTATCTCATTTTCAGTGGTGTCCTGCTTTTGACACATTTTTAGATTGTAATTTCCCAGGATGGGGCAGCTGTGAGGCAATATCTACTTTTAAGTGGTCTCCGACATTTTTTGACCCCAAGGGCCGGTTACCACCTTCCTTAGAGCAAGGTAACCGTCAATATGTCGGATACAACAAGCACCTTGCAGCAGCGCAGCACCCTGTGCCATTTTAGAAGGCAGCCTGTATCAAGCAGCAGGCTGCTTACCCCAAAGAGTGCTTGTCAGCCTGCACCACAAAAGTGGCTGTGGCATGGAGCTAAGGGGCTTGCAGCAGACCCTGGCCGCCACAACCCTGAATTCCTGAATTTCAAAGCCCTCCCCAGGGACAAAGTGCTAAGTACTGTTAGACCAATAGTACTCAGACATCCCCTGGGATGGTTGTCCTGTATGTGACACTGTATTTCCTGCCCTTAGCAGCCCCTACCCGGCATGATATATGCTAGAAACAGTACACAATCACTCCCTGGTGATCTAGTACCCCCCTCCCAACCCTGATCTACCCTTACATTGACGTATGTATAGCAAATCAATCAATCAATCAAAATCTTTATTTATTCAGGCGAACATCATTGAGCATAGCTCATTTACAAGATGGACCTGAGTGGTCATAACAAAAAGGTTACAGATTGTATACAAAAACATGATATTGAATAAGCACAAATACAACCATTTGTGAGTGAGATAGATGTACAAATATTTACATATATACAAGGCAAAGGACAATAAACCTAAAACCTAATAAAGGAGAGAAACAAACAGTCTAGTAGGGATAAGGCATGGATAATGGTACATGGGTGGGCATATATGTATGAGATTTGATGGGGAAAGGACCAGATGAATGATAGAAGAATAGGAAGGAGCTTTAAAAGAGGGGGTGGAGGAGAGGGGGTGAGGAGGGGATTGGGGTGTGGGAGGACTAGGCCTTGTGGAAGCAAGTGCACGGATCTGGGATTAGGCTGGTATACAGTTTTTGAAGGATGTAAGAGGAATCAGTGTATCCATTTTCAACGACTTTTGGATAGAATTCCAGATAAGTGCCAGGAATAACTGATTGCAGCTCTTCCATACCGGGTGCAGGTGATAGGAATCTTCAGCAGGATCAGTTTGTTGATCCTCAAGGTGTAGGAGCCTGGATGTGATCCGGTTGAAGCAGTCTGAGATGTAGGAAGGAGTTTGTTTGTCAGAGCTTTGTAGATCCAGATAGCAGCATTTTTTCCTTCTATGTTGCAGGGATGTCCAACTGACTGCATTGTAGAGAGAGCAATGATGGGTGCTAGAGGAAGGTCAGTAATGAATCTAATAGCTCTATGATACAGGGTGTCTAATTTGTTTAGATGGGAGAGGGAGCAATGACCATAAGGAAGTCAGCATAATCAATGAGGGACAGGAATGATGCTAGGATTAATCTTTGTTTGGAATCTTTGGTCAGGTAGTGTTTGATCCTATAGAATAGACCAAGTCTTTGTCTTAGCTTTTTAGGAGCTCTTCAACGTGGGTAGTATAGTCTAGTTTATTGTCTATCCACACTCTAGGTATTTGAATTTGTCAACATATTCCAGATTTTCACCAAGGATGGTAGAGAGTTGTGGGAGGGTGAATGATGGATAGTGGAAGAACAGTTCTTGGTGGCAAAAGAACATAGCTTTGGTTTTCTTGGCATTTAGTAATAATTTCTTTTCTAATAGGTTGTGCTGAAGGAGGGAGAATTCAGACTGTAGGAGCTCACAGGCTTTTGATGGTGAGGGATTGCTCACATATAGTACAGTGTCATCTGCAAAAAGGTGGATATTAGAAGTGAGAGACTGGAATCAATATTGTTGATATAAATGGCAAAAAGGATGGGACCCAGGATGGAGCCTTGCGGTACACCTCTTAGGAGTGGTTTAGAGGTAGATAGATCACCTTCATTTTTTACCAGTTGTAATCTTCCGGAGAGATAGCATCTGAACCATTTAAGAGAGAGTGAGTCAAGGCCTATGGAGTTCAGAGAGGAGATTAGAAGATCATGATCCACAGTGTCAAAGGCTTTGCTTAGATCCAGAAACACAGCACAGGTATTATTCTTTTTGTCTAGGGCAGTCTGCCATCATTTGTGACTTTTGCTAGTGCAGAGATGGTGCTATGCATAGATCTGAACCCAGATTGAGCTGGATTTAGGAGATTGTTGGTATCAAGGTAGGCAGTTAACTGAGAGTTTACCAGCTTCTCAAGCATCTTGGATAGTACTGGTAAGATGGAGATGGGCCTATAATTATTGAGGTCCATGGGATCACCTGCCTTAAGTAATGGAAACACTTGAGCTGTTTTCCATATTGAGAGGATAGAACCAGTGGCAAGTGATAGATTGAAGAGGTGGGTGGGTTAAGGCATGCAGAGCTACTTTTAGAAAGTAGGGGTCCAGGAGTCTGCACCTGCACTTTTGGTGGTATCTAGTTGGAGTAGAAGGTCTTCTACTTTTGAAGAATATTGGTTTGAATGAGAATGTGGAAGCAACCATTTGACCCTCAGTAGATTGTAGGTTTAGAGATGATCTTAATAGGTTTGCAGGAGAGGAGTCGAAGCCAGGCCAGCTGTAGTGAAATGATCGTTAAAGGCATTCAAGATATTTTGCTTATCGGTGATTTCAATACTATTTAATAGAATTTTGGGTGGTAAGACAGGGTAGAAGTTTGACCTAGGATGCCCTTTATGGTACCCCAGAACCTGGAAGGGTTGTTATAGGAAGCATCTAGTTCAGCTGTGTAGAAGGCTGCCTTGGCTTTTCTTACTTGTTTTGTGCAGGAGTTTCTGGCTTTTCTGAATTGAAGCCAGTCATTTGAGTCCTTGTGTCTTTCTTGCCCTTTTCCAGAGTTTGTCTCTGGCAAACAGTCTGAGTTAAGGTCGACAGAGAACCAGCGACAGGATTTGAGTTTGGTTCTGACGCTGGTGAGGGGTGCATGTGAATTGAGGGCACTTGTGATTATATCATTTAAGATTTGAAGAGCTGTCTCTACTGAGGCTGTGAGATAGAATTCTTGCCAACGTGTGGTGTGGCACAGATCATGGAGATATCCTGAAATATTAAAGTTCTTTTTTGACCTTCGTGGGAGGAATTTTGCAGGATTGGGTGGCTTGATTGTTGATCTAATGGCAGCTATGGGACAGTGGTCACTTATGTCACTGAATAGTACTCCTGCAGAGGGATAAAGATGAGGTTTATTTACCAATATAATATCCAGGAGTGTGCTGTTGAGAATATTCTTTGGGTTGAGCCTTGTTGGTTCTTTGATTAATTGAGAGAATCCATAGGTGTCACAGAAGGTTACCAGGGTGCAGATGCATTAGTCAGCCAATTCAAGTTCATGTCTCCTAAGATGATGGTGTCTTCAGGGCCCAGATTAAGTATAGATCCTAGGTGGGATAGGAGTTTGAGGCCTGCAGAGGGGCCTATAGCAACCAATCAGTTGAAAGGATGAGGTGTTGGGAAGGGTTATTTTAATTGACAAGCATTCGAATTCCTTTGGTTGTGATGTAGAATTGAGGCAGGATGCAGAGATGTTTGCTTTGACATAGATGGCTACCCCACCGCCCTGGATAGACGGTCAGATCTGAAGAGCTGGTAGTTGGGAAGGTTTATTTCACTATCTTTGTTGCTGATTTGAGCCATGTTTCAGATATAACCAGAAAGTCAGGTAGGTGTGTGCAACCCAGGCCTGTATTGATGAGAACTTTTTAGAGGCTGCAGGCATTGATGTGAAGAAAACTCAATCCATTTATGGAGGTTAGGTCAGTTGGAGAGATCGGAGCTTTCAGTGGGGCCAGGGTTGATTTCCACAGTGCCACCACAGACCAGCAGAAAGAAGATTAGCTTGATGAGGGCACCGTTATAAGAGTAGTGAGCAGTCAGGCAGTTTTTTTCTTCTTCTTGGGATCCAATATATAGTGGGTGATGATCCTGCTGCATGGCTATCGATTTTATCATAGAGTACCAGCTTAATGGACAGGCGTAGGGAGTAATTGTAATGCCAGTATGGTAGCAAGGGATAGAGGAGTTCCAAACTGGTTGTGAGCCTTTTTGGGATTCCCAAGGATTAGTATGCAGAAGCGGTACTATATGTGTAGAGTTTAGGGGCAACCACTGGGGACAATAGAGGGGACAGTGTTGAGTGGTCGCCCTAAGCACCTCGGTATGGGTTCCAACAGTTATCTCTTCTGGATCCAAGGAAGGTGAGAGGCAAAGCAGCAGTATTAGGCGCAGAGCATGGTGGAGGGTAGGAAGGTTAAAGAAACTAAGGAGATGTGAAGAAATGAGCTCGGAATTGGCTAGGAGAATAGCTATGGCGGGGATGAGATTTAGGGAAGGTGTATAAAAGAAACACCTGAAGGGGTGGGGGCGGGCAAAAATTTTGCGGCTTTCCCGTACCTTTCTGGCTTTCTCCCCCGGCCTCCTGGTTCCCTTCTCGGCTGTGCGGTGGCCGCCCGCCCGCTGGCGGCTCGGAGCCCCTCCAGTCTGTGTGTCCTCGAGGGCAGGCCGGCTAGAAGGGAGGGGACAGAGGAGAGGGCAATCAGAAGAAGCACTTGCAGGCAGTGGCTTGCAAGAGGTGCTAGATTGTAAATATTTGCACAACAAAGACTGGGAGGGTGGGGGGTTAGGCGCCTGAGCGTCTAGCCCAACACAAAATTGACCCAAAAGACTGTAATCACTAATTAAACAGGTAAGTAGGCATTTCACAGAAGTACACAAATAAAACAGCAAAAACAGCTCTTTTTAGAGAAATTAAACTTTTCAATAAAAGACAAGTAATCTCGACCAGTTTTGGTGGTGCAAAGATACAGCAAAAGTCAATGGGAGAAGGCGCACCAATCAGAGGCTGGCAAAGTCGGTCGCCTTCCGATTGGCTGTGCAGCTATCCCGTACCTTTCTGGCTTTCTCCCTGGCCTCCTGGTTCCTTCTCGGCTTGTGCGGTGGCCGCCCGCATGGTGGTGCTCGGAGCCTCCGGTCTGTGTGTCCTCGAGGGCAGGCGGCTAGAAGGAAGGGGACAGAGGAGAGGGCAATCAGAAGAAGCACTTGCAGGCAGTGGCTTGCAAGAGGTGCTAGATTGTAAAAATTTGCACAACAAAGACTGGGAGGGTGGAGGGGGTGGGGTTAGGCGCCTGAGCGTCTAGCCCAACACAAAATTGACCCAAAATACTGTAATCACTAGTTAAACAGGTAAGTAGGCATTTCACAGAAGTACACAAATAAAACAGCAAAAACAGCTCTTTTTAGAGAAATTAAACTTTTCAATAAAAGACAAGTAATCTCGACCAGTTTTGGTGGTGCAAAGATACAGCAAAAGTCAATGGGAGAAGGCGCACCAATCAGAGGCTGGCAAAGTCGGCGGTCGCCTTCCGATTGGCTGTGCAGCTATCCTGTACCTTTCTGGCTTTCTCCCCGGCCTCTGGTTCCCTTCTTGGCTGTCGTTGGCACGCCCGCCGCTGGCTAAAGACCCCTCGGTCTGTGTGTCCTCGAGGCAGGCCGGCTTTCTGGCTTTCTCCCATGGCCTCCTGGTTCCCTTCTCGGCTGTGCGGTGGCCCCGCCCGCTGGCGCTCGAGCCCCTCCAGTCTGTGTGTCCTCGAGGGCAGGCCGGCTTTCTGGCTTTCTCCCCCGGCCTCCTGGTTCCCTTCTCGGCTGTGCGGTGGCCGCCCGCCCGCTGGCGGCTCGGAGCCCCTCCGGTCTGTGTGTCCTCGAGGGCAGGCCGGCTTTCTGGCTTTCTCCCCGGCCTCCTGGTTCCCTTCTCGGCTGTCTGCGGTGGCCGCCGCCCGCTAAGCTCAGAGCCCCTCCGGTCTGTGTGTCCTCGAGGGCAGGCTGGCTTTCTGGCTTTCTCCCCCGGCCTCCTGGTTCCCTTCTCGGCTGTGCGGTGGCCGCCCGCCTGCTGGCAGCTCGGAGCCCCTCCGGTCTGTGTGTCCTCGAGGGCAGGCCGGCTAGAAGGAGCAAATACTCTCTGGTGATCCAGTGGGCCCCCACCCTGGCAAGTAGTGCTCACCATCCTGCCACTCCCCCCCCCATCCGGACCCACCGATTCGGCGACTGGCTCAGCCCTCCACACACTAACATGGCCAGCCGCCGAATGAACTGTCAGACCGAGTCCTATACAGTACGTGCTCTGAAAGTTCATTTGGCGGCCGGCTGTGGTGGTGTGCGGAAGGCTGTGCCAGTTGCTGAATCAGGGGGTCTGGATGGGGGGAGCAGGGTGGTGGGCACTACTTGCTGGGTGGGGCCACTGGATCACCAAGGAAAATTTGCTATACATAGTCAGTATAAGGGTAGATCGGGTGGTGGGGGGGTACTAGATCACCATGGCTTTATTCTGTTTTAGGTTTGTACTGCATATGGGCACATCAGGGCTTGTTAGGGGGTACACCATGCATACTTGGGTGCAGCTTCCACTGCACCATTCCACAACGCTTGCAGCACTCCTTCTGGGTGCGCCATCCATTTGGCGCACTCACTCAGTTGCCGCAAGCAGCGGAAATTAGGCACCGGGACCACGCCCCACTGACAATCAGGCATAGGGTCCTGGATGCACCAGCACTCGGCGCAAGCTGCCATTGTCGCAGCTTGCGACCGGGGTTTGAAAATCCGGACCCAAATGTTCAAGTCTTTTTATGACCTGACATCATAATCAAGACGTGGAATTTTTAAAATCCCACCTGAAAGGTGATTTTGCTGTGTGACTGTGGAAACAAGTCCATTAAGGATGGTCCTGCCTAAGGAGGCATGCTGCCTGACGTGGACATCCATGGTTCAGTATTTGATGAATGTGTGCACTGTGCTCCAGATGGCAGCTCTGCAAATATTAGTGACAGGTACAGAGTGAATCTCTGCCAAGTATGCAGCAACCACTCTGGTGGAGTTGGCATAGACCTGGCCTTTCAGCTTGACCTATGCCATAGAATAGCAGTGAAGAAGAAAAGTGACAATCCACGTAGAAATGCATTTGATTGTAACAGGTTGACCCATCTAATTAAGGTTGAAGGAAACAAAGAACTGTTTAAATTGTGGGAAGTCCTTAGTTCTACTGAAGTATAATGTGAGGGCCCTTTTAATGTCCAGATAATGGAGGGTGCACTCCTCTTTGTTCTGGAAGTTGGGAAATATACAGGCAGCACTCCAGGCAACTATCACCCCATCTCCCTCCTTCCTATCCTTGCCAAACTACAGGAACACTTGGTTCTAGACTAACTCATTCCTCACTTTGACTCCACATCCTTCTTCACCTCTTCTAGTCTGGAATCCATAAAAAATGCTCCACTTCCACCTCTCTCCTCTGGCTCACTGACTCCATCCAGTCAGGTATGGCCCAGGGGTTGATCACATCAGCTATCTTTGTAGACCTAGCCAAAGTGTTTGACTGTCTCCACACCCTCCTTCTGGACAAACTCACTGCCACTGGGATGTCCACTTAGAATCATAGAAATTTGTTGGCAGAAAAGGACCCCATGGCCCATCCAGTCTGCCCGATATACCCCCACTAATTAATCTTACACCTCCATTCCCTTACCTCTGTTAATTAGCCCTATGTGGGTGTCCCAAGCTCTTGAATTTGTCCACCAAATCTACCTCACGACCCATTCTGGTAGCCTGGTTCCATGGCCCCCAACCCTCTCAGTGAAGAACTTTCCCCTAACATCTCCTCTAAATTGCCCCCCTCTAGTTTGAATGCATGCCCCCTAGTGGATTTGTTCTCACTCATCTTGAAGATACTGTCCACCTTCACCTTTTATTCCCTTCAGGTATTTGAAAGTTTCTACCATGTCCCCCTCTTTCCCTCCTCCTCTCCAGTGTGTACCAGTTTAGTTCCTCCAGCCGTTCCTCTTATGACCTCTCATCTAGCCCTTGCCCCATCTTGGTTGCTCTGATCTGGACCCTCTCCAGTCTGTCCCTGTCCCCTTGTAAGTGTGGCCTCCAGAACTGGACCCCATATTCTAGCTGTGGTCTGACCATTGTTTTGTATAGTGGCCTGATTACCTCCTTTCTCCTGTTTATGAAGCCCCTTCCTATACATGCCAGCATTCTGTTTGCTTTCCCGGCTGCCCTGTCACACTGGCTCTGAACCTTCATGTTGTCCAAAATTGTGATCCCCAGGTCCTTTTCCTGCTCTGTTTCCTCCAGTCCCCCCTAGCCAGTATTTTGCCCTTGGTTTTACACCCTATGTGCATAATTCCGCATTTTTTGCATTGAATTGTAGTTTCCACTTTGCTTACCACTCCTCCAGCCTGGCCAGATCCTCCCTTATTCTCTCCACCCTCCCGTGTGTCCACTCTATCACAGATCTTGGTGTCATTTGCGTGACAGACACACCTCCCATTTAGGCCCTCCGAATATCCCCAATGTATATGTTGAACAGTATGGGACCTAGCACGGACCCCTGGAGAACACCACTCATCACCCTCCTTCTTTTGAGTGCACCCATTTACTACCACTCTGAGTCCTCCCTTTCCAACCAATTCTACCCACTTTGTGATCCTGTTCCCCACCCTAAGCCACCCAATTTGCTTATTAGCCTCCTGTGTGGGATAGTGTCAAACGCTGTCCTGAAGTCCAGGCAGGCCACAAAACACCCGGATCCCATACCTCAGTTACTCTATCAAAGAATTCAATCAGGTTGGTCTGATAAGATCTTCCACTTGTGAACCCATGTTGGTTGTCATCTATGAGGCCCTCTTTTCTACAAATTGTACCAGCCTTTCCTTTATAGTGCTTTCCCCATATGAAGGTAAGGCTAACCAGGCAGTAGTTTCGCTCCTCCCTCCCACCGCCCTTGTGTAATGGCACCACATCAGCCCTTTCCCAGTTCCCCGGACTTCCTCCCTCGTCCAGTGACAGACTGAATAACCTCTTGAGTGGTGCCACCAGTTCCTGCCTTAGCTACTTGAGTACCCTTGGTGGATTGCATCTGGGCCCTTGCTTGTCCGTTCACAGTTTCTCCTAGTTCCTCCAATACCCTATCCTCCCTAAAGAGGCCTGTGTCCAACTCTCTGCCTACCTTTCCCCTGCTTTTAGCTTTGGCACTCCCTCCTCAACTCATGAAAAGTGAGGTGAAGTAATCGTTCAGAAGATTTGTCTTTCCTCTTCCCTTATACCAGAGCTCCCTCCTCCTTGAGCTTCATAATCCCTTGTTGCCTGTCCTTCTGTCACTCACATACCTAAAACCCTTTGTCACCCCTGTTTTGCCTCTCCCGCTACTTTCTCCTTCGTCTCTGCCTTAGCCTTTCAGACTATTTTCCCAGCTTCCTTTAGTCTCTCCTATAAGTTTCTTAATCTGCTACCTCCTGGCAGGCTTTGTACACCCTGAATGCCTTCTTTTTCTCTCTGATTGCTTCCCTCACTTCCATTGTGAATCAAAGTGGTTTCCTCCATCTCTTATTCTTGCTCACCCGCCTGACACATTGCTCTGTCGCCTACAAAATTGCCCATTTAACTTCCCCCATAGCTCTTCTATGTCTTCCAGGGTTTCCTTCCCTCCAGTTCCTTTTGCACAATTTCTTTCATCATCCTAAAATCTGCTTTTCTGAAGTCCAGTACCCTAGTGGTGGATCTGCTCTTAGCTGACCCCGTCCGAAGGCTAAACCTTACCATCCTATGGTCACTGTCGGACAAGTTTTCCCCAACCTCTACCTCCTCCGCACTATCCCCATTTGTCATAACCAGGTCCAGTATGGCCCTCCTCTAGTTGGTTATTTGACCAGTGGTGAATGAAGGCTTCCTGCATGGACTCCAACAGCTCCCTGCTCTTTTCTGATGATGCTGTTGGGATTCCCCAGTCCATATCTGGCAGATTTAGATCTCCCAGTACCACGATTTCCCCTTTGCTGGCCATTCCCTGAGTTTCCCTAACTAGCTCCCTATCCACTTCCTCCCCCTGATTTGGCGATCTGTAAACCACCTCTATTTTTACTGCCTCTCCCATCCTCTTACTTATTTCTGCTGGTTTATATCCTACCTAACTGTCAGATCACAATCAGTCAGAATTGGGGACTCCCTTTCCTCCTCACTTCCCATCCACACCGGTGTCCCTCAAGGCTCAGTCCTTGGCCCGATTCTCTTCTCCATTTTCCTAAATGATCTCCACTTGGTCTGTATATCTGTATCCATTCACATGTATGTGGATGACATCGTCCTGTATATCTCCGGTCCTTCTACTCCCATGGTGGAATCCACCTTGCAGCTGGACTTCAATAATGTCCAGCAGTGGTTATGATCCAACCAACTATTTTTATATACCAAGAAGACAGTCTCCATGACCTGTGGCACGAGGCAGAGACTCTTCAGGCTACCCTGCTCCCCCTTCTTCCACACTCTAGATGGGTCTATGTTGGAAGACACTACCTCCTTTAGGTACCTTGGGGTCTGGCGCGATAAACATCTTGACTTTTCTGTTCACATAGATGCTATTCACAAGAAATTGCTACCCAAATTTGGTGGCTTGTACTGGAATCATGATAGCATCCCCTTGCCAACCCACAGAGAAATTCTAATGGAAGTGATTCTTTAAACTTTTGATTATAGCGACATAGTCTACAGTGCTGCCCCTAAAAAGACCATTTCCAGACTGGACACTCTCTTCCACTCATTCTGCCGCTTTGCTCTAAACTTGCCCCCTTCCCCACACTCATCACTGCTGCTTACACCAATCTCTTGCTCTCCCTTCCCTCATTGACTGGCATTTGTTACATTGCACAAATTTCACAGGCAAGTACTAGTTCGGTGTACTAACTTCCTACCTCCTATCCCTACTCTCTTGCCCTCCCACCTCTGCCCACTCCCTCAGGAACAGCGATGCACACAGTCTTACTGTACCTTATAGGTCCAACTCTGCTGGCAAGGCTTCCTTCTCCTACCGCTTTCCCAAACTCTGGAACTCACTTCGTACTAATATTTGTAATGCTCCATCTTACTCCCTTTCTTCACTCATGCGGTCCTTCAGCCTCCCTTCAGCCTCCCAATATGCAACTGCCCCTAATTCTCCTGACTCCGAGCTACCTATATGGTCCTATCTGCACCCCACCTACTCATTTGCCATTAGGGTGGTTAGTCCTGTTAAGCACTTACCATTGTTGACATGTTGTGGCAAATTTATAATCTTTATTACCTTGCTAATTACTCCATAACTGATTCATGTCCCATGTTTGCTCCTCTGTACCAATATCAATGTAAAAATTGTACCGATGTTAATGTAATTATTCCCCTGTAACTTATGTTTTTGTATGCTCAGCACCTTACTTTGTGTAACTTTGTGTTGCTGCACTTGATCCTCTGTACCCACCACCCCCCAGGACACATCTGGAAAATGGAAATTACGTACCTACCATAATTCTTGATCTTCTTGGATGAAGTCTCCACCACTTATTCACACTAATGTGAGTACGCCGGAGGCGTTAGGACCCAGTGGGAGCAAACTTTTTCAGGAGGACCGGCGCCATGATGGAGCTGCGAGGAAGCGAGCCAGGCGCGTGCAGTATAGACCACCTCGGCATCAACCCTCCAACCGCCTCAGTACCTTTTTTTCCTGAGGAGGTGCAGCATAACTAACCTAGAGAGGGCTAACCTAAAAACCAGACATAAGATAGTCTGAATGACCAGCGTGAAAGGTTTAACAACAAAGTCTTCACAGATCAGCCATTGAGGGAGTGAAGACCATAAACAGAGAAGTGAGCTCAGATGAGAGGTAGAATGAGTGGTGGAGGCTTCGTCCAAGAAGATCAAGAATTATGGTAGGTATGTAATTTCCATATCTTCCTGGACATAAAGTCTCCACCACTCATTCACACTAATGGGAGAGTACCGAGCAAAAAATTCCCTCGAGACGGGCGGCAGGAGAGAAAGGAGCTCACTTGCCTAGGATAGAAGTCCGTTAAGAATTGCCCTGCCAAATGACTGATGTCGTCTGGCATGGACATCCAAGGCATAGTGCTTAACAAACTTATGCACGGAGCTCGAGGTAGCCGCATTGCAAATATCTGCAATGGGGACATTACAGATTTCCACCAGAGATGTTGTGACTGCCTTGGTAGAGTGAGCATACACTCTGCCTTCCAGTTTGATCTGTGCCATAGAATAGTAGTGGCGAAGGCATGCCACAAGCCACGCTGAAATGCACCTGATAGCAACAGGTCGACCCAGTCGGGTCATGTTGAAGGAAAAACAATTGTCGAGCCTTGTGAATTTCCTTCATTCTATCATGATAGAACTGCAATGCTCTCTTACGATAAGTGAATGAAGGGTATGCTCCCTTCATTCTGAAGTTTGCAAAGTAGGTAGGAAGGACTAAAGATTGATTCAGATGGAATTCTGAGACAACCTTAGGCAGAAACTTAGGATGAGTCATAAGAACTACTTTGTCCTTGTGGAATACGGTATATGGGGGTCTGTGACCAGGTGTGTATTTCAGAAACCCTACAAGCAGAAGTAATGGCCACCAGGAAGGCCGCTTCAAGTGAGGAATTTCAACTCGCAAGTAGCCAGAGGCTCTAAAGGTTTATTAGTGAGCATGTTCAGCACAAGGTTAATGTCCCAGGCTGCAAGTGAACGTCTAATAGAAGGTCTGGTATGCATAATCCCCTTAACAAACCTCCCTTATTCTGTCAGCTTTCTGAGCGGATACCATCTATTTTGAAGATGTGACCCTGAATTTGGTCATTTGTCCCTGATTTTTTCAAGCCTTGTCCCTGATTTATGAGACAGGAGGTTGAGAAGTATGCTACGGGCAGCTGAGCCAGCGACATGGAAAGTACCGGCTTATGATATGCCGAAATGGCACAAAGATGAACTTCAACTGTGGAGTATTGCAGACCTATGTTTGAGGGGTTTAAGAGATACTCCAAGACTTTATTCAGACCCAAGGGTTCTGCCTATTGCAGACAGGAAACTCGGTCTTCCTTGGCTGCTCATCGAACTCGGGCGCTGTTATGCAATGCCAGGTCGATTAAAACAAGACTGCCATAATTATGATCTTGTTAATCAACTCGACTTGCTTGCATCATCGAGACCTGGTTAGATGGAAACACTGGCCCTGTTTTGGCATCAGCGGTTCCACCCGGGTACTCGGTGATACATCGCCCGAGGATCGATCGTAGGGGTGGGGGTGTGGCCCTTTGTTTTAAATCAGAACTGAACCTGAGTGAAATTCCAGTGGGAACCACCAACTCCTTTGAATGTATCGTGGGCGAGGGTGTGGGGTGCAGGATTCTTCTCGTCTACCGTCCACCAGGAGACGGGAATGTTTTCTTGCAGGAAGTCGCGGACTTCATCGCCGACCTAACATTGGGACCACATAAATGGCTGATCCTTGGGGATTTCAATGCTTGGGTTGACGATGAACTCTCGCAGTTTGGACAAGACTTCCTCCAGTTAATGAGTTTACTGGGCCTCACACAAGTTGTTTCCTCCTCGAAGCACACTGGTGGTCATTCATTGGACTTGGTGTTTCTTCCAGGAATGGAGATATCCGACTTGGTGGTGGAACCAGTCAGATTGTTGGATCATCATACCATCAGCTTCAGTTTTGAGGTCCCCCCAAGAGGCCTGCCCCTATGGAGATGGTCGAGTACCGCACTTTGAGGGGTGTATCCCCAGATGGTTTGATGGCGGTGCTTGACCTATCGGGCATGCAGAGGGAATGCGTGGATCCAGGGGATCTTGTATTTGCCTATAATAGGGCAGTGACAGAGGCCCTGGATTCCACTGCTCCTGTTCGTGTGTGTCCACTCTCCCTTCGCCCTAGGTCTCCATGGTTTGATGAGGACCTGAGGGAGTTGAGGAGAGTTGGACGAAGGCTAGAGAGGCGATGGCGGTGGTCCGGCCTGGTATGTGACAGGCTTAGTTTGATGGACCATTATTTGGTCTATCAATCAACAATCTCCCATAAGAAGGCAGAATTCCTGTCCAGGGAGATTGCTGCCGCGCAGAATCGACCAGCTCAACTTTTCTGGACTGTGAACAGATTGTGCAATCCACTCTGTCTTCAGCCCAGAAATGCTTTTTCACAAGAGCAGTGTGAGGAGATTGCTCAATTCTTTGTGGATAAGGTTGCCACAATCAGGTCTGATATCCGCCTGATCCTTTCTCTAGGGAGTAGCAGTGGTCGGCAGGAGATGTCGGACGCCTGGTTTGAGTGGTGTGACTTTGGCCAGCCTACAATCAGTGATATTGTGATGGTTATACAGACTTTACGTCCTACCAACTGTAGTTTGGATCTGGGTCTGACGTGCTTGCTTGTTGGCTGCGTTGATGTCATGGGCCCGGTCCTAGCAGAGATAGTCTGGTTATCCTTGCAGAAGGAATTTTTCCAGCTTCCTTAAGGAGGCTGTGGTTCAGCCCCTCCTTAAGAAACCCTCCTTGGAACCCGACTGTCTTACAAACTACAGGCCGGTCTCTAACCTTCCCTTTTTGGGTAAGATTATCGAGAAGGGGTGGCTTTACAGCTGGAGGACCATTTGACCAGCCACAATATCTATGATTCTCTCCAGTCCGGTTTCAGGAAGAGATATAGTACAGAGACAGCTCTTGTTCGGGTACTAAATGACCTCCTGATAGCGAGAGATCGAAGGGCCTGTCCCATCTTGGTCCTTCTTGATCTCCCTGCAGCATTTGATACTGTGGACCATGGTGTGCTTTTGGATCGCTTGCGGCTTATCTGTAGACTGTCGGGGACTGCCCTCAGATTGTTTCAATCTTACCTCATGGGTAGACTCAGAGAGTGGTGTCTGGGGTTTGTACCTCAGCTCCATTCTCCCTGCCCTGTGGGGTTCCGCAGGGATCCATTTTGGCACCCATGTTGTTTGCAGTGTATATGCTGCCGTTAGGAACGATTATTAGATGGTATGGCTTGAGTTTTCACTGCTATGCAGATGATACTCAGCTATACATGTCTTTTGTCCCCGAACAAGATGATGCTGTCTCGGTGCTCAACAGCTGTCTGACTGAAATCCAGGCCTGGATGAATATGAGCTGGCTGAGGTTGAACCTGATAAAACTGAGGCGTTGGTTGTGAACCCAGGTCGTCGTGAGGTGGTGTGCTTGCAGGTTCACCTTCGGCTTGTGGCTTGTAGGTGTCCAGCTAGCTACCCAGACCGGGTGCGGAGCCTGGGCGTTATGTTTGATGACTGTCTGACCTGAAATTACAGGTGTCAGCAGTTGTTAAAACTTCTTTGTACCATCTGAGAAATATCATCCGGGTGAAACATCTGGTTCTTCCCGATGATCTTCCAACGTTGGTTCACGCCTTCGTTACCTCCCACCTTGACTACTACAATGCCCTTTACCTAGGGCTGTCGGGGGTTGATATCCGCCGCTTGCAGCTGGTGCAGAATGCGGCTGCCAGGCTATTGACTGGTGTTTCAAGAGCCAGTTATATAACGCATGTGCTCCGCGGTCTACACTGGCTGCCTATTAAATGGCAGATCACCTTTAAGATTGCTTTGTTAATCTATAAGGCCCTACATAACCAGGGACCGAGTTATTTGAAAGATCTCCTTTGTCCCTACTGTCCCTCCCATCCTCTCCGATCCACTGATGAGGGATTGCTAGAGGTTCCCAGGGTACGTTTGCAGACATCGGGAGCAAGGGCATTTAGCTTTGTTGTTCCATCCCTGTGGAACTCTCTACCTCATTAGGTACGAGATTGCCTAACTGTTCAGAGTTTTAAAATTGCTTTAAAAATGTATCTTTTTAACCTGGCTTTTATTGATTGATGTGGTTATTCGTTATGTGGTTTTTATATTGTTTTTTGTTGGAATTTATATGTTGTTTATAATAATTTATTTTATTTGATGTATTTTATTGTACAGGCGCCTTGGTTTTAGAAAGGCGCCTTTTTATAAATAAAATTGATTGATTGATTGATTCAGTGGGCAGAAAAAAGGATTCCAAGAGGATTTTGCACACCAGATAGAGAAACGCTTCCGTTTAGCTGTGTAGGTTTTTCTGGTGGTCGGCTTGCGTGCGGCCAAAAGAATATCTGAAACTCTACAAGAAACATTAAACCTATTCACCTCGATCTCCTCAGGAGCCAAGCGTGAAGGTGAAGCGACCTCAGGTGGGGCTGGACCACTGGACCCTGGGTCAGAAGGTTCGTCGAAGGGGAAGCAGTTTCAGGGAGAGTTCCAATAGTCTGTTGAGTAGCAGGAACCATATCTGCTGAGGCCAGAAGGGGCAATGAGGAACATTCTGCCCCTGGGACTCCAGTTTGAGCAGTATCCTCTGAATTAGGGAAGAGGAAATGAGTATAGAAAGCATTTTGTCCATCACAGCCTGAATGCATCCTGACAGAAAAACGCAAGGTCCTGGATTTCTGGAGCAGAAGAGAAGCAGTTTTGCGTTGAGTAAGGACGCAAAAAGGTCCAGGTCTGGAGTTCCCCACTCTTTGAAGAGTGACTGAACGACGGTTGAGTCAAGAGACCACTGGTGAGGATCTGCCTCCGTTCTGCTGAGACGGTCTGCCAGCTCATTTTGTACTCCTGGCAGGTAAACCACCTGAATCAGAGCCTTGTGCTACAGGCACCATTCACACACTATCATTGCTTTCCTGCATAATGGATAGATGAAGCACCACCCTGTTTGTTAATGTAGTACATCACTGCCTTGTTGTCCATCTGAAGGAGAATGTTCTTGTGACAGAGTGTGTCCTTCAATGCTCGGACTGCATAGAGGACGGCTCTCATTTCCAGAACATTTATGTGAAGTTGAGACTCGTCCTGAGTCCACATACCCTGGGTGTGGAGATCCCGGCAGTGAGCTTGCCAACCCATCAGGGACGCATCCGTGGTAATGGAGATCTGATGATCCAGAGGGGCGAAGGGATATCCTTCCAGAAGGTTGTCCTCCTGAGACCACCAGGTGAGTGACCTCTTCAGAGGTTCCATCACCTTGATGAGAAAGGACTGAGGGTGAGTGGCTGGGGACCACTGAGTACTAAGCATCCACTGAGAGGTTCTCATGTGAAGACGAGCCAAGGGTACAGTGAACACCGAGGATGCCATGAGGCCCAGCATCCGTTGCAGTGAGAGAGCTCGAACCGAGCCATGTTCTCTGATGAATCGGGCCATCTGTAAGATATCGCTCCTTCTGTCTTCTGGAAGAAATGCTTTTGCACAGGAAGTGTCCGGAAGAGTTCCTATGAAGAGGAACTTCTGGGAGGGCTGCAACTGTGACTTCTTGAGGTTCAGCAGGACTCCCATGGACGTAAGGAAGTCTGAGGCCGTGGCCACGGCCTCCAGAGTCTCTTGCCTGGAGGGACTTGCTAGAAGCCAGTCAAACAGATATGGGAATACATGGATTCTGATTTTTCTTAGATGTGCCGCGAGAACTGCACAACACTTTGTAAAAACTCGAGGTGCTAGAACAGCCCAAAAGGCAGGACTTGAATTGATGGTGTTGACCTCAACGCCACAAACCTTAGGTATCTGTGGTGATTTGGGTGTATGAGAATGTGCTGGTAGGCGTCCTGCATGTCCAGGGAGGCTAGCTAATTGTATTGATGAATCAATGGCAGCAGGGTACCAAGTGATATCATCCAGAATGGGGCACATGCCACCGGTTTCTTTGGGACCAGAAAGTTATGGGAGAAACCTGTGTTTGCTGATGCAGCGGCAACTACTTTACTGACATGTTGTTCAGAAGGCCTTGTACTTGGAAGCAAGAAGGTCTGACTGTCACAGAGAGCCTGGGCTGTCGTTTGGGAGGATGATCTGGAGGGGTATCCGACAGACTGAGAGAGTACCCCTTGCGGATTATCCTGAGGACCCATTTGTCTGATGTTATAGATTTCCACTGGTCGTAGAACTGAGTCAGATGTCCTCCCACTGTCGAGAAAGAGTCCCCCTCGGGCAGCTGATGTGGGACCTTGGCCGGAAACTCAAAAGGTGGCACTGGGTGCTTTTGGGCCTTGTGCCTTTTGCTGCATTATCTTTTGTGGCTGAGAGTTCTGGTTTCTGTTAAAACCTCCTCTGCCTTTGCCTCGAAAGGACTGGCGGTTGTGAAACTGACCCTTGTTCCCACCTCCTCGAGAGGGAGTGGGCAGAGGTATGGCTGTCTTAATGGCAGACCTAATCTTCCGTGTGGCCTCTAGTGCTTGTTCCACCTGAGGCCCAAATAGATACATGCTGTCAAAAGGTAAGGCCATGACTTGCTGTTGGGCGTCATTGGTGAAGCCCAGGTACGCAGCCAAGATTGGTGACGGTTGCAAATGCTAGCTGCCGCCGCCCAGGAAGCGGTATCGAAAGCGTCCACTGCAGCTTTAACTTGTTGGTTATTGGACTCGATACCCTTAGTTATGGTTTGAAGTAGCTCTGAGTTAACCTTCAATTCGGGCAGAGCTTCTACCATTGCTTTGAGTGAATGCCAAAGAACATACTCATATTGTGAAAAATATCCCTGGTAGCTGGCAATACGCATGCCCAGGGTTGAGGCAGCAAAGACTCTCTTACCCAAGGTGTTTATCTTGCGAGATTCTTTGTTTATAGAGCGGGCTGTAGATTCCTGAGGAAGGACAGCCTTATCATTCTCTGCCAGGACTACAATGGCATCAGCAAAGGCTTGAAAAGCCAAAACGGGGCGATCCTTGGAAGGGACATATCTTCTGTCTATGGACTTGGCCACAGAAGGAATAAGCGCTGGACACTTCCACACCATCTGGGAAAGAGTCTCAAAAGAGGGCTGTACCGGAAAGGTTAAATCCACAGGGATTTCCGGAACATGTCTATATTGCAGATGCAGAAGCTTCCCAGGATCTACTTCCGTGGACTGGAGAGAAAGAGTAGAATTTAAATTCTTGAGCAGAGACTTAAAAGAAAGGTCCTCAACAACAGGCTCTGCAGGAGGACTGATGTCTGCCCCCAGGGCAGAATCGGCATCAACATCGTCACCCAGCCGAAGATCTGGATTGGACTCAAAATCATCTCCTGACAGTCCAGGGGGGACTGCATGGACAGGAAAGGAGTGTAAACCAGAAGGAAGAAGAGGAGGAGAAAGAATCAGAGTTGAAAACCTCTGGGAACCATGTGGCTCCGTACATGTCCCCGGCACCGCAGAGGAAAATGGCGCCGAGAACAATGACGGCACTGACACAGAAAACGGCACCATGCATGGCACAGACAAGGACCGCAGCGCTGCACTGGACACCAACCCTGATGCTGAGGATGTCGCTGACGAGTAGTGCAGCACCGCACACGGCGCCAAAACCCCTGCGACACTGAGAAATGGAAATTACATACCTACCATAATTCTTGATCTTCTTGGACGAAGTCTCCACCACTCATTCACACTGATGGGAGTTCGCCAGAGGTGCTAGGACCCAGCGGGAGCAAACTTTTCAAGAGGGCCGGCACTGAGATGGAGCCACGAGGAGCGGCACCGTAAGCCCCAGTGCGTGTGGTAATGACTATCTCGCATCGACCTCCAGCCGCCTCAGTACCTTTTTTCCAAGGAGGTGCAGCGTAATCTAACCTAAAAGGAGTAACCTAAAAATAGGATATATGATAATCCGAACCGACCCGTGTAAGAAGGGTCAATAATAAAGTCTTCACAGCCCATCCATTGAGGGAGTGAAGGCCAAAAACAGAGAATGAGCTTGGGGGATGGTGGGTGGGCATGTGAATGAGTGGTGGAGACCTCGTCCAAGAAGATCTAGAATTACGGTAGGCATGTCATTTCCATATCTTCCTGGACATAAAGTCTCCACCACTTATTCACACTGATAGGAGAGTACAGAGCTAAATAATCCCCCAAGACGGGTGGCAGGAGATAAGAGCTCACATACTTAGGACAGAAGTCCATTAAGAATAGTCCTGCTGAACGACAGATGTTGTCTGGCATGGACATCTAAGGCATAGTGCTTAACGAAAGTATGCACAGAGCTCCAAGTGGCCGCATTGCAAATATCTACGACGGGCATGTTGCGGATTCCTGCCAGAGATGCTGCAATTGCTCTGGTAGAGTGAGCGTACACTCTGCCTTCTAGCTTGACTTGTGCCATAGAATAGCAGTGGCGAAGGCAAGCCACCAGCCACGCTGAAATACATCTGATGGCGACAGGCTGACCCAGCCGGGTCTCGCTGAAGGAGACAAATAGTTGTTGAGCCTTGCGGATTTATTTTGTTCTATCTAGGTAGAAGCGCAATGCTCTCTTAACATCCAGTGAATGAAGGGTACGTTCTTCTTCATTCTGGAAGTTCGCAAAGTAGGTAGGAAGGACTAAAGGTTGGTTTAGATGGAATTCTGAGACAACCTTAGGGAGAAACTTAGGATGAGTCCTAAGAAAGTACAGTTACATAAGAACTTACCGTAACAGCAAAGCTTCGAGACAGGCTCTTGCAGTAGGTAATTACATAAAGAACTGAAGCCATCGTGGGGGACTGCCCCTTTATACTGATTTCATCTGATGCCGGTCACCTGATGTGGGGGCCCTGCCAGAGACTGCAAGCTAGAAATTTTTCTGTGGGGTCCTGATGCCTGCCAGCTTCAGTCCTATATATATAATTACCTACTGCAAGAGCCCTCTCGAAGTAAGGTCTACTTTGTCCTTGTGAAATACAGTGTATGGAGGGTCTGTGACCAGGGCATGTATTTCTAAAACTCTACGGGCCAAAGTAATGGCCACCAGGAAGGCCATTTTCCAAATGAGGAACTTCAAGTCGTAAGTAGCTACAGGCTCAAAAGGTTTACGAGTGAGCATGTCTAGCACAAGGTTAATATCCCAGGCTGCGACTGGACGTCTGATAGGGGGTCTAGTATGCAGAATACCCCTAAGAAACCTCTTAATCACAGGCAACTGAGACAATGACATGGAAATTACCGGCTCATGATATGCCCAAATGGCACAAAGATGAACTTTGACTGTGGAGTACTGAAGACCTGTATTCGAGAGGTCTAAGAGATACTCCAAGACTTTATTCGGTAGGCAGGAAAAGGGGTTCCAAGAGGATTTCGCACACCAGATAGAGAAACACTTCCATTTGGCTGTGTAGGTTTTTCTAGAGGCTGGCATACATGCAGCCAAAAGAATATCTGAAACTCTACGAGAAACATTGAACCTATTCACCTCTATCTCTTCAGGAGCCAAGTGTGAAGGTGAAGCGACCTCAGGTTGGGATGGACCACGAGACCCTGGGTCAGAAGGTTCGTCTGAAGGGGAAGCGTCCTCTGGGGGGAGTCCGACAGACTGTTGAGTAGTGGAAACCATATCTGTCGAGGACAGAAGGGGGCAATGAGAATCATTCCGCCCCCCTGAGACTCCAATTTGAGAATTACCCTCTGAATGAGGGGAAGAGGAGGAAAGGCGTATAGAAGGCGTCCTGCCCACCGCAGCCTGAATGCATCCTGACAAAAAATGCCAGGTCCTGGATTTCTGGAGCAGAAGAGAGGCAGTTTTGCATTGAGTGGGGATGCAGAAAGGTCCATGTCTGGAGTTCCCACTCTTTGAAGAGTGACTGAACGCAGTTAATTCGACAGACCTCTCATGAGGATCTGTCTCTGTCCTGCTGAGATGGTCTGCCAGTTCGTTTTGTACGCTTGCCAGATAAATTGCCTGAATCAGAGCCTTGTGTTCCAGGCACCACTCCCACACTCGCATCGCTTCCCTGCATAAGGGGTAAGAGTGTTCACCGCTCTGTTTGTTGATGTAGTACATCCCTGCTTTGTTGTCCATTTGAAGGAGAATGTTCTTGTGGCAAAGTATGTCCTTCAAAGCTCGGACTGCATAGAGGATGGCTCTCATTTCCAGGACATTTATGTGGAGTTGGGACTCGTACTGAGTCCACGTACCCTGAGTTTGGAGATCCTGGCAGTGGGCTCCCCAACCCATCAGGGATGCGTCCGTGGTAATTGAGAACTGATGATCCAGAGGGGCAAAGTGATATCCCTCCAGAAGCTTGTCCTCCTGGGACCACCAGGTGAGAGACCTCTTCAGGGGTTCTATCACCTTGATGAGAATGGACTGAGGGTGAGTGGCTGGGGTCTACTGAGTACTGAGCATCCACTGGGAGGTTCTCATGTGAAGAAGAGCGAAGGGTACAGTGAACACTGAGGATGCCATGAGGCCCAGCATCCGTTGCATCAAGATAGCTTGAACAGAGCTGCATTCTCTGATGTATCGGGCCATCTGTAAGATGTCGCTTCTTCTGTCTTCTGGAAGAAAAGCCTTCGCACGGGAGGTGTCCAGAAGCGTTCCTATGAAGTGGAGCTTCTGGGAGGGCTGCAACTGCGACTTGTTGAGATGCAGCAGGACTCCCATGGATGTGAGGAAGTCTGAGGCTGTGGCCACAGCTTCCAGAGTCTCTTGCCTGGAGGGACATGCTAGGAGCCAGTTGTCCAGATATGGAAACACTTGAATTCCGATTTTCCTGAGATGCGCAGCGAGAATTGCACAACATCTTAGTAAAACCTCGAGGCGACGAGGATAGCTCAAAGGTCAGGACACTGAACTGATAGTGTTGACCCAATGCCACGAACCTTAGGTATTTGTGGTGGTTTGGGTGTTTGGGAATATGTTGGTAGGTATCCTGCATGTCCAGGGAGGCTAGTCAATTGTGTTGATGAAGCAAAGGTAGCAGGGTACTTAGTGATATCATCTTGAACTTTTCCTTGTGAAGGAACTTGTTTAGTTTTCTGAGAGCCAGAATGGGGCGCATGCCGCCAGTTTTCTTTGGGACCAGAAAGTAGTGGGAGTAGAAACATGTGTTTCGTTGATCCAGCGGGACTATTTCTACTGCCCTGTTTTTCAGAAGGCCTTGTACCTTGGAGGCAAGAAGGTCTGACTGTATTGGTGGGCTGTCATTTGGGAACATGATCCAGAGGGGTTTCTGAAAGATTGAGACAGTACCCCTAGCAGATTATCCGAGGACCCATTTGTCTGATGATATACAGTAGATTTCCACTGGTCATAGAACTGAGTCAGACGTTCTCCCACCGCTGAGGAGGAGTCCCCCTCAGACAGCTGAGGTGGGACTTGGGCCAGTAACTCAGAAGGTGGTGCTTTGGGGCCTTGTGCCTTCTGTTGAGCTTTCTTTTGCAGTTGAGGGTTGTGGTTTTTGTTAAAACCTCCCATGGTTTTGCCGCGAAGGACTGACGGTTGTGAAACTGATGCTTGTTCACATCTCCTCTAGAGGGAGTGGGTGTAGGTGTAGGTCTAGCCGTCTTAATGGTAGACTTAGTCTTCTGTGTGGCCTCCAGAGCTTGCTCTATCTGAGGCACGAACAGATACATACCATCAAAGGGTAAGGCCATAACTTGCTGCTGGGCATTGTTCATGAAGCCAGAAGTACGTAGCCAAGAGTGATGGCAGGTGCAGATGCCAGCTGCCGCCGCCCAGGAGGCAGTATTGAAGGCATCCATTGCAGCTTTAACCTGTTGGTTATTGGATTCGAAACCCATAGTTATGGTGTGAAGCAACTCTAAAATAGCTTTCGATTCGGGCAGAGCTTGTACCATTTCTTTGAGGGAATGCCAAAGTACATACTCATGTTGAGAAATATAGCCCTGGTAGCTGGCAATGTGCATCCCCAGGGTTGAGGCAGCAAAGACTCTCTTACCTAAGAGATTCTTTGTTTATTGGTCAGGCCGTAGATCCTTGAGGAAGGACAGCCTCATCATTCTCTGCCAAGATCACAATGGCATCAGCAAAGGCTTGTGAGGCCAAAATAGGATGATCCTTGGGAGCAGCATACTTCCTGTCGATGGACTTAGCCACAGAATGAATGAGAGCCAGATTCTTCCACACCATCTGAGAGAGGGTCTTGAAAGAAGGCTGTACTGGAGGGATTAAATCCATAGGGATCTCCGGGACATGAAGATATTGGAGTCGCAAAAGCTTCCCAGGATCAATCTCTGAAGCTTGGAGAGAAAGGGTAGAGTTTAAATTTCTGAGCAGAGACTTAAAGAGAGGTCTTCCACCACAGGCTAGGCAGAAGGATTGATTCCTGCTCCGAGGGCAGTATCCTCGACATCATCACCCAGACGAAGATCTGAGTCAGGCTCAAAATCAACTCCTGACAGTGCAGGGGGACTGCATAGACAGGAAAGGAGTGAAAATTAGTAGGAAGAACAGAAGAGGAAAGAATCGGGTCGAAGATCCCTGAGGCCAGTCGGCACCCCTTGAACCTGGCGCCGAGAAAAGGAGGGCGCCTGGCAGAAGCAGCCCTCCTGGCCCAAAGCCCACACAGTGCAGAGGATGGCACCAAGAGCGCGCCAACAGCCCACACGGTGCTGACAGTAGCTGCCACGTGCACCGACAGAGTCCCTGGTGCTGTGTCGGGCACGACAGAGTGCACGGCGCCATGCACAGTACCGAATGAGCCCCCAGCACTATTGTTGGCGCCGAGCGAGTCCCAGAGGTAACTAAAATGTGATTTGATGAAAAAGAGGGAAAAATAGCAGGAGATAGAGGCATCGGTGTGGACCCCTGCGCCGCAGCCATGTGAGGGGGATAAACACCACAGCATGGAGTCGACGGCACCAAAGGAGGCACCGCACGACTAGGAAGGCCCAACTGCCCTACCCGTCCCCCCAGAGCCGAATGGGCCAAAGGCCCCGCGTCAGAGAGACCAGCTTGGGTAACTGGACCAACCTCCAAGCCCATTGCTCCATAAGAGCAACCCACTGGTGAAACTGCTCATCTGAAGCCCCCCGGAAAGGCGGAGAGGGGCTCTAATGTTAAAGAGGTCGGCCACCGGAGACAGAGACCGGCGACTCCGACAGAGTTGGAGACCGGTGCCTTGCCCCAACAACTGACCGTCTACGAGCAGACATACCAGAAGGTGATCTTGAGTGATGCCTTTTCTCTTTGACCTATGCGTCGAAGAGGAACTCGAGGTTGAATGGTGCCGAGAATGGGACCGTTTCCCTTTATGCTTTTGGGGGGACTGCCCATCCCCCTGAGCACTGGACCGTCCATTGTCGGACCCCCCTCCGGGAAGGGCGGTGGACCAGAACTGGCCCGGCTGACTGAACAGCTTTCATACAAAGTCTCCCTACCATCACCTGACACGCTCATGGTCGACTCTGTCAATGGAGGACTGAAGACTTCTTGAAGTATAATTAAATATATATATAATTGGTACTTCGAAATAAAACTACAAAATAACAAACTAAACTATTGCTGCTAGTGAAGTTTAACTCCCGGCCAGGCGAGCAAAGTCATCACTGGCAGCGCACTTTTCGATGTGACGGGAAAAAAGGAACTGAGGCGTGTTGGAGGGTCGACGCCGAGATAGTCTTTACCGTATGCGCTGGGGCTCACGGTGCCGCTCCTCGCGGCTCCATCTCAGCACCAGCCCTCTTGAAAAGTTCGCTCCCACTGGGTCCTAGCACCTCTGGCGAACTCCTATCAGTGGGAATGAGTGGCGGAGACTTTATATCCAGGAAGATCGGTGTCGACGACAGCACCGACACCGCCTGCAGCGCTGAAAAGGATCTCGGCAACGGGAAAGCTGGCACCAGCAGCGACGGCACCATATCAGAAGTCTGAAAACTGTGATTGGAAGGCAAAGGAAGAAAACTGGCAGGAGATAAAAGCATCGGTGTGGACCCATGCGCCGCAGCCATTGAGGGGGACAGACACTGGAGCGCGGAGTCGATGGCACCGAAGAAGGTGCCGTGTGACCAGGAAGTCCTAATTGCCGTGCCCGCCGATCCAAAACCGACAGACTCGAAGGCCCCAGTGACGGACTGGCAGGCTCGGGCAATTGAGACATCCTCCAAGCCCACTGCTCCATAAGAGCGGCCCAACGGTGAAACTGCTCATCGGAAGCCCCCCTAATAGGTGGAGAGGGGCTCCGGTGTTGAAGAGACCGGCTACCAGAGACAGAAACCGGCAATTCCACAAGAGGCAGAGACCGGCTCCTGACTCTAATAATCGACCATCTACGTGCAGACATACCAGAGGGTGACCTCGAGTGATGCCGTTTCTTCTTCAATTGGTGGGCTGAAGAAGGACTCGAGGTCGAACGATGCTGTGAACGGGACCATTTCTTTTTATGCTTTCGGGGGGTCCACCCATCCCCCTGAGCACTGGGCTGTCCGTTGTCAGACCCCCGCTCGAGGTGCAGACCAGACGCAACCGACTGACTGAACAGCTTTCATCCGAGTCTCCCTACCGTCACTGCCTCGTTCTTGTGGTCGACTCCATCAATGGAGGGCTGAAGACTTCTTCTTGAACAAGAAAACAGTATATTAAAATGTAATCGGTACTATTCGACATAAGATACAAAATAATAAAACTGAAAACTAAGCTGCTAGTTTGAAGTTTGACTCCCGGCGGGCGTGCGTCGTCGTCACTGAAGCGCACTCGACGGTGGGAAAAAAGGAACTGAGGTGATTGGAGGGTCAATGCCGAGGTAGTCTATACCGCAAGCACCTGGCTCGCAGTGCCGCTTCCTCACGGCTCCATCTCAGTGCCTGCCCTCTTGAAAAAGTTTGTTCCTCGCTTGGTCCTAATGCTCGCGCGATTCCCATTAGTGTGAATGAGTGGTGGAGACTTTATGTCCAGGAAGATCAAGCAATTTGCTCAGCATGTTATTCCCAGTAAAACTTTTAAATAAATAAATAAATAAATAAATAGCTAAGCACTAGAGGGCGATTTTAAATGAAACTCCAACACCACCTTAGGTAAAAACTTTGGAAGCGTGTGGAGAACCACCTTATCTCTATGGAAAACATTATACGGATGATCTGTGACCAATGCATGTAGCTCAGAGACTCTGCGGGCGGAAGTGATGGCGACCAGAAATGCAGTTTTCGGCCGGCTCTGTGGCACCGAACAAAGGGGTTTGCTTGGCATGCTGGTGACTCGGGTTCGCGCTCTGAGCCTGGGTGTCAGGAGTGGAGACTGGCAGGGTGAGAGTTCAGAGCATCCTTTAGATGCTTTCCTCCCGGGGTGAGGGCATTGGGCACCTTTTGGTGGTTTGGGTGATGTTCTTGGTGGCATGATGCCTTGACATGCTACTATACATCCCGCCCCAGGTTGCCATTGCAACTGTCCCACTGAAGGAGGAGGGGAGTGGGGAAGTCAGAAAAGCGGAAAAACTGCCCCGGTTTGACGGCCGCCAGTCCCTGTTGCCATGAAGCCTGGAAGTGTTCAAGCTGACCCAGCCATGCCCGGGAATATGTGTCTGCACCTACAAGCACTTCTCCCCCAGAAGGGGGGACCCTCCCAACGAAAGGTTATGTTGGGTTACCCTGGGGTGGTGGATGGCGATGGTGCACAGTGGCAGCAGTAGGGCCTAGGTGGCCCAAAGGAGTGGCCAGCCAGGGAAGCCTGGGAAGAAGCAAAAAAAAAAAAGGCAGTTTTCCAAGTTAGGAATTTCAGGTCACATGTAGCCAAAGTCTTGGCGATCTCCAACTGAGCCACGGGTTTACCATCCACCAGCACGTGGTAAGCTGAAATAGCTGACAAATGGACTTTCAAGGTGAGTAGGAGAGCCCAGAATCTGAAAGATGAAGCAGGTACTCCATTAAATGAGGAGCCAAACAAGTAAAGGGGTCCCAACCTTGGAGGTCGCCCAAATGGAAAAACGTTTCCACTTCATAGCATAAGTGGATCTCATGGAAGGCTTTCGGGCCTCCACAATAACTTGAGCAACTCTCGATGAAACCCCAAAGCGAGAAATCACTATGTTTGCAGGAGCCAAGCATGGAGATGCAGGGTCCTGAGCCCTAGTGCACCAGCCAGCCCTTCTCCTGGGTTAACAGGCTGTGCTTCAATGGAAGTGGAACTGGTGGTTCCCTGGAAAACTGAAGCAGAAGTGGGAACCAAATTTGTCTGAGCCACAGAGCAGCCACTAGGTTCATTCATGCTCGCTCTGTCTGAAGCTTGAGAAGCACCCTCTGAAGAATGGGGAAGACGTATAAGAATCTTCCTGTCTAAGAGACAGACAACGTGTCATGACAGAAAGCACCATGCTCTGGAACGAGCGAGGAAAAGCTGGGAAGCTTTGTGTTGAATGGGGAGGTGAATAGGTCGAGTTCCGGTCGTCACCATTTCTTGAAAAGTGAGTCCGCCACTTCCTGATCTAGTTCCCATTCGTGACCGAGGGTGAACGACCTGCTTAAGCTGTCGGCAAGGACATTTTCCACTCCTGGAACCTGCACAGCTGTGAGAGAAAGACCATGCAGGAATGCCCAGTTCCACACTCTCATCGCTTCCCTGCAGAGGGGATACGAGCAAGTGCCTCCCTGCTTGTTGAGGTACCAGACAACCGAAGTGTTGTCCGTCTGACTGAGTAAGAGTCCCTTGGGGAGAATGGTGTGAAATGCTTGGAGAGCATACAGCACCGCTCTCATCTCCAAGACGCTGATGTGTAAGGCCATCTCCTGATGGGACCAAAGCCCCTGCATCTGATGGTCCCCCATGTGAGCTCCCCATCCAAGATTGGAAGCGTCCATCGTAAGGACTACTGTGGGAGCTGGGCCACGAAACAGAAGGCCTAGCAAAAGGTCTGTTGGGTCCCTCCACCATAACAGATCCTTCTGACAAGCAGAGGAAATAAGGATAGGCTGATCCAGCTGATCCTGTAGCTGATCCCACTGAACCCAGAGGGACCAATGAGTAATTTTCATGTGGAACCTCGCCATGGGTACCGTGGCGATAGAGGCCGCCAACAAGCTGAGAAGATGAAGGACTTCTGTGGCTGGAAGATACTTGGAGGAGGCCACCAAGGTGGCCTGCTCCATCAGAGTGTCCCTCCGGTCCGGAGGGAGGAAAGCTCTGCCCTGAACTGTATCCAGAAAAACTCCAATAAAATGAAGATGCTGTGAGGGAATGAGATAAGATTTGGGGATACTGACAGCAATCCCCAGTCTGGAAAACATGTTCAGGGTAATCTGGAGGGTTTCTGAAAGGGACTCCCTGGAAGGAGCAGATACTAGCCAATCGTCCAGGTGTGGGAAAACCATAATACCCTGGCGTCTGAGGGCTGCTGCCACCACTGCTAGGCACTTGATAAAATCCCTGGGTGCCGAAGAAAGGCCAAAGGGGAGCGCTTTGAATTGGAAGTGTTCACCCTGAAAGACAAATTGCAGGAAGTGGCGGTGACTCTGCAATATCGGGATGTGCAGGTAGGCATCCTACATGTCCAGAGTGCATAACCAATGATTCTTCTGCAGCAGAGGCAAAAGGCTCTGGAACGTTAACATCCTGAACTTTATGTACTCGTCGAACAGGTTTAACCTGCTGAGGTCAAGGATGGGTCTTAGGTCGCCTGTCTTTTGGAACCAGGAAGAAATGGGAGTAAACTCCTCATCCCTTTTGCCGAAGAGGGACTGACTCTGTTGCTTGTTTTCGTAAGAGAGCTTGAACTTCCTCCCTTACCAGAAGAACCTGGTCTCGAGAATAGGCGGACCTTCATGGAGGGGATTCTGGAGGAATCTCCAAGAATCCCAGACTGTGCCCTAGGGACACTAACTGCAGGACCCATTTGTCGGAGGTTATGCCCTGCCACTCCTGCACGTGGTGGGCAAACTTCCCCCCCACCGATTTCTCTTCCAGAAGTGGAGGAGGGTGTGGGGCCAAGCAGTCAGAAGGTGGCAGGTCAGGCTGGAGGAAGTCCTTTAGAGCGACGCTGGGTTTTGGAGGCAGGAGGGATCAACTCTGTGCCCGTGGCCTTGCGCTTACCCTGTCCAAACTGGGTGCACCTTCGTCGCTGCCTCTAGGTCCATTTCCGAAAGTGCTGCTGGGACTGATCTGGCTGGTTGCCCTGATGGTACATAGACCTCACAGACCTAAGAGCTTGGCCTTGTTCTTGTAGGTCCGTGAAAATGGCTTTGGTATCCCCACCAAAGAGCCCCAAAAATGGACATCCTGAATGGCCGACTGGACCTCATTAGCGAGGCCTGAAATGCGGAGCCAGGCATGACGCCGAAGAGAGACGGCGGTCGCCGAGGTTCAGGCCACCGAATCGACAGAGTTGTAGGTGGCTCGAAGAGTATGATGACAAGAAATTGTGGAAAGTCGGATGTCCTGGGCGAGTTCCTCCTTAAGGTCTGAATTTGGCATTGACCGAATCCGGTCACCCAGCCTGGCTAGGGTGGCCTTTTGGTAGGACACCATGTGGGCTATGTAATTCAGGGATCTCAACATGCACATACTGTAGCCGAAGAATACACTTTCTTAACAAACTGGTCAAACTGCTTAGGCTCTTTGTCAGGAGGAACAGTACTCATGTGCTTAGGAGCAGAAGAATGATGCTGAGCAGCCACAATGACAATAGAGTCTGCCTTAGGATGTGCTGAAAGAAAGAGAGCATCCTTAGGTGCCCGGTAAGTCCTGTCTGCTCTCTTAGGGACAGCTGTGATGGAGTCAGGCAGTTGCCAGATTGCCGAGGTGAGGTCAAAATGAGGACCAATCCATGGAGGCACTGGAATTGGTGATAAAGTCTCCAGATCCAGATACTCTGCAAGCCTCTGCTGCATTGGATCCTGTGCCTCCGTCTCCCACTCATAAAAAGTCTGGATTTACCTCAAAAGGTCCGCAAAAGAAGGGTCCTCTGGAGGGGACTTTGGAGAGACCTTCCCCGGGACCGGTGATTCTGGACGCGAAGATTCCCCCGATGACTCCACTCCCAAGTCCCGATCATCTCCAGCTTGAATATCCCTAAGAGAGATGTTTGCCCGAGCCGCCCCCCGGATGTGGACTGCGTTGGAATCAGAGTCCACAAGGGATTCGGACCTGGGAGTGGGAGAAGGGTGGGGAAGCCTACTCTCCAGGTCTGTCACCAGCTCAGCCCTCGCCTCCTTCCACCAGGACTGGATAACCTGTCTGATGTCCGGCTGTGGGGCCCGGTGTGGGTGGAGTAGGTGGAGGCAGAGGAGGAGGGGGCGGAGGTGGAGGAGGAGGAGGGTAAGCACGGGAAGGAGAGTAAGCATACTCGTGGTACCCCTGTGGAGGATAACCTGGAAACTGACAGTAACTGGGGTAAAAATGCCCCAAACTATGCCAGCCTGACGAAGGACCAGCCGAGTTATGGCCCGTGGGAAACCCCAAAGGGTAGTGAGGGACATAATGGGGTCTTTCAAACATTCCTGTTGGAGGAGGAGCCAACGTCGGGGGCATCCATGTTGGACCTGGCATTGTGTAAATACGCGTAGGATCTGGCATCAGATAGGCCAGCATCGGAACCACCGTCGACGGAGTTGGCGGGGCTGACGTCAGAATGGGATCTGGCATCGGAAGGGCCTGCATCAGGGCCCGTCGCATGGTGTCCAACGAAGGACCTGCTCCTGCCGAAAGATTGGGTGCTGGGGCAGGTGTATGGGTTCTGGCCTGGAGACTGTCATCGGAGGAGCCTGTGTAGGAGGAGGAAGAACCGGGTTCAACGAGGGAGTAGGGTCCAGCGTCGGCTGACCCACTGGCCAGGAAGAACTCCCTAAATCGGGAACGGGAGGGATCTCCATGGGAAAATCCAACGGAGGAGGAGGAGGGGCATCCCAGCCCGAGACCTCTGAGGGGGAAAGTGGGTGCAACCTTGGAGTATGGATGACGTCCAGGGGGACCAGCACTATCTCTGGCTGAGGAAGTGGGCTTTGGAGAGACTGCAAACCGGTGGAGGAGAAGGGGGATGAGGGACTGTCTTCCCCAGGCTCTGCCAGATGTTGGGCTGGGTGACGTTAGTCCCCAACGGGAGAGCCGCGTCCGTGTGATCCCCCGCAGGGCATGACTGATCAGACGTCTGCACTGTGCGAGGAGAGAAGAAGCCCCTCCCAACTAAGCGACATCGGCTGAGAGGGACCCTGAAGGGTGGGGAACTGACTTATTGGCTGCCGTACGGTCACCAGAGGAGCTGAGGAGTGGCTTAGCAGCAGTCACAGCTCGGTCCGCGGAGGAGCTGGGGACCGACTAACCTGATACAGAGACCAGGAGAAGCGTCTGAGCCTTTGCGTCCCTGGATGCGGCCTGGACTTTCACTGCGGGCGGTGGGGAACAGGCCTTGCTCGATGCGGGCCTTGAAGCCTCGGGCCTACTCTCTGAAGACTGCTCCTTCTCCCGATGTTTGTCCTTCTTCTTATGTTTAGATGGTGAAGATGAAGAAGTCGAAGCCGAACCCCGGATCTTCTTCACCTGTTTTTCGAGAGATGCTAAATGGGTCTTTAACAGATGGGCCTCCAGAACCTGCTGCCTCAATTTTCGGGTGGCCTGATTAAATGGGAGGCAATCCGAACAGGTGGCCACGGGATGGTCTGGGCCTAGACAGATCACGCACCATTGATTGCCATCTTTATGTGCTCCAACAGCACCCCAAGGTGCAGAGTGTCAAACGCCGTAGAGATTGAGGAGCACCAAGATGAAATGGCTCCCTTGATCCCTCACCGTCAGGAGCGCCAGTGGGTTTTGTGTGGACTGTCTGGGACAGTCCTCCGTTGGTTCTGATCTTTCCTCACAGGTAGGACTCAGAGAGTGGTGTCATGGATTTATTCCTCAACACTTCTCTCCCTGTCCTGTGAGGAACCACAGGGCTCCATTTTGTCTCCCATGTTGTTCACAGTGTACATGCTGTCATTAAGGGACATTATTTATATTTCAATATAATTATAGGGCCTGCCCGTAATTGAAAGGGTGGGGATTCCTATTAAACACTGACACGTCCAGCCCTCTCTGCTTAGCGTTCTCAGTTTGAACTTGGCAGATTCAGGCGTGTGGTTCTGTCCTTGCTGGAGCTTACCTGTTGCCCTGTGTTTTTTTTCCAGCTTTACGCCGCTTGCAGCATTCTTTTGGTGCCCTCTGCTGCTCTTCTTCTTGCCCCCCCCATTCTCTTCACCTCCGTGGTTTCGGGTGTTGGATAGCCCGATTCTTGCTCTCTTTCTCCTGCTACGTGCCCGGCCCCTTCCTCGGTTCCTCCGGAGTGCTTCCTGCTGCAGGTTCGGCCGTTTTTTGGCCTGCCTGCCCCCAGCTTTTTCTTTTTGTTCCGCTTTCCTGGCGGTTCTTTTACTCTTTTTTGGGGATTTTCGTGGCCTCCTGCTTGTCCTGGATTTCTTGGTCACTACCTCCTGGATATCTGACTGCTTCATTGGACATATTTTCTTTTGTTTCTGCTATTCCTTCCTGGCAGGGCCGATTTTAGAATTTGGGGGGCCCCCAGCAAACTGATTATCTTTACACATTGCCCCTGTTTTACGACATTAAAATACTAATGCGTACTTACGTGCTAATCACATGTGGAATCCTAGAAACAAGCCCTTCACATGTACTACTTCTAGAAATACATTTATAATAATTAATATATAACTGCAAAAAATGATCCTCCAGCTCTAACAGTTACTAATTTTTCTAGCTCTGCTGCTCTATGCAGTCTGATCTTCTCTCGACTTCCAATAGTATGCTATATGTACTATATGTAACCGACCATAATTTGGACTGAAATAAATGTTTGTTTAGAATAGCCTCTGAGTGACAACAGATATACATGATGACACAGTCAGTTACATTTAAGTCCAAATTATGGTCCAGACCATCTCCTGATCTCACCTCCCAGACCATCTTTGTTATTCATTACCTACATAAAAGAAGTGAAGGCAGCAAGGCACTGGTCTCTAAGTGGGTGTAATCCTCCTTCTCTGGCTCTCTCCTCCACTCCGTGCACTGCACTGGTTTGGCAGTGTTCACTGAATTGCTGAATTTGCAGCTGCTGACTGCTGAGCTCTTTTTTAATAAAATAAATGAATTACAGTTCTCAGCAAGCTGCACTAGCAGAAGCAACAGCAGGTAGGGAAGATGAAAATAAAAAAAAAACTGTCCTACGCTCAGTCCATGGTGGTTCGCTTGCAAAATTAGCAGCCAGCCAAAATAAAGAACAAGTCAAAATATTGCCGGTAGGGAAGGTCTGGCTGGCTGCTGGCTGCAGCGGGTGGTAGTTCTCTCTCCTCACACTGGCTGGCTGGATAGCGGCTGCAATAGCAAATTTCTTTCTGACACTCTGGAACTGGTCCTCGGCTGAATAGTTCCAAGAGTGCCGGAGGGACCATTTTTATGCTGCAGCTGAGCTTGTGGACCTGAGGGGGGACAGAAATGTTCAGGTCCGTGTTGTTGGAGGTGCGATAGCAGGAACGGACCAAGTGGAGCCCTGTGATTGGTTCCAACACAGCACCTCCCAACGTCGGCACGTATTTTACTGTGCACCACAATTGGGGGACATGGGATAACAAAGAAACATGTCGTAAGGGGTAGCATGGTCACTGGTCCTGGACCTCGTGGTTCGGTGTTCACCGTTTGGGGAAATGGGGCAGTCAGTCGCAAGTTCGCGTTTTTTGCAACAACACAGCAATGAAACAGTTTTGCAAACCAACCACTTCGGGAGGGGGACAACCACAGGAAGAGTCAGAAATCGTCTTCGTGGGCCCAGACATCACACGGTGGCGAGACAGAATATTTGGGGAGCCGGGAGGACAAGGAGGATTAATTAAAGCAAAGGTATGTTGCTTGCTTGCTCAGCTGTGTTGATCAGGGCAGAGAAAAATGAATTAACTATGCTGTTGATGCTGACTGTGGTGGGGTCATCTGGTGTGGAGTGAGACTGAAGCAAGGTGGTACGCTGTGTGCTGGGGCACACCACCAGACTCGCTAAAGGTTGGCGGGTACCTAACTCCGGCCCTGCTTCCTGGTGTTCAGCTCGTGATTGCATTCATGGATCCTCCTGAAGGCCCCCGCTCCTCAGAAAAAATCTTCAAAGTCTCATCATTCCTTAAAAACTGGACTGTTCCTAGTCTCCTCACTGAGCTAAAGGTTCTTGGGGTCCCTGTTCCTGCTGGTGCTAAAAAGCAGGAGCTTTATGATTTATGGCTTGAAAATCAAGATCGCAATCCTTGCCCTGGGCCAGCCTGCCCTGCTGTCCCTGCTCCTGATGCCTTTGCTGAACTCAAGGATTTGATTTCTCAACTGGCTTCCTCTGTGACTGATATTTCCAATCGCCTGGATGTTACAGAATGACGTCAGTCCTCCTCTCCACTTTTGCAGACTCCGCCTGCCCCTCTGCCTGCTCCAGCCCCGTTACCTCAGCCCTCTCTTTCAGTGCCTGCCATTGCTTCCAACTCAGGTAATTTGGCTTCCAACTCCTCTATGCCTGCCGTCTCCCCTGTTCATTTGGTTCCCTCTCATCTCCACAAGGATATCATCGAAGGGAAGGATGTCAACCTTATCTCATTGCTTATTTCTTCTCATGATACTATTGAGAACAGAGTCGTCTCTTGTGGTGACTTCTCCGTTGTTCTGAGTTCTAAGGACCCTAGGCTTTCCAAGAAGTTGACTATTCCTGAATTTGTCCTGGCATTTAGTCTGTTCAGAGACATTCTGTGTTCTGCCTTTCCGTCTCAAAGGGAGGAACTGGATACCTATTTATATCTCGTAGTCGACCTCGGCGTCCACTATGGTGGTACTCACTTTTATGACTACCATAAATCTTTTTCAGCTAAGGCAGCTGCTGCTTTATCTCACCTGAATGTCCACCTTCACTGGGGTTCTGTCGACAATGAATTGTTTTACCGCCATTTCGCTGGCCAACAGACGCTCACTTGCCAGATTTGCAGCCCCTTTTCCCATGCCGCTCCTTTCTGCCCTTTATCCGTTCCTGATTCATCTTCCCCGCATTTCTCTTCAGGCTCCACTATTACCAGGACTATATGTAATCATATTGCTATGCCCCGCTTGTCCTATGACAAACATGGTCATCCAGTTACTTTCATGGCTGGTAGATCTGTCTGTAATAATTTCAATGATATGGGTTGCACCCTTCATCCCTGCCGTATGCTGCACATTTGCAGTCATTGTGGTGAAGCTCATGCGAAATCAATCTGCCCTTACCTCAGAAGCAGGACCTGACTATTCAGTCATCCCTCTGCTCCTATTAATGTCACCAACCTGGCTCATTTTTTCGCTGATCATCCATCTCGCTCCTTGGTGCAATTTCTCATCTCCAGATTTACTTTTGGATTCCATACTGGCATATGTTCTCTTCCTCAGGACTCCTACAAATCTCCTAATCTGCAAACAGCTCTCTCTCAACTGGACTTCGTCTCCTCCCTCTTACAGAAGGAACTGGATAAAGGCTATATCATCGGACCATTCCTCCATTTCCTCTCATCCGTGTCAGCCCTATTGGCATTGCTACTTACAAATTCTCTGGAAAGCAGCGCCTTATATTTGATTTATCCACTCCACGTGCCACTTGCATTCCTAGTATCAACTCTCTTATCCCTTCTCAGGATTTTTCTCTGGATTATGCCAAGATTGACAACACCATATTGACTATCAAACAGATAGGCAGAGGCTCATGGCTTTCCAAAGCTGACATTGCCGATGCGTTTAAATTCCTTCCTAGTCATCCATCCCTTTGGCATCTATTTGGCATCAAATGGGCAGATTCCTACTACTTTGCTGTGTGAGTAGTCTTCGGTTGCAAAAGCAGTCCGAAACTGTTTGACATATTTTCTTCGACACTTTGTTGGTTATTGTTGAATCGTTGGGTGACCTCAGTGATTCATTTGCTTGACGATTTTCTTCTTATCGAGCCTACTTCTGCGCCCCCGGCAGCAGCCCTTTCTCCCTTATGTCGTTTATTTCATCAATTGGCTGTGCCTGTTTCAGAGGAAAAGACTTCTGGTCCTGCTACTTCCCTTGAATTTTTGGGCATCATTCTCGACTCTGTTCGCATGGAAGCCAGACTCCATATGGACAAGTTACGAGAATCAAGACTGGTCCTTTCATTCTCAATCGCTCATCTTGTACAAAACACGAACTCCTGTCTTTGCTAGGTTATCTCCTTCGCTACATTATAATTCCTCAAGGACGTACATTCATAGCATATTTACCGAATTGCTCCTTCAGCTCACCCTCCACCATCATATTTCTATTACAGCCACTGCAAAATCCGACCTTGCCATGTGGTTCCTCTTCCTAAACTAATGGAATGGTCACTCCATGTTCTATAAAGACATTTCTCAAAAGCTTTCTCCTAAAGTCTTCAAGGATGCTTCGCCTACTCATGGATTTGCTGCAATTTTCCATCAATCCTGGATTTCTTCAACATGGCCTCACGAATTTCTTCACTTACCCATGGCCTCGACTTCTTCTCCGTTATTTGAGATATATCCGGTAGTTGCAGCAGCTGCCACTTGGGGTCATTGCTGGTCTTTGTCTACAGTATTAATTTATACAGACAATCAAATAACAGTAGATATTATTAACAAAGGCAGATCATCTTCTCCTACAATCATGCTATTCATTCGGAGATTAACATGGCTTTCTCTGATTCATAATTTTTGTATTCAGTGTCTTCACATTCCTGGTCATCTCAACACAGCAGCTGACTACCTTTCCCATTTTCAATTTCAGAAATTCCGTATTCTCCTTCCTACGGCAGATCCTCTACCAACTCCAGCTCCTTGTTTCAAGGATCTAGTCATGCCATGAGCAGTGAGCAGTTACCTGACTTCAGCACAAAACCTCATGTGGCCAGCATTATCTGTCAGCACACAATCAGCTTACCGCACAGCCTGGAGAAAATACAGTTCATTCTGTGCCATGTCAGCCTCCTCTGCAGTCCCGATTTCCTTACCTACCATATTAGCTTTCAGAGCAAGGGAGAAGGATTAAGACTTAGTTTGGCTAAGCAGATTTACTGTGTGGTGGTGTTTTTATTTTTTACTCACAGGGATTGCTACTGTTTGTTGCTAACATTTCATTGCTTTATTTTTTCTCTGATTCAAATTGTTGTTGCTGGTATACCTTCTTCTGCATTATTACAAGGTGTGCCTACAGGTGTGTGCTAACAGATTACTGCTGTAATCTTCTGATTCAAGTGTCTTTGCAAGGTATATCTTCTGTTACTGCTTTATTTTTCTCTGGAGCAAAGTGTTTCTTACAGGGTATATCTTCTCTGAAATTACTGTATTACAGGTGGAGCTTACATTTTTGTGACTTTTTTATCATTGGGCTAAGCAAAATTACTGTTTGACACTGTGTTTTATTTTATTCTTGTTTGTTGAAAAGGTTTGTTGTCTCAGAGGTGTTTCAGTCTCCTTCTCACATTGAAGGAGCTAATTGCTTTTCCTCCCACAGCTCTTCCAAAGGATTAGGTGTGTATGTGGGGGTGGAGCTGGCAAACTGTCAGTAATTTCCAACAGAAAGAAGGGTTAAAAAGTCAGGTTAGTTGATATCTTGGAGGTAGAAGACTTGGTTTGCTGGCCAAGGCACCTAGCTTCACCTGAGCTCTTTCCTTCTAAGACTGCTTGAAAGGCAGAGTAGAAAACTTACCAGAGCAAGGAGAAGGATTAAGACTTAGTTTGGCTAAGCAGATTTACTGTGTGGTGGTGTTTTATTTTTACTCACAGGGATTGCTACTGTTTGTTGCTAACATTTCATTGCTTTATTTTTCTCTGATTCAAATTGTTGTTGCTGGTATACCTTCTTCTGCATTATTACAAGGTGTGCCTACAGGTGTGTGCTAACAGATTACTGCTGTAATCTTCTGATTCAAATTGTCTTTTGCAAGGTATATCTTCTGTTACTGCTTTATTTTTCTCTGGAGCAAAGTGTTTCTTACAGGGTATATCTTCTCTGAAATTATTACAGGTGGTGCTTTACAGGTTTTACAGTTTTATCTAACATTAGGATAAGCTTTCAGGGTTACTGCATTTGTTGTTGACTGATTGTTTCTGCTCTTACCTCCTTGTTCTTTCGTCAGTGGTTCTTCTTTTTAGGCAGGGGAAGGGCCCAGCCACCCACCCCCATCCCCAACCACCCCACGCTACACTCCTTTTATAGGGTACCACAGTTGTGACATTTCCTGTGGCAGAGCAGGAAGGGGCGGATCAGTGGGGCCTCCACAAGGTGATCTCATTTACAGGGCACTAGTAATTTAACTTGTTATAACAAGTTAAACAAAGCACAATTAAACCATTACTTGCATTTTTTTCCTTCTAATTACTCTGACTAGGTTACAAACCCAGCAACTTATTTGGAATGGATTTCATTAACTGCAGGTACTGTGGAACAATTTTCAGAAGGACAGTCTTACAGGATTTAGGACACTGTCCTACATGCTGGGCCTTTGGAGATCTTAGGTCTCAGCTCCGGGCAGCATGGGCAGAGATTGCTGCGCCTCAAATTTCATATTGAAGAGGAAATACATTATAAGAACCACCGCCATTTCCCCAGCATCCAACAGAAAAACCTCAACCGCAGAGGGTAGTTGGTCCAGGAGGTTGGCAGGTGGTTAGGAGGAGCAAATCAGGTGCCCCATCACTCTCTGCTCTCCAACACATTACCTCCAAAAACCATATAAACACTACAACAGGTATCTGCCTCTATCTCTGAAATCAAATAAAGAGGCAGAAGACACTGCAGAAACAGGACACTCAGCACAGGAGCTAACACAACAATACTCACCCAAATCAGGAACCAAAACTAAACAAGCACAAAGGAAATCCAAAAACTTCTGATCATAGGAGACTCCATGATTCGGGGAGTTGATACCCATCTCCAGCCAGGGTGATGGTCAGATGTCTCACAGTACATCAGCATGGAGAGACACTGACCGCATTACTAAAATTGTTCACAAAGCAGGAGAAAACATTGATGTCCTAGTACACATAGGGACTAATGATCTCGCCAGACGGTCAGTTGTGGAGACCAAGGAACACCTGACTAGGCTGGGTGACAAACTATCATCTATTTAGTCCGGCATCTCCTTCTCTGAGATCCTGCCAGTCTGGGAGAAGGAGCAGATGGACGGAAGGTCAGAGAAAGGGAGATAGGGAGCTAAACACGTGGCTCAAGGACTGGTGCCAGGAAAAGGACACAGATTTGTAGGAACTGGCAACAGTTCTGGGTGAAAGTTCTTTAAATTTGATGGACTGCATCTGACTAAAGAGGAGTCAGTGCATTGGGGCAGAAGTTTGACGTCTTTGCAGAATATTTAAACTAGCAAATGGGGAGAGGGGTGCAGCACCCCATACGTCGAATGGGAAGAACACCCCTCCCCCCTCAGCTAGTGGTCAAACTGGAATTCAGCGTGTTTGCCGTTCATTTGCATCACCAGGTAAGAAAAAAGGTTTGTCTCCCCATACGATGCACAGGGGTAATGCCAAACCTCACCCAACAACTAACACACCAAAATCTGGCCAATGGAAAATCATGTACACAAATGCTCACAGCCTGGGAAATAAGATCCCAGGCCTGCAGGCAATAATGTCAGAGGCTAAACTGGACATAGTAGCAATTAGTGAGACGTGGTTTGCCAGTAACCACACTTGGGAGACTTCAGTACCTGGCTATGTATTGTTCAGAAGAGACCGAGGTGCAAAAAGGGGAGGAGTGGCCCTGTATGTTAATGAAAATATCAAAGCTACAGAAATTCAGAATACACATAAGGAGCCAGAAGAACTGTGGGTCACCCGGAAACAGGAAATGGGACAGCCATAAGAACTGGGGTTGTCTACAAGCCCCCAGACCAGAGGGAGGACATAGACACATTACTGTTAGAAGATATAGAAAACATGACAGCTAAAGGGAGGTTCTGATAATGGAGACTTCAACATGCCAGATACAGATTGAGCAATACCAGCAGGAACATCTGCCAGAACTAGACTCATAGTGGATTCCTGCAGGGGAGGGCCTCAAACAACTGGTACAGCAACCCACAAGAGACAGGGCTATCCTAGATCTAGTACTGACTAACAAAGAAGGATCACAGATCTCCAGGTAGAAGGTCACCTGGGGGCCAGTGACCATCACATGGTATGGTTCAATTTGGCTACTACATCTAAATCATCCCATTCCAAGGCAAAATATAGGGACTTCAGAGGAGCTGACTTTGATAAGATGGCCAACAGAGTTAAGCTAGCCCTGGCAAAAGAAACACAGGTGAGGAGGTACAGGCAAAGTGGGCAAGCATTAAGGATACAATACTTGAAGCAACATCCCATTGTGTTAGACAGAAAGGAAGTGCAAAAGAAGAAGGAAACCACTTTGGTTCTCAAATACAGAGGCAGAAAAGGTCAGAGCCAAAAGGCTGGCCTTCAGAAAATATAAGGGAACACAGCGGGATGAAGATAGGGAGGCATACCAAACTGCCCTAAGGGAAGCAGGTAAGGCAGTAAGGCAGGCAAAGTCCCAAACTGAGGAAACACTAGCACGAACAGTAAAAGAAGGTGACAAGACTTTCTATAGATACATTAGTGAAAGGAGAAAGTCCAGAGGGAGTATTGCTAAGCTTAATGGAGAAAAGGGAGCATGTGAGGAGGAGGACCCTGTAAAGGCATCGATCCTAAATAGATACTTTTGCTCAGTATTTACTGAAGAGAAGGTAGGGCAGGGCCCACAGCTCAGCGTCATGGACACAGGGGGGAGGGAGGTGAGCACTACTCTCCTTCACAAAGAAGGGTCCTACAAGGCTTGCTAAGCTCAGGGTGGATACGCAATGGGACCTGATGGCATACATCCCAGGGTACTTAAGGAGCTTAAAGGAGGAACTAGCAGAGCCATTAGCAGAATTGTTTAGTGAGTCGCTGAGCACAGGAGAGGTCCCAGAAGACTGGAGAAGGGCTCATGTGATCCCTCCACAAGAGTGGTAGCAGGGAGGAGGCGGGGAACTACAGACCGGTCAGTCTTACCTCAGTAGTGGGCAAGATTATGGAAGCACTCCTTAAGGAAAGGATAGTGCAACACCTGGAATCCATAGGGCACAGGATCCAAGACAGCATGGGTTTACAAAGGAAGGTCCTGTCAAACTAATCTCATAGATTTCTTTGACTGGGTAACCAGAGTTGTGGACCAAGGGGGCAGTTGATGTCGCCTACCTTGACTTCAGCAAAGCTTTGACACTGTTCCACATAGAAGATTGATAAATAAGCTAGGTAGGCTCGGGTGGGTCAGAAGTTGGTCAACTGGGTGGCAAACTGGTTGACTGGCAGAAAACAGAGAGTGGTGGTAAATGGTATACAGTCAGAAGAGATGCAAGTCACAAGTGGGGTACCTCAGGGATCAGTCCTGGGGCCAGTCTATTCAACATCTTCATTAGTGACCTCTAGATGGACTAGAGGGTAAGACTTGTCTGTTTGCAGATGACACCAAGATCTGCAACAGAGTAGATGATCCAGATGGGGTGGGCAGAATGAGAAGAGATCTGGATAAACTAGCAGAATGGTCAGAAGAGTGGCAACTGGGATTTAATGCAAAGAAGTGCAAAATCATGCACATAGGGAAGAGAAACCCTGAAGCCACTTATAGGCTGGGAGGAGTTGCTAGCAGTCACAAAGGAAGAAAGAGACTTGGGCATCATCATCACTGATGACCTGAAATCATCAAGCAGACCTCTAAAGCAGTAGGTAAGGCTAGGGGTGTTAGGGTGTATTAGTAGGGGTATCACAAGTCGTAAGTAGAGAGGTAATAATCCCTCTGTACAAGACATTGGTTAGGCCCCATCTGGAGTACTGCGTGCAGTATTGGAGGCCACACCTTCACAAGGACATTAACCAAATTGAGGCAGTCCAGAGAAGGGCAACCAAAAATGGTGCAGGGACTGCATCAGAAGACATATGAGGACAGATTAACGGAGCTCAATATGTATACCCTTGAGCAAAGGAGGGAGAGAGGTGATATGATCGAGACATTTAAACACCTTAAGGGCATAAACAAGGTGAAAGAGTCTAACATGTTTAAATATAAGAAAAATAGCAGGACAAGAGGACACAGCATGAGATTAGAGGAGGCCGATTAAGGGGAATGTAGAAATTCTTTTCACAGAAAGGGTGGTAGATGCATGGAATGGCTTACCACAAGAAGTGGTGGCTATGAATACAGTGCAGGGCTTCAAACAGGCATGGGATAGGCATAAGGAGCAATACAAATGACTATGAATAGATAGGTCACTGACAGAGCAAAGGCCGATGGCACATTTATAAGGTAGAAAAGAAATGGGCAGACTGGATGGGCCTTGCGGTCCTTATCTGCACGTCAACTTCTATGTTTCTATGACCTATTGCCATTCAACCAGTAAATTATCCTATTCTACCATTCGTCAATACTTAGCTGGCATTCAATTTCATTTCTGCTTACAAGATCCATCATCTGGCTCCTTGACATCTTATCCTGCAGTTAAGCTCCCCTTTCAGCAATCAAAAACTTTCATTCAAAAGATGTCTACTAAGCTTGCCCATCGGCGATATCATATTCAAACAGCTAATTACTTTACTGAAGTCCGAACCTCCTACTTCACACTCCACCATTCTACTTGCAGCTATATCTTTGGCATTTTACGGATTTATACGCCCCGGAGAATTTACAGTCTCATCAAGTTCTGCAACATCCTTTCTCAAAGTTTAACATCTTACCAAGCAAGCTGACTACTATGTTCTTCATCTACCCGCATCAAAGACGGACAGACTTCGAGAAGGCGTAGACATTCAATATTTTCCTACTAATTCGGCTTGGTGCCCCGTCTACTTCTTGAACCAGCTATGCAACCTTCATAGTCAATCCAGTCCTGATTCTCCTCTACTTTCTTCTCATAATAACACTCCTTTAACCACCAAAGAATTTGTGGATTCCATTTGATCACTATTGCAACGCCTGGGACTTGATCCTTTCGCTTACTCTGGACATTCATTTAGAATCAGTACTGCTACCTCTGCATCTCGAAAGAAAGTTCCAGCCTACATCATTAAACGTCTAGGAAGATGGACATCGTCTTGCTTTGAGACCTACATTCCTAATCCCGAAGCAGAAATACGTTCAGCCTTTATTTCCATCTCCTCTTAGTATGCCTAGAAGGAAGGCAACTTGGTAGCCATGGTTACTCAGAGGTTTCCTCCGTTAAAGGGGTTTTTCCTCTCCTGAGTGCTGCCAGGTATACTCTCTGTGAGTTGGAGGAGGTGGATTCTATTCTATTCTTTGGGCCAAGCACAATTCATAAACATTATTCCCGCACAGGGAATTATAGAACCTACCTGTAATTCAAAGGCGGGGATTCTATTAAACACAGACACGCCCAGCCCTCTCTGCTTAGCGTTCTCCAGTTTCCTCCACCCTCCCTCCTCCTTCTCGGTGCTCCTCCCATCTATAGGGCCTTCAACTATCAGCTCATACTCAAGATGGGAATGAGTAAGGCCAAAACAAATAAAAGTACAAACAAGTGGCACCAAGCACGATTCATAAACATTATTCCCACACAGTGAATTGATTTGTGTTTCAATATAAGAAAAATAGCAGGACAAGAGGACACAGCATGAAATTAGAGGAAGGCTGATTAAGGGGTAATGTGAGCAAGTTCTTTTTCACAGAAAGGGTGGTGGATGCATGGAACTGCCTACCTCAGGAAGTGGTGGATATGAATACAGTGCAGGGCTTCAAACAGGCATGGGATAGACATAAGGGAGCAATACAGATGAGTATAAATAGATAGGCTATTGACAGAGCAAAGGCTGATGGTACTTTTATAAGGTAGAAAAATAAATGGGCAGACTGGATGGGCCTCATGGGTCCTTATCTGCCATCAACTTCTATGTTTCTGTGTTTCTGTGTTTATTATTAGGTGGTATGGACTGAGTTTTCACTGCTACGCAGACAATTCCCAGCTCTACATATCCTTTGTGCCCAACCAGAGCGGAGTAATCTTGGCTTTCAACAACTGCCTTTCGGAAATTCAGGACTGGATGAGTTCTAACTGGCTAAGATTGAACCCCGATAAGACTGAGGTGGTGGTGGTTGAGCCAGGCCACTATGGTGTGGAGGGGCAAGCAGGTCAGTTTACTGGACTTCGGCTCAGGTCTGTCCTGTTGCCTACCTTTGATCAGGTGCGGAATCTGGACGTGGTATTAGATGGTGGTCTGTCACTAAAACATCTGGTGTCTGCCATTGTCAAGGCCTCTTTTTACCATCTGAGGAACACTGCCTGGATAAAACACGTGATCCCGCCTAGTGATATGCCAACCCTGGTTCATGCCTTTGTGATCTTGCTCTTTGACTACTGCAATACCTTATACGTAGGGCTACCGGAGGCTGATATTCACTGATTGCAGCTAGTGCAGAATGCGACTGCCAGGCTGTTGACTGACCTATCAAGATCTAGCTATATCAATAATAATAGGCTGCTTACTTAAAGAATGATACCATATTTGAACTGTAATACTGATAATATCAGTTCGTTAGTCGAAAGCTGATTTTGCACAGCGACTACGCCATTTGACACCACAGGTGCGAAAAATGAAAATTACATACCTACCGTAATTCTGATCTTTCTGTGTATCTTCACCATTCATCACAACCCCACCCACCATCCCCCGGGGCCTCAGTCTCTGGGCCCTCCTCCCTCTGTGACTCAGAACTGGTAGGCAGGCGGAGTCGACACAGCCTAACGGCTAACCCTCGAGCGCCACGCAGTGCGTCGGCCTCAAGGGTGGCGCCGATGCGGGTCGGGTTCGCTTCTACCCTTTAAAAAGTCTCTGGGTCCTGATCTCCGCCAGTACCCATCTGTGATGAATGGTGAAGACTGGACACAGATAAGATCACATTTCGAACAGGATGTGAAAAATGACAGCTGTACTGTTCATGGGGAGGTGGAAAAAATGTCAATGTTGAAAATCTGAAGTGAAAATATTAAAAAACTGGTGAAGTCATGAGCGTGTGTAGAAACTGCGCAACGCACACCCATAATGCAATTAGTTTGGGGATTTTTTACAGCAGATTGCCAACACAGGCATTTTGGAACCTCCGCTCATGAACAGTGTCACTGTAATTTTCTTAATCTGTCCCGAACATTGATTTTGCATACCGACTGTGCCATTGTGCGCTACATGCGCGGAAACACGTTTTGGGCGAGATGTGAAAAATGTCTGTCCCGAACAGTGATTTCCCACAGCGACCACGCATTTCTGCGCTGGAAGTGCGAAAACACATTTCGGCCATGGTGTGAAAAATGACAGTTTACTGTTCATAAGGAAGTGTGGAAAAATGCCAGTGGTGAAAATCTGGACTGAAAATATTAAAAATCCATGAACTTACGAGGGTGCGTGAAAATTGCACAATGGTCGTTCATAACACAGTCATTTTATGGACTTTTTTCACCAAATTTTTAACATTGCCATTGTAACACCTCTGCTCATGAACAGTGTCACTGTGATTTTCTTAATCTATCCCAAACATTGATTTTGCACACCGACTGCGCCACTATGTGCTACATGGGCGGAAACATGTTTTGGGCGAGATGTGAAAAATGACAGCTGTACTGCTCATAAGGAGGTGTGGTAAAATGGCAATGTTGAAAATCTGGAGTGAAAATAGTGAAAATTCACGAACTTACGAGCGTGCGTAGGAACAGCGCAACGCATGCTTGTAAAACAGTCATTTTGAGGAATTTTTTCATCAAATTTTCAACATAGGGTTTTGAGGCCTACCTCATGAACTGTGACACTGTCATTTAGTAAATTGGTCCCAAAAGTAGTTCGTGCAGTGACTGCGAAATCACCTTCCGGGGCCGATTAACAAAATGACAGTGACAGAATTCATGAGGTGGGGTCCCAAAAACCCCATGTTGAAAATTTGGTGAAAAAACTCCCAACAATGCCTGAGATATGCATCAAAGTTGAAAAAACTCTATTTATTACATTATACAGCTTACCACATTTCCTCAGTTCGCGGTCGGCTTTGAAGAGTGCAGATGTGTTCCTGGTCCACCGAAGATCGTCGCGCCAGACTCCGGAGGTAAGTTTGGGGTGGGGTGTGTGGGGAGGCAGGATGCGCAGAGGGTGGATGCGGGCTAAGGGAGTGGGGGTCAGGACAGTTAACGAGGGAAGGTTTTCTCTTTCAGGTTTCTTTTTTTTTTTCTTGGACAATGCGAGACTTGTGCCACGCTGGGGTGGGCTCCCAGCGTGGCAGCTGGAAGGCTATTTGGGGCAGGGGGGCAGTGGAGCCGACAGGGGATTGGGCACCCCCGTCGACCATACGGACTGTTGCCACGCTGGAGTGGGCTCCCAACGTGACACCCGGTTGTCTGTTGGGGGGGACACTGGAGCTGACGGAGGATTGGGCACCCCTGTCGTCAATACAGTGTGTGTGTGGGGGGGGTGCATTAGCACACATCATGCGTGCATGTGTGTGTGTGTGTGTGTGTGTGTGTGAGGGAAGCGCATGCGCAGGCAGTAGCTTCTCGCTGTTCACTTGAAGCGGAGCTCTGCCTTTCAACTGTACGGCACTGCATTTTCAACTGCTGTCATAGACAGCTGCAGCATTCATTGGCGAACTGTGGCCGCGCCTGCAAACACACTGACTGCATTGGAAGAAGGGTGTCACACCTACGAAAACTCAGATGATGGCACTATGTTTCTTGCACATGCATGCAAGCAAACATAATAAATAATGACTGATGATGATTGAAGGTGCACCATGAGAACAGCAAAGCACTTTGTAAAGACTCGAGGTACTGATAATAGCTCAAAGGGCAGGACCCGGAATTGATAATGCTGACCTAATACCATGAAGCAGAGAAACCTGTGGTGGCTGGGGTGGACTAGAATATGCTGGCAGGCATCCTGCATGTCCAGGGAAGCCAACCAGTCCTGCGGCTTGAGGAGCGGTAGCAGGGTCCCTAGAGAGATAATTTTGAGCTTCCCTTGCGGCATGAACTTGTTCAGATTTCTGAGGTCGAGAATGGAGTGCATGTCCCCTGACTTTCTCGGAACAAGGAAGTAATGGCAGCAGATTGGGGTGAAAGGAAATGAGAAGCTGCTTCGACTGTCACAAGTCCTTAGTTCTACTGAGGTAGAATGTGAAGGCTCTTTTACCGTCAAGAGAGTGGAGGTTGCGCTCTCCTTCATTCGGGAAATTGGGAAAGTACGCAGGCAGCACCAAAGACTGGTTTAAGTGAAACTCTGACACCACCTTAGGTAAAAGCTTAGGATGTGTGTGGAGAACCAATTTGTCTCTACAGAAAACAATGTACTGATGGTAAAACTGAATCAGTCCCACCCCAACCCCCCACTGGAGAGTAGAGGTCTTCCTGGGCAGCTGAGGCAAGACTAGGGCCAGAATTTCAGAGAGTGGCACTGGGTGCTTTCAGGGCCTGTGCCTTCGGCTGCACTTTCTTTTGCGGCTGGGAAGGCTGGGACTTGACTTGAGCTCCCTTGCCTTTGCTTTGAAAGGACTGCTTACTGTGATAAAAAAAATCATCCCTTTCCCTTCTGGGGTGAGAAGGGGTATGTCGAGAAATCTTGATGACCTTTCTGTTTGTTTGAGAGGCCTCAAGGGACTGTTCTACATGTTTACCGAACAGATAGGAGCCATTAAAAGGAACAGTCCTAACCTGCTGTTGGACGTCATTGAAGAAACCAGACATCCAAAGTCAGGATTGTTTCTACTGCAGATTCCTGCAGCAGCAGAGCACGAGGCAGTGTCAAAGGTGTCCACAGCTGCCATCAACTGGTGACTGTTTGACTCAATGCTGTGGGTAACAGTCAAGTATCTTTTGCTTAGTTTCTGACTCAAGCAAAGTCTCCGCAAGAGACTTGAGAGAGGCCCAAAGGGCATACTTGTACTTGGAGAAATGTCCCTGGTAGCTTGCTATCCACATGCAAAGAATAGCTGCATCAAATGTCCTTTTTTTCCATTGTATCTATCTTATGCAACTCTTCAATGATGGGATGCACTGTGACCTCCTAGATTCACTAAGATTCACTAAGAAAAGGGGAAGGAGCAGAGAGCTGACAGCCCATACAGAGCTCCTATCTTTTCACACATAATAACATACAGAGTGATCTGAGAGCATAAACTCTTCTGAGGGAAAATGGCCTTGTCATTCCCAGCCAGAATGACAATCTTGTCAGCAATAGGCTGGGAAGCTAGGATAGGTCTGTCCTTAGGGGCAGTATACTTACAGTCTGTCTGTTGCCAGACAGAGGGGTACACGCAGGCCTAGCCCACACCGCCTCTGAGTGTCTCAAATGTGGGGGAATAAGAGGTATGAAGGTGACAGGCATGGTGGAATAATTGAGCCACTCCAGACGGAGGCATTTCCGTGGGTCAGTGGCAGAAGGTTCAAAAGCGAGAACTGCATACATGCTGCGAAGAAGAGCCTGAAAAGAAAGCTCCTGCTGCAGTACAGGGGAAGGGCCTGGGGTTGAATTATCCAGGCTATAAAAAGAGTCATCATTGCCACCTTCAGAAATAATGAGGTCGCAGTCAGACTCATCCCCTCCAGCTCCTCTCTGGGAAGAGGGACTGAGAGAGGGGTGGACCTTGAATCACCTAACCCAGCTGTAGGAGTCAGAAAGACAGGCAACACTGGTACCGGCAGAGAGGTAGCCAGCACTGACTCCGGTGCTGGCGAAGGGGGAGCTGGCATCGTCAAAGCAACTGGGCCAGGGGCCAAGGGATCACACCTGGGCGGCACCAGGTGCGGCACTGGACATGGCACCAGAACAGGCCCTAAAGGCAAGACCTGGAACTCATGCTTCTTATGTGTGGAACCAAAGGTACCGCCAGTGGGACGGATGGACTGGGATGTGAAAGAAAGCATCCTGTAGGTCCAGGAAGCAGAACCACATGCCCTGCTCCAAAGATGGAATTATCTGATTCAGAGTAACCATCTGGAACTTGTGCCTCCTCAAGAACTGGTTCAGATTGTGAAGATCCAGTATGGGATGCCAACCCACTGTCCATTTGGGGACCAGGAAATACCTGGGCATAAAGCCCTGGCTGGCTGTGCAGTCCAGGACATGGGCTAAAGCGTCTTTCTCCAGGAGCTGAGCGATGTCCCATGGGGGTCCCATGAGGCATGAGCGCGGTAGGGCAGGTCAGCCCCGAAGTGAAGAGGCAATCCTCAGCCCAGCACGTCTAACACCCTTTTGTCCACAGCGACGGCAGACCAGGCATGCCAGAAATGGTGAAGCTGACCCCCCCCCCCACAGGGAGCTGAGGCACAGATGTGATGGCTGGGAGGCAGGTGCCCCCCGACCCATCACTGAGCAGCCTTGGAGGAGGCGCCAGTCCTGGCTGCCAGAGGAGCACTGCCACTCCGGTCTCCAGGTTTCCTGGAGTCCTGGCTGGCGGGCTTAGACTGCCAGACCTTAGATTGCCCCTAATGGGGTTGTTGCAGTTTAGGTTGCTGGGACAGAAAGTGCCGAAACTGAAAAGGATTTTTCTTTGACTTTTGTCCCTTGGGGTCCTTCTGTGAGGACGTGACTGAATCCAGGGTGGCACTGGACTTCCTGATTCTAGTGAGGTGTCCATCCACCTCGGTCCAAAAAGGTTGGTGCCCAAGAAGGGGACATCTGCCAGTTTGTGCTGGGAATCTGCTGTAAAGGTGGAAATCCTCAGCCAGGCTCTATGGTGCATAGCGACTGCCACCACCATGGACCGGGCACAGGAGTCGGCTATGTCTAAGGCCATCTGAAGCTGGTGCTTGGCAAGGGGGCGACCCTGGTCTTGGATCACTCTGACTGCTGAAGGTAAGTCCACAGAATTGTGGGGAATAACATGGTCCAGGATCTCCATAACAGCATGGCCAAAGTTGGCCATCATCATGGAGGAGCTGCAGCCACAGAGACCCAGGGAGGATGCAGCGTAAACCTTCTGCGCTGCATGATCCAACTTCTCAGTTCCCTGTTGGGGGCTTGTCGACATCTCTGACATTACCTGTCTTACAAAGGATGGAGTCCACCATCAATCCCTTGACTGAGGGGTGATCCAAGGAACTGGGAAGAGACCTGCATACTATACAGGCAGATGGCATCGGACACAAAGCTGGATGCTGCCAAAACTCCGACATGGGACCCAGACTAGCCTCTACCATTGGGAACGCAACCTCCTGGGAATCATCCTATTTGCATCAGGGGGTACAGTATTTGGCCCGCTTCTGAACTGGCTCCAGGGGAATTTCCACTGACTTGGAGACAAGGCAGAGCAAGGCCCCATAGCAGACAGGACCCTGGTTGGTAGTGAGCTCCTCGGTGGACTTGGGGTCGAAGCCTGGGGCCCTAGAGGACTGCATGGAGGACTCATCAGTGTCTGATGACTCCTCAGACACCGGCCTCGGCCTTTTTTCCCCATGGACCACCCTAGACTCATCTGAGTGGGTGATCTGAATGGATAACAGGGCGAGAAGACAGGTAGCAGGGTGGGCAGCATTAGACATCATCCCATGCAAGGGCTGCTTGGGTGGAGGTTCCACCAGGATTGGTACAGAAGCTGGCGTAGGCTCAACTGGACAGGGCAGGCTGGAGCGGGCCTCACTGGAGGAGATCAAGGGAGTGCTGGGAGCTGCAGAAGAGGCTGCCCTTGGCCGAGGACCCACTGCTGCCACATCAGCTCCTCATACCGCCAGCAAAACTTACAGCGGAGCCTTTCATCATCCAAGGATGATGAGAAAGAGGAGTGTCGACGGTGCATCATGGTCGAAGGCCAAGTGCAGGAATACCCAGATTCTTGGGACCGCAATCTGGACTGAGACTGGGTCTTTGACCTGGACCTTGACTGCTGATGAGTGCGTCAAGGAGATGTGGGAGGAGGGGCCATGTACTCAACATGGACTGGGTCCTGCCTCAGAACCCTCAAAGGGCGAATCTCTTGGGAGGAGACAGCCTGGTCGGCTGGCTTCTCCTGCCCCTCCTGAGGGACGAAAGGACCGAAGTCCTAGAGAGCGAGTTGTCCTCGAACTTGTCTGACAGTGGGTCTCAAAAAATTTCAACCAGCTGGTAAGCCAGTGTCTTGGCCAACAAGCCTGATGGGTCACTGTAGAGCTAGTGGTTTGCACTTCGACCCTAGGAGGATTGGCCGAATCCAAGAGCTTCACAGCCATCGAGAGTCGAAGAAGTCATGGGAATGGGAACAGCATGCACATTCCCAGTCCCACGATCTACGGTGGGTCCATTAGATTTTTTTGGACTTATCCCGTCAGGAAGGACCCTCCCCAATGGTCTGCAGAGACTGGCACTTGTCCCTGAATGAGCCCATGAACGAAGCCAACACTGGCACTCACTGGTAGCGACGTGGAAGCCAAGGACGAGACCACTGTGGCCTGTGCTACCACCTGCTTGAGAGCTGAAATATGTGAAGCTGACCTTGTTGCTGCCGAAACTGCTTTGTGGACATCCTTGGAATGGCCCAGGAGATCCCATTCATCTGGGCGGCCTAGAAGGAGGTGAGCATACTGGTCCTCAAGTGATGAAGGAAGTAGTGACTTGCAAAGCCTTAGTTTCTATCAAGTACCTAAAGGAATAAATAAAGTGCAGGAGGGCAGCATCTTTCAGATGAAAAGAGGCTCTAGAATGAGAGGACATGAGACTGGAAGGGGTAGGATAAGGGGCAAAATGAGAAAGTACTTCTTCACGGAAAGGGTGGAGGAGGCATGGAACAGCCTCCCAGCAGAGGTGGTGGGACTGAAGACGGTGGGGGAATTCAAAACTTCGTGGGATAGACATAGGAGTACCAGGTGGTTCAAAGGAGAAGATGAGGCTAGAGATCATGTAGGATCTGAGCCTGGGAAGGGAGTAGTAGGGGTGAAAAAGAGCAGACTGGATGGACCTGGCGGTCCTTATCTGCCATCAAATTCTATGTTTCTGAGGGTCGTGCTCTGCACTGAGGCAGTAAATGCATGAGGGGTACAGGTCAGTATGCAACATTTTCTGGTTACATGTGATGCATCGTTTAAAACCAGGTCCGGTTCTAGGTTTATTGTGTTCGATGGTGGACAGAAAAAACGCTGAATAATGCAAAGAAATCATTTGAAAATTAAAAAGGAAAAACTGGTCCACAATGCATGCAGGGAGCTGTGAAGGACAAGACCTGACTCTTCCAGCAGAAAGGAAGATCTGACCTCATGGGGAGGAGCCAATGAGGATACCACCTGGGTGAGAGGTACTTAAGCCTGAAGACGTTTCAGTTGGAATTAAAGGGAAAGGAAGACCGCCTAAGTGTGGATAGTGCAGCATATCCATGTCCACAGAACAATAATTTCACTGCTGTTAAAAAAATGAATAGCTATTTATTAAGTAGAAAGGCATTAACACTCTTTACTCCATTATTGTATACATAAAGTAAGATAAAAAATAAGTTACCATTTCCTTGAGAAGCCTCTCTTGAACTGTCTTCATGTCTTTTCTCATTAACTGCGTCTAAATACAATATAAAAATAGTTTTTTAAATAGGATTCATTTTAGCTTCAGGATAATCAATACAAAACAATTTTATTTTGCAGACTATAGGAAAGACTTGAAATGCTTCATCACTTTAAAGGAGTAGTACACTCTCATATCTTGTAAATGTTATTTGTTTCCATGTCAACAGACAATGCTTTCTGTGTAGCTGTTGGGGATACAGTACACTCTCGATTATCCGATCTCTGTTCATCCAAACTCCCTAACGGACGGTCGGATTGTCCCCCACAGATATCACACTTTGACATCAGACCCTAAAAATATTCAAGATATGGGAATGTAAGAACAATTGTTCCCACAGCCAAAAAATGCACCGTAAAACTTGCAGTGGCAATGGCAGGTGGCAAAAGCTTTCAAGCTTTTTGCATAACTTATCGGCAAAGCCACACCAGGGCTTCATTAACCCCCACTCCATCATGCCAGAATGATTATAAAAGATCAATATGCCCTGCAAGTTACTTTTGAAACATTACAGTAATTCCTTTGGTGATCTCAGCATGGGAAGGCTTCAGAACCCCTGAAAGCAGTTAAACAAGCCCAATTGGGGCTGATGGGCGCCTGACGGAAGAGGGAAATATAAACAAGTTAAGTACAGACTCGAAGGGGGATAGGAGAAAACAAATTAGCAAGACAGAAGGTTGACCAAAGGGCTAAACTGGGGTGAGTGATTTGGAGTGAGGGTAGGTACAGGAGAGACAGCCAAGAGATAAAAAAGACAGCAGAAGGAAATACAAAAAAACAAAACAAGGTACAGCTTTTAGTCTTTTTTGAGACTGTGCTCTCTCCCGTATGTTTCATATGCTGATGCTCTGTACAACAACATCGCCTTATGGCAAGATTCTAACAGATTCAGCAAACTGCAAGTAATTTTGTTTTACAGCTTCTTTTGGGTAAGGGTTGCTTCTGCCAATAACATTTTGGACTGACTTTTCGTTTATCCGATCTCCTGATTATCCGACCATTTCGGATGTCTCCGAAGGCAGTTGGATAAATGAGAGTGTACTGTATATGTGTTTGCCTTCATTTATTTTCACTGTTCATACCAGTCCCTGTAATTATCCTGCGGGTCTCTATTTTATGGTTTTTTAAATCTCACTGTGCCAGACAGCTGCATTAGCATACGAGATACATGATTAGTGAACACACTTTAGATTTCACAGTATGCCTCTCAGCTTAATTATAGTTCAACAAAACAAGTTGCAGAAAGGTGTGAAATACCACAGTTACCTTCAATTAGCTTTACAAACATATATGTTATGCAGGTTTTTTCCCTTTAAACTACATTCAGTCTGTGTGTCTTTAGAATTTTTTCAGGTTATTCGTACTTTCAGAAAAGAGATACATAATATAAACGGGTGCTGTGGCATCATGTTCTCATATGCTAATGAAGCTGTTGGGGACAGTGAGATTTCAACAACCAGAAAATTGAGACCCCCCAGGCTAGTTACAGGGGCTAGTATGAACAGTGAAAAGAAAAAATTACTCACCTTAGTAATGTTGTTTCTTCTAATGGAGTCTTGCTATATTATGACAGTAGCAGTTTGTCCCACCACTAGAACTGCTCCGGAGGTGAAATGGTTAATACCATTCCAAAATAGAACTTTGAGCACGAGCTCTAAGAAGCAGCTCTATCTGTGTAATTTCAAACCTGAACTGTCAGATCTTACGAGCAAAACTCACTAAGGTCTGTGTGGAAGCTGTAACCTACACTAGCCAAATGGCTACCTAAATATTAACAACCATTGCTGGTCCCAACACCCAAGACTCAAGTCAGGGACCAGAACTGCTAACACAATTCTAACAACATGAGAATAAAACAACAGTATAATAAAACACACACCCCCAAACTCCCAAAAGGGAGAAATGCTAAAGGGCATAAAATAGTGCCCACACTAAGTTGCCAGCACCCCAAAGTAGAAGTTCTGAGAGGGCAGGCTGGGGGGTCATAATATAGCAAGACTCCATTAGAAGAAACAACATTACTAAGGTCGTAATTTTTCTTCAAACAACATGAAGTCTTGCTATATTATGACAGTAGCAGACTACACAGCAGTACCTCCATGGAGGAGGGGCAGAACCTACTTAGGGAATAGGCTCTGAAGAACAGCTGTGCCAAACCGAGCATCTCTCCTTGCCTGGACATCCAGGGAGTAATGCTTGGTAAAAGTGTGTACCGTTTTCCAAGTAGCAGCCTGGCATATCTCTAATATAGGGATGTCTCTGGCAGCAGCTAGAGACGCAGCTGTACCCCTGGTAGAATGAGCCCTCAAGCCAGAGGGGGGATCTCTGCCCAGTTTCTGATAACAAAATTGTATACAAGAGACAATCCACCTGGCAATTGATCTCTTAGTGGCAGGTTTGCCTTTCCCAACTTCACCATAGGTAAGGAAAAGTTGGAGGGATTCGAACCTATGACCTTTGGTACGCTCTATATAGTAACTAAGAGCTCTCTTAACATCCAGGCTGTGCAACCTCCTCTCACCAGAAGAGGAGTGATCAGTGAAAAATACTGGAAGGCAGATAGATTGGTTAAGATGGAAATCTGAAACCACCTTAGGTAAAAACTTCCTATTAGTCCTAAGGACTACCTTATCCCTGTGGAAAGAAATAAAGTCAGTTTCCACTGACAAGGCTTGCAACTCACTTATGCGTCTAGCAGAAGTGATAACCACCAGAAAAACAGTTTTCCAAGTTAGATACTTAAGCTCTGCAGAAAACAGAGGTTCAAAGGGTTGCGTATTAACTGGGCAATACAAACATTAAGGTCCCAGGCAGGGCGGTTCCGAAAGGGTGGATTAGTATGGAGTAATCCTTTAAAAAACTTGGAAAACACAGGGTGAGTGGAAAGAGAGGATGACTTTCCTGCTGACACAAAAGCAGATACAGCTGCCAAATGGACTTTCAGGGTAGCTGGTCTGAGACCCAAGGAATTAAGATGGACCATGTAGCCTAATACAATGGGCAAATCAGCAGATTCTGGGGAAATATTTTTCCCAGCACACCAAATGGAAAACCTTTTCCGTTTAGAACTATAAGTAGCCCTAGTGGAAGGCTTTCTGGAAGCCTTTAGGATTTCAAGAACACCTTGAGAGAGGTGTAAATCAGCAAACTCTAACTCCTCAAGAGCCAGGCCTTGAGGTTGAGGATTGAGGTCGGATACCAAACCCTTCCCTGGGCACAAGTTAACAGGTTGTGAATCCTGGGGAGGCAAAGGGAAGATGGATTGTCAGTGACAGAAGGAGTGGGTACCAGGGCTGCCTGGCCCAATCCGGGCAATCAGAATCACCCTGCAAGGCTGAGATCTGATTTTGACTAATACTTTGAATAGGAGAGGAAGGGAGGAAAGCATAAAAAACTTCCCTCCCAGTCCAGGAGAAAGGCATCCAGGGGACTGAGCCCAACACTGGAGGCCTGCAACAGAACAGAGGAAGTTTGTGATTGTCTGGGGCTGCAAAAGATCTATCTGAGGGTGCCCCATCTGGCAAAGACTATCCCCAGCACTTGAGGATCCAGGGACCATTGTGATGGCCCTGGAAATCCTGCTGAGAGCATCCGCTAGGACATTGTCCTTCCCTGGAAGATGAACTGCTAGGAGGGAAGTGTTCAGGGAATAGGCCAGAGACCACAACTTCATTGTCTCTTGCACAAGGCCGAAGACCGAGTGCCCCCCTGTTTGTTGATGTACCACATTGTTGTGGTGTTGTCTGTTCTGACTTGTATCACCTTGTTGTGGACAGATGCAGAAAATGCTTGAAGAGCTAAAAAGACAGCTCTCAGTTCCAGCAAATTGATGTGGAGCAGAGATTCCCGGGGGGACCACACTCCCTGAGTGGAAAGGTCGCCCATGTGGGCTCCCAACCCAGAAGGAAGCATCTGTAGTGAGAGTCAAATTATGAGCAGGGGAATGAAGGGACCCCAATCTTAAATTGCTCTGATCCTGCCACCACTGGAGGGCCTGGATCAAGGTTCGAGTCACTGGGACCAACTTGGAAGGGGTCTCTTCTCTGAGACCAATAGGTTCTCAAGTGAAACTGAATGTCTCTCATCTGAAATCTGGCTCCCTGCACAACAGCTGTGGATGCAGCCATGTGTCCCAGGAGCTGCAGAAGTGTCTTGCTGGTCGAGACCTGCAGGGTGAAGGAGGAGGCCAGAGTCACTAAATTCGTCACCATTTCTAAGGGAAGAAAAGCTCTGGCTAGCTTTGTGTCCAACTCTGCCCCTATAAAGGTGAGTACCTGGACTGGTTCCAGAACCGACTTTGGCAGATTTAGCAGAAAGCCCAGGGAGGTGAGAAGCTGCTGGGTAACTTGCAGGTGAGATTTTACCTGTTCTGGGGACTGTCCTACAATGAGCCAATCGTCTAGATAGGGAAAAACAGCAATCCTTTGCCTCCTTAAGTGAGCCACTGCCACTGCTAGACACTTTGTGAATACCCTTGGGGCAGAGGTAAGGCCGAAGGGCATTGCTCTGAACTGGTAATGACCTGAGGGTAGTTCGAATCTGAGGTACTTTCGATGGGAGCTTCTGATTAGGACATGGAAATAGGCATCCTTGAGGTCCAGGGAGGCTAACCAGTCCCCTGGCCTTAGGGAGGGTAAAATCATTGCCAGAGTTACCATTTTGAACTTTGGTTTCAAAAGATGCTTGTTCAGATATCTGAGGTCTAATATGGGCCGCCATTCTCCCGTCTTTTTTGGGGTAAGGAAGTATCTGGAATACAGACCCCTGCCCTGGTGCAGGGGAGGAACCCTTTCCACTGCTCTGAGAACCAACAGGGTTGAGACCTCTGCTTCCAGACCAAGGGTCTCTGAAGCACTTGCAGGTAGAAAAAGTCTGGTTCTCAACTTGGGAAACTTTTTGAAGCTGAGAACCAGACCCTGGCTTACTACTTCCAGAACCCACTTGTCTGAGGTTAAAGAAGCCCAGTTCTGACTGAAGTAAGCCAGCCTGCCCCCTACCGGTAAAGGAGAATCGGTCCTGGGCACCCCATCAGGGTGCCTGCTTAGTAGGAGCTTTAGGCTGAGGGGTGGGAGCAGGCCTGCCCACCCCTCATCTGCCTCTGAAGAAGCCCCTCTGAGCATAGGCAGAGGAGGCATGAGTCTGGTAAAAAGGCCTGTGAAAAGGCCTACCCCTACCCCTGGGGGTATGCCTCTGAGGAGTGGCTTGCCGCTCCTTAGCTTGGGCACTTTTGTAAGTAGTCCTATATTCATCTATCTTTTTCATGTAATTCTCTGTCTGCTCCCCAAACAGAGAATTTCCCACCACAGGAAAATCCAAAGCCTTAGTCTGGGTATCCTGTGACAGACTAGTACACCTGAGCCAGGCCAGCCTATGAAAAGCTACAGATGTGGCCATGACCCTAGAGGAAACATCATTAACATCCACAGCAGCATGAAACTGTACCTTAGAAGCCTCAATGCCATCAGCAGCCACCTGTTCTAGTTAAGCTAGCCAGCTGGCCATGGGCTTCTTAGCTAATTCCATCAACAGTATCCCATCTAGATTTCTGATACCTAGCTACATAAGCCATATAATTTGCTTGCCTGAGTCCCAGAGGCTGCCATATACTTTTTTGCCATGGCATCAATCTTCCTGGAATCCTTGTCAGGAGGATGTGAAGCCAGGGGGATATTAGCTTTATCACAGGCTGCAGCCTGAACTACTCCAACATGACTGCATTGCTGAGAAAGGAATTCTGTATCAGGACCTGACAATGTGTACCTTCTGTCCATCTTTTTATCTACAGGAGGCACAGAATTAGGAGCTTTTAAAATTTTTATTGTTTGCTTCCTAAAAGACTTATGCAAAGGAATAGACAATCTCCTAGACTCTGGAATATCCATCATTTCTACAAAATCAGGCTCCTCTTGCTCATCCACAGCTTCTTCCAAGGGAAGCTGGAGGGTTTCAGCAACTTTTTTGTAAAACATAAAATGAGATGGGGACTCAGACAGCATAGTGGGAGATTCTAGAGGTCTGTCTGGGGAAATGTCCGGTTCAATGGGCACACCCAGACCCTCCCAGCCACATTCACACTGTTCATAATCATCCTCCCCCTCCTCTGGTTCATAAAATTCCTCAACATCATATTCCTGAACCACTGGAACCGGACAAACCGACCTTTTGCCAGATAGTGGTGGTTGGACGGAACCTGAGACAGTGACTGGACAATTGTATGGCTTTTGCTATCTCTGCAGCAGTTGGAGAAGGGATTTTGGACTCCAAACCTGCTGACTTTCTTGTTTTCTTTACTGGAATTGGTTCCTCAGAACCAGCTTTTCTTTTGCCCGAGGAAGTCTCGCCCTGGTCAGAGGGCACTCCCTCCGGTTAGGTTGGCACCGAACCGGGCTGGCCATCCGGGTCAGCAGACTTTTTGGCCTCTCGTTCCCTGAGCCTGCCCAATCTCTTTTCCAGGGTGGCTGCAGGGAAATTCTTACATATCTGGCAGTCTGACTGGAGGTGGTCAAACCCCAGACAATAGACACATGTGGTGTGTGGGTCAGCCTTGGCAAAGACTTTCCCACAGACATCACAGTGTTGAAATCCAGTGGCCCAGTTTTCTTTTGGGTTTCTCTGACATAATGCCAGCCTAACCAGAAAAACTTGCCCTTTAAGCGGCAGTGCCAGGCAAGACACCCTTATCGGTTCCTAACCGTGTCACGGGTATTGGAAAAACCGTAATAAAATCCGTTTTTCAGAACTGATAAGAACCAGAACCGCACTCTAAAATGTTAAACTTTAAAGTTAATAAGTTTTAAATCCAGCTGATCGGTTCAAACCGAACGATAAACTTACAAGTTCCACACAGACAAAACCTTTAATTTACTTACGATTACCACAGACAGAGCTTGAACCGAACGGTTTTGCGGTTAAAATAAAACTATTCTCGGTTGAATCGAACCGAGAAAACACTGTTTAAACCGAGAAATGAACCGAGCAGTAGGAGAAATCTCCGGAGCGACTGTTCACTGAGGCGGAGTAAAGAATCTGACAGTTCAGGTTTGAAATTACACAGATAGAGCTGCTTCTTAGAGCTCGTGCTCAAAGTTCTATTTTGGAATGGTATTAACCATTTCACCTCCGGAGCAGTTCTAGTGGTGGGACAAACTGCTACTGTCATAATATAGCAAGACTTCATGTTGTTTGAACAAACTAAAGCAAATACATATATCCCCAACAGCTACACAAAAAGTTATCTGTTGATGAAGAAACAACATTGACAAGATATGAGAGTGTACTACTCCTTTAATGAATCTATATAAAAAATGTATATGCAAACATTTTGCTGCATTCAAAAATGTCACCGTTGTCATTGAGGCACAGGTCAGGAAGCATAGGAAACCCAGAAATAGTTACAACATTCACAAGCAGGGTTTTATTATTATCAATACCAGTACAATAAAAATAAAAAAAATGTTCAGTAGAGCTATTTACAAAGGCAGCACAAACAGAGAAAACAAAGTTCTTCATCTGAGGGGTTCTTTTTAATTCCAAATTTCAGTCTCTGTCTCTCGCTCTAGCAAAAGTATTGCTGTTCTTTTTATAAGTCTTTGCCTGGGAACTTGCTAAGAGAAAGTACAGTTACATAGGAACTTACCATAACAGTAGATCTTCGAGAGAGTTTCCTTCAGTAGGTCATCACATATAGGACTGGCTACCTGGCGTCGGGCCAGACGGCAGACTTTTCTAGCAATACCTGACGGGGGACCGCCCACCTGACGTCACGTGACCACCGTCAGCATGACTGTATATAGTGGGTGGTCCTCACGCCTGCCCTCCAGTTCTCCCGCCAGAGCCAGGAAGAGGCCTTACAGCAGGAGCGAACAGGAATTGGAGTCCCTGGAAAAATTAAAATGAGGGGAAGGAGAGAGGGAAATATATGATCTATTGAAGGAACCTCTCTCGAAGATCTACTGTTATGGTAAGTTCCTACATAACTGTATCTTACTTTGAGAGGGTTCCTTCAGTAGGTCTTCACAAATAGGACAGAGTCCCAAGCAGTCCCTCCAGGGAGAGACAGAGAGAAACTAGGGGGGAGGAGGAAAACAAACTCCAATCAAAACTGAAGTCCAGAATGGACCCAGCTTATGACAGAAGGCCCTGCAGGATGGCTAGCCCAAAGCCATCCCTCTGCTTAGAAGCAATGTCTAGACTGTAAATGTTTGGTAAAGGTGTGGACAGAACTCCAAGTAGCGGCAGCACAAATTTCAGCTGTAGAAACATTCCGTAGGAAGGCTGCGGAGGCAGCCATGCCCCTAGTAGAATGACCTCTTATGGAACCCGGAAGAGGTTTTTCGAACTTTTGGTAACAGTACCGAATGCAGTCGCCTAACTATTTGGAGAGGCCCTGCTTAGAAACCAGTTTGCCCCTTGATCTCAGGGAAAAAGAAACGAACTGGTCGCAAGAGCGAAACTCTTTAGTCCGATGGGTATGACACCAGAGAATCCGATGGACATCCATCGTGTGAAGGGTTCCCTCACCTCTGTTAGGGGGGAGGGATAATAAACCGGAAGCTCCACTGATTGGTTCAGCGTGGTTTCCGACACCACCTTGGGAAGAAACCTCGGATGCGTTCTGAGGACAGCCCGATCCTTATGGAAAATCAAGTAAGGCTCCTTGCAGACTACAGCGTGAAGCTCCGAAATCCTTCGGGCTGAGGTGATAGCCACCAGAAAGAGCACCTTCGAGGACAGGAAATGCAGATCACAGCTCATAGCCGGTTCGAAAGAAGGAAGGGTGAGCTTTTCCAGGACGAAGTTCAAATCCCAAGGTGGAGTTGGGCTGCGGATGGGGGGGTTTCAGATGGAGGATCCCTTTCAAAAAGGTCTTTGAGACCTCCAACTGAGCCATGGGTTTACCATCCACTAGCTCATGATACGCTGAGATAGCGGAGATATGGACTTTTAAAGAAGAATAGGACAGACCAGAGTCCGATAAGTGAAGGAGGTATTCCATGACTTGAGGGGCTGAGCAGGAGAAGGAGTTCCAACGTTTAACAGCCACCCAAATAGAAAACCACTTCCACTTCAAAGCTTAAGTGGAATGGGTGGACGGTTTTCTGGCCTCAATGAGGACTTGAGCAACCCTGGAGGAAACCCCAAAGCGAGAAATCGCGATGTCTGCAGGAGCCGGGCATGAAGATGCAGGGTCCTGAGCCCCGGATGAACCAGACGGCCTTGATCCTGAGTCAGGAGGTCGTGAGTCAGCGGAAGTGGAACCAGTGATTCCCTGGATAGCTGTTGCAACAGCGGGAACCAAATTTGTCTCGGCCAGAGAGGGGCGATGAGGATCATCTTGGCCTCCTCGGCTTGGAGTTTGAGAAGAACCCTCTGCAGAATGGAAAACGTGGGGAAAGCGTACAAGAATTTCCCTGTCCATGATAGAGACAATGCGTTGCTCCAGAAAGCACCTTGCCCTGCAGCGAGTGAGCAAAACTTGGGAAGTTTTGCGTTGAATTGGGATGCAAAAAGGTCGATTTCCGGACGCCCCCAATTTTGGAAGATGGATTCTGTCACTTTCTGATGCAGTTCCCATTCATGGGCGAGGGTCCGAGTCCTGCTGAGAATGTCCACCAGGACGTTGAGAACGCCTGGAATGTGCACGGCCACTAGGACCAGAAGATGCTGGACTGCCCAGTTCCACACCCGGGTCGCCTCCCTGCAAAGAGGGTACGACCAGGTTCCTCCTTGTTTTTTGATGTACCAAACTACTGACATATTGTCCGCTTGGATCAGCAGTGCTCCCTTTCGTAGCAGGGTCTGAAAGGCTGTAAGGCATACAGGACCACCCTGAGCTACAGAACACTAATGTGGAGAGAAGTCTCCAGGCCTGACCAAAGGCCTTGAGCTTGATGTTCCCCAAGGAGAGCTCCTCACCCAATATTCGAGGCATCCGTGGTGAGGGTAGCTGCTGGTGCAGGGTTTCGGAATGGAAATCCCAGGGAAAGATTGTGAGACTCCTCCCACCATTGTAAATCCCTCTGGACTGCTTAAGAGACCAGGACTGGATGGTCAAGGTCCGGAGGGAGGCTACTTTTCGAGCCTGACTGACCAGGGTGTCCACCCTGCCTGGAGGAAGGAAAGCTCTGCACTGGACGGTATCCAGAACTGCCCCAATAAACTGCAGTCTCTGGGCAGGGATGAGAGATTACTTGGGAACGTTGACCGTGATCCCGAGTCGGCTGAATAGGTTCAGTGTGAAACAAAGAGTTTCCAACAAAAGATCCCTGGATGGGGCTGATATCAGCCAGTCGTCCAGGTAAGGGAACACCACAATACCCTGCAGCGCAGGAATGCCGCCACCACCGCCAGGCACTTGGTAAAACCCAAGGTGCCGAATACAGGCCAAAGAGGAGCACCCGGAACTGGAAATGTTCCTCTTGGAAACAGAAATGCAGGAATCGGTGGTGGCTGGGGAAAATGGAGATGTGCAGGTAAGCATCCTGCATGTCCAGGGCGCAGAGCCAATGGTTCTCCATCAGTAGAGGAAGAAGGCCCTGGAGCGTCAGCATGCGGAATTTCTTGTACTCGACATACCGAATGAGTTGACTCAAGTCGAGTATGGGTCTGAAGTTCCCAGTCTTTTTTGGAACCGGGAAGAAATGGGAATAAAACCCTTTTCCCCTTTGCCCAAAGGGAACTTGCTCGACTGCTTCTTTGAGCAAGAGCGAATTGACCTCCTTGCGAACGAGAAGGGCGTGGTCCTGGGAGTAAGAGGACTTCTGCGGAGGAAAGTCCAGAGGAATCTCCAGAAACTCGATGGTGTGTCCGACAGACACAAGTTGCAGGACCCACTCATCTGAGGTTATTGCCCTCCACTCCTGCATGTGGAGGGCGAACCTCCCCCCACCTACTCTCCGTCGTGAGACTGAGGATGCAGTGGGGCCAGAGAGTCAAGAAGTGGCGGGACGCTCAGGTGGAGGTCGCCCTGAACGTCGCTTGATTCTTGGGGGCAGGCGGTGTAGCGGTGCCCATGGTCTTACGCTTCCCTTGGTGTCGCGCCTGAGCATTCTTCCACTGCCTCCCGGTCCTTTTCCGAAAGGGCTGCTGCTGTTGCTGGGTGCCTGATCGGTACATGGACCTAACGGATCTAAGGGCCACACCCTTGTCCTGTAGATCCGTTATGCTGTCCTTGGTATCCCCACCAAAAAGGACTGAGCCCCTAAAGGGGGCATCCTGAATTGCCGACTGGACTTCGTTGGCGAGCCCAGAGAGATGAAGCCAGGAATGCCACCTAAGGGCAACGGCAGTTGCCAAGGTATGGGCCACTGAATTGACAGAGTCATAAGTGGCTCGAAGAGCATGCCTACAGATCTTGGAGAGGTGGAGATCCTTGGCAAGTTCCTCTTTGAGGGGCGAAGGGTCCATTGATTGGACCTTCGCCTCTAGCCAGGCCATAGTCTGTTTTTGGTGGGACACCATGTGGGCCACGTAACAAAGGGAATGAAGGGCGCATGTGGCCGATGGGTAGACCTTCTTCCCGAACTGGTCCATCAGCCTCGACTCTTTGTCAGGAGGTGTCGTGCTCATGTGCTTAGGAGCTATGGAGCGGTCATGAGCAGCTGAAATGACCACAGAGTCTGCCTTGGGATGAGCCTTGAGAAAAGGGGTGTCCTTTGGCACCTGGTAGAGCCTGTCCGCCCTCTTGGGGACAGCCGGGATGGAATGAGGCATCTGCCAGATGGTGGTGGTGAGGTCTTGATGAGGTGCCATCCATGGGAGGACCGGAACAGAGGGCAGAGACTCTAAGTCCAGGTGTTCCACTAGTTTCTGCCTCATAGGATCCTGATCCTCTGACTCCCAGTCGAAGCGGTCCCTTAAGGCCCTCAAGAGGTCCAAAAAGGAAGGATCCTTTGGAGGGAACTTCGGGGAGGTCCTTCCTTTCATATCCTCAGGGTCCTCCACATGCTCCTCCTCTGAGGAATCTTCCCTCCCATCAGAACTATCTTCCACCTCCTTGACAGGACGACGACTGAAGTCCCACAAGGGAACATCCTGTCGAGTCTTCCCCGAGACGTGGACGGTAGAAATAGAACTGCTCGGGGAAGGGGACCTAGGAAGCTGCGGTTGTGAGAGTCTAGCTTCCAGGTCCGTAACCAACTCTGATCTGGCCCCCTGCCACCAAGACTGAATCATGGTCTTGAAATCCGGAACCACCGGGGTGGGAGAAGCCGGCTGAGGCTGGGGGAGGAGATGCGACCGGAGAGGGATAGTACCCCTGTAAACCCATATAGGGAGAATATGGGTTGAATCCATGGTGGAACTGCCCAAAATGGCTCCAATCAGGAGTGGAACCCCCCGAGTAGGGATCCCCAGGATACCCAAAGGGATAATGGGAGACAGTTCGGGGTCTGGAATAAATCCCTGACGTCGTATCTGGCGTCGGGGGGACCCATGTCGGACCTGTCGATGTATAGATTGGAGAAGGGTCCGGCGCTGGGACTGCCCACGTCAGAGGGACCGATGTCAGCACTGGTGCTGCCCGATCTGGCGCTGGAAAGGGATCCAGCGTTGGAAGGGCTGGCGACGGGACCGGACGAGGGAGCTCCGGCGTTGGGGCCGGGTCTGGAATCGGGGCCAAAGGTAAAGGCCAGTCGGCCAGTCCCGGCTGAGGGACTGTCGTCAGGATCACCGGTGTCAGAGAAGGCACTGGTATCTCGCCAGAAGGTGGAGAGGCCTCCACAGGAAGGCCAGATGGCCATGAAGGAGCCTCCTGATCCGGGACCCCAGCAGGGGAACACGGAGATGTACCCAAAACATCACCAGGATCGATGGGGCCTCCGATCCCATTGCCAGACATGTCCGAGGGTGAATGCGAGAACGTGGGGCGAGGAAGGAGGAGGAGGGAGAGGGGCTTTCTCTCTTTGGTCCCGTTGGACATCGGGAGAGGCACCTTTAGGCCTCGACGGGGGAACTGAACCCATGCAGTCGTCAGAGATGGCCGGCTTAGCGGGCAAGGTTGGGTGGTCAGGGGTGGACCCCTGGCCGACTTATCGACCATAACTGGGTGACTGCCCCCAGCAGGGGGAGTCGGCTTACCAGCCGCCACGTGGTCCCCGGAGGAGCCGGGGGCCGACTTATTGGCAGAGGCGGCGTGGTAGCCAGAGGAGCCGGTGGCCAACTTATCCGCTGGAGTCTTGTCCGATTTACCATCCGGCTGTTTCCTGGATGGTAGCTGAGCCTTGCTTGTCAATGGCCTGGCATCGTCTGTGGAGCGAGCCCTCTCCCTAGACTTCTCCTTGTGTTTTTTAGAAGGGGAAGATTTTTTGGAAGTGTCCCTGAGGTGCTCCATCTTTTTCTCCAAGGAGGCCAAACGAGTCTTAAGAAGGTGGGCCTCCAATGCCTGCTGTCTCCGTTTTTTTGGTGGCCTGGTTGAATGACTGGCACTCTTGGCAGGAGGAGATAGGATGGTCTGGGCCTAGGCAGAGAATGCACTTCTGGTGACCGTCTTTGTACAGGATCTGCGTGCCACAAGACAAGCACTTTTTCTTCAGAGAAGACATCAAGTAGAAAGGAACTAAATAATTTGAAAATTGCAAGGTAAAATACCGATGCAATAGAAACTTACATGACGATCGCTAATGGAAGTCTGCAACGCGATTGACACAAGGTGACGGCGCGAAAGAATTGGAGAGCGGGCGTGGGGACTGCCCACTATATACAGTCACGCTGACGATGGTTACGTGACGTCGGGTGGGCGGTCCCCCGTCAGATATTGCTAGAAAAGTCTGCCGTGCGGCCTGACACCAGGTGGCGCCAGTCCTATATGTGATGACCTACTGAAGGAACCCTCTCAAAGTAAGATCATCCTATTTCTCAGAAAATATATCTTGTCAGTTTCTTTGCAGAGCAGACTTGTAAATAGAACAGGGTCCCAAGCTGGCCTCCTGCTGACAGCTCTGCAAAAAAGTTTGTAAGCAAACCTGAGAGGAGCTCACACTGCATCTCAGGTTAACCCCTTGAGTCCCAAATAGCTTTTTTGCAATCATTTCAGAGGTATAACTATATACATTTTCAAACAAAGGGACCCCAGTATGACAGTTTCACATAAAGATTCACATATATTTTTATAACCACAGACATGCAAGGGGGAAGAAAAGCCAGAAACAGCAAGTGAAGGCAGTGAGATAACGAGAGGCAGAGATTTGCAAGACTGTCAGAGTGATCACCTCCTGGGTCTCATGAGAACATTTGGTTGCGCAACCAGACAAACAAGACAGAAAAGGAGAGGAAAGAACAGATCCTTGCTTTAACTCTTTCTGCATAACAAAGGGGACAGGGTCTTATTCAACCCTGTCACAACCATGCTACTCAGCCCTACTCTTGCCACAGGATCCTGTCGTTGGACCCTGGAGGGAGGCAGCTCTTGAGAGGAGACAACCAGGTCCAATGGCTGCTCCTAACCCTCTTGAAAGAGTTGAAAGGACTGAAGTCCTAGAGATTGAGTCGACCTTGACCCCTTCAGACAACGGGTCAACTGGGTTGAGAAAGTACAGTTACATAAGAATTCACCATAACGTAGATCTTCGAGAGGATCTCTTGTAGCAGGCACCAGGCCACACGGAAACCTTTTGAGCTAGAAGTCTACAAAAGGGAGCCGCCCACCTCCTCAGTTCTCCTGCTGGAGACCATAAGCAGGATATCGGAAGGAGAACTGAGGATGATTCCAAGGTAACCCAAAAGGAAAAAGATAAGAAAGGCAGAAGGTTCATCCCTGTGGAAGAGGACAAAGACATAGAAGAAGGCGGAAGGGAGGGACAGCAGGGCCTGCCACAAGAGATCCTCTTGAAGATCTACTGTTATGGTAAGTTCTTACGTAACTGTACTATCTTACTTTGAGGGTATCAAAGCAGCAGGCCACCACCAGTAGGACTGAGTCTCAAGCAGTTCTGGTACTACAGACAGGCAGTCTGGGTGGTAGGCAAGGAAGAACAGTCTATGAAAGGATGCCTTGGAGGACAGCAAGGCTGAAGTTGGCTCTGCATCAAGAGGCAATGTCCAGACTGTGATGTTTGGTAAAGCTGTGGGAAGTACTCCAGGTGGCTGCCGCATAAATGTCAGCGGCAGACACATTACGGAAACAAACCACTGATGCAGTCATACTTCTTGTGGAATGGCCCTCGACCGCACCAGGGAGTTCCTTGCTGTACTTCTGGTAACAATAAATGATGCAGTTTGCTAACCACTTGGACAAAAACTGTTTGGACACTGGGCTACCTCTTTTCTGGGGGCGAATGAAACAAATAACTAAGAGGATTTATGGGAGTCCTTAGTCCTATGGGTGTAGTACTACAGAACTCTATGCATATCCAGAGTGTGAAGCAATGCCTCCCCTTGATTGGAATACTCCGGAAAATAAACAGGCAGGTGGATGGATTGATTCAAAGTACACTCAAACACCACATTAGGAAGAAACTTAGGATTAGTACATAAAGACACCCTGTCTGTGAAAAATCAAATAAGGCTCCTTACACATAAGGGCCTGAAGCGCTGAAATCCTTTGAGCAGAAATAATGGCAACTAAAAGTAACGCTTTCCACAACAGAAAGTGTAGCTCACAAGATGAGGCCAATTCAAAGGGAGTTAACATAAGTTTTTCCAAAACGAAGTTACGATCTCAAGGTGGGACAGGGTCCCTGATTGGGGGCTTCAAGCGCAAAATGTCCTGTAAGAATGCATGGGATAAATTGAGTTGGGCCACTGAATGCCCATCCACAGGTATATGTTACTCAGAGATGGCAGAGAGATGTACCTTAAGAAAAAACTACTCACCTTAGTAATGTTATTTCTTCTAATGGAGTCTTGCAGTATTCTGACATATGCAGTTAGGTCCTGCCTTTCAACTGCCCCAGAGAACAAAGAGTTAACTTTTCTATGCCTTGCATAGAATGTTCATCACAAGCTCGGTTGAAGACCCTGTTGGCTGTTGTTTAAACTGCAACCGTCAGATCTTTACATGCAAACACTCACTAGGTGTTCTGTGTGGAAACTGTAAAATTCTTACTAGCCAACTGGCAAATATATAAAATGTTTTTTGGTTTCAAAGGAAGACTCAAGTTAGGAAACCCAAAAACAAAAACACATCCAAAACACAACATCCCACCCAAACAAAAAAGAGGGTGTAAAAAGGACACCCTTAGGGTGCCAACACTGCTCCTGCCCACCCACATCCCAAAAACTAGGTTCTGAGAGGGGAGGCGGGGGAGTCAGAATACAGCAAGACTCCATTAGAAGAAACAACATTACTAAGGTGAGTAATTTTTTCTTCGAACAACATGAAGTCTTGCTGTAATCTGACATATGCAGACTACCAAGCAGTACCTCCATGGAGGAGGGACAGAACCTACTTTGGGAACAGGCTCTGAAGTACTGCTGTGCCAAACCGAGCATCACTACTAGCCTGGATATCCAGAGAGTAATGCTTGGTGAAAGTATGGACTGTTTTCCAGGTGGCTGCTTGACAAATTTCTAAGAGAGGAATATCCCTGGCAGCAGCCAGGGAAGCAGCTGTACCTCCTGTGGAATGAGCCCTCAGGCCTGAGGGTGGAGTTCCACCTAGTTTTTCATAGCAGAATTGTATACAAGAAACAATCCACCTGGCAACAGATCTCTTAGTGGCAGGTTTGCCTTTACCAACTTCTCCATAAGTAAGGAACAACTGGAGGGATTCAAACCTGTGACCCTTGGTACGCTCTATATAGTAGCTAAGGGCTCTTTTAACCTCCAAGCTGTGTAGCCTCCTCTCTCCCGAGGAGGAATGGTCAGTGAAGAAAACAGGGAGAGATATAGACTGGTTGAGGTGGAAATCTAAAACCACTTTAGGTAAGAACTTTCTGTTGGTTCTAAGGACCGCTTTATCTCTGTGAAAAGAGATGAAATCAGATTCCACTGACAGGGCTTGCAATTCACTGATACGTCTGGCAGAAGTAATGGCTACCAAAAATACAGTTTTCCAAGTCAAGTAATTAAGCTCTGCTGAGGACAAAGGCTCAAAGGGGGGTTGCACAAGCTGAGCAATGCAAACATTAAGATCCCAAGCAGGAGCAGGATCCCTAAAGGGGAGACTGGTGTGAAGTAATCCCTGAAAATTTACAGAATACAGGATGGGATGACAGAGAGGAAGACTTGCCTACTGACAGGAAAGCAGAAACAGCTGCCAAGTGTACTTTGAGGGTAGCTGGTCTGAGGTTTAGGCCATTAAGATGGACCATATAATCCAGAACTGTAGACAATTCAGCAGAGTCTGGAGAAATATTCTTCTTAGAACACCAAATGCTGAATCTTTTCCATTTGGAGTTGTAAGTCTTCCTGGTGGAAGGCTTTCAAGAAGCCTTAAGGATATCCAGAACCCCTTGGGAAAGATGCAGATCTGCAAACTCTAACTCTTCAAGAGCCAAGCCTTGAGATTGAGAGACTGAAGATTCGGGTACCAAATCCTCCCCTGACAGGATGTTAACAGGTTGTAATTCTTGGAAGAGACAGGGGAAGATGGACTGTTAGGGACAGCAACAAGGGATACTATGGCTGTCTGGAGCAATCAGAATCACCTTGCATGGTTGTGACCTTATCTTGACTAGCACCCTGAACAGGAGAGGGAAGGGGTGAAAGGCATACAGAAATTTCCCTTCCCAGTTCAGAATCAGAGCATCCAGGGAGACTGAGCCCAAGACTGGGGGTCTGCAACAAAAAAGAGGAAGTTGGTGATTGTCTGGGGCTGCAAAAAGATCTATCTCTGGAGTGCCCCATCTTGAGAAAATTACTTTCAAAACCAGAGGATCCAGGGCCCATTCGTGATGGCCCTGGGATATTCTGCTCAGTGCATCTGCTAGGACATTGTCCTTCCCTGGGAGGTGAACTGCTATCAGAGAGGTTTGAAGGGAATAGGCCAGGGACCACAACTTCATTGCTTCTGTGCACAAGGCCGTAGACCGAGTGCCTCCTTGCTTGTTGATGTACCACATGGTGGTGGTGTTGTCTGTTCTGACCTGAACCACCTTGTTCTGTACAGATTTGGAAAAAGCTTGCAGTGCCAGAAACATTGCTCTGAGTTCCAAGAGACTGATGTGAAGCAGAGATTCCTGAGGTGACCACATTCCTTGGGTGGTAAGATCCCCCAAATGGGGTCCCCAGCCCAGCAGGGAAGCATCTGTGGTGAGTATCACTGAATGAAGACTGAGTGAGAAATAGAACCCCTTGTCTCAAATTGTCCTGATCCTGCCACCACTGCAAGGCTTGGATCAGGGTTCGAGTCACTGGGATCAGTTTGGTAAGGGAATCCTTTCTTTGGGACCAAAAGGCTCTTAAGTGGAACTGAATGTCCCTCATTTGGAATCTTGCTCCCTGGACCACTGCTGTAGAAGCTGCCATGTGGCCCAGTAGCTGAAGGAAATGCCTTGCTGGTCGAGACACCTGAAGGGTGAATGAAGAGGCCAGTTCCATAAGGGTCCTTGCCCTTTCCAGGGGAAGGAAGGCTCTTGCCTTTACTGTATCCAATTCTGCATCTATGAAAGTGAGGAACTGCACTGGTTCGAGAAGTGACTTTGGTAGGTTGAGAAGGAATCCTAAGGAAGTGAGCACTTGCTGGGTCACTTGCAGATGTGACTTGACTTGGTCTGGAGACTGACCTACTATGAGCCAGTCGTCCAAGTATGGGAAGATGGAGATCTTTTGTCTTCTTAGGAAGACAACAACTACTGCCAGGCACTTTGTGAAAACCCTTGGGGCTGATGTTAGGCCAAAGGGCATTGCTCTGAACTGATAGTGGCCTGAGGGTAACTCAAACCTGAGGTACTTTCTGTGGGAGCACCTGATGGGAATGTGAAAGTAGGCATCTTTGAGGTCCAGGGAGGCTAGCCAGAGGACTGGCCTTAGAGAGGGAAGGATAATTCCCAGAGTTACCATTTTGAACTTTGGCTTTAAAAGATGTTTGTTCAGATATCTTAGGTCCAGGATGGGTCGCCACTCTCCTGTCTTTTTGGGGGTTAGGAAGTACCTGGAGTACAATTATTTGCCCTTGTGTAGGGTGAGAATTCTCTCTCTATAGCTCTGAGAGCTAGGAGAGAAGAAACCTCTGCCTCTAGGGCAAGGGTCTCTGAGAGATTTGCAGGTGGAAAAGATCTGGCTCTCATCTTGGGAATTTTTTTTGAAGCTGAGAACCAGTCCCTGGCTTACTACTTCCAGGACCCACTTGTCTGATGTCAGAGACATCCAGTCCTGGACAAAGTAAACCAGTCTGCCCCCTACTGGTATAGGAGAATCGACCTGGGCAGACCCATCAGGGTGTCTGCTTGGCAGGGGCTTTAGGCTGAGGGGTGGATGTAGGCCTGCTCATCCCCCTTCTGCCTCTCCCTCTAAAGAACCCCCTCTGCAAAATAGAAGAAGAGGAGGCCTGAGCTTGGTAAAAAAAGGCCTTTGGAAAGGCCTGCCCCTGCCCTGGACTACTGCCTTTGAGGAGTTGCTTGCCTTTCTTTGGCCAGAGCACTCCTGTAAGTGGTCCTGTACTCGTCCATCTTCTTCATGTAATTCTCTGTCTGCTCCCCAAACAGAGAATTACCAATTACAGGAAAATCCATGGCCTTAGCCTGGGTATCCTGTGAGAGGCTAGTACATCTGAGCCAAGCCATCCTCTGAAGAGCCACAGATGTAGCCATGACTCTTGATGATACATCACTGGAGTCTACAGCAGCACGAAACTGTACTTTCGATGCCTCAGTCCCATCTGCAGCCACCTGCTCCAGCTCCTTGGCAAGCTGGTCGGGAGCCTGTTTAGCAGAGCCAGTACAGTGTCCCACCTGGACTTCTGGTACCTGGCTGTATAGGCCATATAGTTAGCCTGCCTGAGTCCCAAAGATGCTGCCATGTACTGTTTCTTTGCCATGGCATCAATCTTCCTGGAGTCCTTGTCTGGGGGTGTGTGATGCCAAGGGAATGTTTGCCTTATCACAGGCAGCAGCCTGCACAACCCCAACATGGCTGCATTGCTGAAAAAGCCTGAGAGAGTGTACCTCTAGTCCATTCGTCTGGCCACAGGAGGTATAGAACTAGGAGACTTAAGAATTTTTTGTGTCTGTTTCCCAAAGGATTTGTGGAGGGGAATAGACAGTCTCCTGGACTCTGGGATGTCCAGCATCTCAACATAATCAGGCTCCTCCTGATCCTCTGCTGCTTCCTCCACAGGAAGCTGGAGGGTATCAGCCACTTTTTTGTAGAACATGTAGTGTGAAGTGGACTCAGAAAGCCTAGGAGGAGAAACACCTGAAGGTCTGTCTGGGGAGATGTCCGGGTCAATAGGCACATCCAGACTTTCACCATCACCATAATCATCCTCATACTCTCCCTCCTCCTCCTCTGGTTCATAAAATTCTTCCAAAGTATAATCCGGAACCGGGGGAACCGACCGAACTGAGCCCCTGCCAGATGGTGCCTGTTTGGTCGGAACCGAACTAAGCGATTGCACAATCCTAATCGCCTTGACTATCTCATCGTCGGTCGGAGTATGAAATTCTGGGTCCGAACTGGTCGATTTGTCTTTTCTTTTCCTTTTTGTCGGAACCGATTCCTCGGAATCGGCTCTCCTTTTGCCTGAAGAAATATCGCCCTGGTCAGAGGGCACTCCTTCTGGTTCGGTCGGAACCGAACCAGGCTAGCTATCGGGTCAGCGGACTTCGGCTTCCCTTTCCCTCAGTCTACCTAATCTCTTTTCCAGGGTAGATTTGGGAAAATTCTTGCAAATTTGGCAGTCTGAATCGAGGTGGTCAAACCTCAGACAATAAACACAGGTGGTGTGGGGATCAGCCTTAGCAAAGACCTCCCCACACACACTGCAGTGTTGAAACCCAGTGGGCCTGGTTTTTCTTGGGTTTCTCAGACATGGCCAATCTAACCAAAACTTACCCTTTTTTCGGCAATCCATCAGGCAAGACTCCTATCGGTTCCTGACCGTGTCTACGGGTCTTGGAAAAACATAATTAAATCCGCTTTTTTCAGAACCCGTCACGGACCGGTAACCACACTCTAAAGTAAAGCACAAGTTTTTTTGACCTCAAAATGATCGGTTCAGCTGAACCGATCCACAGTTTTCAAGTTCTACACAGAAAACAGAACAAAAACCTATCTAGTACTCACGGTACCACAGACAGAGACTTGAACCGACTAAGCGGAAACAGCAATTCGGTAGAAACCGACGAAAAATCGACACTTCAACAGAATTTCTGAACCGAGCAGCAGGAGAAATCTCCAGAGCGACTGTTCAGTGAGGCAGAGTAAAGAATCTGACGGTTGCAGTTTAAACAACAGCAGACAGGGGCTTCAACCGAGCTTGTGATGAACATTCTATGCAAGGCATAGAAAAGTTAACTCTTTGTTCTCCGGGGCAGTTGAAAGGCAGGACATAACTGCATATGTCAGAATACAGCAAGACTTCATGTTGTTTGAATAGAAAAGTACCGTAACCCTGAGTCTGAGTGGGACAAAAAATACACTAAAACCTGTTCCACTGGACAGATGAAGGGATCCGACTGGCATGAAGCAGCACAAAGAGCAAAGCGCTTCCATTTCATAGAATATGTGGCCCTGGTGGAAGGCTTCTGGGCTGCCATCAAGACATCAGCCACTCTGGGGGAGACTCTAAATCTGACTGTGGCTATGTCTTCAGGAGCCATGCGTGAAGATGGAGAGACTTGAGTTTGGGATGGACCTGGGTGCCCTGGTCCTGTGAGAGCAAGTCTGTGCACAGAGGAAGGGCCAGTGGGAGTTCCACTTCCAACTGCTGTAGTAAGGGGAACTAGATTTGACAAGGCCAAAAGGGGGCAATGAGGATCATCACTGCCCTCTTCATCTGGAGCTTGATCAGAACTCGGAGGAGTGGGAAGGAAGGGAAGGCGTACAGACACCTCCCTGTCCAGGAGAGGGACAATGGGTCTCGCCAGAAAACTCCAGGCACAGGATCTAGTGAGCAGAAACGCGTCAGTTTTGCATTGAGTGGGGACGCAAAAAGGTCCACCTCAGGTCGGCCCTACCTGTCAAAGAGGTCTTCTACCACTGAGGTCAGAAGTTCCCACTCGTGAGTTCTTGACAGCAAGAGACTTAGGCTGTCTGCCAGAATATTTTGGTGGCTGGGAGCGTGGGCAGCTGAAAGTTCCAGGCCATGCTCCATGGCCCAATACCAGACTCTCATTGCTTCTCTGTGCAGGGGATAGGTGTGAGTGCCCCCCCCGCTTGTTTATGTAATAAACTACACACATATCGTCCATCTGAACCATTAGCAGACCCGGAGGGAGCCGAGTTTGGAAGGCCTGCAGAGCATATAAGACTGCCCGCACCTCCACAACACTGATGTGGAGATCCCTCTCAATCTCAGACCAAGTGCCTTGAGTCTGGTGGGGCCCATATGGGTGCCCCAACCCAGGCTGGAAGCATCCATTGTGAGGATCTGCTGAGGGGGAGGTAGAGAAAGGGAACTCTCTTAAAAAGGTTGCATGGCTCCAGCCACCATAGCAGCACCGTCTTCTTTCTTTCTTTTTTTTTTTTAACTTATTTTTCCCTCCGGTCACTGCTCGGCCGAAACTCCCTCAGGCATCCTGGCTTGTTCCTGCCCACCTGAGATCCCCCCCTTCCCCACAGTACTCCAATCCCTCTCACCCTACCTGGCAGCATAAACTCCCTGGCTTAACCCCCCCAAGGTGGGGCCACCACTCCCTTTGATGCTCTTGAAGGTCAAGTTGGCTGCAGGCAAGACAAGGGGCAGAGAGAATCAGAAGACCAGGTGGGTGGGATATGGCAGTGGGCATGGAGGCTAGGTGCTGTCATCTACCCGGCGGTGCAGTTTTTTTCCCTTGTTCGTGCGCGTAACCCTCCCCCCCGAGGCGTGGACGTGCAATGACATCTGGCGCTAGATGGGCATTCTCCCACACCCGTCAGCAGGACGTCTGCCGACACCTCACCTCATCTTACTGTGTCCCAGGGTGCAATACACCCAGCCTCTGCTGAGCACCGCTTGCCCCGGGGGTTCACAACCCTCCCTATCCTAGGACAGGAGAGCTGTTGTTGGACGCTCAATCCTGTCCTCTCCTCTCCTCCACGGCCGACCCACGGCGGCCTGAGCTCGTTCCTGAACCCGAGTCACCGGCGTGGTGCAAGGTGTGGCATCCAGCACCTCAACCCTCAGCGCCACTGGGCCGGCCTAACAGCACCTTCTTGACAGGACCCAACACCAGTACAGGTTGATCCGCGGTGTCTGTGCGTGTCCATTGAGGGATCCTCAGGTGCAATCTGGCCAAAGGGACTGTAGCAATGGCTGTGCCCATGAGGCTCGAGAGCCTTAGGAACTCCCTCACCGAAACGTGGTTGGAGACAAGAATGCGGGCTTGAGCCATCAGGCATTCCACCCTGTCCGAGGGTAAGAAGGCCTTTCCCTGTGCCGTATCCAGCACCGCCCCTATGTAAAGTAGGCATTGGCAGGGAGTGAGGAAGGATTTGGGCAGATTGATGGTAATGCCCAAAGCCTGGAAAAAGACTGCAGGTACTCGTGAGTGTCTGTAGCAAGTGGTCCCTGGACAGGGCTGCCAAAAGCCAATCGTCCAGATAGGGAAAGACATAAAAGCCCTGACATATCAAGGCTGTAGCCACCACTGCCAGGCACTTGGTAAAAACTCGGGCGGGGGGGCTGTGGAAAGGCCAAATGGCAGAGCCCAGAACTGGTAATGCTCTCCCAGAAATTGGAAGAGTAGGAAGTGCCGGTGGGAAGCAAAACCAGGATGTGCAGGTAAACATCCTGCATATCCAGAAAGCAGTCAGTCCCCCTGGTGGAGCAGGAGCAGCAGTCCTTGAAGCTTGACCATCCGGAAATGGAAATTACGTACCTACCGTAATGCTTGATCTTCTTGGACAAAGTCTCCACCATTCATTCACACTAATGGGATCTACACCGGAGGCGCAAGGACCCAGCAGGAGCAAACATTTTTCAAGGGGTTCGGCGCCAGAGGTGGAACCATGAGGAAGCGGCACTGTGAGACGTGGCTTGCGTGGTAAAGACTACCTCGGCTTTGACCCTCCAACCGCCTCAGTACCTTTTTTTCCTAGGAGGTGCAGCGTAACTAACCTAGAGGGACTAACCTAACAAAAACAGACATAAGATAGTCCGAATAACCTGTGTAAGAAAGGTCAACAATAGAGTCTTCACAGCACAGCCATTGAGGGAGTGAAGACCAGAAACAGATACGTGAGCTTGGGGGATGGTGGGTGGGTGTGTGAATGAGTGGTGAAGACTTTGTCCAAGATGATCAAGAATTATGGTAGGTACGTAATTTCCATATCTTCCTGGACATAAAGTCTCCTCCACTCGTTCACACTAATGAGAGAGTACTGAGTTAATAATCCCCCAAGATGGACAGCAGGAAAAACTAAGAGCTCACATACTTAGGACAGAAGTCCGTTAAGAATAGTTCTACCAGATGACAGATGTTGTCTGGCATGGACATCCAAAGCATAGTGCTTAACGAAGGTATGCACTGAGCTCCATGTAATGGCCATCACTCAATCACAGAAGACAGAGAAATGCAGCGCTCTGGACCTTCAGAGCCATCATTAAGAATCTGCCTCAATACATCTTAGATTGTTTCTCGGTGTGTACGGTAGGCAGGTACGCCCCGCGGAGTGCCTCGTATATTTCTCTCACTGTACATAAGGTCTCGTCACGCTTTGGTAGGTCTTTCTTAAACTACACTCTACCTGAACTTTGGAATAATCTGCAAAAGACTTTAAAACTGGCTCACCCTATCAAACTAGCAGCTTTCAGGTCATTTTATGACCGTTCCTTTAAGGATGCCTGTAACTGTTTCCCATGAATCTTACCTTAACTTAATTTTAGAGTACGTTCCCCCTGAATTTAGCCATATCCATAGCACTGGCCTTTTCTTAGGTACTCTTGTCCTGATTTAATCCCACTCTGTTAACTCTCTCTCTCCCTACTGAAAGCTTCCTCTATTTATTTATTTGCAAATCGGTTTACAACCTTTGAGCCAGAGGCTCATTTCCAAAGGTACCTCGTCACATGGAGGACAAATACAAATACAATCATTCTCTGTTCCAGGATATAGGTTACATAGTTTGCAAGTACATGTGATAAAGAACAAGACAAATACATAAACAAGCATTTTAGGTTCCAGGATATGGGTTACATAGATAGCAAGCACATGTGATAAAGACAATTATACAGAGAACGACAGTTTGGTTACAGTGGCGCATATTAGTATGACAGTATGAGCAGTCAATAGAGTAGTAGCAGTTTAATCAGAAGTGGTACATACTTGCATGGAGAAAGGGCAAGCAACAGGAATAATGGCAGTACAAACGGAACAAGCATTTGTCAATGCCGAATGTTGCTTGCTTGTATGTGCTGTTTAGGTATTTGGAAGTGACAGTTTCATGCCTTCCTCCCAAGACATCCACTGTGTCTTTCCGTTCAGTATTCACAGAAGAGTGGGAGGGGCAAGGGCCACAGCAGTACAGCAGTTGCCAAGGGGGTGAAGAGGTGGACAAATAGTCCATTCAAAGGCAACAGAGTCCTGCAGGAGCTCACTAAATTGAAGGTGGACAAAGCGATGGAACCAGATGGCATACGCCCAAGGATATTAACAGAACTGCGAAGGGAGATAGCAGTACCTCTGGCAGCCATGTTCACTGAGTCATTCAACATGAGTGAATTGGAGGAGGGCACATGTGGTCCCTCTACATAAGTCCGGCAGCAGGGAGGAGGCAGGGAACAATAGGCCATTCAGCCTCACCTCAGTAGTGGGGAAGATCATGGAGACATTGCTTAAAGAAAGGATAGTGGGGCATCTAGATGCCATCGAACAGGACCATAGACAACATGGATTCACAGTGGGGACATCATGTCAGATAAATCTGGTTGATTTATTTGACTGGGTGACAAAGGAAGTGAATCAGGGTGGGGCAGTGGACAACGCTTACCTTGATTTCAGCAAAGCCTTTGACACCATCCCATATAGGAGGCTGATAAACTAGCTGGGTAGGGCTGGGCATGGGGAAAGGGTGGTAAACTGGGTTAGAAACTGGCTAACAGACAGGAGGCAGAGAGTGGTGGTATATGGTATGCAGTCTAGGGAGAGGGGGTGACCAGTGGGGTGCTGCAGGGATCGGTCCTGGGGCCAGTTCTGTTCAATGTCTTCATTAGCAATATTGCAGAACATCTGAAGGGAATTTTTTCACCAAATTTTCAACATAGCCATTTTAAGACCTCTACTCATGAACAGTGTCACTGTGATTTTCTTAATTTGTCCCGTACATTGATTTTGCACACCGACTGCGCCATTGTGAGCTACATGGAGTGGAAACACGTTTTGGGTGAGATGTGAAAAATGACAGCTGTACTACTCATAAGAAGGTGTGGTAAAATGGCAGTATTGAAAATCTGGGTGAAAATATTGAAAGATTGGCGAGATTACGAGTGTGCATAGGAACTGTACAACGCACGCTCGTAAAACAGACATTTTTTGGAATTTTTTCACCAAATTTTCAACATAGCCATTATAAGACCTTTGCTCATGAACAGTGTCACTATGATTTTCTTAATTTATCCGTACATTGATTTACATTCCGACTCGCCATTGTACATAGCGACAGAAACGTTTTGGGGTGAGATGTGAAAAATGACAGCTGTACTATTCATAAGAAGGTGTGGCAAAATGGCAATGGCCAAATCTGGAGTGAAAATATTGAAAGATTCATGAACTACGGCGTGCATAGGGCTTTGTACAATGCTGCGCTCGTAAAACCAATAATTTTGGAATTTTTTCACCAAATTTTCAACATAGCCATTTTAACACCTGAGCTCATGAACAGTGTCACTGTGATTTTCTTAATTTGTCCGTGCATTGATCTAAGCACACCGACTCGCCATTATGCGCTACATGAAGTGAAACACATTTTGGGTGAGATGTGAAAATGACAGCTGTACTACTCATAAGAAGGTCTGGTAAAATGGCAATGTTGAAAATCTGGAGTGAAATATTGAAATTTGCGAACTTACGAGCCTGCGTAGGAACTGCATAGCATACGCTAAATAAAACAGTCATTTTGGAATTTTGGCACCAAATTTTCAACATGGGGTTTTGGGACCCGTCTCATGAATGATGTCACTGTCATGGCGTTATTCAGGCCCGAAGGTGATTTTACGCAGTGACTGCGAAATCACCCGCCAGACCGACTACACACCATGACAGTGACATCACTCATGAGAGGTCTCAAAACTATCAGTATGCATCCAAAAATACCTGAGATATGCAACAAAGTTGAACCCCACATATCTAGCCTATTATACAGCTACGGCATTTCCTCAGTTAGCGGTCTGCTTTGAAGAGTGCAGGCGTGTTCCCGGTCCACCGGAAATCGTGCGAGTCGGAGGTAAGTATGGGGTGGGGGGGTGTGGGGAGGCTGGGTGCGCGATGGGTGGGTGCGGGTTGTGGGAGGGGCGGGGAGACTCGCCATGGGACGTTTTCTTCAGGTTAAAAAAAAACGGCCGGCGGTGGGTTTGCCACGCTGGGGTGGGCTCCCAGTGTGGCACAAGGATGCGTTGAGGCGTTCAGCCGATGGGGATTGGGCACCCCGTCGGCCCTAAGAATAGATTGCCACGCTGGGGTGGGCTCCCAGCGTGGCACTACTCGGGGAGGACAGTGCAGCCCGACGAAGATTGGGCACCCGTCGGCTATATTATTAGTTAGCGTGGCATTTTGGAAGCCTTTGGAGGCGGAGGCGCAGGCACAGCCCGGCGGGGATTGGGCACCCGTCGGCTATACAGTCTTGAGGCGGCGCACCGCCTCGCGTCAGGAGCGGCGGTGGGGGAGAGCTGCACATGAGCAGGCAATATCTCACGCTGCTCACTCAAGCCGTAGCTCCCCTTTCAATCTGTATGCCACTGCATTTTGGAGCGTGTCATAGACAGCTCCAGAATGCGATGACTTGAGACAGGCCACGCCTGCCAGCACACTGACTGAATTGGAGGAGGAGGTGACACACCTCCAGAATCTCCGATGATGGCACTATGTTTCTTGCACATGCGTGCAAGCAACATAAAAAGGGGTAGGATTTAAAAAGGTGCGGTAAGGATGCTGCCCAGTGGGCATTGCCAGGGCACAGAGGGTTGCGCCTCAAATTATAGACAGGTGCAACTACGCGTGTTGAATAGTTCGTTTCTGAGTGCAGTTTTGAATTTGGAAATCGTGGGGGCATCCGAGATGGGGAGAGGGAGCGAGTTGTACCAGGAAGGGGCTCTATAGTGGGAGGTCCTAGATCTTGGTACCAGAAAAGTGGCCTTGCAGGAGGTCCGTGTACAGACCAAGGGTTGGGCTAGGTGGAGGGAGGCTGTCAGCCCAGGTGGGGATAGCCCTAGAAGAGTTTTTGTTTTGCTATTAGGCATGTTTGATATCGCAGTCGTTCGTCTAGGTTCAGCAATGTTGCCATACCATAGAGCTGGCATGAGTGTGTGAGCCTAGGGGCCCCAGTAATTAACCTGCATGCCTTGTTTAGGATGAGGCGGATTTTGTTGAGGGCAGTTGTGTCAGCAGCACCGTAGACCGGTAGTCCATAGTCAACCAGGGATAACATAGAGGATGTCACCGCAAGCCGGAGGGCAGCGGGGGGGAGACAGTTTTTGTAGCGGTATAAGATACCTAGCCGCACATTGGTAGCTGAGGCAAGTGCATCAATGTGGTAGGTGAGGGCCGAGTCAAAGGTGACCCCAAGGTACTTGTAGGAGTGTACCTGCTCTAGTGGCTGTTTGGAGCAGGGGAGGATATGGAGTGGGAAGTTGCTGGCTTTGTTTTGGGGGTGGACAAACAGCATTGCTTTTGTTTTTTTAAGATTTATGACCAGTCTGTGCTCTTTAAACCAGGTTTCGGCTTCATTATAGGAAAGTTGCAGGGAGTCCTGGAGGGAGGTAGGGTTACAGTGGGTGGCAAAGATGACGGCGTCATCTGCATACAGCAGAATTTTCCCAGTGCATGCACTGGGCAGGGTGTTAAGGTAGAGCGAGAAGAATAGGGGTCCCAGGATGGAGCCCTGAGGAACCCCTGAGCAGATGGGACACATTTTTGAAAGTGTTCCATTAATTTTGACACGTTGGGAGCGGGCGGATAGATAGCTGGTGCACCAGGCGAGTGGCCCACTAGCGAAGCCAGTGTGGCAGAGGGCATCTAGCAGGAGGGGGTGGGAGACAGTGTCAAAAGTCTTAGAGAGGTCGATGAACACTGCCCCGGCTAGGGAGCCAGAGTCCAGGGATGAGTGTAAGAATGTTGAAAATTCAACTAGTGCTGAGCCTGTACTGTGTCCAGCACGGAAGCCGTGTTGTTCAGGGCAGAGGATGTTGTGTTTGGTCTGGTACTTAGTGATTTGCGTGGCAACCAGTTTTTCAAGGGCTTTGGAGAGTGGCGGGAGTATAGAGATAGGCCGGTAGTTCCCGGCTGAGGACCTGTCACCTCCTTTGTGAATGGGAGTAACGATGGCAGTATTCCAAGTAGTAGGGAATTGCCCCAGGCAGAGGGATTTATTGAGAAGGCTGGTGAGTGGGGCAAGGACCTGATCCAGTACCAGCTGGAGAATGCTGTGGTACATGGAGTCGTTGCCGGGACTATTGCTTTTTAGTGCACGGATCAGGTGGGGTCTAGCTTCCTGGGCAGTTACCCTACGTAGGTAGAAGCTAGGGTGTTGGAGGGCTGGGGCCGGTAGGGAGGGTGGTGGGTCAAAGAAATTACTGGGGAGGATAGAGCTGAGGTCCGTAAAGGATGTGTTAAGGTAGTTTGCAATGTTTGTAGGGTCCGTAACGGTAATGCTGCCAATGGCGATCTGGGAGAGGGGAGGGAAGCGTGCGCTCCCGTTCAATTGCTTGACATTATCCCAAAAAGTTCAGGCACACCCCCAGGAGGAGGTGAGGGTGGCTTGACAGTGGTTGGCCTTGGCTTTCCTGATGGCCCAGGTGCACTTATTCCGCGCAGCGTTGTAGGCCTATCAGCCGGCCGGCCTGTTTCTGTTGCAAGGTGCCACAGGTTATCCCTAAGCCTGAGCAACTGTAGTAGGGCAGGAGTAATCCAGGGCACGTTATGCTAACACTTACAGATCCTGATAAGTTCTTGCATATTTTGTATATCTTGCATAATTTAAATAAGTCCTGTTGTCTTGACATTTGATACTCTTATGTTCTTTTGCACATTGCCACGTCCTCCTTGTAACCCTGTATCATGGTAATGCTGTAATTGTTGTATATTTAACTCACTTGTATGCTCTGCTTATGAATGTAAACCCTTCATGTGATAAGGACCCCAGGTCCATCTTGAAAATGAGCTTTGCTCAATGGTGTTCACCTGGTTAAATAAAGATGTTGATTGATTGAGCCGCACTGCAAATATCTGCAATGGGTACATTGCGGATTTCCGCCAGAGATGCCGTGACTACTCTAGTAGAGTGAGCGTACACTCTGCCTTCCAACTTAACCTGTGCCATAGAATAGCAGTGGTGGAGGCATGCTACTAGTCACGCTGAGATGCACCTAATAGTGACAGGCTGATCCAGCCGGGTCTCACTGAAGGAAACAAACAATTGTTGAGCCTTGCGAATGTGTTTTGTTCTATCCAGATAGAATTGCAGCGCTCTCTTAACATCCAAAGAATGAAGGGCACGTTCCCCTTCATTCTGAAAGTTAGCAAAGTAGGCATGCAGGACTAAAGGTTGGTTTAGATGAAATTCTGAGTCAACCTTAGGGAGAAACTTAGGGTGAGTCCTAAGAACTACTTTGTCCTTGTGAAATACCGTGTACGGGGGGTCTGTGACCAAAGCGTGTATTTCAGAAACTCTACGGGCCGAAGTGATGGCCACCAGGAAGGTCATTTTCCAAGTGAGGAACTTCAACTCGCAGGTAGCTAGAGGCTAGAAAGGTTTCCGAGTGAGCATGTCTAGCACAAGGTTAATATCCCAGGCTGCGACTGGACATCTGATAGGAGGTCTGGTATGCAGAATACTCTTAAGAAACCTCTTAACTACAGGTAGCTGAGCTAGAGACAAGGACTGTACTGGCTCATGATAAGCTGAAATTGCACAAAGATGAACTTTGACTGTAGAGTATTGCAGACCTGAATTTGAGAGGTCTAAAAGATACTCCAAGACTTTATTTGGTGGGCAGGAAAAAGGGTTTGAAGAGGATTTTGCACACCAGAGAGAGAAATACGTGTAGATATGCACGCCTACCCATACAGTATGTAATCTAATCACACTATGTAATTGTTGTAATTTCTTCCATGCTACTACTTCACTGCCTGTAATACTCTTCATTTTGTATAAAGCATTATGCATCTCAGTTACTGCACCCATCCTACTGGGCCACTGCTTGTTACCTGCAAATTATGTATGTACTGTTTTTTGTATTATGTGCTGCACTCTTGTAACCCCCTACCCCAGGGCGCATCTGGAATCGAGCGGTACTCTGCTCAGTATGCCTTCCTGGTAAATCTCTTAAATAAATAAATAAATGCTTCCATTTGCCTATGTAGGTTTTTCTAGTGGCTGGCTTACGTGCGGCCAAGAGAATATCTGAAACCCTACGGGAAACACTGAACCTATTCACCTCTATCGCTTCAGGAGCCAAACGTGAAGGTGAATCGCCTTCAGATTGGGATGGACCATGGGACCTTGGGTCAGCAAGTTCGTCTGAAGGGGAAGGGATTTCGGGGGGGTCTCTGACGGACTGTTGAGTAACGGGAACCATATCTGTCGAGGCCAGAAGGGAGCAATGAGAATCATTTTGTCCCCCTGAGACTTGAATTTGAGAAGTACTTTCTAAATTAGGGGAAGAGGAGGAAAGGCGTATAGAAAGCGTTTTGTCCACTGTAGCCTGAACGCATCCTGACAGAAAATGCCAGGTCCTGGATTTCTGGAGCAGAAGAGAGGCAGTTTTGCGTTGAGTGGGGATGCAAAAAGGTCCAGGTCTGGAGTTCCCCACTCTTTGAAGAGTGACTGAATGACTGCTGAGTCAAGAGACCACTCGTAAGGATCTGTCTCCGTTCTGCTGAGACGGTCTGCCAGTTCGTTCTGCACTCCTGGCAGGTAAATGGCATGGATTAGAGCCTTGTGCTCCAGGCACCATTCCCACACTCTCATAGCTTCCCTGCATAATGGATAAGAGTGTGCACCGCTCTGCTTGTTGATGTAGTACATCATTGCTTTGTTGTCCGTTTGAAGGAAAATGTTCTTGTGGCAGAGTATGTCCTTCTAGGCCCAGACTGCATGGAGGATGGCTCTCATTTCCAGGACATTTATATGAAGTTGAGACTCGGCCTGAGTCCACGTACCCTGGGTGTGGAGATTCTGGCAGTGAGCTCCCTACCCCATCAGGGACACGTCTATGGTAATGGAGATCTGATGATCCAGAGGAGCAAAGAGATACCCTTCCAGAAGGTTGTCCTGTGACCACCAGATGAGTGACCTCCTTAGAGGTTCTGTCACCTTCATTGGAAAGGTCTGAGGATGAGTGGCTGGAGACCACTGAGTACTGAGCATCCACTGAGAGGTTCTCACGTGGAGACATGCTACGGGTACAGTGAACACCGAGGATGCCATGAGACCCAGCATCCGCTGCATCGAGATAGCACAAATTGAGCTGTTTTCTCTGATGTACCGGGCCATCTGTAGGATATTGCTCCTTCTGTCCTCTGGGAGATAAGCCCTCGCACAGGATGTGTCCAGAAGAGTTCCTATGAAGAGGAGTTTCTGGGAGGACTGCGACTGTGATTTGTTTAGATTTAGCAGAACTCCCATTGACTGAGCAAGTCTGACGCTATGGCTACAGCGTCCAGAGTTTCCTGTCTGGAGGGGCTTACTAGAAGCTAGTCGTCCAGATATGGGAACACCTGAATTCCAATTTTCCTGAGATGCGCTGCAAGAATTGCACAACACTTTGTAAAAACTCACGGCACCGAGGATAGCCCAAAGGGCAGGACTCTGAACTGATAATGTTGACCCAACGCCACAAACCTTAGGTATTTGTGGTGCTTTGGGTGTATAAGAATGTGTTGGTAGGCATCCTGCATGTCCTGGGACGCTAGCCAATCATGCTGATGAATGAATCAAAGGTAGAAGGGTACCTAGAGATATCATCTTGAACTTTTCCTTGTGAAGGAATTTGTTTAACTTTCTGAGATCCAGAATGGGTGCATGCCGCCAGTTTTCTTCGGAACTAGAAAGTAATGGGAGTAGAATCCTGTGTTTCGTTGGTCTGGCAGAACTACTTCTACTGCCCTGTTGTTCAGAAGGCCTTGTACCTCGGAAGCAAGACAGTCTGACTGTACTGTTGACAGCCTGGGCTGTCGTTTGGGGGGATGATCCGGGGAGGGGGGTGTTCTAAAAGATTGAGTGAATACCCCTCACGGATTATCCGGATGACCCATTTGTCTGATGTTATAGACTTCCACTGGTCGTAGAAAGTACAGTTACGTAAGAACTTACCGTACAGTAGATCTTCGAGAGAGGCTCTTGCAGTAGGTAATTACATATAGGATTGACGCCGGCAGGACCCCACGGAAAAATTTCTAGCTAGCAGTCCTTGGCGAGGGACTGCCCCCACGTCAGGTGACTGGCGTCAGGAGACGTCGGTATAAGTGGGGGTGGGTCCCTCACGCCTGCCTTCCAGTTCTTTCCTGCCAAAGGAGGCCAGACGAGAGAGAAGGAATATTTCCTCATTGGAAAAGGAGCTGAAAAGCTTAGGGGGATGGAGGGCGGGAAGGTATTACCTACTGCAAGAGCCTCTCTTGAAGATCTACTGTTACGGTAAGTTCTTACATAACTGTACTATCTTACTTCGAGAGGGCTCTTGCAGTAGGTAATTACATATAGGACTGAGTCCCAAGCAGTCTGGAACAAGAAGAAGCACACGGGAGGAGGAAAGCTACTCAGAGTAGATCCCTTAGCTGTGAAGGCCTTAAGAAAGGAGGCCTTGCAGGACAGCCAACCCGAAGCCTGCTCTATGGCGAGAGGCAATATCCAAACTGTAATGTTTTGTAAAGGTATGGACGGAAGTCCAAGTGGCAGCAGCGCAGATGTCTGCCGCTGACACATTCTTGAAACAAGCTGCTGAGGCATTGACTCCTCTGGTGGAGTGGCCTCTTACTTGACCCGGAAGGGTCTTGTTTTACTTGTCACAACAGAAAGTGATGCAATGAGCCAACCATTTGGATAGGCATTGCTTAGAAACAGCACTGCCCTCTCTTTTGGGTACAAAAGAGACAAACAGTTGATCAGTCTTTCTGAGATCCTTTGTCCTGTTAGTGTAGTATCTCAGAATCCGGTGAACATCCATAGTATGTAGTAAATACTCCCCTTGATTGGAGTACTACGTGAAGAAAGCGGGTAACTCAATGGATTGGTTCAATGTAGATTCCGCTACCACCTTGGGGAGAAACTTAGGATTGGTGCACAGAGCCACACGTTCCTTGTGGAAAATCAAGTATGGAATTTTACACATCAGAGCCTGGAGCTCGGAAATATTCCGAGCCGAGGTAATGGCCACGAGAAAAAGTGTCTTCCAAGAAAGGAACTTCAAGTCTGCGGAGGCTATTGGTTCAAAAGGAGGCAGAGTTAGTTTCTCAAGAACAAAATTCAAATCCCAAGGAGGGGCAGGAACTTGAATAGGAGGTCTCAGGTGGAGAACTCCTCTGAGGAAAGTCTTCGAGACTTCCAGCTGAGCAAATGTTCTGTCTGCAAAGGGAACGTGATAGGCTGAAATGGCCGCCATGTGGACTTTCAGAGAGGAGTGACTAAGATCTAGGCCGAAGAGATGGCGCAGGTACTCCAGCAGACGTCCCACAGGGCAGGAGAAAGGCTCAATGTCTTTCGAAGCAGCCCAGATTGTAAACCTTTTCCACTTCATGGCATAGGTAGACCTAGTGGAGGGTTTCCTAGCCTCCACCAGAATTTCTGCCACCTGGGGAGAAACTCCAAAGCGGGCTTGGGCTATGTCTGCAGGAGCCAGGCATGTAGCTGAAGGGACTTGAGACCTGGATGAACCAGGGTCCCCCGATCCTGGATCAGTAAACATCATGACAGAGGAAGAGAAAGCAGAGGATCCTCTGAGAATTGTTGCAGAAGAGAGAACCAAACTTGCCTGGGCCAAAAAGGAGCGATCAGAAACATTCGTGCTCCGTCTGAAGCTAGTTTCTGCAGGACCCATGGGATCAAAGGAATTGGGGGAAAGGCATAGACGAATCTGTCCTTCCAATCTAGAGACAGAGTGTCTCTCCAGAAAATGCCTCGCTTTTGAACGAGCAAGCAGAAATCTGGAAGCTTTGCGTTTTGAGGGGAAGCAAACAGGTCGACCTATGGTGTTCCCCAATGTTGGAAGATATCGTCTAGGACCCCTTGATCCAGTTCCCACTCGTGGGCCAGGGTGGACGACTGACTCAGCCTGTCTGCCAAGGTGTTCTCGACTCCCGGAACATGAGTTACCGTAAGGTGAAGGTCGTGTTGTGTTGCCCAATCCCACACTCTCATCGCTTCCCTGCAAAGAGGGTAGGACCGAGTCACTCCCTGTTGTTGATGTACCATACCACACACATATTGACCGTCTGGACAGCTAGGTGGCCTGGAAGGAGATACAGATGGAGGGCTTGAAGTGCATAAAGCACTGCCCGGAGCTCGAGCACATTGATGTGAAGTGTTTGTTTGAGCTTGGACCAAGAGCCCTGAGTCTGACGAGGACCGAGATGGGCTCCCCAACCTTCGCCCGAGGCATCTGTGGTCAGAGTCTGGAAGGGGGGAGGAAGGGAGAATGGACCCCCCGAAACAGGTTCTCTCTGACCATCCACCATTGCAAGTCTCGAACCATGGGAGAGGGGACCAGGACAAGTTGATCCAAGTCGTCATCCAATTGATCCCATTGGGAGCGAAGCGTCCACTGAGAAACCCTCATGTGGAGCCGAGCGCGAGGAACTGTCAGGATAGCAGCCGCCATGAGCCGGAGAAGGCGAAGAACCGACCTCGCAGTGACTAGCCTGCGGCTGGACAACAGGCTTACCTGAGTCTGAATGGTGGCCACCCTGTCCGGTGGCAGGAAGGCCCTGCCCAGGGTCATGTCCAGTATCGCCCCAATAAACTGGAGTCTCTGGGAAGGGATCAAGTGAGACTTGGAATGGTTGATGGTAATACCCAGGCAGGCAAAGACCTGTTGGGTAAGGGAGAGGCAGCGCTGGAGTTCCTCCTGGGCGAGGCCGCCAGGAGCCAGTCGTCCAGGTACGGGAAAACCTGCACTCCCCGGGTATGCAGGTAGGCCGCCACCACCGCAAGGCATTTGATAAATACTCGGGGAGCCGAGGAGAGACCAAATGGAAGAGCCTTGAACTGGTAGTGGTCCCCCTGGAAGGCAAAACGGAGGTATTTGCAGTGGGACGGGTGAATGGATATATGCAGGTAGGCATCCTGCATATCCAGAGCGCACATCCACTGACCTGAGCGGAGGAGGGGCAGAAGGCTCTGCAGTGAGAGCATTTTGAACCTCTTGTATTCCACGAATAGGTTCAGGGAACTGAGATCTAGTATAGATCTTACATCTCCTGTCTTCTTCGGGACCAGGAAGAAGTGGGAATAGTAACCCGTTCCCTGAAGGGGAAGGGGGACAGGTTCTATCGCCTGTTTCAGCAATAATGCTGAAATCTCTTCCTGGACCAGAAGTAGGTGTTCCTGAGAGTATAACGATGTTTGGGGAGGGTGACGAGATGGTTTCTGAAGAAACTCTATTGAGTGTCCTTCTGCGATTTGCTGGAGCACCCATGAATCTGTTGTTATCCTCTCCCAGCCTGGAAGGTGGAGGGAGAACCTCCCTCCTACCGGTTCCTCCGGGAAGCCCGGAGGCTGTGGGAGAGGGAAGGAGTCAGGTGGTGTGGGGCAGCACTGCAGCTGAAGCGCCCACTGCTTTTTTGGGCGGAGGGGGCTTTGCAGCTGAAGGGGCCCGGCGTTTAGTGGCCCACTTTCCCGGAGGTTTCGCCTTTGGCCGGTTCCATCTGCGAAAGGGACAGCGCTGCGGATGATGGGGATGGTACATAGAATCGACGGACTTTAGTGCTGTCCCCTTCTCCTGCAGATCGCTGATGATGTCCTTGACATCACCCCGAAAACCACCGACCCCCGGAAGGGCGCTTCCTGTATCGCGGACTGCACTTCCAGGACCAACCCTGACACACGGAGCCAAGCATGACGTCGTAAGCCTACGGCGAATGCCGAGCTCCATCCAGCAGTGTCCACCGCATCGTAAGTCGCATGAAGCATGTGTCGACTGGCCGAACATGCAGCGCGGACGAGGTCAGACAGTTCCTGCTTGACTTGAGAGTCCAGCAGGGAGTCCATTTTGGTTTCCACCTCAGAAAGAATTGCCTTTTGATAATCCCCCATATGACCGACATAGTTCAGGGCCCTGATCCCCAGCATGGAAGCAGCGAAAATCTTCTTGCCCTACTGGTCCAGAAGGCGGGATTCTTTATCAGGTGGCGACGAGCTAAGGTGTCTTGGATTAGCTGACTGGCCATGAGTGGCGCTAATCACGACCGAGTCAGCTCGAGGGTGTGAATCTAAATAGTCAACACCCTCTGGAGCCTGGTATAGCCTGTTCGACTTCCGTGGAAGAGGGGCTAATGCTGACGGCTGTTTCCAAATCGTGGTAACGAGGTGGGCATGAGGCTCGATCCAGGGTGGCACCAAGGTGGGAGCTGTCACAGGCAGATCCAGATGCTCAGCGAGTTTTAACCGCTGTGGATCTAGCTCCAAGGACTGCCACTTATACACTGCCTGGATTTTACGTAGCAGCTCCGTGAAGGAAGGATTCCCTGGAGGAGACTTCGGAGGAGTCCTTGGCCTGGGCTTTGACGGAGAGTGAAGCTCGTCATCCATCTCGGAGCAGCCGTCGGAGGCATCCAAGGCTTCCGAGGAGGAAGAGGAAGAAACTGACGAAGAAGACGACTCCCTTTCCCGTCTAGGGGGAGGAATGGACCCCTTGAGAGGCCCTTGGGGAAGCATGTCCTGCCCCTCTCTGGACCCAGAGGGTTTAGCCCTGGTGTCCGGATGAGGGGAGGGAGTTTGCCGTCATGGACGTACGGGAACCGGTACCGGCACCGTCATCAGAAGACAGCTCTCCACCTCTCTGGTGAGCTGAGTCTTGGCCTCAGCCCACCAGGAGGCTAGAGTCTCCTGCAAATCCACCGGCGGCTGGGGGGGCAGTGGAGGAGGAGCAGGAGGGGGATAAGGCTATGGGTTATACCCATACAGCAAGTATCCATAACCCGATGGCGGGAAGCCCGGCGTCGGGTACTGCGGCATCAGGTAGGCCAGTGTCGGGTACTGTGGCGACGGATACTGCAGTCCCGGGTACGACGGCATCGGATATGACGGGGTTGGGTACCGGACAGCTGCCAAGCAGACGCCCCGCCTGAAGCGCAGGCTCAGGAACTGGGGCAGAAGGCCAGGGGGCGGAGGGCCCGGCGTTGGGGAGGCATCTGGAAGTGGGATGACACCCGAAGCCGGCATTACCGGCGTCAGGGCCGGCGGCTGAGGTGCCGGGGCCGGCGTCCGGGGAGCCGACGTCAGATCAGCAGGAGGTTGGTCCGACGGAGGTGGAACAGAGACCTCAGTGTCGCCCAGGGATGGAGAGGAAAAATCCCCAGGGTCGGGCTGAGGAGACTCGGGGTCCCCGGAGGGCAGCGAAGGCTGTGGGGAGCCGGGAACGACGGACGTGGGAGGGTCCGGCATCGGCTCATCTGCTGTGCGGATGTCGGGCTGATCGACGTGCGTCTTGCCAGCGGGATCCGGGCGGGCGCCGGAGGGGCCAGCGTCCGACTTAACGGACCGGGCCGCGATGGAGGGGTAGCCTGGTCTGGTGGAAGATGGGTCGCGCGCCACCCCAAAGGGTCGGGCGACTTACCGACCCTCTCCATGCAGATGTCGGAGGAGCCGACGTCCGGCTTATCAGAGCTGCCCGCACTGGTAGGCCGCGAAGTCACGGCTTTACCGGGGGCGGAAGCCTCCAAGAGCTCGGAGGTGCCCGACGGGCCCGAGCGTGAGCCAGACGGGTGGGCTGCCGCCACCTTAAAAGTCTCTAAGGCGGCCATCCAGAAGCGGTCCCCTGGGGGCGTTATCGGTAACACGGCGACTCCTGAGGGAGTTGCGGTGGGAGAGGAGCCCTTGTCCCGGTGCTTTTCCTTGTCCTTTCTCTTGCGATGGCCTTACGGTGAAGTTGACGCTTGCCAAAGTTTTTTAAGTTCTTTTTCCATGGAGCTCATCTTCTTTTTGAGAATGTGGGTTTCCAGGGACTGCTGCCACCTTCTCCAGGTGGCCTCGTTGAAACTCAGGCAGTGCTGGCACTTCTCCACTTGATGGTTGGGGCCTAGACAAAAAACGCACAGGGAATGGGCGTCTTTGTGAGGGAGTTGGGCGCCGCAGGAGTTGCACTTATTTTTGTGCTCGGAGGGTGTATGGGATGACATACATCAATGAATGACTGACGATTCTAAGAAAAAAGTGAAAAAACTCAGTAAAATAACCGACGAAGGAGCCTGACGAGCAAGGAACTTTTCCGCAAGGTGCTGGCATAGGCTAACAGCAGGAAAGAACAGGAAGGTGGGCATGAGGGACCGCCCCTTTATACCGACGTCTCCTGATGCCGGTCACCTGATGTGGGGGCGCTAGCTAGAAATTTTTCCATGGGGTCCTGCCGCCTGCTGGCGTCAGTCCTATATGTATTTACCTACTGCAAGAGCCCTCTCAAAGTAAGATCTGAGTCAGACATCCTCCCACCACTGAGGAACATTCCCCCTCGGGCAGTTGAGGTGGGACTGGGCCCAGGAACTCAGAAGGTGGCACTGGGCACTTTGGGGCCTTGTGCCTTCTGCTACGTTTTCTTTTGTGGCTGAGGGGTGCGGTTTTTGTTAAACCTTCCTCTGCCTTTGTCCCAAAAGGACTGACAGTTGTGAAATTGACGCTTGTTGGCTCCCCTCCCTGAGATGGGGTGGGTGCGGGTCGAGCTGTCTTAATGGCTGATCTAGTCTTCTGTGTGGCCTCCAGAGCTTGTTCCACTTGGGGTCTGAACAGATACATACCGTCGAAGGGTAAGGCTATGACCTGCTGCTGGGGATCATTCGTGAAGCCCGAAGTACGTAGCCAGGAGTGGCAACGGGTACAAATGCCCACCACCGCCACTCGAGAAGCAGTAACGAAAGCATCCATTGCAAGTTTAACCTGTTGGTTATTGGACTCGATACCCCTGGTTATGGTCTGAAGTAGCTCTGAACTAGTTTCTGACTCAGGCAGACGTGGAAGGCACTGACAGTGTCCCAAGGTTCCGAAAACTGCGATTTGAGGGAAAAGAAGGAAAATTAGCAGGAGACAGAGGCATCGGTGTGGACCCCTGTGCCACAGCCATGTGAGGGGGGAAAACACCCGAGCATGGAGTCGACGGTACCGAAGAAGGCACCGCACGACTAGGAAGGTCCAACCACCCTACCCAGTCTTTCGAATGGCCAAAAGGCCTCGGAGTGACCGGGCCAGGCAGCTGGAGCAACCTCCGAGCCCACTGCTCCACAAGAGCAGCCCACTGGTGAAACTGCTCATCGGAAGCCCCTCCAATAGGCGGGGACGGGCTCCGATGTTGAAGAGGTCGGCCACCGGAGCCAGAAACCAGCAACTCCGAGAGAGAAGGAGACCAGTGCCTGGCTCCAATGACAGACCGTCGATGCGCAAACATACCAGAAGGTGACATCGAGTGATGCCCTTCTCTTTCTCGACTTGTGTGCCGAAGAAGAGCTAGAGGCCTAACGATGCCGAGAATGGGACCATTTCCTTTTATGCTTTCGGGAAGACCACCCATCTCCTTGAGCACTGGACCGTCCATTGTCAGACCCACCCTCCGGGGAGGGCGGTGGACCGGACCCAACCTGGCTGACTGAACAGCTTTCATACGAAGTTTCCCTACCATCGCCTGACCCGCTCATGGTCAACTCCGTCAATGGATTGCTGAAGACTTCTTTAGTATAATCAATAAAATTAAATCTAATCGGTACTTGTTTCGAAGACAAATTACAAAACAATAAACTGAAAACTATGCTGCGAGTTTGAAGTTTGACTCTCGGTGGGCGAGCGATGTCGTCACTGAAGCGCACTCGACAGCGGGAAAAAAGGAACTGAAGCGGTTGGAGGGTCGACACTGAGGTAGTTTTTACCACACAAGCCATGGCTCGCGGTTCCACCTATGGCGACGACCCCCTTGAAAAAAGTTTGCTCCCGCTGGGTCCTAGTGCCTCCGGTGTAGATCCCATTAGTGTGAATGAGTGGTGGAGACTTTATGTCCAGGAAGATCCATTTGTATTCTATGTACAGGTTGAGGTAACGCAAGTCTAGTATTGGTGTAAAATTCCTGTCCACTTGGGGACCAGGAAGAAATGGGAATAGAATCCCCTTTCCTGTTGGGAATGGGCTTTATGGCCTGCTCCTGGAGTAGGGCCTGAATGTCTGCCTGTATTAGGGGGAGGTAGTCTGGAGGATATGGGGATGGACCTGGAGGATTTTCCGGAGGCCACTCCAGGAACTCCAGAGTGTGGCCGTGTTCAATGAGCTGCAGCACCCAGAAGTCTGTGGTACCCTCCTTCCATCTGTCCAGACGGAGGGAGAAACAACCCCTGACCACCCCTCCCCGAAGCCCTATGGGGGGCTCAAGCAACGAGTCAGAAGGTGGGGACAGCCCCTCGCTGGGCTGCGGTCGCACCTCTTGCAAACTGGGAAGAGGCTGGGGTGGGCGCAGGTAGAGCACCACCTCTGTCTTGCACTTGCCCTGGGCCTTGGGTAGGGGGTTGAGCCTATCTACAGGAGGAGCACTGAAAGGAGGCCCTGAGGCCCGACTTCTGCTGAGCGTGGTACATAGGGTGTACTGACTTGAAAGCCCTCTCAGAGGTTTGGAGCTTAGAGATAATGTCTTGAACACCACCACCAAACAGTTTGGAACCCCAAAAGGGAGTTTCATAATGCTGGACTGAACATCCAGAGCAAAGTCTGAGACCCTAAGCCAGGCATGGCACCTCTAGGTAATGCCCGCAGCAGCCACATGGCCTGAAGCGTCCATGGCATCATAAGCCACCCTGAGGACGTGGGGCCAATGTCAGAGCCAGTCTTCAGGGACTGAAGGGTCTGCTGCTTAGAGGGGTCGTCTGGCATGGCAATGACCACCTCCATGAGATGGTTCCACAAAAGGTTCTGGTACTGTACCATATGGGCCAAGTAGTTAAAGGCCCGGATCCCCCTATACAGACAGTTGGTGAGACCCCATCTAGAGTACTGCATCCAGTTCTGGAGACCCCATCTACGCAAGGACATAGACAGGATGGAGACAGTTCAGAGGAGGGCAACTAAAATGGTGCAAGGTCTGCAAGAGAAGCCATATGAGGAGAGACTAAAGGAGTTTAATATGTATACCCTTGAGGAAAGGAGGGAGAGGGGGGACATGATAGAAATGTTTAAGTACCTCAGTGGAATCAACAAAGTCCAAGAGGGTAGCATCTTTCAGAAAAAGAGATGTGCAAGAACAAGGGGACACAATTTGAAGATAGAGTGGGGACGGCTCAGGGGCAATGTGAGGAAGTATTTTTTCACAGAGAGGGTGGTGGACGCATGGAACAGCCTTTCTGAGGAGGTTGTGGGGTCTAAAACTGTGGGAGAATTCAAGAATGCATGGGACAGACATAAGGCAATTTTTGTAGGGGGTAGGAAGAAATAGGCTGTTGGTTAACTAGGATCTGCAGCTTATCCTCTAGGTAGGGAAATAGGCAGACTAGGTGGGCCAAGTGGTCCTTATCTGTTGTCAAAGTCTATGTTTCTATGGATGGCGAGGGTGTCAGATGCAAAGGTACACTTGCCCACCTGGAGCAGCTGCCAAGATTCTCTGTCTGGAGGGAGGGCACTAAGGTGCTTTTGGCCTCTTAGTGCAGTCATGGGCCACATTAATAATGACAGAATTCACTTTAGGGTGCTCCCTGAAGTAGGATTTGCCAGCTGGCACACGGGTAAAGCTAGTGAGCCTTTTCAGAGACCACTGGGACCATATGAGGATGCAGCCAAGCAGCCTTAGGAATGTCCTCATAATATTCAATGAAATGGGGGACTACAAAAGGGAGAGCATCAAGCTGACAAAGGTAAACTGCCAGGCAATGACACTCCGGGTTCTGTTCCTCAGTTTCCCACCCCATAGTGGTTTGGATATGCCACACGACATCCATGAAAGTGGGGTTATCAGCACGCGATTTAGGGATATTACTAGGCTCCCCTTGTCCCCTGCGTCAGCCAAAATGGAAGACGACTCTGAATTGACACCATTGTTGGTGTCCCAGGCATTGTCTGCACTGTTGCAAGGCTGGCATTTGACTGGGTGAACGGTAGGGCTCCTGGGAGTGTGAGGAGTGCTTGGGTCCGGACAGATTGGGGCTGGCATTGGTGGGTCCTGAGGTGGCCCTTAGAGTGGTGTCTGGAGGGACCTGCTTGACGAAGGGACCTGTGACTGCATGAAGATCCACAGTGCTCAGATTAAGCCGTGGTAGTCCACTGGGGCCAACATTGATCTCCCAGGCACAGGATAGTTATAGATCAGCCGGAGTTCAAGTGGCACCAGACCTCCAGGCATTGGGTTAGGTTAGGCTGATGTCGGACCCCCAGGGGCAGCCAGGTACCTAGGCTGCGGCCCCACAGGAGCTAGAGGTGGCGCAGGTGCCAGTTGCCCCAGAAGCAGTAGTGGGAAGATGGTGAGTGGGTCCCCCGGGTGTCTGAAGTGGGGGGACCAGCGAAGGCCCTGCAGGTGCCTAATGCATTAGGGCTGGCGGAGGACCCATGAACTGTGGGAGAGTAGGTGCAGGCCCAGCAGGTGTCGGCCTGGGTGAGGCCAGGGGAGCATCAATTAGTGCAAGGGTAGATGAGATTGGCGCAGGAGATGAGGGCCCCAGTGGTGAAAGCTGTGGGGAGACTGGGCTCTGGGAGACGCCAGTGCCCTGTAACACCTGTTCCTGTGAAAGAGGGCAGGATTGACAGAGGTCCTGGGGTTTGAGACCAGCATCAGGGGCACGGGTGACAGGTCAACAGAGACAGAACTGGTGCCAGCAGCACCCACGCTGGCCGAAGGAGCACCGGCTGACGAGCCTGCAGAGAACAAGGGCTGGAAGAGGAGGGTCTGAGAGACAGGACATGGGAGACCCTGCCCCGAGGAGTTGCTGATGGTGACAGAGACCTGGATGGGTGGCAGGGCCACTGGCCACTCTGAAGGAGTAAGAACATGCTGGGCCAAAGAGGCTGACCCCCCGAGGGAGGAAGACTCAGACGCAGTTGGTTTAGCCTTATTCATAGATCGCGAGAGGGAGGCACACTGAGGTCGGTCCCAGTCCTTCTACCAGTGTTTATGTTTCCCCAAACATTTTTCCTTGGACTTAGAGAAACAAGAGCCCGAGGACTGGGACAGGGAGGTGAAGGAGCTCCGGGTCTGCAGCTCCCATTCCATCAGGACGACCTTCCGCTGGAGGAGATGGGTTTTGAGGGTCTTCTGGTGGCATCTCCTTGTGGCCAGATTTAACTTCTAGCAGGTCTAGCAGTCTTGTACGTCATGTTCTGCGCCTAGGCAGAAGAGGCAGGCAGAGCGGCTGTCCTTGTCCAGGATATGTTTACCGTAGGCACACTTTGTGTTGCAGTTGAAAGACGAGGCAGGTTGAGAAGACATGAAAGTGAAAAAGAAACACTGAAAACATTGAATGTTTAACTGGTTTAAATGTAAAAATAAGAAAGTGCGGTAAATGTGGGAGAATGGCAGTCAACTGTAGCTACAGTGGTGTCAGTAGTCAGACGTGCGCAGGTCGATGGCAAGAAAGAACTGAGTTGGGTGCGGGAGCCCCCCACCTTATATAGGATAGGTTGACGTCAGCCACAGACGTTGGAGGTGGGTGTCCCTCTTTTATTTTTTATTTATTTATTGAAATGTTGGATGACACCTGTGAGCCCATGCTCGTTGAGAGGTTCCACGTCAGATACATTAACACGAGAAGACACAATATAGTTACAGTACATTATACATACAGAGTGCAAACAAAATTCAACAGTACTGTACATGGGTTGCAATGACAAACAGTTACACAAATTGTGCTAAGGCATAGCACATGGTATGCCAGCGTCCTGCGGAAGAGAGAGAGAGGCAGAGGAAGACTGTTAGGATGAGGTAGAGAGGGGCAGTGGGAGCTAGGATAGGAAGGGCAGAGGGAAAGAAAAGAGCCAAGGGGTAGGGGTGGGAGGCAAGTACTAGGGAAAAAGGGGGTGGGAGGCAAGTGCTTGGGCAAAGACTTAACTTGGCGGGTCAGGAGTTGGAAGTGCTGAGGCAGACTAAAGCTGTGGGTGCAGACTAGTGGGGGCACCTACAGGTTTCCCATTGGTAGACTGTTAGCTAGAAAGGTTTCTTTGTGGTCCTCACGCCTGACAGCTTAGTTCCACCAGTGATGGCCTGCTGTACAAGATACCCTCGAAGTAAGATAAATACCAACCTCCTGGTCAGCCTGTGTCATGGCCAACAAACCTGACAGGGTTACCATGGAGCTAACGGCCTGGTCCTCAACCAAAACATGATCACCCGAAGGCTATTGAGTGGTCAAGGGAATTATGGGACTGAGGGCATGCTTGTTCCTGGTCCCATGACTGATAGTGGGAACTCTTCCACTTTTTCTTAGTGCTGTGGAAGGAAGGCCCCCACTTAAGGATGTGGAGGGACTTGCATGTGTCCCAGAATGTTTCTGTGAACAACATTTCAATGCTGGTCTCAGCCAGGAGCAGCGCTGATGCCGACAAGGCTACCGCTGCAGCTTGGGTCACTGCCTCTTCCACTGTCACAAGCTGGGCTGCTGAGCCTGCTGCTGCAGGCATCCTTACATAGAACTGGAGGGTTCTATTCGTCTGACCGGCCAAGGAGAAGATGTGCATAGTGGTCTTCAAGGGATGACAGCAATAAAGTTTTGCAAAGGTCATGCTCTGCCCCAAGGCAGTAGATGCATGAGGTATGCAGGCCCGTCCTTGACATCTTCTGGGTGCACTGAAAGCAACACTTGAATCTAGGACCTAACTTTGCTTCCTCATGATCCACTGTGTCGCCTAACGATGGAGCAGAATCCGAGAAGTATACTGCCACAGCTTGAAGAAGAAAATTGCCAACTGCACACTTTAGAATAGGCCTACACTATGCATGGAGCTGCGAAGGAGGAGACCTGACTCTTCCAGCGGAAAGAAAGATCTGACATCACTGAGAAGAGCCAGGAAGTATACCACCTGGGTTGGTGGGAGGGGCTTAGTTTGAAGACATTCTGGCAGATTTAAAGGGAAAGGAAGACTGCCAGAAGTGTGGATAGTGCTCCACATCCACATTCCTAGAAATAATGCTTTCCATGAAAGAAAGTGCAAGCCAGTACTCATGGCTGGCTCTAAAGGAGCCAAAGTAAGTTTCTCAAACACATAATTGAAATCTTGGGGGGGTAATTGGATTGTGAATGGGAGGTCTCATGTGTAGAATACATCCCAAAAAGGTATGGGAGACCTCTAACTGAGCTACCGTATGGGCATGGAAAGCTAATATAGCTTCCAAATGCACCTTCAGTGAGGAATATCGCAGACTAGAGTCTGACAGAGACAGCAAGTATTCCAACACCGCATTGAACAGACATGTAAATGGGTCCATATTCTTGGAAGCGGCCCACAAAGTGAACTGCTTCCACTTCAGAGATTACATATGTTTGGTGGAAGGCTTTCTGGCTGCTACCAACATATCAGCAACTACTGGTGACATCCCAAACTGTGCTATGGCTATGTCTTCAGGAGCTATGCACACAAGTACAGAGACTTCAGGTCCAGATGGACCAGCGCCCCCTTGTCCTGAGACAACAGGCCTCTGCACAGCGGCAAGGGCACTGGAGGCTTGACTGCTAGTTGTTGGAGCAATAGATACCATATTTATCAAGGCCACAGAGATGTAATGAGGATGAGGTCGCACCCTCCATGAGTAGTTTCAGCAACATTCTGTATTAATGGAATGGGAGGGAATGCATACAAAACTTCCCTTTCCAAGAGAGGGACAACCTGTCTCGCCAAAAACCTCCAAGCCCTGGAGCAAGTGAGCAGGAATGCAGCAGTTTTGCATTGTGTGGGGATGCAAAAAGGTCCAACTCTGGACAACCCCACCTTGTGAAGAGGTCGTCCACCATGGAGGTCAGCAGTTCCCGTTTGTGTATTTTGGACTGGGACCTGCTTAACCTTTCTGCTAAGACATTTTGGACACCTGGAAGATGCACGCTGATAACTCCAAGCCATGTTCTGTCGCCCAGTACCACACTCTTGTTGTTTTCCAACACAGGGGATAGGAATGAGTTCCCCTTGTTTGTTTATGTAGTTCATAATACTGACGATGCCCGTCTGTACTAGTAGATGATCTGGAGTCAGATGCTTCTGGAAAGCCTGGAGACTGTATAGAACAGCTCTCATCACCAGCCCATTTATGTGCAGTTTGGCTTCCCCCTGAGTCCAAGGCCCTTGGGTCTGATAAAGGCCCAGGGGCGCTCCCCACCCAGATCCTGATGCATCCCAGGTGAGGATTTGAGTGGGTGTTGAGATTAAGAATGGAATATCCCTCAAGAGGTTTTTATGGTCCATCCATCATGTCAGTGCTTCGTGTAAATGGGATGTGATGAGCACTTTTGTTGGTCCATGTCATCTGAAAATTGGTCCCACTGAACTCTCATTGTCCACTGTGGTATCCACATATGTGGGCAGGTTAGTGGCACAGTCACAATGGTCACTGCCATGAGAATTAGAAGGCACAGCAACATCTTGGACGAGGCATGCTGGCTGTTGTACACCAGCTGTGCTTGAGGCATGAGCCGTTTTGCCCTGTCCAGGGGTAGAAACATTCTGCCTTGTGCTGTGTCCAGGACTGCCCCTATATGGTGCAACCTCTGGCACGGGGATAGAACTGACTTTGGTGCATTTACTGTAACCCCCAGGTCTTCGAACAATTGTCTTGTGCGGGACAGGGTATGGTTGAGCTGGCTCCTGGATCTGGCTTTCAACAGCCATTTGTCCAGGTATGGAAAGACATACAGACCTTCCCTGCAAAGGGCTGCCGCTACCACAGCTAAGCATTTGGTAAAGACCCAAGGCACAGAAGACAAGCCAAAGGGCAATACTCTGAACTGGAAATGCTCTCCTTCCAGGATAAATCTCAAGTACTTTCTGTGATTTTGTCTAATTTTGGTATGAAGGTATGCATCTTTCATGTCCAGAGAGCAAATCCAGTTCCTTGTCTGCAGGGAGACCATGTGAAACATTTTGTATTCTATGTAGAAGTTTAGGTCTTGCAAGTCTAGCACAGCCCTGAGATCACCAGTCCATCTGGGGACCAGGATATATTTGGAGAAAAACCCTTTGCCTTTCTGGCATGAAGGCACAGGTTCTATGGCACGTTTGGTCAGTAAGGTTTATAGCTCTTCTTTCAACAGGGACAGATGTCCTGAGGGATAAGTTGAAAGAGATGGATGATTCTCCAGAGGGGTGTCTAGCAACTCCAGAACATGTCCGTTTACAATTATCTCCAGGACCCATTTGTCTGTCATAATCTCCCTCCACTGTTTTAGACGAAGGCAGTAGCAACCCCCTACCATCACCTTCTGCCCCCGAAGTGGTTTTGGGGAAATCCTGCATGAGTCATGCTGCACCGGAGGCTTTAGAATGGGCTCTTGGGGGAAGTGGCAAGGCTCCACCACCTTTCCCTCGGCCCTGCTGACAGTAGGCTTGATGGCCACATTTGGCAGCAGGCTGATGAAAGGATCCTCTATCTCTACATCTACCAGTGCAGGGTACAAGGACTTAACTTATTTCAAAGTCATTCTTGAGGCCTGTACGCCTCTCAAAGCCTATTCTATGTGATAGCCTAACAGTTTGGTGCCTTTAAAGGGTGCATTCAAGACTGTCTGTTGCACATCAGTTGCAAACCAAGGCACTCTGAGCCAAGAATATCTTCTCATAGAAATGCCAGTGGCAGCTGCCCTCAGAGAGGCATCTGAGACATCATGGGCAGGATTTTCAATCAATCAATATGTTGTTATTATTACTATGTAATTGTTATGTACATTCACTCAACCTGTTATGTCTTAACCCTGTTGGCAATTGTTTTGCCCCAGGTCCATCTTGTAAATGAGCTTGTCTCAATGATGTTCCATCTGGCAAAATAAAGATTTTGATTGATTGAAAAGTGGCTGCAGCATGGCGCTAGGGGTCTTGCGGCAGTCCCTGGCCGCCACAACCCTGACATCGCTATTTTCAAAGCTCTCCCCAGGGACAAAGTGCTAAGTACCGTTAGACCAGCTGAGGGCTGGTCTAACAGTACTTAGACATCCCTTGGGAGAGATGACCAATGTGTTCCAGCCCGCCCTGACCTGCCCCTACACTGAACTGCACCTGTAAGGACATCCCTGGTGATCCAGTGCCTCCTTCCCTGCCCCGATCTACCCGACAGTGGCATAGTGCTGACAGATTTCACCCTGGTGATCTAGTGGCCCCCCACCCTGGCAAGTATTGCCCACCGCCTGCTCCCTCCCTCCCCATCCTGTACCTTGATCCGGCGACCGGCACAGCCCTCCGCACACCATGTCTTCCGGCCACCGAATGAACTGACAGAGTGCGTACTGTATACAATAGAGCACTCTGCCAGTTCATCTGGTGGCCAACCCGTAGTGGTGTGTGGAGGCCTGGCTCAATCACAATGGTGGGTACAGGTCCAGGATGGAGGGGTGAGCAGGCGGTGGGCAACCTGCCAGGGTGGGGCCACTAGATCACCAGGGTGAATTTTGTGAGCACTGTCACTGTCAGGGTAGATCGGGTCGGAGAGGGCAATAGGGGTATTCCTGGAATACTGGGTACCCAACCGGCTGTTCGGGGCATGGTAGAGGTGGTTGTGGTGAGGGGCACGAGCCAGTACAATGCCCCCATCCAAGGGTGAACTCTCACCCCATCCGCACCGCGGCGGATGCAGCATTCCGAGTGGGTGCACCATCTCTTTGGTGCACCGCCACAATAGCCGCAAGCCGTGGGACTTATGCACCAGGACCCTGTTCATTGGAAGATCAGGTGCAGTGTCCTGGACGCACTGGCACTCGGTACAAGTTGCCACTGTCGCAGCTTGCATCGGAGCTTTGAAAATCCTGCCCCATAAGTTGAGCGTAATCAGTGTTTTCCTACCTCAGTACCTGTATTAAAAAATTTCCAGTAATTCATTCTTGGCTGTGCCTTCTGGAAGGGCCCGAGCTGCAGCTTTAGCAGCCTTCCAAAGGCTATTTTGATACTTAATCATATGAGACTGATAGTTGGCAATAGACAGACCTAGTGAGGCAGAGGCATAGGTTAGCTTGCCCATCACATCTAGTCACCTGGAGTCCTTATCAGGTGGCAAGGTACTAATATGCTTAGGTGCTCTGGATTTATCATGGGCAGCCATTATAACCACATAATCTGTTTCTGGCTGGTTGGCATAATAAGGCTTGGCACACTATGCCAGCACTGCCTGCACATCAGTGCCCCAGCCAGGGGTCATGACTGCTGGTGCCGATGATAGGCCTGCTTCCATCAATGACGACAATGTATCAGCCATAGTAGGTATGGTAGTGCCTAAGCCAAGCCCTGACCTTGGTGTCTGGTCGATGGTCGGGGGGGCTCATGCCACCGCCATTGAGGCAAATGATGATGATGACACAGACTGAGTGGGTACAAACAGTGGCGGTGACCTGGACCTCGTCAGAGAGAAGCTGATCTATCCTTATGTTTATGCTTATGTCCTGATGATGACCACTCTTAGCCATGCTCTTTGTATTTTGACGACCGCCTCAGTCGATGGGGCTGGCAATGCTTCCTTTTGACCCTGGGCTTTTTGCATGGCCGCTAGTTTTCTCTAATAAAAACTTCACAAGTGCCTTTTTTCTGCGTTGCTTAGTTGCTTGATTGAGGCCCTTGCAAATCTCACAAGTCCTAACGTTGTGAGTGAGGTCTAAACGACAGACACACACTTCGTGAGTGTTGTCCTTCTATATTTTTTCACCCCCGTCACAGTACCAGAACAATGTCACTGGTTTTGGCGGCATACAGTAGTCAACGGTATCACTAAATTATTAGTGATTATTTTATAGAATATAATAAATGACGACTGCTAGGTATATTTGTTTCCACAGCAGGTCTGATGAGTGCAGTCGACGGTGGGAAAAGAACTGAGGAGAGATGGGTCTGTCCATGTTTATGTAGATGCTGATGTGGGACATCGTCATGGGCAGCCTCTGACTAGCAAAAGTTTCTGTGTGTTCCTAGTCCTGATGTGGGTACAGTTCCAAATGTGTGGCCTAAAGGAAGAGATATCCTCGAAGAAGATCTACCTTGTCCTTGTGGAAAACAGTATATGGAGGATCTGTGACCAAGGCATGGATTTCAGACACTCCGAGAGCAGAGGTGATGGCAACTAGAAATACTGCTTTCCAAGTTAAAAACTTCAGCTCACAAGTCGCAAGGGTCTCAAAGGGCTTGCAGGTAGGCATATCCAGCACCAGGTTGATATTCCAGGCAGCCACTGGCTTCCTGATGGGAGGCCGTGTTTGTAAAATGCCCTTAAGAAACCTCTTAAAGTGTGGCAGCTGTGCCAAGTACAGGGTACAGATGGGCTTGTGTTATGCAGAAATAGCACACAAGTGGACCTTAACTGTGGAATACTGTAGGCTAGCATCAGAAAGGTCCAGCAAGTACTCCAGAACCTTGTCAGGTGGGCACCCAAATGGGTCCATGTGGGTTATGTTGCACCACCTGAAAATCTTTTCCATTTGGCTGTGTAAGTCATCCTACTGGAAGGTATACAGGCAGCCAAAACTATTTCAGAGCTCCTCTAAGATACCTTGTACCTACTCACTTCTATCTTTTTACAAGCCAGGCCTGAAGGTGAAGGGAACACAGGTTGGGATGGACCAGGTGAACTTTAGTCAGTAAGTCTGCTCTGAGAAGAAGGATCCTCGGTTTGCTGACAAAGCCTGTTCAAAGCAAACCATATCTATCGAGGCCAGCACGGGGTGATCAGTATCATCTTGCTGCCTTGTGCTTCCAGTTTAAGAAATACCCTTTGCACTAGGGGGACTGGAGGGAATGCATGCAGAAAAGCTTTTACCATTGCAGTCTGAATACATCCTGACAGAAAACACTATGTTCTGGATTTCTGGAGCAGAATCAAGGCAGTTTGGCATTGAGTCCACATCTGGAGGGCCCCACTCATCGAATAGTAATCTCACCATGTCTGGAGCTAGTAACCACTTACGAGGATCAGCCTCTATTCAGCTGAGCTCTTCTACCAGGGTGTTCTGGACTCTTGGTAGATAAATGGCTTGGAGCATGATACCCTGATCCAGGCACGGTTCCTACACTCTCATCTCCTCCCAGCAGAGAGGGTAAGAGTGTGCTCCCCCTTGTTTGTCGATGTAATACATCACAGACTTGTCTGGAGCAGTACTGTTTTGTAGCTGACGAGATCCACTAGGGCTCGCAGGCCATACAAAAAGGCATGCATCTTCAACACACTGATGTGAAGACGAGTCTGACGACTCCCAGACACCTTGTCTTTGGAGGCCATGACAGTGGGAGAGGCATCCATGGTGAGTCAACTGAGATTACAGTGGGAGAAGGGACAACCTGAAGGAGACTGTTTTCCACTGACCACCATGTGAGTGACTGAACCAGAGTTTTGGTTACCTGAATGGAGTAGGTCTGAGGGTGTGATGCTTGTGACCACTGTGCACTGAGCATCCACTAAGTCTTCCTCATGTACAGCCATGTCAGGGGCACTGTGAACGCTGAAGAGGCTATCAGATCTAGCATGCATTGCATGGAATGTGCTTGAATAGATTTGTTCACAGAAGGGAAAGGATCAGATTGGTTACAATTCAGTAGCTTCTTGTTGTTTTTACATTGTTTCTTGTGGATTTTACTTGGTAGAAGATTATTTCTTTTCTTTCTTACTACTTCTAAGGGGCTAGCAGGGTATTGTTTTGAGGCTGTTGGAATTTTGAAAACTGTTTTGGTGGTTATAAGTGGGCTCATCTGTTTGATGTTTCGCTGTGTAGCAGGCTGCATTTGTAGAGGCCTATTTCTTCTGATTTAAAACCTATTTGGTGTGATTTAACTGGGTCTGTTTCTTTGAATCAGAGACCTATATCTTCTAATTTCAAGCCTATTTTGATGTGTTGTTGGTGAAGATGTTTGAATTGGAGACCTGTTTCTTTTGGTAGCAAACCTATTTTGGGGCCTTTGAGTAGAATTGTGATTCATTTTTGCTGGCTTCACTAGCTGCAAAGGTTAGTGCATAGTGGGGGAAGGGTGCTAATGGTCTGACCAGGGGTCTCTGCTACCTGATTGTTTCTGGAAGACTTGGGTTGGTCCCAACCCCTCACCCCCACCCGCCCCTGGTCCGTGATTTCCTTTATACCAGGGGTTCTGACATCACTTCCGCAAACGGGCAAAGGATATGCACCTGTCATTGCAGAAGCAGACATCCAGGACAGGAACAGCAGTGAGTGAAGAGGTGACTGCTATCTCAGTGGAAGGGAAGTAACTGCAAATCTAGGAGCTTTCATTGTTACTTCTTTGCATTGCTATTGCATTGTGGAAAGGAGGAGTAGGAGTTTGAAGAAGGTTGTGCAATAGCTACTTAAAGTCTCTTTTTGAGTGTGGATAGAAAGGTTAGGAATATAAAAAGCAGTTGCTCAATCTAAGCATGTACAACAAAGGGGGTAAGGGAAATTAAGAAAAGAATGTTTTGCACTGATGGGGGAGAGGAAGACTTGGGGGTGTTTGGTATCCTGCATCTGGAAGGTGGGGGGGTCACTGGTGAGCAACGACAGCAATGGGTAGAATTAGTAGGCTGCAATGACTGCGGTGCACCAATCTTTCTAAAAATTGCCTGGAATGTGGGAGGATGTTTAGTGTACAACCACATAGAGAAGCTTAGAAAGGAGATTGAGGGTCTGCAGGGGGAACTAAGACAGGCAAGGCAGACTGGGGGTGGGTTTAGCCCAATACTAGAGGGAGGAAGAATGGGAGATGAGGGAGGGCGATTTAAGCCAACAGTGGCAAGGAGAAGGTCAGAAGAAGGGAAGCAGGGACAAGGGGGCCCAGGCCAGGAAGAACGACTGCTGGGGAAACCAGGTCAGGAGACTAAAGACAAATGGAAGGAGCAGATAGAGATTTGTGAAGGGAAGCGAAGAAGTGTCAAAAGTCATGAAGTAGAAAGGAGAGAACAGGTTACTATGAAGACAGAGGGAGCGGGCATTTGTGAAGGGTCTTCAGAAAATAGTTTTGCACTACTAGAGAGGAAGAAGGTGTAGGAGGGAAATGATGAAATTAGAGGAGTAATTGATAAATGCCTGGACCAAACCAGAGTGGGAGGAAGTTCTGCAGGGAGAATTGCAACAAGGGCAAGGAAATAATGTGCAGGAGAGGAGGGCCGAAATGAGAGAGGAGATGAATGGAAGCAAGCAGGTAAGAGTGGTGAATCTTAGTGCTGGGGACTCAATACCAAGAGAGAAATCAGGTGGGGTAGCAAGAGGCATAGTAGCATTTGGGCAGAAGCCATGTACCAGGAATGACAGCCGGAGGAAGGTGGGACAATCTGTTCCTGAAATATGCTAGAAGGGGTAGGGACAAGCCTCATTTAATTATACATCTTGGGACGAAATGACCGGCTGACAAGACAGTAGATATAGTCAGAGAGGTTTGAGGAACTAGGACAATTATGTGAGGGGCAGGAAGATCAGTCACTTTTCGGAGATACTTCCAGTGCCCAAAGCAAGCACAACAAGAACGCTGAGAATACAGGGAATTTAACAGATGGCTAAGAACCTGGTGTTGTGCTAAAGGGTATGGGCTGTTGGGGGTGGGAGGAACCTGGGAGGACAGTAGTCTCTATGCCAGGGACAGACTACACTTGGAGTGAGGGAGGGAAAGAAAGTGTTGAAACAGAGGATGGAGGAGTACATAGAGGAAGAATTTAAACTAGGAGCAGGGGGTGGCAATTGGGCAAGAGACATGCAGAGACCACAGGTTGGGAAACCATATGAGCCTACCCCCCATAACAGCGACAAAGGACAAATGGCAAGTACTACTGGTGATGCTAGTAAAGGAGGGCAGGATTGGGGGGTGGAAGGTGGTTACCCATAATGCTAGGAGCCTTGGGAGGAAACTGCAGAGTTACAGGTGCTCATGGCAGAGGGAGGTGGACATTGCAGCCATCACAGAAACATGGGACCCAATACAATGACTGGGACCTGTCTGTACCAGGGTACAGGTTATTTCTGAGGGACAGGGTGATTGGGAAAGGAAGGGATGTGGCACTATATGTGAAGGAAGGACTGAAGTGTGTAAGGGAGGAAGGGAGGAGGTAGAACGGAGTCACTTTGGATGCAAATCCATGATTCCAAGAATAGGATTCTTAGAATGGGAGTGGTGTACAGGCCGCCATCTCAGACGGAGGAGTTAGACAGAGAACTAGCAGGACAGATCAGGAGGACCTACGAGAGAAGGGTAGTGTGGTGATTGTGGGGACTTCAACATGCCAGGAGTGGACTGGAGTACCCCAACAACCAGGAACAGGAAGGGCAGGTACTGCTGGATGCCTTCCAAGACAGCTTCCTGCTGCAAATAGTCAGTGAACCAACCAGGTTAGGGAATACCCTTGACCTTGTACTGGCAAATGGGGACTTTGTGAGAGAACTTACAGTGGAGGAACTGCTGTCAGGGAGTGACCACCACTCAGTATGGCTCACACTGGATATGGGCAAGGAAGGAGTGGAATCTGGCACAGAAGTGCTGGACTTCAGGAGGGCTGACTTTGGGAGGATAGGGGAAGTGGTAAAAGGGTACCTGGCCAAAATTCAATCTAGTATGGACACTAACCAGAGGTGGGAGCTCATAAAGCTGGGGATAGTGGAGGCAACCAAAACCTGCTGCAAGGCCCAGAGCAAGAAGGCTAGGGCTAAGAAACCGAGCTGGTTGAGCAAGGAGGTCATGGAAAAGATAAGAAGGAAAAGAGCTGCCTTTAGGAAGTACAAGAAAACAGGAGGCGGGAGGACAGGGAGGAGTACTTGACGGAATCGAAGGAGGTGACATGGGCAGTAAGGGGAGCCAAGGCACCTATGGAACTCAGGCTGGCACAAGGCATTAGAGGGAGAAGGACTCTTTAGGTACATCAGGGAGAAAAGGAGCTGTAAGGACCACACAGTGAGGATTAGGAAGGAGGTTAGGGAAGAAGGTGTGATAAGGCAGAAGCACAAATAAGTACTTCTGCTCAGTATTTACTAAAGAGAAGAGGAGGGTGACACCCAAGGGGAGAAATGGCAGAAACAGGGTGAAGGGATGACAGATGGGAAATCATGGAGGGCAGAGTTCGGGAGGGTTTGAAGGCACTGAGGGGGATAAGGCACCAGGCCCAGATGGCATCCACCCAGGGTACTGAAGAAGCTGGCAGAGGTCCTTGCAGGACCTTGGCAGACCTCTTTAATGCCTCACTACATTAGGGTGTGTACCTCAGGACTGGAGGATAGCTCATGGTGCCCCTCCACAGAGTGGCCCAAGGATGAACCGAAAACTACAGACCAGTGAGCCTCACATCCATCGTGGGTAAGCTAATGGAGACTATCCTGAAGGAGAGGCTAGTGGCCCTCCTAGAGGCCAAAGGACTACAGGACAGCAGACAGCATGGCTTCATATGGGGCAGATCCTGCCAAACCAAGCTGGTGGAGTTCTATGACTGGGTAACTAGGCAACTGGACAGGGGCCATGCAGTGGATGTCCTGTATCTGGACTTCAGTAAAGCATTCGACTCGGTGCCATATGGAAGGCTGGGAAGTAAGTTAGTAGGCACAGGGGCAGGTGCAAAGCTGGCGAGATGGATAGGGAGCAGGCTTCAGGGAAGGCAACAGAGGGTGGTGGTGGGTGGGGAGTTCTCACACCCAAAGGTAGTGACGAGCAGTGTTCCACAGGGCTCGGTGTTGGGACCAGTGTTGTTTGGAATATTCATTGCAGACATATCATTGGACATCAAGAGCAAGATCAGTCTGTTTTCTGATGATACCAAGGTAGGAGCAGTGGTGGATGACCTAGTGGGATGGCAGGGGTTGCAGGATGATCTGGCAAAGCTTGAAACCTGGTCAGACACCTGACAACTGGGGTTTAATGCCAAAAAGTGCAAGGTGCTACATTTTGGGATTAAGAACCCAAGGAGGAGTTACCAGCTGGGGGGAGTGCAGCTAGCCCAGACAGAGGAAGAGAAGGATCTGGGGGTGCTCATTACAAGGTCAATGAACAACTCAGCACAATGTAGGAAGGCAGCTGCAATGGCCAACAAAATGCTGGATTGTATTGCAAGGGGTATATCCTCGAGGAGGGAGGAGGTGATTTTGCCACTGTATAGGTCATTAGTTAGACGCACCTGGAGTACTGCATGCAGTACTGGAGCCCATGTCTGAAGAGGGACATTAAGTTACTGGAGGGTGGCGCAGGGTGACAAAGATGATCAAGGGACTGGGGGACTTATCATGAGGAGGAGGCTGAGGGAGTTGAACATGTACTCACTGGAGGACAGAAGAGGACGGGGGACATGACTGAAACCTTTAAGTAAATGAAAGGAATAAACAAGACGGGTACAGAGGGCTGTTCAAAGTAAGGAAGGGGAAGGGAGGGACACCAGGGGCCATGATATGAGACTGGAGGGAGGGAGAAAGGTTCAGGTGGGAGATGAGGAGACACTTTTTTACAGAGAGAGTGGTGGCTGGGTGGAATACGTTACCTGCAGAAGTGGTATCCAGTAGAACAGTGGACTGCTTCAAAAGGGGATGGGACAGGACAAGGGGTAGGGTCAATGAAGGGGAAGGATGGAAGGGAGGGGCAGCTGCAGAATAAGGGGTGCTAGCTGCACATTTGAGCAGACTTGATAGACCTTTAGGCCTTTATCTGCTGGCAAATTTTGTATGTTCATATGTGTAGCATGCCATCTGCAGGATCGTCTGCATTCTGCTCTCTGGAAGAAAGGCACAGGCCTTGGTCATATCCAGAACAGCTCCTATGAACAGCAACTGCTGTGAGGGTTGGAGTTGAGATTTCTCTAGATTCAGCGGAACCCCCATGAAGTTGAGGAACTGAGTGGCTGTGGCCACTGCCTGTTCCGTCTCCTGCCTGGATGAACTGGCTATTAGCCAGTCATCCAGGTATGGGTAAATGTGGAGTCTTATCTTTCTTAGGTGCGCTGTGAATACTGCAAAGCAGTTTGTAAAGACTTGATGCGCTGAGGAGAGCCCAGAGGGCAGGACTCTGAACTGGTAATCTGCCCCAGCATGAAGAATTAGAGGTATATGAGGTGGCTGGGGTGTACTAGAATGTGCTGGTATGCATCTGCATGTCCAGGGAGCTAACCAATCCTGTAAGAAATACAACAACGTAACTAAATTTCTCGATCCAAGAAATTGATGAGATTTCTGAGGTTGAAGAAGGAGTGCATGCCCCCTGTGAACGAACCAGCGGTCTGAGCCAGAGATGCCTTCTGATATAGATGCCTGTAGTGGCCAAGCAGGAAGCAGAAGCAAAGGCGTCCACATGGCTTAGAGCTGATGGCTGTTGGACTAAATTCTGTATATGGCAGTCAGCAGAATCCTTTGTTTAGTCTCTGCCAGGGACTGAAGCGAGCTCCAAAGGGGATAGTCATGATTGGAAAAATGCTCTTGGTAACTAGCAGTCTGCATGCCTAGGGTAGCTGCTACGCAAGCCCATTTTCCCACAATGTCAAACTCGTGTGACTCCTTGCAAAAGGGTCCGCAATAAACTCTTGGAGGAGAACGGCCTTAACACATCAGGGAGAATAACAACAGCATCAGCTAAGACTGAGAAACACACACTATACCATCTTAGGGGGCAGTTTATTTATTTATTTTTTTATCTATCTGCTTGCTGACAGATGGCACTGAGGCATGCCTACTCCAGACTGCATGCGAGCAGAATAGGAGGAACTAAATTGGCTGGCATGGTAGAAATGTTTAAACACTGCAGACAGAGACGTTCACCTTGATCAATAGTTGTTGGCTGAAAATTAAGTACAGAAGCATGTCTCTGAGCAAGCCTTGAAAGTTAGATCCTCTTCAGGCTCAGCAGTAGGGCCTGGATCCGAACAGTCCAGGCTAAGAAAGTCATTGTCTCCACCCTCAAAGAAGATAAGGTCAGGGTCAGATTCATCCCTCTCTATATCCTTCCGGAAGGGATCTGGAGGAGAGGGGGGACTGCAGGGCCTGTAATTCAGTAATGCAACCCCAGCAACAACAACAGCACAATTCTCAAGGATGAAGGGTCATGCAAAGGGTGGTGCCAGAACTGGAACTGATTCCGATGCTAGGAGATCCCCGGTGCTGGGCACTCCTGGTGCCAAGGGTAGTGCCGGGACTGGCACTGGAAACAGTGCTGGGCCAGGCCATGAAGGACCCAAACCCAGTGCCTTAAAGAGCAACTGAGACGTCTCGGTAGAGACGTGCCAGTAGTGCCCTACCCTACCTACAGTACCTCCTGGTACAGAGAGTACTGCAAATGAAGGTACTGTATGGCAGGATTTTACTGTACAGATGCGGCGGAGCACAAATGTGCGCCCCCGCTGTAGCCTCGGGTCCCTTTCCCGATCCAATCCTGAAGATAATGTCAGGTCGGGATGGGGACCTGGAGAAATTCAATTCCGCCAGCAAATGTGCTGTGAAATTGGCATTTCGCTGGCAAAATGCCACTTTCGCCGGTGAAATGCCAATTCCGTGGCACTTTCGCCATCAAAATGAGATTTAAGCCAGGTCCCATCCCAGCACGTCATCTCAGATAGGATTGGGAAGGGGACTAAGGCTCTTGGCGAGGGACATGCATAATGCTCACGAATCTCTACAGTAAAAAATCCTATCTTACAATACTTCCATTTGTGGTACCTTTGTACCGGAAGGTACTGTAGGTAGGGTAGGGCAATACTGGCACATCTCTACCGAGACGTGTCAGTTGCTCTTTAACCAGATTCAACACCAACAGCCCAGCTGGCCTGAATGTGAACAACAATGGTACCCGACCGGTCCCACCAAGTGACACAAGGTGGGGGTGTGGCCAGTGGGACAGCAGTTGGATGCGCAGTCACTGGCAAGGGCTGAAGGGCTGTTGCCGAAGCCAAATGCTTTACTCGGCCTGAGGGGACTGTCCATGGCTCCAGTTCCACTGACCCTGAAGGGACAGAAACTGGCTGCACTGGCAGAAACACATGAGCCTGATGCTGCACCCACTGTACCAAAGAGCTGTTCAAGGGTGGAACTGCTCACCGGGGTGCCCACTTATAGACAGAGGGGTACTTCAGGCCCGAGACCTTGATATCCATGTACCAGAGGCCCCGGGCAAAGCTGACGGTGCTGGCAACAGCCTCTGGCTCTAAGAGACTGAGGGTCTGATGGCAGACATCCCAGAGGGTAACCTTGAGTGGTATAGTTTCTTCCCCTTTCAAAGGGAAGAGGAGGAACTTGAGACCGAGTGGCACAGAGTACTCAACTGGAACAGAGCATGGGTCCACTCTTTTGTGCTTTTCGCAGGACTGTCCTTCCTCCTGAGCAGAGCACTGCCCATGGTCAGAACCCTTCACTGAAAGTGAAAGTGGACCAGAAGTGGCCCCGATACAAGAACAGCCTGCCTGAAAAGGCTCCCTACCATCATCCTCTATGAATGTCAACCGTAGACTTGGTAAGACTGTGGGAAAAATCAAAATGATGTACTCACTGTAATTGTTTTTCATGTTGATTGCACGCAAGTGCAAGAAACACATTGCGGCATCTTTCTCCAGAAGCAGGTTGTGGCGGCACGGCTCTGTTGTGGCCAATGCCCCCACAGCCTTTAAAGGCTTGGCCCGCTTCCCCCAATGCCGTGGCATGCTGCTGCTGACACTACTTCAGCCAGCGTGCCACCAACTAGTAAAAATGTAGCCGCTGCAATCAGGGGCCACGTCATTGTTGCAATGAGGAAGCGACCCCTCATTGCAGAGCTGTTGCTGACTGGGAGCCCAGTCCCACAGCATATCTCCCCAATTTGTTGTGTGCTGAGTTGCCCAATCCCCTCGGCTTATGCTCTCCCCGCTTCTGTGTTTGCCGTGGGGTGCCCAATCGATCCGCATATCCCCCCATTTCCTGTGTGCCGAGGGGGTGCCCAATTGCCCAATTCCCTCGGCTTATGTTCACCCCGCTCTGTCTTTCGGAAGAGGTGCCCAATCCCCATCAGCATAATGTGGCCCCCTTTGTTGTGTGCCGATAGGGTGCCCAATCCCGTCCGGCATACCCCCCCATTTCTTGTGTGCCGACAGGGATGCCCAATCCCCATCGGCATGATGTGGCCCCCCTTGTTGTGTGCCGACGGGGTGCCCAATCCCCGTCGGCTGCAGCTGCCCCCAAAAGAGTCCGTTTAGCACGCTGGGAGCCCACCACAGTGTGCCACATGCCCTGTAAAAACAAAAAAAAACGGTCATGAACGTTTTTTTTTTTCCTGTAAAAAACGGTCCTGCCATCTCCCTGCCCCCTCCCAACCCGCACCTATCCACTACACACCCTACCTCCCCACACCCCCATACCCCACACCTACCTCCGGAGTCCAGCGCGATGATCTTCGGTGGTCCAGGAACTCGTCTGCACTCTTCAAAGCTGACTGGGAACTGAGGAAATGCCGGTAAGCTGTATAATAGAATAAATAGGCTGTTTTCAACTTTGATGCATATCTCAGGCATTATTTTGGAATTTTGGCACCATATTTTCAACATGGTGTTTTTGGGACCCCTCCTCTTGAATTCTGGCACTGTCATGGCGTTAATCGGTCCCGAAAGGTGATTTCACAGTCACTGCATAGAATTACCTTTTGAGACCGATTAATGAAATGACAGAGCCAGTGTTCATGAGGTAGGCTCTTAAAAAGCCTATGTTGCAAATTTGGTGGGAAAAATCCAGAAAATGACTGTTTTCCAAGCATGTGTTGCGCAGTTGCTACGCACGCTCGTAACTTTGCGACTTTGCAATATTTTCATGCCAGATTCTCAACATTAGCATTTCTCCACACCTCCTTGTGAACAGTAAAGTTGTCATTTTTCACATCCTGGCCAAAATGTGTTTTCGCACTTCCGGGGCAGAATAGCGCAGTCGCTGTCGGAAATCACTGTTTGGGACAGATTACGAAAATGACAGTGACACTGTTCATAAGTAGAGGTCCTAAAATGCCTATATTGAAAATTTGGTGCCGATACTCCATAAAATGACTGAGTTATGAGCGTGCATTGTGCAGTTTGCATGCACGCTCGTAGCTTCATGAATTTGTAATGTTTTCACTCCAGATTTTCAACACTGCCATTGTTCTGCACCTCCTTATGAACAGTATAGCTGTCATTTTTCACATCCTGGCCGAAATGTGTTTCGCACTTCCGGTGCAGAATAGCGTGGTCGCTGTGGGAAATCCATGTTTGAGACACATTATGAAAATGACAGTGACACTGTTCATTAGCAGAGGCCTTAAAATGGCTATGTTCAAAATTTGGTGACGAAAGTCCATAAAAGGAGAGTGCTATGAGCGTGCATTGCGCAGTTTCCACGGACGCTCGTACCTTCGCAACTTTGCAATATTTTCACTCCAGATTTTCAACATTGCCATTTTTACACACCTCCTTATGAACAGCGTAGCTGTCATTTTTCACATCCTGGCCAAAATGTGTTTTCTCTCTTACGGCGCACAATAGCGCGGTCGCTGTGGGAAATCAGTGTTCAGGACACATTAAGAAAATCACACTGACACTGTTCATGAGCAGAGGTCCTAAAATGCCTATGTTGAAAATTTTGTGATGAAACTCAATAAAATGACTGTGTTACGAGTGTGCGTTGTGCAGTTTCCACGCACCCTTGTAACCTCGCAAATGAGTAATGTTTTCACGCCACATTTTCAACAGTGGCATTTTCCACACCTCCTTGTGAAAAGTACAGCTGTCATTTGTCACATCCTGGCCAAAATGTGTGTTTGCGCTTCCAGCGCAGAATACCACAGTTCCTGTCAGAAATCATTGTTTGGGACAATTTAGGACTGAGCAAGTGATGGGGGGGGGGAGTGACCGAGCTCAACTGAGCTCTGTCGGAACTGCTGCGGATTTCTTTGTGGTCAGGAAAAGGCTCCAATACAGGCAGAAGCCCAGTAGAAAATGGGACCCTACAGCACCAGGAGACACAGAACAAGCAAGTAAGGGAGAGGGAGTGCGTGAGGTCAACAGAGCTCTGTTGGGACTGCTGCGGATTTCTTTGTGGGCAGAAAAAGGCAGCAATGCACGCAGGGGCCCAGTACAAAAGGGCAGCCTGCAGCGGCGGGAGAAACAGAACAAGCGACTGAGAGAGAGAGGGAGTGAGCGACCTCAACTGAGCTGTGTCAGGACTGCTGCAGATCTCTTTGTGGGCAGAGAAAGCCGCCAATGCAGGCAGGAACCCAGTACAATAGGGCAGCCTGCAACAGCGGGAGACACAGAATGAGTGAGCGAGGTAGGGGAAGTGAGTGAGCTCACTGGAGCTCTGTTGGGACTGCTGTGGATTTCTTTGTGAGCAGAAAAAGGCAGCAATGCACGCAGGGGCCCAGTACAAAAGGGCAGGCTGCAGCGCCGGCAGAAATGGAACAAGCAAGTGAGAGACGGGGAGTGAGTAAAGGTCAGCGGGCTCGTCGGGACTGCTGCAGATTTCTCTGTGGGCAGAAAGAAAAAATTACTCACCTTAGTAATGCTGTTTCTTCTAATGGAGTCTTGCTGTATTCTGACTATTGCAGTTAGGTCCTGCCTTTCAACTGCCCTGGAGAACAAAGAGTTAACTTTCCATGGTCAGCATGGAACATTCAAGCTAAGCTGGTTGAACCCTGTCTGCTGTTGTTTAAACTCCAACCGTCAGATCTTTACGAGCAATACTTACTGGAAGTTCTGTGTGAAACTGTAAAACTCACACTAGCCAACTGGCAACTAAATTTATTAAAAGGGTTTTTGGTTTCAAAGCAAAGACTCAAGTCAGAAACCAAAAAACAAAACACAACACACACCCAAAGTAAAGGAGGGTGAAAAGGGGCACCCTAGGGTGCCAACACTACTCCTGCCCACCACATCCCAAAAACCAGGTTCTGGGGGGAGGCGGGGGAGGTCAGAATACAGCAAGACTCCATTAGAAGAAACAACATTACTAAGGTGAGTAATTTTTTCTTCAAACAACATGAAGTCTTGCTGTATTCTGACTATTCCAGACTACCAAGCAGTACCTCCATGGAGGAGGGACAGAACCTACTTTGGGAATTGGCTCTGAAGTACTGCTGTGCCAAACCGAGCATCACTCCTAGCCTAGATATCCAGAGAATAATGCTTGGTGAATGTATGGACTGTTTTCCAGGTGGCTGCTTGACAAATTTCTAGGATAGGAATATCCCTGGCAGCAGCCAGGGAAGCAGCTGTACCTCTAGAAGAGTGAGCCCTCAGGCCTGAGGGTGGGGTTCTACCCAGTTTTTCATAGCAGAATCGTATACAAGAGACAATCCACCTGGCAATAGATCTCTGAGTGGCAGGTTTGCCCTTACCGACCTCTCCATATGTGAGGAACAACTGGAGGGACTCAAACCTGTGACCCTCAGTGCGCTCTATGTAGTAGCTGAGGGCCCTTTTAACATCAAGCTGTGCAGCCTCTCTCTCCAGAGGAGGAATGGTCAGTGAAGAAAACAGGAGAGACATAGACTGATTAGGTGGAAATCTGAAACCACCTTAGGCAAAAACTTCCTGTTAGTTCTTAGGACCACTTTATCTCTGTGGAAAGAGATGAAATCAGGCTCCACTGACAGGGCTTGCAATTCACTGATACGCCTGGCAGAGTAATGGCTACAAAACACAGTTTTCCAAGTCAAGTACTTAAGCTCTGCAGAAGACAAAGGCTCAAAGGGAGGTTGTATAAGCTGAGCAATGCAAACATTAAGGTCCCAAGCAGGAGCGGGTCCCTAAAAGGGGGATTGGTGTGCAGCAATCCCTTGAAGAACTTACAAAACACAGGATGGGCTGACAGAGGAGAGGGCTTGCCTACTGACAGGAAAGCAGAAACAGCTGCCAAATGCACTTTAAGCGTAGCTGGCCTAAGGCCTAGGCCATTGAGATGGACCATATAGTCCAGAACTGTAGGCAACCCAGCAGATTCTGGAGAAATATTCTTATTAGAACACTAAATAGTGAACCTTTTCCATTTGGAATTGTAAGTCTTTCTAGTAGAAGGCTTTCAAGAAGCCTTAAGGATATCCAGAACCCCTGGAAAGATGCAGATCAACAAACTCTAACTCTTCAAGAGCCATGCCTTGAGATTGAGAGACCTGAGGTTGGTACCAAATCCTCCCCTGAGAGGATGTCAATAGGTTGTAATTCCTGGGAAGAGACAGGGGAAGGTGGACTGCTAAGGACAGCAACAGGGGGTACCAGGGCTGTCTGGCCCAGTCTGGAGCAATCAGAATCACTTTGCATCGTTGTGACCTTATCTTGACTAACAACTTGAACAGGAGAGGGAAGGGGGGAAAAAGCATACAGAAATTTCCCTTCCCAATTCCGGATCAGGGCGTCCAGGGGGACTGAGCCCAAGACTGGGGGTCTTCAACAAAAGAGAGGAAGTTGGTGATTGTCTAGGTCTGCAAAAAGATCTATCTGTGGAGTGCCCCATCTCGAGAAAATCACTTTCAAAACTAGGGGATCTAGGGTCCATTCGTGATGGCCCTGGGATATCCTGCTGAGAGCATCTGCTAGGACATTGTCCTTGCCTGGGAGATGAACTGCTATTAGAGAGGTTTGCAGGGAATATGCCAGGGATCACAACTTCATTGCCTCTGTGCACAAGGCCGTAGACCGAGTGCCTCCTTGTTTGTTGATGTACCACATGGTGGTGGTGTTGTCTGTTCTGATCTGGACCACCTTGTTCTGTACAGATTTGGAAAAGGCTTGCAGTGCCAGAAACACTGCTCTGAGTTCCAAGAGACTGATGTGAAGCAGAGATTCTTGAGGGTGACCACAGCCCTTGGGTGGTAAGATCCCCAGGTGGGCTCCCAGCCCAGCAGGGAGGTATCTGTGGTGAGTATCACTGAATGAGACTGAGTGACAAAAGGAACTCCTTGTCTCAATTGCCCTGATCCTGCCACCATTGCAAGGCTTGGATCAGGGTTCGAGTCACTGGGACTAGTTTGGTAAGGGAATCCTTTCTTTGAGACCAGAAGGCTCTTAAATGGAACTGAATGTCCCTCATCTGGAATCTTGCTCCCTGGACCACTGCTGTGGAAGCTGCCATGTGGCCCAGAAGCTGAAGGAAGTGCCTTGCTGGTTGAGACACCTGTAGGGTGAATGAAGAGGCCAGTTCCATAAGGGTCCTTGCCCTGTCCAGGGGAAGGAAGGCTCTTGTCCTTACTGTATCCAGCTCCATCCCTATGAAGGTGAGGAGCTGTACTGGTTCGAGAACTGACTTTGGAAGGTTGAGGAGGAATCTTAGGGAAGTGAGCACTTGCTGAGTTATTTGCAGATGTGACTTGACTTGGTCTGGAGACTGACCCACTATGAGCCAGTCGTCCAAATATGGAAAGACGGAGATCTTTTTTCTCCTTAGGAAAGCAATCACTACTGCCAGGCACTTTGTGAACACCCTTGGGGCTGATGTTAAGCCAAAGGGCATTGCTCTGAATTGATAGTGGCCTGAGGGCAACTCGAACCTGAGGTACTTTCTGTGGGAGCACCTGATGGGAATGTGAAAGTAGGCATCTTTGAGGTCCAGGGAGGCTAGCCAGTCCCCTGGCCTTAGAGAGGGCAGAATTATTCCCAGAGTCACCATTTTGAACTTTGGTTTTAAAAGGTGGTTGTTCAGATATCTTAGATCCAGGATGGGCTGCCATTCTACTGTTTTTTGGGGGGTTAGGAAGTACCTGGAGTACAATCCTTTGCCCTTGTGTAGGGTAGGGTAGGAACCCTTTCTATGGCTCTGAGAGCCAGGAGGGAAGAAACATCTGCCTCTAGGGCAAGGGTCTCTGATGGATTTGCAGGTGGAAAGGATATGGTTCTCATCTTGGGAAATTTTTTGAAGCTGAGAACCAGTCCCTGGCTTACTACTTCCAGGACCCACTTGTCTAATGTCAGAGACTTCCAGTCCTGGACAAAGTAAGCCAGCCTGGCCCCTACAGGTATTGGAGAATCGGCCCGGGCATACCCATCAGGGTGTCTGCTTGGCAGGGGCTTTAGGCTGAGGGGTGGAAGCAGGCCTGCTCATTCCCATCTGCCTCTCCCTCTGAAGACCCCTCTGAGCATAGGAAGAAGAGGAGGCCTGTGCTTGGTAAAAAGGCCTTTGGAAAGGCCTGCCCCTGCCCCTGGACTGCTGCCTTTGAGGAGTGGCTTGCCTTTCTTTGGCCTGAGCACTCCTGTAGGTGGTCCTGTACTCGTCCATCTTTTTCATGTAGTTCTCTGTCTGCTCCCCAAACAAAGAATTACCAATGACAGGAAAATCCATGGCTTTAGCCTGGGCATCCTGTGATAGGTTAGTACATCTGAGCCAAGCCATCCTCCGAAGGGCCACAGATGTAGCCATGACACTAGATGAAACATCACTGGAGTTCACAGCAGCATGAAACTGCACCTTGGATGCCTCAATCCCATCCGCAGCCACCTGCTCCAGCTCCTTGGCAAGCTGGTCAGGGGCCTGTTTAGCCAGAGCCAGAACAGTGTTCCATCTTGACTTCTGGTATCTAGCTGTGTAGGCCATATAGTTAGCCTGCCTGAGTCCCAAAGATGCTGCCATGTACTGCTTCTTTGCCATGGCATCAATCCTTCTGGAGTCCTTATCTGGGGGGTGTGATGCCAAGGGAATATTTGCCTTATCACAGGCAGCAGCCTGCACTACCCCAACATGGCTGCATTGCTGAGAAAGGAACTCCGTGTCCGAGCCTGAAAGGGTGTACCTCTTGTCCATTCGTCTGTCCACAGGAGGTATGGAGTTAGGAGTCTTTAGAATTTTAATTGTCTGTTTCCCAAAAGATTTATGGAGGGGAATAGACAGTCTCCTGGACTCTGGGATGTCCATCATTTCAACAAAATCAGGCTCCTCCTGATCCTCTACTGCTTCTTCCATTGGAAGCTGGAGGGTTTCAGCCACTTTTTTGTAAAACATAAAGTGGGAAGGGGACTCAGAAAGCCTAGGAGGAAAAACACCTGAAGGTCTGTCTGGGGAGATGTCCGGGTCAATAGGCACATCCGGACTTTCATAATCACCATCATCATCCTCATACTCTCCCTCCTCCTCCTCCGGTTCATAAAATTCTTCTGAAGTGTAAAACGGAACCGGGGTAACCGACCGAACCGAGCCCCTGCCAGATGGTGCCGGTTCAGCCGGAACCGAAGTTAGCGATTGCACTATCCTTATCGCTTTGGCTACCTCATCAGCGGTCGGAAAAAGAATTTGTGGATCCGAACCGGATGATTTTTCTTTTCTCTTTCTTTTAACCAGAACCGACTCCTCAGAATCGGCTCTCCTTTTGCCCAAAGAAGTTTCGCCCTGGTCAGAGGGCAGTCTTTCTGGTTCGGTCGGCACCGAACTGGGCTGGCCATCCGGGTCAGTGGACTTCTCGCCCTCCCTTTCCCTCAGTCTACCTACTCTCTTATCCAGGGTAGCTTTGGGAAAACTCTTACAAATTTGGCAGTCTGAATCGAGGTGGTCAAACCTCAGACAATAAACACAGGTGGTGTGGGGATCAGCCTTAGCAAAGGCTTCCCCACACACACTGCAGTGTTGAAACCCAGTGGGCCCGTTTTTTTCCTTGGGTTTCTCAGACATGGCCAATCCTATCCAGAATTTACCCTTTTTTCGGCAATCCGCCAGGCAAGACTCCCCTATCGGTTCCTGACCGTGTTACAGGTTTTGGAAAAAGACGTAATTAAATCCGTTTTTTTTTTTTTAGAACCGATACAGACCGCTTACCACACTCTAAGTAAATTCACAAACTTTTTAAGACTAAACTGATCGGTTCAGCCGAACTGATCCAAAATTTACAAGTTCCACACAGAAACTAAATGTAAAACCTATCTAGTACTCACGGTATCACAGACAGAGACTTAAACCGACAGATTCGGTAGCAGAAATTCGGTAGAAACTGAGAGAAAAACAACACTTTAACTGACTTTTTTGAACCGAGCAAAGGAGAAATCTCTGGAGCGACTGTTCAGTGAGGCGGAGTAAAGAATCTGACGGTTGGAGTTTAAACAACAGCAGACAGGGGCTTCAACCAAGCTCACACTGAACGTTCCATGCTGGCCATGGAAAGTTAACACTTTGTTCTCCGGGGCAGTTGAAAGGCAGGACCTAGCTGCAATAGTCAGAATACAGCAAGACTTCATGTTGTTTGAAAAGGTGCCAACAGAGGCAGGAGCTCAGTAGAAAAGGGCAGCCTGCAGCACCAGGACAAACAGAATGAATAAGTGACACAGGGGGAGTGAGCAAACTCAACGGAGCTCTGTCGGAACAGCTATAAATTTCTTTCTGGGCAGAAAAAGGTGCAAATGCAGACAGGAGCCCCGTACAAAAGGGCAGCCTGCAGTGCCAGGAGAAACAGAACGAGCAAGTGAGAGAGGGGGAGTGAGCGAGCTCAATGGACCTCTGTCAGGACTGCTGCAGATTTCTTTGTGGACAGAAAAAAGCACCAAAAGAGGCAGGAGCCCAGTACAAAAGGGCAGCCTGCAGCACCAGGAGAAACAGAATAAGCAAGTGAGACAAGGGGACTGAGTGACCTCAACAGGGCTGTATTGTGACTGCTGCAGACTGCTTTGTGGGCAGAAAAAGGCGGCAATGCAGGCAGGAGCCCAGTACAAAAGGGCAGCCTGCAGTGCTGGGATAAACACAATGAGCGAGTGAGAGAGGGGGAGTAAGCGAGCTCAACTGAGCTGTGTCGGGACTGCTGCAGATTTCTTTGTGGGCAGAAAAAGCCCCCAACACAGGCAGGAGCCCAGTACAAAAGGGCAGGCTGCAGCAGCAGGAGACACAGAACAAGCGAGTGAGGGAGGGGGAGTGAGTGAGCTCAATGGAGCTCTGTTGGACAGCTGCAAATTTCTTTGTGGACAGAAAAGGGTGCCAATGCAGGCAGGAGCCCAGTAAAAAACAGCAGCCTGCAGCACTGGGAGAAACAGAATGAGCGTGACAGAGGCCACTGAGCAAACTCAACGGACCAACATAATCAACATTCAGCATTGACAAATGCTTGTTTTATTGTCGGCTATTTCCCCTGCCAGGGTTCTGGTCCCCATTCCATGGCTACCCCCCCTCGGGTAGAGGCTGCTGGGTGGGCACCCCTCCCAGAAAGTATGGTCCTCGAGCCTAGCTTGCCCCAGGGTGGGGTCACGGGAGCAGGACCCCCACAGCGGACTTTTATCTCCAGTGGGAGCAGTGGCAGAAGCAGGGGCCATCATTAGTGGCCATTATTTTTTGTAATTTGTGTCCACAGGGGGCAGGGGCGTGCAATAGCATGGCGTCAACCCTCTGACGGTGTGGCGCTGGCTCTTTGGCGGACCCCAGCCTCTGCCAGGCTCCGCACTGCACCAGACACTCTTGCCCCCTCCCCTCAGAGAAGGAGAGCATTCCCCTGGGATGCTCAATCCCTCTCCACCTCCCCCGCCGGCCCTCTGACTCCCGAGTCTGTCCCCGAACCTGGGATGTCAGCGCCGCAGATGGATGCCTTGCCGCTGCGTTGGTGGGCCGTCCATACTCACCGTAATTCTTGATCTTCCAGAATATCTTCACCATTTATTACCACTAATGGGTCTGTGTAGGAGGCACTAATAGTCAGTGGGAGCAAAGTCTCCTGCGTTCTGCAGCTAAGGAGACTGACGTTAGTGCCAGTGCCGACCACAAGGTAGACGTACTGATGTGGCGTTTGTGGGCTTGTTAGTAACCAATGCTGGCCCTCCACCTTCCTCAGTTCCATTTGCCAGAAGAGAAACAAGTGGGAGAGAAAAAAGAGAGAGAGACAGACAGACTAAGAAAGCTAGCCCACAGGGCTAGGAAAAGGATATACTGTAGGATATAAAATCATAAAAAGAGTAAAACTGACTACAAACTTAGAGAACTAAGAAGTGGGTCTAAGGGCACAAGGTAGTGGGTAAACAAAAAGGGCAGAAGCCAGAGCCTACACACCATCTGATTGATGGAGGTAAGGGTAGCAGCACTGGAAAAGCACTCAAGGGGGCTAAGAAAGAGCAGAGGGTAGCATAAACTCTTGTATCATACAGTACAAGTGCAGTAGAACAAGCATTTGTCAATGCCGATCATTTGCTTGTATATGCAGTATTTGTTGTGCAAGTGTTTGGTACTGATGGTGTATAGATACAGATGCCCTGTGCCAAGGGAAGACTCCATTCAAGGGCCCTGTATTTTCGTGCAGCAACGGAATTGAAAAATTCATGGGGCTGTGTGGTGGGCTGTGGAAGCGTAGGCCCTGTTGTTCCTGCTGTTCCAAGTGACCACAGATACAGATGCACAGGGCAAACAGTGCATCTGTCAGCCAATGCACAAGGCACTCTACCATCCATGGGTGGAGAGGTGCAGGGTCCTATGCCAAGAGGACAACTGTCTCCACTATATGGTACCCCAGCCCACGTGAACAACCCTGCACCCATTCCCTGGCTGGGGGGGTCACATAACTGTGCTATTCCCCCACCCTCACCCAATCCAGTCACTTAGGTCACCCCCCCAAACACAGCTCACCGGCATGAGATCATAAAGCATGGCCGCTGGGGTGAAGACTGGTACTATACACAAAGTTTGTTAACAATTATAATTTTTTTTTAATTTTGACACCAACGTTTCAAGATAATCGTTTTGTGATTTGCCTTATAAACATGACGTACCATTTACAGTATATTGGCTGAGGTGTGAAAACACATCTCATCTGGGATTTAAAAAAAAATTACACATATCACGTTTATGAGGTGGTGAGTTAAAATAGCTATGTTGAAAGTTTGGAGTCAAAATATTGAAAATTAGCAGCTATGAGTGAACGCTGAAATACTGTAACGTTCAGTCATAACCTGGACATGTTAGCATATTTGCACATCAGATCTTCAGCATAGCCTTCTTACTACCCCGCCTCATGAATCCGGCAGTGAAATTTTTCAAATCCCTGTCAAAACGTCATTCTGCACCACCAAAGCATCATTCCATGCTACAAGTATGAAAACACATTTTGGCCAGGATTTGAAAAAAGACAGCTGTCACGTTTGTGAGGAGGTGTGAAAAAACTGGCTACGTTGAAAATTTAGGATCAAAATATTTAAACTTACCAAAGTTATGAAAGAGAGTAGAAAAATTTCAATATATGTGCATAACCTTGCCATGTTTATATATTTAGACCCCAAATTTGCAATATAGCTTTCTTATTTATTTTTATTTATTTATTTAAAAGTTTCAACAGGAGGACATACTGAACAAAAATTGCTCGGGCATGGGATGAGAAAGCATTACGAATGTTTGTGGGAAGCAAGTTCCAGAGTTTGGGAAATCAGTAGAAGGATGCCTGACCAGCTGATGAAGATCTATGTGAGATGGCAAGAGTGTGAACGTCATGACTCCTGAGAGAGCGGGTGGGGTATGAGAGTGAAGGCAATAGCCAATAGGTAGAAGGGTAGCACACTGAACCAGAACTTGTCAGTGAAGGTGGTGCAGTGAAGCGAGTGATGGTTCGTGAGGAAGGGGAGGGAAAGCAAGGGATTAGTAGAGTGAGCAGTGGTGAGTGCGGGATGGGCAGTTGAGGGCAAAGAAAGAAAGAGAACTTGGGCATCATCATCACTGATGACCTGAAATCATCCAAGCAGACCTCTAAAGCAGTAGGTAAGGCTAGGGAGGTGTTAGGGTATATTAGTAGGGGTATCACAAGTCGTAAGAGGGAGGTAATAATCCTTCTTTACGAGACACTGGTTAGGCCCCATCTGGAGTACTGCGTGCAGTATTGGAGGCCACACCTTCACAAGGACATTAAGCAAATTGAGGCAGTCAGAGAAGGGCAGCAAAATGGTGCAGGGACTGCATCAGAGACATATGAGGACAGATTAACAGGAGCTCAATATGTATACCCTTGAGCAAAGGAGGAGAGAGGTGATATGATCAGGCATTCAAACACCTTAAGGGCATAAACAAGGTGAAAGAGTCTAACATGTTTAACTATAAGAAAATAGCAGGACAAGAGGACACAGCATGAGATTAGAGGGCCAATTAAGGGGAATGTGAGAAAATTCTTTTCACAGAAGAGGGTGGTGGATGCATGGAATGGCCTACCTCAAGAAGTGGTGGCTATGAATACAGTGCAGGGCTTCAAACAGGCATGGGATAGGCATAAGGGAGCAATACAAATGAGTATGAATAGATAGGCCACTGACAGAGCAAAGGCCGATGGCACCTATTTAAGGTAGAAAAAGAAATGGGCAGACTGGATGGGTCATGCGGTCCTTATCTGCCGTCAACTTCTATGTTTCTAAAGTGACAGAAGGAGTGGTAGAATGTGTCCAGTCTGGGTAGGGTCTTTTTTGGGGTGGTACTGTAGACTACATCACCGTAGTCGAAAATTGGAAGGATAATTCTCAGTAGAATTTCTCTGCAGGCCGGCAGAAGGAATCATTCATGATTCCGGTAGAAAGCACCTAGTTTAGGTACTAGTTTTTTGTAAATTGCATCAAAGTGTCCGGATACGTCAAGGTGTGGATCAGGTCAGACCCCCACAGGTACCTGAAGGAGGTAGTGTCTTCCAACTTTAACTGTCAGGTGTGTCAAGGAGGGTGGGGAGAGGAGCCTCAAGAGTCTCTGCCTTGTGCCAAAGGTCATGGAGATTGTTTTCTTGGTGTTTAAAAACAATTGGTTGGACTGTAACCACTTCTTCTGACCCCACCTCATGAACAAGGTTGGTGAAACTTTTTAAATCACGCCTGAAAGGTGATTTTGCAATGTGACCGCAAAATCACCTTTTGGGCCTGATTTGCATAATTCCACCACCATTGGTCATAAGATGGGGTCCCAAAAAGGCCATGTTGAAAATCTGGGGCCAAAATTAGCAAATATGACAAAGTTATGCATAAAAGCTCAAACCCATTGAAATACATTGAATTGCACTTACCTTAGTTTCTCATATTGCAGTCAGTGGTTCCAGCAGCAAGATGTATCCTTGATCGGTGAGTGGATCTTCACCCTGGAACATGCTCAGGAGACTGAGGGTGTGTGGGGTGGTGGGTGCTAAGTGGAACGTTGGGGTGGAGTGTGTGTGTGTGTGGTGGGGAGATCGGTGAGGGACCATTTTCTGTTATACAGGTTTAAAAAAACATCAAGGGACAGTTTTCTTTATTTCAGGATATTCTAACACTGGAACTGGGCACCCCAGTGTAGAATGTGTTAGTGGGGTAACTTAGGGAGGGGGAGAAAGAAGCAGTACTGGGGGTTGCCACCTCGGTCAACTTAACAGATAGCTAAACAGACAGATAGACAGACAGACAGACAGATAAATATCCCACGATCACTCTCAGGCTCCTAATGCTAAAAGTTGATCAGCTGTTTGCTGACTGACTTCATGTAAATCAAAGGACCAAAGCCCCCCTCTGATAGGAGCAGTTTTGGTCCTTTCAATTACATGAAATTTCCACCCAGCAAGCAGCAGGTGGTGTCATGACCGCAGTGCATGGTCATTTGTCTGGACTGTTGAGCCCCTTCTAGTTTGAGCTGCAATGGGCTCAGCAGTGACACACCTCTAAAATGCCATTTCTTGTAACAAAATGTTTCTTGCACATGCACAAGCAAATGTAAGAAGGAACGAAAAGAGGAAGAGGAAAGAAGTCCTCCTGCCACTCCCTTAAAAGAGGAGTAGAACAGCCTGAAAAAGGAGCTCTCCACATCCTAGCCTCCATATCAATAGCATAGGGAACTACAAAGATTAAGAGGTTTGGCTGAACCTAGGGGCAATTAAGTAGTAAACTGTACAAGCCATAGGGTTGAGGAGTGGAGGGCAAACTTGCCAGCTGAGAGGCAAGTAGCTTACAGATGAAGGACATGAGAAGGAGGATGGGAGAAGAGAGGAAAAAAAATTCCAAAGGAGAGAAACTCTTTCCTGCTGCTGCTTCTTTGTTTTTTTGGTTCTAGCTTCCATGCTAAAAATGTTTTTTTTTGTGTGAAAATGAAACCCCAAAATGGGCTCTTACTCCCTTACCCCCCTTTTTTATTCCTTACTCTACTCCACCCCTTTTTAAGAATGCGGCCAAGACGGGGGTGGAAGCAATGCTACAGCACAGGGAAAACCCTGAATCTAGTAAGCGAGTGGCAAAAGGATGAGGAGAAAAGAACACAGGCTGAACTGCCCACAGACCCTGGCTCCTATCTGAGCAGGGGATGGTGGGTGGGCGTGTTAATTCAAGAATTACAGCTAGTAGGTAATTTTCATATCTTCCAAAAATCTATCTTCACCATTTATTCCCACTAATGGGTTAGAGTACCAAGCTTACCACCCAAGAAGGGTGGTGGTGACTCACCCTGAGGGAAATGGTTGTCCCCTCAGCCCTCTATGGTGCTAACCACATATGGGCAGGACGCCTCATGGGTCTGGCAGGAATCAAGATTGGTCAGGGGCAGGTGGAGGCTCCCGTGGCCTGGGAGCAGGAAGGTGCCCCGACAGCTCACGCCTAACCCTGTAGAAGAAGACTTGAGCCCCTTGGAAATGTGAGCTGAGCATTCTGCGCTAGGCTAGGGTGCCACCCTGGAAAGGCAAAGCTGTGCCATCTGCCAAATGCAGACTGAGTTTCCCACCAGTCTGGAAGTTACCTTGTTGGCGTCATACGACACCCTTACTTTGTCCCTTATCAGCTCCAGGTACTGGGCGGAAAGGTGAATGAAGTGCCTGGTTCCCTGCTGTCTGGCAGTGACGCTAGGAGCTGACCAACTGTCATCCACAGGCACCTGCCAGAGGCCGCTTGATGGGCCTAATGTGCTGAGATGTACATCACCCTTGTACCCCAGACATAAATCTCCAGAGTCAGAGGGGCAGTCATGCACTGGGCGCCTAGGCCCAGACAGGGTGTCTAAGAGCAGAACCCCTGAAAAGGTATGTGGCATGGCAGCTGGAGACCCATGGGAGTACAATACCTGTGCCACACAACCTTCAGGGCTAGAGAAGGGGCAAAGGGATGAAGCCAGACATTCCTGGATGCCTCTGTGAACGATCGAGTCCACAGAGGGATGACCGTAGAGCTTCTGCTGTATTCACCAAGGAATGACAGTGCTGGTTTAGCAGGATTGTGATCAGAAAAATGGTGTAGGCCGATCCTCTGCATCATCGCCTCAACGGATTGCTGGTACCGAGTGTACTCATCATCAGAGGAAAGATGAACATAGGTGTTCTCTTCCTCAGCGAAAGAAGTGGGAGAAGATGAGGAGCTGGAGTCAGGAGGTGGAGGTGCAGGGACCTCAGGCCGGAAAATGGCCTAGTCTGCCTTATGGTGGTACTGGGAAAAAGCACCAGCTGTCGTCCTGAACTGCTCCCAGGGCAGGGGCCAAAAAGAACTTAGAATACCTGGGAGAGAATTTACTGGGGGGGGGGGGGTGGATAGTCATGCAAGACCAGGCCAGCTCCTCTGCCAGGGCTGCAGGAATGCTCAGGGAACCTCTCCAGGAGGGAGTGCCTGGCAAACTCGCCCATCAATGAATGGCTAACAGCTGCAGATCGGTTCAGACAGTGCACCTGGGGGGGGAAGCCCCTAGGTGGGGAGAGCAGAGCTGTGCAGGTCACATGGGGTGGCCCCAATCCCCACTAATGTTAGGGACAGATGGTTCCAGAGAGAATGATGGGTCCAAACCAACGCTGTGACTCCTTACAGAGGTGCTTCCTCTAGGCAAGGATTGAGCCACTGACCTAGACTCCAAAGTCCTCACCTCACCAGAACTGGACCTGTCCCTTGGGCAAGACCCAGATTCCAGGCCAGGACCCCCAGGGTAGAGATGTCGGAAGCAGCACCGTGAGTGGTATTGATTCCCTCCCTGGTGCCACGAACTCCACCAGGGCTAGGGGTGACAAGAGGAATGGCACCAGGACCCGAACTGGCACTGCAAACAGTGCCAGCAGGGGTTCCAGTGTTGACCACAGACATCAAGCCCCAAGGAGTCCCTGACCTCGGCCCAGAACCAGGCCCAGGAAGGCTACCCATCATTACCAATGTCTCATCAGGCCCGAGGTCCGCCCCAACATCCTCGCCTGGATCATTTGACTGCTTGGGAGAAGATATCCAGAGCACCTCAAGGGGCTGAGAAAGACCAGCTCAGAGGGAACCCAGCCTTGTGGTCGGCACCCCCTTGCTCACTGGAACCTGCCTCAGTCCCAGGAGCTGAGGAGGTGTTAGACTACAACGTCAAGGTGCCCACTGGTGTAGACCCTGCATACAGCTCCGGCCTCACTACTGGGGGCGTCCGCTGCCCTGAAAGGTTGATGGTCTCAGAGAGGTGCTCAGCTGGTCCCCTGGGGGAGACCGGCTGTCCATCAGACCCCTCCCCCCAGGCTTTCCAACGTCTCAGCGGGGTGAGTGCGAGAAGAAGACTGGTCTTTATCAGTATGTATAGTATTGGGAGAGGGCTCAGGGGAAGAGCCGGGAGATCTTACCTTGGTGTTCCTGGTGCGATACCTGCCTCTGAAAGTGGGGGTTTGCGACTCCACTTTAGTGTGCTGATCTTGCAGGTGCAGTAGTCCATGGAGAAACAGGTATCCCACCTGTCCATGTTGTGTTTGGCCTTGAGGCAGGTCCAACAGATGTTGTGCTGGTCCCAGATGGCAATGTGTCCCCCGCAGGAGCACTGAAGCATGGGGGGGGGGGGGCTGTCCTTCTGATTCTTCTTCTTCTCTGAAGTCTTCTTCTTAGGCTCCTCGGAACTGGACATGGCACTGTGTGGAAAATAATGAAAAAGAGAGAAGAAAAAGTTCTGTGCCATACAGAAAAAGAAAAGTAAAAAAGGTGGCACTGATAGGGACGATGGTATTGAGGTATGGCATCGCATAACTGACTGTTAACCAAGCAAGAAGTGTGATGCAGTTTAATACAGTGACCTAAAGCATTTCCACGGTGTGCACTCTACGGGAGCAAAAACAGACCTGAAGAAGGTGGAGGGCCAGCATCGGTTACTGGCCAGCCCACGAGCACCATGTCAATACATCTGCCTCATGGGTGCCACTGGCACAGATGTTGGTCCCCCTAGCTGTAGAATACAAAAGACTTTGATCCCACGGGGTCCTGTGCTTCAAGCACAGACCCATTAGTGGGAATAAATGGTGAAGATTGATTCTGGGAATATCTGACAGAACAGAAATCATTAAACTGACACAAAAATAAGAAACTCTAGCTTTAAACACTAAAACTGAGAAGAACTTGAGTGCTGTTGTCCTATAGACGTGGGGTTCTTTCTGACTCCCAGTGGGTGAGCGTCGTTGTCACTGATGCGCACTCCATAGCGGAAGAAAAGTCGGTCGAGGGCTGGTGCCGAGGTAAGCCTGGTACCACAAGCTAGTATTGTAGTGCTGCGCTTGCCTTGGCATCAGCCCTCCTGAAAAGTTCTGACTCCCACATAGTCCTGATGCCTCCAGCTAAGACCACTAGTGTGAAACAATGGTGAAGACTGATCTCTGGAAGATCAGAATTGATGTTGTTGGCAGATATTGGATGCAGCATGCGTTGTCACACTTGCACTGGCACCTTCACAACTGCTGGCATCCTGACAAAAAGTTTCTTTCCACAGAGTCCTAGCACTTCTGGCATTAGACCAAGAAATGTGGCTCTATGGAGGAAACTGATTGTTAGAAGATCTTAGTACTGTTCTTGACCCTGTCTGCTTCCTGCCACATCTTGCGATTAGGAGAATTCTTAAACTTTAATAATAATGGCTATATCGGACATGGGTGTGGGTGGGGAGTGGGCAAGAGATTGGGTGGGGTGAGGGACCACTGGACAACAGGGAATAGTACTTGTACATCGGTCATGGGTACAGGTGGGGGGAGGGAAACTGGACATCAGGGAAATTTCTGTTTCATACACAGGAGGCAGCTGGCAATTGGTGATCATGGGGGAGGGGGACTAGCACAGGAAGACATTTTTTTTCTTTTACCTGGGCTAGTGATTGGTAATCACAGGGGGAGGGACCACTAGCACCAGAGAGAATTTTACTCGGGCCAGCGAACGGCGATCATGAGGGGTGGGGGAGACCAATAGCACCAGGGAGAATTCTTTCTGTTTACTTGGGCTGGCAATCAGCAATCACGGAGGGGGGACCACTAGCACCAGAAAGAATGTTTATTTTTTACTCGGGCTGGAGATCGGCAGAGGTGCGGCAGTACTTCCGCCAACCACTAGGGTTGTGTGGGATAAGGCAAGGTCTCGGTCGACAGTATTTACTGTGCACAAGGGGACCACACAAGAGGCCCTTGCGCAGAGCAAATGCTTTGTGAATCAGACAGTGCTGATATTCACATCCCCTCCCCCTCATTTGCACTGTGGCCCCTTCCACACTTTGCCTGGGTTTGTGTGTGAAAACCAGGCTTTTGTGAATACCAACACAGTGCAAAACCCGGTTTGCTCACGCAAAACTGGGTTTGCACCAGGGTAATGTTTTATGAATTCTGGCCCAGATCACTGGTTCTATGAAGATGACTATAACAGAATATAGTCCATAAAAAAAAAAAAAATTTCACATCACTTTTTATTCATGTACAGTTACATATGTCTCATTTAGGAGTATGAATATTCATTTTTGTAAACAGGAACATTACAGATGGCTGCTAATTAGAAATAATGTTCTGTCCTCTTTAATTTCTTTTTCCAAATTTGGGATTCTACAGTACGAGGAACTCTTTAGATGAAAACACTGAAGTTTATTATCTTGGAAATCAAAATTAAAATAATTTTGACCCGTGTATCCACATTGGGGTGAAGGCTGTGTACCTGCGTTCACTAAAAGAACAATGCATGACATGTGGTCATTCTAGACAGGATGGTTAAATAAGACAAAGATCCTCTGCACTTTGGGTTACCTGGAAAGGGAATTGGCAAAGTGAAAGAGAGGCCATTTAGCATCATGTACTCTTGCCTCAGGCAGAACTAGTCTATATTTTTTCATGGTGATTTCTTTATACTTCCCAGGATGCTTTGAATTATGGTGATATGTGTAATTTTACATATATGAATTTATGGAGATTATATAAATTATTTCTCTATGGTTGTATTTATGTCAGAGAACACAATAAAAATCTTAAAAAAAAAAAAAAAAAAAAATCTGACTTGTACCAAATACATAGAGTATGACCTTTTACCCACAGTCCTAACTGCTGATCTATTGGAACAAAATATCATTTGTTTTACTACTGTTAGATGCTCTTAAAATGAAAACAAAACCCAAGCAATTAAATCTCTCGTAGCAGTCTTCTAAAATTGGTCAATAAAGCCAGATGTGACAGCGCTATTTAAAATACATCGATGTTATGTGATAGCTAAGAACTTATCACTTGCATGTACCTCAAAGCAGTAGTATTTCTTAAATCAGCATAAATTGTCATATAGTTTTTACAACAATATATTTCTGACCTCATTAGATGCCTTGGTGTATTTGTAATTCTGTCAAAAAAATTTTTGAACTTTTTAATACTAGTTTTGTAATTAATTACTTAAATCAACAAATATTGCTGTAACTAGCAATTTTAATCTAGTCTGTTGCGGTTGCCTTTGATTCTAAGTAAAAGATTCATGCTGTGTATACATTAGGATGTTGATTGCACGTTTTTGATGGCAAACAGCATCACAGCAAGATTTAAATTTTTATGTTGATTGCACGCATGCGCAAGAAACATGTTGCAGCAGCTTGCTGCAGAAGCAGGCTGTGGAGGCACAGCACTGTTGTGGCCAATGCCCCCACTGCCTTTGGAGGCTTGGCCTGTGTTCTCCAACGGGGTGGCATGCTGCGGCTGACACTAGTTCAGCCAGCGTGCCACCACCCTGAAACATTTTAGCTGCTGCAATCAGGGCCCGCCTCGTCATTGCAGCGTCATGTGCTGCAATGAGGAGCGACCCCTCATTGCAGGTTCTGCTCAATGGGCGCCTAACCTGTCGGCTCAGTCTCCCTTTCCCTGCCGGACGGGGAGCCCACTCCGTCAGCATAAGTATCCCCCAGCTTTTGTTCTGTGCGAGGGGGTGCCCAACCTTCCGGCTACAGATCCCCCAAACACTCAGGTGGCATGCCAGGAGCCCACCCCAGCATGCCAAATGCCCCTGAAAAGGAAAAAATGTCCTGGGATGACTTTTTTTTTAACCTGTCAAAAAAGAAAACGGTCCCTCGCGGTCTCCCTGCCCTCTCCCCAACCCACGCCTACCCTCTGCGTGCCCACCCAATACTTAACTCCGGAGCCTGGCATGACGATCTTTGGTGGACTGGGAACACGTCTCCACTCTTCAAAGCCAACCGCGAACTGAGGAAATGCTGGTAAGCTGTATAATGGCATGAACAGGGGTTTTTCAACTTTGGTGCATATCTCAGGCACTTTTGGGAATTCTGGCACCACATTTTTAACATGGGGTTACTGGGACCCCTCCTCATGAATTCAGCCACTGTCATTGCGTTATTCTGTCCTGAAAGTTGATTTCGCGGTCACTGCATGGACTCACCTTTCGGGACTGATTAACGAAACAACAGTGCCAGTGTTCATGAGGTGGGCTCTCAAGAAGCCTATGTTGCAAATTTGGTGGAAAAAATCCAAGAAATGGAAATTACGTACCTACTGTAATTCTGATCTTTCTGTGTATCTTCACCATTCTTCACCTTTGGGTACTTGGCCGGAGGTCATGACCCTGCGGGAGCTTTTTCTGGGGCGGAGTCAATGCACCATCGGCACTGCCCTCGAGGTTGATGCACTGCGTGGTGCTTGCGGGTTGGCCGTTAGGTGTTGTTGACTCCGCCTCCCGCTAGTTCTGAGTCGCCGAGAAGTGAGAAAAGGGTGTGAGGGTGGGACAAGGAAGTCCAAAGGACAACAAAGGAAAAGATATATAAACTAAAAGGAGAAATAAATGACCGAGAGGACAGAACAAGCTTGAAAACTAAGGGCATTGGGTAGGGACTCCAATCTCTGGAAGTAGAAAGGAGGAGGGAGGGTGGGTTAAGGATTTTTAAAAATAGGGATAAGAGTTGGGGGGGGGGGGATAGGAAAAACATACCCCGGAACCTTGACCTGTCTCCAGATTGTATAGGAACTGTGAAGGAGTAGCCAAGAGATTAACTGCCAGAATTCAAGGCACAGAATCACTGGCAATAACTCCAACAAAAGCAGAATCGGCTATTCTGGAAGAGAGACAGGATACAGGGATACCCCCCCCCCCAAAAGGAAATTTTGGTGTAAGAAATCTAGTTTCTTAAATTAATTGAGGTTATGTCCAAAGGACAAGGAAATTAAAGGATTGACGGGGAGAAGGGGAGAAGGAAAGAAAAGAGGGCAACTGTCAACTCCCACCCCACAAGGGTGGAGCCGAAGCACTGAAGATGGAGTGCCCTCCATCCTGACCACTCTGCCTCTTAAGAAAATTATCCCCCTATGTGCCCACTTTACCCCACTCCTGACTAACAGAAAGGAGGGGGGGTGAGGAATGGGCACAGAGAGGGAGGGGGACCCAGAGACTGAGGCCCCAGGAGGATGGAGGGCGGGATTGTGATGAATGGTGAAGATACACAGAAAGATCAGAATTACGGTAGGTGCGTAAATTTCCATATCTTATCTATATAAGTCTTCACCATTCATCACCTTTGGGTGAGTGCCGAGCCCCCCCCCCGAAGGGAGTTTTAACCCTAAAGGACTGAGTCCCTTAGCTCTCAGTGGGTGACACACTAAGAGGGAGAACCTTCACGGGCCTGGAGAGGCCCGAGAGTGGGGAGAGTGAGACGGGGACCCCTGGAGGGGGTAGGAAGTTGCCCCAACAGACGTCGTCTCACCCTACGGGAGAAAAGACAGGTTCTCTGGTGAGCAGAGTTAATCACCCTACCCCAGGCCAAGGGTGACAACCGGGGGAGAGATGCAGCCATGTCGTCTGTCTACTGCAGATCGCTGTCCCCACGACCCTGGTAGCTACCTCACTGGCGTCATACAATGTCCTTTCTTGGTGTTTTGCTAGCTCCAGGCCATGTGCAGAGAGTGCAATGGCTTGTCTGATTTCCTCCGTGTCAGGCATCGAAGCAAGGAGTTAACCTAGCCTGGACCACAAGAACCTGTCATAGGATGCATAGTGGGCTTGATGTGCTGCAATAGAAAGCAGCAATCGTGCCGAGTAGAATGTCCTCCTCCTCCCCATCCAAGGAATCTTGATCTGGGGGCCGCTCACGGTGCAGGGCGCGAAGCCCATTGGGAGTATCCAAATGCGTCAGTTCTGAGCTAGGATGAGGCATGGAACCAGGAGACTCCGGAGGGGGCACAATACCGCTGGCTGAGATCCCTAGGGGCTGGGAATCTGGAAAAGGGTCTGCCAGGAATGCAACGATGCCTCCCAAAAGGGAGCAGGCTAGGGGGGCACCACAAGGGTGTCCGCACTGAAATCGCCTAGGAAGGCATGCAAAGAGTGCTCTGGATTGTGTTGAGTGGGAGGGGTGATGTGCAGGTCCTCCAACATCCTCACGAGGAATCGCTGATACTCTGCGAGATCAGCAGCTGGACAGATGTGGACAGACGGCTCCTCTCCCCCAGAAGAAAGGGATGAGGAGTTAGAGGACCTCAAGAGTTCAGAAGCTGGCTGCTCAGGGGGAGGTTGAAAAACCTGTCTGTCCATAGCCCTAACATAAGAGGGAAATTGAGCCACCGCTCTGAACTGCTCCCAGGAGAGAGGACTGCTAGGACCAAGAATACCTGGGAGCGTAGGAGAATGCGGCAGAGGAATAGGGACAGAGCCAACAACAGGAATCGTCTGACCTCTGCCTGGGCTAGGAAAAACACCAGCAGCCCTAAGGTAAGAAGGAGCTCCGGAAAACTCCACAGCCGACAGCTGATCAACCAAACTGGAACTGCCTAGGCTGCGCCCTGAAGAATCCCCTCAGGGAGGTGACCGGGGCCGTGAAAGTCCAAAAGGACGGTCCCCTACCTCCAAAGAACATGGCCCTCTCAAGGAAACCGAAAGGAAAGGGCGGAAATCCGCGCTACAGCTTCTCCCAGAGCCTGGGTGGGCCCCAGAAAAAGGCCACCGCATGGACCCCATATCCCTCAGAATCCGAGAGTGCCCTCCTCCTCCTTGACAGAACCAGCCTAGGCAGCGGGCAGCCCTGGTTGGCCCCCAAAACAGCTATCCAAGGAGCAGCACCCTCCCCTCCCGTGGGTGCTACGATCGGCCCCAAAGTTGGGAGATCCAGGCACACTACATTAGGGGGTACAACCACTGAGGGGTCAGAGAACCCTCCGAGACCAGGCTGCACAGCAATGGTGGCCTGCACCACTGTCAGCACCCCTGACTCTGGCCCCAGGAGTCACTGTCCGCTCCTCAGAGGGGCGCTGGTGGACACTACCAAGGTGTCCATGTGAGCAGCCAACTCCAAAGAGTCAGACTGTCTGTCTGACTCAGAGTCCGATTCCTCCTCCAAAGAGGTGGAGATCGAAGGTCTGTGCCAAACAGTACGTGGACGCCCACTACCATCCCGACTGAAAAGGGCACCAGAACCAGAGACTGCACCAGAGTAGGTCCCAACGTCCCTAGCCACATCGCGAACGGTGCCAGAAGAAAATATGGCTCCAACAATGGCAGCAGTCTTGGAATTGGAGCCTATCACGGCACCGAGACCAGAGACGACACAAATGACAGCTATGACCATGCTCTCGGTGCCACGAACGGCGCTGAGGTCAGAAACCCCCACGGTACCGACCTGCCCCACGGTGCTGCGAGTAGTGTCAAGGACAGAAATGGTGCTGACAACAGCCCCAACTGTGCTCTTGGCGCCGTGGACAGCACCGAGCTCTGAACCCCCCATGGCGCTGTGCCCTTGCTCGAAGCCGCGAACGGCTCCAGAGCTGGACACGACGCCATGCTCAACCACAGTGCTACGAATGGTGTCAGGGCAAGAGACAGTCAAGGATGGCACCGTAGAGCCTCCCACGGCGCTGCTAGCACTATCGGCACTGTGAATGGTGCTGACAGCAGCAACAGCACCAAGCAATGGACCAGCACTGATGACAGCGCCATCAGGGCCCACGATGCCATGAATGGCGCCGAGGCCCAAGACGGCACTGACAGACAGCATCGAGGACGGCGCTGACCCAGGCCGGCCAGAGCCGAGGGAGACGACACCGGGCTCCCCTCTCGGAAGGTGACTGCCACGGCGGTGCCTCCCGCCTGTCCCCAGGGAAACAGACTGGGCCTCCTTCACCGCGAAGGCCCTGCCACGGCTATGCTACAAGAGGCAGAAGTTCTCCTCCTCGGTCCGATAGAACCAGGAGGGGATCCGGAGAAAAGGTCGAGAGAATGTGGCTTTGGCCCGATGAGTACGCACTCGCCCCCCGAAAGTCGGCGGATCATCGTCATCCTTTCCACGCTCGTTGCTCGATGACACGACAGTCCATGGAGAAGCAGGCATCACATGAATCCAAGTTGTGAAGTGGGCCAAGACACATGAGGCCAACGGTCATGCTGGTCGATGACGGAGTACTTTCGGCCGCATGGGCACCGACGTATGGGGGGCCATCCTGTCTTAGAAGTTTTCTTGCCCTCCGACTGAGACATGACCTACAGGAAAAAGAACACCAAAACAAGACCAGATGTCACAAAATAAAATAAGGAACAGTCTTACCAGGCGACGCTGAGTGGAGCGAACAGAACCGGCAGGATAATTTCGGAATCGACTGACTGCGACATGAAGTCGACGAACTGCGACACTCGGAGGCTTCAAAAAGTAGAGGTAGACCTCTAGAAATCTTACTCAGCCACTCCAATGCTGGTGACCCTCATGGCGGAGACGAAGAATTGGCTGGAGGGCTAGAGTCAACAACACCTAACGCCAACCCACACAGCCCACACAGTAAGGCCGGGCCTTGAGGGCGGCGCTGATGCTGCGCCGGCCCGCCCCCATCCAAAAAAGAAAAAAGAAAAAAGGTTCCCGCGGGTCTTGACCTCCAGCCAAGTACCCAAAGGTGATGAATGGTGAAGACTGACACAGATAAGACATGGTTGTTTTATGAGCCGCAGTGCCATGCTAGTGCTGCTATGCACGCCAGAACTTTTGCTAATTTGCAACATTTTCACCCAGATTTTCAACATTGGCTTTGTCCACACCTCCTATGAACAGTACAGCTGTCATTTTCACATCCTGGCCAAAATGTGTTTCCGCACTTGTGGTGCAGAATAGCGGTCGCTGTGGGAAATCAGTGTTTGGGACACATTAAGAAAATGACAGTGACACTGTTCATGAGCAGAGTTCCTAAAATGCCTATGTTGAAAATTTGGTGATGATAGTCCATCAAATGACTGTGTTACAAGTGTGCGTTGCGCAGTTCCCACGCACCCTTGTAACTTCGCAGATTTGTAATATTGCCACACCAGATGTTCAACACTGGCATTTTTCACACCTCCATATGAACAATACAGCTGTCATTTTTCACATCCTGACCAAAATGTGTTTTCGCACTTCCGGCGCAGAATAGCACGGTTACTGTAGGAAATCAGTGTTCAGGACAGATTAAGATAACCACGGTGATACTGTTCATGAACAGAGGTCCTAAAATCCCTATGTTGAAAATTTAGTGACGGAAGTCCATAAAATGACTGTGTTACAAGCGTGCGATGAACTGTTTCCATGCACCCTTGTAACTTCGCAAATCTGTAATATTTTCACGCCACATTTTCAACACTGGCATTTTTTCACACCTCCTTATGAACAGTACAGCTGTCATTTTTCACATCCTGGCCAAAATATGACTTTACAATTCTGACGCAGAATAGTACAGTTGCTGCGGGAAATCAGTGTTTGGGACAGATTAAGATCGAGCGAGTGAGGGGGGGGAGTGAATGAGCTCAACTGAGCTCTTTTGGGACTGCTGCGGATTTCTTTGTGGGCAGTAAAAGGCACCAATGCTGTCAGGAGCTCAGTACAAAAGGGCAGCCTGCAGCCCCGGGAGAAACAGAACGAGTAAGTGAGGGAGGGGGAGTGAGCAAGTTCAACGGAGCTCTGTCGGGACTGCTACGGATTTCTTTGTGGGCAGAAAAAGGCGTCAATGCAGGCATGGGCCCTGTATAAAAGGGCAGCCAGCAGCGGTTGAAGAAACAGAACGAGCAAGTGAGAGAGGGAGAATGAGCAAGCTCAACAGAGCTCTATCAGGACTGCTGCAGATTTCTTTGTGGGCAGAAAAAGGCGCCAATGCAGGCAGCTGCCCAGTACAAAAGGCAGCCTGCAGCGCTGGGAGAAACTGAATGAGCGAGTGAGAGAGGGGGAGTGAGCGAGCTCAATGGAGCTCTGTTGGGACTGCTGCGGATTTCTTTGTGGGCAGAAAAAGACACCAGCACAAGAAGGAGCCCAGTACAAAAGGGCAGCCTGCAGCCCCGGGAGAAACAGAACGAGTTAGTGAGAGAGGGGGTGTGAGTGAGCTCAATGGAGCTGTGTTGGGACTGTTGCGGATTTCTTTGCTATACTGCTTTTATTGCTGTAATAATACATATTTATTTGTTATGCTTATTTCTCTAACTGAGCTGAGTAATAAATTTGCTAGAAAAATCCCCAAAATGACTGTTTTATGAGCGTGCATTACAGTGGTTACTCACGCCAGAATCTCCGCAGGAATTGGTAACATTTTCACTCCAGATTTTCAACACCGGCATTTTCCCACACCTCCTTATGAACAGTACAGCTGTCTTTTTTTATATCCTAGCCAAAATGTGTTTTCACTCTTCCAGCGCAGAATAGCGCGGTCGTTGTGGGAAATCAGTGTTCGGGACACATTAAGAAAACCACAATGACACTGTTCATGAGCAGAGGTCCTAAAATGCCTATGTTAAAAATTTTGTGATGAAAATCCATAAAATGACTGTTACGAGCGTGCGTTGTTCAGTTTCCACGCACCCTTGTAACCTTGCAAATTAGTAATACTTTCAGGCCAGATTTTCAACACTGGCATTTTTTCACACCTCCTTATGAACAGTACAGCTGTCAGTTTTCACATTTTGGCCGAAATGTGTTTTCGCGCTTCCAGTGCAGAATAGCACAGTCACTTTGGGAAATCAGTGTTTGGGAAAGATTAGGATCGAGTGAGTGAGAGAGAGGGAGTGACAGAGCTCAACTGAGCTCTGTTGGGACTGATGCAGATTTCTTTGTGGGCAGAAAAAGGCGCCAATGCAGGCAGGAGCCCAGGACAAAGGGCAGCCTACAGCACCGGGAGAAACAGAACGAGCGAGTGAGGGAGGGGGAGTGAGCGAGCTCAACGGAGCTCTGTTGGGACTGCTGCAGATTTCTTTGTGGGCAGAAAAAGGCATCAGTGCAGGCAGAGGCCCAGTACAAAAGGGCAGCCTGCAGCGGTGGGAGAAACAGAATGAGCAAGTGAGAGAGGGGGAGTGAGTGAGCTCAACGGAGCTCTATTGGGACTGCTGCAGATTTCTTTGGGCAGAAAGACCACACAGGCAGGATCCCAGTACAAAAGGCAGTCTGCAGCACTGGGAGAAACAGAACGAATGAGTGAGAGAGGGGGAGGAGCGAGCTCAACGGAGCTCTGTCGGACTGCTTGAAGATTTCTCTGTGGCCAGGCACAAAGAAGCAGGAGCCCAGTACAAAAGGGGCAGCCTGCAGCACCAAGAGAAACAGGAATGAGTGAGTGAGAGAGGGGGAGTGAGCGACCCTCGACGGAGCTCTGTCAGGACAGCTGTGAACTTCTTTGTGGGCAGAAAAAGGTGCCAACGCAGGCAGGAGCCCAGTATAAAAGGGCAGCTTGCAGCGCCGGGAGAAACAAAATGAGTGAGTGAGGGAGGGGTAGTGAGCGAGCTTAACGGAGCTGTGTCAGGACTGCTGCAGATTTGTTTTGGGGCAGAAAAAGGTACCAATGCAGGCAGGAGTCCAGTACAAAACGGCAGCCTTCAGCTCTGGGAGAAACAGAACGAGTGAGGTGAGAGAGGGGGAGTGAGCTAGCTCAACGGAGCTGTGTCGAACATATGGATTTCTTTTGTGGGCCGAAAGCGCCCAACGCAAGCAGGAGCCCAGGTACAAAAGGGCGACCTGCAGCGCCAGGAGAAACAGAACGAGCGAGTGAGAGAGGGTGAGTGAGCGAGCTCAGTGCAGCTCTGCTGGGACTTTAGAGTTGCTCACCTTCCCGCCCAGGGTCCTCTGTGGTCCTATATTACAGCAGGGTCTCTGAAGTGGAGACAAAACAGTGATTGGATACTTTTAGGATTGCTGTAATAATACAGATTAAGTTGTTCTCTTTATTTCTTTGAGCTAAGCAGTGAGCTATACTGCTTTATTGCTGTAATAATACATATTTATTTGTTATGCTTATTTCTCTAACTGAGCTGAGTAATAAATTTGCTAGAAAAAATCCCAAAAATGACTGTTTTACGAGCGTGCATTTCGCAGTTGCTACGCACGCTCGTAACTTCGTGAATTTGCAACATTTTCACTCCAGATTTTCAACACTGGCATTTTCCCACACCTCCTTATGAACAATACAGCTGTCATTTTTCATATCCTGGCTGAAATGCATTTTCACTCTTCCAGCGCAGAATAACGCGGTCGTTGTGGGAAGTCAGTGTTCGGGACACATTAAGAAAACCACAGTGACACTGTTCATGAGCAGAGGTCCTAAAATGCCTATGTTGAAAATTTTGTGATGAAAATCCATAAAATGACTGTATTACGAGCGTGCGCTGTGCAGTTTCCATGCACACCTGTAACCTCGCAAATTAGTAATACTTTCAGGCCAGATTTTCAACACTGGCATTTTTTCACACCTCCTTATGAACAGTACAGCTGTCATTTATCACATCTTGGCCGAATTAGTTTTCGCGCTTCCGGCGCAGAATAGCACAGTCGCTTTGGGAAATCAGTGTTTGGGACAGATTAGGATCGAGTGAGTGAGAGAGGGGGAGTGAGCGAGCTCAACGGAGCTCTGTCAGGACAGCTGTGAACTTCTTTGTGGGCAGAAAAAGGTGCCAATGCATGCAGGAGCCCAGTAGAAAAGGGCAGCTTGCAATGCCAGGAGAAACAGAACGAGCGAGTGAGGGAGGGGTAGTGAGCGAGCTTAATAGAGCTGTGTCGGAACTGCTGCAGATTTCTTTTGGGGCAGCAAAAGGTACCAATGCAGGCAGGGGTCCAGTACAAAAGGGCAGCCTGCAGCTCCGGGAGAAACAGAATGAGCGAGTGAGGGAGGAGTAGTGAGCGAGCTCAACGGAACTATGTCAGGACTGCTATGGATTTCTTTGTGGGCAGAAAAAGGTGCCAATGCAAGCAGGAGCCCAGTAGAAAAGGGCAGCCTGCAGCATCGGGAGAAACAGAATGAGCGAACGAGAGAGAGGGGGTGAGCGAGCTCAATGGAGCTCTGCTGGGACTATATAGTTATCCACCCTCCCGCCCAGGGTCCTCTGTGGTCCTATATTACAGCAGGGTCTCTGGAGTGGAGACAAAGCAATGATTAGATACTTTAGGATTGCTGTAATAATACAGATTTAGTTGTTCTGTTTCTTTCTCTAACTGAGCTAAGTACTGAACTATACTGTTATGATTGCTGTAATGATACATATTTATTTATTCTGTTTATTTCTCTAATTGAGCATAGTAATACTTGGAGTGCAACAGTATTTCTGCCTGGGTTAAGTGAAACTATATGAGAGTCGAGAAGAAAAAGTATGGTAGCTATGGGGTGAAAAACGGACAAGGAGGCTTTAGGATTGCTACAGTAATACAGTATCAAACGGATGAGATTTGAGACTGAATTAGCTGGTCGGCAAGGGGTCAGTAGGGGGACTAGTGTGGGAGGGGAAGGAATTTGAATAAATAGGGGCCTAACAGTCTGTAGTAGGGTACAGAACCTGGGAGTAAGAGCCCGTAACATAAGATGGGGGCCAAAATGGGGCAGGTGCCACATGTCAATAGGGTGGGCATCTTTGGAAGGGTGGAGGGGTGTACAGGGTGTGGGTCTGCCATGATCCTGGACTGGGCTTGGAGGATTGGGGGGTGTATGGTCTGTAGGTGGCTGGCTAGTTTGAGAGAGGAACTGTGGAGGTTAGGGAGGAGTGTAAGTGGCAGTGCAGAAGAGTATGGTACGCATCCTGAGGCGGGAATAGGGGATGGCAAAGGGGGATGGAGGAAGAACAACTAGGGACTGAAACTGACCCCAGTACCAGAGGCAGTAGCAGAACAAAGAGAAGAAGGGAGGGGGTGCCCGAGGTGAGGGCTGGGGCCTCCTGATGAAGGAGGAACAGACCACGAGGAGTACCAGGAGTACGAGGAGCAGATGGTTGCGGTTAGGGAGGGACCAGGGGTGCCCCGGAGGGGAACAAGTAGGAGGGGGGAACCAAGAGGGGGAAGAGATGTAGGACAGGTATCGACTATGAATAGATTTGAACCTCTGCTATGGGACAGAGAGGGGGAGCAGGAACATACTGAAGGGGGGAGGACAAGCGGGGCGTGAGAGGGATGGCAACAGGTAGGGGAAGAGATAGCGAGGACAAAAGGGTAGAAGGGGGTTAGTAAGGAAGGAGGGGGTGGTGACTGAAGGAGAGAAGGCTACAGCAAGGGGGAAGGATGGGAGGGACATCACTGTCAGGGTAGAAGGGAATAAAACATTACTCACCTTAGTAATTTCTTCTAATGGAGTCTTGCTGTATTCTGACAATTTGCAGTTAGCTCCAGCTCTTGAACTACCCCGGAGAGTGAAGGATTAAATTCTATGCCAGGCATAGAACGTTGGGCTCGAGCTCGGTTGAAAACTCTGTCTGTATCCTTTTGAAACCATACCATCAGATTCTTATGAGCTAAAACTCACTGATTAAATGTGGAAATTGTAAAAACTCCTAGTAGCCAGCTGGCAACAAAGACTTTGGATTCCCCAAAAGAATCAAGTCAGGAAACCCAAAGAACCAAAACCAGGTAATAAAAACTAAAAACTTTTCATTAAACAAACAAAAAGCACCCAACACAACAGGAGTGGGGTAAAGACACTCTTGGGGTGCAACACTGCACCTGCCCACCCACTTCCCAAAAACAGGTTCTGAGAGGGGAGACAGGAAGGGAGGGAGGTCGGAATACAGCAAGACTCCATTAGAAGAAACACAATTACTAAGGTGAGTAATCTTTTCTTCAAACAACATGAAGTCTTGCTGTATTCTGACAATTTGCAGACTACCAAGCAGAACCTCCAAGGAGGAGGGACAGAACCTACTTTGGGAATAGGCTCTGAAGTACTGCTGTGCTAAACCCAGCATCACTCCTAGCCTGGATATCCAGAGAGTAACGCTTGGTGAAGGTATGAACTGTCTTCCAGGTGGCTGCTTGACAGATTTCTAACAAGGGGATATCCCTAGCTGCAGCCAGAGATGCAGCTGTACCTCTAGTGGAATGAGCCCTCAGGCCTGAGGGTGCAGTGTTTCCCAGTTTTTCATAGTAAAATTGAATGCAGGACACAATTCACCTGGCAATGATTCTCTTGGTGGCAGGTTTTCCCTTACCTACTTCCCCATAAGTAAGGAGCAATTGGAGGGAGTCAAACCTGTGACCCTTTGTACGTTCTATGTAGTAATTAAGGGCCCTTTTAACATCTAAACTGTGTAGCCTCCGTTCCCCTGAGGAGGTGTGATCAGTGAAGAACACAGGAAGAGACATAAAGGACAAAGAACCTCTGTGTGCAAGCACTGAGGCAACGGTTACCCCAAAGGGCATCTGGCTGGGAAGCCAAGTTTTAAAGAAATACAAAATCACACATGCCCCCACAATGCAAAGCATCATGGGCTGCATATGCAAGGGTTTGGTATAAGTGGCAATCAGAAACCACTTTAGGTAGGGACCTTCTATTGGTTCTAAGGACCACCTTATCTCTATGGAAAGAGACGAAGTCAGGCTCCACTGACAGGTCTTGCAATTCACTGATACGTCTGGCAGAAGTAACAGCAACCAAAAACACAGTTTTCCAAGTCAAGTACTTGAGCTCTGCTGAGGACATAGCCTCGAAGGGGGTTGCATCAGTTGAGCAATACAAATATTCAAATCCCAGGCAGGAGCAGGATCCCTAAAAGGGGGATTGGTATGAAGCAATCCTTTGAAAAATTTACAGAACACAGGGTGAAGTAACAGAGAGAAAGATTTCCCCACTGACAGGAAAGCAGAAATAGCTGACAACTGAACTTTGAGAGTAGCTGGTTTGAGGTCTAGGCCATTAAGGTAAACCATGTAATCCAGAACTGTAGACAAGTCAGCAGTGTCTGGGGAAACGTCCTTCTTGGAACACTAAATACTGAACCTTTTCCATTTGGAGTTGTAGGCCTGGGAGGTGGACCGCTACTAGAGAGGTCTGCAGGGAATAAGCCAGGGACCATACTTTCATGGCTTCCGTGCACAAGGCCGTGGACCGAGTGCCTCCCTGCTTGTTAATATACCACATAGTGGTAGTGTTGTCCGTCCTGACCTGAACCACCTTGTTCTGTATTGACTGAGAGAAAGCTTGTAGGGCAAGAAGTACTGTCCTGAGCTCCAGAAGATTGATGTGAAGAAGGGATTCCTGAGGGGACCAAAGTCCCTGGGCCGTGAGAGCCCCCAGATGGGCTCCCCACCCCAAAAGGGAAACATATGTGGTAAGAACCACAGATTGAGTCTGAGAGACAACTGGAACACCTTGCCTCATATTGTCCAGGTCCTGCCACCACTGAAGGGCCTGAATTAAGGTCTGAGTAACAGGAACTAGCTTGGTAACAGGATCTTTCCTTTGGGACCAAAAGGTTCTCAGATGGAACTGAATGTCCCTCATCTGAAACCTGGCCCCTTGGACCACTGCTGTGGAAGCTGACATGTGGCCCAGAAGCTGCAGAAAATGCCTTGCTGGTCGAGAAACCAGAGGGAGAAAGGAAGAGGCCAGCTGAGAGATGGATTTTGCCCTTTTCAAAGGAAGGAAGGTGCTTGCCTTGAGGGTGTCCAGCTCTGCTCCTATAAAAGTGAGGAGCTGTACTAGTTCGAGAACTGACTTGGGAAGATTGAGAAGGAACCCCAGGGAAGTGAGAACTTTCTCGGTAACCTGTAGATCTGACTTGACTTGGTCTGAAGACTGGCCTACCAGAAGCCAATCATCCAGATATGGAAAAATAGAGATTCTTTTATTTCTTAAAAAAGCCACCAATACTGCTAGGCACTTTGTAAATACCCTTGGAGCTGAGGTTAGACCGAACGGCATTGCTCTGAACTGATAATGGCCTGAGGGCAATTCGAACCTGAGGTACTTTCTGTGGGAGCACATGATGAGAATGTGAAAATAGGCATCCTTGAGGTCCAGGGAGGCTAGCCAGTCTCCTGACCTGAGAGAGGGAAGAATTGTTCCCAGAGTCACCATCTTGAATTTTGGCTTTACTAGGTGCTTGTTTAGGTATCTTAGATCTAGGATGGGTTGCCACTCCCTTGTCTTTTTCAGGGTAAGAAAGTACCTGGAGTACAGACCTTTGCCTCTGTATGGAGTAGGAACTCTCTATATGGCCTTTAAAGCCAGTAGATACAAAACCTCTGCCTCTAGAGCAAGGGTTTCTGAAGTATTTGCAGGTGGAAAGGATCTGGGTTTCAGTTTTGGAAAACTTTTGAAATTGAGAACCAGCCCCTGGCTTACAACCTCCAAGACTCACTTGTCTGAGGTAACAGACATCCAGTCCTGGGCAAAGTAAGCCAGCCTGCCTTCTACTCGAATGGGGAAGTCGACCCTGGCTGACACATCAGGGTGTCTGCTTGGCAGGAGCCTTAGGCTGAGGGGTGGAAGTAGCCCTGCTCATCCCCCTTCTGCCTCTCCCTCTGAAGAACCCCCTCTGAGAAAAGGAAGATGAGGCCTGCACCTGGTAGAAAGGCCTGTGAAAAGGCCTGCCCCTGCCCCTAGCTTGCTGCCTCTGAGGAGTTGCCTGCCTCTCCTTGGTCTGGGCACTCCTATATGTGGTCCTGTATTCATCCATTTTCTTCATGTAATTCACTGTCTGCTCCCCAAACAGAGAATTACCCACTACAGGGAAATCCATGGCCTTAGCCTGGGTGTCCTGCGAAAGGCTAGTACATCTGAGCCAGGCCATTCTCCGAAGAGCCACAGATGTAGCCATGACTCTTGATGACACATCATTGAAGTCCACAGCAGCATGAAATTGCACCTTTGATGCCTCAATCCCATCAGCAGCCACCCCCTCCAGCTCCTTGGCAAGCTGCGGGGAGGCCTGTTTAGCCAGTGCCAGTACAGTGTCCCACCTGGACTTCTGGTACCTGGCTGTATAGGCCACATAATTAGCCTGTGAGTCCCAAAGATGATGCCAAGTACTGTTTCTTTGCCATGGCATCTATCTTCCTGGAATCTTGTCTGGGGAGTGTGAAGCCAAGGGATGTTTGCTTTGTCACAGGCAGCAGCCTGCACTACCCCAACATGGCTGCATTGTTGGTAAAGAAATTCTGTATCCGAGCCTGACAAGGTGTACCTCTTGTCCATTCTCTTGTCAACAGGAGGTACAGAGTTGGGAGACCTAAGAACTTTTTGTGTGTGTTTCCCAAATGACCTATGAAGGGAAATACACAGTCTCTTAGACTCTGGGATGTCCATTATATCTATGAAGTCAGGCTCCTCTTGATCCTCTACAGCCTCCTCAATAGGAAGTTGGATGGTGTGAGCCACTTTTTTGTAGAACAGAAAGTGGGAAGGGGACTCAGAAAGCCTAGGAGGGGAAACACCGGAAGGTCTGTCTGGGGAGATGTCCGGTTCCACAGGCACATCCAGACTTTCACCGTCGTAATCATCCTCTTCAAAATCCCTCTCCTCATCAAACTCTGGTTTGTAAAAATCTTCAGGGGAATAATCCTGAACTAGGGGAACCAACCAAACTGAACACAAGGTGCCAGATTGGTCGGAACCGGACGAAGCGATTCCATAATCCGAATCGCTTTGGCTATTTCTTCGGTATCGGAACATGCAGCTCTGGATCCGAACCGGCGGATTTATCCTTTCGCTTTTTGTATGAACCGATCCTCAGGATCAGCTTCCTGTCTGGCTAAAGTGGCTGCTCCTGGTCAGAGGGCACCTTCTGCTCGGTAGGAATCAACTGGGTCGCCTCCGGTCATCGGATTTCGACCTCCTTATCCCAAGTCTACCTAACCTTTCTCCAGGGTAGACTTAGAAAATTCTTACAAATTTGGCAGTCTGAATCGAGGTGGTCAAACCGCAGACAGTAAACACAAGTGGTGTGGCGATTGGCCTTAGCAAAGACCTCCCCACACACACTGCAGTGTTGAAATCCAGTCGGCCCGTTTTTTTCCTTGGGTTTCTCAGACATGGCCAACCTAACCAACTTACCCTTTATATGGCAACTGCCAGGCAAGACTCCCCTATCAGTTTCACACTGTGTCACGGGTGATGGAAAAAAACGCTACAAATACATTTTTATTTATTTATTTATTTCAATCTAGGATTACAATACCTTTGAGCCAAGGCTCTTTTACAAAGGTTCCAAGGCCAGCGCGCAGTAACAGTCATCATTTTAGTTACAAACATAACGCCACTGACTTACAGACAAGTAATAACCAGTACAAAGACTTGAGCTATGAGCAAGACAAGGGAGGAGGGGGTCGATGGGGGAGAAGGAGGTAGGAGATTGGGGGGAGGAGGCAGGGAGTAAGAAAAATTACTCACCTTAGTAATGTTGTTTTTCTAATGGAGTCTTGCTGTATTCTGACAATAGCAGTGAGTCCCAACCTTCAACTGCCCGGAGATGAAAGAGTTAACTTTCCATGCCAGGCATGGAACGCTGAGCTCGAGCTCAGTTATGACTCTGTCTGTTGCTGTTTAAACTCAAACCGTCAGATCTTTACGAGCTAAACTCACTAAGGTCCTGTGTGGAAGCTTGTAAACCTACACTAGCCAACTGGCTACTAAACATAAAAACAAATTTTTTGGTCCCAAAACAAAGACTCAAGTCAAGAGAACCAAAAAATGAAAAACACAACACCCACTCACCCAAGAAAAGGGGTGAAAACAACAAGGTGGGGCACCTACTGAGTGCCAACACTGCCACTGCCAACCCACATCCCAAAAACAGAGGTTCTGAGAGGGAAGGAGGGGGAGGTCAGAATACAGCAAGACTCCATTAGAAGAAACAACATAACTAAGGTGAGTAATTTTTTCTTCAAACAACATGAAGTCTTGCTGTATTCTGACAATAGCAGACTACCAAGCAGTACCTCCATGGAGGAGGGACAGAACCTACTTAGGAAATAGGCTCTGAAGCACAGCTGTGCCAAACCGAGCATCACTCCTAGCCTGGATATCCAGGGAGTAATGCTTGGTGAAAAGTGTGAACTGTTTTCCAGGTAGCTGCTTGACATATCTCTAGAATAGGATATCCCTGGCAGCAGCCAGGAAGCGGCTGCCTCCTGTAGAGTGAGCCCTCAGGCCTGAGGGTGGAACCTTACCCAGTTTTTCATAACAAAACTGGATACAAGAGACAATCCACCTGGCAATGGATCTTTTAGTGCAGGTTTCTTACCAACCTCACCATAAGTGAGGAACAGTTGAAGGGAGTCAAACCTGTGACCCTTGGTACGTTTTATGTAGTAGTTAAGGGCTCTTTTCACATCTAGACTGTGCAGCCTCCTCTCACCAGAGGAAGAATGGTCAGTGAAGTACACAGGAAGAGACATAGATTGATTAAGGTGAAAATCTGAAACCACCTTAGGCAAAAACTTCCTGTTAGTCCTGAGGACCACCTTATCTCTATGAAAGGAGATAAGATCAGGCTCCACTGACAAGGCTTGTAACTCACTTATGCATCTGGCAAAAGTGATGGCTACCAGAAACATTGTTTTCCAAGTCAAGTACTTAAGCTCTGCTGAAGACAAAGGCTCAAAAGGGAGTTGCATAAGCTGAGCAATGCAAACATTAAGGTCCCAAGCAGGGGCAGGGTCCCTGAATGGAGGGTTGGTATGAAGCAATCCCTTGAAAAACTTGGAGAATACAGGGTGAGCTGAAAGAGAAGAGGGCTTACCTGCTGAAATAAAAGCAGAAACAGCTGCAAGATGCACATTCAGTGTAGCTGGTCTAAGCCCCAAGCTATTTAAATGGACCATATAATCAAGGACTGTGGGCAGATCAGCAGACTCTGGGGAAATATGCCTTCCAGAGCACCATATGGAAAATCTTTTCCACTTGGAATTATAAGTAGTCCTGGTGGAAGGTTTCCTAGAAGCCTTCAGAATATCCATTACACCTTGGGAGAGGTGTAAATCAGCAAACTCTAACTCTTCAAGAGCCAGACCTTGAGATTGAGAGATTTGACATTCGGGTACGAAACCCTCCCCTGAGCACAGGTTAACAGGTTGTAATTCCTGGGAAGACACAGGGGAAGATGGACTGCTAAGGACAGGAGGAGTGGATACCAGCGCTGTCTGGCCCAGTCTGGAGCAATCAGGATCACTTTGCAGGGTTGAGACCTGATTTTGACTAGCATTTTGAACAGGAGAGGGAAGGGGGGAAAGCATACAGGAACTTCCCTTCCCAACTGAGAACTAAGGCATCCAGGGGACTGAGCCCAACACTGGGGGCCTGCAGCAAAAAAGGGGAAGTTGGTGATTGTCTGGGGCTGCAAAAAGATCTATCTGTGGGGTGCCCCATCTGGAAAATATCACCTCCAAGACCAGGGGATCCAGTGACCATTCGTGATGGCCCTGAGATATCCTGCTGAGAGCATCTGCCAGGACATTGTCCTTGCCTGGGAGGTGAACTGCTGTGAGGGAGGTGTTCAGGGAATAAGCCAGAGACCACAACTTCATTGCTTCTGTGCACAAGGCCGTAGACCGAGTGCCTCCTTGCTTGTTGATGTACCACATTGTGGTGGTATTGTCTGTTCTGACCTGGATAACTTTGTTCTGAACAGATTAGGAAAAAGCTTGAAGTGCTAGAAATACTGCTCTGAGTTCCAATAGATTGATGTGAAGCAGAGACTCCTGAGGGGACCACAACCCCTGGGTAGTCAGGTCGCCCAAGTGAGCCCCCCACCCCAAGAGGGAGGCATCTGTAGTGAGGATTAAGGAGTGGGACTGAGTGACAAAGGGAACTCCCTGCCTTAGATTATTCTGATCCTGCCACCACTGTAAGGCCTGGATCAGGGTTCGAGTCACTGGGATCAATTTGGTCAGAGGGTCCTTCCTTTGAGACCAAAAGGCTCTCAAATGGAACTGAATGTCCCTCATCTGAAATCTTGCTCCCTGCACCACTGCTGTGGAAGCAGCCATGTGCCCCAGGAGCTGTAGAAAATGCCTTGCTGGTCGAGACACCTGCAGGGTGAATGAGGAGGCCAGAGAGATAAGGGTCCTTACCCTGTCCAGGGGAAGGAAAGTTCTGGCCTTTTCTGTGTCTAGCTCTGCGCCTATGAAGGTGAGGAGCTGAACAGGCTCTAGAACTGACTTTGAAAGATTCAGAAGGAAACCTAAAGAGGTGAGCAGTTGCTGAGTTATCTGTAGGTGTAACTTGACTTGGTCTGGGGACTGGCCTACTATGAGCCAGTCGTCCAGGTATGGGAAGGTGGCAATCCTTTGCCTTCTTAGAGAAGCAACTACTACTGCCAGGCATTTTGTGAATACCCTTGGAGCAGAGGTTAGACCGAAGGGCATTGCTCTGAACTGGTAATGGCCTGAGGGCAGCTCGAACCTGAGGTACTTTCGATGGGAGCTTCTGATGAGACTATGGAAGTAGGCATCCTTGAGGTCCAGGGACACTAGCCAGTCCCCTGGCCTTAGAGAGGGTAGAATAATTCCCAGAGTCACTATTTTGAATTTTGGTTTTAAAAGGTGCTTGTTTAAGTATCTGATATCCAGGATGGGCCGCTGTTCTCCTGTCTTTTTTGGGGTAAGGAAGTACCTGGAGTACAACCCTTTGCCCTGGTGTAGAGGTGGAACCCTTTCCACAGCTCTGAGAGCCAGGAGGGAAGAGACCTCTGCCTCTAGGGCAAGTGCCTCTGAGGGATTTGCAGGTGGAAAGGATCTGGCTCTCAGCTTTGGAAATATTTTGAAGCTGAGAACCAGTCCCTGGCTTACTACTTCCAGGACCCACTTGTCTGATGTTAGCGACTCCCAATCCTGGACAAAGTAAGCCAGCCTGCCCCCCACAGGTAGTGGAGAATCGACCCTGGCCAACCCATCAGGGTGCCTGTTTGGCAGGGGGTTTTGGCTGAGGGGTGGAAGCAGGTCTGCTTGTAACCCTTCTGCCTCTCCCTCTAAAGAACCCCCTCTGAGCATAGGCAGAAGAGGAGGCCTGGGCTTGGTAGAAAGGCCTATGAAAAGGCCTGCCCTTGCCCCTGGGATGCTGCCTCTGAGGAGTGGCCTGCCTTTCCTTGGCCTGTGCACTCCTATCGGTGGTCCTATATTTGTCCATTTTCTTCATGTAACTCTCTGTCTGCTCCCCAAACAGAGAATTACCCACAACAGGAAAATCCATGGCCTTAGTCTGGGTATCCTATGACAGGCTAGTACATCTGAGCCAAGCCATACTACGAAGTGCCACAGATGTAGCCATGACTCTAGATGACACATCATTGGAGTCCACTGCAGCATGGAATTGCACCTTGGATGCCTCAATACCATCAGCAGCCACCTGCTCCAGCTCCTTGGCAAGCTGGCCAGGGACCTGTTTTGCTAAAGTCGTGACAGTGTCCCATCTGGATTTCTGATACTTAGCAGTATAGGCCATATAGTTGGCCTGTCTGAGTCCTAAGGATGCTGCCATGTACTGTTTCTTTGCCATGGCATCAATCCTCCTGAAGTCCTTGTCTGAGGGGGGTGTGAAGCCAAGGGAATATTTGCCTTATCATAGGCTGCAGCCTGCACTACCCCAACATGGCTGCATTGTTGTGTAAGGAACTCCGTATCTGAGCCTGACAATGTATACCTCTTGTCCATTCTCTTATCCACAGGAGGTATAGTATTAGGAGTCTTTAAAATCTTAAATGTCTATTTCCCAAAAGATTTGTGTAAGGGAATAGACAGCCTCTAGACTCTGGGATATCCATCATTTCCACATAGTCAGGCTCCTCCTGGTCATCCACAGCTTCTTCCATAGGAAGCTGGAGGGTTTCAGCCACTTTTTTATAAAACATGAAATGGGAGGGGGACTCAGAAAGCCTAGGAGGAGACACTCCTGAAGGTCTGTCTGTGGAGATGTCCAGGTCAATGGGCACATCCAGACTTTCAAAACCACATTCACTTTCCTCATACTCCTCTTCCTCCTCCTCCGGTTCATAATATTCCTCTAAATCATAATCTTGAACCAGTGAAACCGGCCGAACCGAGCGCCTCCCTGATGGTGCCGGTTCGGTCGGAACCGGGGAAAGCGACTGCACAATTTTTATCGCTTTGGCTATTTCTTCAGCGGTTGGAGAGGAAAGTTTTGGATCCACACCAGCTGATTTTTCCTTTCTAGTTCTCTTAGCCGGAACTGACTCCTCAGAATCGGCTCTCCTTTTGCCTGGAGAAGTCTCCCCTGGTCAGAGGGCACTCCTTCTTGTTCGGGTTTGAACCAACCAGGCTGGCCATCCGGTTCAGCGGATCTTTTGGCCTCCTTCCTAAGCCTACCAACTCTTTTCTAGGGTAGCTGCAGGAAAATGTTTACAAATCTGGCAGTCTGCATTGAGGTGGTCAAACCCCAGACAATAAACACAGGTGGTGTGGGGTCAGCCTTAGCAAAGACTTCCCCACACACACTACAGTGTTGAAACCCAGTGGGCCAGGTTTTTCTTTTGGGTTTCTCAGACATTGTGCCAGTCCTAACCAAACTTACCCTTTTAATGGCAATCCGCCAGGCAAGACCCTCTTATCAGTTCCTAACCGTGTCTCGGGTCGTGGAAAAACCGTAATAAAATCCGTTTTTTTTAGAACTGATAAGAACCGGTAACCACACACTAAAAGTACAAATAAAGATTTTTTAACAGCTTGATCGATTCAAACCGAACCGATGAACCGTTTACAAGTTTCACACAGAATAGAAATAAATATAACCTATCTAGTACTCACAAATACCACAGACAGAGACTGAACTGACAGGTTACGGTTTAAATTCGGTCGAAAACCGAGAAAAGCGGTACTTTAACCGACAAATTGAACCGAGCAAAAGGAGAAATCTCCGGAGCGACTGTTCAGTGAGGCGGAGTAAAGAATCTGACGGTTTGAGTTTAAACAGCAACAGACAGAGTCTCAACCGAGCTCGATCTCAGCGTTCCATGCCTGGCATGGAAAGTTAACTCTTTCATCTCCGGGGCAGTTCGAAGGTTGGGACTCACTGCTATTGTCAGAATACAGCAAGACTTCATGTTGTTTGAAGGGGGAGTATGGGAGGTGGGTGGGGGCAGGGGCAGGAGTGGAGATACAGGGGGGAGGTGGGCGAGGGTGGGAGACAGTGCAGCCAGGGGGCCTTGTCGAGGGAATATGCCAGGTAAGGTGTTAGGGGTGCAAAGACTGATTGTAAGTGCTGGGTGCTGGGGCATGTGCAGCTGGAACGGTGGAAATGTTAAGATGGGCAATCGCAGGATACAAGCAGTGAGAGGCGCAGTTTTTAAACTGAAACGGACCGGTAACCACACACTGACTTTTTCTTTTTCAAGATCTTACTACAAGATCGGTTCAACCGAACCGATTGGAAAAATTTCACAATTTCCACACAACAGCTACTAATCTAAGTACTTACGGTACCACAGACAGAGTCTCGAACCAGAAAACGGAATGAAAATCTGACTAAAACTGAAACTTTAACCGCGATAGACCCGAGCAGAAGGACAAATCTCCAGAGCGACTGTTCAGTGAGGCGGAGTAAAGAATCTGACAGTTTGGTTTCAAAAGGACACAGACAGAGTTTTCAACCGAGCTCGTGCCCAATGTTCTATGCCTGGCATAGAATTTAACTCTTCACTCTCCGGGGCAGTTCAAGAGCTGGAGCTAACTGCAAATTGTCAGAATACAGCAAGACTTCATGTTGTTTGAATGGGGGCTCTAAATCGACAGCAGCAGGGATTGGAGAGGGGTTGAAAATCAGCAGGAGAGGAGGGGAGGTCAACATGGGAAGCCCAGTAGGAAGTAGTCAGGCTGGGAAGGGGTTCAAGGGGGATGGGAGGAATAAGGCAGAGAAAAGGGGTGAGGTAGAAGTAGGGGTATAGATACAGAAGTCACAGAGGGTGAAGTTGTGGGGTAAGGGACAGGAAGAATGAATACTGGGGTGGCGGAAGGGCATTAGAAGGGAAAGAGGTAAGGGCGGGGGGTATGTGTCCTGGGGATTCTATGCTGAAATGGGTGAGATGGGGCGGAAAGGGGGAAAGGCACAGCCATATTTGGGTAGAAGCTATCCCCAGGTTGACTGCAGGAGAGGCAGGGCAGGCACTGCTCAAGCGTGCAGCGAGGGGGAGGAAGAAACCTCATTTACTGTTGCATGTGGGTACAAACCACTTGGTGGTAGACACGTGGAAATTGTGAGGGGGAGGTTTGAGTACTTGGTCAGGCAGTGTGAGGGGGTGGGGAAGTCGATGGCATTCTTGGAGGTACTGCCGGTACCATGTGCAAGAATGGCGAGGAACGGTAGGCTTGAGGAGTTTGAGTGGCTGAGGGATTGGTGCCACATGAAACATTATGTGTTGGTGACTAACTGGGGTAGGGTCTGGGGGGAATGATGACTTGTACGCGAGGCACAGGGTACACTGGAGCAGGAAGGGAAGGGGAGTATTAAAGGCAGCATTGCTGCCGGGCCACTGGCGCTGAGGGTTGAGGTGCTGGACGCCACGCCTCGTGCCAAGCTGGCGACCCAGGTTCAGACGCAGGCCCGGGCCGCCAGGGGTTGGCAAGGGAGGGATAGGATTGGGTGTCCGAAGACTGTTCTCTCCTATCCCAGGGCGGGATTCAGGACCCACTGCTCTATAGTAGCCCTGTGGTTGACCGCGGTGCTGGGGCACAGCGGTTTAGTAAAGGGGTGGGGCAGAGTGTGCGGATGTTGGCATGCCAGCCCAAGCTGCCACTGCACATTCGCATCGCAAAGGGGAGAAAAGTGGAAAATGGGCTATGGTCAGACAGCATGATCTTCTGCCCCCCGCCCACCCCGAATGGCGCCTCCTCAACTGGATCCTGCTCCGGTGGGTTAACCTGGGAAGCTCCTCACCACCCCACCAGTAGGGTAATCCGTGGAGGTGAGCAGCTCGGCCTGATGTTGGGGGCAGGGCTACAGGGTCGGTCGGGATGACCAAGCTGACCGTAGCCCAGTGAGAAAATATGTAAAAAAAAAAACAAAACAAACAAAAAAAAAAAACAGGATTACAGTGGTATATCTCTACTAAGGTGGATTTAAACAAATGGGGGGTGGCCAAAAGACTGAGGTTGGTACAAAGGTCTGGACGGGGAGCCTGATGAGGTCGCCGCCCTAGATATAGGTAAAAGCGGAGGCGTAGTAACCCTGGAAGGGGGCAGACAGAGTGGTCTGAGTCTAATACAGAAGGCACCACCACCCAGTAAGAATAAGGAGGAGAAAGGGTGCGGAGTACCGGGAGGGACACAGGCCAAGGAGGAGAAGAGTGAGGAGAAGGAGGGGTAGAGGTGGAAGGTGGTCTGACTAAATGGATAGAGAACTGGTTACAGGGGAGGGTGCAGAGGGTGGTGGTGGTGGGTAGCTCTCAGCATCCAGAGCAGTCACAAGCGGGGTGCTGCAGGGCTCAATGCTTGGCCCAATGCTAGTTGGGCCCTTTATCTTTGATACAGCATATGGACTGGGGAGCAGGGTTAGTCTGCTTGCACATTATACCAAATCAAATTCAAATAGTTATAGTAGCAGAGCCCCCCACCCACTCACACACACACATACAAACTCCCCGAAAAGCTGCTGACAAGCCTGCAAGTCATTCAAATCAATTCTGTTTTCTTACTTCCTTGGGGTTCAATGCCAACAAGTGCAAAATCATATACCTAGGTCATAGGAACCCTAATGCTGGGTATAGGATGGGGAGAGGTATTGATACTCACTAGACATGAAAGGGTCCTTGAGGTTATTATATCAGAGGACCTCAAGATGGCAGTACAGCGTGACAAGGCTATGGGCAGGGCAAACTGGATTCTGGGGTGGATAAGGAGTGGCATCTCCAGTAGGAGAAGGGGTGTACTTGAGTAGGTGTGCCCCAGGCTATCAATGTAATGGGGCTGGGGAGTGCATGCCTGCAAGGTCTTGCATAGCCAAAGCCTCTTGTCAATCCCTGCCTAGCTGTGACCCTGGGTGACCTCTGTCATGAGTTGAACCAATGTTGTACCAACAGTCACACCATGTCCAACAGCTGTCTAGGGGTTGCCCTCATAACTTTTCTTGTCCTACTTTGCCTTGACAGAATTACACTATCCTTATGAAATGAGGATGGCTCAAATAAATCTAGGACCGAGCACTATGATTTTACTTTCTCCAACCTTATGTTTATAATGCAAGGATACTACAAACTAAATCTTCTTCTCTACCAAAAGGGCTGTCCCTACCATTCTCTATATGTTTCAGAAACTACGGAACAAGTCTGCATTATCCCATCCTTTTCTAAACATGGGGCTGTGGTTCCTTGTCATCATTGCCATTCTGCTATCTGGGGGATATAGAGACAAATCCTGGGCCACTAGATGCTTACTTCATGCAGATGACATGCATAGTATGTCCAAACATGGGCTGTTAATTGCACACTTGAATATAAGAAGTTTGATGTGTCACTTCATGGAACTGAAGTCATGGGTCAAACTGTACAATCCTGATACCCTCTGTCTCACTGAGACCTGGCTAAAACCATCGGTTACTGACACCCTCTGCTCCCTGCCAAATTACTCTATTATTCGAAGGGATAGGAAATTGAACAAACGTGGTGGTGGAGTTGCTCTGTACTACAAAAATAATCTGACTGTCTCTCTTCTTGCTATCCTGGATGCTCAATCGGTATGTGAATACTTGCATGCTACCCTTGCGTTGGGAGCCAAGAAACTGCATGTTATCTGTGCATATAACTCCCCAGCGGGAGGGATTGGGGGTCTAGAGTACCTGTTGGAAAATACCTCTCAGAATTTTAAGCATAATGAGGTTGTCATCTTAGGGGACCTAAACTTAAACTGGCTTGGGGCAGCTCTCAGTTCTGTTCGATCTCTGACTCATAGCTACAACCTGCATCAGATGGTAACAGTGCCGACTAGAAGTCTGTCTTCATCACCACTAGGCACACTATTGGATTGGGTGCTGTAAACCAGATCGAACATATCTCAGCCGCTGGTACTCTTTAAGCGATGCCTTAACTGACCACTCTCCTACTTTCTCGCTTCCTGTCCTTGGGGGCACCTCCATCTCCTCCACCCACGCCTCATCACTCTCACAAACTTTGCTCACGTAGACCAAGAGGTGTTTCTGTATGACGTCTCTAGAATTGATTGGTCGGAGGTCTATCTATCACACTGTTCTCAGGATGCTCTTAACCTCTTCAACACTAAATTCCTTATGGTTCAATGTAAACATGCCCCAAACATCACCCAGAGAGTGAGGGGTAAACAAATAAGATGGCTAAACAAAGACTTGCTCAAAAGTTTGCGCCTTAGAGATAAACTCTGGAAGCGCTACAAAACATCGGGCCAGCAAACAGATTTCAACGCTTATCGTACGCTACGGAACTCATGTAAAAGACAAGTCAGAGCTGCTAAGAGCAAGTACTGTAAAAACCTACTGACTAACTTAGCCAATGATCCCAGAAAATTCTGGTCACACATCAAATACTTCCTAGGATCCTCCAGTCAACTATCCCTGGTGATATGCTGATAAATGATGCATTGCAATGACTCACAAACCATAGCTAATCTTTTCAACCTGCATTTCTCTGATCTCCCAATATACCTCTTCCTTCAATCCCACTGCAGTGTCCTCCACTCCTCATCAGGAACCTGTCTGGATAAGCTGGAAGTGTTGTCCCTGTGCCTCCTTATACTCCCTATTCTATTTTAAGGCTGTGTCTAGGAAAGGAAGTCCCCTCCAGGGTCCATCTCGATCATACCAGCTCTTGCTCAGACTCCTGAACCCGCATCTGGAAACCTTAGCCCCTGACAGTATTGGTCACATAGCTAAAAGCACGTTATCACTTTCAGGTGGAATGTCCTGACTCTGGAAAGATGCTCGGATCACACCTGTACTTAAAAAAGAGGATCCTAAGGTTGTAATGAGCTACAGACCAATTGCCATACTCTCTGTACTGAACAAAGTCCTAGAGAAAATTGTCGCAACTCAGACAACTGACTATCTACTTAAGCACAGTCTGCTCTCGGATACCCAACATGGCTTCAGGAAAGGACATAGCACAATGACTGCACTCCTTAAATTCACCACTGACACTTTCAAAAATGGATACTGGCAATCTGACTGGGGCTGTCTTTATTGACCTCACAAAGGCTTTTGATCTTGTTGATCACACTTTGCTTCTCTCCTCACTTCGACACCTGCATTTCTCCTCCTCTGTTGTTGACTGGTACGAAAGCTACCTGACAAACACAACTCAAGTGGTGAAATTTAATTCCTCTCTATCGAACAGTACCACCACTAACATTGGTGTACCTCAGGGCTCCATCCTAGGGCCCCTCCTATTCTCTCTTTATATAAATCACATTGGAGCAGCTCTAAGAAAAAATTACTCACCTTAGTAATGTTGTTTTTTCTAATGGAGTCTTGCTGTATTCTGACAATAGCAGTGAGTCCCAACCTTCGAACTGCCCCGGAGATGAAAGAGTTAACTTTCCATGTCAGGCATGGAACGCTGAGCTCGAGCTCGGTTGAGACTCTGTCTGTTGCTGTTTGAACTCAAACTGTCAGATCTTTACGAGCCAAACTCACTGGAGGTCCTGTGTGGAAGCTGTAAACCTACACTAGCCAACTGGCTACTAACATAATAACAAATTTTGGTCCCAAAACAAGACTCAATCAGAGACCCCAAAAATGAAATAACACAACACCACTCATCCAAAGAAAGGGTGATAACAAAAAAGGTGGGGCACCTCCTGAGTGCCAACACTGCCACTGCCCACCCACCCACATCCCAAAAACAGAGGTTCTGAGAGGGGAAGGTGAGGTCAGAATACAGAAAGACTACATTAGAAGAAACAACATTACAAGGTGAGTAATTTTTCTTCAAACATGAAGTCTTGCTGTATTCTGACAACAGCAGACTACTCAAGTACCTCCATGGAGGAGGGACAGAACCTACTTAGAAATAGGCTCTGAGGCACAGCTGTGCAAAAACCGAGCATCACTCCCAGCCTGGATATCCAGGGAGTAATGCTTGTAAAAGTGTAAACTGTTTTCCAGGTAGCTTGACATACTCTAAGATAGGAATATCCTGGCAGCAGCCAGGAGGGCAGCTAGTACCTCTGGTAGAGTGAGCCTCAGGCCTGAGGGTGGAACTCACTCAATTTTTCATAGCAAATTGGATACAAGAGACAATCCACCTGGCAATGGATCTTTAGTGGCAGGTTTTCTTTACCAACCTCACCATAAGTAGTAACAGTTGGAGGAGTCAAACCTATGACCCTTGGTACGCTCTATATAGTAGCTGGGACTCTTTTTCACATCTAGACTGTGGCAGCCCTCTCTCACCAGAGGAGGAATTGTCATGAAGCACAGGAAGAGACATAGATTGGTTAAGGTAATTTGAAACCACCTTAGGCAAAAACTTCCTGTTAGTCCTGAGGACCACCTTATCCCTATGGAAGGAAATAAAGTCAGGCTCCACCTGATAGGGCTTGTAGCTCACTTATGCGCCTGGCAGAAGTGATGGCCACCAGAACAGTTTTCCAAGTCAAGTACTTAAGCTCTGCTGAGGACAAAGGCTCAAAGGGGTTTAGCTAAGCTGAGCAATGCAACGTTACATCCCAAGCAGGGCAGGATCCCTGAATGGAGGACTGGTATGAAGCATCCCCTGAAAACTTGGAGAAAAACAGGGTGAGCTGGAAAGAGAAGAGTGCTTCCTGCTGAAATGAAAGCAGAAACAGCTGCAGATGCACTATAGTGTAGCTGGTCTGAGTCCCAAGCTATTCAGATGACCATATAGTCAAGGACTGTGGGCAGATCAGCAGACTCTGGGGAAACATGCTTCCAGAGCACCATATGGAAAATCTTTTTCCACTTGGAATTAAAAGTAGTTCTGGTGGAAGGCTTCCTAGTAGCCTTTAGAATATCCATAACACTTTGGGAGAGGTGTAAATCAGCAAACCTAACTCTCAAGAGCCAGGCCTTGAGATTGAGAGATTTGAGATCTGGTACCAAACCCTCCACTGAGCACAGGTTAACAGGTTGTAATTCCTGGAAGAGCTAGGGAAGATGGACTGTTAAGGACAATAAGAGAGGATACCAGGCTGTCTGGCTCAGTCTGGAGCAATCAGGATCACTTTGCAGGGTTGAGACCTGATTTGGCTAGCACTTTTGAACAGGAGAGGGGAAGCATACAGGAACTTCCCTTCCCAATTGAGAACTAAGGCATCCAGGGGGACTGAGCCCAACACTGGGGGCCTGCAGCAAAAGAGGGGAAGTTGGTGATTGTCTGGGGCTGCAAAAAGATCTATCTGTGGGGTGCCCCATCTGGAGAATATAACCTCCAAGACCACGGGATCCAGTGACCATTCGTGATGGCCCTGAGATATCCTGCTGAGAGCATCTGCCAGGATATTGTTCTTGCCTGGGAGGTGTACTGCTGTGAGGGAGGTGTTCAGAGAATAAGCCAGAGACCACAACTTCATTGCTTCTGTGCACAAGGCCGTAGACCGAGTGCCTCCTTGCTCGTTGATGTACCACATTGTGGTGGTATTGTCTGTTCTGATCTGAATAACTTTGTTCTGAACAGACTTGGAAAAAAATTGAAGTGCTAGAAATACTGCCCTGAGTTTCAACAGATTGATGTGAAGCAGAGATTCCTGAGGGGACCACAACCCCTGGGTGGTCAGGTTGCCCAAGTGAGCCCCCCACCCCAAGAGGGAGGCATCTGTAGTAAGGATTAAAGAGTGAGACTGAGTGACAAAGGGAACTCCTTATCTCAGATTGTTCTGATCCTGCCACCACTGTAAGGCCTGGATCAGGGTTCAAGTCACTGGGATCAGTTTGGTCAGAGGGTCCTTTTTCTGAGACCAAAAGGCTCTCAAATGGAACTGAATCTCCCTCATCCGAAATCTTGCTCCTTGCACCACTGCTGTAGAAGCAGCCATGTGCCCCAGGAGCTGCAGAAAATGCCTTGCTGGTCGAGACACCTGTAGGGTGAATGAGGAGGCCAGAGTGATAAGGGTCCTTGCCCTGTCCAGGGGAAGGAAGGCTCTGGCCCTTTCTGTATCTAGCTCTGCACCTATGAAGGTGAGGAGCTGAACAGGCTCTAGAACTGACTTTGAAAGATTCAGAAGGAACCCAGAGAGGTGAGCAGTTGCTGAGTTATCTGGTGTAACGTGATTCGTCTGGGGACTGGCCTACTATGAGCCAGTCGTCCAAGTATGGGAAGATGGCAATCCTTTGCCTTCTTAAAGAAGCAACTACTACTGCCAGGCATTTTGTGAACACCCTTGGAGCAGAGGTTAGACCGAAGGGCATTGCTCTGAACTGGTAATGGCCTGAGGGCAGCTCGAACCTGAGGTACTTTCGATGGGAGCTTCTGATGAGAATATGGAAATAGGCATCCTTGAGGTCCAGGGAAACTAGCCAGTCCCCTGGCCTTAGAGAGGGTAGAATTATTCCCAGAGCCACCATTTTGAATTTTGGCTTTAAAAGGTGCTTGTTTAAATATCTGAGATCCAGGATGGGCCGCCATTCTCCTGTCTTTTTTGGGGTAAGGAAGTACCTGGAGTACAATCCTTTGCCCTGGTGTAGGGTGGAACCCTGCTTCACAGCTCTGAGAGCCAGGAGGAAGAGACCTCTGCCTCTAGGGCAAGTGCCTCTGAGGGATTTGCAGGTGGAAGATCTGGTTCTCAGCTTTGGAAATTTTTTGAAGCTGAGAACCAGTCCCTGGCTTACTACTTCCAGGACCCACTTGTCTGATGTTAGGACTTCAGTCCTGGACAAAGTAAGCCAGCCTGCCCCTACAGGTGGTGGAGACTGCCCTGGCAAACCCATCAGGTGCCTGTTTGCAGGGGTGTTTGGCTGAGGGGTAAAGCAGGTCTGCTTGTACCCTTCTGCCTCTCCCTCTAAAGAACCCCTCTGAGCATAAGCAGAAGAGAGGCCTGGGCTTGGTAGAAAGGCCTATGAAAAGGCCTGCCCCTGCCCCTGGGATGCTGCCTTTGAGGAGTGGCCTGCCTTTCCTTGGCCTGGGCACTCCTATAGGTGGTCCTATATTCGTCCATTTTCTTCATGTAATTCTGTTTGCTCCCCAAACAGAGAATTACCCACAACAGGAAAATCCATGGCCTTAGTCTGGGTATCCTGTGACAGGCTAGTACATCTGAGCCAAGCCCATTCTACGAAGTGCCACAGATGTAGCCATGACTCTAGACGACACATCACTGGAGTCTACTGCAGCATGGAATTGCACCTTGGATGCCTCAATACCATCAGCAGCCACCTGCTCCAGCTCCTTGACAAGCTGGCCAGGGACCTGTTTTGCTAAAGCCATGACAGTGTCCCATCTGGATTTCCGATACCTAGCAGTATAGGCCATATAGTTGGCCTGTCTGAGTCCCAAGGATGCTGCCGTGTACTGTTTCTTTGCCATGGCATCAATCCTCCTGGAGTCCTTGTCTGGGGGGTGTGAAGCCAAGGGAATATTTGCCTTATCACAGGCTGCAGCCTGCACTACCACAACATGGCTGCATTGTTGTGTAGGGAACTCCGTATCTGAGCCTGACAATGTATACCTCTTGTCCATTCTTTTATCCACAGGAGGTATGGCGTTAGGAGTCTTTAAAATCTTAAATGTCTGTTTCCCAAAATATTTGTGTAAGGGAATAGACAGACTCCTAGACTCTGGGATATCCATCATTTCCACATAGTCAGGCTCCTCCTGGTCATCCACAGCTTCTTCCATAGGAAGCTGGAGGGTTTCAGCCACTTTTTTATAAAACATGAAATGGGAGGGGGACTCAGAAAGCCTAGGAGGAGACACTCCTGAAGGTCTGTCTGGGGAGATGTCCAGGGTCAATGGGCACATCCAGACTTTCAAAACCACATTCACTTTCCTCATACTCCTCTTCCTCCTCCTCCGGTTCATAATATTCCTCTAAATCATAATCTTGAACCAGTGGAACCGGCCGAACCGAGCACCTCCCTGATGGTGCCGGTTCGGTCGGAACCGGGGAAAGCGACTGCACAATTTTTATCGCTTTGGCTATTTCTTCAGCGGTTGGAGAAGAAAGTTTTGGATCCACACCAGCTGATTTTTCCTTTCTTGTTCTCTTAGCCGGAACCGATTCCTCAGAATTGGATCTCCTTTTGCCCAAAGAAGTCTCGCCCTGGTCAGAGGGCACTCCTTCTGGTTCGGTTTGAACCGAACCGGGCTGGCTATCCGGTTCAGCGGACTTTTTGGCCTCCCTTTTCCTGAGCCTACCAACTCTTTATCTAGGGTAGCTGCAGGAAAATTTTACAAATCTGGCAGTCTGCATTGAGGTGGTCAAACCCCAGACAATAAACACAGGTGGTGTGGGATCAGCCTTAGTAAAGACTTCCCACACACACTGCAGTGTTGAAACCAGTGGGCCGGTTTTTCTTTTGGGTTTCTCAGACATTGTGCCAATCCTAACCAAACTTACCCTTTTAATGGCAATCCGCCAGGCAAGACCCTCTTATCGGCTCCTGACCATGTCACGGGTCGTGGAAAAAACCGTAATAAAATCCGTTTTTTTAGAACCGATAAGAACCGGTAACCACACTCTAAAAGTTCAGATAAAGATTTTTTAGCAACTTGATCAGTTCAAACTGAACCGATGAACCGTTTACAAGTTCCACACAGAATAGAAAATAATATAAACCTATCTAGTACTCACAAATAACACAGGCAGAGACTGAACCGACAGGTTGCGGTTTAAATTCGGTCGAAAACCGAGAAAAGCGGTACTTTAACCGACAAATTGAACCGAGCAGAAGGAGAAATCTCCAGAGCGACTGTTCAGTGAGGTGGAGTAAAGAATCTGATGGTTTGAGTTCAAACAGCAACAGACAGAGTCTCAACCAAGCTTGAGCTCAGGGTTCCATGCCTGGCATGGAAAGTTAACTCTTTCATCTCTGGGGCAGTTCGAAGGTTGGGACTCACTGCTATTGTCAGAATACAGCAAGACTTCATGTTGTTTGAAACTCCGGCTCTGCTATTCTATATGCTGATGATCTTGTCATCTATACAAGTTCTACTAATATAGACACTATCAATATAACCCTTTCCTCTGACTTTAACAATATCCAAAACTGGCTATACAACCACAAACTGGCTGTCAACACTAGCAAAACTAAAGCCATGCTGCTTGGATCAGCCCCAAAGCTCCGGGCTTGTACAACAACACTGACGGTGCAGGACTTAGAAGGTCAATTACTGGAATGTGTGACCTCTTTCAAGTACCTGGGCATCCTGCTAGATCAATCTCTTGATCTTAATCTTCATGTACAGTCTGTTTGCAGAGCTGTCAACTCCAAACTGGGTGTTGCATATAAGACTAGTTATATGCTCATGCCATCGGCTAAAATGGCCATTGCGAGGGGGATTCTGCTCCCCACCCTAACCTACGAGGCTCCCTTATTTGGGGCTGCTCATAAAACTGACCTACTCAGATGGGATATTACATATAACAACATATGTCGCTATGCCTCTTCTGCTCCTCGGCTTAAACACCACTGTCAACTTTATAATGATTTTGGTTGGCTCTCTCCGTTAGCTAGTAGGAAATACTACCTTGGTTCTTTTATTGATTCGATAATTCAAAAATCAAACCCCTAGATGTCTTGCAGCTATGCTTGTTCCTCAGGACACACTCCATGGTCTACGATCAGCTGATAAATCCTTTCTGAATTTGCCGAGGTGCCGCACTAGGAAAGGAACTGTTGCATTTAAGCATGCGGCTCCACAGCTGTGGAATTCTCTTCCCCTCAACATTAGACTTTCTAGCTCCCACACATGCTTTAAGAGAAAACTGCGCTCAAATCTGCTGATTGCTGATACCTGTTCCTGCTTTCACCCTACCTAATGACTGATGTCTCTTGCCATACAATAGTATTTCCTCACCTCTATATAACCCTCTTACTGCCTCAGCCTGTCCCGGCTCCCTTTCCCTGCCAATATACAATCTTGTACTGCAGGCATCTCCTTTATACTTACATATACTCATATAATCTAATTTCATGGCTTGCTCCCCTTTTCCTCACTTACCGACCTTTTCCTTAATGACACCCCCTGCTCTCAATGGTTATTTCTTCCTTTTTTATTACTTGTTTTTGTTTTTGTGTACCTTGTTCTGTTCATATGATATGTCACCTGATAATTTATTGTCCAAGGTCCTCTCTATTCATTGCATAGAAGCACCTATGAACTTAAGAATGGTCTACTCTGTATGTCTCTGATATATTGTATCCACTTTAACTCATTGTATGTAAAGCGCTTGACTTTGTATGTTCCGATATATTGTATCCTCTTTAACTCATTGTATGGAAAGCACTTATAAATTGTTATCCTGTTAAGTTTCTGCATGTCTGTACTCTCCCGGGTCATGCCTGAAAATAGTCATTTTATGGCTAGTGCACTTACCCGGTTAACAAAAGCTAAATAAATTAATGTTGTGCTGCCATTGTATCACTCCCTGCCATACCCCCAGCTGGAGTACTGTGTCCAGTTTTAGAGTCCACACTTCAGAAGGGACATAAGGTGGAGGTTTTCCAGGAGGGCAACTAAAATGGTTCAGAATTTTCACAGGAATCCCTACAAGGAAAGGGTGAAGAATCTCAGCGTGTACACTCTGGAAGAGAGGAGGGCGAAAGGTGACATGATTAAGACCTAGAAAGTACCTCACAGGGGTAAATAGGGCACAGTTGGGGAGTTTCCTTCAAATGAGGATAAGCACCCAAACCAAGGGTAATACAATGAAGCTTGGGGGGGGCATTCAGGATAGACATAAAGAAATATTTCTTTACTGAGACGGTGGTAGATGCCTTGAACATACTGCCAGGAGAAGTGGTGGAAGCTAAAATGGTAGGGGGCACGAAGCATGCATGGAATAAATATAGGGGTATATTAGAAAAGGGGAAGGAGGGGGTCAACGGAGATCAATAGGGCTATGGAAGTGGAGTAGGTTCAAGTTTATTGCAGGAAAAATCCATTAAGCAAGCTCATTCACAAGGAGGTCCTGATGGATGCAGGCAGAGTAAGATGTGCAGTAACATATACAGGCAGGAGTTACAAGTAGGTAGAGAAAACTTGGGCAGACTGGATGGGCTGAGCGGTCCTTTTCTGTTGACAAATTCTATATTTCTATGGCACCATGTGTTAATTTAGGTGCAGTGTTTATTTAAAGTTGGCCTTACCATACATCCAGATGTAAGGTACAGTGAATTACTGAATTAGATGCAGCCCACTTATAGTACAATAAACAGAACCCCAGTGCTTCGAGAAGCCTTTACTCCTCATAAGGCTGCTAAAAGAGCTGGGGTTCTATTAGCAGTGTCCGCATCAGTATGTTGATCTTAAAATCAACGCCGCATCTGAATGAGTACTTGATTCTTGCTTACTCCATTTCTTCCCCACTTTGAAACCTGCTTGTCCTCAGTTTTAGGCTGGCAGCGCCTCGCCTGTGTTGGAAGATGACCAATAAGCGGCACTGAAAGACATCAGACTTCACAGACTGTGAAGGCAGCTGCTCACGGACAGGCATAAGGCAATTCTACTGGGGTGGCTAGGAGGAAGTAAGCTGTTGATTAACTAGAATCTGCAGCTTATCCATCGGGTACGGAAATGGGCAGACTAGGTGGGTCAAGCGGTCCTTATCTGCTGTCAAATTCTATGTTTCTCACCCACCATTTTACCAAGAAGAAGGCTGAAGCTGTGGCCACTGATGACTGTTGGGGTGTGGGGATGGGGCAACCAAAGGAGACAGACATAAGGAGATAAAATCAATAATAAAAATTGTGGGACCTTCACCACCTCTCCAAAATGCATTCCAGTAAAAGAACACTTTATGATGTTTTTCAAATGGCAACACAATCTGGTGAGCCCTCTGTCTGCCATCTGACACCAGGCATCAACCAGCATAAAATTGCCTAAAGAAGGCAGTGTGGTCATGTGGTTACTGAAATACTGGAGATTACAGATTTATAACAAAAGAATATCACACAGAAGCTGGCACATATGCCTATAGCAGCTGTCTCCTGCTTCTGAGTAGTTATATTTATACCCTTGAGGTACTTGAATGTTTCTATCATATCCCCTCTTTCCCTCTTCTCTTCCAGTGAGTACATATTGAGGTCCCTTAACTTCTCCTGATGAGTCTTGTTTTGTAAGCTCTGCACCATCTCATTCGCCCTTCTCTGGACCATCTCCAGCCTGTTAATATCCTTATGAAGGTGCGACCCCCAAAACTGCACACAGTACTCCATGTGAAGCATGGCCATGGTTTTATATAATTGCATCACTGCCTCCCTCCTTATTATGGTGATACCCCTGCCTATGCACTCCAGCATGTCACTGAACCTCCCAGCTGCCTTACCACTTTCACATTTTCAGGTCATCTGAAATAAGAACCCACAGGTCCCTTTCCTTCTTTGTGACTGTCAGCAACCCCCCCCCCCCATCCTGTACTTTTCCCCAGGGTTTCTGTGTCCCAGATGCATCATTTTGCACTTTTTTGAATTGAACTTCAGTTGCCAGTCTTCAGACCATTTCTCAAGCTTCCCCAGGTCCCTCCTCATTTTCTCCACCCCCTCTGGGGTATCCACTGTGTTACACATCTTGGTATCATCTGCAAACAGGCAGACCTTTCCCTTCGGCCCTTCTGCAATGTCACTAATGAAGACACTGAACAGGACTGGCCACAGGACCACTCCCTGCAGCACCCCACTGGTCACCCTCTCTCCCCAGACTGCACCCCATTTACCACCACTCTCTGCCTCCTGTCTGTTACCCAGTTTACCACCCTTTCCTCCATGCCCAGCCTACTCAGCTACTTTATCAGCCTCCGATGTGGCATGGTGTCAAAAGCTTTGCTTACATCAAGATAAGCATTGTCCACTGCCCCACCCTGATTTACTTTCTTTGTCACCTAGTCAGAGATCAACCAGATTTGTCTGACATGACCTCCCCACTGTGAACCCATGTTGCCTACGGTCCTGGCCTCCGATGGCTTCTAGATGCCCCACTATCCTTTCTTTAACCAATGTCTCCATGATCTTCCCCACTACTGAAGTGAGGCTGGCCGGCCTATAGTTCCCGGCCTCCTCCCTACTGCTGGATTTGTATAGCGGGACCACATGTGCCCTCCTCCAATTCTCTGGTACCACCCGTGTTGAATGACTCAGTTAACATGGCTGCCAGAGGTACTGCTATTTCCCTTCACAGTTCTTTTAATATCCTTGGGTGAATGCCATCTGGTCCCTTCGCTTTGTCCACCTTCAATTTAGTCACCTTCTGCAGGATTCTTCTGTCTGTGAATGAACTATTGTCCACCTCTTCATGCCTTTGCAACTGCTGTACTGTTGTGCCCCGTGCCCTTCCCCCTCTTCTGTGAATACTGAACAGAAAGACACAGTGGATGTCTGGGCGGGGGGGGCACATGACAGTTCTTAGCCATGGTACTTTCACTTCCAAATACCTAAACAGCACATATAAGCAATACTCGGCATTGACAAATGCTTGTTTGTATTGTGGCTGTGGCAAGGATCAGGAATTTTTAAAAACATCAAAACCCCATATCTCAATTCAGGAATGAAATGAAATGTAAAAGAAAAATGGGTATGTTGAAGTTTTTGCTAGAAATACATTCTTATTAAAAACTATATGATGATATGTTAGGCTTTTTTGCCAAAAATACTTTCTTACTAAAAATATGTGAAATTTTTTGCTAACAAATACCACTGCTTTAATTGGTCAAAAATTATGAGGAATACAATTGGTTTTAATGAAAGGAAAATGGCATGCATATAAGCGGCAAACTCCTAAATTTTAGTACACTGCTGAGTAGAAAGCTAATAAAGTTTTTTAAATGATACCTGAGAACTAAAAATTCTCTCATCATACTCAACACTGTGATAGATGTTCTTTTCGAATGAAGACTTGAGATGCTGAATCCTACAGAAAACAATAAATACAAAGATAATTAAATAGCTGTAACTAGCTATACAAGATTTGTTGTACTCTTTGTTCTCTGTCCAGGAAGGGAGGGAGGGTCAGTGGAGGTGCAGGAAACGAAAATTATGTACTCACCACAATTGTTGATCTTCCTGAATATCTTCACCATTGATTCATACACACTGGTCTAGGGCCAGAGGCACTAAGATCCCGTGGGAGCATTTTTCCTCTAGGAAGGGAGCTAGCATTGGCTACTGGCACTGCTCACATGCAGTAGGTACCCACGCGGTGCCACATGACCAATAACCATCGTCCTTTTCCTCACGCACCTCAGTTCTGTTCACCAAGAAAGAAACAAAGAGAAGTCTAGAGACTTTCTGGTCCAAAGGTATAATAAAAGGACATAGGATATAAAATTGACAAACAAATAGAACCCGACTACAAACTTAGAGACAAAGGGTTGGGCCTACTAGGTGGCACAAGGGTAGTAGATCTAAAAAAAAGGTCAGAGCCTCTTATCACTAGCCAGACAGAGAGCGGGTAGCGATAGGTAAAGGAATATGACAGCAACCCTGAACAAATGGCTCTGGCAGAAGCAGCAAAATGGGTAGCCCAATTTGGGACACCTGTGCAAATGGAACGGCAAGAAGTGCCAAAAAAAGAAAACTGACACCTGGACTTCCAAAGGATAATAGTGCCATAGTACAAGATAAGTTTGAGTAAATTTGAGAATAAACTCACAACCCTTTAGCCTCTAAGAATAAAGATAGTGGAAAAGTAGCATAGGAGTTGTATGACTAGCAATCTTGGGAAGTCAAGATGTGGATATCTCTACTGGCATGCTCCAAGTGTAGTGGCCAACCCCTTTGCACAAAGAGACAAGGGGTACCAACCAAAAAAATGTGAACATAAGGAAGCACATTCCCTGCTTTTCCCCACAACCACAGGGATCTATCCTGTGTGAGGCTAGTATATTGATCCAAGCAAGGGGATTGCCCCCCTCCACAGACAGAGCATCTACTCAGTTGAATGGGAAATCGGTGCTTCAGAGACACCAGAGCTGATGGAAAGAGACTAGAGCACAAACACACAAACAGGAGGATGGGTGGCAGCAATACATGAAAACTCATGCATGCAAATGCACGCAGTCTGGGAAACAAAGTCCCAGACCTAGTGGCTGTAATGAAGGAAGAGGATCTGGATGTAGTAGCCATAACCAAGACATGGCTCACCAGTAACCACAACAGGAAGATGAACATACAAGGTTAAGCACTATTCAGAAGAGACAGAATAGGCAGGAAGGGAGGAGGAAATGGCCCTATACATTAAGGAGGACATCAAAGCAACATCAGTACAGGACAAACATGAGGAGGTAGAGGAATTATGGATCACTCTTGAGACAGGAAAGGGAACAGCGATTCAGGCAGAGGTGGCCTACAGACCCCCAGCTCAGAGGGTGGAAGTAGACAAGATATTGCTAGATAGTATACATGAAATGACAGCAAAGGGGGAGGTTCTGCTGATGGGGGACTTTAACATGTCAGATGTGGACTGGTCTGCCCCAACAGGGGTCTCGGCCAGGACCTGAGACATTGTGGACTCACAACAGGGGGTGAACCTCTGACAACTGGTGCGGGAGTCAACCAGGGAAGGGGTAATCTTGGATCTGGTGCTGACAAGTGGGGGGACAGAATAGAGGATCTCCAAGTGGAGGGTCACCTGAAGACCAGTGACCATCACATGGTACAGTTCAAATTCAACACAGGGATACAGTCAATCCATACATAGGCAAAGATTTTAGATTTCAGGGAAGTTGACTACTTCACGATGGGGAAAAAGTGTTAAACCCTGGACACAGAAAGGCAGGAGGGAGGTGAAGGACATACATTAAAGAAACCATTATTGGGGTCATAGAACAATGTGTTAAGATGAGAAGCAAAAGGAGAAGGAGGAGGAAACCACTTTGCTTCTCCAGGCCTGTGACAGAAAAGCTAAGAGCCAAGAAGGTGGCCTTCAGAAAATATAAGGAGATGCAAAGGAATGAAGATATGGAGGAGTACCAGAAGTGTCTAAGATAGGCAGGAAACGCTGTACGGAGTGTGAAGGCACAAACTGAAGAAAGATTAGCTCAATCAGTGAAGGCAGGGGATAAGATATTCTACAGGAACATTAGTGACAGAAGAAAGTCCAGGGGCGGAATCACTAAGATCAGAATGGACAAGGAAGAGAGCATAGAGGGTGATCAGGATAAGACATCAATCCTAAATAAATATTTCTACTCAGTCTTCAAAGTGGAAGGGGAGGGACAGGGACTGCAGTTAGACATCTTAGACACTGAGGGGTGGGAGGTGGACATCAGTCCTTTTACAGAGGAGAGGGTGCTGAAGGAGCTTTCAAAGCTAAAAGTGAACAAAGCTATGGGTCCAGATGGCATACACCCCAGGACTCTGAAGGAACTAAGGAGGGAGCTGGCAGCCCCACTGGCGGTCCTCTTCACTGACTCCCTAACTACGGGTGAGGTCCCAGAGGACTGAAGAAGAGTACATGTGGTCCCTCTGCACAAGAGTGGCAGCAAAGAGGAAGCAGAGAACTACAGGCCAGTAAGCTTCACGTCAGTAGTGGGTAAGATCATGGAGACACTCCTTAAGTAACGGATCTTGGAACACCTGGAATCCATAGGAGCACAGGATCCAAGGCAACATGGTTTCACAGCAGGAAGGTCCCGTCAAAGAACCTGATCAAGTTCTTAGACTGGGTGACAAAGGTGGTAGATCAAGGAGGAGAAGTAGATGTCGCCTACCTATATTTCAGCAAAGCCTTCGATACTGTTCCACATAAAAGGCTAGTCAACAAGATGGGTAGTGTGGGGATGGGCTGCCAAGTGGTGAACTGGGTTAGTAACTGACTGAGGGACAGGAGGTAAAGGGTAGTAGTAAAAGGAGCCCAGTCAGAAGACATGGAGGTGACAAGTGGGGGTACCTCAGGGATCAGTTCTGGGGCCAGTCCTCTTCAATGTCTTCATCAGCGACATTGCAAAGGGGCTAGAGGGGAAGGTTTGCCTGTCTGCAGATGACACCAAGATCTACAACAGAGAAGATACACCAGAGGGAGTGATAATGATGACATTGAGAACAAACCTAGAACGGTTGGAAAGATGGTCGGAGATGTGGCAGCTGAGGTTTAATGCAAATAAGTGCACTATCATGCATGTGGGTAGTAGGAACCCGAGTGAGAACTACAGGATGGGGAGGGGGGGCTGCTAGCAGTCACCAAGGAGGAAAGAGATCTGGGGGTCATTATCACAGATGACCTAAAAGCCACCTAAGCAGGCAACAAAGGCAGTGGGGAAGGCCAGTGGGGTGTTGGGTTGTATAGGAAGGGGTATGATAAGCCAAAGACGGGAGATACTGGTCCCACTGTACAAAACACTGGTGAGGCCTCATCTGGAGTACACCATGCAGTTCTGGAGGCTGCATCTTCATAAGGACATTGACAGGGTGGAGACGGTGCAGAGGATAGCGACTAAGATGGTGCAGGGTTTACAGCATAAGTCGTACGAGGAAAGGTTAAAGGACCTCTATGTATACACTGGAAGAGAGGAAAGAATGGGAGGGGGAATATGACTGAGATGTTCCAGTACCTCAAGGGCATAAATAAGGTGAGGGGGAAAACATCTTCCAGTACAGAAAGAGTAATAGAAATGGAAATTACGTACCTATCGTAATTCTTGATCTTCTTGGACGAAGACTCCACCACTCATTCACAATGATGGGATCTACGCAGAAGGTGCTAGGACCCAGCGGGAGCAAACTTTTTTGCAGGAGGGCCGGCGCCAGAGATGGCGCCTCGAGGAGTGGCGCTGTGAGCCTTGGCTCGTACGGGAATGACTATCTCGGCGTCGACCCTCCAACTGCCTCAGTACCTTTTTTCCGAGGAGGTGCAGTGTAAGTAACCTAGAAGGATAGCCTAACAAAAACTGGACATAGGATAGACCGGACGACCCATATAAGAAGGGTCAACAAAGAAGTCTTCACAGCCTAAAGATTGAGGGAGTGAAGATCAACAACAGAGGTGAGCTTGGGGGATGGTGGGTGGGCGTGTGAATGAGTGGTGGAGACTTCGTCCAAGAAGATCAAGGATTACGGTAGGTACGTAAATACAGGTTACTCACCTGTAACAGGAGTTCTAGGAATGGCATATGTTGTTCATCCACACTTACTGGCAAGTTCCTTGCCGCTTTAAATCTTGCCGGAAGGTCTTCAAGCTGGCTCCTCCCACCCACCCGGGTGGTAAAACTCTCGGCTCCACCCCATGACGCCAGATCTAGCCCGCTGGAAGCCAGGTTGTGCGTTGAAGCCGGGGAGGTCAGGTGGGTTGTGTGGATGAACAACATATACCATTCCTAGAACTCCTGTTACAGGTGAGTAACCTGTATTTCTAGGGACATGGATATGTTGTTCAATCCACACTTACTGGCAGACTCCTAGCAGTTCTCCGGGAAGAGGGAGGCAAGGCGCACACCCCCTACTTAGGAAACAAGGACTGGAGAACCGAGGTCCCAAAACCAGCATCCTGGCGTGACTCACGGTCGATGTGGTAATGGGTAATGAAGGTGTGTGCTGACTTTCAGGTAGCAGCCCTGCAGATTTCCTAGATAGGGACATCCCTGGAAGCAGCCACCGAAGCAGCGGTACGGCCAGTAGAATGAGCTCTTATCCCTTTGGGAGGCTCCATGCCCGCCAACCTATAGCAGAGATCTATGCAGAAGGTGACCCACCTGCCTATTGTTCACTTGGCTGCAGGTCTGCCAGGTGCGGCTTCAGCGTAGGTGACAAACAGCTGGCGAACCTCTCCCCAAACTTCAGCCGTCCGCTCCTTATAATAAGCAAGCGCTCTTCTAGGGTCCAAAGTATGGGGCCTATATTCGGCCTCTGAGGTGTGATTGGGGTAGAACACCGGCAGAGTCAACACCTGGTTAGGGTGAAACTCCGACACCACCTTCGGAATGAACGTCGGGTGGGGATGCAGGACAACCTTGTCCCTGTGAAGACCAGATAAGGAGACTCGATGGAAAGTGCCTGGAGCTCTCCCATCCTTCTGGCTGACGTGATAGCCACCAAGAAGGTGGTCTTCCATGACAGGTGGGAAATATCGCACCTGTGCATCGGTTCAAATGGCTTGCCCATGAGCTTGGCCAATACTAGCAGTAGATCCCACGGAGGTGGAGGTTCTCACACCGGAGGGGAAATGTGATCAAGGCCTTTGAAAAAACTCCCAGACCACCTTCTCCAGCTTCCGACTGCTTCGGCCCGGCCCGGTAAGCAGAGATAGCTGCAGTGCACCATAAGGGTCGACGACCGAGCCCTTGCTGAGAAAGGGACCACAGGTAGTCCAGAATGCTTGCCAAGGGACAGGCGGAAGGGTCCAAGCCCTTCCCCTGACACCAAATGGAGAATCTCTTCCATTTGAAAGCATAGCATTTCCTGGTCGACTCCTTATGGGACGCCTCAATGATGTTGAGGACCTCGTCGGAAAGACCCAAGGCCTGGAACTCTAGCCGCTCAGGAACCAGGCCGTCAGGTGCAGGGATTGAAGGTCCGGATGGAATACCTTCCCCTGGTTGACTGAGATCAGGTCCGGGCAGGCTGGAAGAAATCACCTTGTGCCTTGTCCCTCCTCGACTTGAGAAGCACCTTGTGGATCAAAGGAAATGGGGGAAAGGCATAGAAGAGGCCCGGGGTCCACGGCCTCGAGAAGGCATCCCCCTGCAGCGAGCCCTGCTGAGGGGGGCGGGCATGGAACAGTCTCAGCTTCGCATTCTCCCTGGAGGCAAACAGGTCCACCTGAGGCGTGCCCCAGTGGGAGAAGAGGTCTTGTACTACCTCCGGCAGGAGAGACCACTCGTGAGACGCAGCCCCTATCCGGCCTAGGGCATCGGCCAGGGTGTTGGAGGCTCCTGCCACGTGAATGGCTAGGAGATCCGCCTACAGGCTGCGCACGAGGGACCAAATGCGGAGAACTTCCTTGCATAACAGCATGGAACGCGTCCCGCCCTGGCGGTTCAGTTAGTACATGGTCGTGGTATTGTCTGTCTGGACCTCAACCACTTGACCCCGTAGAAACGGAGCGAAGGTGGTGAGAGCTAGACGGACCGCTCGGAGCTCCAGCAGGTTGATATGGCATCGGGACTCCCGAGAGGACCAGAGGCCGTGCGCTCTGTGCTCCCCCAGATGGGCACCCCAACCCATCAGAGATGCATCGGTCAATAGAGAGACCGTCGGCTCGGGGCGGACGAACGGGATGCCCTCCTGCAGATGTGCTGGAACGGTCCCCCACTAAAGAGCGTTCCACATCTCCTGGGTCACTGTCACAGGCTGGTCCAACGGATCGCAGCGTTGTGACCACTGGCTGGCCAGTCCCCACTGAAGGGGACGCATGTACCATCGGGCCCAACAGACCATGCTGGTGCAGGCCGCCATGAGGCCCAGGAGGTGCAGGAAGTCCCGGGCAGGGCGCAATTGCCCAACCAGAAATGATTGGGCAAAGGAGGAAAGAACCTCGGCCCTGTCCGCCGGGAGCCGAGCTCTGGCTCGAAGAGAGTTGAACTCTGCTCCGATGAAAAGTATCACCTGCTTCGGCACGAGTTCCGACTTGGCCTCGTTGATGAGGGGGCCAATCTGAGAGGAAACCTGGAGGGCCAGATCTCTGGACCGCTCCACCTCCGCTCTGGAAGGTGCTGCAATCAGCCAGTCGTCCAGATAGGGGTACACCCGGACCCTTCGGTGCCACAGGAATGCTGTCACCACTGCCATGCATTTGGTGAAGACCCTGGGAGCTAGAGAGAGGCCGAAGGGAATGGCCCAGAACTTGTAAAGGGATCCCTCCGCTCTGAAGCGGAGAAATCTCTGATGAGACGGACGGACCGGACGTGAAAGAACGCGTCCTGGAGGTCCATGGAACAGAACCACACGCCTCATTCCAAGGATGGAATTATCTGAGCCAGAGTGACCATCCTGAAGGTCCGCGACCTTAGGAACCTGTTCAGGTCGTGCAGGTTGAGGATGGGGCGCCAGCCCCCCGTCCGTTTTGGTACCAGAAAATACCTGGACACAAACCCTGGGTCTGGAGGAGGATCCGCTACTTTCCTGATCACTTCTTTTTCGAGGAGCAGGGCAATATCGGCTCATCGGGCCGACAGCGAGGCTGTGGACCCCATGGCCCCTGAGGGGCGACGGCTCGAAAGGGTGGGATCTGCTCGAACTCCAGAGGCAGGCCCTTTCCTACCACCTCCAACACCCAGAGGTCCATGCTGATAGCGGACCAGGCGGAAAGGAAGTGGCGGAGCCGTCCCCCCACAGGGGGAACCCAGGGGGGAGTGACGAGGCTGGGGGCGGCACCCCTCAACCCGTCACTGGGCAGGCTTGGAAGAGGGACAGGCCGAGGGACCTCCTGGGCCTTTACCTCCTTGCTTCCTGTTGGAGGAAGCCACGGGCTTGGGTTTGGAATGCCAAGCGCGAGCCTGCTGGCCCTGTTGCTGGTGCTGTTGGGCCAGTCGTGCTGCAGGAGCCGAAGGACGAAAGGACTTATGCTGTTGTTGACGGTGGCCTTTGTCCCTTGGGGCAGAGGTGACCGAATCTAGAGTGGCACTGGACTTTTTGATCCACTGGAGGTGTCCCTCCACTCCAGGGCCGAAGAGGTCAGTCCACAAGAAAGGGACGTCCGCCAACTTTTTCTGGGTATCCGCCATGAAGGTGGATATCCTCAGCCACGCCCTGCGGCGCATGGCAACTGCGGCCGCTACTGACCTGGCACAGGAATCACCTATGTCCAGAGCAGTCTGAAGCTGCTGCTTTGTCACCACCCTACCCTGGTCCTGCACCTGACGGACCGTATTCTGCAGGTTGGCCGGGAGATGAGGGACAACCTCATCCAGGGAACCCATGAGGGCGTGGGAGAAGTGTGCCATCAGCACAGCCGAGCTGGCCTTCGGAGGCCGAGGGAGGACGCAGCGTACACCTTGCGCCTGGCAAAGTCCAACTTTTTGGACTCTTTGTCAGGGGGCTTATCCACGTCCCGAGCGTTTCCGGAACGCCGGAAGATGCTGTCGGTGACTAACCCCTCAGCAGAGGGGTGCTCCGAAATCGGGCAAAGAGCCGGTAGGGACCGCATACTTCCTGGCCATCCTGGCCGAGGCAGGGGAGAGCAGGCTGCTGCCTAAGCTCAAGGCTGGGCCAACAATGGCCTCAGCCACAGGAAAGGCCTCCGTGGGGGAATCCCCTCGGTCCAGTATCTCCGTCAGGGGATACTTCGTCCATTTGGATATGGGCTCGACCTACATCCCGGTGGACTCCGAGATGAGTCGAAGCAGACCCAAGAAGGACGATGGGCTATCGTCCAATGACTGGCCCCCGGAGGACTCCAGGTCGACCTGCCTGGAGAACAGGGAGGAGTCATCATCGGATTCCGAAGAGTCTGCGAAGAGCTGCCTTGGCCCTGAGCCACCCTCCACCTGCCGAGGACAGTCGGGAGTGAGGGTGACCGACAACCTGTGGGGCAGGCCGTGACCCGAGCGAGAATCCTTGGTCGGTGCCCCAGACTTCGGTTGTGGAGGCGGAGGTTCCACCACAATCGGTGGAGCAGCCGGTTTCGGCCGAACAACCGGCCCTGGAACGGGCATCTCGACTGGGGCGAGCGGCTGCCTCGGTCGTTCAGGTGACAGACACTTGATGGCCGAGGGCTGAACCGGAGTCGGTTTAGTCCCGGACAACAGTAACTGCTGCTACATAAGCTCCTCGTAACGTCGACGTAATTTACGTTGAAGCCTCTCCTCATCCAAGGAAGAGAACGAGGAGGAACGGTGTCACCGCTTACTTCGGTACCGAGACCGAGACCGCCGATGTCGATGGGAACGGCTTGACCGAGATGAAGTCCGAGACCGAGACCCTCGGGGAGACTGAGGGCGGGTCTGGGAAGGGGACACCCGCTCTTCCCTCAGCTCGGGCACTTTATCTGGGGACTGCAGCCCAGAAGGCGCAGGCAGATCCTCGGTCTCCACCGGGGGAACCGGTGAAGGTGGGTTGTCGGCTTCACCAGTCGACAGCCCGTCCAACGGGTTGAGAAAAATCTCGACTGCATCGACAGGAGTCTCAGCAGGCTGGCCTGACGGGGACACCGTGAAGCCAGCGGCCTGAGCTGCAACTTCGACCGAAGTCGACGGTCGGCTGTCCGGGGAAGGAGACCTCTCCCACTCCCAAGAACGCCGATGGTGGGACTTACCCTTCGACTCCTTCTTCTTGGGCCAAGAAGAATGTCCGGAAGGCCCCTCTCCCTTCGTGGAAAGGGACTTACAAAGCTCCTTGAATGAAGCCGTGCTCACGAGGAACTCAGAGAGGCGGGATAAATGCAGCGGCCGAGGGAGGGCGAAGATGCGGCCTGGGCCTAACCGCTACAGACACAGCCCGCATCTTTGGATTTACGGCGGTGGCAGCTTCTTCAGAGCCCAAGCTTCAATCGGGCAGTGCGGTCTTCCAGGACGGTGGCCAAAAAAGAGCAGCACAACTCGCAGGCCTGCGGGTCGTGGTCTAGGCCTAGGCAGTAGACGCACGTGGAGTGCGGATCCGTCCTGGACATTTTCTGCCTGCAAGGGCACCTCCGAAAGCCGGGAATTGATTTGTCCGTTGGAACCGCGAGGGATGATGAAGACTGAAGTTTAGAAAACTTCAAAACTAGTTTCGGACGAACCGAAGAGTTAGGATCCAGTCTAAAACGCAGAGCGCTACGGAGGGAACCTGAGCTTCCAAGCGGTAAAGAAGATCTGGCGTCACGGGACGGAGCATTGAGTTTTACCACCCGGGTGGGTGGGAGGAGCCAGCTTGAAGACCTTCTGGCAAGATTTAAAGCAGCAAGGAACCTGCCAGACAGTGTGGATGAATAATATATCCATGTCCCTAGAACACAGATTACATATCCCTTACCGCTCATTGGGTCACGTTTTCTTGTGGTTCTTCAAAAACAAAGATACCCCAGAAGATGGCGCTGCTGCATATAAAGAAGTTTGGGCAAAGTCATACAGCTGCAAACATTTTGCAGGAACTAAATGACCTCCTTGACAAATGGGTTTATTCTCACGGTCTAAAATGTGGCTTCATAGCAAGTGACAATGGAGCCAACATTTTGAAAGCAGTACAGGATGGAGGATTTATGCATGCTGCTTGCTTTGCACATTGCGTACATTTAATCGTCATGGGATTTCTCAGCAATGAAACACAAGTGGACGGTATGATTGCTGTTTGCAAAAAAATTGTGACTCACTTTTCACATTCAACCAAGGCTATACGGACATTGTCCGAACTGCAAAAAAAAACACAAGCTGCCCCACCAAAAGCTGATTCAAAATGTTTCCACTGGTTGGAACTCAATGCTTTATATGCTGCAGCGCCTCTTGGAGAAAAAGCAAGCTGTACATGAATATTGCTCCAGTTACATTATTGTAGATGGCATTATGCTGTCTGTGCTGCAGTGGAAATTAATGGAGACAGTGTGCTGCATCCTAGCTCCTTTTGAGACAGCTACAAGGGACATGTCTTCTGAAGGCGCATCTGTGAGTCAGGTTATCCCACTCATAATGCTGATTTCACATCATCTTAGTGTTCTAAATCTACAACTAGAAACAGACAGATCTGAAGCTCAGACATGTTGCCTGTATCATGGGAATCTTGTAAACAGAATGAGCGAGCGCTTCAAAACCAATGACAAATTAGTTGCAATGACGAAATCAAAACACTACATCCTTGCAACTCTCTTAGATCCCAGGTTCAAGGCTATACATCTTCCAAAAACAGGTGATATAGAGCAGTACAAATGTCTGTTGCTCGATGAGCTGCAGCACTCACAGGAGTCAAACACAGACACGCACAGTACCCTCAGGTTGTCATCACCACAACATGCAGGTTCACCTTCACAAAGGGATACAGAGATGGAAAAGTCACCAAACATTAACAGTAGTTGTTCCACAACTGCCACTTCTTCAACCCTTAGTAGCAAGCTAAATCTGTGGCAAAACCTTTCCCAAATTGCTGCCATACCAGCTTATGCTGATTTCTCTTCTGAGTGGTCCCTGTCCATCATGGTAGACAGTTACCTGCAAGAACTGCCTATTCCTATTGATGCATGCCCTTTTGAATACTGGAGATCAAAAAAGTTGATTTGGACAGAGCTGTATGATGAAGCATGTAAATATCTTGGTTGTCCTGCAACAAGTGTCTCTTCAGAACGCATATTTAGTACAGCTGGCAATATTGTGACAGACACCAGAAATAGGTTGCTGCCAGAAAATGTACTACACGTTAAATTTTATTAAAGTTAATAAGTCAAGATTTTTATCCTACAAGAGTATACAAACTGATCCTGAAGTGATTGATGTTGTGGATGTTGATGGTGATGACAACTCAGATGGTGGTGGCTGGTAAATACTGTGTGGGACAGAGTCTCTCTGCACCAAAAAGGAAACTTTTACAGACTGTGATGACTTTGGCTGTCTCTCTCCTTTCTCAGTCTACTACCTTGGACAATATACGCCACAAAACTTTCACCATTTCATGGCAAACTGTTTTGTAGCTAGGGTCTAAAGTCAACAAGTTTTATATACAGGGCAATTTTAACATCAGTGGGAACAGGCCCAAATTTGGCATAAAAGGGACACTGTCATGTCAATCATTTCTGTATCATATTACTTATAGTTAAACTGCAAACATATTTTTGGATTTACCTTTTGTGACTTTGTGGTGCATCAGTATGGGCTGGGACCGGGGTCGGTCTATTTTTCAATTTTAAAGAGGACAAAACAATGAGTTCTAATTGGTAGCAGTTTATTATTTTTTCAATTACAGAAATGTTAGCCATAAACCAAAATGATCCATATGTAACTTATCTTACTGAATAAAAAATTATGGGAAAAACTGTATTTTGTATTGTTATGTTTCTGTGGCAAAGCCGGCCCGGTGGCGCTGAGGGTTGAGGCGCTGGACGCCACACCTTGCGCCATGCCGGCGATCCGGGTTCAGGAACGGACTTGGGCCACCAGGGGCTGGTGGGGAGAAGGAAGGATTGAGCGCCCCACAACAGCTCTCCTTCCTTCAGGGTGGGTGAGGGATGTGCGCCGCGCTGCAGTGGCACCCAGCGGAGGCTGGGTGTTCAGCAGGCTGCGGGCATTAACATTGGGGGGAGAGCCGGAGGACGTCTGCATGTTAGTGCGCTGATGTCACTGCACGTCTGGCTCTTCAGTGGGGTAGAAACAAGAAAAAACTTAAGGGTGTCTCCTCCTCTATGAAGCTCTCCCTGAGCTTCAGTTACCTCTGTAGCCGGACCCCCCAACCAGATATTGGTTCTGCGGGCTGGATAGGGGCACAGTTCTGCGGCCCCGCCCTCCGGGGGAAAGCCAGGGGTGACCAGGGAATCACGGCAGAGACAGATGGTGGAGGCTCGGGGGCCGTGACTAGAGCAGATACTTGGAGGAGAACCCTACAAAAAAAAAAAAAAAGTTTCTGTGGGCAGCATCCTGTTACAAGTCTCTTCTGGGAAACAGTCATCTGGAGTTTTACCTATGTCATGGCTGAGCACATATTCTGTAAGCATAGATCTCATACCACAATAGCTCGTGTTTAACATTCTGTTGTACACAGACCATGGCATAATAGCAACAACTCTCAAATTACTGGTTCCATGAAGAGGACTGTACAGAATGTTGTCCATAAGAAGAAAGCAATTGAAAAGACAGTTTTTTCACATAAGTGTTGTTTATTAAGGAACAGTTAAGTATGACTCATTTGGAGGCAAGAGTTTCATTTTTCTTGAGTAATCATGTGGTAGTTTTAGCATTTGATAGGGGGAGGAGGGTAGAATGGGTGCTGGAGGGTGGGAAAGGGCCGGAGGTTGGTTTAACATGGATGTAAGGGGGAGAAAGATGGCATGAATGCTAGTGCATGGGTGAGGGTTGGGGGTTGGTTTTAACATGGATGCAGGAGGGAGAAACATGGCATAGTTGTTAGTACATGGGTGATGGTTGGGGGAGTGGGTTTTAACATGGGTGAGGGACGGAGAAGGGTGACATGAATGGTAGTTCATGACTAAGTGTGGGGGTAGTTTAAACATTTGGGTGAGGGAGGAGGGTGGAATACGTGCTTGAGGGGGGGGTGAGGGTTGTGGGTTGGTTTTAACACATGGGTGTAAGGGTGGTATGGGTGCTACTGCACAGATGAGGATGGTGGAAGAAAAGTGGAATGGGTGCTGGGGTGAAAGGTGGGTGTTGTTTTAGTCCTTTCGTTTACAGATCCGTGATTGGCTGGGGATGGTAAGGAAAAAGATGATGACAGACCGATGGTATGGGAGGGCTGTATCGATTGCCCACTGTGGAACCTACTATAGATATAATATATATATATATATTTTTTTTTTTATTATTAAATACATTGCAAACTGCTGCCACCTAGCACAAGTGTCCTGTCCCCTTTAAAAAAAGAATAAAGGAATCAGAAATAAAAGAAAATCTGCATCAGCAGTTTTCACAGAATGTGACCTATCATAAAGTGTTTTTGCTTACAAGTAGTGATAATTTGATACATAATGGGGTTGACAGACACTGTCCCTTAAACATCACATGCCAACTGCTGCAGCTACATTAAATGTTCCTAAGTTAGTATGTGGTGAGGAAACCACTTTTTTTATTTATGTGACTGAAATACAGATTTTATTGATGCATCAGCTGGAAAAATGCATCATCTTAGAAAGTTGTATATATTTCTTCAATTTGCCAACAAGAATGTTGGCATATGTATGCATTATCTTAGAAAATTGGATGCATTTTTTGCCAGCAACAATGACTGGCATATTTTTTTTATTCGAATGTCTTGACTGACTACCTTATGACATAATGGCCCAGATATTCAAAAGGGTTGCGCCATGCGCAATAGGGTTGCGCCTGCGCAAGTCCGAAATTGAGCCAGTCTGCGATATTCAGCAGGAGGCAGTTGCGCCACTGAAAACATGCTGAGCAACAGCGCGATGCAAATGAATGCATGCTGAACTGGAGGGGGAGGAACCATGCATAAACTGCACAGCCCGATATTCAGCCGGGCTGTGCAGAGTTATGCAGGTGCAACTCCCAACCTGCGCCTGCACAACTTTGAGCCAAAAAGAGGAGAAGTCGAGGGCCACCCACAGGTGAGCTGCCGCATTGCAGGCGCAACACAGCAGCTGCCACCTGTGGCTGGCCCTCAACCCATTCCTGTGCCCCGCAGCCCGATCGCGGGCAAGGTGTAAAATCCCCCCACCCCACCCGACTGGCCGATCGCGGGCAAAGCAGAAAAGTCCCCCTCCCGACTGGCCCGATCGCGGGCAAAAGCAAATCACCCCCACCAGCCCGATCGCGGGCAGCAAAGTGCCCCAATTCATTCACATATCTGGACTGCCTTATGCGGTATGGGCTGCATGCCCGTTGACTCTTGCTCTGCACCAATGGGCATGCAGCCCTACCGGCAGCAGTCGGTCGATGGCGGGTGGGATGCTGCAGCCCGCCCGGCTGCGGGGACGGGTGGTGGGGCTTCATGGGTGAGTGGGGTGGAGGACACTAGATCACCAGGAATATGGTCTTGGGGCGGGGGGTTCAGATTATGCAGCCCACGATCGGGCTTAGCGGTCCACTGGACCACCAGGGATACGGTCGGGGTTTATTATACTTCTTCAGCCCGCGATCGGGCTTCCACTGGACCACCAGGGATACATGTCGGGGATTTATTTATTCTTCAGCCCGCGATCGGGCTTCCACTGGACCACCAGGGATACGTGTTGGGGATTTATTATACTTCTTCAGCCCGCGATCGGGCTTCCATTGGACCACCAGGGATACGTGTTGGGGGTTTATTATACTTCTTCAGCCTGCGATCAGGCTTGCACTGGACCACCAGGGATACGTGTCGGGGGTTACATGTCTTCAGCCCGCGATCGGGCTTAGCGGTCCACTGACCACCAGGAATATGTTCTGGGAAGACACTTTGCTGCCTGTGAGCGGGCTGGTGGGGAGGGTTTTGATGCTTTGCCCGCGATCAGGCCAGTCGGGGTGGGGGTTTATACACTTTGCCCGCGATCGGGCTGCAGGGAGCATTGGTCCCCGACGGCTGCTGCCTGGCAGGGCGCCAGGCGCAAGTCCTGGGGATCAGCACACCTGCATGCTAATGGGGCCATAAACAGATGCAAATGGCCCCCCACTGTCATGCATGAATTATGGCCCCATTTGCATGTCACCTTGAATATCGGAAATTGTGCGATGGCGAATGGTACTTTGCGCCACCGCAGTTGAATGCTCCACTCTGACCACTTGCGGTGGCGCAAGTTCCACTGCGCCATGCACAGTGGCTGTGGCCGGGGGGTGATATTCAAAGGAGTTGCTCAATAGCGCAGCTCCTTTGAATATCGCTCTGGCCATACCCCTGCACAACTATTTTGTGCAGCGCAAGGGCTTGCGCCACAAAATAGCGCAGTTTGAACATCCGGCCCAATATGTTTTGCAACAGTTCCATGTGCTGCGGCTGCAGTATCTTGGCTTGACTTTGTTATAAAAGCTTTCTTTTAAACACAGCAACTTTTGATTTACTCATTTAAAACACAAAGCAGCAAGTAGCTGAAATTAGGTAATATCAGTTATTTTTTCTAAAAATTCATGCCGATGAGTAAATATAATTGAGTACATAAATGGCTAATGTGCCTCTTTCTTTCACTAAGGAACTATGATGCAGCTGCAGCAGGAAAACTTTTAACATGTAGGTGGGTGGGTGGGCCTGTTACTTATTAAGTTGCTGGCTTTCGCAAACTGAAGAAACCATAGATAAACCTAGTAGTTGTATTTCTGTCAATGTCACACATGATCATTTCTCTCCCCCTTATATTAAAGTTTTTCCTTTACATGTCTTTCATTACTATCTTCATTACTGGCAGCACAATTAAAAAATAGTGTTCGAGTTCTAAAAAAGATTAGAAAATGGGCTTTTTATTTCCTGGCATCTGATTGGCTAGTACCCTTGCCAGAGGGGTACATTAACTTTCAATAGATGCCTAGGAAACAAAACGTACCAGTCTACAATGCCCCTTCACCCACGATGTCTCCTGGTGCTCACCCTGCTTCCTAATTGGCTACAACACCTCATTAAAAATTTAAAAATGCAGCCATTTTCTTCCCTCGCTTAGCGAGAGAGCCGAGCAGCATCCCCCCCGACTCACGAGACAACCACGTTAGCGGATCAACAGACAAGGCTACTAACCCCCACAGCCCCATTTTTGCAATGTTGTTTGCGACCGTTAACATAACAAAAACAACTGTCAGACGTGCGCTTGCCACAGTCACAAATTAAAACAAATCCTGCTCACTTCTCTGGCTGCCCGCTCTGTCAGCACGTCTCCATCTGCCAGAGAGACCATGCCCCGATCTCCAGCAACCAGTTTTCCCTCCTGACAAGCCTGACATGTTACAAAAAATAAAGACAAGTTGCACCTTGCTTCTGATGTTCCCCTACTCCTCCAGTGTCACACGTAGCTCATTTCCTGTGGTTCGGCAGGCAGGCTCACTCGCTCGCTTGGACAAACCTGACGCCTCTATCGCACTCCCGTCCTCATGGAAGGCAGCGAGGATCGGAACTCATAAAACAAAATAAAAACATAAATAACCGAGTCCTGAAAGTCACAGCATGCAGGAGATCACTTCAAGAGAATGGCTCTCTCCATAACTATTAAAAATTAACAAAAACGATGCCATAGTGAGTTCATCTGTTCCTCTGCAATGACTCCGTGGGGGAGGTCACCAAAAGGAATGGCTCTCACGGAGGGGGAGCAACACATGAATGAACAGCATAACTAATCAGAGGACTACTTTACCAACAACACTTTTTCTTGTAGTTTTCTATTAATTTTAAACTACTTTCCTCTGTTATTTTACTTTTAATTAAATTGACACAGATGCCCATTTCTAGCGCATAATGCCCTCAGGGTGGCGGTATGGGCAATACGAGACTGGCCAAGGGCTATAAGGCCCTCCGCCTGCGGCGTCGGGCCTCATTACGCCCCTGGCGGTCCGTAGTGTGCCTGCCCACCCTCATTAGCTAATATTGCTTACTTAGACCCCTAGAACTTTTTCAAAAGTTCTAGACTAGAACTAGAACCCACAACTTCCGAGGGTTCTGACAACCCTAGTGTCATTCCTCAGGCTGTTTTCAGCACGTCTCATGATAGACACCCAATAACACTTTTTTATATTACAAAAATCATACATTAAACAGAACCAGCTGTCTGAATGTCACAATTCCTCCCAACCTAGACTGAATTTGGGGGCTCTATCCCCTGCATGGGATGAGCTTCCCAAATCAGTTCACTCCTCATAGACCCGAGACAAACCATCTGAGTTCTGACTTTTGGCTCCAGCCCTGTGTAGAATGGTCATGTCGTACTCTTGTAAAGCAAGACTCCATCTTAGCAATCTACCATTGTTCTTTTACCATCTGCATCAGCCAAACCAGGGGGTTGTGGTCAGTCTGTACCACAAAATGCTGCCCATACAAGTATGGCTCCAACTTCTTTAGGGCCCACACTATGGCAAGACATTCCTTTTCCATGATAGAGTATGCCTGCTCCCTGGGAAGTAACTTTTTACTCAGATACGCTACAAGGTGATCTGCCCCTTGGCTGGATGGATGTCTGACTCAGTACTGCCCCAATACCCATATCTGAGGCATCAGTCTGAACTATAAAGGGTCTGCTATAGTCAGGACTTGTCAAAACAGGAGCACTGCACAGTGCCTCCTTCAATCTGGCAAAGGCTTTCTCACAGGCTGGGTCCCAGGTAATTTTCTTTGGCATTCTTTTCTTTACTAGGTCAGATAGGGGAGCAGCCAGGGCACTGTGATGGGGTACACATTTCCTGTAGTACCCTGCTCTCCCTAGAAAAGTCCTGACCTGCTTCTGCATTTCTGGTCTGGGCCACGCCTGGATTACCTCTATTTTTATTTGGTTAGGACGGAGCTGTCCCCGGTTTACCACATGCCCGAGGTATGCCACTTCTCCCATGGCCACCTGGCACTTCTCAGCTTTGACAGTAAGCCCGGCCCTCTGTATTCTGCCCAGCACTTCCCTATGGTGGGATAGGTGTTCCTCCCAGCTGGTACTAAAGATGGCAATGTCATCCAGGTATGCCACAGCGTACTCCTTAGCACCATTTAACACCTGGTTCACCAACCTTTGGAAAGTGACCGGGGCGTTCTTCATTCCGAAAGGCATTACTTTAAATTCAAATAAGCCTATTGGAGTGATGAAGGCCGACCTCTCCCTAGCTCTGTCCGTCAACTCTACCCGGCAAAACCCCTTGGTCAGGTCAGTGGTCGTAAGGTAGGTCGCCCCTCCCAACTTGTCCAGGGGTTCATCCGTCCGGGGCATCGGGTGGGCATCTGACTTTGTGACTGCATTCAGTCCATGATAGTCCACACAGAAATGAGTAGAGCCATCTGGCTTGGGCCCAAGGACTACGGGTGAGGCCCAGGGGCTGTGGGATCTCTGGATTACCCCTAAATCCAGCATCTCCTCCACTTCCCTCCTAATGTCCTTTTGAACAGCCTCTGACATCCGATATGCTGTCTGCCATATGGGCATCTGTGTCCTTGTCTCCACATCGTGAGTCGCTAAGGGGTTAGTCCAAACTTGGTGCTAAACAATGGGGCAAAGTCTGCTAAAACCTCCCTTACTTCCTGGATCTTGTCTGGGGTCAGCTGGGGAGACAATTTAACTACCTCCACAGATGACTCCCACTTACTTTCTTCCAGCAAGTCCAGAACGGGGTCTCCTTCATCTGTCCCCTCCACAGGACTACACACAGCAAACACCATGTCAGCCCTATTTGCATATGGCTTCATCATGTTGACATGGAACATCCTTTCTGTCTGTCTTTTGTCAGGCAACTTTATAATGTAATTCACGCCATTTGCCTTCCGAACTACTTTGTACGGTCCTGCCCACTCAGCCTGCAGCTTGTCTTTCCGGACCGGAATAAGAACCATGACTTCCTGACCCACCATGTACGAGTGAGCTCTGGCTCTGCAGTTGTACCACACTTTTTGTTTCTGTTGGGCAGCTGCCAGGTTGTTCTGGGCTGTCCCCCATAAGCTCCTTCAGCCTTTCCCTAAACCTAAGGATGTAATCCACAACGGGAGTTCCCTGGGTGGCGTGCTTGCCTTCCCAGTCCTCCCAGATCAAGTCTAGGGGCTCACGTACCCTGTGCCCATATAAGAGTTTGAAGGGGGAAAATCCTGTTGACTCTTGGGGCACCTCCCTGTATGCAAACAACAGGTGGGGAAGGTATTTCTCCCAGTCCCTCCCATGCTGTTCAGCAAATGCTTGGAGCATTGACTTCAGGGTACCATTGAATCTTTCCACAAGCCCACTGGCTTGTGGGTGATATGGTGTCGTGCATTTATGCACCACCCCACACCTCTCCCATAAACATTTCATCAGGTCCGACATGAAGGAACCCCTTCGATCAGTGAGAACCACCTGCGGAAACCCAACACAGGAGAAAATCCCAAGTAAGGCATCTGCCACTTTGTCTGTCCTCAATGAGGATAGGGCGACTGCCTCTGGGTACAGGGTGGCATAATCCACCACAGTCAGGATGAATCTCTTCCCTGAGGAGCTGGGGGTGTTTAAAGGCCCCACAATATCCATTCCCACCCTCTGGAATGGCTCCTCCACTATAGGCAATGGAATCAGGGCGGCTTGGGTTTTCTTGCCCGCCTTCCCTATTTCTTGGCACTGGTGACAAGACCTGTAATACTCCTTCATCTGCTGGGTGAAGTTAGGTCAATATAAATTCTGGGCCAAGCGCTGCATAGTGCATGCGATTCCCAGATGACCAGACAAGGGAATATCATGTGCAATCCTGAGCAATTGCTCATGATACCCTGGGGAACAACAAGCTGCCTGCCTAGCACCCCTCCCTCTGTCTGCACAGCCTGAATATACATAAGTCCATTTTCCCAATAAACCTTATGTCTGCCCTTACCTCCCTGTGCTCTGTCAGAGTCTTCCCAAGCCCTCAGCTTCTCTAGACTAGGGTCACTTCTCTGAGCACCTGCAAACCCCTCACACATTCCCAAGGCATGGGACAGGTCCCCTTCAGTCACTAAACTAGGGTTCCTAGCACTAGCATCAGCGCATTCAGGATCACTGTCAATCCCAACCCTCTGACAATGGGTCACCCCTCCCTCTTCGGAGTAACACTCTGTAGCTGTGTGGTTACTTGCTACTGGGGAAATTTCTACTCCCTTTTCGTTAGTCTCCATATCAGGAGACACAGGTTGGGGAACCAGCCTCTCAGTGGATTCCACAGTGGCTTCTGTGGTGTTCAGGGAACTACCAATTTCCCTTGCCACCTGGATACTGGTAACTGCACACACCATCTCCTGTTTGAGGTTGTCGCCCAGGATCATATCCAATGCTAAGGTTTGGGCTACAGCCACCTGTTGCACAGTTCCCCCTGTTTCACCCCAGTCTAGGAGAACACTAGCAAGGGGCAATGTTTTCTCTTCACCAGTAAAGTCCTGTACAGTGACGTATTTATTGGGTATAAGCTGACCAGGCTGTACCAGATCCCCTTTTACCAATGTCAGGGATGCCCCTGTGTCCCTTTACCCTTGCATCTGTACACCATTCACCATGACTGGGTGCATGTGTTCCCTCATGTTCACTGGCATGCTTCCAGGGACACACAAACAACCCACTTCCTTCCTAGCCCCCCGCTGTGTATTGCTCACCTTTTTGGGACACTGTCTGGTAATATGCCCAGATTCTTTACACAACCAACATTCATTTCTTTTCTCAGAGAAATCTTTTCTCTGAAACCTTGGGCTAACTGGTTTTGGTGGAGGCAATGAGGGTTTTAGCTGCCCTGAAGGCGTGCTTTTCCCTGTCTGCACTGCCATGCCCGCCCCATTCACTCTCAGAGCAGGTCTGCTCTTGGCATAACGGTCCGAGAGTTCAGCAGCCTCTTGCACTGTTTTGGGATCTCGGTCCTCCAGCCAGGTTTTCAGCTCTGCTGGGCATGCCCAGAAAAACTGTTCTAACAAAATCACATTTTCAATTTTATCAACAGAGTTTGTTTCAATTCCTTCCCACCAATGTTTTAAAAACTGACGTTGTTTTGTGGCTAGCTCCTCATAGCTCATGTCAGGGCTTCTCTTGAGCTTACGGAAATTAGCTCTGTATGATTCAGCAGTTAATTCAAATTTCTTTAACAGTGCAGCTTTAAGTTTGCTGTAATCATCACTGTCTTCATTGTCCATTTGACCCAATGCATCCAGAGCTTTCCCGGTCAGTAGTGGGGATAGCTGGAAGCTCCAGGACTCCCTAGGAATTTTAGCCTGAATACAAACTTTTTCAAAAGAATTTAAAAAGGCATCCATATCCTCCCCCTCTTTAAATTCGGCTATCAATTTGGAATTCAATTTGTAACCCAGTCCTGTAGTCCCAGTTAAACCCAAGCCACTTACCTGCTCAGGTGCTGGTGGTTGGAGTCGTAGCTTCTCCAGTTCATGTTGCCTCTGGTGCTCATGCTCCTCATGGTCAACGTCTCTCTGTTCTCACTCTGCTTCTTGGCGTTGTCGCTCCCTCTTCTCCTCTGCAGCTCGCTGGCGCTCATGCTCCTCATGGTCTGCTTCCCGCTGTTCACGGTCCCTCTCCCTCTGGAACTCCAGCTCCATTCTGCGCAACTCAATTTTCAGCCTGAGTACTTCTGGATCCAGGATACCGGTGACCTTCCCCTGCTGCTGTGGCCCTTCGCTGACAGTGGACCTGCTGCTCTCCCCATCGGATCTGGGCACCGCACTGGCCGCTAGCCCTTCCACATTCAAGGGTTGGTCCCTTTCAGTCACTGTCTGTGACTCAGTACTCTGGGTATCTGCTACCATCAGGGCATCCATGAGGTTCTGTTTGGTGGCTTTCACCTCGAACGGGACTCCTCTGCCCCTGCACAACTGCTTTAAGTAGTCTACAGTGTGCCTGCTGTAGTTGGAAGCCATCTTCTTCCCTAACTATGGCTACTCTGACTTGCACATTAGAAAAAAAAAAAATGGGTAGGAACTTGACTGTACGCCAAGTGATATAGTTCTGTCTCCTTTTTAAAAATAAATCACTTCCTTTTTTTCTTTCTTTGCAAGTGAGCTGACAGTCTCAAGCTGACATACTGAACAATAAAAGCTTGCAATACCAAAATTATCGCACCACTGCCAACCAATCTGTCACAACCCCACTCAGCAGGTCAGGCCCTCTACTCCCACAGTGCCAACCTCCGAGCGTAGTATTGTGAAGAGTTAACAGAACAGGGTAACCCTCCTGTCTGTTTTGTGGGTTCGAATCAACCTTTGGTCTCAAGTTCTGGAGGGATTCAAACTGCGAACCTCTTGCTAGCATACCCAACGTATAGGCTCAGATAATTCTGCTCTTTGGGGGACCAGATATCTTCCGCCCATGGGCACCTAACCAGGTGTACAAAATGAACCCTTAAAATCTCTATGAAAGACCATAGGAAAAAAATCTTACCTTTTCCCAATTTGTAGTGTCAGCTTTAACCATATGTGCTTCACTTGTCAAGAAAAGGTATTTCAAAGGCACACCAAGTAGGCTCTAAAGTAAAGGTTTACTTAAAAATAGATACAAAATTTAAAATGTAAATACAGAACCATATATCACAAAAACATACAATCACTTAAAATAATAAGGCTTTAAATACAACACAATCTCCTATCACAGTACCCTTAGACTTGTCTAATCTAATGGATTCTTCTAACAGTGCCTGATGTTGCTTTTTCAGAGTCCAGACATATGTGTCAAAATGGAATACAGATTACAGTTTTAAAACTGGCTTTGCCAATCTCTTTGCACGAGGTCACCTAGCTCTTCCCTGTCAATATAAAAATTATACAACCAGGATGTCATCATTCAGAAGGTAGATTAAATAAGGCTAATTTCTAAGTCCTTGTTTCATCCATGAGCAACATCCTGCTTTTACAGACATCAGAGGAACATTTATGACTTTGCAGCAGTGTGACATAACCTGGTTTTCCTCCTCTAAATGTCATAAAATGGATATTTTCTATTCTGCCAGATAAACAGGAGATCCTTAATTTAGGTATCTTCTAGCCTGTAATTATCTCTTGGCCTTCCAGGTAACACCTTGAAGCTAAAACCTGGTGGGGGTGTCATTCCATAGGCTGTTTTCAGCATGGTTCATGAGAGACACCCAATAACACATTTTTATATTACAAAAATCATAGATTAATCAGAACCAGCTGTCTGAGTGTCACACTCTGCACTTTATCCTATTAGGATACTTATTCGAAATAGTCTTTGCCCACTTCAACAACCAGATATTTCCTACCCCCTGTCTGCCAGCATAAGATGCAGGCAAATTTTTATGAGTAGGGCAAGCAGAGATGAGAACCCTGTCATCCTACAACCCTTATCCCCAGCCCAAGGGAAGAATGCTTAGCTTAGCTGAGAGTAGAAGCTTAGCCTAAGCAGGAAACTGTAGTCATTTGTGACATATCTTTTCTTACTGTGGTTTGACCTTAGCTTAGCCCCTTGGAAATACAGCTTGTGTCTTTCCTTGTGGGGTCAAATGTGTTTTTTTGTGAATACCTGTTCTTAAAAATTGTTATTTAGTTTTTAGAGAATGGTTCTTTGTGGCATTTCAGTTTATGTAGTAGTTTCAATATCTAGTATGTGGTATCTTGGTCAAGTTAGATCTCACAATGCTTTATCAGTTTAATAAGATCTACATGTAAAAGTTACCTCACCTAAACATTAACAATATAATCACAGGTGGTACAGACACTAACAATTAGCACATAGTGTGGTGTGTTAGGTGCTGGTATACCAGAACACAATTTTTTCCACCATGCTACATTTGGGAACTGACAAAGACAGTATGCTAGACAATGCATAGTGTAAGTGGTTAGGTACGTAAATGGTCACGTCATCATGCCCATATATCTGCATTTTTAGCCATTTCACAGAGGACACTGATGGACTGCGTACGACTTCCCATGTACTGGAGAGTTCATCGCTTATGGAGCTATGCACATAAGCAGGATGCTGACTAGTGGCATATGGTGTCTGGCTGTCTGCAAAGCCCACCTAGTAGCTGATAACCAGTTTAGATACAGCAGCACTTGCCATACCAGCTATATGTTAAAAAAGAGAGCTGCAGAATGAGTGTCTCTGTGCTGGTTGAAACCCTGTGATCGATGTCTGACATACTGTAGTTGGAGTAACAGACCTGACTTGTCAACTCACAGAAGAAACATATTCCACTGAGCAGACCACATGCAAATTCTTGCGTGAGTCCTGGTTTGGTCATTCAAGGAGGCAATGTTTGGTGGAAGCTTATGTCATGCAATGACATATTTGATGATCATTTAACTTTGCACATAGCTATTTATATTTATTAGTTTATATATTTTTTCCAACACAGCTTTTAGAAACTGTCTCTCATAACAGGACTCCAACAGATCATTCAGATACTAATAAAATTGTTCATGAAAGAGTACACATATTGGAAGACACAGAGATGGAATCTGTTGTTACTAATTAGGTTATTTGTAATGTTGGTGTGGAAGCTCACAGACCACAGGCATGTCTTCACTCTTCAAAGCTGGAACGCAAACTGAAGAAACAGGTATGCCGTTCAATGTATTTCAATGGGGTTTTGAACTTAGAGGCATAACTTGGGCATTTTTGCATATTTTTGGCCCACATTTTCAACATGCCTTCTTTGTGACCCCACCTCATGAACAATGCTACTGTCCTTAGGCAAATCTGTCCCAAAAGGTGATTTTGCTATCCCTGCACGAATTCACATTTTGGGCAGGAGTTGAACATGTTCTCTGCCCTTGTTCATGAGGTGGGTTCATACGAAGGTTATGTTGAAAATCTGGTATAAAAATATTAAAAACCAAAAAAGTTATGAGCCTATATTGAATTTTGTGAACGCAGCCTCATAACTTTGGTAATTGTCAATATTTTCCCCCAAAATTTACAACATAGCCATACTTTTACAGCACCTCATGAATGTGACAACTGTCATTTTTCAAGTCCTGGCCAAAATGTGTTTTTCTTTACATCCCAAAAGGAGATGTCACGGCCCCTGCATGAAACCACCTTTTGGGCAGGAGTTAACAATTTTCTCCAACCTTGTTCATGAGGTGGGGTCATAAGAAGGCTCTGTTAAAAACAACAAAGTTATACACCTACATTGAATTTTACTAACACGGCCTAGTAACTTTGGTAAATTTCAATATTTTTACCCCAAATTTACAACATAGCCATATCATGCCAGCACCTCATGAATGTGGCAGCTGTCATTTTGCAAATCCTGACCAAAATGGTTTTGTATATCCCAAAAGCTGATTTCATGTTCCCTGCCCAAAATCATATTTCGGGCAGGAGTTGAAAAGTTTCTCTGCCCTTGTTCATGAGGTGGGGTCGTAAGAAGGCTATGTTGGAAATTTGGTGTAAAAATATTAAAACCCAACAAAGATATGACCTATGTTGACTTTCGTAAATGCAGGCTTGTACGTTTAGTAATATTCAATATTTTTACCCTAGCTTTTCAACATAGCCATTTCTTTACAGCATCTCATGAATGTGACAGCTGTCATTTTACAACTCCTGCCCAAAATGTGGTTAGTGTCCTGAAAGTTGGTTTTGCAGTCCCTGTGCATAAGCACCTTTAAGCCAGGAGTTGAACATTGTCTCTGCCTGTCTTTATGAGGCACGGTCATAACAAGGCTATGTTGAAAATTTGGTATAAAAATATTAAGAAACAAATTTACAATATTTTTTACCCCAAATTCCTCGACTGCAGCCCTATTGGCTCTGGCCCGAGTTTGTTCATGTAAGCTTCAGTTGTATTCCGAAGATAGAATTAGTCTCACAGGGGAAATCCATAGCCTTGGACTGGGTGTCCTGTGAGAGGTTGGTGGTCCTTAGCCAGGCATACCGCTCAAGGGAAATGGCTTGGGCTATGGCTCTGGAAGCTGTGACATCACTGTCCACAGTCATATGGAACTGGTACCTGGTGGCCTCTATGGCAGTCTTTTCTTAACTCCTTTTCAGGATGTTGAGAGGTAAGAGGCACATTAGCCTTGTCACATGCAGCAGCATGTACCTTTCCCTAGTGGTTTGGGTGTATATAAAGAAAACCAGCATTCGTTTTAGCTAGCTGATACTTCTTTTCAATCTTTCTTTCTACTCCAGTGACAGAAGTAGGGTTCTGGAGTATTTTCATAGTTGCCCTTTTTAGGGTATCATGAATGTGCAACATTAACTTTCTAGAGGGAGGAAGACCCATCATTTCTATATGGTCTTCCTTCTCTTCTTCACAAGTGTCCTCTTGCATAACAAGGCCCAGGGTGTCCATTATGTGTTTCACAAACGTAAAATGAGATGAGACATGCTCCTGGCCATTAGAGAGGTTACCAAAATCTTGGTCACAGGGGTTCCATCAGGCTCTAAAGCCTTGCCCTCTGCTTTATTTTCTTCCTCCTCCTCCTCATAATAAAAGCCCTGGTCATAGCCAGGGTCTGGGAGGGGAACAGCAGGACCTGCAGGGGGCCTGAAAAAGTTGCTGATAGATTGTGAAGTCTGATATATATGCCAAGCCTTAGCCATTTCTGTAGCAGAAGGCATATTTTGGTTTGCCGCTGTCATCTACCCTTGTTTTTTAGTGGGTGGGCAGTGGTATGTTTTTCTTTTCTGTTCTTTTTAGCAGGGACTTAATCAGAACCCTGCTCACTTTATCTTTTTGAGGCTGATCAGAATTTTTACTTTTATCAGACTTAATTTAATTAGATTCCTTAGAGGACTTATCTTTATTTTTATATTGAGATGAGGTAACCTCCTCAGCAATTTTAGAGCAAGAGGAGGCAGACTGAGAGGTTGTGGATTTCAAATCTTTAGCCCTTTTAAGGTCTACTTTCTTTAAAAATTTTGAGCAAGTTTCACAGGAATGGTCTGGACCTACACAAAGGTCATGGCTGTCTGCCTTAGCCAGGACCTTACAGCACTTTAAACAGGTTTTAATTTCTGTTGGTCTAGTTCTTCTGTTTGGCTTCTCTGGCATGCCAAAATGTCAGAAAAACCCTGAAATTAGTGTTTCCCAAGATGGTGACAGACAGAGAAGAAATGTCCCCAAGCTCAAGGAAGATGCGGGAGAAAAAGTTCACAAAACGTGGTAAAAAAATTAAGCAAAAAGTTTTAAAATGTGGTTTATTGCAGAGTAAAAGAACTGCAAGTGCTACCACAAGTGCTTAAAAATGGTAAAAAACCCCACTATTCTGCAATATTTTTAACTCAGGCTTGGTATTTTTTTACCTCAGAAAAAGCGTGACCTATGATGATACCTATGATGAAATAAAGTTTGCGGTTGTGCTAAAAACGGTAGAAAAACACTAAAAATATCGCAAAAGCAGTATAACTGAAGGCAGCACCAAAAAAAAAAAACTTTCTAAAGAAAATTAATTTCTTCAAGCGTTGAGAAGAGAGAGCACTCCGGGCAGTGCTGCTCAGTCAGGAGAGAAATAATTCTGAAGCCCTCAAGGCTGGCTGCAGGCAGCACAGCCCTTCTCTTTTTTCTGATTGGCCAATGTGCCAGCTTCATTTACATTGACTCCACCTCCAGGACAGCTGAACCCAGCTGGCATACTGCACCTGCAAGCATACTGAAGAATCCCTGGGGTGAGAAAAAGGCTGTTGTAGGTTCAGTGGGGTGGTGGACTAAGGCTCTGGTTGCCTCACTGCATCCTGCTAGGGTAACTGCATTTGGAAATAGCCTCAGGTTGCTCGGGGGCTGTATGGAGAAGGGAGGATTGAGCGTCCCAAGGACAGCTCTTCTCACTCAGTGGGGGGACACATATCCCGCGGGTTGGCTGCCACCTGGAGGAAATCAGGGTGACAGTGCACTGGGACTGCAAGACTGCAAGAAAGGGAGAAGGACCCATGCCTGATCGTGTCTCTGTGGAGGTGGGGTACACACACTGTGTCACTGTACATGCGTGGGACACAAGGGGGAAAATGGAGTAAAAAAAACTCTGACCATAGTGGGATGACAGCCTGGTCCTTAGTAGGTCCCACATTGATGACGGGGTTCCTCCAGTAGGTTCTGGGAGGATGGGGGACACCATGGAGAAAGGTAAGCCCCAGAGAAGTCAGGCGATGGGGCCGGGAGAGAGGAGGGAGGAGGTTGGTCGGAGAGGCTGAAGGAGACAAACAACTGGATTATAAAAACAGCATTGTATGACCTTTGAACTGTGGTGCAACAGCTATTGAGTTTGGACTGAAATCCACACACAACAAGGAGTAACAATATATTAGAACTTGTTTTTACGGACAGGGGAATGCTAGCCAGGAAATCAGCAGTAATCCCTTACCCTTACAAAAAGTGCTATAGAATGTTTTTACTTCTCCTGTGCAGCCACCTGAGATGGACTGAAAGGACCTTAGTTAGTGACTCATCTGAAGGACAGCTTCTCCACCTCCAACAGGACAATGTTAGCAAAAGATATTTTTAGAGTGGGACTTAAGCTCACAACATTCTGACCTAGGGTCAGACTGACTCTGTGATGTCCTACTGTATATGTCCCTAATAGACTGTAAAGTTATTTTTGGACAGGCCATCTTGTAAAAATTATTTTAATCTCATCTGGCCAGTATATGTTATATGTTAGTGAGCCTCTGAGCACAGGAGATGTCCCAGAAGACTGAAGAAGGGCTCATGTGATCCCGCTCCACAACAGTGGTAGCAGGGAGGATGCAGGGAACTACAGACCAGTCAGTCTTACCTCAGTAGTGGGCAAGATTATGGAGGCACTCCTTAGGGAAAACATAGTGCAACACCTGGAATCCATAGGAGCACAGGATCAAAGACAGCATGGGTTTACAAAAGGAAGGTCCTGTCAAACTGATCTCATAGATTTTTTGACTGGGTAGCCACAGTGGTGGACCAAGGGGGGAGCAGTTGATGTCGCCTACCTTGACTTCAGCAAAGCTTTCGATACTGTTCCACATAGAAGACTGATTAATGAGCTGGGTAGGATCGGGGTGGGTCAGAAGTTGGTCAACTGGGTGGCAAACTGGTTGACGGGCAGAAAATAGAGAGTGGTGGTAAACGGTATACAGTCAGAAGAGATGCAAGTTACAAGTGGGGTACCTCAGGGATCAGTCCTGGGGCCAGTCCTCTTCAATATCTTCATCAGTGACATTGCAGATGGACTGGAGGGTAAGGTTTGTCTGTTTGCAGCTGACACCAAGATCTGCAACAGAGTAGATGATCCAGATGGGGTGGGCAGAATGAGAAGAGATCTGGATAAACTAGCAAAATGGTCAGAAGAGTGGCAAGTGGGGTTTAATGCAAAGAAGTGCAAGATCATGCACGTGGGGAAGAGAAACCCTGAAGCCACCTATAGGCTGGGAGGGGAGTTGCTGGCAGTCACAAAGGAAGAAAGAGACATGGGCATCATCATCACCAATTACCTGAACTCATCCAAGCAGACCACTAAAGCAGTAGGTAAGGCTAGAGGGATGTTGGAGTGTATTAGTAGGGGTATCACAAGTCGGAAGAGGGAGGTGATAATCCCTCTTTACAAGACACTGGTTAGGCCCCATCTGGAGTACTGTGTGCAGTACTGGAGGCCACACCTTCACAAGGACATTAACCAAATTGAGGCAGTCCAGAGAAGGGCAACCAAAATGATGCAGGGACTGCATCAGGAAACATATGAGGACAGATTACTGGAGCTCAATATGTATACCCTAGAGCAAGGAGGGAGAGAGAGGTGATATGATCGAAACATTCAAACACCTTAAGGGCATTAACAAGATGAAAGAGTCTTAACATGTTTCAATATAAGAAAAATAGCAGGACAAGAGGACATAGCATGAGATTAGAGGGAGGCCGATTAAGGGGTAATGTGAGGAGGTTCTTTTTCACAGAAAGGGTGGTGGATGCATGGAACGGACTACCTCAGGAAGTGGTGGATATGAATACAGTGCGGGGCTTCAAACAGGCATGGGATAGGCATAAGGGAGCAATACAGATGAGTATGAATAGATAGGCCATTGACAGAGCAAAGGCCAATGGCACATTCATAAGGTAGAAAAAGAAATAGGCAGACTGGACGGGCCTTGGGTGCTTATCTGCCGTCACCTTCTATGTAAACAAGAATTTAAATTATCAACTTGAGTGACGCTGCCAAATGCTGTATACAGTACATTTTACTAGAGTCCTGCAAATAATTTCTGAACATAACCAACTGACCTGTTCTTTTCATTTTGCTGATATGCAGTAAAATCCTGAGATTGTTTCTTCCAGAAGTTCTAAACACAAACAAGAACATGCATTACTACAGCAACGAAGCTGAATCAAGCTGATTACAGTATATAACATATTATTTTCAGAACCTAACCTATATAACAGTATTAGCATTAAGGGAAAAAAATCTTTCAGAATATCTTCTCCATAGATTAGCACTAATGGGCCAGTGCTAGTAGTCCTAAAACCCCACAGTAGCCAGAATTTTTCTCAGGCCAGGCATGGAGGCAGACAGAGCATAGATTGGGATGGATAAGGGACCCCTGCGTCAGAAGGTCCATCTGGAAAGGAAGGGCCCTCAGAGTACTAACTGACTGTCTATTGAGAAGAGGAAACCGTATTTGTTAAGGCTAATATGGGGTGACCAGAATCATCCTGCCCCCATATGCCTCCAGTAGTACTCTCTGAACAAAAGGGACGGGTGGAAATGTGTACAGAAAAAGATTTGTCCGCTGAAGCCTGAGTGCATCCTGACAGAAAATGCCACAGGAGAGATCCGGGAGAAAGGAAAAAGATCAGTGGGGGGATCGGATCATCCCCCTTGAAGAAGCCAGCACAGTGGTTCGTCCCAAGAGGACGATTCTGGGAGGAGGAGAGCAGCCATTACTAGACACTGATGGCCGAAGACAGCAGGGTTGCAAAGAATGTTGTTCAAAAAACCCAAAACAAAACAGGTTACTCACCTGTAACAGTAATTCTAGGGGTGGTATATGATGTTCATCCACACTTTCTGGCAGTTGCCTTTCCCTTTAATTCTGGCTGGAACGTCTTCAAGCTGGCGCCTCCCAGCCACCCGGGAGGTAACTCTCTCGGCTCTGCCCATGACGCCAGATCTTGCCCGCTGGAAGCAGTGTTGCACATCAAAGCCAGGGGAGGTCAGGCTGGTCTGTGTTGATGAACATCATATACTACTCCTAAAACTACTGTTACAGGTGAGTAACCTGTTTTTCTAGGGACGTGGATATGATGTTCTATCCACATTTTCTGGCAGACTCCTAGCAGTTCTCTGGGAGAAGGGAGGTAAGGCGCATACCCCCTACTTAGGAAACAGAGATTGGAGAACTGAGGCCCCAAAACCAGCATCCCAGTGTGACTCAAGATCAATGTGGTAATGGGAAATGAAGGAGTGTGCTAACCTCCAGGTAGCAGCCCTGCAGATTTTTGATTTCCTGGATAGGGATATTCCTGGAAGTAGCCACCAAGGCAGCGGTATGATGGGTGGAATGAGCCCTTAGCCCTACGGGAGGATCCCTACCCGCCAACCAATAGCAGAGATCAATGCAGGATACAATCCACCTGCCAGCTGTCTGCTTGGATGCTGGCCTGCCAGGTGCAGCGTCAGCGTAAGTGACAAAACAGCTGGTGAACCTCTCCCCTGAAGTCCAGGATGGGCTGGGGGTGAACCTTGGTGGCAGCAGGGAAAAAGTACAGTAAATAAAAAAAAAAAAAAAAAAAAAAAAAAAAAGAAATCAAAGCTCACTTAGCAGATTCTCAGTTTCTTGGGGTAATAGTGGATGAAACCACTGATGTAACCATTCACAAAAAGCTGAACATATATGTGAAGTGCATACTCAATGCAAAGGCCAAAATACATTTAATTGACTGTATCGCAATACCTGATGGTAGGGCAGAGACAATTGTAGCAGAACTGTTAAATGTGTGTTCTGCTAAATGCAGTTGACCCTATGAAGATCATCACACTAGCAAGTGACGGTGCAAGCGTCATGACTGGAATGCACAATGGGGTGGGTGCAAAGTTAAGACAGCAAGCAAACCCAAGGCTGATTCAGATCCATTGTGTTGCCCACAGGCTGGCACTGGCATTAGAACAAGCATGTTAGGACAACCCCGTATTCAGTGAATAACAAGTAACCATCAAAAATGTGTACAGGTACTACAGCAACTCTGCAGTATGGTACAATGCCTTGCTTTTCATCCAAGAAACACTCAATGATGACAATATCAGATATCTGTCTCTAAAAGAACCTGCAAGTTTCTGGTGGCTGTCACTGCATAATGCAGTCCAAGCAATTTAAAGATCATACCCTGCACAAGCCCTACAGCATGATGCAGCAAAAGGTGTCCAAGAAGCAAAGGGCCTTCAGACAAAACTAAAATCAGTCTGCTTTATCTTATGCACTTCGTTTTTCATGGATGTCTTAGATGTGGTGAATAAACTGTCTGTAGTCATGCAGTGGGACAGTGTACACATTTCAGTGGCCAACAGCATGATAGAAGCCACAGTTACTAGACTACAACAGTTCAAAAAGCACAATGGGGTGGAGCTACAGAAGACATTTCAGGAACCTGACCAACGTCCTGGCATTTGGCAGGATCAAAAAGTGAATGACAGGCCAGCACTGCGTATGCAGTTCCAGACGGCATCTCAGGAATACCTGATGCAGCTCACTGAAAACATACACATAAGATTTGAGACATCTTCAATGGAGTAGCTGCAGAACAGAAATGTTCTTCAAAATCCTAAGTGTCTCCCTGATGACTCCAAGATAATGGACCATGGACTGCAGGAAAAACAGGTTACTCACCTGTAACAGTAGTTCTAGGAGTGGTATATGGTGTACATCCACATGTTCTGGCAGTGTCCTTTCCCCTTTAAGAGCTGCCGGAAAGTCTTCAAGCTGGCTCCTCCCACCCACCCGGGAGGTAACTCCCCTAGCACCACCCCATGACACCAGTTCTTGCCCGCTGGAAGCAGTGTTGTGCACTACTGCCAGGGGAGATCGGGTAGGTCCGTGTGAATGGACATCATATACCACTCATAGAACTACTGTTATAGATGAGTAACCTGTTTTTCTAGGGATGTGGACATGGTGTACTTATTCACATGTTCTGGCAAGCTCCTAGCAGTTCTCTGGGAGAAGGAAGGCAAGGCGCAAACTCCCTACTTAGGAAATAAGGACTGGAGAACTGAGGCCCCAAAACCAGCATTCCAACGTGATTCAAGGTCAATGTGATAATGGGAAATGAAGGTGTGTGCTGACTTCCAGGTAGCAGCCCAACAGATTTCCTGGATGGGGACGTCCCTGGAAGCAGCCACCTTAGCCCTACGGAATGCTCCCTACCCGCCAACCTATAGCAGAGGTTGATGCAGGACACAGTCCACCTGCCAATCATCTGCTTATCTGCCAGTCTGCCAGGTGCGGCTTCAGTGTAGGTGACTAAAAGCTGGTGAATCTCTCTTCGAAATCCAGCTGCGTGCTCCTTATAGTAGGCTAGTGCTCGCTGCAGTTCCAATGTGTGGAGCCTGTGCTCGGCCTTCGAGGTGTGGTTGGTGAAACACACCAGGAGATTAATCACCAGATTTAGGTGAAAATTAGACAATCTTTGGGAGGAACTTTGGGTTAGGGTCAAGGACAACCGTGTCCCTGTGGAAGACCAGGTATGGAAACTCCACTGAGAGCACCTGGAGCTCACTGATCCTTCTTGCTGACGTTCTAGTCATCAGGAAGGCAGCCTTCCATGACAGGTGTGACATCTCTCATCCGTGCATCGGTTTGAATGGCTTGCCCATGAGCTTTGCCAAAACCAGCAACAGATCCCAAGGTGGTCGTGGTTCACATACCAGAGCGGAAATGTGATCAAGGCCTTTGAAAAAGCGCCAGACAACCTTCTCCTGCACCACCGACTGCTGACTGGCCCGCACCCGGTAGGCAGAGATGGCTGCCAGGTGCACCTTAAGGGTAATCAACCTACAGCCCGACTGGGAGACGGACCAGAGGTAGGCAAGGATGCTAGCCACTGGATAGCACAAAGGGTCCAATCCCTTGCTCTGACACCAAATGGAGAACCTCTTCCATTTGAAAGCATAACATTTCCTGGTCGACTCCTTCCGAGAAGCCTCCACAACACTGAGGACATCTTCGGAGAGACTCAAAGCTTGGAACTCTAGCTGCTCAGGAACCAGGCTGTCAGGTGCATGGATTGAAAGTCCAGGTGGAGTACCTTCCCCTGATGGATCGACAGCAGGTCTAGGCGAAGAGGAAGTCGCCTCGAGAGACTGTTGCTGAACCTGAGAAGATCGGGATACCAGAACTCGCAGGGCCAGTCCGAAGCCGCCAGGATCACCTGTGTGTTGTCCCTCCATGCCTTGAGCAGCACCTTGCGGATCAACGGAAAGGGAGAGAAGGCATAGCGGAGACCCAGGGTCCAAGGCCTCAAGAAAGCATCCCCCTGCAGCATTCCCTGCTGATGGGGATGGGCACAATACAGCCTCAGCTTTGAGTTCTCCCTGAAGGCAAACAGGTCCACCAGAGGGGTGCCCCATTGGGAGAACAAACTGTGCACTACCTCGGGATGGAGAGATCACTCGTGAGATGCCTCGCCCATCCGGCTGACAGCGTCCACCAGCTGGCTGTAGACAATGGCCAGGAGATCAGCCTCCAGGCTGTGCATGAGTGTCCAGATGCAGAGAACTTCCTTGCACAGTTGGAGGGGCTAGGTGCCACCCCACTTGTTAAGGTAGTACATGATCATGGTGTTGTCCGTCTGGACCTGAACCACCTGACCCCTGAGATGTGGAGCAAAGGCGGTCAGTGCCAGCCGAACCACCCTGAGCTCCAGCAGCTTGATGTGACATCGGGACTCCTCGGGGGTTAAGAGCTCAGGGAATTTGTGTTCCCCCAGGTGGGCTTCTCAGCCCATGAGAGAGGCGTTGGTCATCAAGATGTCCGTCGGTTCCTGAAGGACAAATGGGATACCCTCCTATAGATGTTCCGGGACTAACCACCACTGGAGTGTGCCCCACATCTGCTGGGTCACAGTGACCAACTGGTCGAAGTGATCCCTGCGCTGAGACCACTGGCTGACCAACTCCCACTGCAGGAAGCACATTCTCCAGCAAGCCCAATGGACCATGCTGGTGCAGCCACCATGTTTCCCATAGATGCAGGAGGTCCCGTGCAGGGTGCAACTGCCCAACCCTAAATGATCGGGAAAAGGAGGTAAGAACCTCCACCCTATACACCGGGAGCAGAGCCCTGGCTCTGCAAGAGTCGAGCTCTGCCCCAATGAACTGAATCACCTGTGAGGGCCTGAGTTCCGATTTGGCCTCGTTAACCAGGAGGCCAAGACAGTCAATGGTCTGGAGGGCCAGGTCCCTGTACCGCTCCATCTCCTGCCTGGAGGGACCTGTGATGAGACAGTTTTCCAGGTAGGGGTATACCCAGACTCCTCTGCACATAGATGGCCAGCCACCACTGCTATGCATTTGGTGAAGACCCTGGGGGCTGAGGACAGGCCGAATGGCACGGCCAGGAACTCGTAGAGGGTTCCCTCTGCTCGAAAGCGGAGGAACCACTGGTGAGATGGATGGATCGGGACATGGAAGAACATGACCTGGAGATCCAGAGAGCAAAACCACATGTTTTGCTCGAGAGATGGTATGATCTATGACAGTTACCATTCTGAAGGTGCGAAACCTGAGGAATTTGTTCAGGTTGTGCAGATCTAAGATGGGGCACCAGCCCCCCATCTGTTTCGGTACCAGGAAATACCGGAGATGAACCCTGGTTGAGATGGGGGGTCTGGGACAGGAGTCACTACCTCCTTGCGAAGGAGTTGGGCAATATCTGACTGACACCATGTCCTCTCATGGGGCGTGGGCTCGGCTGAGTGGGTAAGCCTCGAATTCCAGAGGAAGACCCTGGCTGACCACCTCAAGAGCCCACCTGTCCATGGTAACAGCGGACCAGGTGGAAAGGAAGTGGTAGAGCTGGCCTCCCATGGGAGGACCCAGGGAGTTCAGGACAGGAGAGGGGAGGGTACCCCCCATCCTGTCACTGGGCAGGCTTGAAAGTGGAGGAGGGCCAGGCTGAGGGACCACGTCCTCTGGGCTTCATGACGACCAAGGACACGAACTTGGGCTGTGGGCACCAGACCTGCTGCTGACCAGCCTAAGGCTGGGCAGGTTTGGCTGCAGGGGCAGAGGCAGGCCGAAAGGGCTTATTCTTAGAGGGTTTGGAGCCCTTAGAGTCCTTCTGGGCAGAAGTCATCAAGTCCAAGGTGGCGTTGGACTTTTCAATCCTGGTGAGGTGCCCCTCCGCCCTGGGCCCAAACAGATTGGTCCCCAAGAAGGGCACATCTGCCAACTTGTGCTGTGTACCCGCTGTGAAGGTGGAGATGCGCAGCCAAACCCTGCGGCACATGACAACTGCAGCGGCTACAGACCAGGTGCTAGAGTCCCCAAGGTCCATGGCTGTTTGGAACTGTTGCTTTGCAACGGCGCATCCCTGATCCTGTACCTGCTTAATAGTGGTTTGCAGGTCAGCAGGGGCGCACCTCATCCAGGGGCCCCAGGAGGGCATGTGATAACTAGGCCATCAAGAGGGCCAAACTCGCTTGCTGAAGGCCGAGCGAAGAGGTAGCATGCATTTTTTCACCATGTGGTCCAAGTTCTTGGACTCCTTGTTGGGGGGGTTTGTCCACGTCCCCGATATTGTCCGTGCGCTGGAAAACAGAGTCTCCAACGAGTCCCTCAATTGAGGGATGTGCCGTGAATTCTGACAGGGATCTGGTAGGGACCACATACTTGCAGGTCATCCAGGCTGATGGCGCAGGACAAGATGCCAGATGCTGCCATAGCTCCAGGGCAAGACCAAAAATGGCCTCCTGGCCCAGGAAGGTCTCCATGGGTGTATCCCCTGGTCAAGGATCTCGGTAAGCGGGTACCGCTCCCGCTTTCAAACGGGCTCCAGCTTGAGCCCCATCGACTCAGAGATCAAATGGAGAAGGCCCATGAAGGAAGCGGGACCCTGGTCCATACACAAGTGCCCCATTGACTCCAAGTCCAACAGGCAGGAGGGGAGGGAGGATCCCTCAGACTCCGAGGAATTATGAAAAAGCGGTCACCTGCCCAAGTCCCCACTCACCCAGCGAGAGTGGTCTGGGGTGACGGTGATCGACAGGCCGGCTCAGGCCAAGCTGGGACCGAACAAACCGGCTCCTGCTGGGGCAGGGTCTGCTGCTGCTCTGGTAGTGGCACCCAAGGAAGGGCTGGGGAAGCTGGGATTGGCTTAATCCGGGTCAGCCAGAGCTGCTGCCACATCAGATCCTTGTAGCACTGACGCATCTTGTGCCGGTGCCTCTCCTCGTCCGAAGATGACAAGGAGGACAAGGAATAGCGGCGGTGCCACTTGCCTGAGCGCCTGGAGCACAAGCGTCGTGAATGACACGGACGGCCAGAGTCTGGGCTTCTGGAGCGGGACCTTGACCGGGACCGCAGGGGGGAACAGTGGCAGGTCTCAGAGAGGTCCGGTAAAGATTGGGCCCTCTCCAGATCTTAGTGCTCTGGGGTGGGGAGTGGCAGAGCAGCAGACTGCCCCACCCCCTGAAGGTCAGGGCCGGAGTCATGGACAAGGAGTTATCAACCTCCTCGAAAGACAAAGTGTCGACTGGGTTGAGAAAAATCTCAGCCGGAATGTCGACTTGAATCTTGGCCAACTGGCCTGATGGGGAGACCGTGGAGTTGGAAGCCAGATCCGAAGCACCAGCCGAAGCCAAGTGTACCGGCGAAGCATGGGAACTGGAGCCCTGGGAACACTCCTGATCCCATGAGCGTCGATGAAACAGCTTCTTGGTCTCTTTCTCCTTGTCCTGTTTCGGTTTCTTGGACTTAGTGCCCTTAGAACCCTGCTCCAGGGTGGGCAGAGACTGGCACAAGTCCTTGAATGCTCCAATAAGGGAAGCGCCCAAAGAGAGCAGCAAAAAGGCTGAAGTCAAGGAGGTCTGCTCTGCAGCCTGGGCCGCGGCCTCCTAGAAAGCCCGAAGTTGCTCAGTTAACCATGCAGCCACGGAGACCACCCGACAAGCATTCTTAGAATGAACAGGTGGTTCCCTGTCATCCGGATGGCCAAGGAGTAGGTGGGCTTGGTGATCCTTGAGAGTTGCCGGTAAAAATGAACAGCAATGGATGCAGGCATCGATACCATGCTCGTGGCCCAGGCAGTAAACGCATGAGGTGTGCAGATCTGTTTGTGACATAAGTTGCCCACAACCGCATTTCTGGAACCCCGGAGTGGACTTCACGACATTCATTGTGGCGGCGAGAAGAAATCGAAGACAAAATATGGGGTTTTACTTAGAAAAATAGCAAAGAGCCTCAGTATTTGCAAGAGCGATAAGGAGAGGACCTGCTTCTTCCAGTGGAAAGGAAGAACTGGCGTCATGGGGTGGTGTTAGGGGAGTTACCACCCAGGTGGGTGGGAGGAGCCAGCTTGAAGACTTTCCAGCAGCTCTTAAAGGGAAAAGGACACTGCCAGAACATGTGGATAAGTACACCATATCCATGTCCCTAGAAATGAAAATTACATACTCACTGTATTTCTTGATCTTCTTGGACAAATTTTCACCATTCATTCATACATACTGGTGGTTTCAAGCTGGAGGTGACAGGACCCTGCAGGAGCGAAAAATCTTCAGGAAGGCTGGCACCAAGATAGGAGTGTGCATGCATGGCACAGGGAGGCTGGCTCGTGCCTGTGTAGGCTATCTCAGTGTCAATCCTCCAACTGCCTCAGTACCTTTTTTACTGAGGAGGTGCAGCATAAGACAAGTAAAGGACCACCTAACCTAACACGGGCATAAGATAGCCCGATTGCACTGTTTAAAAAGGGTCAATTTAAAACCATCTCTTCACTCCCAAATTTTAGCTCGGGACCCCCATTTTTTTTCCCCAAGAAAGTCCGGGACTCCTGAACAAAAAATCCTACCGAGAGCCCTGGCCCTGCCTCTGGTGGTATGCAGAAGGGCCCCTATGAAGTGGAGCTGCTGAGAGGGTTGAGTCTGTGACTTTCAATGAGATTCAATAAGAATCCCATAGAGGTAAGGCACTGAGAGGCCCTGGTCACTGCTTGTACCATCTCCTGCTTGGCTGGAATGTCTAGAAGGCAGTCATCTAGATAGGGAAAGACCCAGAGTCTTGAGTTTTAAGTGAGTCACAAAGACGGCAAAGCACTCTGTAAATACTAGGGGCACCGAGGACAGCCCGAAGGGCAGGACTCGAAACTGACAATGCTGACTCAATACCACAAAGCGGAGTAATCTGTGGTGGATGGGGTGGACTAGGATGTGCTGGTAAGCTTCCTGCATGTCCAGGAAGGCTAACCAATCATGATGCTTGAGAAGTGGTAGCAGAGTTCTAAGATAGATCATTTTAAACTTTTCCAGTGGCATAAGCGTGTTCAGGTGTTTGAGGTCGAGAACGGGACGCATGCACACTGACTTCTTCGAAATGAGGAAGTAATTGGAGTACAAGCCTGTTTTGTGCTCCACCTCTGCCACTACTTCCACTGCCCTGTTGCTCAGAAAGCCCGCAGTCTCCTTTGCCAGAAGTTCTAATAAGTGAGCTGAAAAAAAAACTTACCACAGTAATATTGTTTCTTCCAGGGGATCTCTCAAAATGCTTGACTAATGTAATTATGCCAGCTGGGTTCAGCTACCCAGGAGGTGGAGTTTATGCTAATGATGCTCAAGAATTAGCCTATCAGGTTGTAGTAAGACAGTGCTGCCTCTGTAGCTGGAGTTGTAAGCCAGTCAGATTAATTTCATAGCCTGAGGGGAAAAAGGCCCCAAAGCTCAAATCTATTCTAATACTAAAGAAGGAAGAACAAGGAAAAAGAACTCGCCTATAGGTGAACTATGTACATCATGCTTAACTGTGAAACATTACATATGCTAAAACTCTACAGTAAGAAATTTGGCCTAATGTATGGACTGCAGAAATATCTTCAGCAAGGTTATGTGAGGGGAGGATGGGTGGGAGGTCAAGCATACTTTGGAATCCTCTGGAAGAAACAATATTACTAGTAATTTTTTCTTCTAACCCCAGGAATCACTCAGTATGCTTGACTAATGCAGTCTAAAAAGCAGTGTAGTTGGGAGGAGGGAACAGAACCTACTTTGGAAACAGGTACTGAAGGACTGCCGTGCCAAATTTGGCATCAGATCGGGACTGTACATTCAAGCAGTAGTGCTTTATAAAGGTGTGTACAGTCTTCCATATAGCTGCTCTGCACATGTCGAGTAAGGGAATGTCCCTTGCTACTGCTACAGAGGCTGCAGTGCCCCTGGTAGAGTGGGCCTTGAGGTGGATGTCTGCCAGCCTTATGGTAACATAATTGGATGCAAGAGACTATTCAGCAAGAGACAGTTCTCTTAGAGACTGGCCTGCCTTTACCCACCTCACCACAGATGAGGAACAGCTGGGTATGAGAGGCCCTGAGCTACTTAGTATGCTCTAGGTAGTAGGTCAGTGCTCTTTTAAAATCCAGACTGTGGAGTCTGCGCTCACCAAGAGTGGATTTGTCTGTGAAAAAGATAGGAAGTGTTACAGACTGATTCAGGTGAAATTCAGACACCACCTTGGGAAGAAATTTCTTATTGGTCCTGAGAAAGTACAGTTACATAAGAACTTACCGTAACAGTAGATCCTCGAGAGGAGCTCTTGCAGCAGGCAATAACCATAAGGATGAAGCCACCAGACGCCAGAACCCCATGGAAAACTTCTAACTAGCAGTCTATAGTGGGTAATCGCCCCCTGATGTCATCCCGCCCCCAGCATCAGCCAGTGGTATAAAAGGGGCAGTCCCCAGCCCCACCTCAGTTTTCCCACCAGAGACCCTGAGCTCAGGAAGGAAGGAAGGAAGGAGAACCAAGGAAGTTCAATTCTAGATAAAGGAAAAAAGCAGAAGGAATACCAGGGGGAAGGAGGGAGGGAAAGCAGCACCTGCTGCAAGAGCTCCTCTTGAAGATCTACTGTTACAGTACGTTCTTATGTAACTGTACTATCTTCCTTCGAGTTGGATCTGTTGCAGCAGGCACTAACCATAAGGACTGAGTCCCAAGCAGTCAGAGTGAAGAGACTGACAGGCATGGGCGGAGGCTGACAATAGACAGAAGCCTTTAGGATAGCAGGCCTTGAAGAACAGCCAGGCCAAAGCCAGTCCTGTGTCTGGAATCAATGTCCAAACTGCAGTGCCTCACAAAAGTGTGCACGGAATTCCATGTGGCTGCTACACAGATGTCCGTTGAGACACATTTTTCAAAGAGGCAAAGGATGTAGCCACAACCGTGGTAGAATGGCTCTTCACCGGGCCCGGTAAGGACTTGTCATATGAGCGATAACAAAAAACAATGCAGTTAACTAACCACTTGGACAGCATCTGCTTAGTAACAGAAGCCCCTTCAGATCTGGCAGCAAAGGAAACAAACAACTGGTCGGTCTTTCTAATTGGACTGATTCATTGAAGATAATAACGGAGCATCCTGTGGACATCCAAGGTATGGATGGGTTTGTTCGAATACTCAGGATAGTAAACAGGCAGGTGGATGTTCTGATTCAGGGTACACTCGGACACCACCTTGGGCAAAAACTTAGAATTTGTCCACAAAGACACTCTGTCTTTGTGAAAAACTAAATAGGGCTCTTTACACATCAGAGCCTAAAGCTCGGAAATCCTCTGAGCAGAGGTAACTGCAACCAAAAATAAAGCTTTCCACGACAAAAAGTGCAGCTTGCATTCCACGGCTGGTTCAAAGGGAGGCAAGGTTAACTTCTCTAACAAAAACAAAAGATCCCAAGGGGAGATACGGTCCTGAATGGGAGGTTTCATGTGCAGAATGCCCCGCAAAAATGTGCAGGACAAATCCAGCTGGGCAAGGGTCTCGCCCTCTATAGGTGTATGGTATGCAGAGATGGCCAAAAGGTGCACATTGATAGAGGAGTTATTGAGACCAGTGTCAGACACAGACAGGAGATACTCTAAAACGGAGTTCACTAGACAAGTGAAGGGATTGAAGCGATGAGCAGAGGCCCGGAGGCAGAACCGCTTCCACTTCATGGTATAGGTGGACCTAGTGTAAGGTTTCCTAGCAGCCATTAGGACATCAGCCACTCTAGGAGAGACCCCAAACCTGGCAACCACTAAGTCTGCATGAGCCATGCATGTAGATGCAGAGACTTGAGGTCCAGATGGCTTAGAAAGCCCTGGTCCTGGGACAGCATGTGTGAACTCAGAGGCAGGGGAACAGGGGGCTCTGCTGCTAATTGCTGTAGTTGCGGGAATCAAATCTGGCGAGGCCAGAACGGAGCAATGAAGATCTTCTCTGCTCCCTCTGCCTGAAGCTTGAGAAGGACCCTCTGAAGCACAGGGAAGAGAGGGAAGGCATACATAAACCTTCCTGTCCAACAGAGGGACAATGCATATCACCAGAAAACACCAGGCCCTGGATCTAACGAGCAGAAACTGTGCAGTTTGGCGTTGAGCGAGGAAGCAGAGAGGCCTAACTCTGGATGTCCCCACTTGCTGAACAGTTGCTCTGTGACTGACTGGAGTAGTTCCCATTCATGGGCTTGGGACCGGGACCTGCTGAGGCTGTCAATCAAGATGTTTTGGGCGCTGGGAACATGCACAGCGGTGAGCTCGAGGTGATGTTCCTGGGCCCAGTACCAGACCCTCATGGCCTCTTTGCAGAGGGGGTGAGAATGATTTTCTCCCTGCTTGTTGATGTAAAAGACCACCGACATGTTGTCATTCTGGACCAAGAGAGGGCCTGGAGGGAGGTCCATTTGAAAGGCCTGGAGACCACAGAGGACCACCCGCATCTCCAGGACATTGATATGCAGGCTGCTTCAAGGTGAAACAGGAGCCCTGGGTCTGCCGGTCTGCTAAGTGGGTGCCCCAGCCCTTTCCCGCGGCATCTGTAGTTAGGACTCACCTCGAGGACAACTGTCTGAAGGGAAGTCCCTTGGACAGGTTGACGGGGTCCATCCACCAGTTCGAGACCTGATGAACTGGATTGGAGACCAGCACTTGTTGACCCAGGTCTTCTGAGCGTTGGTCTCACTGCACCCGTAGTGTCTACTGGAGGACCCTCATATGCAAATGAGCCAGGGGGACTGTCAGAATGGCAGCCACCATGTGGCCTAACATTCAAATGAATGCCCAGGCAGAGGTTTACTGGGACGAGGACACTGCCCGGGCCTGAGACAGAAGGCGATTTGCTCAGTCCACAGGCAGAAAGTTCTTTTCCTGCTCTGTGTCCAGTATGGCTCTGATGTATTGGAGTCTCTGACTGGGCCATGGGGATGACTTTGGCAGGTTCCGAGTAATCCCCAGCTCTCTGAAGAGAGTAAAGGTGTCTGAGAGAGTTCCTAACAACTGAGCCCTTGTCAGTGCTGTCAGGAGTCAGTTGTCTAGGTAGGGAAAGATGTAATGGCTTTTCCTCCTGAGCCACAGCTACTACCTCTAGGCACTTGGGGAACACCCTGGGAGCCAAAGACCAGCCGAATGGCAAGGCTCTGAATTGGTAATGATGTCCCTGGAAGAGGAAGCGCAGGTACCTTCTGTGTGGCTGGTACACCAGGATGTGAATGTATGCATCCTGCATGTCCATAGAGCAGAGCCAGTCCCACTGGTGAAGAAGGGGAAGCAGGCCGAGTAGAGTGACCATTCTGAACCTCTTGCACTTGACATATTTGTTCAGATGACTGAGGTCCAGAATGGGGTGAAGATCCCAGTCTTTTTGGGTACTAGGAAAATATGGGAATAAAATCCCTTTCCCCTTTGACTTGCGGGAACTGGCTCTATTGCTTGTTTTTGAAGAAGCGCCTGAATTTCCTCTTCGATCAATGCGATGTGAGATAGGGAGTTGTAAGAGGACACTGGTGGGTTGTCTGGTAGTCTCTTCAGAAACTCCAATCTGTGTCCTCTCTCTATGAGCTGGAGGACCCACAGGTCGGTAGTTATTTTACTCCATCCCTCCAGGTAAAGGGGGAAGTGCCCCCCCCCACCACCTCTCCCAGAGCCTCCGCTGAGGGAGGGGGGTCTGGCAAGGAGTCAGGCGGTAGTCCCTGGGGTGGGTAGGGCAGCCTGGAAAGATTTGGTGGCTCTGGAAGATGAACCTCCAGGAGTGTGGGAGGTGGCCTTACGTTTGTAATCTCCTCTCTGCTGTTGGTGCTGGTTGCGGGACTGCTGACCAGAGGATCTCCGAAAGGACTACGTTTTGAAAGGCATCTGGTTGACCTTATACATTTTCTGTACTGACCAGATAGCCTTCCTGGAATCTTGGAGGTTGGTGATCAAATTCTCCGCGCCTCGTCTCTGAAAAGGACCGTATCCTTATTAGGGAGGTCCATGATACCATCCTGCAGGTCTTGGGTGAATCCCGAAACTCTGAGCAATGAGTGGCACTGGATACAGATGCGGGTGGCAGCAGCCCTGGTGGCAGAATCAGTAGTACATGCAAAACATGCGTGCAGACATCTGAGCCGGATTTTAGGAGGTCCAGGAGCTCCGTCTTCTGAGACGTGCCTGGCAGGGCCTAAGCGAACACTATTCCTTTCTCCCACAGGGCATTTTGAAACTGCACCATGTAGGTGAGAAAATTTAGGGACCTTATGGAACAAGTGGCTGAAGCATAAACCTTCTTGTCCAGCTAATCCAGTTGTCGGGACTCCTGGTCAGGAGGCTGAATACTGAGGTGCTTAAGCCTCTTTGATCTAGCATGGGCCATGGTAATGACCAACAAATCGGCCTCTGGGTGTTTTGCAAGGAAAGGCTAATTTCTGGGTGCCCTGTAGAGCCTATCCAACTTCTTTGATAATGCTGAAGAGGAAGACGGGTGCTTCCAAGTTAGTCTCATAAGGTCATGGAAGGTATCCATCAGCAGGGAACCACTAAGGGTTTTTGGTTCCTTTTGGTAGAGGTACTTTGCTGACCTGCACCGCTCAAGATCCAGATCCTCTGTCTCCCATCTGTTAATGGCCTGAATGTGCCTCATGACGTCCCTGAATGATGGATTGTCAGGAGGCGATCTGGGGGTATCCGATCTGGCGTAGGAGGGTGACCCCGGGCCCAGAGTCTCTGGAGGTGGAAGAAGAGGATCTGCGGCTCAAGTCCTCCGAACCAGAAGAAACGGGAGAAGATTCATGCCGGTGTCTGCTTGTGGAGCGGTGCCGACCTCGGCCTGATGATTGAGAGGAGGACTACCTGTGCCTACAGCCCCTGTGCTTGGACCGGCTCCTATGCCCATCATTGGGATGCAGAGACGGGCCTAAATGTGGTGGGCTAGACTCCCTAGGTTCTGGCTTAGGGTCAATGACTGGCTCGGAAGGCCTGGGAGGGAGGAGGGCCCCCTTAATCTCATTCCAGAAAACACGAAAGAGGTCCTTCACCTCGTTAAGAGAGATCTGAGGACCCGATGGGCCAGCAGGCACCTGAGGCTGCAGGCGGCGGTGCAGCAGGCACTGGACATCCAGGCATCTGATCCCAAGGAGTAGGAGCCATGGACATTAGGTCCCCCGTTGTTAGTGTGGAGGAAGCATTCATGTCTGCCGGTGACGCTGGAGAGGTCGAAGATAACCGGGAGGTCGCCGGAGTCAACGCCGGGTTAGCCAGCATCTGGTTAGCAGGTGCTTGCTGGCAATGGTCTGGGGATGCGGCCGCTGGTGCCCGCAGAGATGTTGCTGCAGAATGAAGCAGGTGTGCTGCAGAGGCGGCTGAGGCAGGCACATGCTCATGGCATTGGGGGCCCTTGTCAGAAGACATAGAGGCTTTGGCCGATGCCAGGCGGACAAAGGGCACAGACTTGCCGCCCAAAGAGGGGCTGATCCCACCGCCTGAGGAAGAGCCCGTGGATGCAGGTAGGCCCCTTACCTTCAGGGGCTGTAGGGCTGAGACCAAAGTTCTGGATCCTGACTGACCTCCGCCTGACGCCAGAACCAAGGTGGGAGGTTTGTCCGCCAGCTGCCTGGAGGAGGTGAGGGCAAGCCAGGTAGGACAGTCGGATCCTTCGTGGGAGGAGGAACCAGAGGCCTTCTTCTTATGGGGCGACCACAAGTGGGAGCGAGTCTAGGTCTCCTTATCCTTGTCCTGGGACTTGTGCTTCCCTGAAGTCTTCTTCTCCTAGTGAGTCGTGGACAATGTGGAGGCCCCACGAGACGGAGGAGGAAGAATTGGAAATTACACACTTACCGTAATTATTGATCTTCCCAAATATCTTCACCATTCATTACCTATGGGTCCTACTGGAGGCCAGGACCCTGCAGAGAAAGAAAAAAGAGCACTGCCTCTTCACATTTTCTGAGCTGGAGGTGTTGACGTCAGAACGGCACTGCCCAAGAGGCCAGCGTTCTACATGGCACTCATGGGTTGGCCAGTAACCAACGCCGACCCCTCGCAACACTCAGTTCTGTCCATCAGGCGAGGAAGAAAAGGTAAGAATAGGGATAGAAGAGGGTGAAGGTGCCCAAATGCTGGGGGGGGGGGCGGAATAAATATAAAGCTGATTGGAAGAAGGGTTATAGGAAGAGGGATAACTAAGAAAAGGGTGACAAGAACACTGGGCAGCCCAAGGCAGAATAATAACAACCAAAAATAGAAGAGGAGGAAGGAGAAAAGAAAGGAAGAAGAACTGACAGGCTCCCTCCTGAAGGATCCCCCCCCACTCCCTCACCTGCACAGCCCTCCTCCCGACACTCAGGCCAGAGAGAGGGACGTAACAGGTTTCCTGACTAGAAGGCAAGTCAAGGAACTGGCTTTGAGACCGGGGTTCCAGAAGTTGAGTGGTCCAGGCCAGAGGCTGATGGAGGATGGAGGGAGAAGAATCAGGGAAGGGGAGGGAAGGAGGAGACTCGAGTCAGGAGGGGATGGTCAGAGGCCTAGAAGGCCCTCCTTTCTCCCCACAGTTTATGGGGTGTCTATAGGAGAGATTCTGAAGAAGGAGAAGACTCCCCTCTCATACAGAGGTTTCTCTTGACAGATCTCAGGGATGGATGGATGGATGAATCCTTCTTTCCTTCCTTCCTTCTTTCCTTTTGCTTTTTAAAAAGGGCCACAGCCAGGAGCCCTTACTGACCATCCAGACTAAGGACGAACCAGATAAACTCAGCTAAAACACCCTACAGAAGGTAAATTGCTATCACCTTCAAGGATCGCAGAATCTCTGGGATTGTGTATCCCAGCTGGATTGAATGCTGCAATGGACATTGGACAGGCTGAGAAGGAAAGCAATTTCGAATCCTGGATGAAGTCTGAGACCCCCAGAAGGAGGCCTCAGAAGAAAGCGCCTACCCTGTAGGGTCAGCAGGCCCAATAAGAGGCTGACAGATCGCATGCTTAGGAGTAGCTCAGGGTTTGCCTGTCAAAAGCTGTCACTTTCCTTGATTCCCATCCCCAAAGGGGAAAAGAGATAGAGAGAGAGAGAGAGAAGGAAAGGGACAGCGCTGCCCAGTGTGTGATTCCAGGGAGGAAGGGTGAATGTAATGAATGGTGAAGAGATTTGGGAAGATCAATAATTACGGTAAGTACGTAATTTCCATATCTTTCCCAAATTAATCTTCACCATTCATTATCTATGGGTCCGAATGCCAAGATAGCAAACCCTGAGGGAAAAACTATTTCCCCCCAGCCTCCTGTGGGGGGTAACCACAGGAGGAACGGGCCGGTTTACAGGTCTGTAGAGGCCCGAGGACTAGAAGGGTCTGGCGAGCACTCCCGAGACCCAGGAGGTGGAATGTGCCCCTGCAATGCCCACCGTGCCCTGCATGAAAAGAAATGGTCCCCCCCAAGAAAGGTGAGGATATGACCCAACACCGGGCCTAGGGTGACAACCTGGATAGGGAAAGCCAGGCAGTCCGCCTAATGCAGACTGAAGATCCTGCCAGCCTGGTTGCCACCTTGTTGGTGTCATAGACTGCCCTAGAGTACAGCGTCCAGATGTGCCTGGCATAGGCAACCTGGTGTGCCTGATGAGCCACTATCCACAGTAGAAAGTGTGCTGAAGAAAATACCCTTCTCCCCCATTGGTCAAACTCCTCTAAGTTAGCGTCAGGTGGGCGGTCATGATGAGGGTGACAAAGCCCAGATGGAGTATCCCGGAATCCCAGTCCTAAAGTGGGCTGAGGCATAGCACCTGAGGACCTCACTGATGTGCAGTACCTGCGCATACGGTCCCTAGGGGCTGGACAAGGGGCAGCAGGACACTGCCAGATGGCGTGCAAAGCCTCCACCAATGGTCTCGGCCAGGGAAGGACTACTAAACTGTCAGCACTGTATTCACCCAAGAATGACAGCATTGCATGATCGAAGTTCCGTCCGGCAAAGTGGGAAAGGTGGAGCTCCTTCATCATCTCTGCCAGGAAATGCTGGTAGGACGTGAAGTCTCCATCAGCAAAAAATGGCGTGAGGAGTCCCCTTCCTCCAAGGAGGAAGCCGAAGATGAGGAAGAGTCTGAGTCAGAACTCGGTGGTGCAGAAGTCTGAGGTCTGAAAACGACCTCGGAGATGGCCCTAAGGTAATGAGGGAAAGCTGCTGCTGCTGAAGCCCAGAACTGTTCCCAGGTGAGTGGACCCCCAAGACCAAATAATCCTGGGAAAGGGGGAAGAGATGGCAGAGAAACCGGAGGTGGGATGGCCTGACCATACCAGGGATGTCCTCTGCAAGAGCTGTGGGTTTGAGCAGAAAGCCCCTGACAAAGGGCGGGGAGCTGACAGACCCAACCACTCCAGTGCGCCCAACTGTCAAGGGGTAGAGAGGGGGTTGCTCTTGGGGGGAAACCCCAAAGTGGGGAGGCCGGAGCCATGCAAAGCCCTTCGGAAGGCTCCAGCCCCCACCAACTGCAGGACCCCTCTCCAAAGCAAGGGAAGTCAAGGATGTGTCCGAGCCACAACCCCAACAGTTTTACAGGAGGAATCTCGAGAAGGTCGTTGTTTAGACCCAGTCCCACCAACCCTCCTCTTCGGAGAAAGGGACCTGTCCCTTAGAGGGGGCCCAGTAGAAGAATCTGGGCTGATTGCCTGGGGGGGGGATAGCCCCAGCTCCCTCCAGTGAGGAAGTGGGGCCCTCCTGAGTATTCTCATCATCAGCCAGAATCCAGATAATGGTGGGTCTGGGTCTGGCCAATGAGAGTGTACCTGTCTCCAATCCAGAACCAATCATGGCACTGGAGGCTGAAGCAGTGCCACCCATAGTACCACCGGAAGATGCGCACCGATCGTGGCACCACCAGCAGACGCGTCACCACCCGAAACAGTGCCAGGCATGGTACCACTACAGCCACCTGGATAGACTCTGGAGAAGGCTCCCACAAGGCCCTCGGTGATGGAGGCGGCACCAGAGGAGTCCAGAGCAGTGGCATCACTCTCGACACAATCCCACGGTGCCGACGCTAACACAGAAACTAAACTAGGCCCCAGAGAAGTCCGAGCAGACTCAGAGGAGCCCAGAACCCAGTCAGGATTATGCCAATCATCGTCCTCTGAAACTGGATACTAGCTCAGGGAGATCTCCAAACAGGTTACTCCTCAAACTCGAGGCCCTATGGCACCAAGGGAGGCATCGGAGGGGAGCCTGGATGTGCGATTGACGCTGCCCCGCTCACTGGCCCTGGAGGCAATGCTAGGAGCATGGACAGACGCCGACCGCAGTCTTGAGGGGACCACCCGAGAAGAGCCTGCGTATAGCTCTGACTCCACCTTGGGGGTTGTCCTGGCCTCTAAGGAGGCACCGGACCATGAGGAGTGACCAACCGCCCCCCCAGAGGGAGATGGCTGCCCAACTAACCCATCGCTGGGGCCTCTTGCTTCAGCAATCTGTAGAGCAGAGGGGGTCGCTTCCCCACCGGCTCGTATAGAGTTGGGGGGGGCCCAGCCTTGGTGTCCTGAGAGTGAAGACACCCATCGAATGTTGGAAGGTCTCTACCCAAACATGCTGCATCAATAATGAGGGTACAAAAGTCCATCGAAAAGCACGTGTCGCACTGATCCATCTTGTGGCAGGGACTCAGACAGAAGAAACAGCAGTCGTGGGGATCCAATACTGTCATGAAATTTCTATATGGGCACTGATGCATGGGGGCAACTCCCAATCTTTTTGAGTTAGAACGCTGCCCTGACACCTACATACTGTCGTTCAACAAAATAACAAAACGGATACAATAAAACACACCGGGAACCGCCACAAGGATAAAGAAAGAAAAACTCCAACACTGAATGGCACTGGTACTCATGACACTGAAAGAAACTTCAAGGTCTAGGCGTCATGCAGATTCAGAAGCAGTCTTCCTGCGCAGGAGTCCTTCCTCGATGGTGGAAAAAACAGTGTTGGGAGGGGTCGGCGTAGGTTATTGGCAACCCTGCGAGCGCCACGTAGAACACTGGCCTTGTGGGTGGCACTGTCCCGATGTTGACTGCACCAGCTCAGAAAATTTACAAAAGGCAGTGTTCTGTTTTTCTTTCTGTGCAGGGTCCTGACCTCCGGTAGGACCCATAGGTAATGACTAGTGAAGATTAATTTGGGGAAGGTGAAGGCCCCCCTCCCCACAAGGATTGCTTCTGCATGGCAGCAAGTTGCTTCTCAAGAAGGTGGGCTTTAAGGGCCCTCTGGTGGCGAAGCCTAGTCCTTTGGTTAAAGCTCTGGCAGTGTTGGCAGCCCACAGTGTTGTGGTTTGGGCCCAGGCAGAAAAGACAGGCTGCGTGGCCATCTTTAGATGGAAGCTGCTTGCCGCATGGACACTTAAACTTTCGACGTTCCACTGAGGAGGTTGGTGATGAAGACATGCAGAGAAATGAAGAAAAGTATAACAATGTTTGTAGAAAATAAAGAAAAAACATGGGTAAACGTGCAAGGTGGTTGAGTGTAGCGGGAGGCATCCATGCAGCTGATGCAAACAGGTCGATGGCGGGAAAAGAAGTGAGGTGGGGCTGGGGACCGCCCCTTTTATACCACTGGCTGACAGGTGCAGGCCGACGTCAGGGGGTGGGCCCCCCTATAGACTGCTAGCTTGAAGTTTTCCATGGGGTCCTGGTGCCTTAGTCCTTATGGTTATTGCCTGTTGCAAGAGCTCCAACTTGAAGTAAGATCTACTTTATCCTTGTGGGAAATAATGTAGTTTGGTTCAGTGTACAGAGTGTGCAGCTCAAAAATCTTTCAGGCTGAAATGATTGCCACTAGGAAAACAGTTTTACAGGGGACATACTTTAAGTCTGCAGTAGCCATGGGCTCAAATGGAGACCCCACCAACCTGGCTATACACAGGTTCAAGTCTCAGGAGGCACAGGTTCCCTAAGTGGGGGTTGAAGGTGCAGCAGGTCTTTAAAAAATTTCTTGAAGATGGGATAAGAAATTATAGATCTCTCATTACCAGCAGAAATATAGGCCAAAATGGCTGTCAAGTGACCCTTCAGAGATGAGGCTCTAAGGCCTGTTGCTTGTAAGTGTACCAAATAGTGCAGTGAAGAAGACAGGCTAGCATGCAGTGGGTCAATCTGCCTGTCTCTACACCAGAAAGAAAATCTCTTCCATTTGGAAACAAATGTCTTTTTGGCACTTGGCTTCTTGGCCATTCAAAGGATTCTCAGGGCCTGTTCTGAATACTGAGAGTCTAGGGACTCTAGCTCCTCAAGTACCAAGCTTTGAGGAGAAGAGACTCTGTGCTGGGGTATGTTATCCCTGTCTGAGGCAGAGTCAGGAGACTGTGGGTTGAGGGCAGGCAAACGGGCCATTTGACTGACAGGAAAAGGAGCAGAGAGTACCTCGGCTGCTTTGCCCAGTCTGGAGCCACCAGAATCATTGTGGCTGGCTGGTTTCTCAGTTTCAGCAGGACCATGAGGATCAGGGAGAATGGAGGGAAGGAATACAGGAACCTTTCTGTCCAATTCAAAGTCAGAGCATCCACTGCCACTGAGCCCAGAACTGGAGATCTGCAACAGTATACTGGAATCTGATGATTGAGGTTGGAGATGAAGAGATCTATCTCTGGGGTGCTCCACCTCCTGAAGACTGTGGCCAGCACTTATTTATTTAGGGTCCACTCATGGTGTCCCTGACTGATATGGCTCAGGGCATCTGCTAACACATTGTCTTTGCCTGTGAGATGAATGGCAGTAAGCTGCATGTCTAGGAAGTAGGCCAGATACCAAACCTTGATGGCCTCTGTGCAGAGCTTTGTGGATCTTCTACCCCCCCTGCTTGCTGATGTAAAAAATAGCAGTGGTGTTGTCTGTCCTGATTTGGACAGATTCACCTTTTAGCTGGGGGAAGGGGGGAGGCTTTGATAGCCAAGTACACAGCTCTGAGCTTGAGCAGATTTATGTGACACCTGGACACCCTGGAGGATCACACCCCACTTATGGACTGGTCTGCCAGGTGTGCACCCCACCCTAGGAGGGACTCATCTGTAGTGAACACTTTGGAGGGTATTTTTTGCTGGAAAGGGATTCCTTCCCTGAGGTTTTCCTTGCCCTTCCACCAGTCCAGGGCTTTCAGAAGGGTCCTTGTGATTAGAATGAGCTTTGAGAGAGTGTCTCTTTTCTGGGACCAATGAGTCCACTGATGGTACTGAATATCTCATCTGAAATCTGGCACCTGGGACTACAGCTGTAGTAGAAGCCATGTGCCCTAGGAGCCTGAGGAAGTGTCTCGCTGGTCTTGGTTGGCCCAGGACAAACGAGTTTGCCAGGGTTTGGAGGTTGTGTACTCTGTCTAGTGGGAGTAGGGCATTCCCTTGCTGAGTATCAAGCTCTGCTCCAGTGAACTCCAGTAGCTGAACTGGCTAGAAGTGGGACTTTTCTGAGTTGATCAGGAAGCCCAGGGACTCCAGGGTGCGCTGTGTGAGGCTGAGAGAGTTTCTGACCCTTCAGGGAGATCTGTCCACTATCAGCCAGTTGTCTAGACAGGGAAAGACAGAGACCTCCTGTTTTCTGAGATGGGCTGCCACCACTGCAAGGGACTTTGTGAAAACTCTGGGAGCTGAAGAAAGGCCAAATGGCAGAGCTGTAAACTGGTAATGGCCAGATGGCAGTCTGAATCTGAAGTACTTTCTGTGAGAAGGCCTGATTGGAATGTGGATATAGGCATCCCTGAGATCTAGGGAGGCTAGCCAGTCTCCCTGCTGCAAGGAGGGAATCACCACTGACAGGGTGACCATCTTGAATTGGGGATTGAACAGGTGCTTGTTCAGGTACCTGAGATGTAGTATGGGTCACCAGTTCCCATTTTTCTTTTGGGTAAGAAAGTACCTGGAATAAAGACCCTTCCTCCATTGGAAGAGACGAATTCTTTCCACTGCATTTGCTAACAGGAGAGACTTTAACTCTAACTCCAGCAGAAATCTTTCTGTGGGGTTAGGGGTTCTAAACTCCTGTGACCTTGCTGAGTGGGAAATGTTTTGAATTGCAAGGAAAGTCCTTGACCCACCACCTCTAGCACCCACTTGTCTGTGGTGATGTGATGCCCCTGGTGGAGATAGTTGGTCAGCCTTTCTTCTACCGGCAGAGGGGAGCCAACCTGGGCCTTCCAGTCAGGGGTTTTGTTTGGTCTGCGTTTTTGTTGAAGGGGTAGGAACAGGACGTTTCTGAGCCCTTCTACCTCTTCTCTTAAAGAACCCTCTCATCTGAGAGTAATCCAAGGACACTGGCATAGGGTAAAAGCCTCTGGGATAGTAACCCCTACCTTTGCCCCCTCTACCTAGGGGCTTGTATGAAGTAGAGGCTTTCTCTTTAGCTGCATTGCTCTGATAGGCGGTCTTGTATTCCTCCTTTTTCATTTATGCCTCTGTTTTGTACCCAAAAATAAAACTGTTCTCACAGGGGAAGTCCATAGCTTTAGTCTGGGTGTCCTGGGGGAGATTGTTACTGTAGTTCTCAACCAGGCAAACTGCCTGAGGGAGCTGCCTTGAGCCATAGCTCTGTAGACAGTGTCACTGGCATCTCTAGCCATATGAAACTGATATTGTTTGGCTTCTAATACAGTTTTTAGTTTCTGCCAAGTCCTGAGCAACTCTGTCTGGGACTTGCTGGCTCATAACCAGAACAGAGTTCCAGAGAGCCTTTTGGTATTAGCTGCGTACACCATGTAAGTAGAGAGGCGGAACAGGTGAGAGGCTGTGCTGTAAAATTTCTTATCCATAGCATTTCGTTTTCTGGATTCTTTTTCTGGAGGCTAGGATGAAAGAGGCATTTTAGCTTTATCACAGGCTGCAGCCTGCACTACCCCTTCATGATCTGGATGTAAGCAAAGGTACTCAGCATTAGTTTTATCTAGCTGGCACTTTTTCTCTATTTTCTTAGCCACCTCGGGATGGAGGTGGGCTTCTGGAGTAACTTGAAAGTAGCCCTGCAAAGGGACTTATGAACTGGAAGGAGTAGCTTTTTAGAGGGAGGGAGACCCATAATATCCAAAATGTCTGTCTCCCCGCCCTCCTCAGTGGCCTCTTGAATAGAGAGGTCCAGAGTGTCCACCATATGCTGGACAAAGGTATAATGAGAGGGACAATCCTGCTGGCCATTGGAAGGAGAGCCAAACTCCTGGTTAGGGGATATATCTGGTTCTAGGGGTTTACCCTCCTCTTCATCATCACCTCCATCAAAGAAAATTCCATGGCCAAGTCAAGGGTCAGAAGGGACAGGTGTGGTAGGACCATCTGGGGTACTAAGGAGGTTGCCCACAACCTGAAAAGTTTGATATAATTGTCAAGCCTTAGCCATTTCCTCCACAGGGATATATCTTGTGACATCGGCGTCTCCCTTTGCTTTTCAGTGGGAGGGGCAGTGATATGCTTTTCTTTTTGTAATTTTTTTAGCAGGCACTGAATCAGGAACCTGCTCAGCATGTCTTTTTTTGGCTTGGTCATTACTATTATTTTTATCAGACTTATTTTCTAGGGGGTCCTCAGAGGATCTATCTTTAGATTTTTGATGTTAGGAGGACCCCACTTCTAAAGCTTTATTAGAGGGGGAGGCAGACAGAGAAGCCATTATTTCCAGTCTTTTGGCTCTTTTCTTAACTGTTTTTGAACAAAATTTAGTGCAAAATTCACAGATGGTAAAAATATGGGCTGGACCCAAACAATTCAGGCAAAGGTCATGGCCATCTGCCTTGGCCACAATTTTAAAAAATGTCATACAATTTTTAAAACCAGTGGGTCAGTCCTCTTTTGGGGTCTATCTGACATGCTAGTTGGTCAGAAGACCTTGAAAAAATGGTTCCCTAAAAGGCAAAAATGTAAAAATTCAGTTGGTTCTCAGTGCTGTGGAACCATTAAAAAAAAACGATTCCTAACCGAGGTAAATAAGAAAAAAGTGATAGAAAACGCAGTTCCCCTCAAAAACAGAGAACCATGATAAAAAGTAAAGTTAAAATATAAAAGGAGTAGATTTTTTTTACCTCAGAAGTGGTATTTTTAGTTAAGAAATAAAGGGCAGTAACTGCGGGAGGAACCGCTGTGAAGAGAGTTTCCGCGGTTCCAGGGAACCGTGGAAAACCAACTAAAATACAATAAAAATAGCAACCCCCCCATTAAAGGCAACACAAACTTGAGGAAAATACTGACTTTAAAAGAATGTAACTTCTTCAAGCAAAGATTTGAAGAGAGAGCTCCGTGGCAGACTTGTCCAGTCAGCGGAGAAATTAATCTGACTGGCTTACAGCTCTAGCTACAGGCAGCACTTCTCTTACTACAACCTGATAGGCTAATTCTTGGGCATCATTAGCACAATTTCCACCTCTGGGGCAGCTGAATCCAGCTGGCATAACTGCATTAGTCAAGCATACTGAGGGATTCCTGGAGTTAGAAGTGGGTGTTGCCTTTTGGGCAGATAATCCAGATGGATTTCTTTAAAGTTCAGGGTGTACTCCTCTTGGATAATCCTGAGCACCCATTTGTCCATCGTAATGAATTTCCATTGATGATAAAGCAGTATCAGGTGCCTCCCTATTGGGGAAGAGAGGCCTGCCCTAGGCAGCTGACGCAGGGCCAGGGCTGGGACTTCAGAGAGTAGCATTAGGCGCTTTTGGGGCCTGTGCTTTCGGCTGCACTTTCATTTGCAGCTGGAGAAGCCGGGACTAGATTTGAACTCCCCTACCTTTGCCTCAAAAGGACTGCTTCCTATGGTAGAAGCCTTGCCCCTTGCCCCTCTGAGGATAGGATGGGGGTAGGCCTGGTGATCTTGATGGCCTTTCAGTTTTCTGGGAGGCCTCAACAGGCTGTTCCATCTGTTACACAAACAGATAAGCACCATCAAATGGAGCATCCATAACCTGTTGGTCATTATTAGAGAAGCTAGATGTCCGAAGCCAGGAATGCCTTCTGATACAGATTCCTGTTGCAGCAGAGAGAGAGAGAGAGAGAGAGAGAGAGAGGCAGTGTCAAAGGCATCTGTAGCCACCTTCAGCTGATGACTGTTCGACTCAATGCCATGAGTGACAGTCCAGAGAATATTCTATTTGGTCTCAGATTCAGGAAGGGATTCTGTTAAGAGACCTAAGAGAGGTCCAGAGGGCATAGTCGTACTTAGAATAATGCCCCTGGTAACCGGCAGTCCTCACACTAAGGGTAGCAGCATTGAAAACCCTTTTCCCCATAGTGTCTATTTTGCATTACTCCTTATTAATAGGGTGTGCAGACACATTCTGAGGAAAAACAGCTTTGCCATTCTCTGCCAAAATGACAATCTTGTCGGCGACAGGCTGAGAAGTGATAACAGGCCTATCTTTAGGGGCAGTATACCTATGGTCTCCCTGTCTGCAGACAGAAGGAACAGATGCAGGCCTATTCCATACTGCACCCAAAAAGTTTTCAAATGCTGGGAGAATGGGGGTATAAGAGTGACCAGCATGGTGGAAATGTTGAGCCACTCCAGATGGACTTGTTTACCTGGGTCAATAGTTGAAAGCAAAAAACAAGCATAGAATACATGATATGAAGAAGAGCCTAAAAAGAGAGGTCCTCCTGGGGAACAGGAGAAGGACCTGGATCTGAAGTGTCTAGGCTATAAAAAAGTCATCATCGATGCCCTCAGAAATGATGAGTTCAGGGTCAAGCTCGTCCCCCTCCAGGTCCTACCCAGGGGCAGTGTTTAGTAGAGGGGTGGACCACATCTTTCCTAACCCAGATCGAGGTGCAAGCAACAGTGACAATACTGGCACCAGGAGAAGTAAAGCCAGCACTGGAGGCCGTGCCATGGGAAGCACCGAGTCCCACACTGAGGGCCCTCTCAGCACCAGGGGTGGCACTGGGCCAGGCCCTGAGAGGCTTGAACCTGGCACTGAACCTTGTACCACCTACAGTGCTGATGGTCTAACTGGCACCAGAGTGACCAGCAGAGGTACTGGGGCCAGTCCCATAGCAGTACAGTGAATGAGGGTGTGGGCAATGAGGAAGAAGTTGGTAGTGCAGTTATCAGCAAGGACCCAGAGGTCACTGATGGAGCCAAATATTCTAGACAGCTAAGAAGGCCACAGCTGCAGCTCCAATGCCCCTAGACAGGAAGGGCCTGGAGCCGGCTCTCCAACGAGGGACAAATGAGCCAGATGCTGCACCCACTGCTCCATAAAAGCTGCCCAGTAGCGAAACTGCCTACTGGAGTCCTCACAGGAAGGTAGGGAGATACTCCAGGCCCGAGACCTCAGCCTGCCATGAGCAGAGTTCGATGCTGAAACCGATGGCGCCAGGAAGTGCCTTCTGCTCTGATATGCCGAGGACCTCACAACAGACCTCACAGAGGGCAACCGTGAGTGGCATAATTTTTTTCTTCTTCTGATGGGAAGAAGAAAAATCCCTAACTGGATTGGGCCTGCTTCTTTTTGTGTTTATGGGACAGCTGTCCTCCCTCCCGAACATAAGACCACCTGTCATCAGAACCCTCCCCTGAAGACTTCCGGTGACGTCATGTCCCTGGAAGCAACTTGATCTTTCAGCACCATCCTCACCGTGGCAAAAAAAACAATAAGTTCAGCATCTGGGACTCCAAACCGGGCAAATATTAACAGTGCTTATAGGAGAAGATGCTTAGACGCAGACTGGACAAACTTAAACCTTTTTTGGACTCCGCGGAGCCAGAGGGAAACGGCTCCGACGGTGGTGGCTCACATGTCTCAACATGAAGTGAAACTGTTGGCGCCGATGCGGCTGGGCCCCCAAACATCTTCAGACAAATGGACCTAGTCCTTAGAGAACTCAGAGATTTCAGGAGAGAGACTTGCTCCACGTTTGCTGCCCTCCGGACTGATGTGGGGAAGATTGAGAAAAGGATGGATGAGCTCGAAGAGCAGGCTACAGCCTCGGACTCCCGAGTAGATGAAGCTGAAAATGCCATTTTACAGCTTCACCGTGAAGTGCAGGGCCTGCGTGAGAGGGCGGAGGACGCAGAGGCCCACAGCTGAAGAAACAGCCTTCAAATATCAGCTTTCCGGAGGGCTCAGAGGGCAGTGACCCTATATTGTTCATGCAGCAATTTTTTAGAAAAGCGTTAAGCCTACTGGAGGATCGTCTGCTGGAGATGGATCGCGTACATCGCACATTGGGCCCTCAGACATTCAACTGCTCATGTGCAATCCTAATTAGAGTCCTGTACTATCAGGAGAAAGAGCTGGTCTTGCACAAATCATGGCAGAAGGGAGAGTTAAAATATCAAACACCGCATTTACGTGGATAATTATTACCCCACCGCCATTGCCGTTAGACGTCGTGCATACACCCCTCTCCTTAGAAAGCTTAAAGAAGCGAAAATCAAGTTTAGGACCCCTAACCCGGTGAAACTTGTAGTGCAGCTCAAATATATGAAAGTGCTGTAGAGGCGGCCCAGGGACTTTCTAAAGAGGGCATCAGGGTAACCCTAGATCAGAAACCGCCGAATAAGACTCTGGTGACTAAATTAGCAATGAGGGCCTGGAATTGAGTGCAGCAGATGGAACAACATCGAAGGGAAGGCGCCTCAGCCCTTCAACAGATCGTGGCTGGACTCCACAAGCAGGCCTCAGTCGAGAGTGATACGGACCTAGCACCACAAGTGGTGAAATGAACTGTGTGCTGAATTAATGGACGGTGATGCTGAGTTGGAAATGAACAGGTAGGCCTGCCAAGCTGACCCCCTTATATTGTACTGCCCTGCGATTCGAAGGCCACTGCTCTTCCCGGGTGCTCTCCTCCTGTCCCCCCCCCCCCGCTGGGCCACACCGGCGTCCTGGCTGGAGTAGAATGGATTGTCTGCTTAGGTCATAGGACGCTACGCTAGAACATCCATAATGACCTGGTCTGGCTGGACTTGGTCGCGAAGGCGACCTGTTACACCAACTAGATAACATTTGGCCCAGAGGGGGTTGATGCTCTGGCATGACTGGGGCAAAGGGTGGGGGACCGTGGAGCGGGGACGCTGGATGGAGGGGTGAGGGTGCGGTGGGATGCAGGGCGGGGAGCGGGCTAGGCCTAGGGCCTCCTTGTGGCTCCTTCTTCTTCCTGTCTTTCCTTAATTTCTCCCCCCCCCTCCTGTTCCTCTCCCCTGTTCTTTTTAAGTTTGGGGGGGCAGGGTGGGATGCCAGACTCGAAATACTTGGTTCTCAGGGGGTGCACAGGGTGAATATTCGCTCATCTATATCATGCAGAGGTGGACCAAGACACGGAGGATGGGCTGGTCTGCGTTGGGGTGTCACCCCGAGGGCTGAGCGGCAGGCTGGTCTTCGCAGGCATGGAGGTGACCAGTGTGCCCACTCGCCTCCCCCTTTTCCCCTTTGTTGGCTGATTCCCCAAAAGTGGATGCCTTGGTGGAGTGTGTGGGGAGGGGGGGACATCTGGCAGCCATGGTTGAATCAGTGACTGAACCGAGCAGGGGTCCACCCTCGCACGCCTCTCCACCGCTGAACTGGCGGGGCAGAGTGTGGAAGGGATGTAAAGCTCATACAACTACATATTTTGCCTTGATAATTGGTGGCTAGAGGTTTAATTTAAACCCCCCTGGAGGCCTAACATCCAATGACGAATTGCCCGGTACTAGATTGGGTTTAAATAAAGCTACCAGCTGAATTATATATTAGATAAGGATTAGTTTAATTACAAGTCTGGTTGGGGACTTGGGCATGACCACCCTTCCATTTCCCCCAGAAGAGATGTTTTACGTTGGGTTCTCCCTGAGAGGTGGACTAAGCCTAAATTGGCACTTCTACTCCTGGGAACCTAACAGCCCCCAGACCTATGGAAGCCACCTATAGTTCGGCAGCCCATGCCCAGCTGGTATGGCACTGCGTTAGTTTGAGTCCCATGTTCCCCTCGAAAGTTAGTTTATCTCTTACTTGTTTACTGTTTGAAAAGTTAATGTTGGAGGGTGATTTATTCCCCTCACCAATCTATAAGCAGTCACCTTCTAATACAGCAGATACTAATGCAGGCAGAGTTACAGGCGGGGGTACAAGGGAGAGACCCAGCATAACTCCTATAACCCCAAGGGAAAATATGAATAGCTAATCAACCACTACAAATTATGTCTTTGAATGTGAATGGGCTAGGAAACCCCATTAAACACACAAGAATGCTTGCAATGCTTAAGAAAAGTCAAGCTGGAATCGTTTATATACAGGAGACGCATATGAATGTTAATGAACATAAAAAATTGGCTTCAAGGGGTTTCTCACAGGTTTTTTCATCCTCCTTTAGTGGGGGCAGAAGGAGGGGGTCGCCATACTGATCTCGGGTCAGACACCATTCCAGGTGACTCGGGAGTGGGCAGACAAGGAGGGCCGCTTGGTAATCGTACAGGTAATGCTTCAGGATAGCGAGGCAATCCTAGCGAATGCCTATTTTCCCCCAGGCTCGCCTTCCCTGACAATTGGTTACTTGCTAAGGAATATATTGGAACTGTCCAGGGGTGTGTTCATCCTAGCAGGGACTTTAATATAGCCCCGAGCCCTTCATTGGATACCACTAACTTGGCTAAAAATAGGCAACCTGCCCTACATAAATTCTTTTCGAGATTCATCCAGGAGGTGGGCTGGACAGATGTATGGCATACCTTTCACCCTAGAGACAGATGTTACTCCTTTTATTCTGCTGCCCATGGTACGTACACTAGGATCAATCACTGCTACACACAAAAAGAATACTTGGGGGTTCTTAGAGATGCTGCCATGGGGGATATTGCCCACTCAGATCACGTCCTGGTGATAACACACTGGGACCTTGGTCTAGAAAGACGTAACACCCTTTGGAGACTCAACCCAATACACCTTAAAAGTGAACCCTTCCAGGAATATGTGGGGGACAAGATACAGGAGATACTAGAGGACAACAGTACACAGGACACCAGTCCAGCAGTCAGATGGAACACACTGAAGGCAGTTCTTAGAGGCCACTTAATATAGTATACTTCTGCCCTGGCGAGGCAACGCCGAGACAGTCACAATTAGAACAGACTCTCATTTTCCTCCAGAAGGCTCACCAACAGGGGGTTCTCTCGATAGAGGCTCAGCTAAAGCGGACCAAACAGGAACTAGACAAGCTGTGCATGCAACGTACTGAAATAACCTTAGCATTCCTCCGGCAGAGGTAAGGGGAGGTGGGGCCCGGGGCCTTTCGCCTATTAGACTTTCATCTCTGTAGACAAAGGCGCCTTTCCACCATAGCATCCATCAGGGACCTGTCTACGGGTACAATTCACACAAGGCTGGGACAAATTACTAGGGCCTTCTGTGAATACTATAAGAAGCCATACACCCCAGATCATATAAGTGAGCAAAGCTCTATTAAAGCCTTTCTCTCCCCCCTGGATCTTCCCAAACTTGGTAGGGACCAACAAAATGGCCTTATTGCCCCCATTTCCCTTATGGAACTCAGAGCAGCCATTTCAAACCTTAAAACCATGAAGGCTCCTGGTCCTGACGGATATGGGTCAGAATTCTATAAATGCGTGGAGGCACGGGTTGGCCCCCTCATGCTTCAAGTCTACAATGAACTAATGCAAGGACAGGGTGTTCCCCCTTCAGCTGGTCATATGCTACTGTTTCTGTCATTCCAAAGCCAGATAAAGACCCACAGTTATGTAGTTCATACCACCCTATATCGGTCCTGAATGTGGACTATAAAATCCTAAAGTCCATTCTAGCCAAACGCCTAGATGCGATTCTCCCCCACCTGATAGCACTGGACCAAACGGGCTTTGTAAGCTCGAGATCAACCACTGATAATACCAGGAGGGCCTTGCATCTGGTCCAGGAGATGCAGTCACTTAGAACCCCCTCAGTCCTTCTGAGCCCTGATGCTGAGAAGGCATTTGACAGGGTGTCATGGCCCTTCCTGTTTGCCACGATGCAAAGAATGGGGATCCCTCCTATGTTCATTTCCATGATCCAGACTCTTTATACTTCCCCAAAGGCAACTGTGAAGCTTTCAGGCCACCACTCTGACTACTTTTCTCTTTACAGGGGCACCTGCCAGGGCTGTCCTCTGTCTCCTGGGCTGTTTGCCATTTTTATCGAGCCTTTGGCCCAGGCAATCAGATGCTCACCCCAGATATCCAGAGTGCTGAAGGAGGGGGAGGAACACCATATTGCCCTATATGTGGATGATGTACTTTTGTTCCTTACTGACCCTTCACACTCCGTCCCAGCTGTTTTTCAGATTTTCAAAGAATATGGGAGGTGCTCGGGGTACAAGCTGAATACCTCCAAAACGGATGCCTTAACATTTCACTTTGACCCTCCCTTAATAATTAAACAGTCCCATCCATTTAGATGGGACCTTGATAAACTAAAATACTTGGGCATCTATCTCTCCCGATCTAATAAACAGACGATCTGGCACAATTATGAATCCTTCAGTACCCAGCTTCAGGCAGATCTCACCAGATGGGCCATACTACCGCTTAATCTAATTCAACGGGTGGAGGTGGTCCGGATGGTAACCCTCCCCCCAGGCTTTATACCTTTTCCAAAATGTCCCAAGATGCGTGCCAGCGAAAACATTTCAAGCCTGGAATAAAGCAATACTAAAATATGTCTGGGCTGGCAGACGTCCTTGAGTCCGCTTCTCGGTACTCTGTCTCCCAAGACAGAACGGAGGGTTGGCCCTACCAAACTTAAAAGTTTATAACTGGGCTTCCCACCTCTTCCTCCTTGCAGCCCACTTTGCACGCAGCCACCCTGCTAAATGGAGGGAGATAGAGGAAGGCTTGCTCCCATTTAAAGACCTGGTGGGAGCCACTCTCCACAGGCCCCCGCCTAGGCCACCCCTGGTGAGTCCTGGTCCATGGATTGCACACCAACTTAAAACCTGGGGGGAATTCATAGACAACCGGGTCTCTCACCTTTCCTAATTTACATGTGCCCACTGGCCTTCCTGAAGAATTTTACTCTGGCCCATTATGACCATACGTTCCAACACTGGGACTGACTTCGTATCTACTCCCTCTCCCAATTACTAAATGGCACCGAGTTTAAAGGGACACTGTCAACCTGTTTTTCATCATATTATTTCTAGTTCAAACCCCACATTTTATGATTGCTTACCCTCTCTAAAATTCACTGATGTTGCTGTTTGTTTTGTATGTCTCCTTGTTTAGTAGAACTGAAATGCACGGCAATGTATATTTATAAACAACCTTGTTTTTGTTTACAATCTTGGTTCTGTTCTTACTGCATTCTCCCTAAGCATTAGAAACACACCGAAACAGTGCAGTCACTCATAAGGCAGTAGTCTCTTAAACTCCCACTGCATCATGAGGGGCTAAATTGTTTTGTGGATGTTCCCAAGTCCAAGAAAGTTGCATTTGTAGTTGTTCAAGGAATGTAAACAAACCTGTCTTGGTGTGATAACACCAGTATCTTGGGCAGTCTGTTTTTTACTTTTTTAAAGAAAATAAGAGTCAGAATCAAACTACCAGGTACATCAACAACCTTTACAGAATTCTGGCAATCATAAAACATGTTTTTAAACTATGGACACTTTGAGACCTAAGGGGGATTGACAGTGTCCCTTTAAGTCCTTTCAGGAGGTGCAGCAGACCTATGGCCTATGACAGGTGGATTTCTACAGGTTTCTACAGCTAAGACACTACTTCTTTTCTTTACCCCGCTGAACATCGTAGACCCATGGACATACCCCCATTAATACTCCTACTTCAATCCACCCTTTCAACAAGTAAAATCCCCCATGCTGTCTCCACTTTTTACAAGGCACTTAATAACTCTATTAAAACTGGCACCAATGAGGTGCTTGAGAAGTGGAGTGCAGAGATAGGTTCAGACATCACTGTACCATATTGGGACAAGGGCTGACTTCTATCAGCAAAGCTTACTTGTTCACAAGCATGGAGGTTGTTCTCCTGGCAATTAATGATTAGATTTTTTCATACCCCGGCCATAACAGCCCACTACTTGTCTACAAATTTAAAAGGGTGCTGGCGCCAATGCAGAGTGACACCCACACATCACACTCACATCTTCTGGTCTTGCCCAGCCCTTCAACCCTTTCTAACCGCACTACACAAGAACTTTCAGTCATGTTGGGGAAATACAATTAATTTGACTGCAGAGTGCTTTTTACTACTTTCTCTCTCACATGAGTTCAGGGACCCACACACAGAGTACCTGCTGGGGATAACCCTCATGGCGGCAAAAAAGACCATTACCAGACTCTGGATCACTCCTCAAATTCCCACCATACTGGCATGGAGGGAAACAGTGAATCAAATATATAGAGCCGAGAGAATTTCTTATCAACTAAATGACCAATCAGATTTATGCACTGTGAAATAGACAAGATGGATCCTCTACATTATGGCTTGGACCCTAACTTCGTGCCCTGACCAAACTAATGTCTGGATTAACTGTGGAGGGGCATGATGGGAGGAATGCTGTGTGCCCTTGTGGTGGGGGTTGGGGGAAAAAGTAAATGTGCCTGGGTCCTATGATTATTAAAGCAATAATATACATGCAGACCTATTTTGTGTACAAGTCATGACGAGATTGATATATTGTATTTTGGTTGATCCTCACTGTATTTCTTGCTCTGTATAAGATCAAATGTATGAATTAAGTAAACAAGTGACTGCTGTAACCCCCCCCCCCCCGTAAAATTGTAAAAATCAGCCAATAAAAACTATATTAATAAAAAAAAAGAATCCACCCCTAAAGGAGGAAGTGGACTGGACACAGCCCGACGCCGAAGCAGCCTGGCTGAAAAGGCTCCCTGCCATCACTGTCCATGGTTGTCGAGTATTATTTGTTAAGGCTGTGGAAAATGTACCTTTTTTTTTTAATTTGTTAACAAAACTGTTACAAGAAACAATAAAATCTGCAAGAGGAAATAAGAACTGAACACTACTCTCGAATAGTCATGAAGTTCTGACTCCTATTGAGTGAGGGATATTGTCATTGAAATACACTCACCAGTGGGAAAAACGAAACTGAGGGTGGTTGAGGGCTGGTGCTGAGGTAACCCTGTGCCACGAGCTCCCCCTAGTGGCACCGCACATGTGCATGGCTTACCTCAACACCAGCCCTCCTGAAACGTTCTGGCTCTCACAGGGTCCTACTGCCTCCAGCTCGGTACCCATTAGAGTGAATCAATGGTGAAAATTGATTCCTGAAAGAGCGACCTGTTGGGCTGTCATACCCTGGCTTGGGAAGGATTTTAAGGAAGACTGAGTGGAGCCTCCTGCTGCCGTCACTCGTATGAAGGAGGAGGTGACAGACAATGGCCTTGGGGGGAACCCAGAAACAGCAGAATGAACCTGTGGCTGAGTATTCCTCACAGTAAGAGACCTGACCCCAGCCCGATAGTGATGGTAATGCCAGATCCAGCGGAAAACTCCAGCATCAAAGTCGTCGACGCTAAGTTGACAATTAGGTCACCCTTGCACTGAACTCTGCACGGACATCAACACTGTGCTCGACATCGACTTCACTCTCAATTCAAGGAGGACGTCAGAACTGATACCGAAGTCGGCACTGTGAATGGTATTGGCATTAGTGTCAGCACCAGTGTCACCCTCGGTGTCATAACCGCTAACACTGTGAATAGTGACCTGGCCGAAGGGGCAGATAGTCTGTCCAACACTGTCATTGGAGATTCTGACACAACCCCAGCATGGTGGTGGTGATGGTGGTGCAGGGGGCAAATTCAGTACCTTAGCCGACTCGGAACAGTGGTGAGGGGACCTTCCAAAGGTAGGGACCAAGAAGCCCAACAATGATTCTTCAGCATCTGATGGTCAACAGAATAGTAGACGATGCAGAAATCCATGTTGTGGTTGGGCCCTAGATGGCCAAAGCAAACATGTGGGCCAGCTTTGCTGATGTCTTTTCCATGGTGGCAACAGTGAAATGCTCCCCATGGAGCTTCCTTCCTTGCCTTCTTCAATGACTCTGACATTCTTACAGAAAATAACAAAAACTAGAAGAAAAACTGAAGCTATGTGAACTGTGGTATGCATGATTCACTTCCACAGGGTGTACTCAGCAGGAAAACCAGAACTGAGGTAGGCTAGGGCATCAGGAACAGTTAGAGGCAGGTGTGCAGCACCATGCAGTGTCACACATGCACCGATGCCAATGCCCTGGCTGAAAATATTTGCTCCTCAGGTTCCTAGTGCCTTTCTGTCTTTTTGCAGAATCTATTGCTTTTATTAGAATTTTATTTAGGGTACTGTTGTTTACACTTTTGAAGCTGCACTTTGTTTAGTGAATTTAAAGTGACCTAATAAGGGCTAAGCTTGTTTGCACCAGTATAAAGTATATTATTAATATAGCATTGTTCCCTTCTGGAGAACATGCAGGGCTCTTAATTAATGAGTCCCTTCTTTGAATTGTTGGTCTATGCTACTGTGATTGGCTGGGATGCTCTACAAAAGATTCAGCCTTACATGAGGCTCCACTCCCTGAAGAAGGAACACATACCTCTGAATATGCAGGGGGTAGCTGCTGGCGTGGACAGTATATTTTGTGCTGACTCACTTTGCCTTGTACAATGAAGTTAAAACATTTTGCATTTCTTACATTTTTACTACTGAGTGCAGGTCCTTTCCTTTTTTTGTTGTCCTAGCACCTCTGACTTAGACCCAAGTGGGACTCCATGTAGAAGATCAATTCGAAGAAGATATAAAGCATTACTGAGAAACTATGTTCTGTCTTCTTCATTCATATACTGAAATGAGACCCTCTACATTGTGCAGAAAATGTATCCGTCAACTACACATCATGCCACTGTTTCTCATTCTAGTACTATACATCATGTTACATGTAATCTCACCCATCATATACTGTATTAATGTTGTAGTTTTGTACTACCATTTATGAATAAGAATTAGCAACATCAAAAGCATGAAGTGGTCAATGACACTGTGTGACAAATCTGTGCCAAATCAGACATGCTAAGATAAAGTATCATCAACGACATGTTAAAGGTGCACATACTGCAAGTTCTTTTTCCATATTCTTCAAAGATTGAGAGTCTTTTTCAAAGCTGTCCATTTCTTCAGTGATGGTTCCCTGAAATCTGTCCAGTCGTTTTATCCTACCACATTGAGAAAAAATGTCACATGCAGCTTTAAACAACATTTATCATAGTCAAATAATTTCTAATATAGAAGATTTTTTTTTACATACGTGTATTCACGGATCTGAAAACTGATTGATGTCAGATGCTGCTGAGCAGATTTCAGTGAGTGCTTTGTAAAAAAATCAACTTTTCTGTAACGGTTCTACAAAAAAAATTAGATCAGTATTAAATTAGCTTTTCTACTGAATATAAATGCATATAGATCAAATTTAATAATAATCGTGTAATAAATATGTACTTATAATGTGTGTTCCATTAATTCAAAGCACTGAACAACGCAAACAATAAAGAAAAGTAAATAAAATACAGGAAAACTATTTGGGGTCTGTGGAGGGGTTGTGGGATGACAGATGGACCAGACACCGAACTTCAGGTTCAACACACAATCTCTGTGTGATTATTCAAAATACAGGAAATAAGCTTCTGCAATGCCATATTCCTTCTTTAGTACATCAGTATACAGCAACAGACTATGTATGTCCTTTCTCTGCACTTAGCCAGCACCTATTGACACTGATCTCTAATCCAACCTACCAGTTGAGAGGCAACCTCCACGCCTATGTGGGCCCCATTTCCTTGGGTAGTGGGGACCCAAAAAGAAAAAAACAAAAACAAGGCATAGACAAAGAACCTCAATGCAAAATCACTGAAAGGAAGGATACCCCAAAGGGCTATGGCAACAAATCAAGTTTCAAAGAAGTATATCATCATACATACTTCCATACTATAAAGCATCATGTGATGTATGCAAATCACCATAACATTTAGACTTGTTCAGTTTACAGCAATTTACATGTATTTTAAACAGCACAAGTAACTTAATTTCTGTAATAGTCACCTAGTACTTTTTACCATTATCAAAAACACCTAGTGCTATGGTGTTTTTAACATTTACAGGTATCATAAACATAAGGTATATACATCAAGGTATTTTATGACATAGTGCTATTACATACTAAATCCAACAACAATAAATGCAACCTGTTTTACATACACTTGGAGGTCACCACAATAACCTCTGTGTATGAGTGTAACCCCCTTGTTACCCGGGGTTACTAGAATCCCAGTAAGACCTAGTGGTAGGCAGGGAAGGCAGCTTGTGAAACTCCAGTTAAATGGGTTTCACACTGTCTCACTCTGTTCTCAGTCTCAGCTGAGACTGAGGGACGACATCACCAATAGAACTATCGCAGCTGAATGAGCCACATTGGAATCTGCAGCAAGGGAGTTGGCATAGAACGTTGGGAGTTTTAAACAGATTCAGTCAGTTCAAGGTGGAGTTGGTGTTGGGAGCTTGCTGAGAAAGCAGCTCAGCAGCTCAGTTAGGCTCTAGGAGCCTCAGCCCTGACAGAGGGCTACTTTTAAGCAAAAAGGGTGTGTGTGTCTCCACCAAAAGAGAGACACAGAAGATAACTGAAGTGGTGGAGACTGCTGTTTTCGGGTCTCAGTGCCCCCTCCCTTCGGGGATGGGGGGCAGGAAAGGGTTCCCTGCAGATTCCTGGGGCAACCCCCTAGTTCTGCTTGTAAAGGAGAAGCTGCCTGTTTATTCCAGAGTTTATTTGGGAGAACAAGAAGACTTGTGAGTTGCCTGTGGGGCACGTGCAACCGGAGGGTGAGTGTTTGCTCTTCCTGAAAGGGCCTATGTTTTTCACCCTGGGACTTGTGTGACAAAGTGGGGATTGAACTACTAAAATAGTGGGAAGCCTAGAGTAATGGGCTAAGCAACAAGTAAAAGTAGGTTCAAGTCTAGAGCTTGTTGGGATGAAAATGATATGTAGAGGAGATGTGACAGACGTCTACCCTAGAATCTATATTTGCAAGTTTTCAGTAAAGGAATTGTTTAGTGTCCAGAGAAATTGCCGGGTATGGACTGTGGGAGCTGGAGGTGGGAGGCCCCCCATCTTTAGTGACCAGGTCCACCTCTACGGAATTGCTCTGTGGATTTCTACTTTACCTCAGGCACTTGGCCAGTGATGAGGGAAGTACCCAGATGTGGGATTGTAAGGAAAATTCTCTCTAGGAGTCGAAGGCTCTAGTGTGGTTTGGGGAGCCACAACATGGATAATTGGTTCATTCCCAAAATGGACTGTGGATCAAGTGGCTGGTAGGGGAGCCGGGCCAGTGGGGAAAACCCAAGTAATGTACAAGTCGGGCTGTGTACCCAAAGCTGCTTGCAAGTCCAGGCTGTGTGCCTGGTGGGTTTAGAGCCTGAGGGCTGGAAATAGTGATAAAGTGTTCTGTCATCTCTAATCTGCATTACCAGGAATGTAGCCCCGTGGGGGTCTGTCTATGCTTTGTTTGGTCAGCTTGTATGTGAATAAAAATCACACTGTAGAATCCCATTCCTGGTTCTGGACATTACAGTTATTGCTTCCTGTGTTCAGATTTACTTGGGTGCCCCTGTGCAGAGTAGCCAAACCTAGGTCCCCTGTGCCGAGTAACCTCATCCTCCCCGAACCCAGTCCCCACCAGGTACTGTTGTCAGCTTCAACAGCATGCCACCTGTCGTTTTGCTAAAAAGGCAGGGGTGAGGGGTTACAAAAATGGAGGTACCGCTTTGGATTTTGTTCTGGTAAGGAAGGTGCTTGGGCAAGGGGGCTAGCGTTTTGGCTATCTGGCAGTGGGTAGCCCAAAAGCTGAAGCAATTTACCTAGTGTTGCAGTGTGCTGTGGATCTTGTGCTGCTGTTTAAAATGCCAACTGTTTACCAAGGGGCAGTAAAGCCAAAGAGTGTGCCCTTGTCCTACATCAAAATTGTTTACAGCGTTTTTGCCTGTTTTTAAAATGAACTGTGGTAAAGAAAAGTGTGGAAGACTAGGGGTAGTAACAGAAAAATTGTGCCCTGGACGTTTGAAATGCTTTTAAAATGAACTGTGGTAAAGAAAAGTGTGGAAGACTAGGGGTAGCAACAGGAAAATTGTGCCCTGGACGTTGGAAATGCTTTTTGAAAGAACTGAGAGACTTGCAGAGGTGTAATGGCTATGTTAAATGGCTGAAATGGGCTCCCGCCGTGGAGTCAGTTAGAAAAAAAAAAAGTTGCATTCTGCAGTTTAAATTTGCCTGCTCGATGATCACCATGAGGAGAAGAGCCCTTGCGAGGAAGAAGAGGCTCATTTGCATGGCGTCGTGTGATTGGTCAGGCTGAGATCAGTCCCGCCCCTCAGCCAGCTCTACAGTGACCGCCCCAGCATTCCAGCGGGAGTATGAGTAGAGTGCGTGTACTGGCTTGTGGAGGAGTATCGCAGAGTGTTAAAATTGCTGTAAACCTTGTAAAAATAGACTTTCTAGTTTAAAATTGGGCTCAACCCGCTAATCGATCGTCGAAATTGCAAAAGTGGCAGTTGAGAAGATGATTGGTAGGACTGCCCGCCCGTTTCTGTTCTGAGGCCTCCAAGAACTGACTGCAGGCCGTTTTTCCCCATCGCAGCAAACTGCTACTGATAACAGTAAGTAACAACCTAGAAACTGCTCAAACAGTGATTTTCTGCCCTATGCCATATAAATGTGTGTGCAGCAGTGTAGTCGCTTTTCAAGTAACGACTGTGTCAAGTCCTGCCAGCAAGTGCAAGTCTGTTAAGCCATTGACTGTGTGCATAGTAATGAGTCCAGCCTCAGTTTAAAGTCTGAAGCCAGAGGGAGACTGTGGGTTGTAGCCAATGTGCACCACTAGTTATACAGGCAATCCTGTGCATTAAAACCTGAAGCTTTAGGGGACTGTGAATAAAATAAATGTTTCCAGCATGTAAACGTCTGTGGAAAATCAAGTGAATATGTTTAAAACAAGAACAGTGCAAGTTTGTGCAGTTTGAGCAAAAGTTATCAGTAGTTTGCGTAAATCGGGTGCGCAGTGGCTTGACCCAGATTCTGAGTGTTGATGCACAGGAGTGCTGCCGCCGCCATTACAGGGTGGGGTAGTAAAGTAAACACAGCAGCAGAGGAGCCATTTTACAACTAAAGAGTGTGTTCAGTAAAGTGGGACTTTCAGTTACAGTGAACTTTTGTTTGTTTTTCTGCAGTTATGGCCTCAGGACCAGCTCGTTACCCGGATCATGCCCGGGTTGAAGTAACAGCAGCAGTGAATAGACTGAGGGATATTGAAAAGTGGTGCTATGGAGGACAACTACCTCATGTGGCGGTTCCTGGTTATCCAGTGCATGTATGTCAAATATGCTTGAGAGCTGGAAGGGACGTCTTCATGATTCCTCACTGTGCTGGATGCCTAGAAAAATATGGCTTGTATAAAGCGCCTCAAATTCGTTTGGCTCCCACATGGACAAAGGTTCAAGAATCTGCAGTTGGCAGCACACAGCACCAGGCGGAGCCTGTGGAGGAAGGCTCCTCGGGGGAGTATGGCACAAAGCTAGAGGGTGCAGAGTTAGAGACAGAACCAGAAGTTGAAGTTTCAGATGCTGGATCCCAGAAGGAAAGTTCGGATAAAGCATCAATAGACCCCGGGGCTAGCCCAAGTCTCTTAGGCGAAGATGAGATGCGGGAAGCCTTTGAGTGGGAGGTGTCGACCTCCACGCCTAGTGATGAGTGGATAGTTTGAGGAGTGAGGACGACTGCTCACTCCTGGGCTCAGATCCTCAGTGAAGAGGAAGATGAGGGGAAAAATATGTGGCCTTGTGAAAAAGGAACGGGTATATAGCCTCAAGATCTTGCCTCGGAGGAATGAATGGAAGACAGTGTTGATGCTACTGCCGTGGCTTTGCAAGAGGAAGAAGTCAGGGATCCGTTTCTAATTTCTTTAAGGATGCGTAGCTGGCAGAATCAGGACTGGCCACCCCCAAGCCAGGCCAGCGGTCTCAGGTTGACCAAAGCTAGTAAAGAGGAGAGACTGGTTCGTAGGAAGGCAAATGAGATCTACGGTATGACCTTTCCTATCTTTCCTCGGAAAGTCTGGGAGGAGATTGAGAACTGCAGGAAATCCTGGATCTGGGATGAAGCAAGGAAAGGTGTGCATCCTGGGGCAAACATGTAAAGAACAGACTGTTTCATGAGAAATATACCCAGTGGAAGAGAGGCAGGACACTGTTTATAGACAGAGTGAAAATAGTGGACGGAGAGGGATGGGAAATCTCCCACTGTGTGAATTATGTGCACCCAGACAGGGTAATAATTCAAGCTCCTGACCCCCAGTACTATTGGTCTCAGTGCAAGGACCTCTCAGCAAATGTGCCCGTGCCTACAAAATGGAGAGCCGAAAAGTGGTAGTCAATATTGCCACACCAGACTGTGAAGTGCCTTTATTGATCCACCAATATGGACATCCAGGACTCAGGTGCCCCACAATCATCAGTCTACAGTGTGGCCTTTCCAGAATCCATCAACTGGCCCACCAGATGACTTCAGATCCAGAGAGGACACCATCCCAGCTGCATCCTGTTCATCGCCTGGTAATCGGATGACGTCGGACCAGCTGTTTTCTTTTTGTTCCTGTTCTAAGGTTCCACCTCCAGGGATGACATCAGCCCAGCAGTTCCCTGATGTGCCCTCCTGTGGTTCCCAGAAGATGTCCGCCCAGCTGTATCGGAAGAAATGCTGCCAGGGAGAGTCTTCGTCAGAGGTGCAGGTCGGTGCAGAATTTTCCATACTACAAGGGGCTAGTAAGTCCGAACTTTTCTATCTTTACGACATTGCAGTACACACCCTACACTAGCAGACTCCAAATTGTGTGAACTGTCCGCAAAGACTCTCCCCTTCGGGACTTTGGCCTGTTAGAACTGTGCTTCACCAGGCTCCGGCCCAGGAGAGACTCTTTATTGGACTAGCCTTCGGGCACTGTGGTCACTAGTTGGGACTTTTAGGGCACTCCATCCCCCCCCCAAATGTGTATTGTAAACAATGTTGTTGTTTTCTAATGTAAATACTGTTTTTCTACCTTTTTCTAAAAAATCTTTTTGGGATTCTTTAGTGTTTTGATGGTAGGGGTTTAGGTAGACTGTGTATGCAGATTAGGAGTGTGTGTTGTCTTTCTTTTTCTTACAGGTTTTCCTGGGAAGACAGAAGAAAAGACAAGAAGAGGAGGAGGGGCTCATCGGAGTTCCTCATCAGTGTTTTAGTGTGTAGAAATTTAAAGTACTGTGGTGTTTTTGTTGTTGTTACTGTATTAACCCTTTCCTTCCACAGGTGTGGTTGTGGGGGTAGGGAGGAGACAGTAAAATGGTATAAAATGTGGTATTTCAATGGTGTGTGGTTGCAGGTTGCCCAAGGTTGGGGAGATCCCCGGGTTGTTTTTGTTTTTTGGGGTATTAGGTTAAAGGCAGATAGGTTTTCCCTAGAGGGTTAGGGGGGATAGACAGGCTGTGGTCCTGAATGGCCACTGGGAGCGCAGTGCTGATCTATCAGGGCTATGCTCTGGATAGTTCTACCAGAGCCACTAGGTGTCCATAGTAAGTGGATTGTGTAGAGGCTGATATGTTAGCTAAAGGCCTCTAGGCCCTTAGTGTTGCCTGCTTGTGCTTGCACATGGTAGGAGGGGGCCTGCTCACCCCCGTCCGCAGGAAGCACATAGGGTGGGATGGCCTAAGGCTGGTTAAACAATGACTGTGGACTGTCATTTTCCTGGTCAAGGGCGAGTGTAACCCCCTTGTTACCCGGGGTTACTAGAATCCCAGTAAGACCTAGTGGTAGGCAGGGAAGGCAGCTTGTGAAACTCCAGTTAAATGGGTTTCACACTGTCTCACTCTGTTCTCAGTCTCAGCTGAGACTGAGGGATGACATCACCAATAGAACTATCGCAGCTGCATGAGCCACATTGGAATCTGCAGCAAGGGAGTTGGCATAGAACATTGGGAGTTTTAAACAGATTCAGTCAGTTCAAGGTGGAATTGGTGTTGGGAACTTGCTGAGAAAGCAGCTCAGCAGCTCAGTTAGGCTCTAGGAGCCTCAGCCCTGACAGAGGGCTACTTTTAAGTAAAAAGGGTGTGTGTGTCTCCACCAAAAGAGAGACACAGAAGATAACTGAAGTGGTGGAGACCGCTGTTTTTGGGTCTCAGTGCCCCCTCCCTTCGGGGATGGGGGGCAGGAAAGGGTTCCCTGCAGATTCCTGGGGCAACCCCCTAGTTCTGCTTGTAAAGGAGAAGCTGCCTGTTTGTTCCAGAGTTTATTTGGGAGAACAAGAAGACTTGTGAGTCGCCTGTGGGGCACCTGCAACCGGAGGGTGAGTGTTTGCTCTTCCTGAAAGGGCCTATGTTTTTCACCCTGGGACTTGTGTGACAAAGTGGGGATTGAACTACTAAAATAGTGGGAAGCCTAGAGTAATGGGCTAAGCAACAAGTAAAAGTAGGTGCAAGTCCAGAGCTTGTTGGGATGAAAATGATATGTAGAGTAGATGTGACAGACGTCTACCCTAGAATCTACATTTGCAAGTTTTCAGTAAAGGAATTGTTCAGTGTCCAGAGAAACTGCCGGGTATGGACTGTGGGAGCTGGAGGTGGGAGGCCCCCCATCTTTAGTGACCAGGTCCACCTCTACGGATTTGCTCTGTGGATTTCTACTTTACCTCAGGCACTTGGCCAGTGATGAGGGAAGTACCCAGATGTGGGATTGTAAGAAAAATTCTTTCTAGGAGTTGAAGGCTCTAGTGTGGTTTGGGGAGCCACAACATGGATAATTGGTTCATTCCCAAAATGGACTGAGGATCAAGTGGCTGGCAGGGGAGCCGGGCCAGTGGGGAAAACCCAAGTAGTGTACAAGTCGGGCTGTGTACCCAAAGCTGCGTGCAAGTCCGGGCTGTGTGCCTGGTGGGTTTAGAGCCTGAGGGCTGAAAACAGTGATAAAGTGTTCTGTTGTCTCTAATCTGCATTACCAGGAATGTAGTCCTGTGGGGGTCTGTCTATGCTTTGTTTGGTCAGCTTGTATGTGAATAAAAGCCACACTGTAGAATCCCATTCCTGGTTCTGGACATTACAGTTATTGCTTCCTGTGTTCGGATTTACTTGGGTGCCCCTTTGCAGAGTAGCCAAACCTAGGTCCCCTGTGCCAAGTAACCTCATCCTCCCCGAACCCAGTCTCCACCAGGTACTGCTGTCAGCTTCAACAGCATGCCACCTGTCGTTTTGCTAAAAAGGCAGGGGTGAGGGGTTACATGAGGACCTGAGAGGGAAAAGGAAAATTAAAGAGGACACTATAGCATAGTCAAGATAGGGAAGGGGGTGCCCATAGGTGGCCAACCTTATGGACTAGAAATAGTAAAGGATAGATTAGTCTTAGAAATAGAAGAACTGTTGCAACAGATTTAAGAAAAGGTCAGTCCTCAAGAGTGGCAGGTGCTCCCTGTCACAGGGTCCAGTGATCACAACACTGTGTGGCTCGATCTGGCACTGAGGAACAATGGTCCCCCATCGAAGATAGTGGTTCTGGACCTCAAGCAAGCAGCTTTAGCACAGATGAAAAAATTACTCACCTTAGTAATTGTGTTTCTTCTAATGGAGTCTTGCTGTGTTCTGACATATTGCAGTGATCCCCAACCTTTAAACTGCCCCGGAGAACAAAGAGTTAACTTTCTATGCAGAGCATAGAATGCTGAGCTCGAGCTCGGTTGAAGTCTCTGTTTGGAGTGTTTCAAACTCAAACTGTCAGATTCTTACAAGCCCAACTAACTAAAAATTCTATGTGGAAATTGTAAAAATTCCTACTAGACAACTGGCAGAAAAAAGATTTGGATTCCCAAGGAAGACTCAAGTCAGGAAACCCAAAACCAAAAATCAATCTAATACAAATAACAGTAATAAATCAGCACCCAAACAAAAAGGAGGAGGGTGTAAACAAAAAACACCCTTGGGGTGCAACACTGCACCTGCCCACCCACTTCCCAAAAACAGGTTCTGAGAGGAGGCATGGAGAGAGGTCAGAATACAGCAAGACTCCATTAGAAGAAACACAATTACTAAGGTGAGTAATTTTTTCTTCAAACAACATGAAGTTTTGCTGTATTCTGACATATTGCAGACTACCAAGCAGTACCTCCATGGAGGAGGGACAGAACCTACTTTGGGAACAGGCTCTGAAGTACTGCTGTGCCAAACCGAGCATCACTCCTGGCCTGGATATACAGAGAGTAATGCTTGGTAAAGGTATGGACTGTTTTCCAGGTGACTGCTTGACAAATTTCTAAGAGAGGGATACCTCTGGCAGCAGCCAGGGAAGCAGCTGTACCTCTTGTGGAATGAGCCCTCAGACCTGAGGGTGGAGTTTTTCCCAGTTTTTCATAGCAGAATTGTATACAAGATACAATCCACCTGGCAAAAGATCTCTTGGTGGCAGGTTTGCCTTTTCCCACTTCTCCATAAGGGAGGAACAACTGGAGGGAGTCAAACCTGTGACCCTTGGTACGCTTTATGTAGTAACTAAGGGGTCTTTTAACATCTAAACTGTGTAGCCTCCTGTCTCCTGAGGAAGAATGATCAGTGAAGAAAACAGGAAGAGACATAGACTGGTTTAAATGGAAGTTTGAAATCACTTTAGGCAAGAACATTCTATTGGTTCTAAGGACCACTTTATACCTGTGAAATGAGATAAAATCAGGTTCCACTGACAGGGCTTGCAATTCACTGATATGCCTGGCAGAGGTAATGGCTACCAAGAACACAGTTTTCAAAGTCAAGTACTTAAGCTCTGCTGAAGACATAGGCTCAAAAGGGGGTTGCATAAGTTGAGCAATGCAAACATTCAAATCCCAGGCAGGGGCAGGGTCTCTAAAAGGAGGATTGGTGTGAAGCAATCCTTTAAAAAATTTACAGAACACAGGATGAGAAGATAGCAAGGAAGACTTCCCACAGACAAAAACGCAGAAACAGCTGACAAGTGTACCTTGAGAGTGGCTGGTCTGAGGGCTAGGCCATTAAGATGGACCATATAACCCAGAACCGTAGGCAATCCAGCAGTGTCTGGAGAAATATGCTTCTTAGAATACCAAATGCTGAATCTCTTTCATTTGGAGCTATAAGTCTTTCTGGAGGACGACTTTCGAGAAGCCTTGAGGATATCCAGAACCCCTTGGGAAAGATGCAGATCTGCAGACTCTAACTCTTCAACAGCCATGCCTTGAGATTGAGAGACTGAAGATTGGGGTACCAAATCCTCCCCTGAGAAGATGTTAACAGGTTGTAATTCCTGGGAAGAGACGGGGGAAGACGGACTGCTAGGGTCAGCAACAGGGGATACCATGGCTGTCTGGCCCAATCTGGAGCAATCAGAATCACTTTGCAAGGTTGAGACCTTATTTTGACTAAAACTTTGAACAGGAGTGGGAAGGGGAGGAAGGCATACAGAAACTTCCCTTCCCAATTCAGAATCAGGGCGTCAAGGGGGACTGAGCCCAAGACTGGAGGTCTGCAACAAAAGAGAGGGAGTTGGTGATTGTCTGGGGCTGCAAAGAGAGCTATCTCTGGAGTGCCCCACCTTGAAAAAATCACTTTCAACACCTGCGGGTCCAGGGACCATTCGTGATGGCCCTGAGAGACCCTGCTCAGTGCATCTGCTAGCAAGTTGTCCTTCCCTGGAAGATGAACTGCTACCAGAAAGGTTTGCAGGGAATAAGCCAGGAACCACAACTTCATGGCTTCTGTGCACAAGGCCATGGACCGAGTGTCCCCCTGCTTGTTGATGTACCACATGGTGGTGGTGTTGTCCGTTCTGACCTGAACCACCTTGTTCTGTACTGACTGAGAGAAAGCTTTTAGGGCCAGAAAAACTACCCTGAGCTCTAGGAGATTGATATGGAGAAGGGATTCTTGGGGGGACCACAGGCCCTGGGCAGTGAGGGACCCCAGATGGGCTCCACAGCCCAGAAGAGAAGCGTCCGTGGTAAGGACCACTGAACAAGGCTGAGTAGCAAAAAGAACACCTTATCTTAAATTGTCCTGATCCTGCCACCATTGGAGGGCTTGGATCAAGGCCAAAGTCACTGGGATCAGTTTGGTAAGGGAATCCTTCCTCTGAAACCAACAAGCTCTCAGGTGGAACTGAATATCCCTCATCTGGAATCTTGCCCTTTGGACCACTGCTGTTGAAGCTGCCATGTGGCCCAAGAGCTGGAGGAAATGCCTTGCTGGTCGAGATACCCGAAGGCTGAAGGAAGAGGCTAGTTCCATAAGAACCCTTGCCCTTTCTAGAGGAAGAAAGCTCTTGCTCTGAGTGTGTCCAGTTCTGCTCCTATAAGGTAGAAGCTGGACTGGTTGAAAACTGACTTGGGAAGGTTGAGGAAGAAATCCTAGAGAAGTGAGCACTTGCTGGGTCATTTGCAGGTGAGACATGACTTGGTCTGGAGACTGACCACTATTGCCAATCGTCCAGATATGGAAAATGGAAATCTTTTGCCTTCTTCGAAAGGCAACTACTACTGCCAGGCACTTTGTGAAAACCCTTGGGGCTGAGGTTAGGCCAAAGGGCATTGCTCTGAACTGACAGTGGCCTGAGGGCAACTTGGACCTGAGGTACTTTCTGTGGGAGCACCTGATGGGAATGTGAAAATATGCAACTTTGAGATCCAGGGAGGCTAGCCAGTCCCCTGGCCTTAGAGAGGGAAGGATTATTCCCAGAGTTACCATCTTGAACTTTGGTTTTAAAAGATGTTTGTTCAGATATCTTAGGTCTAGGATGGGTCACCACTCCCCTGTCTTTTTTGGGGTCAGGAAGTACCTGGAGTACTGTCCTTTGCCCCAGTGTAGGGCAGGTACTCTCTCTATGGCTCTTAAGTCTAGAAGAGAAGAAACCTCTGCCTCTAGGGCAAGGGTTTCCGAGAGATTTGCAGGTGGAAAAGATCTGGCTCTCATCTTTGGAAATTTTCTGAAGCTGAGAACCAGTCCCTGGCTTACTACTTCCAGGACCCACTTGTCTGATGTAACAGACATTCAGTCCTGGACAAAGTAAGCCAGCCTGCCCCCTACTGGAATAGAAGAGTCATCCCGGGCAGGCCCATTAGGGTGTCTGCTTGGCAAGGGCCTTAGGCTGAGGAGTGGATGCAGCCCTGCTCATCCCCCTTCTGCCTCTCCCTCTGAAGAACCCCCTCTGAGAAAAGGAAGAAGAGGCCTGTGCTTGGTAAAAAGGCCTTTGAAAATGCCTGCCCCTGCCCCTAGACTGCTGCCTTTGAGGAGTTGCCTGCCTCTCCTTGGCCTGAGCACTCCTGTAAGTGGCCCTGTACTCATCTATTTTCTTCATGCAATTCTCTGTCTGTTCCCCAAACAGAGAATTACCCACTACAGGAAAATTCATGGCCTTAGCCTGGGTGTCCTGCGAGAGGTTAGTACATCTGAGCCAAGCCATCCTCCGAACAGCCACAGATGTAGCCATGACTCTTGATGACACATCATTAGAGTCCACAGCAGCATGAAACTGAACCTTAGATGCCTCAATCCCATCTGCAGCCACCGCCTCCAGCTCCTTGGCTAGCTGGGGGGAGGCCTGTTTAGCCAGTGCCAATACAGTGTCCCACCTGGACTTCTGGTAACTGGCTGTATAGGCCATATAATTCGCCTGCCTGAGTCCCAAGAAAGATGCCATGTACTGTTTCTTTGCCATGGCATCAATCTTCTTGGAGTCCTTGTCTGGGGAGTGTGAAGCCAAGGGAATATTTGCCTTGTCACAGGCAGCAGCCTGCCCTACCCCAACACAGCTGCATTGCTGGTATAAGAACTCCGTGTCCGAGTCTGAAAGTATATACCTCTTGTCCATTCTTCTATCCACAGGAGGTATAGTATTAGGAGACTTTAGGATTTTTTGTGTCTGTTTCCCAAAGGATTTGTGGAGGGGAATAGACAGTCTCCTGGACTCTGGGATGTCCATCATTTCTACATAATCAGGCTCCTCTTGATCTTCCACAGCCTCCTCCATAGGAAGCTGGAGGGTTTCAGCCACCTTTCTGTAGAACATAAAGTGAGAAGGGGACTCAGAAAGCCTAGGAGGGGAAACACCTGAAGGTCTGTCTGGGGAGATGTCCGGTTCCACAGGCACATCCAGACCCTCACTTTCACCATCATCATCCTCAAATTCCCCTTCCTCTTCAAATTCCAGTTCATAAAAATCTTCGCGGGCATAATCTTGAACCGGGGGAACCAACCGAACTGAACCCCTGCCAGAAGGAGCCAGATCGGTAAGAACCGGGCAGAGCGATTCCACAATCTGAATCGCTCAGGCTATCTCTTCGGTGGTCGGAACATGAACCTCTGGATCCAAACCGGACGATTTGTCTTTGTGTTTTATTTTGTCGGAACCGATCCCTCAGAATCAGCTCTCCTTTTGCCCGAAGAAGTATCGCTTTGGTCAGAGGGCACTCCTTCTGGTTCGGTCGGAACCAAACCAGGCTGGCCATCCAGGTCAGCGGACTTCTCGGCCTCCTTTTCCCTCAGTCTACCTAATCTCTTCTCAAGGGTAGATTTGGAAAAGTTTTTACATATTTGGCAGTCTGAATCGAGGTGGTCAAACCCCAGACAATAAACACCAGGTAGTGTAAGGATCGGCCTTAGCAAAGACCTCCCCACTCACTAAAGTGTTGAAATCAGTGGGCCGTTTTTTCTTGGTTTCTCAGACATGGCCAACCTAACCTAACTTACCCCTTTTATGGCAACATCATTAGGTAGACTCCTTTATCGGGTTCCTAACCGTGTCACGGGTATTGGAAAAAAACGTACTAAAACACGTTTTTTTTAGAACCGATAAGAGCCAGTGACCACACACTAAATAAAAACACAAAATACAAGATTTCACTATCAAATGGCCAGTTCAGCCGAACCGAGCGGCACTTTTACAAGTTCCACACAGAAAAACAGAACAATTCCTATCTAGTACTCACGGTACCACAGACAGAGACTGAACCGACTATGCGGATAACTTTTTCGGTTTCAAAAACCAACGAAAACTGAAACTTTAACTGACTTTCGAACCAAGCTGAAGGAGAAATCTCCGGAGCGACCGTTCAGTGAGGCGGAGTAAAGAATCTGACGGTTTGAGTTTGAAACACTCCAGACAGAGACTTCAACTGAGCTTGAGCTCAGCATTCTATGCTCTGTATAGAAAGTTAACTCTTTGTTCTCCGGGGCAGTTTAAAGGTTGGGGATCACTGCAATATGTCAGAATACAGCAAGACTTCATGTTGTTTGAAGTGGAAATTTATTAGATAGAGATTGGCGGATGTAGACTAGAGTGAGGGACTAGAACAATGAGGTAGAATTAAGGGGACACTTCTGAAGGTGACTGAATCTTGTGCAAGAAAGAAGCACAAAAAGTTGATCTGTTCTTCACAGGGGTTAGGGGAGGCTATGAGGGTGAAATGAAGGACCTTAACTAGGTAAAAGAGGAACAAGGGGGAAGAAGAATGGAAGAAATATCAGGCTAGACACAAAAAGCAACAGTGGTGTTATAGAGGGCAAAAGCAGACAGAGCTCTATACTGCTGAAGGCTTAAAAGATGAGGTTTTAGATACATTCGTGAAAAAAGGAAAATGCAGGATGGGAGATAGGCTAGTGGGGGGCAGTTGAAACGACGAGCAGAAGGCAAAATGTACAGAACTGTTACTTCTGCTTGGTTTTCACAGTAGAGGATGAGAGACCTCTACTGCAGAGCAGTTTCAAGGCTGTCACAAAGGGAGATCAGGAAATGGGTAGGGTAGAGATAATGGCAAAGTGGATGAAGAAGGGACTGGAGGCCCTCAGGGTTGATACGGCACTGGGCACAGATGGCCTACACCGATTGGTTCTTAGGGAATTTGCCATAGAATTGGCGGTACCCTTAAAGCAGCAGTGTTAGTGGGCCAAAATTTTCATCATACAATTCTGTAGCAAAAATAAATCTCTGACATCCATAGATTTATCTTCAGTGTATTTCTGATTTTCTCAGTTATTTTTAAAGCACCTTTCATAGCTGATTTTGTATTTAATGATTCAAGTTACTAAAGATGGCCACCACTCACAATTTCTAAAAAGTTTCTTCCATTGAAGTTACCAATAAATCTATGTACCAGATTCTTATTTTGAATGTTTCAAGATGGTGATATCACATTTTTTTGATGGTAAACAACACAGAGCTGCACTGAGTTATTTAATTTTTTCAAGGTGGGTATGTCCTGAAAGCGAGAATTTTATAAACTTCAAAATCCTGTATCTTAGTCCAGGAATGAAAGAAAGCAAAAAAAAAAAAATTGTCAATTCCAAACGTTTGATGCTTGTTAAACAATTTTTTTGTTTTTAATGTTTTGACCCCAACTTTTTTTTTTATTCAAGTTTATTGACAACGTACAGGTACATTAAAACATGAGTCAGGTATAGAAACAGCATTATCACAGGAATAGACAAAGAATCCATTGAGTTCCAGGTTTAGTTTACAGGAATGAAGGGTAGTCCATGAGTTTCTATGCAGACCCTATAATTCTGCAGTGGAGGAAGAAGGATTCATTATTTCTTCAGAGCTTTCTTATTTTTTGTTATGTACATTGCATTAATCCATTTTATTTTATGGAGTCTCCCCTTCCCTCCCCTCTCCCTCAGCTGCCCTCCAGATCTCCCACTTAGTCCATCTCTGGATATAAAGAGCAACACTTTGGTTTATTTTAAAGGTGAGTTCTTCTAGTTCAGAGATGTTCTGGACCACCGTTATCCAATCTTGTCTACTGGGGAGAGGGGATTAAGCCATGATCTCGTGATGGCTTTGTGGGCCGCAGTTATAAGAACCGCCCAGAGATACACTGAATCGGGCCATCTCATGCTCATTGGTGAGACTCCAAGTACTGCCTCATTCCACCCCAGAGAGTGGTCAAGAGATAAAATCTCTTTTAACGCGTTAGAGACCTCAGACCAATATGTCTGGAGTTTCGGGCAGGCCCAAAAAATGTGAAGGTGGTCCGCCATCTCATCCCTGTAAGCCCTCCAGCACTGAGATGGAAAATCCATATTCCTTTTGTTTAATGTTTTGGGGGTGAGAAAATATTGGACCCTTACCTTCCAGGCATACTCTTGCCAAAGGGGGGACCGGGTCGTCTTTTTGGCTATGCTGAAGATAGGGCCCTAGTCAGGTACTGGGGGATCCAAGTTAGCCTCCTCCTGCCACCTGGTCTTGATTTTGGTTAGTGGATAACTCTTCACCGTGTCCAGAGACTTATAAAGATGAGAAATAAGACCCTTTTGAGTGCGCGCCATTCTACCCTTTTGGATAATTAGTCAATAGGCAGCAGCCCTGGTCGGGCCTCTATCTTTCTTTTGTAGTGAGGTTATGTAAGTTCTAACTTGAAGGAACCGAAAGTGGTTTGAGCTTCTCAAGCCAAACGTGTTCCTAAGGGTGGTGAAATCCAAAACCGTGTCCCCATGCAAAAACTGGCCCAGGTACCCCAAACCAGACCTGTCCCATTGTCTGAAGGTGTGGTCCAAGTGGCCCAGGGAGAAATCACAATCCCACGCCAGTGTTTTCAGGGGCCAAACTGATGTTTTTAATTTGTACTTTTGCCATAGCCTATGGACTGAATGGATGGTGTCCCCAACTGTATTTAGTTTAGGAGGGGGATGACTGTGGGAAGACAAGGGTGTGGCAAGGCAGTCCTCAAGGGGCAACCTCCCATCCTCCTCCTCCTCACCTTTCTCCATGTCCCTCCAACCTGCGAAAGAGTTCGGATTGACCCATTGCAATGCGTTTTTAAATTGTACTACAAGGAAATAGTCCTCCAGTTCAGGAAGGGACCTGCCTCCTTTGCTACTATGAGTCTGTAGGATTTTTAAGTTAATTCGTTGTCTTTTATTATTCCAAATGAATTTCGAGATCATCTTATGCCAGGTTTGGAAGTTTGATTTATGAATGTGCAGTGGTAGACATTGGAACAAGTATAAAAATTTAGGTAGTACGTTCAGAATTATGGAATAAATCCTAGAGTGCATAGGAAGGTTGATCAAGGACCACCTTTCTATGTCCTTTTTTAGGACACTTATCGGGGGGAATAATTTTTTTTGAATAATTTTGAATGATGTTTGGTGATGTTTATCCCGAGATACCTCATTCTGTCTGCAGACCAATTCAGGGGCAGGAGTGACTGTATCTCCTCAGAGGGGCTATAGAAGAAGCTCAAGACCTCTGTCTTGGTTTTATTAAGGGAATACCCCGAATGTTTCCCGAATTCTTCTAGTATGGGCCACACCTGTTCTATGGACTGGTGAGGCTGGGAGAGACATAGCAGAACATCATCTGCGTATAGCGATATTTTTTTCTGGATACCTTCGACTTCCACCCTGATCACCCCCCTGCCCCCCTCACAGCCTCCGCCAATGGCTCAATATAAAGAGCGAACAGAAGGGGAGACAGAGGGCACCCCTGGCGTGTGCCCCTGCCCAACCCAAATCTGCCAGAAACCCCTCCGTTTACCCTGACATAGACTTGGGGTCCCGTATATAGAGCTCTGATAGTGTCTATGAATGCATTTGGGAATCCCCTGTGCTACAATACTGAGAACAGGAATCTCCACGAGACCCTATCAAAAGCCTTCTCGGCATCCAGACTCATCAATCATGCTGGGGTGCGAGAGTGTTGGATTGCATCTATCAGGTTCAGAGCAGAGCAAACCCCAACAGGGGCCTGTTGGCCCACAATGAAGCCGGATTGGTCTGTGTGGATTAAGTCCGGAAGAATGGGGTTTAACCGGGAGGCAATAATGGAGGTGAAAATCTTGTAGTCATGGTTAAGCAGGGAAATGGGGCTATAAGATTCACATCATGTTGGATCTTTTCCTTCTTTGTGTAGAATAGTTATGGTGGCATAATGCCATGAGGGTGGTACCAGATTTCCGCCAGTCCATACACTTGAGAAGACTTCTAGAAGCAAAGGGGTGGTTTCTAGTCTGAATGTCTTACAGAATTCTGCCCCAAAACCATCCGGGCCCGGGCATTTTGCTGATTTAAGGTATTTAATTGTGGAGATTATCTCCTGTTGTGTGATGGGCCTGGTTAACATCTGTATTGTCTCTGATGAAAGAGTAGAGAGGGGAATGGATCTAAGGTAACTCTGTTTGTCTTGGGGAGAGGTCTCCACCTGGGGGCTGTATAGTTTGAAGTAATACTCTACAAAAGCCTCTGCGATCTGGGAGGCCTGTCTAACCATCTGGCCTGAATGTGGGGACACGATCTTAGTTATCGTTGCCTTGGCTGCTTATTGTCTGAGCCTAAAAGCTAAGAGTTTAGTGCCCCTGGGTCCCCCCTCATAATATTTTTGTTTTAAGTAAAACAGGGCCTTCTCTACCTCAGCCTTTTGTAGGTTTTGTAGCTGGTTCTTGCAGGAGATCAGTTCCTTGCCCCTGGCCTCATCCCAGTTGACTTTTTGGGCACCTTCAAGTTCCCTGATCCGTGAGAGTAATTCTTGCTGTCTCTGTCTCATTAATCGTTTCTTATGGAAAGCTATTGAGATTAATTTGTCCCTGAGAGAAGCTTTGACAGTATCCCACAGATGGGGGTGTCTCTTATCTATTATTTTCAGCTAATACCATCTTGAGGTGTTTTTTAAGCTCATCTACTACTCCTTTATCTTGGAGTAGGGAGGTGTTCAATCTCCAGTGGGTGGTACGTCTGGGTAGCCCCAACTCCACTTCCAGAAAAACTGGACTATGGTCTAAGAGAATAGACGCTCCCACCCATGTGGAGGGGAAGCTGGACAGGTCCTTGAAAAAAGTGAAGAACATGTTCAGTGTAGAAAAGATGCGGAACCTCGGGGAAAAACATGTGTACTCTCTACTCTTGGGGTATTTTTCTCTCCAAATGCCAACCAGACCCATCTGGTCCAACATCAGTTTTAGGGAACGTGCTCTGGCAATATCTGGTTTATGAATTTGGGACATGGTATTGAGGGTCCTGTTTAAGACCAAATTCCAGTCCCCACCCATTATCAACAGGCCTTTCGCCTTTTCAGCCACTAGATGGAGAAGGGCAGAGTAAACCGTGGGTGATGATCCTGGGGGGACATAAACGTTTACTAGCATGACCGGGGTGTCCTGAATGGTCCCAATTACCATGAGGTACCTTGCTTCAGGATCCTCCACCACCTCATGCTGTTGAAAGTGAAGGGCCTCCGAGAGGAGAATTGCTACCCCCCCTCTTTCTGCCTGTCAGCAGTGAATAGTGATACACCTGGGGAAAAGTCTTAGACCGCAGCTTTTGAGCTTCTAAGGGAGAAAGGTGGGTCTCCTGAAGAAAAACTGCTTCGCATCTCTGGGATGTTATAAAATGTTGGATCCTCTTTCTTTTAATGGGATTTGAACATCCATTTATGTTAAAAGACAGAATCTTCGTAACTTGCCTAGCCATTTGTAAACCAGATCATGTTAGCTACTGCTTTCCTGGTTAGGTCCTGTCTATACCATTGTGATTTAACCTTTCGAGTACCCTGTGAAGCGTCAAACTTTGTAGTGAAAACACGTTTAAACATTAGAACCATTATTATTACAACTGGTAAATCCAAAAGATGATAAAACTGTTGCTCTGACTTCTTCCAACTATGAGCCATGAGCGGAGATAGTGATTGGCGTGCCAGGGCTGAGATTTCTCTCAACCAAGCTGCCCAAGATCTGCTGATTTGACCTCCAAGGGATTGCTGAGCGTTGGTCGTCAGCTGAAGGGTGTCTGCTTGCGCAGTCCAGAACAGGGAGCTCAGCAGTGCAATGAGTATTCCCTGTGGGCCCCTGGAACATCCATGGGTATAGCCCCCTTTCTGTTTGCCGGCTATCATCCGTGTGGGCATATTCTCCCGAACTCCCCTCCGCCTCCCCACCTTTATGTCTAAATTTCAAAATAGAGGTATTGTCCTCCTTCCCCCCCCAGTCAGGGAAGTGTGTGGCTTCAATATCTCTCGGCCAGTCCCTCTCCATTCCCATGGGCTAGAATCCCTAACTCCCTGGGTTCACAAAATCCGGGAGAGAGCACAGCATCTGTGGCCCCAGGACAAGCCGGTAGGCTGATGACCCCCCTCCCTCCACCGGAGGACAGCCTGCTGCAGCACTCTCGTAGGCCCTGTAGTTCTGCCTAGGATATGTCCTAAGGTCTAAACACTAAACAAGAACTGCGCTCAATTAACGAGTGGATGCTCCAGCCTGAGGCTGCACACCTCAATAATGGACGGAGGCGGAAATGCGAGGGGCACCCACGGCGTGGCAACACTCGCCAAGGCAGTACTACCACAAATACCAATAGCCCCTGTGTTTCAGCGACCGTACCCTCAAAGGGGGCAGGTGAGCAGAAAGAAAGTTAACCCAGCACCCGTTGCTGCACCCCGAGAACCCCCCCACAGGCTCCAAGGGGCCACCCAAGCCAGAGCAGGACGGTACCTCAATAAATTCTGCGCTTAGCAGTGATGGCTGGTCAAATGAGCTAGGACCTGATAGAGCCTAAAATCATTGAGAGCTGGCCTGGCTTTTCAAAACAACAAACCCCCCCCCCAGCCCTAAAGACATAGACTGTGGTGTGATCAAATATCTGACATACCCCAAGTATCTGCAGGGACAACGAAACAAGGAGAGAAAGCCACTCATGATCGCTTAGTTCACTGAGCCCTGCGGGGCATAAGAAACGGGTAGAAAAAGGGGTGGGATCCCCAGTACTTATTGAGGCCTTTCCTAGTGCAATGCTCTGATTTGCAACAAGGAGAAGGTCCAAACAACTAATCGGAGTGCCGGGAGATAAGGTAGATGGGAAACCAGAGAGGCCCGTCACAGCAAGTGAGAGGGCCTCATGAGGGTCCCCCTCAGATGTCTGGAGCAAAGGATGAGCCTGCCTCCTCGACAGCGACCGCGTCCTCAGAGGGGACAAACAAGTAAGCAGGGTGCCATGCCAGCACACCCTACTGCACCCCAACCCCCCCCCGCAAGCCCCAAGGGGCCACTAAGACTGAAGCAGGTCAATATATCAAAATATCTAAAGCTTAACTGTGGTATCTGGTTAAATGAGCAAAGACCTGGCAATTCCTGAAATTACAGAGTCTTTCAAAGGAACGATACCCCCTCCCCCCGTTCACAAAGTCACAGACCATGGTAAGGCCAAATGTCTAATATGCTTTAGATGATTGTAGGGACTATGGACCAAAGGGTGTGTGTCATTTGTGGTCGCAATGGGTAAGAAAAGGGGGGTTCTCCAGTACTTACTGCGATCTTTTCAAGTGTTCAGCTCCGATTTGCATCGGGGGGGAGTGCCCAGGAAACGAATCAGAGGGCCGGGAAACAATCAAGCCTCAGGGAGAAGGGAACCAAGGGAGGCCTGTTGCTGAAAGTGAGCGAACCTCATGGAGATCTTCCTCATGTGTCTGGAGCCTGAGAAGGGCCTGCCTCTTCGGGATCGTCAGTCGCGTCTGCTGTCTGCAAGTGGGGAGCTCTTCTGTTCAGTAAGGCCGAGTCTCCCCAAGTCTCCGGACCATTGTGCTGATGTCTGCACGGAGGGATGTCTATGGATCCGTGTGGAACCTTGCTTGATGATCCCCTTCTGTGCAACTGACCAAGCGGATGCCAACAGGTCTCTCTCCATCTTCTCTTTGAGCAAGGGGGGAGTGCTGATTCCGAGCTCCTCGAGGAAAGGTGCTGCCGCTAGAAGGTCCTTGAAGATTTTGGTGCCATGTGTAGTGGTGATTTTAATCCTCGCTGGATATAGGGTTTGTGCCTTAATGTTCTTGGCCTTAAGCTGCTTTATTATGGGCCAGATCATCCTGTGCACCTCCTGCTCCCCGAGGTATGGTCATTATCAATTGCGATCTTATGGCCAGAAAATGACAAGGGGCCCTGCTGCCAGGCTCGACGTATCAGCTCCTCTTTGCTGTTGTAGGAGGTTAAACGGGCGATTAAGGACCTAGGTCTTGCTTCAGGGTTTTGGGGCATAGGACCCAATGATCGATGAGCCCGATCCCTCCTCAGGTCGAAGTCATCCGGTAGAGCGAGTGATTTTCTTAGGAGGTCTTGCAGAAAAGTTATAGTGCCAAGGCTTTATCCTCTAAGCCTTCTGGGACACCATATATCCTCAAATTCTGTCTTCTACTCCTCCCTTCCAAGTCATCCAGGCGATGTGTGAGTTCTCGATCCCATGCCAGTAGGTATAGGAGCAGCCTATCATGCCTGTCCGCTTGCTCTGAGACTATAGTAAGGCACAGCTCCATCTGTTCAGCTTTGTGGTCAATGCAGTTAAAGTCTGCCCTCGGTTCAGGGAGGGTCTGGTCAATTTTTGTAACTGTGCGGGCTGTTTGGAGGATTGTTTCGGCCAGGTCGTCCCGCAGTAAATCTCCACATGGTGTGGCCTGCTGGTTTCCACCCGGAGTCTCCTATTCTTCAGAGGTTTCTGACCCTTCTGTCTGTAGCATTTCTTTGAGCTTCTGTGCTGGAGTCAGGTGGAGTTTCCTGAGTTTATTACGCCATTGTTTGGCCGGAGATGCCATTATTAAATGGGCGATTGAGTTAGATTGTTGTCGGTGGGGAGCGAAGCGCCCAAATTAAGCTGCCATCACGGATGCTGACATCACCGGAAGTCATTGACCCCAACTTTTGAAGAGACATGTTTTAGGATTTGCCTTATAGGCATGATATGTACCATTTATAGTATACTGGCTGAAATGTCATTTCTTATCAGAGGTGCGAAAACACATCTTGTGCAGGATTTCTAAAATGACGCATATGTTTATGGGGTGATGTGCAAAAATTGCTATGCTGAAAGTTTGAGGTCAAAATATTGAAAATGACTAAAGTTATGAGCCTGTGTTCATAAATTTCAACATAGGCTCATAACTTCATTGTTTTTTTTAACATTTTTGCCCCAAATTTTCAACATAGCCTTCTTATGACCCCACCTCATGAACACGTGCAGAGGACATTTTCAACTCTTGCCTGAAAGGTGATTTCACACAGTGACTGTGAAATCAACTTTTGGGATGCAAAAACACATTTTGGCCAGGATTTGAAAATTGACAGCTCTCGCATTCATGAGGTGCTGTGAAGAAATGGCTATGTTGAAAATTTGGGGTAAAACTATTAATTGAAAACTACCAAAGTTACGAGCCTGCGTTCGCAAATTTCAATGTAGGCTCATAACTTTGTTTTTTTGTTTTTTTTTTTTACATTTTTACACCAAATTTTCAACATAGCCTTCTTATGACCCCACCTCATAAACAATAGTGGAGAAAATTTTCAACTCCTGCCTGAAAGGTGATTTCACACAGCAACTGTGAAATCACCTTTCAGGATGCGAAAACACATTTTGGCAAAGATTTGAAAAATGACATCTGTCACATTCATGAGGTGCTGTGAAGAAATTACTGTGTTGAAAGTTTGGGGACGAAATATTGAAAATTTCCAAAGTTACGGGCCTGCGTTCGTAAACTTAAACATAGGCTCATAACTTTATTGTTTTTTTAACATTTTTGCCCCTAATTTTCAACATAGCCTTCTTATGACCCCACCTCATGAACAAGTGCAGAGGACATTTTCAACTCTTGCCTGAAAGGTGATTTCACACAGTGACTGTGAAATCAACTTTCGGGATGTGAAAACACATTTTGGCCAGGATTTGAAAACTGACAGCTCTCACATTCATGAGGTGCTGTGAAGAAATGGCTATATTGAAAATTTGGGGGTAAAACTGGTGAAAACTATAAAGTTACGAGCTCAGGTCAGTGAGATTTCATGTAGGCTCATACAACTTTGTTTTTTTTTTTGTATTTTTTTACATTTTACACCAAATTTTCAACATAGCCTTCTTATGACCCCACCTCATAAACAATAGTGGAGAAAATTTTCAACTCCTGCCTGAAAGGTGATTTCACACAGCAACTGTGAAATCACCTTTCAGGATGTGAAAACACATTTTGGCAAAGATTTGAAAAATGACATCTGTCACATTCATGTGGTGCTGTGAAGAAATTACTATGTTGAAAGTTTGGAGACGAAATATTGAAAATTTCCAAGGAGATCACTGGTTAAGTAAACTTAAACATAGGCTCATAACTTTTTGTTTTTAACATTTTGCCCCAAATTTTCAATATAGCCTTCTTATGACCCCACCTCATGAACAATAGTGGAGAAAAATTAAACGACGTTCCTACCACAATTCTTGATCTTCCTGTACACTACCGGTCAAAAGTTTTAGAACACCCCCATTTTTCCAGTTTTTATTGAAATTTACGCAGGTTAATGTCTCAATGTACTCTGAAATTAAAGCATAGAACAAATAAACAATTGGAGATAAAAAAGAAATCATAGAATCATTTTGTTTAACAAAATTTAATCTAAATTTTTGACTCATTAAAGTAGCCACCTTTTGCAGATATACTGTAACCACGAACACACTTGTGGTATTCTTCCTACAATGGACATCAAATATTGTTCGGAAGTTCTTCAACACTGTTGCAGAAGTTCCCACAAATGTGTTGCACTTGTAGGTTGCTTGCTTTCACCCTTCTGTCCAGTTCATCCCAAACCAGCTCGATGGGGTTTAAGTCTAGAGACTAACTGTGGCCATTCCATGATTTAAGCCTACCGTCTTGTTCTTTTCCTCGAAGGTAGTTCTGACATAGCCTGGAGGTATGTTTTGGGTCATTATCTTGCTGTAGGATGAACCCCTGACCAACTAGGCGTAGACCAGAGGGTATTGCATGGCGCTGCAAAATGCTGGTAGCCCTTTTTGTTCAGGTGCCAGTCACTCTGTGCTGTTGTCCTGTGAGCACCTATCACGCAAGCTGTTGACTCTCAGAAACTTGTCTTCTGATTCTGTTGTGGCTTTGGGTCTGCCAGACCTCTTCCTGTCAGAGATTCCTCCAGTTTCCAAGTGCCTTTTGATGGTGTAGGAAACTGTACTCACTAACACCTTGGCTTTCTTTGCAATTTCTCTACAGCAGTTTTTGCTAACCTAAACTTTTCTTTTTAATCTCTAGCAGTTTACCGCTTACCTTTGTACCATTTCAGGTTATTCACTGGACTTGAATTGCTTAAATTTCAATAAAAACTGGAAAAATGGGGGTGTTCTAAAACTTTTGACCGGTAGTGTATATCGTCACCATTCATCACTGGTGGGTACAAGCCAGAGGTGCTAGAACTCTGCGGAAAGCTTTCTAGCTAAAAACTTTTCTATGGAGGAACTCCTTGTCTTGACACCAAATGGAAAATCTTTTTCATTTAAAGATATAACACTGCAAGTCAACATTTTCTGAGAGGCCTCCACAGCGTGGAGCACAGCTTCAGAAAGACTCCAAACCTGGAACTCTAGCTGCTCAGAAACCAGGCTGTGAGGTGCAGGGACTGAAGGTCCAGGTGTAGGACAACCCCCTGTTGTCTGGTCTGCAGGTCTGTAACAGGAGGCAACCGCCAGGGAGGCCAGCAGCTTAGGCTGAGGAGATCCGGGTACCAGAACTGTCTGGGCCAGTCTGGGACTATCAGGATCATTCCTGCCTTGTCCTTCTGGGCCTTGACCACTACCTTGTGGATCAACGGGAAGGGAGGGAGGAAAGGCATACCCGAGACCTGAGGTCGAGTTCCTCCCAAAGGCATCTCCTATGAGTGTCACAGATTGTGGGATGGGCACAAAACAGCTTGTTTCATGTTCTCCCAGGAGGCAAACATCCATCAGAGAGAGGCTCCGCTGAGAGAAATGGAAATTATGTACCTACGTGGTGCCAATCTTCCTGGTCAAGTCTCCACCACTCATTCACAATAATGGGAGTTCAGCCGGGCTAGGACAGCGGAGCCAAGCTTTTCGAGAGGGCTGGTGCCTGAGATGGAGCTACGAGGCGGCACATGAGCCCCATCTCGTGCAGTAAGGACTATCTTGGCGTCGATCCTCCAACCGCCTCAGTACCTTTTTTCCGAGAAGGTGCAGCGTAACTAACCTATGAGGACTAACCTAAAAATCAGACATAAGATAGTCTGAATGACCTGTGTAAGAAAGGTCAACAATAAAGTCTTCACAGCTCAGCCATCGAGGGAGTGAAGACCAAAAACAGAGAGGTGAGCTCAGGGGATGGTAGGTGGGCGTGTGAATGAGTGGTGGAGACTTCATCCAAGAAGATCAAGAATTACAGTAGGTACACCATTTCCATACCCTCCTGGACATAAAGTCTCCACCACTCATTCACACTAATGGGAGAGTACCGAGCTAATAATCCCCCGAGACGGGCGGCAGGAGATAAAGAGATCACATACTTATGGCAGAAGTCCGTTAAGAATGGTCCTGCCAAATGACAGATGTCATCTGGCATGGACATCCAAAGCGAAGTGCTTAACAAAAGTATGCACTGAGCTCCAAGCAGCCGCATTGCAAATATCTGTGATGGGCATGCTGCGGATTTCCGCCAGAGATGCCGCAACTGCTCTGGTAGAGTGAGCGTACATTCTGCCTTCCAGCTTGACCTGTGCCATAGAATAGTAGTGGCGAAGGCATGCCACCAGCCATGCTGAAATGCATCTAAGAGTGACAGGCTGACCCAGCCGGGTCTCGCTGAAGGAAATAAACAGTTTTTGAGCCTTGCAAATTTCTTTTGTTCTATCTAGATAGAATCGCAGCTTTCTCTTAACATCCACTGAATGAAGGGTATGCTCCTCTTCATTCTGGAAGTTTGCAAAGTAGGTAGGAAGGACTAAAGGTTGGTTTAGATGGAATTCTGAGACAACCTTAGGGAGAAACTTAGGATGAGTCCTAAGAACTACTTTGTCCTTGTGAAATACAGTGTAAGGAGGGTCTGTGACCAGTGCATGTATTTCAGAAACTCTGTGGACCGAAGTGATGGCCACCAGGAAGGCTGTTTTCCAAGTGAGGAACTTCAAGTCGCAAGTAGCTAGAGGCTCGAAAGGTTTACAAGTGAGCAGGTTTACGAGTGAGCATGTCTAGCACAAGGTTAATGTCCCAAGCTGCGACTGGACATCTGATAGGAGGCCTAGTATGCAGAATACCCTTAAGAAACCTCTTAACTACAGGTAACTGAGCCAGTGACGTGGAAAGTACCGGCTTAAAATATGCCAAAATGGCACAAAGATGAACTTTGACTGTGGAGTACTGCAGATCTGTATTTGAGAAGTCTAAAAGGTACTCCAAAACTTTATTTGGTGAGCAGGAAAAAGGGTTCCAAGAGGATTTTGCACACCAGATACAGAAACGCTTCCATTTGGCGTTGTAGGTTTTTCTAGCGGCCGGTTTATGCAAAGCCAAAAGAATATCTGAAACTCTATGAGAAACATTGAACCTAGTCACCTCTATCTCTTCAGAAGCCAAGCATGAACGTGAAGCGACGATTGGGATGGACCACAGGACCCTGGGTCAAAAGGTTCGTCGGAGAGGGAAGCGCCTTTGGGGGGGGGGGTTCCGACAGACTGTTGAGCAGCAGGAACCATATCTGTTGAGGTCAGACGGGGGCAATGAGAATCATTCTGTGCCCCCGAGACTCCAATTTGAGAAGTACCTTCTGAATTAGGGGAAGAGGAGGAAAGGCATATAGAAAGCATCTTGTCCACCGCAGCCTGAATGCATCCTGACAGAAAATGATAGGTCCTGGATTTCTGGAGCAGAAGAAAGGCAGTTTTGCGTTGAGTGGGGAAGCAAAAAGGTCCAGGTCTGGAGTTTCCCATTCTTTGAATGACGGTTAAGTCAAGAGACCACTTGTGAGAATCTGTCTCTGTTCTGCTGAAATGGTCTGCCAGCTCGTTTTGTACTCCTGGCAGGTAAACCTGCCTGAATTAGAGACTTGTGCTCCAGGCACCATTCCCACACTGTCATTGTTTCCCTGCATAATGGCTAATAGTGTGCACTGCCCTGCTTGCTGATGCAATACATCACTGCCTTGTTGTCCGTTTGAAGGAGAATGTTCTTGTAACAGAGTATGTCCTTCACGGCTTGCACAGCATAGAGGACGGCTCTCATTTCCAGGACATTTATGTGAAGCTGGGACTCGTCCTGAGTCCACGTACCTTGGGTGTCGAGATTCTGGTAAAGAGCTCCCCAACCTATCAGGGACGTGTCTGTGGTAATAGAGATATGATGATCCAGAGAGGCAAAGGGATAGCCTTCCAGAAGAGTCCCCCTGCAACCACCAGGTGAGTGACCTCTTCAGAGGTTCTGTCACCTTGATGGGAAAGGACTGAGGGTGAGTGGTTGGGGACCACTGAATACTGAGCATCCACTGAGAGGTTCTAATGTGGAGGCGAGCTAAGGGTACACTGAACACCGAGGATGCCATGAGACCCAGCATCTGTTGCATCGAGATAGCTTGAACCAAGCTGTTTTCTCTAATGTATTGGGCCATCTGTAAGATATCGCTCCTTCTGTCCTCTGGGAGAAAAGCCTTTGCACAGGAGGTGTCCAGAAGAGTTCTGATAAAGAGGAGCTTCTGGGAGGATTGCAACTGCGACTTGTTGAGATTTAGCAGGACTCCCATGGATGTGAGGAAGTCTGAGGCCGTGGCCACGGCATCCAGAGCCTCTTGCCTGGAAGGACGTGCTAGGAGCCAGTCGTCCAGATATGGGAACACTTGTATTCCAATTTTCCTGAGATGCGCCGCAAGAACTGCACAACACTTCGTAAAAACTCGAGGCACCGAAGATAGCCCAAAGGGCAGGACTCTGAACTGATAGTGTTGACCCAACGCCACAAACCTTAGGTATTTGTGGTGCTTTGGGGGTATGGGGATGTGTTGGTAGGTACCCTGTATGTCCAAGGAGGCTAGCCAATCGTGTTGATGAAGCAAAGGTAGCAGGGTACCTAATGATATCATCTTGAACTTCTCCTTGTGAAGGAACTTGTTTAACTTTCTGAGATCCAGCATGGGGCGCATGCCACCGGTTTTCTTCGGGACCAGGAAGTAATGGGAGTAGAACCCTGTGTTTCGTTGATCCAGTGGAACTACTTCTACTGCCCTGTTGTTCAGAAGGCCTTGTACCTCGGAAGCAAGAAGGTCTGACTGTACTGCTGCCTGGGCTGTCATTTGGGGGGATGATCCGGAGGGGTTTCCGAAAGACTGAGCGAGTACCCCTTTCGGATTATCCCAAGAACCCGTTTGTCTAATGTTATAGACTTCCACTGGTTGTAGAACTGAGTCAGACGTCCTCCCACTGCTGAGGAGGAGTCCTCCTCGGCCAGCTGAGGTAGGACCTGGGCAGAAACTCAGAAGGTGGCACTGGACGCTTTAGGCCCTTGTGCCTTCTGCTGCGCTTTCTTTTGTGGCTGAGGGTTGTGTTTTTTGTTAAAACCTCTGAGGGGCTGCTGAGAAGCTCTATAGGAAGCAGCATATCTTTAGAGCTCCTATAAAGCCCTTATCTTTTTACCACATAAAACTTGCTTTCTTGGAGACTTCTCTTGGGTTTCATACTCTATTGGATTTAATAGCATACCAGGAGGATCCATGGAGAAAACCAAGGGCAACACGGCTACCTCGGCTGAGTTTTTCAATCCGATACATAAACGGGATGCTGGGACTTCAGGACACGCAGCTGCAGGGACCTCTGCTACATTGGATACTGAGGAGATTACCCTTGCCACGGTGAATGCCACACTCACGAAATTGGTAACCTCGGTGCAAGTCCTAGATAAGAAATTTGACGTCTTGACCCCTTGGTAGCTGAACTCAAGACTCAAATGGCTATTACAAACCAAAGAATTACAAAACTGGATGCTAGTGTAAATCAAACTAGGGATGTATCCACTAAACTTGTTAAAGACACCTCCTGGCTTCACCAGAGACTTGAAACAGTAGAAAACCAGATTCGGGAGAAGAACTTAAGGATTCTGGGCTTACCCGAGGCAGCTGAGGGAGACGACCCGTTTGGGTTCATCAGCACGTTTCTACCAGGATTATTGGGACTGGATGAGGAGGCCCTGCCACTATCTTTTGAGCGGGCGTATAGAATTACTCAACACAGAGGCACAGCGCCCCAGACCACGCCATGCACACTGGTAGTGGTGTGCTCTAGAATTGGAGACCGAGATCGGGTATTGCAGGAGGTCCGGCGAAAACATTGCTTGACATACGGAGATGCAGAGATCTCGGTGTTCCCAGACCTCTCTTATGGTACACGACAGAGGCGAAAGGCATATGATGGGATACGGAGCCGACTTCACACCTTGAAAATTAACCACCAACTTGCATTTCCTGCCCGATTAAGGATCTTCTGGCAGGACAAGGTTTATATGTTTGGATCCCCAGAGCAGGCTAACAAAATTCTCCCGATTCTGGAACGAGGAGATACTGAGAGCCAGGATGAAGGGGATTGATTCCCTGAACTGTAAAGTACATTATTTGTTTTTCCCTTGAAGTTAAAATTCAGCATCTGTATGATGTTTATCTGTACTTCACTAGTTTAGGCTGAATTTCTTCAGTCATGGTTTTTCAAACTTAAGGGAGGCTATCTTGTTCTATTGGCAAGTGTATTAATGGCTATTTGGGAGATTTGGGGGTGGATAAAACCTCTGGGGAGCCTGACCATGTTTGCCAGGAATGATGACCTATACTTTATGTTGGAGGCCTAAGGGCCTACGGGACTTTTTGTTATATATAGACTATTCTGGTTCTAATGGACGGCGGTAAGAGGTTTTACACTGATTATACACGTGCAGACTCCCCCTTCATATATATGGGGGTTTAGCCTAACTCTTTACCATGTGATCTACAGTAACTTTTGATTAAATGTGGTAATTCTGTTTCTGAGCTGTAATGACTCAGTATGGGTTAATGTACTGGAGCTTGAAAAATAGCTAGAAATAAATACCCTCAGGGATAGTGGGTCATTTGGCCTGCCTGCCAGCTGGTCTAGATTGCTAGCCGGGTAGGAATATCCCCTGGGTTTCTTCCTGAGCTGCATGCATCTGATACAATTCTGAAAATTCTATTGTGTACTTCCCCCAGTGTGGAGAGTGTATTGGTGGGGTGTTTCCTATATTCATCTTGTGTTTTGTACTGTACTGTAGGTGGACTTTTGTTTTTCATGTTAATGGATTCACCCATGCATCGATGCTTATGTAAGCTGATTTCTTGCAAAAGCTTAATAAAAATATTATACAAAAAAAAAAAAAAACTACTCTGTAGCGAAAAGGACTGATGGTTGTGAAATTGATGCTTGATCTTCCTGGACATAAGTCTCCACCACTCATTCACACTAGTGGGATTAGCGCCGGAGGCACTAGGACCCATCGGGAGCAAACTTTTTGCTGGAGGGTCGGCGCGAGAGATGGCGCAGCCACGCGGCGCTGCGAGCAGCAGCTCCGGCGGCTAATGACTATCTCGGCGGCGACCCTCAACTATCGAGTTCCTTTTTTCCCGCCGTCGAGTGCGCTTCAGTGACAACGTCGCTCGCCTGTCAGGAGTCAAACTTCAAACTAGCGCATAGTTTTCAGTTTATTTTTTTGTAACATTATCACAATAGTAGTATCGCTTAGTTTTATTCTATTTTCGTTAAATTTTTCTAATATTTTAAATTTAACTTACTTGAAGTAGTCTCTACTGGACGGAGTCGACCATGAGCAGGTCAGGTGACGGTAGGGAGACTTCGTATGAAAGCTGTTCAGTCAGCCGTGCTGGGTCCGGTCAGCCTCCTTCTCCTCAGCGGGGTTCCGACAATGGTCAGTCCGATGCCGGGGGATGGGTGGTCCCCGTCGGCATAAAATAAAGCGGTTGCATTCGGCACCCGTTTGGCCTCGAGCTCTTCTTGGCCCACGGTCAAAAAGAAGGCATCACTCGAAGTCGCCCTCTGGGCTATCTCTGTAGCTAAGATGGTGGGTTTATCGTTGTTGGTGCGGTCTCCTTCTTGCCAGATCGCCAAGTTCCGTAACCGTCGTCCTCGACTTCGGAGCCCCTCCCCGCCTATAGGTAGGGCTCCAGATGAGCAGTTTCATCAGTGGGCCGCTCTTATGGAGTGATGGGCTCGGAGGTTGGTTCTTCTGCCTGGCTCGGTTGCCACGGAGCCCTCGGGCTCCTCCGGTGATCAGGTAGGGCGGTTGGACCTTCCTAGTTGCACGGCGCCTTCTTCGGTGCCAGCGACTCCGCGCTTAGGTGTCCCCCCTCACATGGCTGCGGCGCAGGGGGCCACACCGATGCCCTTATCTCCTGGTTTTTTTCCTTCTCTAGCTTTCCAGGTTCCTGGGGCGTTCCCGGCACCTCCGCGGGGTCTGTCGGCTCGTCGGCGCCGTTTTCGGTGCTGCTGGGCCTTGCCGGTGTCGTCCGGCGGCGCGTGGTCTGTGGCACGGCGCCTGCGGCGCCACGTTGGGTCTGTAGCGCCCGCTTGGTATGGTGGCGCTGCTTGGTCTGGTGGCGCCGCTTGGTGAGCGGCGCCAGGCCGATCAGCGGCGCCGTGTGCTCGCGGCGCCACGTGCCCCTCAGCGGTGCCATTTTCAACCCGTTTTGCCTTCTGGTGCGGGGGCCCTGGGGACTCTCCTTGTTTCTCTGCTATTTCCTCCTCTCTAATTTTCCTCCTTTCCTGTCAAACAGTCCTTCCTGGACCATCAGGAGATGATGTTGAGCCTGACCCAGACCTTCGGTTGGGTGATGAAGTGGAGAAACAGGATCTTTCTTTGCTACAGAGCCTGTGGTGAGGACCTGTCCTTTAAGTCTCTGTTGAAGAACCTGAGATCCACTCTTTCTCTCCAGACTACAGACATCGATCCTGGGAAGATATTAAGACTCCAGTATCGTCATGCTTGGAGATCCCTACAGTTTGACTCCTCCGATCCAGCCTTCCTTGAGGCGCTGTCTCAAATGGTATGGAATAATCCTGCTCTTATTCCCTCAGTGGCTAAATCCATTGATAAAGTATTCAGCTCCCAAGGATGCGTCCCATTTGGCATCCCAAGCCTTTGCGGATCCTATTGTAGTCCTGGCAGAGAATGACAAGGTCGTTCTTCCTCAAACTACTACAGCTCGACCTATTAACATAGAATCTCGTAAGATGGATACATTAGGTAGAGAGTCTTTGCTGCCTCCACTCTAAGTATGCGTGTCCAGTTATCAAGGCTATTTTCTCAGTATGAGTATATCCTGTGGCACTCTATCAAAGAATGGTTGAAGCTCTTCCAGATTCGGACTCCAGTCAGAGCTTCTTCTGACCGTTATTAGAGGTATTGAGTCCAATAACCAACAGGTCAACCGCCATGGACACTTTGACACTGCTTCTCACTCAGTGTCCATGGGTATTTGTACTCGGCGCCATTCCTGGCTGCGTACTTCTGGCTTCAGAATGATGCTCAGCAGCAGGTAATGGCGCTGCCTTTTGATGCTCCTATCTTTTTGGCCCTCAGGTGGAGCCCGGTGGAACTTTCTCCTCCGGTGGGAGGTCATCTGATGTACTTCTACAACCAGTGGAAGTCCATAACCTGGACAAATGGGTCCTTCGGATAATGCGAGGTTATTCTCTCAATTTCTTGGAAACACCCCGAATTGTCCTCCCAGGCAAACAACAGGTTAGTCGGCCTCTCAATCAAACCTCCTCACCGGAGATCCAGGGCCTTCTAAACAACAGGGCAATAGAACCGGTGCCCCGCATCTGTGAAACACAGGGTTCTACTCCTTTACTTTCTAGTTCCAAAGAAATCTGGGGATGCCCCATTCAGACCTCAGAAAGTTAAACAAATTTCTCCCAGGAGAAATTCAAAATGATTTCCCTAGGTACCCTGTTACCCTTGCTGCATCAACACGACTGGCTGGCCTCCTGGATATGAAGGACACCAGCATATCCCCATCCACCCGACCCACAGCAAGTTCCTCAGGTTTGTAGCTTTGGGTCAGCATTATCAGTTCAGAGTCCTGCCCTTTGGGCTATCCTCGGCGCCGCGAGTTTTTACAAAGTGTTGTGCAGTTCTCGTGGCGCATCTCAGGAAGATCGGACTCCGAGTGTTTCCCTACCTGGACGATTGGCGTCTAGCAAGCCCTTACAGCCAAGGGACTTTGGAAGCCGTGCAAACGACTTCTCGTCCTCTTACGTCCATGGGAGTTCTGCTGAATTAAAAAAAATCACAACTGCAGCCCTCCCAGGCTCCTTTTCATGGGCAGCTTCTAGACACCTCTCATGGAAGGCTTTCCTTCCAGAGGACAGAAGACTCGACATCCTTCGGATGGCCCGTTACATCGGGGAGAACCAATCAGTTACAGCTCTCTCGATGCAACGCATGTTGGGTCTCATGGCGTCCTCGGTGTTCACTGTACCCCTGGCCCGGTTGCACATGAGAACCACCCAATGGATGCTCTCCACTCAGTGGTCTCCGACCTCTCACCCCCAGTCTTATCCCATCAAGGTGACGGAGCCCCTTCAAAGGTCTCTCACCTGGTGGTCTCAAGAGAGCAATCTCCTGGAAGGATTCCCCTTTGCTCCCCCGGATCATCAGATCTCCATCACCACAAACGCATCGCTAATGGGATGGGGAGCTCACTGTCACTCCCTCCACACTCAAGGTGTATGGGCTCAGTTGAAACTCATCTCACATAAATGTCCTGGAGATGAGGCGGTCCTCTATGCGATCCGAGCTCTGAAGGATGTCCTTTGTCACAAGAACATTCTCCTTCAAGCGGACAACAAAGCTGTGATGTATTACATCAACAAGCAAGGCGGTGCTCATTCTTATCCCTTTGCAGGGAAGCAATGAGGGGTGTGGGTGGTGCTTGGAGCACAAGTCTCTGATTCAAGCGGTTTATCTGCCAGGTATACAAAACAACCTAGCAGATCACCTCAGCAGCAGGAGGCAGACCCTCACAGTGGTCTTCGATCCAGCAGTAGCTCGGTCACTGTTGAGAGTGGGGACTCCAGACCTGGACCTTTGCATCCCCACTCAACGCAAAACTGCCTCTCTTCTGCTCCAGAAATCCAGGGCCTGGCATTTTCTGTCAGGATGTGTTCAGGCTGCGGTGGACAAAACGCTTTCTTACGCCTTTCCACCGCTTCCTCTAATCCAGAGAGTACTCCTCAAGTTCGAGTCTCAGGGGACCAAAATGATTCTCATTGCTCCCTCCTGGCCTCGACAACTATGGTTTCCTCTACTCAACATATGTTGGCAGCCTCTCCGAGACCACTTCCCTTGCAAATCAATCTTTTGACTCAGGGTTCGTTGGTCCATCCCAACCTGAAATCACTTCACCTTCATGCTTGGCTCCTGAAGAGGTAGAAGTGAATCGGTTCAACGTCTCTCGTAGAGTCTCAGACATCATTCTGGCTGTTCGGAAGCTAGCCACCCGAAAAACGTACGCTTCCAAATGGAAACGTTTTTCTCTCTGGTGTGCAAAGTCCTTTTGGAATCCCTTTTCCTGTCCTCCAGACAAGATTCTGGAGTATCTTTTGGATCTATCAAACTCAGGTCTCCAATACTCCACAGTTAAAGTTCACCTTAGTGCCATCTCAGCGTTCCATGAGCCGGTTTCTTCCTTGACTCTGGCTCAGTTACCTATGGTGAAGAGATTTCTTAAGGGAATTCTTCATACCAGACCCCCTGTTAAGCGTCCAGTTGCAGCCTGGGACATTAACCTGGTGCTGGACATGCTCACTCGGAAGCCCTTCGAACCCCTAGCTACCTGTGAGCTAAAATGTCTTACCTGGAAGACTGCCTTCCTGGTGTCATTACCTCAGCCTGCAGGGTCTCTGAGATACATGCCCTGGTTACGGACCCTCCGTATACTGTATTCCATAAAGACAAGGTAGTTCTCCGTACTCATCCTAAATTTCTCCCAAGGTTGTGTCAGAATTCCATCTAAACCAACCTCTGGTACTTCCCTCTTACTTTGCTAATTTCCAAAATGAAGGGGAACGATCTCTTCATTCCTTGGATGTTAAGAGAGCCTTGCGGTTCTATTTAGATAGAACCAAGAATTTTCGCAAGACTCAGCAACTGTTTTCTTTCAGCGACACCGGCTGGGTCAACCTGTAGCTATCAGATGCATCTCATCATGGTTAGTGGCATGCCTTCGACACTGCTATTCCATGGCTCAAGTTAAATTAGAGAGGTAGGTATCGCTTACTCTACTAGAGTGTTATGGCATCCCTAGCGGAAGTCGCAATGTTCAATTGCAGCAGATATCTGCAACGCCGCCACCTGGGCTCAGTGCATACCTTCGTTAAGCATTATGCACTGGATGTTCATGCCAGGCGGGCATTCCGCGTTGCAGAACTATCAATAATGGACTTCTATCTTAGTCGCGTGAGCTCTGGCTCTCCTGCTGCCCTTTTGGGGATTATCAGCTTGGTACTCTCCACTAGTGTGAATGAGTGGTGGAGACTTATGTCCAGGAAGATATGAAAATACGTACCTACCATAATTCTTGATCTTCTTGGACGAGGTCTCCACCACTCATTCACATCCTCTCCATCCCCGAGCTCACCGCTGTGTTGGTCTTCACTCCCTCAAATCTTTAGGCCGTGAAGACTTCTTTGCTGACCCTTCTTACACGGGTCGTACGGACTATCTTATGTCTGTTTTTTAAGGTTAGATTTACTCTTTACGTTAGTTGCGCTGCACCTCCTTGGTAAAAAAGGTACTGAGGCGGTTGGAGGGTCGTCACCGAGATAGTCATTGCCGCTCGAGCCGCTGCTCGTGGCGCCGTGCCTCGCGGCGCCATCTCTCGCGCCGACCCTCCAGCAAAAAGTTTGCTCCCGATGGGTCCTAGTGCCTCTGGCGCTAATGCCACTAGTGTGAATGAGTGGTGGAGACTCGTCCAAGAAGATCAAGAATTACGGTAGGTACGTAATTTTCATTTCTCACCCCCCCCGAGAGGGAGCGGGGTGCAGGTTTAGCCGTCTTAATGGCAGACCAAGTCTTCTGAGTGGCCTCCAGAGCTTGTTCCACCTGGGGCCCAAAGAGGTACATACTGTCAAAAGGTAAGGCCATGACCTGCTGCTAGGCGTCATTCTCTGCCAAGACTACAATGGCATCAACAAAGGCTTGCGAGGCCAATATGGGGTGATCCTTGGGAGGGGCATAATTCCTATCTATGGACTTGGCCACGGAAGGAATGAGAGACGGATTCTTCCACACCATCTGAGAGAGGGTCTCGAAAAAGGGCTGAACCGGAGGTGTTAAATCCATAGGGATCTCCAGGACATGGAGGTATTGGAGTCATAAAAGCTTCCCAGGATTGATTTCTGTAGTCTGGAGAGAAAGAGTAGAATTTAAATTTTTAAGCAGAGATTTAAAGGAAAGGTCTTCCACCACAGGCTCTGCAGAAGGATTGATCCCTGCTCCCAAGGCAGTGTCATCAACATCATCACCCAGTCGAACCTCTGGGTCAGGCTCAAAATCATCTCCTGACAGTCCAGAAAGGACTGTACGGACAGGAAAGGAGTGAAAATCAGGAGGAAGAACAGAAGAGGAAAGAATCGGAGTCGAGAACCCTTGAAGGCTGGATGACAACGCACCAAGCCCCGGCACCGAGCACAAGGAAGGCAGCGCTATTCAAATGGCTCAGCACACAATGCCGACAGAGGCCATGGCGCCGACAGAGCCTGTGGCACCACGTCCATGGTGCCGACAGAGTCCTCGGCGCAGAGAGTCCCAAGGGTCTGAAAACTGCGATTTGAAGAAAAAGTAGGAAAACTGGCAGGAGATAGAGGCATCTGTGTGGACCCCTGTGCTGCAGCCATGTGAGGGGGATAAACACCTGAGCGCGGAGTTGACAGCACTCAAGAAGGTGCCGTATGACAAGGAAGGTCCAACCGCCCTACCCGTTCGCCCGAACCCAAATGGCCCGAAAGCCGAGGCCTCGGACTGAGTGGTTCAGGCAACTGGACCAACCTCCAAGCCCACTGCTCCATAAGAGCTGCCCACTGATGAAACTGCTCATCGGAAGCTCCTCCAATAGGCAGGGAGGGGCTCCGGTGTAGAGGAGGTTGGTCATCAGAGACATACCACAGACTCAACAGATAGAGAAACACTTCCACTTAGCTGTGTACATTTTTTGAGTGGCTGGCTTGTGTGCAGCTAGGAGAATATATGAAACTATATGAGAAATGTTAAACTTGTTCACCTCTACCGCCTCAGGAATCAGGCATGGAGGTGAAGGGACCTCAGGTTGGGATGAACTACAGGGCCCTGGGTCAGAAGATTCGTATGGAGTGGAAGCGGTTTCGGGGAGGTTTCCGATAACCTGTTGATTAGAGGAAACCAGATCTGGCGAGGCCAGAATGGGGCAATGAGAATCAGTCTGCCCCCCTGTGCCTCCAATTTGAGCAACACTCTTTGAACCAGGGGAAGAGGAGGAAATGCATACAGAAAGCATTTTGTCCACCACAGCCTGAATGCATCCTGACAAAAAACACCAGGTCCTGGATTTCTGGAACAGAAGAGAGGCAGTTTTACATTGAGTGGAGACACAAAAAGGTCCAGGTCCGGAGTTCCCCACCCTTTGAAGAGTGACTGAATGACGGTTAAGTCGAGAGACCACTCGTGAGGATCCGTCTCTGTTCTGCTGAGACGGTCTGCCAGTTCGTTTTGTACTCCTGGCAGGTAGACCACCTGAATCAGAGCCTTGTGGTCCATGCACCATTCCCACACTCTCATTGCTTCCCCGCATAATGGGTAAGAGTGTGCACCGCCCTGCTTGTTGATGTAATACATCACTGTCTTGTTGTCCATTTGAAGGAGAATGGTCTTGTGACAAAGTATGTCCTTCAAAGCTTGCACTGCATAGAGGATGGCCCTCATTTCCAGAATGTTTATGTGGAGTTGGGACTCGTCCTGGGTCCACATGCCCTTTGTGTGGAGATCCTGGCAGTGAGCTCCCCAGCCCAGTAAGGATGCATCCATGGTAATGGAGATCTGGGGATCTAGAGGAGCGAAGGGATATTCTTCCAGAAGGTTGTCCTCCTGAGACCATCAGGTGAGTGGCTGTTTCAACGGTTCTGTCACCTTAATGTGAGAAGACTGAGGATGAGTGGTTGGTGACCACTGAGTGCTAAGCAGCCACTGAGAGGTTCTCATGTGGAGACGAACCAGAGGTACAGTGAACACCGAGGATGCCATGAGACTCAGCATCTGCTGCATTGAAAGAACTCGAACTGAGCTGTTCTCTCTCTGGTGAAGCAAGGGCCATTTGTAGGAAATTGCTCCTTCTGTCTTCCAGAAGGAAGGCTTTTGCGCAGGAGGTGTCCAGAAGGGCTCCTATGAAGAGAAGCTTCTGGGAGGGCTGCAGTTGCGACTTTTTCAGGTTCAGCAGAACTCCCATGGAAGTTAGGAAGTCTGAGGCCATAGCCATGGCCTCCACAGTCTCTTGTCTGGAGGGGCTTGTGAGAAGCCAGTCGTCCAGATACGGGAATACTTGAATTCCAAGTGTCCTTAGATGCGCCACGAGAACTGCACAGCACTTTGTAAAGTCTTGAGGTGCTGAGAATAGCTCAAAGGGCAGGACTCTGAATTGGTAGTTCTAATCCAGTGCCACGAACCTTAGGTACTTGTGGTGCTTTGGGTGTATAAGAATGTGTTGGTAGGTGTCCTGCATGTCCAGGGAGGCTAGCCAATCGTGTTGATGAATCAAAGATAACAGGGTACCGAGTGATATCATCTAGAACTTTTCCCTGTAGAGGAACTTGTTTAACTTTCTGAGGTTGAGAATAGGGAGCATACCGCCTGTTTTCTTTGGAACCAGAAAGTAGTGGGAGTAGACACCTGTGTTTCGCTGATCCAGCGGGACTACTTCTACTGTCCTGGCCTTCAGAAGACCTTGCACCTCGGAAGCAAGAAGGTCTGACTGCGCAGCAGACAGCTTGGACTGCCGCTTGGGAGGATGATCCGAAGGGGGTTCTGACAGGTTGAGAGAGTACCCCTCGCAGATTATCCTGAGGACCCATTTGTCCGATGTTATCGACTTCCACTGGTTGTAGAAATGAGTCAGATGTCCTCCTACTGCCGAGGAACAGTCCCCCTCGGACAGCTGAGGTGGGACCCGGGCCAGAAACTCAGAGAGTGGCACTGGGCGCTTTTGGGCCCTGTGCCTTTTGCAGTGTTTTCTTTTGCGGCTGAAGGGTTTGGTTTCTGTTGAAATCTCTTCTGCTTTTGCCACGAAAGGACTGAGGGTTATGAAATTGACGCTTATTCCTGCCTCCTCAAGAGGCAGCTGGAAGGGGTCTAGCTGTCCTAATAGCGGATCTAGTTTTCTGAGAGGCCTCTAGTGCTTGCTCCACTTGAGGTCCAAACCGATACTGTCGAAAGGTAAGGCCATGATCTTTTGTTGGGCGTCATTCGTGAAGCTCGAAGTGCACAATCAAGGATGGTGATGGGTGCAAATACTAGTCACCACCGCTCTGGAGGCAGTACCGAAAGCGTCCATGGCAGCTTTAATCTATTGACTGTTGGACTCAATACCGCTAGTAATGGTCTATAGTAGCTCTGAATTAACTTCTGATTCAGGCAGAGCTTCTACTGTTGCTTTGAGCGAATGCCAGAGCACATACTTGTATTGAGAAAAATAACCTTGGTAGCTAGCAGTGCGCATGCCCAGAGTTGAAGCAGCAAAAACCCGCTTACCCAAGGTGCCGATCTTGCGAGATTCTTTGTTTATAGGATGAGCTGTGAATTCCTGAGGAAGGACAGCCTTGTCATTCTCTGCCAGAACCACTATGGCATCAGCAAAGGCTTGAGAAGCCAGGATGGGACGATCCTTGGGAGGGGCATATTTCCTATCTTTGGACTTTGCCACAGAGGGAATAAGAGCCAGGTTACTCCACACCATCTGGGAAAGGGTCTCAAAAGAGGGCTGCACAGGAGGGGTTAAATACACAGGGATTTCCAGAACATGCAGATACTGGAGAAGTAAAAGCTTCCCAGGATCGATTTCCGTGGTCTGAAGCGAAAGGGTAGAATTTAAATTCTTGAGCAGAGACTTAAAGGAAAGGTCTTCAATCACAGGCTCTGCAGGAGGATTGATCCCTCCCCCTAAGGCGGACTTGGCATCAAAATCATCACCCAGCCGAAGATCAGAAGCAGGCTCAGTGTCATCTCCTGACAGCCCAGGAGGGACTGTATAGACAGGAAAGCGGTGAAAACCAGGAGGAAGAGGAAGAGAAGACAGAATCGGAGTCGAAAACCTCTGAAATGCAAGCGGCACTGCTGATGCCCCATCAAAGAGGACAGCGCCGAGTACAGAGACGGTGCTGACACAGAGAGTGGCACCGAAAGCAGCGCCGAGCGCAACATCGACATCACATCCAGCACCAAAAACAAAGCTGGCAGAGGATGCAGCACTGTGCATGACACCGACACCACACACGATGCCGCAAGCAAACTCAGTGCCAGAGAAGCCGGCTCCGATCGCGGCGACGGGAAGGTCGGCACCGCAGACTGTGGCACCGTAACAGAAGTCTGCAAACTGCGATTTGAAGGTAAAGGAGGAAAAATAGCAGGAGGTAAAGGCATCGGTGTGGACCCCTGTACTGCAACTACGTGAGGGGGATAGACAACAGAGCGCGGAGTCAACGGCACCACAGGCACCGTGTGACTCGGCAATCTCAACCGCCCCACCTGCCGATCCAAAACCGACACACCCAAATGCCCTGATGATGGACTAGCTGGTTCAGACAGTTGGGACAACCTCCGCACCCACTGCTGCATAAGAGTGGCCCAATGGTGAAAATGCTCACTGGAAAACCCTCCAGCGGATGGGGAGGGACTCCGGTGTGAAAGATGCCATTCGTTAGAGACAGAAGCTGGAGGAGGCTCCGAAAGAGGTGGAAACTGGCTCTGGGCCCCGACAACTGACCGTCTATGCACATACGTACCAGAGGGCGACCTCGAGTGATGACACTCCATTTGGACCGGTGTTGAAGAAGAGTCCGAGGACGAACAGTGCCGAGAATGGGACCGTTTCCTTTGGTGTTTCCAGGGAGACCGCCCCTCTCCCCAATCACTGGACCATCTGTCATCAGACCCCTCCTCCGGAGAGGGTGGCACACCAGACCCAGCCTGGCTGACTGAACAGCTTTCATGCAAAGTCTCCCTATCGTCACCTGTCCCACTCGTGGTCAACTCCGTCAACGGAGGGCTGAAGACTTCTTTCTTGTAGAATAATAAAAGTATACTTTTAAAATGTAATCGGTACTTTCATGAAATCTTACAAAACAATAAAACTGAAAACTAGCTGCTAGTTGAAGTTTTGACTCCTAATGAGCGGCGTTGTCACTGAAGCGCTTTTCGATGGTGGGAAAAAAAGGAACTGAGGCAGTTGGAGGGTTGGCCGAGGTAGTCTATACCGCAAGCCCTAGCTAAGCGGTGCAGCTCCTCGCGCAGTTCCACCTCGGCACCAGCCCTCCTAAAAAGTTTGGCTCGCTGGAAAGCCCTGCGCCTGCAGCGTACTCTCATTAGTGCGAATGAGTGGTGGAGACTTTATGTCCAGGAAGATCTTGGCCTTGGGATGCCAGGCCTTGTAATGCTACTGCTGAGGCTGGTGCCGAGGCTGCTGTGGTTGAAAGGACCGATACTGAAAGGCTTTCTTTTTAGGTTTCTGGGCCTTAGGGTCCTTTTGGGATGAAGCCACTGAGTCCAGGTGGCAGTGGACTTCTCAATTCTTGAAAGATGTCCTTCCACCCCCTGGCCAAAGAGATCAGTGCTCAAGAAGGGGACATCGGCCACCTTCTGCCAAGTGTCCACAGTGAAAGTGGACAACCTCAGCCAGGCTCTGCAATGCATCACAATCGCCACTTCCCCTTCCGTGTGCAAAAGTCACCCATGTGCACGGCAGTCTGAGCTGGTGTTTAGCCAGCACTTGACCTTGGTCTCTGACCAACTTCACCGATAGCTGCATGTCAAGAGGAAGGACTTCATCCAATACTCCTTCTGGGTGTGACTGATGTTGGCCATCATTATGGCATAGCTCGCTCGGTGGAGACCAAGAGAAGAAGCGGCATAAACCTTTTTGGCCGCATGGTCAAGATACCTAGACTCCTTGTCAGGGGGCCTGTACAGGTCCCCTTGACTCCCGTACTTCCAGAAGGCAGAGTCCAAAACTATTCCCTTGGCTGAGGGATGGTCCGAGAACCCCAAAAGGGACCCTGTAGGGACTGCGCACTTGTAGACCATATGGGTGGAGGGTGCAGGTTAAGATGCTGGATGCTGCCAAAGTTCCAGGGCTAGACCCAGCATGGCCTCAGCCATGGGAAAGGGAACTGGCATTGAAACTGTCCTTGTCCAAAATGTCCATGATGGGGCACTTTGCCTGTTCAGGACTGGTTCCAAGGACACATGTATACCCTTCAAGATCAGACAGAGGAAAGCCTCAAATGACAATGGCCCATGGTTGAGGGACAGGTCCTCGACCTAGGCATGGTCAAAGGTGTAGGTCCTCGAGGACAACATGGATGACCCCTTCCAGTAATCCGAGGACTCTTCAAAAATGGCACTTGGCCACTTCATGCATCTCACCACCCTAGAGCCTTCCAACTGGGTGATTTCCCAATGAGAGCTGACCTGGCAAGCTGGCAGCAGCATGGAAGTCCTTGGTTGGGGCTCCCACCAAAAAGCTGTGGTGGAGGTGGCTCGACCTGCAAAGGCAGAGAGACAGATACCTGGGACATCTACTGAGGGTGGACCGGCATGGGCATCACTGGTGCCTGCCAGCTGACGATAGGTCAAGAGGGTAGAGTTCTACCCCGCCCTGCAATGGTGCACTGCTGCCCAAGTAATTCCTCATAGCGTAGCCGCATACTATGGCAGTGCCTCTCCTCACCAGAGGAGGAGGAGGAGGAGGAGGTGGTCGAGGAACACTGACAGCGGCACCTCCCGGTTGAGCGGGATCAAGAGCACGAACAGCACCTTGACCACAACCTCGACTGTCGACCTGAGGGCCAAAGCGGAGGAGAAGCCACTAGCGGGTTGGTACAGACTACATGCCAAGGTGCAGAAAAAACAGCAGCTTTGGTAGCATGACCACTGGGGGAGGCTGGTCCCGAGTGGAGCTGGTTGGGACACTGACTGGCCCACATCCTCCTGGGAGAGGACAAGGAGAACCGGGGTCTTGAAGACTGACTCATTATCAATGTCCTCTGATAACTGGTTGACAAGCCATGGAGCAGTCGACTGAACCTTCGAATATATGAAGCTCGACCGGAATCAAGCACTCGACATGCGTCAAGTAGTCGGAAAAGTCGAAAAAACAGCAGGACGGCAATCTCTCCTGATCCCATGACCGGCACCTGCAGCACTTTTGCTTCTTACCATGACAGACAGGGTTCTTCTCATAGACCCGGAAGGCCCGATACATTTAATGGAAGTCCTCTGTGAATGACCCTCTGATGTTGGCCCCAGCCAGAAGCAGTGCCAAGGCTGACAAGGTGCCCACCACTTCTTCCATGGGGTTCTATGTCATAACAGCAAAACGTTTGGGGCACCTTACACTACGGCGACTATATCGCGTCAAAACCAAAACAGGGTGATCAAAATCACAGCAAAATACAGCAACAGCAGTACATATTAAAACATGGGGACGATTTACACATATTTAATGTGAGGTCGCAAGCCCCCTGCACCCCCATCTATATATAATCAACTTTGGGGGGGGCAGACACTGGGGGACAGGGGAATACACACGAGGGGGCTGCAATACACAGGGGGATACCGTGGTCGGGGGCAACAAAGTCTGGGGACCCGTAGGACACAGTAAAAAAAAAAAAAAATTGTATCAGCCACAACAGTTCACAAAATAATTTACTTACAAGCAGTCCCGAATCTGGGTCCATGAGCTTTACAGGCAGTGACCTTATCCACCATGCCAGGCAGACAGCTCGGGCAGCAGCATGCAAAATTCCTCGATTTGGCCCACATGACCCTACACTCCCCAGTCATTCGCCCTCACTATTCTGTGCCTCCACAGCCGCTATTCGCTAGCCTCGCTATTCCCCCATGGTAGCTTTTCCTTCGGGTGTGCAGACTGAGCCACTCAATTTGAGTCACTCAATTTACTTCATCCATATCATGCGATACCCTTCCATGGCTGCAAGCTGAGTAACTGACCCTGACGCAACAGATGCCGACTTGTGGCCCTCTGGCCAGAGGTTAGAATCCCTGTTGGCCAGCCAGCTGAAAAGAAGTCTTGCCGTGTGATCTTCCAACGACAAGGGGAGCATCGCCTGACTAAGGCTACAGACAGATGCATTGTTCACAGCCCCTAAACAGTAGAGGCAAGACAACATGTGAGTCGGTCTTCGACATCTTCTGCTGACACGTGATGTAGAATTTGAAACCATGGAATGGCTTTGCTTTCTGAAGATCCATCTTCCATTGATGAGGCACAGCTGAATGAGAGAGAGGGAAACCACGAGGAACAATGCAACCTGAATAAACAACAAAGTTCAAAAGAATTCACCAAAGGCGCACTTGATAGCCTACGACACTACAGAGCTGCGAAGGAGGAGACTGAACTCATAAAGCAGAAAAGGAAGATCTGACATGATGGGACAAAGCCGGTGGTGGGAGAAGCTTAGCTTGAAGATTTTCCAAAAAATCAGCAATTCCAGTGGAACTGCCAATGTGTGGCTAGTGAACTATATCCACACCTTTAGAACTATTGTTTTGCGATAACCAGCCCTTACCACAAAAGGACTGCACGTTATGGAAGAAGCGGCATACCGTGCCTCTTTTTGGGTTGTAGGGAGCCGGCCTGGAAGTCTTAATAGTCGTTCGTGTTTCATTAGACTCTTTAAGAGACTGCTCCACCTGCTGTCCACAGAGATAGATGCCATCGAAGGGAACATTCATGACCTGTTGCTGGACATCCGGGGTGAAGTCAGCAGTCTGCAGCCAGAAATGCCGTCTCGTGCAGATACCAGCAGCTGCGGAGCGAGCTCGTGTATTGAAAACATCTATAGAGGCTTTAAGCTGGTGGCTGTTAGATTTAATACCCTGTTTAACAGCATGCAGCATTTTCTGTTTTGCCTCTTTAGCTGGCAGAGTCTCTGCCAGAGACTTTAGCTTGCATCAGAAGGAGTACTCGTATTTTGAGAAATGACCTTGGTAGTTTATCCGCATGCCAAGGGAAGCTGAGGCGTTTTTCCAAGGTGTATATCTTATTTATTTGTTTTTGATAACCGGGTAGGTGCACTATACATAGGAAATACCTATTTTCTGGCACGACCCTGGAGAGTACAAGGCAAATACAATCATAAAAGAAGAGTAAGAGAAAAAGATTGTTACAATGAACATAATCAAATGGCAGGGAGATACAAAAATGAAAATGATGTACCTACCGTAATTCTTGACCTTCCTGTATATCTTCACCATTCATCACTAGTGAGGGTACCAGCCGGAGGTGCTAGGACTCCGTGAGAAGCTTTTTAATTAAAAGCTTTCTTTGCATCTGGAGGAGGGTCTGACGTTGGGGACAGCGCCGCCCTCGAGACCAGCGTACTACCTGGCACTTGTGGTTTGATCAGTAACGGATGCCGACCCTTCCACTACCTCAGTTCTTCTGCTCACTGGAGAGGAAAATAGAGACATAGAAAGGGTGGAGGGTGGAGCAAGGGAGCCCAAGGGATAGAAAAATGAAAGGATATAAACTAAAGGAGGTATAAGCCGATCAGAGGACAGGGATAGGCCCTAAGATTGTGGGAGGGACCCCAAGCACTGGACAGGCCAGAAGGGGTTGAGAGAAAAAGGGGAGAGAGGAAAGAGACAGTAAGAAAAGAAGGAGGCAGGAGGAAGGGAGAGTGAAAAAGATGGAAGGTGCGAGAGAGAGGGAGCATAACCTATACATGAGAGTCAAAACAGAGAGGGAAGAAAAAAAAAACAAAAAAAAACACAGCTAATTATGCGGGGATTCTTCCTCTGCTTGAGGCCTGAGGAAAGGAGATAGCCTTAACTGCTTTTTTTTTGAATAAACCTTAAAGGGTCCAAGGATTGGACACGAATGCCCACAAGGGTGGAGCAGATAGTATGCCCTCTAGAGTAGAAGACAGATCTCTCAATCCCTGAAGGAAGGGTCCGATCAATTCCCTCTGTCTCTCTCTCTCTCTCTCTCTCTTTCTGCCCCCCTCTCTCTCCCCGCGACCCACTACAAGGGGTGAGGATAAGGGTAATCCACCTCAAGGCAAGGTCCCTCTGTCCCAAGGAGAGGGCTCATCTGTTAAATGAGCCCTTCCATAGATCTGGTGGAGAGCAGACTGCCCCCAGATCTGACCCACAGGTAGAGAAAATAGGGTTTGTGTCACCTAAGGGACCAGAAGGACCTTGCTCTATGGCCAGTCATTGGCTGCTGATATATGCATAAATGAACCACTCATGGCTCAGAGACAGAGAAAGAAAAGACAGGGATCTTGGTGCTGTGGCCACCGAGGCGAGGGTCCAAGGGAGGCAAAGAATGGTCCCATGCAAAAGAGGGTGGCTCAAAACCCGAACCATGGTACAGAATGTTGCCCTACCAGATTGTGCACAGCCCCAAGGATCCCTCACTGGCAAAACAGGCAAGCCCTCCTGTTTGCCCTCCCCAGCACTGGGTCCCTGTTGCTTCACAGAAGGAAAAGTGGACCTGGAGGTGCCAACGGGACTATGCTTGCAATTGGCCTCAACTGGGGGGAAGGCAAGCAGGGAGGAGGCACTGTACAGGAAGCTGAGGCCCAAGAGGGGATGGGGGTGGGAAGCAGTAATGAATGAAGATATACAAGAAGATCAAAAATTACGGTAGGTACGTAATTTTCATATCTCACCTATATCAGTCTTCACCATTCATCACTGGTGGGTGAGTATCAAGCACCACGTTTGTGGCACTGGCACCTCCCTGAAGGTTCAATTTTCCTTCAGCTTCTTGTGGGGGTCTCACAAAAGGTGGGAGCCCATCAAGGATCTGGCCAGACCTGTTAGTGGTCAGGGTCTGGTCGAGGCTCCTGACCTGCAGGAGAAGGAGGGTGCCCCAACAGCTCTCGCCTGGCCCTGTGGGAGAAGAATCAGGCTCCCTGGAATGGCGAGGCAATTACTCTACGTCAGGCCAAAGGTGACAACTCGGATAGGCAGAGCCATGCTGTCTGCCTAATACAGACTGCAGTTCCTACAAGCCTGGAGGCTACCGTGTTGGTGTCATAAGATTCCCTCGCTTGGAGGCTGACCAGCTCCAAGATGCGGGTAGAAATGGTGATGGCTCACCTGGTTGCCTTGCTATCAGGCATGGCTGCCAGGATCTGACCCAGTGTAGTCCACAGGCATCTTTCACAGGCTACCATGTGTGCCTGATGTATAGAGATCAACAGCAAGACCCACGCTGAAGAGAAGACCCTTCTACAACAGCGATCAAACTCTGTGGAATCAGTCTCTGGGGGGTGGTCTCTTAAAAGGTGTAGATGCCCTGTAGGGGTATCTAGCCACTCCACTCGTGAGTCAGGATGGGGCATAGCTCCTGGATACCTGGGGGGAGCACAATACCTGTGCTGGCAGTCCAAGGGGCTGGAGAAGAGGAAGTGGAAAGCTGCCAGGTGCTGTGCGGCTCCTCCATGAAAGAATGAGGCCATGGAGGGATCACGACGGATTCTTGGCTGTATTTCCCAAGGAATGCCAGTGTTGCATGCGCAGGACTGCATTCTAGTGATGGGGGAAGGTGGAGCTCCTCCAACATTGTCATGAGAAACCGCTGATACTCTGTGAAGTCAGCACCTGAGAAAAGGTGGGGAGAGTCCTCTTCCTAAGAGGAGGAAGCCAACGATGTGGAAGGACTCTGTAAAGGGTGTGATAACACCAAAAAAGGAGGTGGAAAAATCATCTCATCTATGGCCTTGAAATAGATGGGGAATGTACTCACCGTCGTCCTATACTGTTCCCAGGTGAGAGGCCCCAAGGGGCCAGAAAGACATGGGAGAAGGGGAGGTAGAGGTAGAGAGGAAGGAGGTGGAGAAGAATGGTCCTGGAGATCGATGCCATTCTGCCAGGGTTGTGGGCACAAACAGAGGACTCCTCCCTAAGGAGGGGTCTGTACTGCCCAGTTACCAACTGTTGCTCAACCTTCTCCGAGCCAACAGAGTGGTGCCCAATGGGGGGGGGGGAGACCCCTGGTGAGGAGATCGAAGCTGTATAAGCCTGGAAGGGTGGCTCCTATCCCTACCAACAGCAGGGCTCTGGCCGCTACCTGGAGAAGGAGAGCCTAGACCAGTGCCCCAACTCTACCCCGGAGTGGTCAAGGCCACCGCAACAGAGCATGATGCAAGGTGGGGCCCCCCCACCTGACCCAGAGGACCAGGACCTGCCCCTTGAGAGAGGCCCTACCTTAGCCACTGCTCCAAGGGAAGGTGAAAGCGAAAAAACAGTACCCGGGTCCGCTTCCAACTCCCTTTCGGACTACAGGTCGGCACTGACAGCCAACACAGCGCCAAAGATGGCATCAGTGATGGAAACGGCACTGAAGGCGGCACTGTCATTAGCCAAGTCACCGACCATGGCGCCGCCACCAGAGTTGGCACCAGCATCAGAAGTGGTGCTGGACACGGCACCAACCCCAAAGACAGCACTGACCGCGGGATTGACCTCAGAGGCAACACTGTCACTGGACGCAGTGCAACAAGCAACACCACTACTCTGAATGGCAGCAGAGACAATGCTGGAGGCCTCTGCGGCACCAAGGGTGGCACTGGCAGAGAGAGGAGCGGTGCTGCAGGTGGTGTCAGCCTGTGAACTGGACCAAGAAGAAGAAAGCCTCCCACTAAGTCCGGGGAGCATCCGTAGCTCCAGAGAACTTGACTGCCAGTCAGGATCATCCTGGTCATCCTCTGATTCCGTGAAGGAGACCATGGAGGTCCCAAAAGAGGCAATTCTAGACACTCTGTTCTAGACACTCTACCCATCCCAACATTAAGGGCGGTGTCGGAAAGGGACCCAGCGGCAACGGTGGTGCCACCTCACTCACTGGCACTGGAGTTGGTTCCAGGAGCCAAAGCAGCACCCACTGGAGCTTCTGAGAGAACCGTCAATGTAGGTCCCGCATATAGCTGAGACCTCAACATTGAGGTGGCCTGGTTCCCCGAAGGGGAACTAGGTCGTGAGGGGTGCAGAACTGGCCCCAAGGAGGAGACCAATATTCTGCCTGACCCCTTGCCCAGGTGTCCAGTCTCAGAGAGACCTGAGACAGCAGAGGCCTGCTCTCTCCTGGTGCATATACCAGTGAGAGGAGGCCTGAGGGAAGAGCCCAGGGACTTTACCTTAGTGGCTCTTGTGTGACGCCGACCACCAAAAGTTTGGAGGGTCTCGCCCCAACCTCACCGCGCAGTTGCCTAAAGTGTGAAAATCCATTGAGAAGCAGGTGTCGCAGTGATCCATATCATGGTTTGGCCACAGGCCGGTGAAACACCAGTCATGCGGGTCTGTTACAGGAAAGAGACTACCACAGGGGCACCGACGCACTGGGGTAGTCCCCACCTTTGAATGTTTTTGCCCCAAACCCGACATGATCGGCCGCACAAAAAAATAATAAAACGAAGAAAAGACTCAGCGCCATATTTTAAAACAGAAGAAAAACAGTGTTGGTAATTGGCAACGGAAAGCTGTTGAGTGAGCCATCGCACACGTAGAACAGAGTAGATGAGTTTCTGGAAGATTCTCAGGAGAGTTAAGCAGTTCATTCACATATCTGGAATGTGTGCAAATGCGGTAGGGGCTGCACGCACATTGGCTCACGCTGTGAACCAATGAGCGTGCAGCCAAGTGTCCAGTCGGCGGGCAGCAGGTGGGTGGGGTGCTGCCACCGCTGGCTGACGAAGGAGGCGGGCGGTGGGGCTCAGTGGGCGGTGGTACCCTAGACCACCAGGGTAATAGGACATTTTCTGTTAAACAGATGCCCTGGATCGTGCAACATTCGGTCCACTGGACCACGGGATATTAGCCGGGGTTTATTTACACAGATGCCCGCGATCGGGTAGCATTCGGTCCACTGGACCACCAGGGATATAGGACGGGGACTTTATTTTTAAACAAATGCCCGCGATCGGGCTGCAGGGGGTGTCGGTCCCTGACGGCTGCTGCCTGGCAGGGCGCCAGGCGCAAGTTGTCGGGGATCGGCACACCTGTATGCAAATGGGATGCAAATGGGGCCATAATGACATGCAAATGGCCCCATGTGTCCCTTGCATAAATTATGGCCCCATTTGCATGTCACCTTTTGAATATCGTGGGTGCTGTGAATGGCGCAATGGCACTTGCGCTAGTGCATCTCCATGCTCCACTCTGGCCACTTGCGCTGGCGCAGTGCCACTGTGCCATGCACAGTGGGGGTGGCCAGGGTGCGATATTCAAAGCTGTTGAGCCATGGCGCAGCTCCTTTGAATATCGCCCAGGCCACACCCCTGCACAGCCAAGTTGAGCTGCGCCCAAGCTTGCGCCACAGCCTGGCACAATTTGAATATCTGGGCCTAAGAAAATAACAACACACTGAAGTCCTATTAAATGTCCGTCCCATGAAGTAAAAGTCTGTGTAAGTTTAAGTAGGGTATTGTGTCCTGAAACCCAAATCAATATTCATGCCATCTGCTACCCTACTGAGAAGTAACATAAGTTTAATCTCAAAAGTTGGTCTTGGTTGGTCCGGAAGCTTAGACATTGTTTTCTTTTTGTAATATCTTTGTTGGTCCAATAAAATGCATCAAACTATTTGCTTCTGGATCTGTTCTTACAAGGACCAATACGGCAACTATTTTTACAAGGATCAATATGGCAACTAATCGATTTTTGTGTAAAAATAACAAAGTTACGAGCCTATGCTGAATTTTGCGAACACAAGCTCATAAGTTTGGCAATATTCAATATTTTTGCCACAAATTTTCAACACAGCCATTTCTTTACAGCACCTCATGAATGTGACAGCTGTCATTTTTCAACTCCTGTCCAAAATATGTTTTTGTGTCCCGAATACTGATTTTGCAGTCCCTGCGCAAAATCACCTATAAGCCAGGAGTTGAACATTTTCTCTGCCTGTTTTCATGAGGCAGGGTCATAACGAGGTTATGTTGAACATTTGGGCCCAGATATTCAAACTGCGCAGGCTGTGGCGCAAGCTTGGGCGCAGCACAACATGGCTGCACAGGGTGTGGACTGGGCGATATTCAATGGAGCTGTGCCATGGCTCAGCAGCGTTGAATATCGCACCCTGGCCACCCCCAGTGTGCATGGTGCAGTGGCACTGCGCCAGCGCAAGTGGCTAGAGTGGAGCATGGGGATGCGCTAGCGCAAGTTCCATTGCACCATGCACAGCAACCGCCGATATTCAAAAGTTGACATGCAAATGGGGCCATAATGTATGCAAAGGCACGCCGGACCATTTGCATGTCATCCTCTTCATTTGCATGCAGATGCGCCGATCCCTGACGACTTGCACCTGGCGCCCTGCCAGGCAGCAGCCATCAGGGACCGACACCCCCTGCATCCCGATCACGGGCATTTGAAAAAAAATAAGAATTCTGTCCAATATCCCTGGTGGTCCAGTGGACCGCTATCTGCCCGATCACGGGCATTTGTAAAACAAAGAGAAGCTATTCCATCCTATATCCCTGGTGGTCCAGTGGACCGCTATCTGCCCGATCTCGGGCATGTGTAAAAAAAAGAGAATAATTCCAATATCCCTGGTGGTCCAGTGGACCACTATCTGCCCCATCGCGGGCATCTGTAGAAAAAAAGAGAAGAATTCCAATATCCCTGGTGGTCTAGTGGTACCCCCCCCCCGGTTAGCCGGCGGGTGGCAGTACCCCACCTGCCTACCGCCCCGTCGCCTGACACCTCAGTAGGGCTGCACACCCAATGGGTCACAGCGTGAGCCAATGGGCGTGCAGCCCCTACCGTACACACATTCCAGATATGTGAATGGAATGTGTAGTGCGATGGAACTACGCCCATTGGCTCACGCTGTGAACCAATGGGCGTGCAGCTCCGAGTGTCGGTCGTGGCGGCAGCAGGTGAACTGCCGTTCACTGCCGCCGGCGGAGGTGAGCGGGCAGTGGGGCTCAGTGGGTGGGGAGGGTACCACTAGACCACCAGGGATATTGGAATTCTTCTCTTTACAGACGCCCATGATGGGCAGATAAATCGCACGGACCACCAGAGGATATAGGACGGTTATTCTCTTTTTTACACATGCCCGCGATCGGGCAGATAGCGTCCACTGGACAATCAGGATATTGAATTATCTCCTCTTTTACACATGCCTGTGATCGGGCAGATAGTGGTCCACTGGACCACCAGGGATATTGGAATTATTCTCTTTTTACACATGCCGCGCCTCGAGCAGATAGCGATCCACTGGAACACCAGGGATATTGGACCGAATTATTCTTTCTTTTCTACAGATGCCCGCGATTAGGCATGGGGGCGCCGCCAGATGCAGCCGGAACTCGGGTGGCCACCCACAGGTGGCAGCTGCCATGGCGCCCTGCAATGCGGCAGCTCACCTGTGGGTGGCCATCAGTTGTTCCTTTTTTTGGTATAACTTTGTGCTGGCGCAGGTAGGGGTTGCACATACATGGCTCTGCATATCCTGGGCTGAATATCCAGGCTGTGCAGTATGCATGGAGCACACCCCTGCTCCTGCATGCATTACTGATGCGCTCCGGTGCATGGAGTTTATGCAGCGCGACTTTTCCTTTTGAATATGGCTGGCGCATCAGTGGGTTGTGCGCGGCGCAACACTGTTGCGCCATGCGCAACCCTTTTGAATATCTGGGCCTTGGTGTAAAAATATTACACAACAACACATTTATGAGCCTACATTACATTTTACAAATGCAGGCTCGTACCTTTGGTATTTTACAAAATGTTTACCCCAAATTCCTCAGCTGCAGCTCTATCGGCTCTGGACAGAGTTTGTTTTACGTTGTTGCTTTGCACAAGTTCTGTTTACTGGGCTATGAAAGCCTTTGGAAAAAGTCAAGTAGTTTCAAATCCACCATTATTCTTATGATTAAAATATATATTCTGTTTCTGTATGCGTCAGAACATTTTGTGCCTGATACATGTACAGTAGCAAAGGTTCTTTTTGCCCTCTTGTGACCCCTTAGTAGTCAAATTATTCATACAATGGTTATCAGAGTAACTTGTTGTGATTTACAGTTTCAGTTTAAAATATTACCTGGAATTTTCTAGTTAACTCTTTACTAAACCTTTGGTATATCGTGCCTACACTTTCATTTCTGGTCTCCCAGGCATCTATCTCCATAACAGATAATTCATTTCCAGTTGTACTAGATAATAAATCTGAATCTGTAAAAAAAAAATATATATCAGTAAGAGAAAGCAAGAAATGAAGGCTATGTACTTACCATAACTGTTGATCTTTCTGAATATTTTCTCCATTGATTACCACTAATGGGTCTGTGCCTGAGGTACTACTAATGGGTCTGCGCCTGAGGCACTAGGACCTCGCAAGAGACAAACCTTTTTGGAAGGGCTGGTGGCATGAGTATGCCCCACAGGTACGTCATCACATGCATCCACTGGTATGCAGTGGTGCCAGCCCCCCCATCACCTCAGTACGTTTTTTACCAAGGAGGTGGGCAGCATGAACCTGATGAGTAACTTATGTGCTTAACCTAAGGGCATAAGATAGCCCTGGTGGCTGATGTAAGCAGAGCCACCAAGCCCAGTAATACAGTGTCTTCACATCACAAACCAAGTACAATGGGGTGAAGACCATAATATAACAATACTGAAGTGATTTAGCAGAATGCTGGGTGGGCATGGTAATCTACAGAGAAGATATTCAGGAAGATCAACTGCTACGGTTAAGTAAGCAAATTTCATATTGTCCAAGAATCAATCTTTTCCATAGATTCACACTAATGGGTCAGAGTATCAAGCTCAAAGTAAGTCCCCTGGACCAGGGAGGCTGGAGCTCAGGGCTCATTCAGGATAGTAAACTGTTAAGAACTGTTCTGGCAAAGGTGGCATGCTGCCTGGCATGAATGTCCAAAGCATAATGCTTGGTAAAGGTATTCACTGTGCTCTAAGTTGCAGCTCTGCATACTTCACCAATAGGCACAAAGTGCGTTTCTTCCAGGGAAGTGGCAAATACTCTGGTGGAGTGGCATGTACCTTGTCCTCCAGCTTAACCTGAGCCACAGCAAAGCAATGGCAAAAGTAGTTTACAATCCAGGCAAAATGCACTTGAGTGTGACAGGCTGTCCTTTTCAATTGGGGTTGAAAGACAGAAAGAGCTATTTTGATTGTCTGAAGTTTTCAGTACTGTTCAGGTAAAACCTAAGAACCTTATTAACGTCCAGTGAGTGCAGAGTCCTTTCTCCCTCATTCTGGAAGTTGGCAAAGTAGGTAGGGTAGGACTGCAGCCTGATTAAGATGCAACTCCGATACCACCTTAGGTAAAAACTTGGGGGTGTGTACAGAGAAATGAAATGAAAATTACATACGCAATGTAATTGTTGATCATTCAGAATATCTTCACCATTCATTCACACTTACGGGTCTAGGGCTGCAGGCACTGGGACCAAATGGGAGCAAAGTCTGTCGCAGCTTAGCGGACCAATGTCGGTGCCACCCATGAGGCAGCTTTAGTGATGCTGTGCTTGTGGGCTGGCCAGAAACTGTCGTCGTCCCCCACTACCTTCCTCGGTTCTGTTAGCCAGGAGAGAAAAGTATAGTTATGTAAGAAATGGAAATTACATACCTACCATAATTCTTGATCTTCTTGGACGAAGTCTCCACCACTCATTCACACTAATGGGAGTACACCAGAGGCACTAGGACCCAGCGGGAGCCAAACTTTTTCAGAAGGGCCAGTGCCGAGATGGAGTCGTGAGGAAGCTGCACCATGAGCCAGGCTCGCACGGTACAGACTATCTCGGCATCGACCCTCCAACCGCCTGAGTACCTTTTTTGCCGAGGAGGTGCACTGTAACTAACCTAGAGAAAGACTAGCATAACTATCGCACATAAAATAGTCTGAATGACTGGTGTAAGAAGGGTCAAAACACAAAGTCTTCACAGCCCAAATTGGAGGAGTGAAAACCAGAAACAGAAGTGAGCCTGGGGGAAGGTGGGTGGGCGTGTGAATGAGTGGTGAAGACTTTGTCCAAGAAGATCAAGAATTACGGTAGGTACGTAATTTCCATATCTTCCTGGACATAAAATCTCCACCACTCATTCACACTAATGGGAGAGTACCGAGCTAAATAATCCCCCGAGATAGGAGGCAGGAGAGAGAGGAGCTCACTTTTTAGGACAGAAGTCTATTAAGAATTGTCCTGCCAATGACTGATGTTGTCTGACATGGACTTCCAAGGCATAGTGCTCAACAAAAGTGTGGCTGGAACTCCAGGTAGCCGCACTGCAAATGTCTGCAATAGGGATAGTACGAATTTCTGCCAGAGATGCCGTGACTGCTCTAGTAGAGTGAGCGTACATGCTGCCCTCCAACTTGACCTGTGCCTTGGGCAGTGGTGAAGGCATGCCACCAGCCATGCTGAAATGCACCTGATAGTGACAGGCTGACCCAGCCAGGTCGTGCTGAAGGAGACAAACAGTTGTTGAGCCTTGCAGATTTCTTTTGTTCTGTCCAGATAGAATCACAAAGCTCTGTTTACATCCAGGGAATGAAGGGTACGCTCTCCCTCATTCTGGAAGCTGGCAAAGTAGGTAGGAAGGACTAAAGGTTGATTTAGAAAATATTCTGAGACAACCTTAGGGAGGAACTTAGGGTGAGTCCTAAGAACTACTTTGTCTTTGAAATACAGTATGGGGGGAAGGGGGTCTGTGACCAAAGTGTGTATGTCTGATACTCTTCAAGTTGAAGTAATGGCCACCAGGAAGGCCGTTTTCCAAGTTAGGAATTTCAACTTGCAAGTGGCTAGAGGCTCGAAAGGTTTGTGAGTGAGCATATCTAGCACAAGGTTAATGTCCCAGGCTGCAACTGGACGTCTAACAGGTGGTCTGGTATGCGGAATACCCTTAAGAAACCTCTTAACTACAGATAACTGAGTCAAGACACGGAATGTACTGGATCATGATATGCAGAAATTGCACAAAGAAGAACCTTGACTGTAGAGTATTGAAGACCTGTGTTAGAGAGGTGTAAGAGATACTCCAGGACTTTATTTGGTGGGCAGGAAAAAGGACTCCAAGCGGATATTGAGCATCAGATAGAGAAAAGCTTCCACTTAGCTGTGTAGGTTTTCCTGGTAGCTGGCTTGCATGCAGCTAAAAGAATATCTGAAACTCTACGAGAAACATTAAACCTGTTCACCTCTATCTCCTCAGGAGCTAGGCGTGGAGGTGAAGAGACCTCAGGCTGGGATGAACTACGGGGCCCTGGGTCAGAAGGTTCATCTGAAGGGGAAGCAGTTTCAGAGGGGTTTCCGATAGTCTGTTGATTAGAGGAAACCAGATCTGACGAGGCCAAAATGGGGCAATGAGAATCATTCTGCCCCCCGTGCCTCCAATTTGAGCAGTACCCTCTGAACTAGGGGGGAGGAGGAAATGCAAAAAGAAGCATTTTGTCCACCGCAGTCTGAATGCATCCTGACAAGAAATGCCAGGTCCTAGATTTTTGTAGTAGAAGAGAGGCAGTTTTGCGTTGGGTGGGGACGCAAAAAGGTCTAGGTCCAGATGTTTCCCACTCTTCGAAGAGTGACTGAATGACGGTTAAGTCGAGAGACCACTCGTGAGGATCTGTCCCCGTTCTGCTGAGACGGTCTGCCAGCTTGTTTTGTACTTCTGGCAAGTGAACCGTCTGAATCAGAGCTTTGTGCTCTAGATACTATTTCCACACTCTCATTGCTTCCCTGCATAATGGGTAAGAGTGTGCACCACCCTGCTTGTTGATGTAATACATCACTGCCTTGTTGTCCATTTGAAGGACAGTGTTCTTGTGACAGAGTATGTGCTTCAAAGCTCGGACTGCACAAAGTACGGCTCTCATTTCCGGAATGTTTATGTGGAGTTGAAACTCGTCCTGGGACCATGTGCCCTGGATGTGTAGATCCTGGCAGTGAGCTCCCCAGCCCATCAGGGACGTGTCCATAGTAATGGAGATTTGATGATCCAGAAGGGCGAAGGGATATCCTTCCAGAAGGTTGTCCTCCTGAGACCATCAGGTGAGGGACCGTTTCAGAGTTTCTGTCACCTTGATGTGAAAGGACTGAGGATGAGTGGTTGGTAACCACTGAGTACTGAGCATCCACTGAGTGGTTCTCATGTGGAGATGAGCCAAGGGCACAGTGAAAACCGAGGATGCCATGAGACCCAGCACCTGCTGCATCAAGAGAGCGCGAACTGAGCTGTTCTCTTGATGAAGCAGGCCATCTGAAGAATATCGCTCCTTCTGTTCTCCGGAAGGAAGGTTTTCATGCAGGAAGTGTCCAGAAGGACTCCTATAAATATAAGCTTCTGGGAGGGCTGCAACTGCGACTTCTTCAGGTTTAGCAGAACTCCCATGGACGTGAGGAAATTTGAGGCCACGGCCTCCAGAGTTTCTTGTCTAGAGGGACTTGCAAGAAGCCAGTTGTCCAGATATGGGAATACCTGAATTCCGATTTTCCTTAAAGGCGCCGTCAGAACTGCATAGCACTTCGTGAAAACTTGAGGTGCCGAGGACAGCCCAAAGGACAGGACTCTGAATTGATAGTGCTGACCCAATGCCACACACCTTAGGTATTTGTGTTTTGGTTGTAAGAGAATGTCCAGGGAGGCTAGCCAATTATGCTGATGAATCAAAGGTATAAGGGTACAGAGTGATATCATCGTGAACTTTCCATTGTAGAGGAATTTGTTTAACTTTCTGAGATCGAGAATAGGGTGCACGCCACCAGTTTTCTTTGGAACCAGAAAGTAATGGGAGTAGAAACCAATGTTTCATTGATCCAGCAGAACTACTGCCCTGTTGTTCAGAAGGCCTTACACCTTGGGAGCAATAAGGTCTGATTGCACAGCAGACAGCCTGAGCTGTCGTGTGGGAGGATGATCGGGGGGGGGGGGTTTGCGACAGATCGAGAGAGTACCCCTCATGGATTATCCTGATGACCCATTTGTCTGATGTTATAGACTTCCACTGGTCATAGAACTGAGTCAGATGACCTCCCACTGCCAAGGAAGAGTCCCCCTCGGACAGCTGAGGTGGGACCTGGGCCAAAAACTCAGAGGGTGGCACTTGGCGTTTTTGGGCCCTGTGCTTTCTGCTGCATTTTCTTTAGCAGCTAAGGAGTTATGGTCTGTAGTAGCTCTGAAGAAACCTCTGACTCGGGCAGAGCGTCTACTGTTGCTCTGAACGAATGCCAAAAAACATACTTGTATTGAGAAAAATAATCCTGGTAGCTAGCAATACGCATGCCCAGAGTTGAAGCAGCAAACACCCTCTTACCCAAGGTGTTGATCTTGCAAGATTGTTTGTTTATAGGACGGGCTGTGGATTCCTGAGGAAGGACAGCCTTATCATTCTCTGCCAGGACCACTAAGGCATCAGCAAAGGCCTGTGAGGTCAAGATGGGGCGATCCTTGGGAGGTGCATATTTCCTATCTATAGACTTGGCCACAGAGGGAATAAGTGCCGGATTCTTCCACACCATCTGGGAAAAAGTCTTGAAAGAGGGCTGTACCGAAGGGGTTAAATCCATAGGGATTTCCAGAACATGTTGATACTGGAGGCGCAGAAGCTTCCCAGGGTCGATTTCCCTGGTCTGGAGAGAAAGAGTAGAATTTAAGTTCTTGAAGAGAGATTTAAAGGAAAGGTTGTCCACCACAGGCTCTGCAGGAGGATTGATCCCTGCCCTCAGGGCAGAATCAGCATCAACATCATCACCCAGCTGAAGATCAGGATCAGGCTCAATATCATCTCCTGAAAGTCCAGGGGGCACTGTATAGACAGGAAAGGAATGAAAACCAGGAGGAAGAAGAGGAGGAGACAGAATCGGAGTCAAAAACCTCTGTAAACTATGTGGTGCCATCAACCACCCTGGCGCCAAGAACACAGATGACACCAACACAGAAAACGGCACCGCACATGGTGCTGACAGGGAGCAAGGCACCGACCACAGTGCCGACCACCATAGCGCTGACCACCCCGGCGCTGCACATGGCACCAACACTACCCTGGCATCAACAGGGCATGCGGTGCTGCAAACAGCACTGACACCACACACGGTGCTGAAAAAGGACCTCGGCACTGGAGAAGCCAGCACCACAGGCAGTGGCACCCCGCAGAAGTCTGAACTGCGATTTGAAGGTAAAGAATAAAAAATGGCAGGAGATAAAGACATCGGTGTGGACCCCAGTGCCGTAGCCATGTGAGGGGGATAGACACCGGAGCACGGAGTCGACGGCACCGAAGAAGGTGCTGCGTGACCAGGAAGTCCTAACTGCCCCACCTGTCCATCTGAAACCGACAGGCCTGAAGGTCCCATCGATGGACTGGCCAGTTTGGGCAGTCGGGACAACCTCTGGGCCCACTGCTCCATAAGAGCGGCCCAATGGTGAAACTGATCTTCGGAAGCCCCTCCAATAGGTGGTGAGAGGCTCAGATGTTGAAGAAGCTGGCAGTCAGAGACAGAAACCGGAGACTCCAAATGAGGCGGAGACCAGCCCTTGACCCTAACAACTGACCGTCTACATGCAGACGTACCAGAGGGCGACCTTGAGTGATGCAGTTTCTTCTTCGACCAGTGGGCTGAGGAAGAACTCGAGGCCTAACGGTGCAATGAATGGGACCATTTCTTTTTATGCTTTTGGGGGGACCAACCATCCCCTCGAGCACTGGACCGTCCGTTGTCAGACCCCCTTTCCGGAAAGGGTGGCAGACCAGACCTGGCCCGGCTGACCGAACAGCTTTCATACGAAGTCTCCCTACTGTCACCTGCCCCACTCATGGTTGGCTGAAGACTTCTTCGTGTACAAAAGTAATTTTATTAAATGTAATCAGTACTTTTCGTGATAAAATGCAAAATAATATAACCGAAAACTAAGCTGCAAGTTTGAAGCTTGACTCTCAGCACGTGAGCGATGTCATCACTGAAGCGCACTCAACGGCGGGGAAAAAAGGAACTGAAGTGGTTGGAGGGTCGACGCCGAGATAGTATATACCGCGCGAGCCAAACTTGCAGTGCCACTTCCTCGTGGCTCCATCTCGGCACTGGCCCTTCTGAAAAAGTTTGGCTCCCGCTGGTTTCTAGCGCCTCCGGAGTACTCCCATTAGTGCGAATGAGTGGTGGAGATTTTATGTCAAAGGAAGCTCTTACCATAACAGTGGATCTTCAGGAGGAGCTCTTGCAGCAGGTAATAGCATTAGGACTATGCCGCCAGGCACTAGGACCCCACGGAAAACTTCTAGCTAGTAGTCCAAGGTAAGGGACCACACCCTGACATTGGCCCCGTCCTAATGTCCCGTGTGGTAAAAAGGGGGCGGTCCCCTGGCACCACCTCAGTTCACCTGCTGGAGACCCAGCTGATATTCAGGATGGGGAACTGAGGAGGATCTCCCATCCCCCAGAGAGAAGTGCAGTTATATATAATCCCGGGGGCAGGTGGAAGGGAAAATCCACCTGCTGCAAGAGCTCCTTTTTGAAGATCTACTGTTACGATAAGTTCTTACATAACTGTACTATCTTATTTCGAGAGGGAGATCTTGCAGCAGGTAACACCATTAGGACTGAGTCCCAAGAAGTACAGAGTGACCCAGGTCAAAAGGGTGGCGGACTAGGATGAATAGAGTCCTAAGCACTCCTTAGGAGAGTAGTCCCTGGAGGACCGCAAGGCCAAAATCTGCTCTCCGCCTGGAAGCAATGTCCAGACTGTAGTGCCTAATGAAGGTGTGGACCGAACTCCAAGTAGCAGCTGCACAGAGATCTGCTGCAGAAACATTTTTGAGGGACGCAAAGGAGGTTGTGACACCTCTTGTAGAATGACACTTAACTGGTGCTGGCAAGGGCTTGTCAACTTCTGGTAACAGAAATTAATGCAATTGACCAGCCATTTGGGCAATGTCTGCTTGGTCACAGGAGCCCCGAATATTCTTTGGGTGAAGGAGACAAACAACTGGTCTGTCTTTCTAGAGGAACAAGAATGGTCTATGGAGTAACAAAGGATTCTATGTACATCCAGAGTATGTAACAAGGCCTCCCCTTTGTTCAAGTACTTTGGGTAGTAAACTGGTAGTTGAATGTCCTGATTTAAAGTGAATTCGGACACGACTTTTGGGAGGAACTTAGGATTTGTGCACAGGGCAAACCTGTTCATGTGGAAAATAAGATAATGCTCTTTACACATCAGAGCCTGTAGCTCAGAAATCCTTTGAGCGTAAGTAATAGCAACCAAAAATAATGCTTTCCAAGAGGTAAATCATAGCTCACAGCTTGCGGCTGCTTCAAAGGGAGGCAACATAAGCTTTTCCAACATAGAAAGAAGATCCCTTGGAGGGATAGAGTCCCTCCTGAGAGGTTCGATGTGCAAGATACCTCTTAAGAAGGTCTTACACAAGTCCAATTGTGCCAGAGCTTTCCCATTTGTCAGCGCATGGTAAGCTGACAGCGCAGAAAGGTGTACCTTAATGGATGAGTAGCTGAGTCCCATATCAGATATGGAGAGAAGGTACTTCAGCACAGATTCCACTGGACAGCGGAAAGGGTCCAAGGAACGGGGGGGATGCCCATAAGCAAAAATGTTTCCATTTCATGGCATGTGTTGCATGGGTTGAGGGCTTTTGTGCTGCCACAAGAACCTCTGCCACTCCAAAGGACATTCCAAATCTGTCCCTGATTAGGTCTGCAGGAGCCAAGTGTGCAGATGCAGAGACCGAAGATTCAGGTGTACAAGGGTTCCCTGCTCCTGGGAGAGCAAGCGAGTGGACAGGAGTAATTGTACCGGCGGTTTCTATGCCAATTGCTAGAGCAACAGAAACCAGATCTAACGAGGCCAGAAGGGTGCCACGAGAATCATACGTGTGCTCTCTGCCTGCAGCTTGAGTAGCACTCTCTGGAGTAGCGGAAAAGGAGGGAAAGCATTCAGGAACCTCCCTGTCCAGGAGAGGGACAATGTGGCAAGTCAGAAAAGACCAGGCGCTGGATCTAGTGAGCAGAAATTGGGCAGTTTGCTGTTGTGTGGGGAAGCAAAGAGGTCCAGATCTGGCCGACCCCACCTTTTGAAGAGGTCGTCTATGACCTCTTGCAGTAGCTCCCATTCGTGACTCTGAGACTGAGAACGGTTTAGGCTGTCTGCGAGGTCGTTGTGAGTCCCTGGAACGTAAACTGCTGTTATTTCCAGGTTGTGATCCACTGCCCACTGCAAAACTCTCATAGCCTCTCTGTACAGGGGTAAGAATGAGTGCCCCCTTGCTTGCTGAGACAGAAGACTACTGGAGTGTTGTCCGACTGGACTAACAGAAGACCTGGCATGAGCATGGACTGGAATGCCTGCAGAGAATGCAAGATGGCCCTCATTTCCAGCACGTTGATGTGGAGATTGTGCTCCACTGAATTCCAGGTGCCTTTTGTTTGGCTGGATGCTAGATGTGACCCCAGCCCATCCAAGAGATGTCTGTAGTTAGGACCTGCTGAGGACTAGGTTTTTGAAAGGGAACCCTGATGTCCAGCCGAGAAGGGGTGAGCCACCATTCCAGAGTATGGTGTACCACTTTGGAGAGCCTTACCGGTTGGTCGAGATCATCCATGCGTTAGTCCCACTGAATCCTTAGGTTCCACTGCAGAACCCTCAAGTATAGGTGGGCAAGGGGAACCATGGTAATGGCCACAGCCATGTGGCCTAAAAGCTGCAACACCACTCTGGCCGGGATTGGATTTGAGGAGATGACCCCTCCGAGTGATAGCCCTTAACTTGTCTGCTCTGTCCTGTGGGAGAAAGGCTCTTCCATGGATGGTATCTAAGACAGACCCTATGTACTGCAGCCTTTGGGTAGGCCAGGGGAATGATTTGCGGAGGTTCAGAGTGACCCCTAACTCTTGGAACATCCAGAAGGTCTCCTCTGTTGAATGACACAGCTGTTCCTCTGTAGATGCTGTAAGGAGCCAGTCATCCAGGTAGGGGTAAACATAATAACCCCTTCTCCTGAGAACTGCTGCCACAACTGCCAGGCACTTGGTGAAAACCCTTGGTGCCAATGAAAGGCCGAATGGCAGCGTTCTGAACTGAAAAGTGTTCTCCCTGGAAGGTGAAGCGGAGATATTTTCTGTGGGATGTCAGGTTCTTTATGTGCATGTAGGCATCCTGCACATCCAGGGAACAGAACCAATCCCCTTAAGAGATCATGGGCATCAGACCAGGCAGAGTCATTATCCTGAACCTTTTGTACTCTATAAAGTTGTTCAGATGGCTCAGATCTAGGATGGGACAGAGGTCCCTTGTTTTCTTTGGCATGGGGAAGAAATGGGAGTAATATCCTCTTCCCCGTGACCTGGAGGTACTGCCTGAATCTCTCATTTTTACAAAAGGGACTGAATTTCTGCCATTATGAGGGCTGTGTGGGATGGACAGCAGTGAGTGGGAACTGGTGGGTTGTCCGGTAGAATCTGTGTGAACTTCAGGGCATACCCTCTTTCTATTATCTGGAGGACCCACTGATTTGAAGTAATATTGGACCATCTTTTGAGGTAGAGAGAGAATCTCCCACCTACTGCCTCCCCCTGAAACTCCGCCGGAGGTGGAGGGGACAGGCAGGGAGTCATGCTGAGGCAGTGGGGGTGGGCAGGGGAGCTCTGGCATTCTTTGTACTTTTGGATCCTTGTGTGCCTGAAGGCAGGGGAGGGCCCCTTCTCTTAAAGCCCCCTTTTGGTTACCGATGTCTTTTCTGTTGGCCCTGATTCTTATGAATGGGGTAGCGTCTGGCAGTAGTTGCTTCTGACTCATACATTCGGTGGACGTCAGAAACTGCGCTACCAGAGTCCTGTACTCCTGTGATCAGTTTCTTGGTGTCTGGGCTGAAGAGAACTGACCCATGAAAGGGTGCATCGAGGATTGGATCCTACAGATCCTGTCAGAATCCCGAGACCCACAGCCAAGCGTGGCATCTCATACAAACTCCTGTGGCAGCTGCTCTGGTGGCCATATCTGCGGAGTCATATGAGCATCTCAAGACACGTTTGCCCACATCAATGCCGGACTGAATAACAGCCATGAGGTCAGACTTGTTTCTGGCTCAGTTTTGGCGAAGTCCAAGGCCTTGTTCCATAATGACTTTTGGTACATAACCATATGTGCCAAAAAGTTTAGGGACCTGACTGTGTAGGTGGCCGAGGAATACATTTTTCCTCCCATCTGGTGCAGCTTTTTAGACTCAGGATCAGGGGGCTGTTAGCTCATATGCCTCAGTTGCTGTGTCCTGCCATGAGCGGCTGTTAGCATCATGGAGTCTGCTTTTGGTGGTTCGCTCAGATGAGGTTCTCCTTTTGGTGTCCTGTATAGGCGGTCTGCCTTCCTGGGGACAGTCAAAGTGCTGGAGGGGTGCTTCCAGGCTAGTTTTGTGACGTCATGGAATGGCTCTACTAGTGGAATGATTAACAAGGATTTTGGGTCATTTGCCCCTAGAAATTTTACCAGACGACGGCGTTCAGGGTCAAGTTCCTCAGTGTCCCATTGGTTAAGATATTGGATGTGCCTCATTACATCAAAAAAAGAATGATCGTCTCGGGGAGACCTGGAAGAATCCTTCTTATGTTCTGGAGAGGGCAGAGGGAGCTCGTCCTCGGAGTGGTAGGAGGAAGAGTCCCCTGGATCTTTGTCTGATGATGAATGCAGATGTCCCCTAGATGAGGGTATGGACGACAGGTGTCGAACATGGCCGCTGGAGATCCCCGTTCGTCATCCCCTGATGACGGATGGTCTGACATCGGAGGCAGTCTTGGAGTGACAGTTCTCTAGGTGGAGCTGGCGGCAGAAGACCCCTAGGGCTAGGGGACTGCTCACATGGTCTAGATAGCAGGTCCCCTTTTATGGTATTCCACCATGAATTGAACAGAGCTCCTACCTCCACCAATGGGACGACAGGATGTGCTGGCGGTGGGGTAGGGACATTAGGGATCCCTGATGGCAGCCCTTGCTGTGCATTTGGCACGGTCGTCCAGTCTACCGGCTGATTGCCATCAGGCTTTGGGACTGGAGGTTCTGGAGTTGTGTCCCCCAGAGGGCTCCTTAGGAGGAGGTGGTGACAGTGGGATTGAACCACATTCAAGAGGCCCTGGTGACCGGTCCTCAGGTGTGTGACCTGTCGCCTGGTCCGATGTCTGGTCCTTCAGAGCAGACGACCTTTTGGGAGGGGGCGTCAGGTCCAGTTCCGACATGGAATCAGAAGGCCCTGAGGTTTAGCGATCCTCCAAAGCGGTTGATGCCTTTTCATTAGGCAGAGGGTGCTTCTGGCGGTGCTCAGATTCCTGGCGTTTGGTGGTGTCGTCCAACCCCTTCCACCTGTTAGACGACTCTAAGGCCTTGCAGGTGGTAGATTCCAACTTGCTACCCGAAGAAAACACCTGTCTGACTGGTTTAGACCATGGCGACTGCGTGTGAGGTCTTAAAGCCAGGGATGCAAGGGCGGATGAATGCCCATGCCCAGAAGACTCCTTGCCATGTGAATGAGAAGAGGCGGGAGTCATCTTGGCAGAAGCCCTGGGAAGAGTTAACAGGCCAGGGGGAACAGATTCCAACCTCCTGCCGAAGGCAGAGGACGTGGAGGTCTTGTGGGGGGACCTAGGCCGGGATTCTGACCTGGCTTGATCCTTGTCCCTATGATGGTGCTTCCTTACCGATTTCTTCTGTCTGGGGGAGGAGTCCCTGACTGAGGAAGAAAAACTGTGTCCTGAATGGGTCCTCTGCATGGCAGCCACTTGCTGTTCCAGGAGATGAGCCTTTAAAGTCTTGAGGCGGCAGATTTGGGTCTTTTTATTAAATATCTGGCAATGCGGGCAGTCATCCAGCTTGTGGCCCTGGCCCAAGCAGATAAGGCAGGCTGAGTGGATGTCTCTAGCCAGGATCTGCTTGCTGCATGCACACTTAAGACTTCTGCTACGGAGAAGATGGAAAAGACATACATAAAAAGGGAAAAAACGAGGAGAAAAGCCGTAAATGATTGGTACTGCGCGAAGCATGAAAAATGGTGTCTGACTGCAAGAGAGGCATCTGTGGAGCCAATACTAGCAGGTCAATGGTGGGAAAAGAACTGAGATGGTGCCGGGGGACTGCCCCCTTTATATCACACGGGACGTTGGGGCGGGGTCAATGTCAGGGGGCAGTCCCCAATCTTGGACTGCTAGCTAGAAGTTTTCAGGGGGGTCCTAGTGCCTGGCAGCATAGTCCTAATGGTGTTACCTGCTGCAAGAGCTCCCTCTTGAAGTAAGATCTAATGGGAGAGAAAAAGAGAGGGAGGGAATGGGGGGCTTTAGACTCTTAGCCCAGTGCGATAGGAAAAGAACATAGGATATAAAATCATCAAAATAATAAAACCCGACTGGCCTGGTGGCGCTGAGGGTTGAGTTGCTGGACACCACACCTTGCGTCATGCCGGTGACCCAGGTTCAGGAGGGAGCTCGGGCTGCTGGGGGTCGGCAGGGGGGAGAGAGAGGATTGAGCATCCAACAATGGCACTCCTCTCCCGGGGACGGGTGGGCACGTCATCCCACTCCTTGACTGCCCTCAGGTGGATGGACATGGGCGGTGTCAGAGTCAGGGAGACGAGAAGCGTAGCTTCATGATGCGTGCACCATGCCTACAAGGGGCAGGCCAAGAAAATGTGGAAAATGGACGGCTGCGGACTCTGTGAAGCCCTCCTCCAGCACGCCACCGCCCTGGGACTGCCCGAAATTGCTCTTCCAGATATGAGTCTCGGGAGGAGGGGAGGACGGCCCTCTCTCCTTCCACCCCAAAACAGGGGGGTAAGCCGTGGGGGAATAAGGGCTTGCGGGTACCAGGTGCTGGCCAGGAGCCTGGAGGAGGGGCAGATGCCTGCCTGCAGAGCCGAGGAGGATAAATAAAGTATAAAAAATAAATAAATAATAAAACCCAACTACCAACATAGAGAGACTAAAGAACCAGTGTAAGTGGCATACGAGAATGGGATACAAGAGCCAGAGCCTAATAGCCACATGGTTAGGAAGGTGGAGAAGGGCAGCAGCTCTGGCATGGAGCTCTAGCTGGCTTTGGAGAGACCTGAAGAATCTAATGAGGGTTAATAAGGTAGAAGCCTTTTATTGTACCTCATAGCATTCTCACTGGACTGTTCTTTTATTTTATTTTCCCATGTTTTGTGCTCTGTATTACCTAAACTTCTAATAAAGATTTAAAGTAAAAAAAAAAAAAAAGAAAAATAAGGTAGAAGCCAAATTCAGGAAAGACTTCGTACTCGGAGTACAAGACCAAGCTTAAATCAAGCTGGAGAAGAAAAGTGACTAGAACATACTCTTTTTAGGAAAAGGGCTAGAGACCCTTATTCCTGTTTTTTTTTTTTCTTTTAACAGAAAACAGGAAAATAGAAAGGGGGAGAGGATACAGTTCCCACAACAAGGAACAGGCGTATCACAAAGAGGAAAGAGCCCTGAGGGAATGGCAAGGGGATATTTATGTGCTCTGAAAAGAAAAACGAAAAACATGGTGTGCTACCAAGAGGCCCTGTCTCTTACCTCAGTGGGGGATGGAGGGCAGAACTGTAACTGAATGGTGAAAATATTCTGGAAGATCAACAAGTATGGTGACTATATAATTTTCATATCTCTCAAGACTCAGTCTTCACCAGTCATTCTTACTTATGGGTCAGAATACCAAGCTTCTTTCAAAAAGGGAGGAGCTGGCTCACCCAAGGAAGGAACACTTACGTATTCACCATAAAGTACAGTTACGTAAGAACTTACTGTAACACTAGATCTTCGAGAAGAGCTCTTGCAGCAGGTAACACCATTAGGACTATGCAACCAGGCACTAGGACCCCACGGAAAAATTTCTAGCTAGCAGTCTAAGGTGGGGGACTGCCCCCCCCGACGTCGACCCCACCCCCAAGGTCACCCATGGTATAAAGGGGGCAGTCCCCTGGCACCACCTCAGTTCGCCAACCAGAGACCTGGCTAGCATAAAGGATGGGGAACTGAGGAGGGTCTCACATCCCCAGAGAAAAAATACAGTTACATAACCCTGGGGGTAGGAGGGAGTGAGGGAGGGAGGAGGAAGCACACACCTGCTGCAAGAGCTCTTCTCGAAGATCTACTGTTACGGTAAGTTCTCACGTAACTGTACTATCTCACTTCGAGATAGAGCTCTTGCAGCAGGTAACACCATTAGGACTGAGCCCCAAGCAGCGCAAGGACAGAATCCAGGTCAGAAGGGTGCTGGTTATGAAAGTTAGCAAACCACTGGTACCCCTAAGAAAGTAGTCCTTGGAGGACGGCAAAGCCAAAACCTACTCTCCTCCATGATGCAATGTCCAGACTGTAGTGTTTTATGAAGGTGTGGACTGAACTCCAAGTAGCAGCTGCAGAGAGATCTGCTGCTGAGAGATTCCTTAGGGATGCAAAGGAAGTGGAAACACTCCTAGTGGAGTGACCTTTAACTGGTCCCGGTAAAGACTTGTCATACTTCTGGTAACAAAAGACTATGCAATTGACCAAAGATTTGATCAAAGTCTGCTTAGTCACTGGTGCCTCTAACATCCATTTGGCAAAGGAGACAAACAACTGGTCTGTCCTAGAAGATCGGGTACGATCTATGTAGAAATGAAGAATTCTATGAACATCCAGAGTATGTAACAGGGCCTCCCCTTTGTTTGAGCACTCTGGGTAGTAAACTGGAAGTTGAATGTCTTGGTTAAGCGCGAACTCGGACACTACCTTTGGAAGAAACTTAGGACTGGTGTGCAGGGATACCCTATCCCTATGGAAGATCAAATAAGGCTTTTTACACATCAGAGCCTGAAGCTCGGAAATCCTCCGAGCAGAAGTAACGGCAACCAAAAAATGAAAATTACGTACCTACCGTAATTCTGATTTTTCTGTGTATCTTCCCCATTCATCACCTTTGGGTAGTGGCCGGAGGTCACGACCCAGCAGGAGCTCTTATTTCTTTTTTTTTTGATGGGCAGAGTCGACGTACCATCGGTGCCGCCCTCGAGATCGACACACTGCGTGGCGCTCGCGGGTTGGCTGTTAGGTGTTGTCAACTTCGCCCTCCCGCCAGTTCTGAGTCGCTGTAGAATAAGAAAGGGTTGGGAGGAGGGACAAGAAAGTCCAAAGGACAGAGAAAGGAAAAGATATATAAATAAAAGAAGAAATAAACGTCTGAGAGGACAGAATAAACTGAAAGAATTAAGGGGATTGGGAAGGGACCCCAATCTCTGGAAGTAGAAAAGGAGGAGGGAGGAAGGGTGAAGGAATTTAGGGATAAAGATGCGGGGTTGGGGGAAGGAGGGCACACACCCTGGACCCCTGACCTGTCTCCAGATTGTATAGGAACTGTGAAGGAGTAGCCAGAAGGCTAAACTGAAAGAATTCAAGGCACAGAATCACTGGCAAAAACTCCAACATAAGCAGAATCAGATATTCAGGAAGAAAAGACAGGGTACAGGAAATACTGCCCCCCCGAATAAATTTTTATGGTGTAAGAAACGCAGTTTCTTAAATTAGAATTAAGGTTGTGTCCAAAGGACAAGGAGAATCAAAGTAAAGATGATGGGGAAAAGAGGAGAAAGAACAGAGAAAAGGGAACTACCGACCTCCATCCCACGGGGGCGGAGCCGAGGCAATGAAGAAGGAGTGCCCCCCAATCTGGACCACTCTGCCCCTATAGAAAAATATCCCCCTATGTGCCCAAGGTCACCCCACTCCTGACTAACAGAAAGGAGGGGGCCAAAAAGAGGGCACAGTGACGGAGGGGGAACCCAGAGACTGAGGCCCCAGGGGGATGGAGGGTGGGATTGTGATGAATGGTGAAGGTACACAAAAAGATCAGAATTATGGTAGGTATGTAATTTTCATATCTTATCTGTGTCAATCTTCACCATTCATCACCTTTGGGTTAGTGCCGAGCCCCCCGTGGGTGACACACTAAGAGAGAGAACCTTCACGGGTCTGGAGAGGCCTGAGAGTGGGGCGAGTGGGATGGGGACCCCCAGAGGGGGTAGGAAGTTGCCCCGACAGACGTTGTCTCACCCTACGGGAGAAAAGATAGGTTTTCTGGTGAGCGGAGTTAATCACCCTACGCCTGGCCAAGGGTGACAACCGGGAGAGACGCAGCCATGCCGTCCGCCTAATGCAGATCGCTGTCCCTACGACCCTGGTAGCTACCTCATTGGCGTCACACAATGCCCTTGCTTGGTGCCTTGCTAGCTCCAGGCCACGTGCAGAGAGTGCAATGGCTTGTCTTGTTTCCTCCATGTCAGGCATCGAGGCTAGGAGTTGACTTAGCATGGACCACAGGAACCCATCATAGGTAGCACAGTGGGCCTGATGAGCATATATATTGAGAGATGCAACCATGCTGAGTAAAAAGTTCTCCTACCCCAGAAGTCAAAATCCAAGAAATCCTGATCTGGGGGCCGGTCACGGTGCAGGGTGTGAAGCCCGTTGGAAATATCCAGTTGCGTCAATCCTGAGCTAGGAAGAGGCAGGTAACCTGGAGACTCCGGGGGGCACAATACCTCTGACGGAGATCCCTAGGGGCGGGACTCCAGAAAAGGGTCTCTGCCAGAAGCGCATCGACACCTCCCTAAAGGGAGCAGGCAAGGGGGGGCACTACAAGAGTGTCCGCACTGAAATCACCCAAAAATGCGCGCGTTGGATGCTCCAGATTGTGCTGAGTAGGAGGGGTGACATGCAGGTCCTCCAACATCCTCACGAGAAAACACTGATACTCAGCGAGATCAGCAGCTGGAGAGATGTGGACAGACGATTCCTCGCCTCCTGAAGAGGAGGATGAGGAGTTAGAGGACCTCAGAGGCTCAGAGGTTGGCTGCTCAGGGAGAGGTTGAAAAACCTGTCTGTCCATGGCTCTAACATAAGAGGGAAATTGAGCAGCCACAGCTCTGAACTGCTCCCAGGAGAGAGGACCGCTAAGACCAAGAATACCTGGGAGAGCAGGAGAATGTGGCAGAGGAGAAGGGGCAGAGCCAACAACAGGAATTGGCTGTCCTCCCCCTGGGCTAGAGAGTGCACCTGAAGCCCCAAGAGAAGAGGGAGCTCCGGAAAACTCAACAGCCGACAGCTGGTCAACCATACTGGAACTGCCTAGGCTGCACCCTGAAGAATCCCCCCTGTGAGGTGACCAGGGTCATGAAAGTCCAGAAGGACGGTCCCCCACCTCCAAAGAATGAGGCCCTCTTGAGGAAACCGAAAGGGAAGGGCAAGGGTCCGTGCTACAACTTCTCCCAGAGCCCAGGTGGGTCCCAGAAAAAGGTCGCTGCATCGAACCCATACCCCTCGACCCCTCGGAATCCAAAAGTGCCCTCCTCCTCCTCGAAAGGGCCAGCCTAGGCAGCTGGTAACCCTGGTCAGCCCCCGAAGGGTCTATCCGGGGAGCAGCACCTTCCCCTCCTGTGGGTGTTCCGATCTGCCCCAAAGTTGGGTGATCCAGGCACACCACCTGAGGGGGTACCACCACTGAGGGGTCAGAAAACCCTCCGAGTCCAGGCTGCAGAGCAATGGTGGCCTGCACCACTGCCTGCTGGTCAGCACCCCTGACCCTGGTCCCGGGAGTCACTGTCCTCTCCTCAGAGGGGGGCTGGTTCCGGCCTGCCAAGGACACTACCAGAGCATCCACATGAGCAGCCAACTCCAAACAGTCAGACTGCCTATCTGACTCAGAGTCCGATCGAACTTCTGTGCCAAATGGTATGTGGACGCCCGCTGCCATCCCAACTGAAAAGAGCACCAGACCCAGAGACTGCACCAGAGTCGGCGCTGACGTCCTCAGCCGCACTGTGAACAGTGTGGGAAGAAGACATGGCTCCAACGACAGCAGCAGCATTGGAGCTGGAGCCTGTCATGGCGCCGTCCCGATCCACGGTGCCACAAGCAGCACCGAGGCCAGAGATGGCACCAATGACAGCTCTGACCACGCTCTCGGCGCTGAGAATGGCACTGAGGTCGGAAACCCCCACGGCACTGTTCCGACCCACGGCACCGAGGCCAGAGATGGCGCCAACGACGGCCCCAACCACGCTCTCAGCACGCCTCGGAAACTCCAACAGTGCCGTGTCCTTGCTCGGCGCCGCAAGGAGCTCCAGAGCTGGACAAGGTGCCACGCTCAACCATGGTGCCGTGGATGGTACTGGGGTGAGAAACAGTCAAGGATGATACTGTAGAGTCTCCCACAGCGCTGTGAGCACCATCGGTGCCGCGAACAGAGCCAACGGCAGCAACTGCACCGAGCGACAGACCAGCGCCGACCCAGGCCTTCCAAGCCGAGGGTACAACACCGGGGGAGCTTTCACCCTCGAAGGGCCAACTGCTAAGGCAGTGCCTCCCGCCCGTCCCCCAAGGAATGGATCATGCTCTGCACCGCAGAAAGGGCTGCAACCGCGAGTTACAAAACTAGAAGCTCCTCCTCATCGGTCCATATAGAACCGGAGGGGACCTGAAGGAAAGGCAGAGAGAACATGGCTTGGCCCGACGAGTGCACGCCCGTCCCCCAAAACTCGGCGGAGCTCGTCCAACTTTCCACGCACGTTGTTCGATAACACGACGGTCCATGGAGAAGCAGGTGTCGCACGAATCCATGTTGTGTAGTGGGCCAAGACACGCGAGACAACGGTCATGTTGGTCGGTGACAGAGTACTTACGGCTGCACGGGCACTGACGCATAGGGGGCCATCCCATCTTCATACTTTGCTTGCCCCCTGACCAAGATATGACTTACAGAAAAAACAACATCAAACAAGACCCGATGTTGCAAAATAAAGAAAGGAACAGTCTTACTTTAATCCCAGGTGACGTCGAGTGGCGCAAAACTGAACCGGCAGGAAAGAATTCAATGGACGGAGTCGACGGACTAAGTAAATGGAGCCTAGGGCTTCAAGATCAACAGCAGGCCTCTCACACAGCAGAGCTACCCAAGAGGTGCGACCTCAACGGAGAGAGATGAAGGACTGGCGGGAGGGCGGATTCGACAACACCTAACGGCCAACCCGCGAGCGCCATGCAGTGCGCCGGCATCGAGGATGGCGCCAATGGTGCATTGACTCCGCACATCCAAAAAAATTAAAAATAAAGAGCTCCGGCAGGGTCGTGACCTCCGGCCACTACCCAAAGGCGCTGTATGGTGAAGATTGAAACAGATAAGATCAACACTTTCCAAGATAGGAAGCGTAGCTCGCAACTTGCCGCTGGCTCAAAGGAAGGCACCGTAAGCTTTTCTAACATAATTGGAGGCTATGCCTGTAGTTCAATGGACAAGCAGCAAGCCACTCCCTCTTCCTGTGCTATATAAGCAGTTCCTCTGAGCCTCTCTCGCAAGCACTTTTTCTTTACAGCTGGAGACTGTGTTGGTCTGTTCTTTGCAGCATGCTGGGGTCTGCTCACCCCTGCTGTGTTTTGTCCTCTGCTTGTTTCTGCTGGACTTCTGTTTTCTGTTCTCCTGCATTTGGTTTGTATTGTTTGCCTCTGACTTGTGTGCTTCTTTGTGTTGCTTGTTCCCTTTTCTTCTGTGTCTTTGTGTCTTTTGTTTCACTTTCTTTTGGGGGTGCTTCTGTTTCTACACTCCTTGTATTCTGCTGATCCAGAGCTCATGCTACTTGCTCCCATTTACTCACAATGCAACTGCAATCATCTGTGTATTTCAGCTCAAGCTGCTTCCCTGCTGCTTCTGCTCTCCATGCTTGCATCGTAATTGTTTTCACCTGGTTCAGGCTCACTCTAAGCCCTAGCCCATGCAGCTCAATCCTGCTTCCTGAACTCATATCACATACCTCATTGCTGCTGTTTTCATTGCATTGCCTAGCCAAACTGCTGCGTTCAGCATTGCCTCCCTCTAGTCTCTGTTCATTCAAATTGCTACCCCTATAACTCATAGTTACTCAATACTGATGCAGCTCGCTTATGTTTGTACACTGCCATTATACTCTGGAGGTCAGCTAAGCTACTGCTGATGCTGTAAACTAGTTTTAATATCTGCATGTGGGTCACAGTGCCTTCCATCACTTTCTTGTTTTTCTTACGGCAGGGACTTGGAGGTGCTTGGGTGCCGTGGCCCCGTGTGGCATACCTACTTTATGTTCTCATCCTGCCTCCGCCACCAAAAATCATCAGAGTATTTGTCACCTTTCATTGGCTACCTTGAATGCCTGGCTGGCTTGCCCCGCTAATCATATTTGCTGCTACTTCGACCTCTGAGAAGGTCCAACCATTTGCTTACCCTGCTTACTGACCTATGTGCAGGTTCGACCATTTGCTTACTCTGCTTACTGACCTACATGCAGGTCCACTCATTGCTTTCACAATTCATTTGCTCAGCGCTCGCTACTACCATGTCTGATCTACATGAGGGTCCCAATACTCAACGCTTCATTCCGCTCCTCCTCAGTTGTTTTCTGGGGCATGCCAGCCATAACCATTCCATGGCGCAGGGCCTCCCTGCAGCCGATGGTCTCACTGCACCTATAAAATCCGCATCTTGAGCGTGCCTGACTTGGGGTGGGGTCCTTCTCACCTGGCCCATAGTTGGGAATATCCTTGCTCCGGATCTGGCTTTAGCCATTCGAAGCTCGATGGCAGCTCCTGGTGTAGAATTTAAGACTAGCCATGAAGGGTGGTTACAGTGATCTTCTTTGGCTCTAGTATTCTTCTAGCAAGGTACCTTCACTGCATTCTCCCTACGACTGCCTCTGGTTCACCTGGTTTGTTTTCAGGGCAGGTAGGCCAGGTGAATGCCTCAGCAGTCATTGCTCTCCTCCTCTCGCCTTGGTTGTCCCCAATGTTGCAGAGCACTCTCGCAACGTTCCTCGGCGTTCCTGTTAGAGGGATCGAGAGAGAGAGAGAGTTTTCCTCCAAATTGGAATATTTTTCAACCCCCTTTAATTGGGTTTCTAAATTGCAGCAGCAGAGCCGTCACTAAACAAACATCCTAAGCCTGGAGGGAAGGCACCCTAGGCCTTGGATCCCCAGAGATTTCCTCCACAAAGGGACTTTTTTCTCTCCTCCGTGCCTCAGGACATAACTGTTAGTTAGCTGTAGTTAGTGTTCCCTAGTTCCTTTAGGTAGTTTCCACTGTTGGATGGAGGTGGATGGTGTCCTTACTCGCCGTTCCCTCTCCCCTTAGGAGGCCCCCTCAATCTCTGTGCAACCATCGTACTCATGCCATTGCTAACCTGCGCATCTCATTAAGTTATCAAGCTACCTGGTGCCTAATCTACAACTATGCCTCACAGCTACTGATTACTAACGTGCTTTTTGTACTACTACATTACTTTTTGGGGATGCTTCCTGAGGTGCCTTTAGCCAAGGGAATTGTCCAGCGGCAGCTCTAGGGTTAGAATCCTCTTCGAGGGTTCCTTGCCTTTGGTACCCCTACCGGGTGGTAATTTCTCTGGAATAGACAGTGTGAATGGCCAAACCAAGTAACATAGTTGCACAAGCATACCATCATACTAGCTGCGTAGGCATTGAATTGGAAGGCTATGCCTGTAGTTCAATAGACAGCAGCCAGTCACGCCCCCTTCCTATGCTATATAAGCAGTTCCTCTGAGCCTCTCTCTCAAGCACTTTTTCTTTGCCCACCATTCTCCACTCCTCCTCCAGCGGCATCACCTCTCTCCTTGGGATGCTTTCTAAGGTACCTTTAGCCAAGGGAATCGTCCTGCAGCACCTCTGGCGTGGAACCCTCTTTGAGGGTTCCTTGCCTTTGGTACCCCTACAGGGTGGTAATTCCTCTGGAATAGAGGGCACGAATGGCAAAACCAAACAACACATTTGCATAAGCAAAACATCATATTGGCTGCATAGGCCACTGAAATAAAAGATCCCAAGGGGGAATGGGGTCCCGTCTGGGAGGTTTGATATGCATAATGCTGCACAAAAAGGTCTTAGATAAGTCCAATTGTGTCAGAGTCCTGCCCTCCATAGGCACATCGTAAGCTGACAGTGCAGAAAGGTGTACCTTTATGGGTGAATAGCTAAGACCCTTGTCAGATACGAAAAGAAGGTACTCTAGTACCAAGTTCATGGGGCAGGTGAACGGATCCAGGAGACGGGATGACGCCCACAGGCAGAAGCATTTCTATTTCATGGATTATGTGGCCCTAGTCGAGGGTTTCCTTGTGACCACTAGGACCTCCGCTGCCCTGGAAATCACCCCGTATCTGTCCCTGACTAGGTCTGTAGGAGCCATGCATGCAGATGCAGTGACTGATGATTCGGAAGTACTAGAGCTCCTTGTTCCTGTGAGAGCAAACAAGGAGACAGGGGCAAGGGAACTGAAGGTTCCGATGCCAACTGTTGGAGCAGCTGGAACCAGATCTGTCGAGGCCAGAATGGCTCAATTAGAATCATGACAGACCATTCTGCTTGTAACTTGAGTAACACTCTCTGAAGCAGTGGGAAAGGAGGGAAGGCATACAGGAACCTCCCTGCCCAAGAGAGGGACATGTCTCACCACAAAACACCAGGCCCTGTATCTAGTGAGCAGAAATTGGGCAGTTTGGCATTGAGCGAGGACGGAAAGAGGTCCAGCTCTGGAAGGCCCCACCTTTCAAAAAGGTTGACTACTATGTCCTGTAGTAGCTCCCATTCATGAGCCTGTGCCTGACAGCGGCTGAGGCTGTCTGCTAGGGTGTTTTGAACTCCTGGAACGTGAACCGCTGTGAATTCCTGGTTGTGCGCTACTGTCCAGTACCAGACTCTCATGGCTTCCCTGCAGAGGGGTTAAGAGTGTGTGCCCCCTTGCTTGTTGATGTAGAAGACCACTGGCATCTTGTCTGACTGGATCAGTTGGGGCTCCGGCAGGAGAATCATCTGGAATGCCTGTAAGGCGTACAGAATGACTCTCATCTCCATTACATTTATGTGGAGATTGCGTCCGAAAGAGGTCCAAGTCCCTCTTATTTGATAGTCTCTGAAATGTGCTCCCCACCCTAGTCCCAAGGCATCCATTGTCAGGATCTGCTGAGGACTGGGACTTTGGAAGGAAGCTCCGGATTCTAACCAGGAGGGGGTGAGCCACCATTCCAGTGTCTGACACACTGCTTTGGAGACTCGGACTGGCTGATCAAGGTTGTCCAAGCGCTGGTAGCATTGAACCTTGAGGTTCCACTGGAGGACCCTCATGTGCAGATGAGCTAAGGGAACAGTTACAATGGCGGCTGCCATGTGGCCTAGCAGCTGCAATACCATTCTGGCTGGAACCTGATTTGTGGAGACAACTCTCCATGCCAGCGCCCTTAGTCAATCTGCCCTGTCTGAGGGAAGGAAGGCTCTCCCTTGGACAGTGTCCAGGACTGCCCCATGTACTGTAACCTCTGGGTGGATCAGAGGGATGACTTGGGAAGGTTCAAGGTAACCCCCAGACTTTGGAACAGGTGAAAGGTGTCTTCCAGAGAGCAACACAGCTGATCTTTTGTGGGAGCTGTTAGCAGCCAGTTGTCGAGATAGGGGTAGATATAATGCCCCTGCCTCTTACGAGCTGCTGCCACCACTGCCAGGCATTTAGTGAACACCATGGGTGCCGAAGAAAGGCCGAATGGTAGCGCTCTGAACTGGTAGTGCTCTCCCTGGAAGATGAAGCGGATGTATCTTCTGCGGGGTGGCAGTATCTTTATATGCATGTAGGCATCCTGCATGTCCAGGGAGCAGAGCCAGTCCCCTTGACGAAGCATTGGTAGCAATTCCAGCAGTGTTACCATCTGGAACTTTTTGTATTCGATGAAAGTGTTCAGTTGACTGAGGAAGACGTGGGAGTAATATCCCTTTCCTCTTTGAGATGGTGGCACTGCCTGGATTGCTCTCTTGCTCAGGAGGGCTTGAATCCCTGCCCTGACAAGACCTGAATGGGATGGGGTGGGTTGTCTGGAAGGATCTGATTGAATTCCAGAGCATAACCCTGCTCTACTATCTGGAGTACCCACTGATTTACAGTGATATTGGACCAGCTACTGAGGTAGAGGGAGAATCTTCTGCCAACTGCCTCCCGCTGCAACTCTGCCGGAGGAGGGGGGCAGGCAGGAAGTCATGCTGAGGTTGTTGGAGTGGGCAAGGGAGCCCTGGCATTCTTAGCGCTCTTAGGTTCCTGTGCTCCTGCGGACGGGGGGGGGGCACCCATTCTCTTGTAACCCCCTCTGTGCTGCCGTCTTCTTCCTTGGTGGCCCTGCTGCTTATAAAAGGAGCACATCTGGATGTGGCTGGTTTGGATTTATACATTTTGTGGACTTCTGAGACTGCTTTACCCAAGTCCTGTAGACCAATTATCAGCTTCTCGGCCTCCTGACTGAAAAGGACCTGACCCAGAAACGGGGTATCCAGGAAGGTTTCCTGTAGGACCTGGCAGAATCCTGAGACCCTGAGCCAGAAGTGGCCCCTTAGGCATATGCCGGTGGCTGCAACCCTGGACTGGACAACTACCGACAATTCAGTGTCGTTGGCAGTCAGGTTGAGTGTTGTACAGGTCTATAGCCTTGTTCCCCAGTGATTTCTGTACATCATCATGTGTGCCAAAAAATTAAGTGACCTGACTGTACATGTGGCCAAGAAATACACTTTGTGACCCAAATGGTCCAACTTCTTGGACTCCTTATCTGGTGGCTGGGAGCTTATATGCTTCGGCTGTTAGGCAGCCGTGAGGATCATAGAGACCGCCTTAGGATGCTCGCTGAAGTGTGGCTCTCCCCTTGGCATCCTATATAATCGGTCAGCCTTTTTAGGGACTGCCGATGCCATGGAGGGGTGCTTCCAGGCTATTTTTGTAACATCCTGGAAGGGTTCTACTAAGGGTGGTATGACCAAGGGCTTCGGGTCAGTAGCTCCTAAGAACTTCACCAAACGGTGTCTCTCAGGGTCCAGCGCCTCCGTCTCCCATTGGTTTAAGAACTGGATATGCCTCATTATATCCAGGAATGAGGGGTCGTCCAGAGGGGATCTAGGGGAATCCCTCCTATGGTCTGGTGATGGCAGGGACAGGTCATCTTCTGAAGAGTCATAGGAGAAGGAGCCTCCAGATGATCCTTCTGAGGACGTATAGGGGTGTCCTTTGAAGTAGGATCTGGATAACATGTAGCAACTATGCTGCCATTGCACGGGTAACCCATGTTCCTCATCCCCTGACGTCGGATGCTCTGGCATCACAGGTGGTGGGGCGGACGCTGTGGGGAACGCTGTATAGGTGGGGCTGCAGTCCCAGCGGGGCTGGGGGCCAGCTCCGGTGGCCTAGGCAACAGAACCCTTTTATGGTATTCCACCAGCTAGCAAACAAGGCCCCAACCTCTACCAAAGGGAAGACAGAGCTTGGCTGAGGTGCTGGCATCGGGTTAGGGGCGTTAGAGGCCCTGGCGTCGGTCCTTGTGGCACGCTGTTCTCTGGCGTTGGGTCTGACAGTACTTTTTTATCTGGCGTCAGCTCTGGTGGGACCGTGTCCTCTGGCGTCGGGCTCCCGAGGAGGAGGTGAAGGTGGAGGGGGTGAGGCCCGGTTTTGGTTATCTCCAGAGGCAAGTGTCTAGTTCCCTGACGTCTGGTCAGTAGTCAGGTTCTCAATGGGGCCCTGTGCAGCAGACGGTGGCTTAGAAGGCGGCTTACGGTCCGGTTCCATAGTAGAGTCAGAGGGCGTTGAGGCCTGATGTCGGTCCGAAGCCTTGGCTGATGACCGCCTGGAAATCAAGTGATGCTTCTTCTGGTGCTTGCTATCCTGGCATCTCCTGGGGTTGTCCGACCCTGTCACCTTGTTGGACAACCCCGGGACTACTGTCTTGCAGATGACAGGATCCGACCTGCCGCCCGATGAAGAGTATGCCTGTCCAGCTGACTGAGACCCTAGTGTCTGCTTGTGGAGTTGGATAGTCATGGAGATGGGGGCTTGAGAAAGGCTGAGCCCAGAAAACTCCCCGCTGTGCACCTGAGAGGAGGCGGGGAGCTTCTTCAGTGTGACCCGGATAGCAAGAGAAACCGGAGGGCTGGGTGTGACCTCGCGCCGGAGGTCGAAGACTTGAAAGTCTTGTGAGGGGACCGAGGACAGAATTTTTACCTGGACCTTTCCTTGTCCCAATGATGGTGTTTCCTGCTTGATTTCTTCTCCCTGGGGGAGGAGTCCTTCGCCGAGGAGGAAGACAAGCTGTGCCCCGACTGGGTCTTCTGCATGGTGACCACTTGCTGTTCAAGGAGGTACGCTTTCAAGGTGTTCAGGCGGCAGATCCTGGTCCTCCGGTTGAAGCCTTGGCAGTGCAGGCAATCATCTGGCCTGTGGTCGGGGCCTAGCCAGAGCAGGCAGGCTGAATGCTCATCTTTGGCCGGGATCTGCTTGCTGCATACATACTTCGATTTCTGCCGCTCTGAAGAGGAAGATAGCTGGGAAGACATACACGACGAACTCGTAATTCGGACAAAAAATTATAAACTGCGTGAAGCACGAAAATGGCGGTTGACTGGAAGCAGGAGGCATCCGTGGTGTCGATATGCACAGGTTAATGATGGGAAAAGAACTGAGGTGGTGCTGGCGGATCACCCCCTTTATACCATGGGTGACGTTGAGGGCGGGGCCGATGTCAGGGGGGCGGTCCCCTGCCTTAGACTGCTAGATAGAAATTTTTCCGTGGGATCCTAGTGCCTAGCTGCATAGTCCTAATGGTGTTACCTGCTGCAAGAGCTCTATCTTGAAGTGAGATCAGTAGATCTTCAAAAGAATCTCTTCCCTTAGGCCACACCTTTGGAACTATACCTGCATCAGTGCTAGGACCACACAGAAACTTTTGCTAGCTGGGGGCTGCACACGATGTCATCATGCATCACCATCTACATAAATGTGGGTGGCATCATCTCTCCTCAGTTCCCCACTGAAGAATGTGCTTCGAGGACTCTCTTCTTGGGGAACCAGGAGATTATATCAGTGCCTCTGATATTAGGCAGACACAGGTGCTGGAACGAGCAGCCATGAAAAGCCCCAAGGCAGAACTAGATGCCATATTCCCCTACAGCTGATAAACCGGGGAAGGAGGGAGGTCCGGAATGGCCTCAGGGAAGAGATTATCTCCAAAGATCTACTGCTACAAGAGGTAGAGAACTGTTCTACCTTCTTCGTGGCTGTCTCTTTCCTTTGCCCACACTTTTGAAACGAGTACCAAGCAGTCCCAAAAGCCAACTGGAAGGATGGTGCAGGCCGTTCATGACAGGAGGTCCTGTAGTATAGCAAGGCTGAAGCCTGCACATCGATGAGAAACAATGTCCAGATTGCAATGTTTAGTGACGGTGTGGATGGTACTCCAGGTGGCTGCAGCACAAATGTCAGTCGCAAACACATTTCTGAAGCAAGCTACAGATATGGCCATGCCCCTTGTAGAATGACCATGAACCACCCCAGGAAGTTCCTTACCATACTTCCTATAATTTGGACAAGAACTGTTTTGAAAAAGGTATGGTCTCTTTCCCAGCGGTGAACAAAACAAAAAACTGAGAAGACTTTCTGCTGTCCTTGGTGCGAGCAAGACAGTATCTCAGGATTCTATGCACACCCAAACTGTGGAGCATTGCTTCATCTTGATTGGCATGCTCAGGATTACAAACTGGAACATGGCTGGTTCGATTTAGTGTGAACTCAGACACCACCTTCGACAAAAACTTAGGATTAGAATGTAAAGACATCCTGGGCCTGATTTTCAAAGTATGGCACAGGGCTTGTGCCATGCCCTGCACCGTGACACTTAGGTTCTGAGGGTGTGCCATACCCCTTTGCCTCAACTGCACCTGATTTTACAATCTTGCGTGCAGTTACAACAGTTTCCACAATTTACAGTGGCTTGCACCAAATACAGCATCTGGTGCAAGTTTCATTAAAAAGCCCCCATGGTTGCTGCAAGCTAAACCACAAAGAGCTGGTCTAACTTGTGGCAACTGGCGCATGCGACAGAAAATCCTGATCGCTGGCCTGAAGAATGTCACAAGCCTGGTGCACCATATCTTTGGCACACTTGGGTTTGTGGCATTCTCACCCTTTTGAAAATCCACCCCCGTCTTTTTGGAAAACCAAATAAGGAGGCTCACACATTAGAGCCTGAAACTCTAAAATCCTTTGAGTAAACTTTCTATGAAAGAAAGCATAAGCCACAACTCACGGCTGTCTCAAAAGAAGCCAAGGAAGGTTTCTTAAGCACATAACTGAGGTTCCACAAGGAGACCAGATTGCGAATGGAAGGGTTTGTATACAGAATACCTCTCAAAAAAGTACAGAAGACCTCTAATTGAGCTACTGTACACCAATAAACAGGGGCATGGAAAGCTGAAATAGCTGCCAGATGCACCTTCAGCGAGGAATACTGTAAACCTGAGTCTCACAGTGGCAGCAAGTATTTTAACATCACATTGACCGGGCAGGTGAATGGGTCCATATTTTTGGAAGTGGCCCACAAAGTGACATGCTTCCACTTTAAAGAGTATGCATGTCTGGTGGAATGCTTTCTGGCAGCAACCAGTACAGCAGTTACTTTTGGTGACAGCCCAAGCCATGCCATACCTATGTCTTTAGGAGCCATGCATGCAGGTGCAGGGATTGAGGTATGGATGGACTCGAACCCCCGTGTCCTCTGATAACAGGGCTCTGCACAGAGGCAAGGGTACTGGAGGCTCCATTGTCAGTTGTTGAAGTGGTGGATACCATATTTTTCAAGGTCACAGGGTGCAATGAGGATGAGGGTTGCACTCTCCATCTGTAGTTTTAGTAACACTCTCTGAATTAATGGAATGGGAGGGAATGTGTACAGAAACCTCCCTTTCTAAGAGAGGGATAAAGCATTTTGCCAAAAAAATCCAGACATTGGAGCAAGTGGGCAGTGATGCAGCAGTTTTGCATTGTGTGGGGATGCAAGAAGGTTCAACTCTGGATGATGCCCTTGCGAAGAGGTTGTCTACCACAGAGGTCAGCAGTTCCCATTCCTGCATCTTGGACTGTGACCTGCCTAGGTTGTCTGCTAAGACATTTTGGATCCCTGGGAGATGCACGGCTGGTAACCTGAGGTTGTGTTCCAGTACCCAGTACCATACTCTCATTGCTTCTCAACACAGGTGATGAGTTCCCCCTTGTTTGTTTATGTAATGTATAACACTGGCATTGTCTAGTGGTCCTAGCAAATGACCCGAAGTCAAATGCTCCTGGAAAGCTTGGAGACTGTGTAAGACAGCTTACATCTCCAGGACATTCATGTGTAATCTGGCTTCCACCTGTGTCCATGAACACTGGGTATGACATGGGCCCAGATGTGCCACCCACCCGGATCCTGATGCAACAGAGGTGAAGAATGGAATGACCTTTAAGAGGCTGCTATGGTCCATCCACCACTTCAGTGTTTTGTGTAAGTGGGACATGATGAACACCTTTTGGTCCATGTTGTCTGTCAACTGGTCCCACTGCACTCTCAGTGTCCACTGTGGTATCCACATATGTAAGTGAGCCAGGGGCACAGTCACAATGGCCACTGCCAAGAGTCCCAGGAGACACAGTATAGTTCTGGCTGGGACATACTGACTACTATACACCAGTTGCACTTGAGCCATGAGATGTTCTCTTCTGTTCAGGGGTAGAAACGATCTGCCCTGTTCTGTGCAGTACACAGGTGCAGCCTCTGACAAGGGATTAGTCTGTGCTGGACTGTTGTACTGGATTCAACTGCAGCGCCGCTCGCAAGCGGCTAGGTGTGCTGGACGTTTCAGTGAATGAACTTGCGCTCCCCTTCCTGTTGAGATTGGAGCCCCAGATTTGCCCTCCTGACTGGCCAGGACCTTTACAGTGTGAGAGACTACTAGTGAGTCCTGCCTTTCCATTTGTTTGGAGACGTGGGGGGAGCCGATACCTGTCTGCTGGAGGGGCGGGGATTGTGAAATAGTTAAATTGCAGTGCCGCTCGCGAGCGGCTAGTCTGTGCTGGACTGTTGTATTGGATTCAACTGCAGCGCCGCTCGCAAGCAGCTTGGTGTGCTGGATGTTTCAGTGAATGAACTTGCGCTCCCCTGCCTGCTGAGATTGGAGCCCCCAATTGGCCCTCCCGACTGGCCAGGACTTTTACAGTGTGAGAGACTGTACTAGTGAGTCCTGCCTTTCCATTTGTTTGGAGGCGTGGGGGGACCCGATACCTGTCTGCTGGAGGGGCAGGGATTGTGAAATAGTTAAATTGCAGCGCCGCTTGCAAGCGCGAGCGTGTGAGTAGTGCGGCGCGAGCACCACTCGGCGTTGAAAATTCCAGTTGACGAAGGTGGTATAAGGGCAAGTTATTTCCTGTGTGTTTCCTAGCATTGTGAGAGTTAATGTTTTATATCCTGCTGTTTAATTTATTATTGGTGTGGGAATAGCCTAGCTGGTGAGCATTATTGTGAAGCAGTTTGTCTTGCACATGAGTGTTAGTTAATTGTATTAGTTTGTTTATTTGATTAGGCTAGGCAGACTTTTTTAGCTGTTGTTTAAATTGTGTCTGATAAATTCTGATAAAGTCATTTACTGTATCTTGAATTCAAATTTTTTTAGGGATGTGTAGAGGTTATATGGGAGGATCTAGAGAGGCCAGGATTACATATGGGAGCTCACTGGTACATGATCTGCGTCCTTTTATCCCCTTCCCAGTCTCAGACCCCGCAGCTAGACGCTGTTGGGAAGTAGGGATTGGAAGGAGTCGTGTTGATCGTGGGCAGTGGGGCGACCCATGCACATCGGATGGTGGTAGGATAGAGGTTGTTGGGTCCAGAAGGCGCCCTGGGTTATGATGGGCACCTGGGAGAGGCCAGACGTGGTTGGTGCTCATCTCCAGGGAATCCACCAGACCGAGTGGTCAGGTAACCCGAGGGGCTGCCTCACCCTCCAGTCCCCTGAGGGCAGTGCTTTGCAATGCCAGAGCGATTAGAAATGAGACAGCAATTATTGCAGACTTGATTTCCTCGGTCGATCTGCTTGCTTCACGGAGACCTGGGTGGGAGATGATGCGGGCCCTGTTTTTGAGGCCGCAGTCCCTCCTGGGTATACCGTGGTGCACTGCCCCAGAGTGGAACGCAGGGGTGGCGGTGTAGCTATCTGTTTTAGATCCAGCCTGGCCTCACTGTGCACCCAGTGGGAACTTCAGGTTCATTTGAATGTGTGGCTATCCATGGGGGACCAGGCGCAGGCCGTAGGATTTTCCTCATTTATCGCCCTTCTGGGCCGATGGGGAATTTCCTGCAGGAGATAGCTGAATTCGTCACTGACAGATCGTTGGAATCCCCCAGATGTGTTTTTCTGGGGGATTTCAATATTTGGGTCGATGATGGGTTTCAAAGGTGTAGTTATGATTTTTTACAGACTATGTCCTCCTTAGGTTTGACGCAAGCTGTTACTGCAGCGACTCATCCGGGTGGCCACATGTTGGTCCTGGTGTTCTCACTGGGGCTTGAGATCAGTGATCTCAGGATTGATCGAGTACTTTGGTCCGATCACTGCACGGTGCAGTTCGTGCTTGGGGCTCCCGCCAAAAGCCTGTCCCCTGCTGAGATGATGAGCTGTCGCCCTTTACAGGGTTTGACCCCTGAGGATTTTTTGACAGCAGCTAAATTATCTAGTGAGGGTGTTGCATGTGTCGGAGGTGTTGGTGCCAGGGTTGACACATATAATAGGGTGTTATCTGACACCATCAACTCCCTCGCACCTGTCCGTATACAACCCAGAACTTCATACCTGAGGTCCCCGTGGTTTGATGAGGATCTCAGGGGGATGAAGAGGATGGGTCGGAGGTTAGAGCGCTGCTGGAGGAGGTCTGGCCTGGAAGGGGACAAACTGGTCCTGCGTATGCATTATAGTGCGTACCAGGAGGCAATCAACCATAAGAAGGCAGTGTTCTTGTCCAGGAAGATTGCTGCTGGGAAGAACCGACCAGCTATACTCTTCCGGGCTGTAGACAGGCTACTCCATCTTGCTTGTCTGCAGCCCGGGAGGGCTTTTCTAATATAGAGTGTGAAGAGTTTGGTCGTTTTTTCTCGGACAGAGTGTCCATGATCCGGCACGTGGCTTCTTCAGCCAGCAACGTGATAGCTGACAGTGGTTGCCTTATGTGTTCTGAGTGCACTCCACCTAGTTGGGGGTAGTTTAGACCAGTGGAGGTTAGTGAGGTCATTGAGGTGACAGTCAATCTGAAGCATACCTTTTGTGAGCAGGACCCGGTGCCAACGCGTTTCTTAATGAGAAGTGTTGACTCTGTCGGCCCGGTGTTTGCCTTGATTGTCCGGTGTTCATTATCTGAGGGGGTCTTTCCGGATGCCTTGAAGAAGGCACTAGTGAGACCCCTCTTAAAGAAATCATCTCTGGACCCGGAGGTCAAGACAAATTACCGTCCCATATCCAACCTTCCCTTTTTGGCGAAGGTGGTGGAGAAGGTGGTAGCGCTTCAGTTGGAAGAGCACCTCAAGACTCACGAGTTGTATGAACCCTTCCAGTCGGCATTTCGGGCTAGACATAGTACAGAAACTGCGCTTGTTCGTGTGCAGAATGATCTCCTCAGGGCAAGAGATCGGGGGGACAAGACAATTCTTGTTCTCCTTGATCTCTCTTCAGCGTTTGACACTGTGGACCATTGTGTGTTGCTTGCCCACCTTAGGGAGTTATGCGGACTCACCGGTACTGTCATCTACTGGTTTGAGTCCTTTTTCACCAACAGGAGGCAACGGGTCATGATGGGGAATTCTTCATCTACACCCAGTCTCCTATTTTGCGGAGTCCCTCAAGGATCGGTACTGGCCCCAGTGTTGTTCGCAGTGTATATGCTGCCCATGGGAGGGATCATTAGGAAGTATGGTCTGGGTTTTCATTGTTATGCCGATGATACCCAGCTATATTTGTCTTTTGCCCCAGGAACACCCAACACAGTGGATGTGCTAAATATCCATCTGGCTGAGATCAACCACTGGAAGGCCTCCAACTGCTTGCGACTGAACCCTGATAAGACGGAGGTATTGGTAGTGGAGTCGAACAGAGTATGTGACAGGATGGCCTCTGACTCAGCAACTGGACTTGTTCTTGGAGCTGTGTCATTGAAAGCCTCCTCTTGGGTGCGAAATCTTGGAATGATTCTGGACAGGAACTTAACTATGGAAGCTCAAATATCCTCCACGGTTCGTACTTGTTTTTTCCATCTCAGAAATATCGCCAGGATTAAGCCCCTTGTTCTGCATCTGGACCTCCCTACCTTGATACATGCCTTAGTCACATCTAGGCTTGACTACTGTAATGCGCTCTACCTCGGGGTCACAGGGGGATCTCTCCGCAGACTGCAGCTGGTGCAAAACGCAGCTGCCCAGTTACTTACTGGGCAGCATAAATATTGCCATATTACTCCGGTGTTGCGCGAATTGCACTGGCTGCCAGTCAGGTGGAGAGTCCTCTTTAAGGTGGGTCTTCTTACCTATAAGGCCCTACATGGGCAAGGCCCTGGTTATCTGTTGGACCTTCTGACACCTGCTCTCTCTATCCGCCCTCTCAATTCTTCTAGTGGGGGCCTCCTGGCCATTCCCAGTACGAGGCTTAAATCTGCTGGCGATAGAGCCTTCAGTGTTGCGGCTCCTGTTCTGTAGAATTCTTTGCCGGCTCAGGTCAGGGGAGCATCCACTGTGGTTACATTCAAGGCTCACCTGAAGGCGCTCCTATTTTCCAAAGCTTTTATTGTATAAATTATAAATTGCAGCAGAATCTGAGATTATTTATTGGAGTTACTTATTTTACTTTATTTCTAGATTAAATAATTCTGTGATGTTGTTGTTTTGTTTATTATGCTGTTTTATTAATATTTTGCACGGTGCCCAGAGCCTCTGGGATTGGGCGTCTTTTAAATAAACTTTGCCTTGCCTTGCCTAGTACCGACTTCGGTACATTCTCTGTAACTACCAGGTTTTCACCTTGTTCAGGACAGGGTGTTTTGAGTTGGCTTCTGGACCTGGCTTTCAATAGCCAATCATCCAGGTATGGGAAGACATACAGATCTTCCTTGTGATAGGCCGCTGCCACCACCACCAAACATTTGGTAAAGATCAGAGGCACAGAAGACAAGCCAAAGGGCAATACTCTGAATGGGAAGTGCTCCCCTTCAAGGGCAAATCTCAACTACTATCTGTGATGATGTCTCATCTTGATATGAAGGTATACGTCTTTCAATGTCCAGGGAGCAAATCCAGTCCCCTATTTGGCCACCAGGACATTCGCCACCTATTAGAGACCCTGAATTTGGCAATGACTACTTCCTTAGGAGCCACGCATGCAGATGGCGGGACCTGAGATTGGGGTGGACCAGGGTCCCCCAATCCTGGGTCAGTAGTTTTCTGCAAAGAGGCAGAGGGACCGGAGCTTCCTCTGCCAGCTGCTGAAGCAGACGGAATCAGATCTGGCGAGGCCAGAAGAAAAAATTACTCACCATAGTAATGTTTCTTCTAATGGAGTCTTGCTGTATTCAGACATAATGCAGTTAGCCCCAGCACTTGAACTGCCCCGGAGAGGAAAGAGTTAACTCCATGCAGAAGCATGGAACGTTGAGCTTGAGCTCGGTTTTCAAACCTCTGTCTGTGGTACTTACCAGTGCAACCATCAAGATTCTTACGAGCAACTAACTAACTTAACACTAAAATGTGGAAATTGTTTGAACACATAGCCAAAAGGCAAAATACTTTTTGAGGTCCAGAAAGGACTCAAGTCGAGAACCCAAGAAGAAATAAGGCAGTGACAATTCAAACTATGCAACACAAGAAGGAAAAACGTAACAGTTACCCCACCAAGAGGGAGGGTACAAGGTACACCCCTGAGGTGCAACACTGTGCCTGCCAACCCACTTCCCAAAAACAGGTTCTGAGAGGGGAGGCGGGGGGAGGTCTGAATACAGCAAGACTCCATTAGAAGAAACAACATCACTAAGGTAATTTTTTCTTCAAACAACATGAAGTCTTGCTGAATTCAGACATAATGCAGACTACCAAGCAGTTCCCTATGGAGGAGGGAATGCAGAACCTACTTTGGAAACAGACTCTGCAGTACTGCTGTGCCAAACCTAGCATCCCTCCTAGCCTGGATGTCCAGAGAGTAATGCTTGGTGAATGTATGTACTGTTTTCCAGGTGGCTGCTTTACAAATCTCTAACAAGGTTATATCTCTGGCTGCAGCTAGAGTAGCAGCTGTACCCTTAGTCGAGTGAGCCCTCAGGCCTAAAGGGGGTGTTCTACCCAATTTGTCATAGCAAAATTGTATACAGGAAACAATCCACCTGGCAATAGTTCTCTTAGTGGCAGGCTTACCTTCCCCCACTTCACCATAAGTGAAGAACAATTGAAGACAGTCATTTCTGTGTGCCTTAGTATACTCTATGTAGTAGCTAAGTACCCTTTTAAAATCCAAACTGTGTAATCTTCTTTCCCCGGGGAAGAATGGTCAGTGAAAAATACAGGAAGAGACATAGACTGGTTTAGGTGAAAATCTGATACCACTTTAGGCAAGAACCTCCTATTAGTTCTTAGGACCACTTTATCCCTAAGGAAGGATTTGAAGTCAGGTTCAACTGACAGGGCCTGTAATTCGCTAATCCGCCTGGCAGAAGTAATAGCTACCAGGAACCCAGTTTCCAGGTCAAGTACTTCAATTCAGCCAAAGCCATAGGCTCAAAGGGTGGCTGCATAAGCTGAGCAATGCAGACATTAAGATCTCAAGGCGGAGTAGGCTCCCTAAAGGGAGGGTTAATGTGAACCAGGCCTTTGAAAAACTTCCTGAAAACAGGATGAGATGCCAGGGAAGAGCCCTTGCCTGCTGAAATGAATGCAGAGACAGCTGCTAGATGAACTTTCAGAGTGGCAGGCTTAAGGCCTAGACTATTCAGATGAGCTAGATAATCTAAGGTTGTGGAAATGCCTGCAGAATCAGGCACAATACCTTTATGAGAGCACCAAATACTGAACCTCTTCCATTTGGAATTGTAAGTTTTTCTAGTAGAAGGTTTCCTGGAGACCTTCAGACTATCCAGAACTCCCTGAGAGAGAGATGTAGAGCTGCATATTCTAACTCTCCAACAGCCAGGCCTTGAGGTTGAGAGACTGGAGATTGGGGTACCAGATCTGCCCCAGGAGGAGGAAAGAAGACTGTATCTCCTGGGAAGAGACAGGGGACGTGAGATAGCCAAGGACAGCAGCAGAGGATACCAGGGTTGTGTGGCCCAATCTGGAGCCACCAGTATCACTGTGCAGGGTTGAGTTCTTATCTTGATCAGAACTCTGAACAGGAGAGGGGAAAGGAGGGAAGGCACAGAGAAACCTGCCCTTCCAGTTCAGAATGAGGGCATCCTGGGGAACTGTCCCCAGGACTGGCGGTCTGCAGCAAAACAGAGGAAGTTGATGATTGTCTGGTGCTGCAAATAGATATATTTCTGGAATGCCCCACTTGGAGAAAATGATCCTCAGAATGTGAGGATTCAAGGACTATTTGTGATGCCCCGTGAAATCCTGCTCAGGGCATCTGCCAGCACATTGTCCTTCCCTGGAAGATGAACTGCTACCAGGGAAGTCTGAAGGGAATAGGCCAGAGACCAACTCTTGATGGCCTCTGTGCACAAGGCCGTGGACCGAGTGCCTCCCTGCTTGTTGATGTACCACATCGTGGTAGTGTTGCACGTCCTGACTTGGACCACCTTGCCTTTGACTGAATCCGAAAAGGTCTGAAGGGCTAGAAAAACTGCTCTGAGTTCCAGGAGGTTTATATGAAGAAGAGACTCCTGCGGGGACCAGATCCCCTGAGCTGTTAGGGCTCCCAGGTGGGCTCCTCGGCCTAGGAGAGAAGCATCCGTAGTCAGTACTACTGATGGAAGTTGAGGGAGAAATGGAACCCCTTGTCTGAGATTGCCCTGGTCCAGCCACCACTGGAGAGCCTGGACCAGAGTTCAGGTCACTGGAATCAGTTTGGTTGGAGAATCTGTTCTCTGTGACCAAAAGGACCTTAGCTGGAACTGAATGTCCTGCATCTGAAATCTGGTTCCTTGAACCACTGCAGTGGAGGCTGCCATGTGGCCCAGGAGTTGGAGGAACTGTCTCGATGGAAGAGAAACCTGAGGCAGAAAGGAGGAAGTGAGGTCTACTAAGGCCTTCACCCTTGCCAGAGGAAGGAAAGCTTTTGCTTGGGTAGTATCCAATTCTACCCCTATGAAGGTGAGAAGCTGTACTGGTTCGAGGACAGATTTTGGCAGATTGAGAAGAAACCCCAGGGAACTGAGCAAGTCCTGAGTGGTTTGCAGAGCTGACCTGGCCTGGTCTGAAGACTGCCCTACTAGGGCCAGTCATCCAGATATGGAAAATGGTGATACCCTGTCTTCTGAGGTAAGCCACTACTACTGCAAGGCACTTTGTGAACACCCTTGAGCTGATAAAGGCCAAAAGGCATGGCCTTGAACTGATAATGGCCTGAAGGCAACTCTGAACCTGAGGTATTTTCTGTGGGAGCACCTTATAGGGATATGGAAGTAGGCATCCTTGAGGTCCAGTGATGCTAGCCAATCTCCTGGCCTTAAAGAGGGAAGGATTATTCCCAGAGTTACCATTTTGAATTTGGGTTTTGAAATGTGTTTGTTCAGATACCTTAGATCCAGGATGGGTCGCCACTCCCTTGTTTTCTTTGGGGTAAGGAAGAAAAAATTACTCACCTTAGTAATGTTGTTTCTTCTAATGGAGTCTTGCTGTATTCTGACATATGCAGTTAGGTCCTGCCTTTCAACAGGCCCTGGAGAACAAAGAGTTAAACTTTCCACGGCCAGCATGGAATGTTCACCGCGAGCTCGGTTGAAGCCCCTGACTGCTGTTGTTTAAACTCCAACCATCAGATCTTTACGAGCAATACTCACTAGAAGTTCTGTGTGGAAACTGTAAAACTGAAACTAGCCAACTGGCAACTAAATTTATATAAAAGGGTTTTTTGGTTTCAAAGCAAAGACTCAAGTCAGGAAACCCAAAAAAACAAAATGCACCCCTTAAACATAACACTCACCCAAAATAAAGGAGGGTGAAAAAGGGACACCCTTAGGGTGCCAACACTGCTCCTGCCCACCCACATCCCAAAAACTAGGTTCTGAGAGGGGAGGCGGGGGGAGGTCAGAATACAGCAAGACTCCATTAGAAGAAACAACATTACTAAGGTGAGTAATTTTTTCTTCAAACAACATGAAGTCTTGCTGTATTCTGACATATGCAGCTACCAAGCAGTACCTCCATGGAGAGGGACAGAACCTACTTTGGAAACAGGCTCTAAGTACACTAAGCCAAGCCGAGCATCACTCCTAGCCTGGATATCCAGAGGTAATGCTTGGTGAATGTATGGACTGTTTTCCAGGTAGCTGCTTGACAAATTTCTAAGATAGGAATATCCCTGACAGCAGCCAGGGAAGCAGCTGTACCTCTAGTAGAGTGAGCCCTCAGGCCTGAGGGTGGAGTTCTACCCAGCTTTTCATAGCAGAATTGTATAGAAGAAACAATCCACCTGGCAATAGATCTCTTAGTGCAGGTTTGCCCTTACCAACCTCTCCATATCTGAGGAACAATTGGAGGGACTCAAACCTGTGACCATTGGTGCGCTCTATGTAGTAGCTGAAGGCCCTTTTAATATCCAAGCTGTGCAGCCTCCTCTCTCCAGAGGAGGAATGGTCAGTGAAGAAAACAGGGAGCGACATAGACTGGTTAAGGTGGAAATCTGAAACCACCTTAGGCAAAAACTTCCTGTTAGTTCTTAGGACCACTTTATCTCTATGGAAAGAGATGAAATCAGGCTCCACTGACAGGGCTTGTAATTCACTGATACGCCTGGCAGAGGTAATGGCTACCAAAAACACAGTTTTCCAAGTCAAGTACTTAAGCTCTGCAGAGGACAAAGGCTCAAAGGGTGGTTGCATAAGCTGAGCAATGCAAACATTAAGGTCCCAAGCAGGAGCAGGGTCCCTAAAGGGGGGATTGGTGTGCAGCAATCATTTGAAGAACTTACAAAACACAGGATGGGCTGACAGAGGAGAGGGCTTGCCTACTGACAGGAAAGCAAAAACAGCTGCCAAATGCACTTTAAGTGTAGCTGGCCTAAGGCCTAGGCCATTGAGATGGACCATATAGTCCAGAACCGTAGGCAACCCAGCAGACTCTGGAGAAATATTCTTATTAGAACACCAAATAGTGAACCTTTTCCATTTGGAATTGTAAGTCTTTCTGGTGGAAGGCTTTCGAGAAGCCTTAAGGATATCCAGAACCCCTTGGGAAAGATGTAGATCAGCAAACTCTAACTCTTCAAGAGCCATGCCTTGAGATTGAGAGACCTGAGGTTCGGGTACCAAATCATCCGCTGAGAAGATGTCAACAGGTTGTAATTCCTGGGAAGAGACAGGGGAAGGTGGACTGCTGAGGACAGCAACAGGGGGTACCAGGGCTGTCTGGCCCAGTCTGGAGCAATCAGAATCACTTTGCATGGTTGTGACCTTATCCTGACTAACACCTTGAACAGTAGAGGGAAGGGGAAGAAGCATACAGAAATTTCCCTTCCCAATTCAGGATCAGAGCATCCAGGGGGACTGAGCCCAAGACTGGGGGTCTGCAACAAAAGAGAGGAAGTTGGTGATTGTCTGGGGCTGCAAAAAGATCTATCTGTGGAGTGCCCCATCTCGAGAAAATCACTTTCAAAACTAGGGGATCTAGGGTCCATTCATGATGGCCCTGGGATATTCTGCTGAGAGCATCTGCTAGGACATTGTCCTTCCCTGGGAGGTGAACTGCTATCAGAGAGGTTTGCAGGGAATAGGCCAGGGACCACAACTTCATTGCTTCTGTGCACAAGGCTGTAGACCGAGTGCCTCCTTGCTTGTTGATGTACCACATGGTGGTGGTGTTGTCTGTTCTGACCTGGATCACCTTGTTCTGTACAGATTTGGAAAAGGCTTGCAGTACCAGAAACACTGCTCTGAGTTCCAAGAGATTGATGTAAAGCAGAGATTCCTGAGGTGACCACAGCCCTTGGGTGGTAAGATCCCCCAGATGGACTCCCCAGCCCAGCAGGAAAAGAATCTCTGGTGAGCATCATTGAATGAGACTGAGTGACAAAGGGAACTCCTTGTCTCAAATTGTCCTGTTCCTGCCACCACTGCAAGGCCTGGATCAGGGTTCGAGTCACTGGGACTAGTTTGGTAAGGGAATCCTTTCTTTGGGACCAGAAGGCATTTAAGTGGAACTGAATGTCCCTCATCTGGAATCTTGCTCCCTGGACCACTGCTGTGGAAGCTGCCATGTGGCCCAGAAGCTGAAGGAAATGCCTTGCTGGTCGAGACACCTGTAGGGTGAATGAAGAGGCCAGTTCCATAAGGGTCCTTGCCCTGTCCAGGGAAGGAAGGCTCTTGCCCTTACTGTATCCAGCTCCACCCCTATAAAGGTGAAGAGCTGTACTGGCTTGAGAACTGACTTTGGAAGGTTGAGAAGGAATCCTAAGGAGGTGAGCACTTGCTGAGTTATTTGCAAATGTGACTTGACTTGGTCTGGAGACTGACTCACTATGAGCCAGTCGTCCAAGTATGGGAAGATGGAGATCTTTCTTCTCCTTAGGAAAGCAACCACTACTGCCAGGCACTTTATGAAAACCCTTGGGGCTGATGTTAGGCCAAAGGCCACTGCTCTGAATTGATAATGGCCTGAGGGCAACTCGAACCTGAGGTACTTTCTGTGGGAGCACCTGATGGGAATGTGAAAATAGGCATCTTTGAGGTCCTGGGAGGCTAGCCAGTCCCCTGGCCTTAGAGAGGGAAGGATTATTCCGAGTCACCATTTTGAACTTTGGTTTTAAAAGGTGTTTGTTCAGATATCTTAGGTCCAGGATGGGCCGCCATTCTTCTGTCTTTTTGGGGGTTAGGAAGTACCTGGAGTACAATCCTTTGCCCTTGTGTAGGGTGGGAACCCTCTCTATAGCTCTGAGAGCTAGGAGGGAAGAAACCTCTGCCTCTAAGGCAAGGGTCTCTGATGGATTTGCAGGTGGAAAGGATCTGGTTCTCATCTTGGAAAATTTTTGAAGCTGAGAACCAGTCCTGAGCTTACTACTTCCAGGACCCACTTGTCTGATGTTACAGACTTCCAGTCCTGGACAAAGCAAGCCAGCCTGCCCCCTACTGGTATTGGAGAATCGGCCCGGGCAGACCTATCAGGGTGTCTGCTTGGCAGGGGCTTTAGGCTGAGGGGTGGATGCAGGCCTGCGCATCCCCCGTCTGCCTCTCCCTCTGAAGAACCCCCTCTGAGAATAATAAGAGGAGGCCTAAGCTTGGTAAAAAGGCCTTTGGAAAGGCCTGCCCCTGCCCCTGGACTGCTGCCTTTGAGAAGTGGCTTGCCTTTCTTTGGCCTGAGCACTCCTGTAAGTGGTCCTGTACTCATCCATCTTTTTCATGTAGTTCTCTGTCTGCTCCCCAAACAGAGAATTACCAATAACAGGGAAATCCATGGCCTTAGCCTGGGTATCCTGTGATAGGCTAGTACATCTGAGCCAAGCCATCCTCCGAAGAGCCACAGATGTAGCCATGACTCTTGATGAAACATCATTGGAGTCCAAGGCAGCATTAAACTGCACTTTGGATGCCTCAATCCCATCTGCAGCCACCTGCTCCAGCTCCTTGGCAAGCTGGTCAGGGGCCTGTTTAGCAGAGCCAGCACAGTGTCCCATCTGGACTTCTGGTATATAGCTGTGTAGGCCATATAGTTAGCCTGCCTGAGTCCCAAAGATGCTGCCATGTACTGTTTCTTTGCCATGGCATCAAGAGTCCTTATCTAGGGGGTGTGATGCCAAGGGGATATTTGCCTTATCACAGGCAGCAGCCTGCACTACCCCAACATGGTTGCATTGCTGAGAAAGGAACTCCGTGTCTGAGCCTGAAAGAGTATACCTCTTGTCCATTCATCTGTCCACAGGAGGTATGGAGTTAGGAGTCTTCAGAATTTTATTTGTCTGTTTCCCAAAAGATTTATGAAGGGGAATAGACAGTCTCCTGGACTCTGGGATGTCCATCATTTCAACAAAATCAGGCTCCTCCTGATCCTCTACTGCTTCTTCCATAGGAAGCTGGAGGGTTTCAGCCAATTTTTTGTAAAACATAAAGTGGGAAGGGGACTCAGAAAGCCTAGGAGGAGAAACACCTGAAGGTCTGTCTGGGGAGATGTCTGGGTCAATAGGCACATCCAGACTTTCATAATCACCATCATCATCCTCATACTCTCCCTCCTCCTCATCCAGTTCATAAAATTCTTCTAAGGTGTAATCCGGAACCGGGGGAACTAACCGAACCGAACCCCTGCCAGATGGTGCCGGTTCGGCTGGAACCGAAGTAAGCGATTGCACTATTCTTATCGCCTTGGCTATCTCATCAGCGGTCGGAGTATGAATTTCTGGATCCAAACCGGACGATTTATCTTTTCTTTTTCTTTTTACCGAAACCGACTCCTCAGAATCGGCTCTCCTTTTGCCCGAAGAAGTATTGCCCTGGTCAGAGGGCACTCCTTCTGGTTTGGTCGGAACCGAACCGGGCTGGCTATCCGGGTCAGCGGACTTCTCGGCCTCCCTTTCCCTCAGTCTACCTAATCTCTTTTCCAGGGTAGCTTTGGGAAAATTCTAACAAATTTGGCAGTCTGAATCGAGGTGGTCAAACCCTAGACAATAAACACAGGTTGGGTGGGGATCAGCCTTAGCAAAGACTTCCCCACACACACTGCAGTGTTGAAACCCAGTGGGCCCGGTTTTTTTCTTGGGTTTCTCAGACATGGCCAATCCTATCCAAAACTTACCCTTTTTTCGGCAATCCGTCAAGCAAGACTCCCCTATCGGTTCCTGACCGTGTTATGGGTCTTGGAAAAAACCGTAATAAAAATCCGTTTTTTTTTAGAACCGATACGGACCGGTTACCACACTCTAAGTAAATTCACAAACTTTTTTACCTGAACTGATCGGTTCAGCCGAACCAATCCACAATTTACAAGTTCCACACAGAAACTAAATAGAAATCCTATCTAGTACTCACGGTACCACAGACAGAGACTTAAACCGACAGATTCGGTAGCAGCAATTCAGTAGAAACTGAGCGAAAAACAACACTTTAACCGACTTTTTTGAACCGAGCAAAGGAGAAATTCTCCGGAGCGACTGTTCAGTGAGGCGGAGTAAAGAATCTGACGGTTGGAGTTTAAACAACAGCAGACAGGGGCCTCAACCGAGCTCGCGGTGAAAATTCTATGCTGGCCATGGAAAGTTTAACTCTTTGTTCTCCGGGGCAGTTGAAAGGCAGGACCTACTTGCATATGTCAGAATACAGCAAGACTTCATGTTGTTTGAAGTACCTGGAGTACAGGCCTTTTCCCCTGTGTTGAGTAGGAACCTTCTCTACGGCTCTGAGAGCCAGGAGAGAGGAAACCTCTGTCTCTAGGGCAAGGGTTTCTGAAACTGATGCAGGTGGAAAAGACTTGGCCCTCCTTTTGGGTACCTTTTGAAGCTGAGGGCTAGTCCCTTGCTTACTACTTCTAGTACCCACTTGTCTGAGGTAACAGACTTTCAGGCCTAAAAGTAGTAAACCAGCCTGTCTCCTACTGGGATTGGACAGTCAACCAGGGCTAACACCTCAGGGTGTCTGCTTTGCAGGAGCCTTAGATTGGGAGGAAGAAGCAGCCCTGCTCATCCCCTTTCTACCCCTCCCTCAGAAAAAAAACCCTTTTTGGGTAAGACGAGGAGGCCTGGGCTTGGTAAAAAGGCCTGTGAAAAGGCCTGCCCCTGCCCCTGGACTGCTGCTTCTGAGGAGTGGCTTGCCTTTCCTTAGTCTGTGCACTCTTGTAAGTGGTTCTATATTCATCTATTTTCTTCATGTAAGCCTCTGTCTGCTCCTCAAACAGACAGTTACCAACTACAGGAAAATCCATAGCCTCAGACTGGGTGTCCTGTGATAGGCTAGTACATCTGAGCCAAGCATGCCTTCTGAGAGACACAGATGTAGTCATGATTCTGGATGCCACATCGTTGGAGTCCACAGCAGTGTGAAATTGTACTTCAGATGCCTCAATTCTATCTTCAGCCACCTCCTCCAGCTTTTTGGCTAGCTGGGGGGAGGCCTTTTTAGCCAGTTCCAGAACTGTATCCCACCTGGACTTCTGGTACCTGGCTGTGTAGGCCATATAATTTGCCTGCCTAAGTCCCAAAGAGGATGCCAAGTATAGTTTCTTGGCCATGGCATCAACTTTCCTGGAGTTCTTGTCTGGGGTGTGTGAAGCCAAAGGAATGTTTGCCCTGTCACAGGCTGCAGCCTGCACTACCCCAACATGGCTGCTACGTGAATAAAAGAACTCCACAGCTGAGCCTGATAACATGCATCTCCTGTCCATTCTTTTATCTACAGGAGGTAAAGAGTTAGGAGTCTGTAGAATATTTTGTGTCTGTTTCCTCAAGGACTTGTGAAGGGGAATAGACAACCTTTTGGACTCTGGGATGTCCATCATCTCCACAAAATCAGGCTCTTCTTCCTCCTCAGCAGCTTCAACCAAAGGGAGCTGGAGGGTTTCTGCCACCTTCTTGTAAAACAAGAAGTGAGAAGGGGACTCAGAAAGCCTGGGAGGGAAGACATCAGAGGGTCTGTCTGGGGAGATGTCCGGTTCAATAGGCACATCTAGAGCCCCACCGTCATAGTCATAGTTGTCATCGTTGGGATAGTCTTCATCTCCCTCCCACTCATAGAAAGCATCCGGATCATAATCCGAAGAGCTGGTTCTGACCGAACCGACCGCCTCACTGGCAGCATCGGTTCAGACAGAACCAGATGAAGCGACTGAACAATACTAATCGCTTTGGCTATCTCGTCCGCGGTTGGAGTAAGCAGTACCGGATCCGAACCGGCGGACTTCCTTTCTTTTGTGGAACCCGACCCTCAGCGTCAGCTCTCTTTTGCCTGAGGAGGTATCGCCGAGGTCAGTAGGCACCTCCTCAGGTTTGGCCGTAACCGAACCGGGCTGGCCATCCGAGTCTATGGACTTCTTGGCCTCCCTTTCCTTCAACCTACTCAGTCTTTTTTCTAGAGTGGTTTTAGGAAAGTTTTTGCAAATTTGGCTGTCTGACTGGAGGTGGTCAAACCCCAGACAATAAACACAGATGAAGTGGGGGTTGGCCTTGGCAAAGGCCTCCATACACTCAGTACAGTGTTGAAACCCAGTGGGACCGGTTTTCTTTTTGGGTTTCTCAGACATGGCCAACCTATGAAAATTACGCTATAGAAGCGTTCAAGCCAGGTAATACCAACCGATCGGTAACAACCGTGTCACGGGTTTGGAAAAGAACCGAGAAAAAGCCCAGTTCTTTTGAAACTGATCGGTACTGGAACACCACTCTAAAATAACAAATTTAAAATTAAAAGGAAACACAAGGCCGGTTCCTAACCGGACCGACCGGGAAGAAACCAACAATTTCCACAAGTTATTTAAAATAAAATACAGTCACTACCTATCTACTACACTACCTGTACCGTACACAGAGGCTGGAAATCCGAAAAAACAATAAATAACAAGTTTTAAACAGAACGCTTTACTTTTACCAAACCGAGCAGAGGAATCTCCGGAGCGACTTCACTGTTAGACGGAGTAAAGAATCTGACGGTTGCACTGGTAAGTACCACAGACAGAGGTTTGAAAACCGAGCTCCAGCTCAACGTTCCATGCTTCTGCATGGAGTTAACTCTTTCCTCTCTGGGGCAGTTCAAGTGCTGTGGCTAACTGCATTATGTCTGAATACAGCAAGACCTCACATTGTTTGAAAGGAGCCACCAGAATCTTGCTGGCCCCCTCCATCTGTAGCTTGACTAGAACCATCTGAATTAATGGAAAAAGAGGGAATGCATACAGAAATCTCCTGCTCCAAGAAAGGAAACAATGCGTCTCACCAGAAACCTTCAGGCCCTGGGTCTAGCGAGCAGAAATTGGGCAGTTCTGCACTGAGTGGGGAGCAAAAAGGTCCAACTCTGGACAATCCCATCTGTTGAACAGATCTTCTGCTATGAATGAGAGAAGCTCACATTCATGCATGCTGGACTGAGTCTTGCTGAGGCTGTCTGCCAGGGTGTTTAAGATGCCTGGCATGTGGACTGCAGAAAGAGATAGGCTGTGTTCCAGAGCCCAGTGCCACACTCGCATGGTCTCCCTGCAAAGGGGGCATGAGTGAGTCCTACCCTGTTTGCTGATGTAGTAGACTACACTCAGATTGCCTGACTGCACCAGCAGTTGGCCTGGAGCCAGGTGCTTCTGAAATGCCTGCATGGCATGGAGCACTGCTCTCATCTCCTGGACACTGATATGCAGGGCAACTTCCCACTGGGATCAGGAATCCTGGGTTTGAAAGGGACCCAGGTGAGCTCCCCAGCCTAGGCCAGAAGCATCTGTGGTTAGAATCTGATGCGGGGAAGAAATCTGGAAGAGGACCCCTCGAAGAAGACTTGAGGGGTCCATCCACCGCTACAGGACTTTGCGGACAGGGGAGAAGATCAGGACTAGTTGGTCCAATTCATCCATGTGCTGGTCCCACTGCACTCTGAGGGTCCATTGAAGGGTGCACATGTAAAGCATGGCCAGGAGAACAGTGGGAATGGCTGCAGCCAGTAGGCTCAATAGCCCGAGGTACAGTCTGGCAGGGATGTACCAACTCTGAGTGTCTCTCCGAGCCTGAGCTATAAGGCATTCTGCCCTGTTTTGGGGTAAGAAGGTCTTTCCGTGCTCGGAGTCCAGAACCACCCCAATGTATTGCAGTCTTTGGGACAGTATTAGAACAGATTTGGGCAGGTTGACTGTTATGCCCAGTGAGTGGAAGAGCTGGAGAGTGCGCTCCAGAGTCAGCAACAGCTGTTCCCTGGATGGGGCCTTGAGAAGCCAATTGTCCAGGTAAGGGAAGACGTACAGTCTCTCCCTTCTGAGGGCTGCTGCGACCACTGCCTAGCATTTGGTAAAGACACGTGGTGCAGAGGATAAGCCAAAGGGCAACACTTTGAACTGGTAGTGTTCTCCCTGAAAGGCAAAGCGCAGAAACCTCCTGTGAGAAGGAAAGACCAAAATATGCAGATAGGTGTCCTGCATGTCCAGTGAGCAGGGCCAGTCCCAATCTTGAGGAGGGCCTGAGGCCTGGCGGAGTTACCATCCAGAACATTTTGTACTGGACACAGAGACTGAGCTCCTTTATATCCAAGATGGGCCTCAGATCTCTGGTCTTTTTGGGGACCAGGAAGAACCTAGAATAAAACTCCTGGTTTCTCTGTTGCTTGGCACCAGCTTGATTGCCTGCTTGTGCAGGGAGACTGCAACTTCTGCCAGAGAACAGATAAGTGGGCTGGGGGGCGGTAGGTCGAGAGTGGTGGAGGGGTATTTGGAGGCTGCAAGGGATAATTTTAGGGAACCTCCAGGAAATTCACCAGTCTTTCCTGGTGGCATCCTCTTCCTCAGTCTGGAAGCCCACAGTGGCAGACCATTGCTTCATCAAATTGAAGATGGTGGCATCCTCAGGAAGAGACCATGGAGTATGCTTAACTGAGTTCTCACTGACTGAAGAGGCAGTGGACTTGTCAGAAAGGAGGATCTCCTCCTCCTCCTCTTCATCCTCAGTGTCATCAGGGAGGATGAGATCAGGATGGTACTCCTCCTCAATGGCCACCTCTTCATCTGGGTCTGGTGTTGGAGCCGTGGGGGGTCCTATGGACTACGAATAAGCATCAACAACAAAGCTGCCATCGACGAAAGCCTGTTAAAGGTACTGAACTGCTGAACCAGTACATTGGTAAATTTTACAAGTACCTTGTTCAGGTCCATAGTTGTTGTCAATGGAGGGGGGTTTGACGGCACAGTCACCGGTGACCTGCCAACCTGAGAGCCCAACGAGCCCATAGCTCTCGGAGAGGAAGGGGCAGGCATCGACAGGGGTGACCGTCGACAATGTGCCCATCACTGACAGGTGGACAGGTCGACGACCCAGAGGTTGACAGCCGGGCACCCTGTGAATCGGGTGGAGAAGTTGTCGGTATGAGTCTGGTAGCTGCCCTTGACGAAGAGCCACCAAATAAAGGAGATGCCGATGGGGAATAGGATGGCCAATGGGGGGAACGGTTGTGATCCATGTCTTTTTTGTGACTTTTTCCAAAGGACTTGTCTTGAGCCTTGAAGGCTAGCGAACTCGAAGATCTGGTGGGTGATGAAGCAGCCAGGACACCGGAGGATCCCTGCCCGGAGCTGGCTACCTGCTGCTTCATCAGGAATTTTCTGAGAGCCTTCTTGCATTGCCTGAGGGTTGTTTGGTTGACCTTCTGGCAGAGCTCACAGTTGGGGACTTCGTGGTCACGCCCAAGACAGTAGACACAAATGGAGTGTTCATCTGTAGAGGCGCTCTTCTTCCCACAGTGGCAGCACTGGGAAAGAGAAGAAGGAGACGGATTCACTCTCGACATAAACAAAAAACAGCAAAAAATCTCAAAAAGAGATTTTGAGGATAATAGAGAAGAAATGGCCACAGGCCTAAAAAGGCACAAACAATGCAACAGCTTCTTCCGTGGAGACTGTGCCTGCAAGTCGACAGCGGGAAAGAACTGTGGAGGGAATGGGGTCGCCCACTCCTATATAAGGTTCCTGACGTCATGGATGTCGATAGTGTGGGCGGTCCCAGTTGTACTGATGAAAATCTTCCATGTGGATTCCCCTTCACCAGCGGCGAAGGTTCTTATGGTGTTACTTTATGACTGAGATACCCCCGAAGAAGATCATCTTGTATTCTATCTAGAAGTTGAGGTCTTGCATGTCTAGCACGGATCTGAGATCTCCTGTCCATTTGGGTACCAGGAAGTATCTGGAGCAGAACCCTTTGCCTTTCTGGCATGACAGAACAGGTTCCGTCGCATGTTTGGTTAGTAAAAATTGTACCTATTTTTTCAACTGGGACAGATGACCTGGTGAATAAGTTGAAAGAGAGGGCGGATGCTCTGGATGGGTGGCTAGCAACTCCAGAGGATGTCCCTTTGCAGTTATCTCCAGTATTCACTCATCTGTAGTAATCTCTCTCCATTGTGTTAAAAGCAGGGAAAAGCAACCCCCTACTACCACCTCCTGCAGTTAAAATGAATTGGGTTGAGCCCGGCATGAGTCATGCTGAGCCACTGGGGAGAACACTGGCTATGGAGGCCTTGAAATGGGCTCCTGGAGTGGGGGGAGCTGGCAGGTCTCCAACTTCCTTAACACAGCCTTGCTGACGGCAGGCTTGATGGCCACCTCTGACAGCTGTCTGGTGAAAGGATACTTTACCTGTACCTCTAGCAGGTGTGGGGTACAAGGATTTAACTAACCTTAAAGTCATTCTTGATACTTGAAGGCCTCTTAAGGCATCTTCAACATTATATCCACACAGTTTGGTGGCTCTACAAGGGGCATTCGGAATGAATGGGTCCATGAGATAATTGCAAAGGGATATGCTCTGGAGTTGCAAGACACACTGACATGACAAGGCAGGTCGAACAGACATCACGCCAATTCTGAATGGCAATATGGCCCCACAGGAGCACCGACGCATGGGGGCCACCGCAATGCTTCATTTTTGGGTGGCCTTCTTGCTTTTACTCTCCTCAGACGGCACACAGACCCCAAAAAGATAGAAAAGAGTTTGGTGCTGCACTAAAATGAAGAACAATAAAATAATAAAGTGGCACCAACAAGACCTGGAGTCGAGAGGTGCACCAGGTCAGAATAGAGCCACTAAAAACAGCATGAAAATGCTGCCACTTTGTGTGTTGTTGGAGGGGGCACCGCTCCTGCGTCCCCCGGACGAATAGATCCTAACTCCGGGGGCAGCGGATTACGGGGCAATAAGAAAATTGTGGGGCCGTGAAATACAGTTTCCACAGCCCCTGGAAAAAAAAATTAGGTCCCGATAAAGGCAAAATCTAGGGAGACCAGGATTAGAACCCTGGTCTCCAATACCACCCAGCCAACCTGCTCCATGCCTCAGCCTTCCATGCCACGGGAGCAGCTTGGTCAGCCTCCAGAATTCTGCTGCCCTTATCCTGTGGCAGCACCACAGACAGTGACCTGGGGAGCGCTTACTGTAAGCGCTGTCCATCCCCTCTCGCTGTTCATGGCAGCGCTATTTAGACGAGCACTCTCTTTACGTGTGCTATTCTGGTAGCGCTGTTCTGACTGGGGAGGGTCGAGGCGTATGGTGTCGAATTAATGGTGGTGAACTGAGGAAAGTACTGTGACACAGTTGAAACAACGAAGCTCCCACGGTGTGCACTCGATGGTGGGAAAAACAGAACTGAGGAAGGTAGGGTGCCGGCACTGGTTACTAGTAACCCACAAACATGACATCACTATGTCAAGCCTGTGGGTGGTGCCGGCACCGACATCAGTCCCCTAGGATGCCAAGACTTTGCTCCCATGGCGTCCTAGTGCTTCTGGCCCTAGACCCATAAGAGGGAATGACCGGAGAAGATTGATTCGTGGAAGATCTATTTGATCTTCACTGAGAACAGTATATGAAGGATCTGTGACCAAAGCATGGATTTCAGATACTCTGTGTGCACAAGTGACAGCTACCAGAAACATTGCCTTCCAAGTTAGAAACTTAAAGTCACAGTAGGCTTAAAGAGCTTATGAGTGAGCATATCCAGCAGCAGGCTTCTATCCCAGGGAGCCGACAGCTTCCTGATAGGAGGCATTGTGTGCAGAATATCCCCTAGGAACCTCTTAAACAGTGGCAGCTCTTCTAAAGAGAGGGTACCCACAGATTTGTGGTATGCTGATATAGCACATAAGTGGACCTTAACTGTGGAATACAGCAGGCCAGCATCAGAAAGGTCCAGTAAGTACTCCAAAACCTTTTCAGGTCAACACCTGAAAGGGACCATGGAGGTTTTGGAGCACCAGATGGAAAATCTTTTCCACTTGGCTGTATATGCCTTCCTAGTGGAAGGTTTACGCACAGCCAGAAATACTTCAGAGATCCTCTGATATACCTTAAACCTGTTCCCTTCTATCTCTTCAGAAGCTAGGCCTGAAGGTGAAGGGAGCACAGTCTGGGATGAAATAGCTGACCCTGGGTCAATAACATCATCCGAAGTGACAGAATCATTGGTTTGCTAACTGAAAGTTGATCAACAGAGGAAACCATATCTGCCGAGGCCAGCGGGGCCACTAGAATCATCCTGCCCCTGTGACTCTCCAATCTGAACAACACTTCCTGGATTAGAGGGATTGGAACGAATGTATACAGAAATAGATTTTGCCAAGGCAGTCTGAATGCATCCTAACAAATAATACCATGTCCTAGATTTCTGCAGCAGAATCAAGTTAGTTTGGTGTTGAGTGGGGACACAAATGGAAATTACACACTCACCGTAATTCTTAATCTTTTTGGACAAGTCTTCACCATTTATTCATATTGCTGGGTTACAAGTCAGAAGTGCTGGAAACCTGCAGGAGCCAAAAGTCTTCAGGAGGGCTGGTGCTGAGATAGGACTGTGCATACGCAGTGCTGCGAGACTGCCTCACACTGTATAGGCTATCCCGGCATCAACCCTCCAACTGCCTCAGTTCCTTTTTTACCAAAGAGGTGCAGTGTATGCCAACTAGATAAACACCTTACCTAACAAGTGCATAAGATAGCCCTTCTGACCCACGTAAGAAGGGTCAACTAAGGACAATGTCTTCATAGCCCAACAGAAACAAAGGAGTGAAGACTAGGAACAGATTCAGTGAGCGTGGGGGATGATGGGTGGGCATATGAATAAATGGTGAAGACTTGTCCAAGAAGATCAAGAATTACAGTGAGTATGTAATTTGCATATCTTCCTGGACTAAAAGTCTTCACCATTTCTTCATACTGCTGGGATAGAATACCAAGCTAAAACCAAATCCCCCAAGCAGTGTGGTAGGAGCTGATGCAGAACAGAATTCCATTAAGGATTGTCCTGCCAAAGGAAGCATGTTGTCTGGTGTAGACATCCATGTCATCAATGGGAACAGAGTGGATCTCTGGTAGAGTGGGCATGCACCTGGCCCTCCAACTTGACCTGTGCCATGGAGTAACAATGGCGAAGGCATGCCATTATCCAAGCAGATATACATTTGATGGACACTGGCTGACCCGGCCAGGCTGTGCTGAAGGACACAAAGAGCTGCTTGGTTTGACGGGTGTCTCTGGTTCTATCGATATAGAACTGTAGGGCTCTTTTACCGTCCAGTGAATGAAGGGTGTGCTACCCTTCATTTTGGAAGTTAGCGAAATAAGTAGGCAGAACCAGAGGCTGGCTGAGATGGAAATCCGAAACCACTTTTGGTAGAAACTTAGGTGAGTATGGAGGACCACCTTGTCTTTATGAAAGACTGTGTACAGCGGGCCTGTGACCAAGTTTTGTATTTCAGAGACCCTACAAGCAGAAAGTGATGGCCACCAGGAAGGCATTTTTCCAAGTCAGACACTTCAGATCACATGTGGCTAGAAGCTCAAAGGGTTTATGAGTGAGCATGTCTAACACGAGGTTAATGTCCCAGGGAGCAACGGACTTTTTAACCGGGGGCTTCGTATAAAGTGTCGTTGAGGCACAGGTCAGGAAGCATAGGGAAAACCAGGAGCAGTTGTAGAATTCACCAAAACTATTTATTTGCAGTTGCAGTAACATAAAAATATAAACTTATTCAGAATAACTATGTACAGAAGAGAAATAAAATAAAATCTTCCTTCAGTCTCTGTGTCCCTTTTTCTTGTAATCCTTTTTTCAGTTGTGGCTCAGTTCTTTTATAAGTAATGTCCAACCCCCAAATCTAAACAAACATCTTGTCCTTATAAGTTTCAAGAGCTGCTAGAACACAGTATGCTTCTTGAGCTGAGGCCCCCTTTTGCAAAAGGCTGGAAGATATGCACTGAAGTAACCTCTAGAGTTTACAATCATCTCAAATTATAAATATATACATTTCGGCAGTAACACTATATATTTTCTAAAGAATAGGGATCCCAATATCAGTTACATTTCCACATTGATTTGCACATATTTTTATATTACCTAATATAGATATGCAAGGGAGAAAAACAGACAGCAAGAGAAAACTTAGAGACAGAGAGAGGCAAAGAATTGCGAGACGGTCTGGGTTGATCTAGTCCAAGGTCTCACAGGAAAATTTGGCTGCGCAACCAAACAGAGAAGAGACAGAAAAGGAAAGATCCTTACATTTAAACACTATCTCCATAACAAATTGGACAGGTCCTATTCTACCCTGTCACATATACCCTCTCCTTAAGAGGGAACCTGTTTCATTAAACAGGTTTCCAAAACATTTTATTAATTCTCTACTAACATTTTCTACTTTTATAAATTAAGCACATTTGCATCCATTTTTTATAACAGCACAGTAGACAGTACAGTTTAAACTCATACATTTGTTTTCAACCTTTAGAGCCCTCCATTCCTGATCCACATCTCGACAGAAAATCAGCAATGCTATTCTCTTTACCAGATTTGTGAATCACCGTGAATTAAATGGCTGCAGTGCCAGGTACCACCTTGTAATTCTGGAATTTTTATCTTTCATCTGGTTAAGCCAACAAAGAGGATTGTGATCAGTTACAAGAACAAAATCAGTTCCTAGCAAATAAAATTTAAGGGACTCCATTGCCCACTTTGCTGCTAAACACTCCTTTTCGAAAGCGGAGTACCTTTTCTCTCTGCCATGCAATTTCCAACTTATGTACAGAATAGGATGTTCTGTCTCATCTATATTTTGACTTAGAACTGCACCTAGACCTACCTCAGCTATATCTGTTTGTAGCAGAAATGGTTTCCCAAAGTCTGGGCTTCTTAAAACAGGTGCTGAACATAATGCAGCCTTTATAGCTTGAAAAGTTTCATCACACCCTGGGGTCCATTTCATATTATTTGGGTACTGTTTCTTCATGAGTTCAACAAGGGGAGTAGCTAACTCAGCAAAGCTGGGAACAAATCTCTGATAATAACCAACTAACAACTAAAAATGACCTGACATGTTTCTTTGTTTTAAGTACAGGGCTGTTAGCTACAGCTTCTATTTTAGAAACCTCTGGCTTAACTTCATTTCCCAACACATAGCCCAAATATCTGGTTTCCTGCATCCCCAACGCACATTTGGTAGGATTGTCAGACCTGCATTTTTGATAGCTTGGATAACTGCACATAGGTGTTCCAGGTGGCTTTTCTAGTCTGGACTGTACACCATGACATCATCCAGGCACGCAGCACAATAACCAGTGTGAGGGGATAAAATGACATCTATGTATCGCTGGAATGTAGCTGGCGCACCATGTGAGCCAAATGGCATGGTGGTGAACTGACAGAATCCTATAGGGGTGGCAAATGCAGTTTTATCTCTGGATTCTTTAGCTAAAGGTATTTGCTAGTAACCCTTGCTGAGATCGAGGGTACTGATATACTTTGCACTCCCCAGTCTGTCCACCAAATCATCTATTCTGGACATAGAATAACTGCCAAATTCTGACACTTAATTAAGTTTCCCGAAATCAAGGCAGATTCTAACACCCCCTTCTTTTTTGTTTACAATTACCATGGGAGATGACTAAGCACTCAGCGACTCCTCTATGATACCCAATTCTTTAATTTTTTTTATTTCCTTAACTACGTCAGCTCTTAATCGCTCTGGCAACCTGTATATCTTTTGCCTAATAGGACGAGCATTCTTTGTCACTATTGCGTGCTCATCTCCTTTTGTTTGGCCTGGTACTGTGGTAAAAGTGCTGTTAAATGTCTTTAGCACATTACGAATGTCTGTAGTTTGTTCTGAAGTTAAGGAAACATTCACCTTTACAGCATGAGCATTTACAATTTGTTCGAGTCTATCATAAGCTACATCTATATCTTCCTTATCAGTTTCTGGTAACACTAGCAAAGCAGCTTTAGGTATTTTTTCAACCCATTTCTTGAGGAGGTTAGCATGGTATATCTTAGGATTTTTCTTGTCAGGGGTCTCAATCTTGTAGCTAACAGTGCCAGTACGTCTAAGAACCTTATATGGCCCTTGCCACTTCATTAACATTATTTTCTGTTGTGGGTAACAGTAGCAAAACCTTTTCACCTGGCTCGAAAACTTTTTCTTTTACCCCATGGTCATAATAAACCTGCTGGTTTTGAGCCTCTTCCTGATTACTATGGGCAATTTCAACATATTTTCCCGGCTTCTTTCTTAGGGCACACATATAAGAAGATATAGATTGTTTCTGGGTGGGGTTATCTTCCAACGTTTCTTTTATCACATCCAATGGCCCTCTTGGCTGCCTACCATACAGCATTTCAAATGGTGAAAACCCTGCTGATGCCTGAGGCACTTCTCTGTAAGCAAAAAGTAGGTAAGGCAAGTACTGGTCCTAATCATTCCCTTACCCTTTTACAAACCTTTTTAATATGCGTTTGAGGGTTTGGTTAGAACTCTCAACAAGACCGTCTGTCTGAGGGTGATAGGGGGAGATTCTCATGGCAGTGATACCTAGCAGTCTGTACAGCTCCTTAAGCAGTGCAGCACCAAAAACTACCCTGATCAGTAATAATTTCTTTAGGTATGCCCACTCTGTTGAAAATGTTGGCAAGCTCTGCTGCCACTTTTGGGGCTGTAACAGTATACATTGGAACTGCTTTTGGGTATCAAGTAGCATAGTTGCATACTACCGGAATAAATCTATTACCCTTTTTACTTTTGTCTAAAGGACCAACTACATCCATTGCAATTCTCTCAAATGGCACATCTATTAAGAGAAGGGGCACCAGGGGCACCTTGCTTTTTCTAGTGACTCGGGCTACCTTCTGACACTCAGCACAGGAATTACAATAGGTAGCAACATCTTCATGAATTCCAGGCCAGTAAAATCTATACAGCAATCTGGCAAGGGTGTGATCCCTCCCTGAGTGACCAGTCATAGGACTATCATGTGCTATCTGTAACAATTCTGTTCTATACCGCTGTGTTATAACCAATTGTTCTGTCTATTCCTGTGTCTGAGGTTTAACCTAAACTCTGTACAGTAATCCATTAAATTTTTTTAAACATGGGTCCACCCTGTTTTGGTTTCACCCCCAGCTGCTTGAAATAATCCTGGAGAGAAACATTGTTAGCTTTTTCTGAAAGAAAATCACAATCAGCTATCAGTTTAGTTTCAGCATTTTCATATTTTAACCCTTCATGTCCATCAGTCATTTGTTGCCATAGTTTCTTCAGGCTTCGTCTTTCATCCTTGGATTTCTGGATCTTGGAGCTGTGCTCAAACAAGTCCGAATCAAAATCACTGAAAGGAAAAGTGTCCCCACCATCTGAAATTTTCTTAGCCTGAGCTCTTGTCAAAACAGCTGCTGAAACATTAGGATTTACTCCCTCTTTGACCAAGTCAGTAAATCCTGGAAAGTCATTTCCAATAATCACAGGTACAGGTAACTTAGGTACTACCCCCACTTTCATTTGGTGCAACACACCCTTAATGGTTAGGGTCACTTGGGTGGTGGGATAGTATCGAGTGTCCCCATGGATGCAGATGGTATCAGTACCTGGTCCCTTTGCACAGTGTTTTCTCAGCACTTTAACATGCACTAGGGTCTGTCTGCTTCCCGAATCAATGAGTCCCTTCACAATCTTATCCCCCACCTTCACATCTGTTAAGTACTTGCCTCAACTTTTATCTCAGTATTCTATGAACATCCAAAGTATGCAAGAGGTACTCCCCTTGATTGCAGTGTTGCATAAAGAAAGCAGGTAGCTCAATGGATTGATTCAGCATAGATTCCGCTACCACCTTAGGGAGAAACTTAGGGTTGGTGCGCAGAGCCACACATTCCTTGAGAAAAATCAAATATGGGATTTTGCACATCAGAGCCTGAAGCTCGGAAATTCGTTGAGCTGAAGTAATAACCACTAGGAAGAGAGTCTTCCAAGAGAGGAACTTCAAGTCTACTGAGGCTGCCGGTTTGAAAGGAGGCAGAGTAAGCGTCTCAAGAACAAAATTCAGATCCTAACGTGGAGCAGAAATGCGGATGGGAGGGTCTCAAATGGTTTGAGTAAAGCCTTAGAGACTTCCAACTGAGCTAAAGTCCTGTCTCCAAAAGGGACATGGTAGGCTGAAATTGCTGCCATATGGACCTTCAAAGAGGAATAGCTGAGACCCAGGTCAAAGAGATGATGCATGTAGTCCAGGACTCTTTCAACTGGGCAAGACAAAGGCTCAAAGTCCTTTGATGAGGCCCAAATCGAAAATCGTTTCCACTTCATCGCGTAGGTGGACCTGGTGGAAGGCATTCTGGCTTCCACCAGAATATCTGCTACGAGCAGAGAAACCCCGAACCGGGCTTGAGCAATGTCTGCAGGAGCTACGCATGCAACTGAAGGGATCTGAGATCTGGATGAACAAGGGTCCCCTGAGCCTGGGTCAGCAAGTGCTGTGACAGAGGAAGAGGAAGCAGAGGTTCCTCTGAAAATTGTTGCAGAAGAGGGAACCAAACTTGCCTGGGCCAGAATGGAGCAATGAGGATCATCCGGGCTCTTTCTGTTCTGAGCTTGTGCAAGACCCTTGGAATTAAGGGAATTGGAGGGAAGGCATAGACGAATCTGTCCCTCCAGTCAAGAGACAGAGAGTCCCGCCAGAAAATGTCTCGCCCTGGAGCAAGTGAGCCGAAGGCGGGAAGTTTTGCGTTTTGGGGAGACGTGAACAGGTCTACCTGAGGGGTTCCCCAGAGCAGGAAGATGTTGTCTACTACCACTTGATCCAGTTCCCATTCGTGGGCTTTGGCTGAAGACCGACTGAGGTGGTCTGCCAGCATGTTTTCTACTCCCAGAACATGAACTGCTGTCAGGTGAAGTTTGTGCTGAACAGACCAACTCCAAATTCTCACTGCTTCCCTGCACAGAGGGTAGGAATGAGTTCCTCCCTGCTTGTTGATGTACCAGACTACACACGTTCGTCTGGATGGTTAGATGACTGGGAAGAATGGAGGAGTGCAGAGCCTGGAGAGCACACAGGACGGCTCTGAGTTTGAGCACATTTATGTGCAAAGTCTGCCTGAGTCTGGACAAGCTGCCCTGAGTCCTGTGAGACCCTAGATGGCCTCCCCAGCCCTCTACTGAGGCATCTGTTGTCAATGCCTGGGAGGAAGGTTTGATATTGAAGTGAACCCCCTGGTAAAGGTTCTCTTGCACCATCCACCATTACAAGTCTCTGGCCATGGGATCGGAGACTAGAACCTCCTGGTCTAGGTCGTCCAGTGTTTGGTCCCATTGAGACCGAAGCGTCCATTGAGAGATCCTCATATGGAGCTGAGCACGAGGGACAGTCAAGATAGCAACCGCCATGAGCCCGAAGAGGCAAAGGACTGACCTGGCACTGACCCTTCTGCGACTGGATAGCAGACTTGAGTCCGGAGGGTGTCCGCCCTGTCCAGAGGCAAAAAGGCCTTGCCGATGGTCGTGTCCAGGATCGCCCCAATAAACTGGAGTCTTTGACAAGATACCAGATGGGACTTCGCCTGGTTGATGGTGATACCCAGGTTGGTGAAAACCTGCAGGGTGAAGTAAAGAGAGCGTAGAAGTTCCTCCCTGGATGGGGCCGCCAGCAGCCAGTCATCCAGGTACTGGAATCCCTGCACTCCCTGGGTATGCAGGTGGGCCGCTACCACAGCCAGGCATTTGGTAAACACTTGGGGATCTGAGGAAAGACCAAATGGGAGGGTCTTGAATTGGTAGTGGTCCTCCTGAAAAGAAAACCGAAGGAATTTGTGGTGGGAAGGGTGGATGGGGATGTGCAGGTAAGCATCCTGCATATCCAAAGCGCATAGCCATTGCCCCTGCCAAAGAAGTGGCAGAAGACTCTGCAAGAAGAGCATTCTGAAGCGTTTGTACTCCACGAACATGTTCATGGAACTGAGGTCTAAAACAGGACTCGCGTCTCCTGTCTTCTTTGGAACTAGGAAGAAACGGGAATAGTTGTGATGCTTGGACAGTTGGTTCTGATTACTCTATGATGTTTTGTAAAATAAAAATATAGTGTGATTGTCTGTCATGAGAAATGCTGTGCTCCTGGATTACTCCCCAGGTTTCACTTCAAAGGGCAGGATATATGTTAAACAGCAGATCTCTGTATGGTGATTAACGTGCAAAAACTCGCATTTTATAGCCTTATTTAGGATCTGGGTTACTTGAAGCTAAGAATTAAAATATCCATTTTATGACATCCTCGGGAAGGGCAGTTAATTTCAGCTGGAGCTGGAAAAACTATGTTACAGCTAGGTGAGAAAACTGCTGAGTTGTAAAAGCTCGTTGATGTCTTTGTGAAAGCAGGAAACTGCTCCTGGATGAAAGAGGACACTGGAAAATCACAGTCTTAATTAAGAGTGTCATCATTTGGAAAATGAGTTCTGCTGAAATCACAGAATTTAATACCTCTTAATGGGACTTCCTGTTATATACATATATAATTTTTTTTATATATCCTGAAAAGGAGGAGCTAGATGATGACATCATGGAGAAGGCAGGTTCAGGACAGTGTTTTAATTATGCTGTGACTGACCTTTAGGTGATATACATGTTTAGACTCTGAAAAAGAAACTTCTATTCTAGCACTATTAGAAGAGCTACATTAGATAGATAGGTCTAATTGTCTGGTGGTAGGAATTTTCACTTTTTAAACCTGATTATTTTAAGTGATTGTATGTTTTTGTGATATATTGTTCTCTGTTTACATTTTACATTTTGTTATCTATTTTAAGTAAACCTCTATTTTAAGAGACTACTTGGTGTGCCTTTGAAATTCTTTATTTGACAAGTGAAGCATATCTGGTTAAAGTTGACACTGTGCAAAAGCTTACTGGTTTACCAAACTGGGAAAAGTTAAGAGTTTATTCTGAGGTCTTTCATAGTTTTTAAGGGTTCATTTTGTACACCTGGTTAGGTGCCCATAGGCGAAAGATATCTGGCCCCCCCCCGAAGAGCAGAATTATCTGAGCCTGTACATTGAGTACGCTAGCAAGAGGTTCAGTTTGAATCCCTCCAGACCTTGAGACCACAGGATGATTTGAACCCACAAAACAGACAGGAGGGTTACTCTGTTTCTGTTCCTGTTCACAATAATGTGCTCGGAGGTTGGCACTGTGGGAGCAGAGGGCCTGATCTGCTGAGTGGGGTTGTGACAGATTGGTTGGCAGCGGTGTGCATAGCTTGGTATTACAAGCTTTTATTGTTCAGTGTGTCGGCTCGATACTGTCAGCTCACTTGCAAAAAAAAAAAAGAAAAAGGCAGTGATTTATTTTTAAAAGGAAACAGAACTATACCACTTGGCTTACAGTCGAGTTCCTACCTGTTTTATTTTTTTTTCTAAGTTCAAGTCAAAGTAGCCGTAGTTAGGGAAGAAGATGGCTTCCAACTACAGCGGGCACACTGTAGACTACTTAAAGCAGTTGTGCACGGACAGAGGAGTCCTGTTCGAGGTGAAAGCCATCAAGCAGAACCTCGTGGATGCCCTGATGGTAGCAGATACCCAGAGCACCGAGTCACAGACAGTGACTGTAAAGGACCGAACCTTGAGTGTGGAAGGGCTAGCGGCCAGTGCAGTGCCAGCGAAGGGCTATAGCAGCAGGGGAAGGTCACCAGCATTCTGGAGCCAGAAGTACTCAGGCTGCAAACTGAGTTGCGCAGAATGGAACTGGAGTTCCAGAGGGAGGCAGAGCAAGAACACGGAGAGGCAGAGCAGGAACGCCGAGACGCAGAGCGAGAACAACGAGCTGCAGAAGAGAAGAGAGAGCAAGAACTGCGAGAGACAGACCGTGAACAGCGGGAGGCAGACCGTGAGGAGCATGAGCACCAGAGGAAACATGAACTGGAGAAGCTATGACTCCAACCACCAGCACCAGAGCAGGTAAGAGGCTTGGGTTTAACTAGGACTACAGGACTGGGTTACAAATTGAATTCCAAATTGATAGCCAAATTTAAAGAGGGGGAGGCTATAGATGAATTTTTAAATTCTTTTGAAAAAGTTTGTATTTAGGCTAAAATTTCAAGAGAGTCCTGAAGCCTCCAGCTATCCCCGCTACTTATCAGGAAAGCTCGGGATGCACTGGGTCACATGGACAATGAGGACAGTAATCATTATAGCAAACTTAGAGCTGCACTGTTAAAGAAATTTGAATTAACTGCTGAATCATACAGAGCCAAATTCCGTAAGCTCAGGAGAAGCCCTGACATGAGCTACGAGGAGCTAGCCACGAAACAACGTCAGTTTTTAAAATGTTGGTGGGAAGGAATTAAAGCAAACTCTGTTGATAAAATTGAAAATGTGATTTTGTTAGAACAGTTTTTCTGGGCATGCCCAGCAGAGCTGAAAACCTGGCTGAAGGACCGAGATCCCAAAACAGTGCAAGAGGCTGCTGAGCTCTCGGACTGCTATGCCAAGAGCAGACCTGCTCTGACAGCGAATGGGACGGACGTGGTAGCGCAGAAAGGGAAAAATGCGCCTTCAGAACTGCTAAAACACTCACTGCCTCCACCGAAACCAGTTAGCCCCAGATTTCAGAGAAAATATTTCTCTGAGAAAAGAAATGAATGTTTGTTGTGTAAAGAAACTGGGCATATTACCAGACAGTGTCCCAAAAAGGCGAACAATACACAACAGGGGGTGAGAAAAGAAGTGGGTTGTTTGTGTGTCCCTGGACGCATGCCTGTGAACATGAGGGAGCACATGCACCCAGTCATGGTGAATGGTGTACAGATGCAAGGGTTAAGGGACACAGGGGCCTCCCTGACCCTGGTAAAGGGGGATCTAGTACAGCCTGGTCAGCTTATACCCAATAAATACGTCACTGTACAGGACTTTACTGGTGAGGAGAAAACATTGCCCCTCACTAGTGTTCTCCTAGACTGGAGTGAAACAGGGGTAACTGTGCAACAGGTGGCTGAAGCCAAAACCTTAGCAGTGGATGTGATCCTGGGCAACAATCTCAAACAAGGGATGGTGTGTGCAGTTACCCGTAGCCAAGCGGCAAGGGAACACTGTAGTTCCCTGGACCCCACAGAAGCCATTGTGGAAACCACTGAGAGGCTGGCTCCCCAGCCTGTGTCTCCTGATATAGAGACTAACGAAAAGGGGGTAGAAATTTCCACAGTAGCAGTTAACCACACAGCTACAGAGGGTTGCTCCAAGGAGGAAGGGGTGACCCATTGTCAGAGGGTTGGTATTGACAGTGATCCTGAGTGCCCCGATGCTAGTGCTAGGGATCCTAGTTTAGTGACTGAAGGGGACCTATCCCATGCCTTGGGAATGTGTGAGGAGTTTGCAGTTGCTCAGAAAAGTGACCCTAGTCTAGAGAAGCTGAGGGCTTGGGCAGTCTCTGACGGAGCACAGGGAGGTAATGACAGACATAAGGTTTATTAGGAAAATGGAATGATGTATACTCAGGCTGTGCAGAAAGAGAGAGGGGTGCTAGGCAGGCAGCTTGTCGTTCCCCAGGGGTATCGTGAGCAGTTGCTCAAGACTGCACATGATATTCCCTTATCTGGTCATCTGGGAATCGTGTGCACTATGCAGCAGTTGGCCCAGAATTTCTGTTGGCCTAACTTCACCCAACAGGTGAAGCAGTATTGCAGGTCTTGTCACTGGTGCCAAGAAATAGGGAAGGTGGGCAAGAAAACTCAAGCCGCCCTGATTCCATTGCCCATAGTGGAGGAGCCATTCCAGAGGGTGGGAATGGTGATTGTGGGGCTTTTAAATACCCCCAACTCTTCAGGGAAGAGATTCATCCTGACTATGGTGGATTATGCCACCCAGTACCCAGAGGCAGTCGCCCTATCCTCACTGAGGACAGACAACGTGGCAGATGCCTTACTTGGGATTTTCTCCCGTGTTGGGTTTCCGAAGGAGGTTACCACCGATCAAGGGGGTTCCTTCATGTCAGACCTGATGAAATGTTTATGGGAGAAGTGTGGGGTGGCACAGAGATGCACAACACCATATCACCCACAAGCCAAATGGGCTTGTGGAAAGATTCGGTGGTACCCTGAAGTCAATGCTCCGGGCGTTTGCTGAACAGCATGGGAGGGACTGGGAGAAATACCTTCCCCACCTGTTGTTTGAATAGAGGGAGTTGCCCCAAGAGTCAACAGGATTTCCCCCCTTCAAACTCTTATATGGACGCCAGGTACGTGGGTCCCTAGACTTGATCCCGGAGGACTAGGAAGGCAAGCACGCCACCCAGGGAACTCCCATAGTGGATTATGTCCTTAGGTTTAGGGAAAGGCTGAAGGTGCTTATGGGGACAGCCCAGAGCAACTTGGCAGCTGCCCAGCAGAAACAAAAAGTGTGGTATGACTGCAGAGCCAGAGCTCGCTTGTACATGGTGGGTCACGAAGTCATGGTCCTTATTTTGGTCCAGAAAGACAAGCTGTAGGCTGAGTGGGCAGGACCGTAGAAAGTGGTTAGGAAGGTAAATGACGTGAACTATATTATAGAATTGCCTGACAGAAGACAAACAGAAAGGATGTACTATGTCAACATGATGAAGCCGTATGCTAATAGGGCTGACATGGTGTTTGCAGTGTGTAGTCCTGGGGAAGGGACGGACGAAGGAGACCCCCTTCTGGACTTGCTGGAAGAAAGCAAGCAGGAGTCCTCTGTGGAGGCAGTAAAATTGTCTCCCCAGCTGGCACCGGACCAGGTCCAGGAAGTAAGGGAGGTTTTAGCAGACTTTGCCTCACTGTTTAGCACCAAGCCTGGACTAACCCCCTTAGCGACGCACGATGTGGAAACAGGAACACAGACGCCCATACGGCAGACAGCATACTGGGTGTCAGAGGCTGTCCAAAAGGACATTAGGAGGGAAGTGGAGGAGATGCTGGATTATGGGGTAATCCAGAGATCCCACAGCCCTTGGGCCTCACCCGTAGTCCTTGTGCCCAAGCCATATGGCTCTATTCGTTTCTGTGTGGACTATCGTGGACTGAATGCAGTCACAAAGTCAGACACCCACCCGAAGCCCCGGACGGACGAACTCCTGGACAAGTTGTGGGGGAGACCTACCTTATGACCATTGACTTGACCAAGAGGTATTGGCAGGTAGAGTTGACGGACAGAGCTAGGGAGAGGTCGGCCTTCATCACTCCAACAGGCTTATTTGAATTTAAAGTAATGCCTTTTGGAATGAAGAACGCCCTGGCCACTTTCCAAAGGTTGGTGAACCAGGTGTTAAATGGTGCTGAGGATTACGCTGTGGCGTACGTGGATGACATTGCCATCTTTAGCACCAACTGGGAGGAACACCAGTCCCACCTTAGGGAATTGCTGGGCAGGACACAGAGAACTGGGCTCACTGTCAAAGCTGGGAAATGCCAGGTGGTCATGGGAGAAGTCGCCTACCTTGGGCATGTGGTAGGCCAGGGACAGCTCCATCCTAACCAAATAAAAACAGAGGTAATCCAGGCGTGGCCCAGACCAGAAATGCAGAAGCAGGTCAGGAGTTTTCGCAGGACAGCAGGATACTATAGGAAATTTTACCCAGTTATAATGCCCTGGCTGTTCCCCTATCTGACCTGGTAAAGAAAAGGATGCCAAAGAAAATTACCTGGGACACAGCCTGTGAGGAAGCCTTTACCAGATTGAAGGAGGCACTGTGCAGTGCTCCTGTTTTGACAAGTCCTGACTATAGCAGACCCTTTACAGTTCAAACTGACGCCTCAGACATGGGTATTGGGGCAGTACTGAGTCAGACATCCAACCAAGAGAAAGATCACCTGGTAGCGTACCTGAGCAAAAAGTTACTTCCCAGGGAGCAGGCATACTCTACCATAGAAAAGGAGTGTCTTGCCACAGTGTGGGCCCTAAAGAAGTTGGAGCCATACTTGTATGGGCAGCATTTTGTGGTACAAACTGAGCACAACCCCCTGGTTTGGCTGACACAAATGGGTAAGACTAATGGTAGATTGTTAAGATGGAGTCTTGCTTTGCAAGGGTATGACATGACAATTCTACATAGGGTTGGAGTAAAAAATCAGAACTCAGATGAGTTGTCTCATGTCTATGAGGAGTGAACCGATTTGGGAAGCTTATCCCATGCAGGGGATAGAGCCCCCAAATTCAGTCTAGGTAGGGAGGATTGTGGCGCTTGGACAGCTGGTTCTGATTACCCTATCATTTTTTTGTAAAATAAAAATATAGTGTGATTGTCTGTCATGAGAAATGCTGTGTTCCAGGATGACCCCAACCCCCCAGGTTTCGCTTCAAAGGGCAGGATGTATGTTGAACAGCAGATCTCTGTCAGGTGATTAACTTGCAAAAACTCACATTTTATAGCCTTATTTAGGATCTGGGTTGTTTGAAGCTAAGAACTAAAATATCCATTTTATGACGTCCTCAGGAAGGGCAGTTAATTTCAACTGGAGCTGGCAAAACTATGTTACAGTTAGGTGAGAAAACTGCCAAGTTGTAAAAGCTCTTTGATGACTTTGTGAAAGCAGGAAACTGCTCCTGGATGAAAGAGGACACTGGAAAATCACAGTCTTAATTGAGAGTGTCATCATTTGGAAAATGAGTTTTGCTGAAATCACAGAATTTAATACCTCCTGATGAGACTTCCTGTTTTGTGTATGTGTATATATATATATATATATCTACTGTATATATATCCTGAAAAGGAGGAGTTAGATGGCATCATGGAGAAGGCAGGTAGGCAGGTTCAAGACAGTGTTTTAATTATGCTGTGACTGGACTCTGAAGAAGAAAATGGAAATTACATACTTACCGTAATTATTGATCTTCTTGGACAGTCTCCATCACTCATTCACATTAGTGGGATAACGCCAGAGGCACTAGGACCAAGCAGGAGCCTAAAATTTTCTGAAGGGTCGGCCCCGAAATAGGATCACACATGCGTGGCACCGCAAGACTAGCTTGCACCTATGTAGGCTATTTCAGCGTCGACCCTCCAACTGCCTCAGTACCTTTTCGACCAAGGAGGTGCAGCGTAACTAATGAGAATAACTCATCCTGAGTTTCTGGGCCTGAGAGGGCCCAGATGACCTTTGCAAGAAAGGTCAAAGAATAATGTCCTCACAGTCTGAACCATAGGACCGTGAAGACCAGGAAAGAAAATGAGTGAACCCAGGGGATGGTGGGTGGACGTGTGAATGAGTGATGGAGTCTGTCCAAGAAGATCAATAATTATGGTAAGTACGTAATTTCCATATCTTCCTGGACTAAGTCTCCATCACTCATTCACACTAGTGGGAGAGTACCGAGCTAAAACCAACAACCCTGAGTAGGGTGGTAGGAGATAGAGTTCACTCAGAGAGGACAGCCAAGGACTGTCCTGCTAATAAAAAGAGCTGTCTTGTAAGAGCATCTAGAACATAGAGCCTACAAGATAAGCGCTCGAGTTGTAACTCGCCACTTTGCAGATGACTGCAATGGGCAGAAAATTAAAGTCTGCCAGGAAGCCGCAACCACTCTAGGAGAGCAGCAAGAACCTGGCCTCGCAGTTTGGTCTAGGACCAAAATTAATAGTGTCAAAGACATGTACTAATGTAACGTAAAGGGACCTCAGGAACTGAAAGAGTCGGAGATAAAGTCTACTGGTTCAGGGTAGACCGGAAAGTGCAGATGGAAACCCCCCACTATCAAGTATGGCTGACCTGTAAACAACAGGTCCAGAAGCACTTGAACCCCATACTTGGTGAGCAATGGGGGTCCAGGTGGGGTTAGCCCATCAAGGAGAATGGTCTTCACTTAGTCACAGGAATTTTCCTGATGGAAGGCCAAGCACGAATTAGAAGCCTCTTGTGGTGGTCTAGTAGAACCAGATCCTACCCACTGCATATTCCAAAAGGAATCATCCTATCCCTGTGTGTACAAATGTAGCTGCAGTCTCTGAAGTCAGGGAAGAAAGGAAAAAAGTGTACAGGAGGAAGTGTCCAATGCGGAAAAAAACATTCTGACAGCAAAATACAGGGGCTGGATTTGTAAGGCAAATAGAGGCAGATGTGCATCGAGGAGGGACACAGAAGGACCAAGTTAGGGCTAACCCATTTGTTGAAGTGACTGAAAGAGGCAGTGACTCAGTGCAGTGAGGCACTACCCACATTGGCTACCTTGAAGGGAGTAGGAAAGGATTCTAGTTTGTTTGCTGAAAAACAAACACCACAACTCCATCCCGCACTTGAAGAGGATAGCTTCGTGAACGACTATAATGGACCAATGCGCAGGAACCGAAGGTGTGAATATTTGAGAAGCTACCTCAGAAAAAAGGACCTACTTGACCTTCCGTCAAGAAGGAGAAAATCGCCTGTTAAATTAAGCAAGCAAGGAAGTAGGAACCTGAGTTCCGACTCGGTGGAGAGTCGCTTCTGCTGCTGCAAGGCTCTGCTTAAGAGAAGAAAGCCTGATAAAAAGAAAGGGGAATTAACAGCCTGGGCAGTCACCTGGGTCTAGGAAATGTCTCTGAATAAGAGAAATCTCTCTTAGAGAAAGAGATGACCCATACCGCCGCCGGATTGGACTCCCCAAGGGGAAGAAGAAATCAGGTACTCTTTACTGTACTCTGGAGACGAGCGCCTCAGAGGCTGAGGCGGAACCTGACCAGAGCCAAAAAGGGGGTAACGGGTAATTTCGACTAGGCCCTGTGCTGTGATAAAAATTATATTTATATATATTTTTTTTTTTAGTCCGAGCCTAACAAGGCTTTCAGGCTGCTATTTTGCAAGGATTGTCTTGATACAAAAAGACCAAGATGTTCTCCATCTGAGTGCAGAAGAAGCCTGAGCATCCATACTGAAATCATGACCGGACTAACAATCACAGCTAGAGAGATGTTAACCACCTGTGCCGAAGAAGCCACCGAAGAGGCAATATCACAAGGGAGCTATATACCCCTATCAAAGGAGCAGAAGAGTCAGAGCAGCTCCCGACCATTAAATTAGAATGTTCCACAGGAGTGTAACTGTCTTGACGATTGAGAAAGTCTAGACGCAGAAGTGTATGGTCCATGGATGCAGTGTGAAATACTATAGTGGACCCCGTTACTGAGGAACTACTGAAAAGATTTTCCATCACAGACTCTGATGATAGAGAGGACGTGCCCTTCAGTGTATATAAAATGAGTTGTCCGCTGTATTACTGACCAAAAGGACAGGAAAAGACCCATCTAGATGCACTTCTATCCCAGAAGGACCTCCAAGAGAGGTCTAGGTCAGAGCCACTAGAGACTCTGCCATCAGGAAGGATGTCGAGGAGCTTGGTACCACATAGGGAGCAGAGAAAGTGCTGGGCAGAAAGAGGTTCCACTGACAGAGCAGTACAGCAAAGTTCCATCAGCAGAAAACCGCTAGATGACACAAGATCCCACATAAACCACCACTCATTAAGATGTGGGGAAAAAATAATCCGCAGAACAGGAGTTCATTCTGCGATAAACATCCCACCACAAGTTCTGTGGAAAAGAAGTCCGAAAAGGAAAAATGTGTCACTAATTCTGCCATACAGCATCCACTAGCACCCGTGTGGCACCAACACCACTCGAGGCACAGAAGGACACCAAGCAGTGCCTATGCCAACCTGGACGATACCCGAGGGCAGCCGCAGCAATATCCACAGGCACCCATGTAGCAATGGCACCAGAGGGCACCCCCGACAACCATGGCAAGAATGGCACCAGTGGCACCCATGGGCGCGCATGGCGCCACCTGTGGCACCCATGGGTTCTCCCGGCACCACCCATGGCATCCCTGGCACCCATGGATGTTACCCACGGGTGCTCGGCGCCGCCTGCAGGTGCAAGGCACCACCCGCGGGTGCACGGCACCACCCAGACACCTGCAGCACCACTGACGGCGCCAACAACCAGTGGCAGCAACAAAAGCACCCACGGCACCACAGAGAGTGATGGTGCCGACCCACGGCGCCGAGGCTTGGCGCCGACCAAGGCACCGAGCCATGGCTCTGAGGCACGGCGCCAACCAAGACACCGAGCCATGGCACCTACCAAGGTACAGTGCCGACCAACGCACCGAGGCATGGTGCCGACCAAGGCACTGAGGCTTGGCACTGACCAAGGCACTGAGCCACAGCGCCGACCAAGGCGGCCAAAATGCCAATGGAAATTCTGAGAAGGGGATAAGATAAAAGGTGGTGCCCATGCCAGCCCCTGCATGGAAAAGGGAGAGGGGGGCAGGCATGAGGGGTCAACACGATGGCAAAGGCACCAAGAGGGCACCTCGCCATTTGTGATCCAATCAACCCGGCCCCGGTCCAATGGCTCTGAGGCCCGGAGGTCTCGAAATCAGGAACAGAGCCAGGAAAAACTGGAAAGTCAACCCCCCCCCGCTCCGTAGCAGCGGCCCAGAGGTGAAACTGCCCACTGGAGCTCCAACGAGGACAGAGATGGAGCTTGGAGTCAAGAATGCAGCCGTATAGAAGCGGGGCCAAGAGGAACCCACGAAAGTCGGTTCAGGCCCATCGCCCTCCCGACGAACACCTCGTGGCAGATATGAGTGAGCCAACGGGCAACTCGAGCGGCACTGATTCTTCTTCCCCCAATGAGTAAGAGGAGCTCGAGGTTAAGCGGAACTGGATCCCCGGAACCGCTAGATTTGTGCTTCGGAGGACTGTCCTCCTCCCCCAAGCACAGGACTGTCCATAGTCGGACCCCCCCCCCACTAATTAAGGGCGGCGGACCGGACACAGCCCTCTGCCATAAAAACTTTCAAACAAAGTCCTCCTACCGTCACCGCTACCGTCTAAGGACGACTCCGTTGATGGCAGGAAAGAATTTCTTTTTTTTCTTAATCTTCTTCTTGTTCATAAAATAAAAAATTACTACTTAAAATATTAAAAGCTGCTGTCGTATAGATGAAAACTTCGACTCTGGCAGACGAGCGATGTCGACATCCAAGCGCATTCGATGCCGGGAGAAAAGGAACTGAGGCGGTTGGAGGGTCCACACTGAGATAGCCTACACAGGCACGAGCTAGTCTAGCGGTGCCACGCATGCGTGGTCCTTTCTTGGCGCCGACCTTTCAGAAAATGTTAGGCTCCCGCTTGGTCCTAGTGCCTCTGGCGCTATCCCACTAGTGTGAATAGGTGATGGAGACTTAGTCCAGGAAGATCTTCTGCTCTAGCACTATTAGAAGAGATACATTAGATAGATAGGTCTAATTATCTGGTGGTAGGAATTTGCACTTTTTAAACTTGATTCTTTTAAGTGATTGTATGTTTTTGTAATATATTGTTCTGTGTTTACATTTTAAATTTTTTAATCTATTTTAAGTAAACCTCTCTTTTAAGAGACTACTTAGTGTGCCTTTGAAATTCTTTATTTGACAAGTGAAGCATATCTGGTTAAAGCTGACACTGTGCAAAAGCTTACTGGTTTACCAAACTGGGAAAAGGTAAGAGTTTATTCTGAGGCCTTTCATAGAGTTTTAAGGGTTCATTTTGTACACCTGGTTAGGTGACCGTAGGTAAAAGATATCTGGCCCCCCAAAGAGCAGAATTATCTGAGTCTGTACATTGGGTACGCTAGCAAGAAGTTCACAGTTTGAATCCCTCCAGAACTTGAGCCCATAGGTTGATTCCAACCCGCAAAACAGGAGGGTTACCCTGTTTCTGTTCCTGTTCACAATATTGCGCTCGGAGGTTGGTACTGTGGGAGCAGAGGGCCTGACCTGCTGAGTGGGGTTGTGACAATAGTAACCTGCCCCCAAAGATGGGGGGGGACTGGTTCTATCGTCGCCTTCGCAAGAAGGGAGGACATTTCTTCCAGGACCTGAGGAAGATCTTCCGGGGAGTAAGATGACTTGAGGGGTGGTCTTTGGGGTGGTTTCTGAAGAAACTCGATTGAGTGTCCTGCTGCTATCAGTTGGAGCACCCAAGCATCTGATGTAATCCTCTCCCAACCTGGTAGATGGAAGGAGAACCTCCCTCCTACTGGTTCCTCTGGAGTTTCCAGAGGCCCCGGGAGAGGGAGGAGTCAGGAGGTTTGGGGCAGCGCAGTGGCCAAGGCTCCCGCAGCTTTTTTGGGTGGGGGAGTCTTGGTTGCTGGAGGGGCCCGACGTTTGTTGGCCCGCTTGCCCTGTGGTTTCACTTTGGTTGAGAACATCGACGAAAAGGGCGACCCTGTCCCTGAGGGGGCCTGTACAGAGAGTCCATGGACTTGAGTGCAATATGCTTCTCCTGCAGGTCGGTGATGACGTCCTAGACATCACCGCCGAACAGCACAGAACCCCTGAAGAGTGCATCCCGAATGGCGGATTGCACTTCAGGGACCAAGCCTGACACCTGGAGCCAGGCATGATGCCAAAGACCTACAGGGAAAGCCGAACTTTGTCCAGCTGCACCCACTGCATCATAGGTAGCACGAAGCATGTGCCGACTGGCCGAATGAGCAGAGCGGAGCGGACAAGGTCAGCCACTTCCTGTTTGGTCTGGGACTCAGGAAGTATGTCCAGTTTTGATTCCACCTGACTCAGGATTGTCTTCTGGTAGTCCCCCCATATGTGCGACATAGTTCAGGGCCCTATTACCCAGGGTAGAAGAAGCATACACCTTCTTTCCATACTGGTCCAGAAGTCGAGACTCTTTGTCAGGTGGAGACGAGCTGAGATGTTTGGGGTTGGCTGAACGGCCATGAGCAGTGCTAATCATGATCGAGTCTGCCTTGGGGTGTACATTCAAAGAATCTACTCACTCAGGAGCCTGATATAGCTGATCCGCCTTCCTTAGAAGGGGGGGCTAACGCAGATGGTTGCTTCCAAATAGTGGAAGCAAGGTCCGCGTGAGACTCAATCCAGGGTGGAATCAATGATGGAGCGGTCTCGGGCAGGTCCAAGTGTGCAGTGAGCTTCTTACGCTGTGGATCTGGCTCCAGAGATTGCCACTGATAAACTTCCTGGATCTTTCTCAGTAATTCCAAAAAGGCAGGATCCTCCGGAGGAGACTTCAGAGGAGTCCTTGGCTTGGGATGATCTGGAGTACGTGGCTTGTCATCCGGATCGAAGCACCCCTGAATCTGAGTCAGAGGTCTCCAATGTAGAGGAGGAAGACTCCTCCCGACGCAAGGGAGGAACGGGCCCTTTGAGAAGCCCTCTGGGAAGCGTGTCCTCCCCACCCCTGGAGCCTGAGGGTTCACCTCTGGTGTCGGGTAAGGGGAGGGAGTCTCCCGCCTCCAGCTTAGGGGATCCTGTGCAGGGTCTGGCGCTGGAAGATGACTCTCCACCTCCCTGGTGAGCTGAGCCTTGGCCTCAGCCCACCAGGCAGCCAGAGTCTCCTCCAAGTCCACCAGCGGCTGTGGTTAGGGAGGTAGAGGAGGAGGAGGAGGGGATATGGATACTGAGAGTACCCGTAATGTGAGTATCCATAACCCAATGTCAGAAAGCCCAGTGTTGGGTATTGAGGCGCTGGGTACTGCAGTGTCGGATAAATTGGCACCGGGTACTGCGACGTTGGATACTGCGGTACCGGGTAGGGTGGCACCAGATTAAGCGGTGTCGGATACCCGGGTACCAGGGGCTCTGATGGAGCAGAAGGCCCTGGGAGAGGCCCAGCAGGCGGGCCAGGTAAAGGTGGCCCGGCGGGAGGTGGGCCTGGTGTTGGAGCGGAATCTGGCAGAGGATTGTCAGCTGGCATCAGGTAGGCCGGCATCGGAGCCAGCGTCCAAGGATTTGGCAACAGGGGGTCCGGCCCTGTAGGAGGAAGCCCTGACGGCAGCGTACTCAACTCCTCTGTGTTGACTGACGATGGAGGGTTAAAATCCCTGGGGTCCAACAGAGGAGACGGGGGAGCGTCGGCAGGCAATGGCAAGCGTTGCGGTGAGCCTGAGATGTTGGACTGGTCCTAGGGGTCCAATGTAGGCTCTTTCACTTGGCAGTCGTTGGACACCTTGCCCAACGTGGGTCGCATAGGGGATGCGACCTTGGAAGGCGGGCATGCGAGGGACCATGCAACCCCTGAATGAGCTGGCGGCTTATCAGCCCTGTCCGGGCAGACATCGGTGACACCAGTGTCTGACTTAGCGGACTCGCTCGACCCAGAGGGCCACGTGGTAGCGGCCTTCCTGGGAGCAGTGGCCTCCTTTGCCCCGGAGGCACCCGAGGGGCCAGAGCATGAGCCCAATGGGAGGGATGACACTGTTTTGGACGCAGCCAAGACGGTCGTCAAGGAGAGGTCCTCTGAAGGGGACATTACCTTAAGAAACGAGACTCCGATCGGAGTCGCGGAAGCCATGCAGGAGGAGTCCCGGTCCCGGTGCTTTTCCTTCTGGCCTTCGGGGGAAGTGGAAGCCTGCCTTAACTTCTTCAGCTCCTTCTCTATGGAAGCCATCTTTTTCTTGAGAACGTGGGCCTCCAGGGACTGCTGCCTCCGTTTTCGGGTGGCTGAGTTGAACTGCTGGCAGTGCTGGCACTTCTCCACAGGGTGGTCCAGGCCTAAGAAGAAGAGGCACAGGGAGTGTCCGTCCTTATGCGGCAGTTGGGAACCGCATGAGCCGTACTTATTTTTATGCGATTTGGAGGGTGTCGGGGACGACATACACGGCCGTTAGAAGTAAAAAACAAGAAAAAATGGTCAAAAAGATCAGTGAACTAGACCAACGGAAGACTGCCGAGTGAAGGAACTCTACCACGAGGAACTTTCACAAGTCGACGGAGGGAAAGAACTGGAAGGTGGGTGTGAGGAACTGCCCCTTTATACTGACATCACATGATGTCGGTCACCTGACATGGGGGCGCCACCCCCCAAAGACTGCGAGCTAGAAATTCTTCCGTGGGGTCCTGACGCCTGCCGGGTCAGTCCTACATGTAATTACCTATTGCAAGAGCCCTTTTGAAGTAACATCAGCCTTTTCCCCATTCTTTGGTTGGTGTTCCTTTACCTACAGCTGCACATCTGTAGGCAAGATGCTGATGAACTGCTCCATGGCAAATGTGTTGATGATCTGTGGAACTGTTTTGCTCTCTGGTTGGATCCATTTTATCAGGAATTCTCTAAGTGGGGTTAGGCTTCTCGTGGATTGTCGACTGAGTTGTACCTCAGAGATCGAAATCTCTGTTTGTAGGTGTAACCCCCCTGCAAATGGGGGTTCCCAAAAGACTTCCAGGAGCTTGCTTGAATGCTCCAAGCCTGAATGGTGTTTGGCATTTAAGCCATTTATCAGTGAGTGTTTTTAGAACCTCTGGTACTGTCTCTTTAAGAGCTGTCTGCTTGCAGACATAATTAGTTTGTATGGGGGACTGTGTGTTTCTTTGATTGAGTACCACTCAAGCTGCTGCCAATTCACTTCATTTTTGCAGTCACTAGGAGTGCAAAGGAACCTATCTGAAAGATGTAACTGTTTGCCAGAAATTATTTAGAGTAATAATGAAATTACAGTTTGTCTAACCTGCTTTCTTTGCAGTCAGAACTGTGTCTGCTAGTTCCCATTCTAGTTTTGAACTGCTGAACTGGACCAATCAGTGTGGGTAAGCTAGCTCTAAAATGGTGCCTTGGACGAATCAGAACTTGGACTCATAATCTGAGCCAGCCACAAGAGGATTGTATGGGCAGTGACTCTGGGAGATGTAGTTTAGACTTCAGTGCCTTTTTGGACCAACAGCAGCAGTCTATTGTGAGTGACAGCCAATCCAGTCAAGAACTGGGAGGAACTCAAAGGAAGTGCCCGGTTTTGTCGGTTGGAGTTTCAGTTGAGCTTTGGCAGTGAAGAAGGAAGGAGCCCTGTGCTTTTTCAGTGTGCAGTTTTAGTCAAAAACGTGTGTAAGGCCCAGAGTTCGGTCTGCAGCTTGTTAGACTGAATCTGCCCTGTGAAAAGAATCAAAGGATCTCTGAAGAGTAGAAACCAGGCTCACCCTGTAGAAGACTGGAGGAATTGCTGAAAATTGCACTCGTCTGTCAGGAACTGAATCTGCTGTGTGTTCTCCTGGTATTGTGCAGTAATTGCGATCGATACAGATGCAGCCTGCCTGGTATAGTGCTTTTTTATATGGATGTGTGAAGAGGTTTGTGTACTTCAAGTGAGCCCTGCTGACATTGAAGGACCCTATCTTATTTGGAGGTCGTGAGTACTAATTCAGGGTCGCCTCTGTTGAATTGCCACATTAAACCAAATGGAATTACTGTACTGCTGACTGTTTAATTCTCCTTTTCTCTGTGTGAAAGGGCCCCTACCAGCTGCCACGGTTTGGACTAGCCACTAGGGCTTGGGTACCTAGGGACAGTAACTGATAGGGATAGGCCTGTGCACAGAGCCATAGGTAGATTATTAGAGTGATAAGCTAATTAACCTGATTTCCCTGTCCTTGTTATATCCCCTAAATAAATCAGAGCTGCTTGTTTCAGCAAAGTTATACTGCCTGAGGTATTTGTCTATGTTAAAGTACTGTACTGTGATTGTTGCACTGTATCTCATTTCACAGGAGGTCCCAGTGCCGGAACCAGACCTGGGGTAAGTGTATACTGTGAAGGTAATTTGATATATTGTGTGGGCCACTAGTGGGAAGAAAGGGGTTGCAGTGTCCCAGAGGGCTGTGACCAAGTTAGTTTAACTATTGCAAACCCTGACCTCTGGGTGGAGGCACCCGCCATTGGATCCAGGCCCTCAACCTGTTAGTGGCAAATCAGGCAGGGTAGTAGCCCCTGGGATAGCGCCATCTAGGGGTTACATGGGTCTCTCTGAAGATGTCATACCTTTTCAGGATTTTGCTTTTCACTAGGTCATAGTTTTCAGACTGTGAAGTGTCCATACTGCTGTAGGCTAGTTGAGCGTTCCCTGTCTGGTAGGGTACCAGTCTGATTGTCCATTGCTGCTTTGGCCACTGGCAGGCTGTGGCAACTCTTTCAAAGGTTGTCAGGTATGCCTCAATATCATCTGAGGGACACAACTTAGTAAGTTTAATAGCTTTCACGTTATTTGCATTTTGTTGCTCCTCTGGACCTGTGCCAGATCTTCTGCCTTTGATAGCATCTCTTCTCTCACCTGCTGCTGCATATCTTCTCTCCTCTGCACTTCTAAATGCTGAATCTCTTTTTCTCTCTGTGTCTCAGTCTCTCTTTGTTGTATAGCCCACCATTTGAAAAAGTCCATTAAGCTTTCAGGTTCTGTCACTGCCTGTTCTTTTTTCATGACTTGTGCTGGCTGTACAACCTCAGACTGGACTTCTGTCTCTGCTAGTTTGGCTGCCGTTCTCCTGGTAACCACTCCTGCACTTGCTGCTGCAGAATCCACACCTTTCTCTGTGCTTTCCTGGTACTAGATGCAGTACCCACGCACAAACTCCTGTCTTAGGGTATATGCACGGCTTAAATCCCACTTAGGCTGACACCATCTGTCATTGAGGCACAGGTCAGAAAGCACAGGGAAAACCAGGAGCAGCTGTAGATTCACCAAAACTATTTCTTTGCAGTTGCAGTAACATAAAAAAAATAAACTTTTTCAGAATAACTATGTACAGAAAAGAAATAAAATAAAATTTTCCCTTCAGTCTCTGTGTCCCTTTTTTTTGTAGTCTATTTTTCAATTGCAGCTCAGTTCTTTTATAAATAATTTTCAACCCCCCCCAATCTAAACAAACATCCTGTCCTTGTAAGTTTCAAGAGCTGCTAGAAAGGAAAATGACGTACCAACCATAATTCCTGATCTTTCAGTGTATCTTCACCATTCATCATCATCACATTTAGGTTCTGGTCAGAGGTCACGACCCCACGGGAGCTTTTTTTTTTTGGATGGGCGTAGTCAATGCACAGATGGTGCCGCCCTCGAGGCCGATGCACTGAGTGGCGTCCGTGGGTTGGCCGTTAGGTATCATCAACCCTGCCCTCCCACCAGTTCTGAGTCGCCGTAGAGTAAGAAAGGGTTTGGAGGGAGGGGCAAGGAATTCCAAGGGACAGACAAAGGAAAAGATATACAAACTAAAAGGAGAAATAAACGACAGAGAGGACAGAAGAACATTGAGAAAAACGAAGGGGATTGGGAAGGGGCCCCAGTCTCTGGAAGCAGAAAAGGAGAGGGAAGGAAGGAGGGGAGGGAAAAACAAGAAATGGGGAGAGGGAGGACATACCCTGGACTGTTGACTGTCTCTAGACTGTATAGGAACTGCGAAGGAGTAGCCAGAAGGCTGAGTTGCCAGAATTCAAGGCACAGAATCACTGGCAAGAAATCCAGCATGAGCAGAAGCGGCTATTCTGGAAGGAAGAGACAGGAAACAGGGTTGTCCTCCCCCGAAACCACACATCTGGAAGGAGAGACACAATAAGTCTCCTAAATTAAATTGAGGGATGGTCCCTAAGGACAAAAATGGATGAGGACAGTGGAAGACAGAGAGAGAGAAAAGAAGAGAGGGCAACCACCAACCCCCACCTCAAAGGGGTGGAGCCGAGGCATTGAGGAGAGAAGTGCCCTCTCCCCCGATCTTTCTCACCTCCTGTCAGAAGGTAAAATTCCCCCTGTGTGCCCAAGGTCACCCTGCTCCTGACCAGCAGAAAGGAAGGGACACATAGAGGGAGGGGAACCCAGAGACTGAGGCCCCAGGGGAATGGGGGGTGGGATTTGTGATGAATGGTGAAGATACACAGTAAGATCAGGAATAAGGGTAGGTACGTAATTTTCATATCTTATCAGTGTCAATCTTCACCATTCATCACATTTGGGTGAGTACTGAGCCCCCCCCCGAAGGGGGCCCTAGAAACTAAAGGACTAAGTCCCTTAGCTCTCAGTAGAGGAAAAACACTGAGAGGGAGAACCTTTACGGGCCTGGCGAGGCCCAAGACTGGGGAGAGTGAGACAGGGGTCCCCTGGAGGGGGCAGAAGGTTGCCCCGACAGATGCCGACCATTCCATGGGAGAAAAGGTGGTTCTCCGGCACAGAGGAAATCACCCCATGCCGGGCAAAGGGTGACAACCGAAAGAAGCAGCCATGCCGTCCCGCCTAGTGCAGATCGCTGTCCCTACTAATTCGAAGCTACCTCACGTCAGAAGATGCCCTCGCCAGTGCCTTGCTAGCTCCAGGCCACGTGCACAGAGTGCAATGGCTTGTCTGGTTACTTCTGAATCAGGCACAGAGGCTAGGAGCTGACCTAGCCTGGACCACAGAAACCTATCATACGTAGCATAGTGAACCTGATGTGCAGAAATAGAAAGAAGCAACCCATGCTGAGTAGAAGGTCCTCCTCCCCCACAAGTCAAAATCCATGGAATCTTGATCTGAGGGCCGGTCACGCTGGAGGGCGCAAAGCCCATCGGGAGTAACCAGCTGCGTCAGTCCTGACTGAGTATGAGACATACGACCTGAAGACTTTGGGGAAGGGGCACAATACCTCTGGCTCAGATCCCTAGGGGCTGGGACTCTGGAAAAGGGTCTTTGCCAGAATCACAATGATGAGTCCTGGAAAGAAGCAGGCCAGGCGGGCACCACAACGGTGTCCGCACTGAAATCGCCTAGGAAGGCACGTCGAATGCTCCGGATTGTGCTGAGTGGGTGGGGTGATATGCAGGTGTTCCATCATCCTCTCGAGAAAACGCTGATACTCTGCGAGATCAGCAGCAGGGGAGATGTGGACGGAGGGCTCCTCTCCTCCCGAAGAGGAGGATGAGGAAGCGGAAGACCTCGGAGATCCAGAGGTTGGCTGCTCAGGGGGAGGGTGAAACACCCGCTTGTCCATGACCCTGATGTATGTCGGGAAGTGAGCAGTCACACCCCTGAATTGCTCCCAGGAGAGAGGGCCCCTAGGACCAAGAATGCCTGGGAGAGCAGGAAATGGTGACAGAGGAGTGGGGGGGGGGCGCTAAATCAACAACAGAAGGCGACCGTCCTCTGTTCGGGCAAGAGAGCGCACCAGGAGCAACAAGGGAAGGAGGAGGAGTTCCGGAAACCCCAACAGCTGACAGCTGATCAGCCATGCTGGAACTGCCTAGGCTATGCCCTGAAGAATCCCCCCAAGAGCAGGGCCCTCTCGAGGAGACCGAAAAGGAAGGATGGGGGTCCACGCTACGACTCCTTCCCAAACCCAGGTGGGTCCCGGAAAAGGGTTGCGGCATCGAACCCCGACCCCTCGGAATCCAAAAGAGCCCTCCTCCTTGCAAACACCAGCCTAGGCAGCTGACAACCCTGGTCAATCCCCAAGGGAACCACCCAGGGAGTAGCACCTTCCCCTCCTGTGGATGCTCCAGTCGGCCCTAAAGTTAGGTGATCCAGGCACACCACCTGAGCGTGTAACCCAACTGAGGGGGCAGAAAACCCTCTGAGCCCAGGATGCAGAGCAATAGTGGCCTGCACTACCACCTGCTGGTCAGCACCCCTGACCCCAGACTCAGAGACTACCACCCGCTCCTCAGTGGGAGGCTGGCCGGTAAGCCGAGGAAACTACCATGGTGTCCACATGGGCTGCCAACTCCAAAGAGTCGGACAGCCAGTCCGAACCAGACTCGGAGTCCATCTCCAAAGAGGTAGAGACCGAAGTCCGGTGCCAGACTGTACGCAGATGCCCGCTCCTGTTTGCACCGAAGGAGGTGCCAGTCCGGGTGTCTGCACCACAGCCAGCACTGAATTCCCCCACGGCACCGTGAATGGTGCCCAAAGAAGAGATGGTGCCGAGAGCGGCAGCAGAACAGGAATCGATGTCTGCCATGGTGCTGTACTGCCCCACGGCACCGCGAATGGCACTGGAGTCAGGGACGGCACCAACAGCTCCCTCGGTGCTATGAGCAGCGCTGAGGGTGACACCTCCCACGACGCCGTGTCCTCGCTCGGTGCTGCAAGGTCAAAGACAGCGCCATAGAACCTCCCACAGTGCCGTCAGCACCACCAGTGCCGCGAATGGCGACAACAGCAGAAACGGCTCCGAGCAGCAGACCGGCGCTGACAACAGCACCATCCGGGTCAATGGCACCACAAATGGTGCCGAGGCCCAAGATGGCACCGACAGATGGCATCAAGGACAGTGCCTACCCAGGCTTCCCAGCCCGAGGAAACGACACCGGGGGAGCCTTCATGCCAGAGCGGTGCTTCCTGCCCGCTCCCCAGGGGGAACGGACTAGGCCTCCTGCACCGTGGAAGGAGCTTCTGCGACAGCGAGGCTACTAAAAGCAGAATCCCCCTCCTCCACGGTCAGTATAGAAATGGGAGAGGACCCGGAGGAAAGGCCAAGAGACCTTGGCCCGACGAGTGCGTGCCCATCCCACGAAAGTTGGCGGAACTCATCCAACTTTCCATGGGCGTTGATCAATGACACGACAGTCCATGGAGTAGCAGGCATCGCACAAATCCATGTCGTGAAGCGGGCCAAGACATGCAAGACAATGATCGTGCTGGTCTGTAACGGAGTACTTGTGGCTGCACGGGCACCAACGCATAGGGAGCTGCCCCAATTACAGCGATTTGTTTGCCCTCCAACTGAGACATGATCGACGGAAAAACAATTCAAAAACAGACTCGGCATTGCTGAAATATAATAAAAGGAGCAATCTTACCACAGCGGCGTCGAGTAGACGAAATGGAACCGGCAGGTAAAACTCCTTCGGCATCGAAGACACCAGAAGTCTGTTGTTGATAGCAGCTGCACACGAGGTGTGACCTCTACGGCGGGAGACAAAGAACTGGTAGGAGGGTGGGGTCGACGACCCCTAACAGCCAACCCGCGAGCGCCACGCAGTGCATCGGCCTCGAGGGCGGCTTCGACTCCGCCCATCCAAAAAAAAGCTCTCGCGGGGTCGTGACCTCTGGCCAGAACCCAAATGTGATGAATGGTGAAGACTGACACAGATAAGATCACAGTATGCTTCTTGAGCTGAAGCCCCCTTTTGCAAAAGGCTGGAAGATTTCCACTCAAGTAACCTCTAGAGTTTACAATCATCTCAAATTATAAATATATACATTTCAGCAGTAACACTATATATTTTCTAAACAATAGGGATCCTGGTATCAATTACATTTCCACATTGATTTGCACATTTTTTTTTTATATTAGCTGATATAGATATGTAAGGGAGAAAAACAGACAGTAAGAGAAAATTGAGATACAGAGAGAGGCAAAGAATTGCGAGACTGTCCGGATTGATCAAGTCCAAGGTCTCACAGGAAAATCTGGCTGCTCAACCAGACAGAGAAGAGACAGAAAAGGAAAGATTCTTACATTTAAACACTATCTCTATAACAAATGGGACAGGGTCCTATTCTACCCTGTCACAAGAAGCACACCTATAAGGAATCTTTTTGATAGCGGCAACTGAGCCAAGGTCATGTTTTGGACTGGCTTATGATAGGCAGAAAGCACGCAGAGGTGCACCTTTATAGAAGAGTATTGCAGCCCCGCATCTGAAAGGTCTAGCAGGTACTCCACTACCTTCTCTGGAGGGCACTGGAATGGATCTAAGGAGATCTTAGCACATCATTCTGAGAAGCGTTTCTATTTAGCCATGTAAGACTTCCTGGTGGAAGGTTTACGAACTGCCAGGAGGATCTGTGAGATTCTCTGAGACACTTTAAACCTGCCAACTTCTATCTCCTCAGGAGCCAGGAGTGGAGATGAAGTGAACACAGGATGGGGTGGACCAGGGGTCCCTGTGTCAGGAGGTCTGTTCATAGAGCAATTGTCTTGGGGGGACCTCTGACAACTTGTTGATCAAAGGAAACCAGATCAGTGGAGGCCAGTACAGTGCAATTAGAATCATCATGCCCCTGTGTGCCTCCAGTCTGAGTAGCACCCTCTGAATTAGTGGAAGAGGAGGAAATGCATACAAAGAACATCTTGTCCACCGCAGCCTAAATGCATCCTGACAGAAATGCCAGGTTCTGGATTTCTGGAGCAGAATGAACAAATTACTCACCTTAGTAATTGTATTTCTTCTAATGGAGTCTTGCTGTATTCTGACAATTGCAGTGATTCCCAACCTTTGAACTGCCCTGGAGAACTAAGGGTTAACTTTCCATGCAGGGCATGGGACGTTGAGCTCAAGCTTGGTTGAAGTCTCTGTCTGGAGTGATTTGAACTAAAATCGTCAGATTCTTACGAGCCGAACTAAACTAAAAATTCTATGTGGAAACTGTAAAAATTCTACTAGCCAACTCGCTGAAAAGTTTTGGATTACCAAGGAAGACTCAAGTCAGGAAACCCAAAAACTAAACCCAAAAATAACAATAATAAATAAGCACCCAAACAAAAAGGGAGGGGTGCCAGTAAGTACACCCCTGGGTGCAACACTGCACCTGCCTACCCACTTCCCAAAAACAGGTTCTGAGAGGGGAGGCAGGGAGGGAGGTCAGAATACAGCAAGACTCCATTAGAAGAAATATAATTACCAAGGTGAGTAATTTTTTCTTCAAACAACATGAAGTCTTGCTGTATTCTGACAATTGCAGACTACCAAGCAGTACCTCCAAGGAGGAGGGACAGAATCTACTTTGGGAATAGGCTCTGAAGTACTGCTGTGCCAAACCGAGCATCACTCCTAGCCTGGATATCCAGACAGTAATGCTTGGTAAAGGTATGGACTGTTTTCCAGGTGGCTGCTTGACAAATTTCTAGAGAGGGATATCTCTGGCCGCAGCCAGGGAAACAGCTGTACCTCTTGTGGAATGAGCCCTCAGGCCTGAGGGTGGAGTTTTCCCAGTTTTTCATAGCAGAATTGTATACAAGACACAATCCACCTGGCAATAGATCTTTTGGCGGCAGGTTTGCCCTTTCCCACTTCTCCATAAATGAGGAACAACTGAAGGGAGTCAAACCTGTGACCCTTGGTACGCTCTATGTAGTAACTAAGGGCTCTTTTGACATCTAAACTGTGTAGCCTCCTCTCTCCTGAGGAAGAATGATCAGTGAAGAAAACAGGGAGAGACATAGACTGGTTTAAATGGAAGTCTGAAACCACTTTGGGCAAGAACCTTCTATTGGTTCTAAAGACAACTTTATTCCTATGAAAGGAGATAAAATCAGGTTCCACTGACAGGGCTTGCAATTCACTGATACGCCTGGCGGAGGTAATGGCTACCAAGAACACAGTTTTCCAAGTCAAGTACTTAAGCTCTGCTGAAGACATAGGCTCAAAGGGGGGTTGCATAAGCTGAGCAATGCAAACATTCAAATCCCAGGCAGGGGCAGGGTCTCTAAAAGGGGGATTGGTGTGAAGCAATCCTTTAAAGAATTTACAGAACATAGGATGGGAAGAAAGTGAGGAAGGCTTCCCCAAAGACAAAAATGCAGAAACAGCTGACAAGTGTACCTTGAGAGTAGCTGGTCTGAGGCCTAGGCCATTAAGATGGACCACATAATCCAGAACCGTAGGCAATTCAGCAGTGTCTGGAGAAACATTCTTAGAATACCAAATGCTAAATCTTTTCCATTTGGAGTTGTAAGTCTTTCTGGTGGAGGGGCGTGCGAGAAGCCTTGAGGATGTCCAGAACCCCTTGGGAAAGATGCAGATCTACAAACTCTAACTCTTCAAGAGCCACACCTTGAGATTGAGAGACTGAAGATTGGGGTACCAAATCCTCCCCTGAGAGGATGTTAACAGATTGTAATTCCTGGGAAGGGACGGGTAAGGACAGCAACAGGGGTATCAGGGCTGTCTGGCCCAATCTGGAGCAACCAGAATTACCTTGCAAGGTTGAGACCTTATTTTGACTAAAATTTTGAACAGGAGTGGGAAGGGGGGAAAGGCGTACAGAAACTTCCCTTCCCAATTCAGAATCAGGGCTTCCAGGGGGGGACTGGGCCCAAGACTGGAGGTCTGCAACAAAAGAGAGGGAGTTGGTGATTGTCTGGGGCTGCAAAGAGATCTATCTCTGGAGTGCCCCACCTTGAAAAAAATCACTTTCAACACCTGAGGGTCCAGGGACCATTCGTGATGGCCCTGAGAAATCCTGCTCAGTGCATCTGCTACCACATTGTCCTTGCCTGGAAGGTGAACTGCTACAAGAGAGGCTTGCAGGGAATAACCCAGGGACCACAACTTCATGGCTTCTGTGCACAAAGCCATGGACCGAGTGCCACCCTGCTTGTTGATGTACCACATGGTGGTAGTGTTGTCTGTTCTGACTTGAACCACCTTGTTCTGGACTGACTGTGAGAATGCTTTTAGAGCTAGAAAAACTGCCCTGAGCTCTAGAAGACTGATGTGGAGAAGGGATTCTTGGGGGGACCACAGGCCCTGGGCAGTAAGGGACCCCAGGTGGGCTCCCCAGCCCAGAAGAGAAGCATCCGTGGTAACAACCACTGAACAAGGCTGAGCAACAAAAGGAACACCTTGCCTTAAATTGTCCTGATACTGCCACCACTGGAGGGCCTGGATCAAGGTCGGAGTCACTGGAATCAGTTTGGTAAGGGAGTCCTTTCTCTGAGACCAGAAGGCTCTCAGGTGGAACTGAATATCCCTCATCTGGAATCTCGCTCCTTGGACCGCTGCTGTTGAAGCTGCCATGTGGCCCAAGAGCTGGAGGAAATGCCTTGCTGGTCGAGATACCTGAAGGCTGAAGGAAGAAGTTAGTTCCATGAGAGCCCTTGCTCTTTCTAGAGGGAGGGAGGGAGAAAGGCTCTTGCTCTGAGTGTGTCTAGTTCTGCCCCAATAAAGTTAAGGAGCTGGACTGGTTCGAGAACTGACTTGGGAAGGTTGAGAAGAAATCCTAGGGCAGTGAGCACTTGCTGGGTCACTTGAAGGTGAGACTTGACTTGGTCTGGAGACTGACCCACTAATAGCCAATCGTCCAGATAAGGAAATATAGAAATCTTTTGCCTTCTTAGAAAGGCACCTACTACTGCCAGGGCACTTTATGAAACCCTTGAGCTGAGGTTAGGCCAAAGGGCATTGCTCTGAACTGGTAGTGGCCTAAGGGCAACTCGAACCTGAGGTACTTTCTGTGGGAGCACCTGATGGGAATGTGAAAATAGGCATCTTTGAGGTCCAGGGAGGCTAGCCAGTCCCCTGGCCTTAGAGAGGGAAGTATTATTCTCAGAGTTACCATCGTGAACTTTGGTTTTAAAAGATGTTTGTTCAGATATCTTAGGTCCAGGATGGGTCGCCACTCCCCTGTCTTTTTGGGGGTCAGGAAGTACCCGTAGTAAGGTCCTTTGCCCCAGTGTAGGGTAGGTACTCTCTCTATAGCTCTTAAAGCTAGGAGAGAAGAAACCTCTGCCTCTAGGGCAAGGGTTCCCGAAAGATTTGCAGGTAGAAAAGATCTGGCTCTCATCTTTGGAAATTTTTTGAAGCTGAGAATCAGTCCCTGGCTTACTACTTCCAGGACCCACTTGTCTGATGTAACAGACATCCAGTCCTGGACAAAGTAAGCCAGCCTGCCCCCTACTGGAAAAGGAGAGTCGACTCGGGCAGACCCATCAGGGTGTCTGCTTGGCAGGGGCTTTAGGCTGAGGGGTGGATGCAGGCCTGCTCATCCCCCTTCTGCCTCTCCCTCTGAAGAACCCCCTCTGTGAAAAGGAAGAAGAGGCCTGTGCTTGGTAAATAGGCCTTTGAAAAGGCCTGCCCCTGGACTGCTGCCTTTGAGGAGCTGCATGTCTTTCCTTGGCCTGAGCACTGCAGTAAGTGGTCCTGTACTCGTCCATTTTCTTCATGTAATTCTCTGTCTGCTCCCCAAACAGACAATTATCCACTACAGGAAAATCTATAGGCTTAGCCTGGGTGTCCTGAGAGAGGCTAGTGCATCTGAGCCAAGCCATCCTCTGAAGAGCCACAGATGTAGCCATGACTCTCGATGAGACATCATTAGAGTCCACAGCAGCATGAAACTGAACCTTAGATGCCTCAATCCTATCTGCAGCCACCGCCTCCAGCTCCTTGGCTAGCTGAGGGGAGGCCTGTTTAACCAGTGCCAGTACAGTGTCCCATCTGGACTTCTGGTACCTGGCTATATAGGCCATGTAATTCACCTGCCTGAGTCCCAAAGAAGATGCCATGTACTGCTTCTTTCCCATGGCATCAATCTTCCTGGAGTCCTTGTCTGGGGGGTGTGAAGCCAAGGGAATATTTGCCTTGTCACATGCAGCAGCCTGCACTACCCCACATGGCTGCATTGCTGATATAAGAACTCCTTGTCTGAGCCTGAGAGTGTATACTTCTTGTCCATTCTTCTATCCACAGGAGGTATAGTGTTAGGAGACTTTAAGATTTTTTGTGTCTGTTTCCCAAAAGATTTATGGAAGGGAATAGACAGTCTCCTGGACTCTGGGATATCCATCATCTCTACATAATCAGGCTCTTCTTGATCTTCCACAGCCTCCTCCATAGGAAGCTGGAGGGTTTCAGGCACTTTTCTGTAAAACATAAAGTGGGAAGGGGACTCAGAAAGCCTAGGAGGGGAAACACCTGATGGTCTGTCTGGGGAGATGTCCGGTTCCACAGGCACATCCAGACCTTCACTTACTTCATCTTCCTCAAATTCCCCTTCCTCTTCAAACTCTGGTTCATAAAAATCTTCAAGGGTATACTTTTGAACTGGGGAAACCAACTGAACTGAAACCCTGCCAGAAGGAGCCGGATCGGTCGGAACCGGACAGAGCGATTCCACAATCTGAATCGCCCTGGCTATTTCTTCGGCGGTCGGAACATGAACCTCTGGATCCGAACCGCTCGATTTATCTTTGCGCTTTCTTTTTGTCGGAACCGATCCCTCAGAATCGGCTCTCCTTTTGCCCGAAGAAGTATCGCCCTGGTCAGAGGGCACTCCTTCTGGTTCAGTCGAAACCGAACTGGGCTGGCCATCCGGGTCAGCGGTCTTCTCGACCTCCTTTTTCCTCAGTCTACCTAATCTCTTCTCAAGGGTAGATTTGGGAAAATTTTTACATATTTGGCAGTCTGAATCGAGGTGGTCAAACCCCAGACAATAAACACAGGTGGTGTGGGGATCGGCCTTGGCAAAGACCTCCCCACACTGCAGTGTTGAAACCCAGTGGGCCCGGTTTTTTCTTGGGTTTTCAGACATGGCCAACCTAACCAAACTTACTCTTTTTCGGCAACTGCCCGCAAGACTCCTTTCCGGTTCCTAACTGTGTCACGGGTATTGGAAAAACGTTAAAACACGCTTTTTTAGAACCGATAAGAACCGGTAACCACACACTAAATATAGCAAAATTCACAATCAAATGGTCGGTTCAGCTGAACCGACCGCACTGTTACAAGTTCCATACAGAAATAAAGAACAATTCCTATCTAGTACTCACGGCACCACAGACAGAGACTGAACCGATTATACGGAAACTTTTTCGGTTTAAACCGATGAAAAACTGAAAACTTTAACCGACTTCGAACCGAGCTGAAGGAGATATCTCTGGAGCGACCGTTCAGTGAGGTGGAGTAAAGAATCTGACGGTTTTAGTTCAAATCACTCCAGACAGAGACTTCAACCGAGCTCGAGCTCAGCGTTTCATGCCCTGCATGGAAAGTTAACACTTAGTTCTCCGGGGCAGTTCAAAGGTTGGGAATCACTGCAATTGTCAGAATACAGCAAGACTTCATGTTGTTTGAATGAGGCAGTTTTGCGCTGAGTGGGGATGAAGAAAGGTCCAGGTCTGGACTGCCTGACTCGTCGAAGAGCAACTGCACTACATCTAGTGCAAGAGACCACTCATGAGGATCCGCTTCCATCCTGCTGAGATGGTCTGCCAGATTGTTCTGGACTCCTGGTAGGTAAACTGCCTGAATCAGGATATAGTGGTCGAGGCACAACTCCCATACCCTCATGACTTCTCTGCATTTAGGGTAGCAGTGTGTTTCACCCTGTAGTACATCACCGATTTTTCTGTCTGAAGAAAAATCACTTTGGACCGATAGCTTTTTCTAGGATTCAGAGGGTGTACAGGACTGCCCTAATTTCCAGAACACTGATGTGGAGATGAGACTTCTTCTGGGTCTACAATCCCTGAGTGTGAAGGTCCTGGCACTGAGCCCCCAGCACAGAGAGTTGCATCTGTAATGATGGTGATCTGGGATTTTGCAGGGTAAAAGACAGACTTTGAAGAAGGTTTTCCTCTTGTATCCACCATGCAGGGGCTCTGTCACTTTGATGGGGTAAGATGGAGGATGTGCAGCCAGGACCACGGCGTGCTGTGCATCCACTAAGCGGTCCTCATGTGCAGACAAGATAGAGGAACCGTGAAGATGGAATAAGCTATAAGGCGTAACATCTGCTGCATGGAGTGAGCTCTTACAGGGTTGTTTTCTCTGATGAAGCAAGCCATCTGGTGAATGTTATTCCTCCTGTCCTCTGAAAGAAAAGTTCTCGCCTTTGTGGTATCCAAAAGGGCTCCTATGAAGAGAAGCTGCTGAGATGGTTGGAGCTTTAACTTCTCTAAGTTCAGCAGGACCCACCCTGCCCCTGCCTCCTTCTCCCTATCAAATTATCTGCTTCTCTCACTCTTCACTGTCTGTCTTTAGCCTTGGCCAAGTTCCACCCCCTCCCATGAAGTATGCCAGATAACAATTCCTTCCCCATCATTATCTTCCTAAACTGGTTTCCCACAGATGTATGTCCTTAACTACGGCCAAGTTCCACCCCCTTCCCTGAAGCATTACAGAAACAATTCCTTCTCCTTCAGTATCTCCCTAATCTGGTACTCCTTAAACTGCCTTTCTTGCCCTTTTAAGTGAACAGGCCGGCTATACCAACCGATAAGCCTATCTGTTGTAAAGCTCCATACGTTCATATTTTGTTGTACATATGCCGATTTTTCTTCTTTTATATAATATTGCATTATGTTCTACCTTGCTACCGTGCTGTATATATCGTATATTTTTTCTCTCTGTATAATATTGCACTATGTCTACCATATTACTGTACAATGATTTTCTCATGACCAGGTCCATATTGCAAATGAGCCTTGCTCAATGGTGCCCGCCTGGATAAATAAAGATTTTGATTGATTGATTGACGAGAGGAACTGAGATGCTGTGGATACAGCTTCCTGTGACTCCTGCCTTGATGGGCTTGCCAAGGGAGGCAGTATAATGCAGTGGTCTAAGGCTCTGAGCTGCAAATCTGGAGACCTGGGTTTGAATCCCACAGCCTCCACTTGCATACTGTGTGACCCTGAGCAAATCACTTAACTTCCCTGTGCTCCCAGGTCGCACCTGTAAACAAGCTTTCAGCTTAGTGTGCTACTCTTGGTTAAATAATTGAAGAAAAAAAAAAAAGCCAGTCATCTAGGTAGGGGAACACCTGAACGCCGAGCTTTTGAAGGTGTGCAGCAAGGACTGCAAAACACTTGGTAAAGAATTGAGGCACCGAGGAGAGCCAAAAGAACAGGACTCTGAACTGGTAATGTTGACCCAAGGCCACAAAGTGAAAGTACTTGTGGTGACTTGGGTGAATTGGAACCTGCTGGTAGGCATCTTGAATATCAAGGGATGCCAGCCAGCTGTACAACTGGAGGAGTGATAGTAGTGTCCCTAGGGAGATCATCTTGAATTTTTCCCTGAACAAGAACTTGTTTAACTTTTTGAGGTCAAGATGGGGTGCATGCCACCTGTCTTCTTTGGAACCAGAAAATAATGGGAGTAGAAACCTGTGTTCCTCTCTGCCCAGGGAATTACTGTACTTCTACTGCCCTGTTTTTGAGAAGGTCCCGCATTATGGAAGTGAGAAGGTCTGACTGAGCGGTTGACAGACGGAGCTGTCGCTTGGGTGGAAGATCCGGGATAATCTCTGCAAAATTGAGAGGAGTAACCCTCTTGAACAATCCTGAGGAACCACTTGTCCGTAGTGATGGACTTTCACTGATTGTAAAACGGAGTCAGATGACCTCCCACTGCCGTGGAGATGTCCATCTTGGCAGCTGAGGTGAGATCAAGGCTAGATTTCGAGAGGGTTGCACTGGGCGCTTTTGGGCCCTGTGCCTTGTGCTGCATTTTCTTTTGTGGCTGAGGCTGGTTCCTGTTAGGGGCTCCTCGGCCTCTTCCTTGAAAGAGCTGCCCATTACGATAAAGATGAAAATTACGTACCTACCGTAATTATGACCTCTCTGTGTATCTTCACCATTCATCACTGTTGGGTATCTGCTGCCGGAGGTCAGGACCACGGGAGCTTTTTTTTTTTTTAAAGGGGTAGGTGGAGGCTGATACATCGCTCGCCGAGGCCGACGCACTGTGGTGCTCATGGGTTGGCCGTTAGGCTGCGCGACTCCTTCTGCCTGCCAGTTCTGAGTCGCCAGAGAGGTAAGAGGAAGGTAGTGGAGGGTGAGACAAGGAAGTCCAAGGGACAGAAAAAGGAAAAGATGTATGAACCAAAAGGAGAAATAACGACTGAGAGGACAGGAAGGGAGAAGAGCTGGAAACTAAAGGAATTGGGAGGGGCCCAAATCTCTGGAAAAGGAAGAGGGAGGTAGAGTGGGTAAAGAATTTAGGAAGAGAGGGAAGAGGTTGACACATCCAAGACCCTGGTCCGTCTCCAGATTGTATAGGAACTGCAAGGACTGGCAAAGGCTTTCTGCCAGAATTCAAGGCACGGAATAACTGGCAAACACTCCAGATAAGCAGAGTCGGCTATTCTAGAAGAAGGACAGGGTACAGAGAATTAACACCCTCTGAAGAGAAGATTATTGGTGAAAAAACAGGGAGAAAAATTTCTTTTTTTTTTTTAAAATGAGGAGAAATAGGGTGGACGGGAACAGGGAGAAGGAAAGAAAGGAGGGCAACTGTCAACTCCCACCCCACAAGGGTGTAGCCAAGGCACTGGAGAAGAAGGGTCCCCTCCCCCGCTGCCCACTCTCCCTGGAACATTATCCCCCTGTATGCCCCTATTTTACCCCACTCCTAAAAAAGGAGAGGGGGAGGAATGGGCACAGAGAGGGAGGGGACCCAGAGACTGAGGCCCCAGGGGGATGGAGGGTGGGATCGTGATGAATGGTGAAGATACACAGAAAGATCATAATTACGGTAGGTACGTAATTTTCATAACTTATCTGAGTCAATCGTCACCATTCATCACTGTTGGGTGAGTACCGAGCCCCCCGAAGGGGGTTTTGTTTTACATCCTAAGAGATAAAATCCCTTAGCTCTCAGTGGGTGGCACACTAAGAGGGGATCCTTCATGGCCTGGAGAGACCCGAGAGTGGGTAGAGTGAGATGGAGTCCCCCCGGAGAGGGAAGGAAGTTGCCCTGATAAGCGCCGTCTCACTCTGCGGGAGAAGAGATAGGTTCCCTGGTGAGCGGAATTAATCACCCTACACCAGGCCAAGGGTGACAACTGGGAAAGATGCAGCCATGCAGTCTGCCTAGTGTAGATCGCTGTCCCCACAACCCTGGTAGCTACCTCATTGGCATCGTAGGATGCCCTCGCTTGGTGCCTTGCTAGCTCCAGGCCATGCACAGAGAGTGCAATGGCTTGTCTGGTTTGCTCCGTATCAGGCAATGAGGCTAGGAGCTGACCCAGCCTGGACCACAAGAACCTGTCACAGGCTGCATAGTGGGCCTGGTGTGCAGAAATAGAAAGAAGTAACCATGCCGAGTAGAAAGTCCTCCTACCCCAGAAGTCAAAATCCGAGGAGTCTTGATCTGGGGGCCGGTCACGGTGAAGGGCGCGAAGCCCATCAGGAGTATCCAACTGCGTCAATCCAGACTGTGGATGAGGCATGGAACCTGGAGACTCTGGGGGTGCGAAATACCTCTGGCTGAGATCCCTTGGGGCAGGAACTCCGAGGAAGGGTTTCTGCCAGGAACACAATGACACCTCCTGAAAGGGAGCAGGCCAGGGCGGCACCACAAGGGTGGCCTCACCAAAATCGCCTAGAAAGGTGTATACTGAGTGCTCAGGATTGCTGATAGTGGAAGGAGTAAGGTGCAAGTCCTCCAACGTCCTCACAAGGAATCGCTGATACTCAGCGAGATCAGCAGCTGCAGAGATGTGGACAGAAGTTTCCTCTCCACCAGAAGAGGAGGATGCCTGTTCAGTGGGTGGCTGCACTGGGGGAGGATGAAAAACCTGGCTGTCCATTGCCCTAACGTAAGCAGGGAACCGAGCAGCCACTGCTCTGAACTGCTCCCAGGAGAGAAGCCCGCTAGGACCAAGGATGCCTGGGGGCGCAGGAGAATGTGGCAGAGGGATGGGGACAGAGCCAAGAAGAGATGTCAGCTGACCTCCGCCTGGGCTAAGGAGCGGACTGTGGGCACCCACGGAAGAAGGTGACCCAGAAGACCCCACAGCCGACAGCTGAACAACCATTTCCGTACTGCCTTGGCTGCGCCTCGAAGAATTTCCCTGTGAGGCGATCAACAGATAGTCCAGAAGGACGGTCCCCCACTCAACAGAATGGGACTCTCTAAAAGAGACCGAGGAGGAAGAGCGGAGATCCGCACTACGGCTTCTCCCAAAGCCTGGGTGGACCCCTGAAAAAGGCTGATGTGCCGACCCCACGCCCCTTGACCCCCCTTGAGTCTGAAAGAACCCTAATCCTCGAGAGGGCCAGCCTAGGTAGCAGGCATCTCTGGGCAGCTCCCGAAGGGGCTATCCAGGGCACAGTACCTTCCCCTCCTGTAGGTGCTCTGATCGGCCCCAATGTTGGACGATCTAGGCACACCACAGGTGGGGGTACCACTACTGAGGGGTCAGTGAAACCACCAAGACCAGGCTGCAGAGCTATGGTGGCCTGCACCACTGCCTGCTGGTCAGCACCCCTGACCCCAGTCTCGGTAGCCACTGATCCCACCTCCGAAGGGGGCTGACTCCAGCTTGTTGAGGAGACTACTGGGCTGTCCACTTCAACAGCCAACCCCAAAGGGTCAGACTGAATGTCTGACTCAGAGCTCAAGTCTGTCTCCGAGGAGGTAGAGGCCGAGGCCCTGTGCCAAACCGTAGGAGGGCACCCACTGCCATCCTTGCCCATAGGCCCAGAAACCAAAGCTGTGCCTGAGCTGGTGCCAGCACCCCCCGCAGCCCCGTGAATGGAATCTGCAGGGGGCACGGCCCCAGCCTGAACAAGAGCTCCAGAGCCGGGACCAGTCATGGCGCCATCCGGTCCCACGAGCGGCTCTGAGGATGAAGACGGTGCCAGCAACAGCCCCGATGGCACCATCGGCGTCGACGACAGCGCCAACAGAGGAATCTGAAGGCCCCACGGCGCCAAGCTCTGAGGACACGGCGCTGTGCTCAACCTCAGCGCCGAGGACGGTGCCGAGGCAAGACATGGAAAAAGACAGCGCTGTAGCACCCACAGCGCTGCTAGCAGTGTCGGTGCCGCCAACGCCTCTGGACAGACATGGTGCCGCATGGCAGTCGGCGCTGCTGACGATCTGCCAGGCCCACAGCACCGTGAATCGCGCCGAGGCCCACAATGGCACCAACCAGCAGCGTTGAGGATGGCGCCAACTCGGGCCTTGCGAACCGCGGGTCCGACACCGGGGGAGCCTTCACCTCTGAAGGGGTGATTGCCATGGCAGCACCTCCCGCCCGCTCCCCGGGAGAAACGGAACGGGTCTCCTGTGCCGCGGAAGAAGCCTCGGCAATGGCTAAGCTACTAGTAGCAGAGGCTCCCTCCTCCTCGGTCCGTATAGAACTGGGAGGGGACCCTGATGAAAGGCCAAGAGAGCGGGGCTTGGCCCGATGAGTGCGCACTCGACCCCTGAAAGTCGGGCGAGCTCGCCGATTTTCCACGCTGCTGCTCGGCGACCCGACGGTCCATGGAGAAACAGGCGTCGCACTAATTCATATCATGAAGCTGGCCAAGACACGAGAGACACCGGTCGTACTGGTCAGTGACAGAATACTTTCGGCCACAAGGGTACCGTCGCAAGGGGGGCTGACCCGTCTTAGTAGATTTCCTGCCCTCCCACCGCACATGACACCACGGAGAAAACACCAAAATAGACCTGCCGACGCCACAGAAATATAAAAATAAGGAAAGATCTTACCGGGCGACGTCGAGTGTTGGCAGAAACAGAACCGGCAGGAGAACTGACGGACTTAGACCGAAGGTAAAAATTCGAAAAACTACTGCAGAGCAGGCCTAGGACTCTTCACAGCTTCCCATGAGGCGACCTCTATGGCGGGAGACGAAGAACTGGCAGGCAGGAGGAGTCGACGCAGCCTAACGGCCAACCCGCGAGCGCCACGCAGTGCGTCGGCCTCGAGGTCGGCGCCGATAGTGTGTCGGCTCCACCTACCTTTAAAAAAAAAAAGCTCCTGCGGGGTCCTGACCTCCGGCAGATACCCAACAGTGATGAATGGTGAAGACTGACACAGATAAGATCAGATGGTTCCTATTTCTCTGTTTCATAGTTGTCACAAAGCATATATAGACTTTCGTCCTTATCTGCTTGCAAGAGTTTATTTTATCATCAAGTGAACTAATTAATACACTAAAAACTTGGTTCTACTATAATCATCCAATCTTACTTTAAACATATCTAAAGTTGGACTACTAACTATATCATGGGGAAGAGAATTCCACCTTGAAACAACCCTCTGACTGAACCACTGTTTCCTTTTTTGAGATTTCCACTTTTGTTGTTTAATTCGTCTACAATGAGCTCTTGTATTGTAATTTCTAACAAATAATTCAAGTCTTAAATCTTCTCTGAGAGTGATATCTTGAAATGATCTATAGACTAAGATCATATCACCCCTCCATCTTCTATAAGCCAAGGAATACAGATCCAAATTGTCCAACCTTTCCTCATATGTCATATTTTTAAGTCCCAGTATTGATTGGGTAGCCCTTCGATGCACTCTCTCCACTCTCGCTATCTCACCCTTGGTGTAAGGGGCCCAGACCTGGGAACAATACTCCAAGTGAGTTCTAACCAACGATCCATATAGTGGGACCACAACCTCTTTGCTTCTACTTACTGTATGTTTCAATATACAGTTAAGATCCCTATTAGCGTTTTTTATAGTTTGATCACAATGAGCAGTAAAGGAAAGGTCATTTTGTATAAAAGCACCCAAATCCCTTTCCTGTATCACATGTTTTAATTGTTTGTTACTGATAGTGTAATTAAATTCCAAATTCGTCTTGCCCATGTGTAGGACAATACATTTATCCTCATTTAGTTTAAGTTTATGATCTACTCTCCATTTCTCAATATATTTGAGCGCATCCTGAAGTCCAATATAATCTGAAGGTGAATCTATTACTACTCCCACTCTACAGTCATCGGCAAACTTGGTTATCCATACATTTCCCTTATTATATTGTAGCGATGATATATATATGTTGAACAGGCAGGGTCCCAACACTGAGCCCTGAGGGACCCCACTTGTCACAGAAAGCCAATCAGATAACATAGAGGATAATGTATGGGGAGCAGTTAACAACCACGTTGTATTCTCATCGAGAGGTTTTCAGTAACCATGGTAACCTCAAGATGAGATTTCAACGTGGTTGTTAACTGCTCCCCATACATTGTCTTTTATAGTGTATGGGGAAGCAGTCCAGGCACATAGTTCACAAAAATAGGAAGGGAAAACAAACATTTACCTGAGTGAAGACGTGGACACAATAAAAAACAAAAAAAACATCGCTGTCCCGCCTTGCGACTAGGAAGTTTATAACTAGGGGTCAAAACGGGTCAACGTCAACAGTGCGCCATCCGGAAATGCTTTGAGGGTACTCTTCTCAATTACCAGGTACCTGACAAGAAAAGTAAAAGAAAAACTAAGCAAATGAGTAACTGCCGTTTTTGTTTGAACGCTGCTGAGTATGGTGAAAGACTGTGATGCGCTGGTGCGGTGGAATGTTTATCTCGGCAGCATTCTATTTTGTTATGCCATCAATGTGACGTACCATTCATGGGTTAACAATTTCATCACGTCACATCGATGGCATAACAACATGAGGAAAAGATAAAAAACACCAGAAAGCAACGTTCCACCATACATTATAGCCCATTAATCACCACTCTCTGCCTCCTATGCTCCAACCATTCTGATATCCAATTTACAAGGATCCCATTTATATTTAGTACAAGAAGGGATTTAATTAGTTCTTCATGAGGTAATTTATCGAAAACTTTTGAATAATCTAACTGGATTACATCCACTGATCTACCCTGATCCAAAACATTGCTAACTTTTTCATAAAAACTCAACAAGTTAGTTTGACATGATCATGACTTTGTAAACCCGTGTTGACTACGATCAACAAGGTTGTTTACAATTACGTGGTCTTGGATATGGTCTTTTATTATGCTTTCCAAAATTTTCCCAAGTGTAGATGTTAAACTGACTGGTCTATAATTATCAGGGGAATCCTTCTTTCCCTTTTTAAAAATGGGGACAATATGAGCTTCCCTCCATTTACTAACAACCTCTCCTCTATCCAATGACTCTTGAAAAATAAAGGCTAATGGATAAGCTATTACCTCTGCTATTTCATAAATTAATCTAGGATGTATATTGTCTGGCCCAGGGGATTTATTAGTCTTAACTCTCTTTAATCTATCCATCACATATTTTATGTCAATTTTAATCAGTTTTTCATTTTTTGTATTATATTTAGTATTAGTTGTTACTGTATCTTTGGGGCTAAACACAGTAGCAAAATATTGATTTTGTACCTCAACCATTTCCTTATCATTTAATAAGTTGCCACTGTCATCCTTAAAGGGGCATACTGTTTGTCTATTCCCTTTTTTGTTATTTATATATGCATAACATGCCTTGTAGTTATTTTTTTACTTCTAGTTACTAATTTAATTCCAAAATTTGTTTTGGCATCTTTTATTAATTTCTTAACATATTTAACATGTTCTTTATACTTTGGCATTAGGTTTGTATCAAGTTTTGCTAATCTGTACAGTTTATGTTTTTCTTTTATCTGTCTTTTAATTTTACAGGTTATCCATTTAGGAGAAGCACCCAATTTAGAATATTTACTTGTATATGGTATCTTTACATCTGCAGTATCTTTTATTTTATCCACTAAGATGTTCCACATTTCATCCAACATTAACCCAGCGAAATCTGGTTTCCAATCCCACAAAAGTAATGCCTGTCTAATTTTATGAAAGTCTGCTTTTTTAAAATTGGGAATTTTTATATTACTACCCTGTTGAGTAGCTAATTCACTTAATTGGAAAAAAACAGTGTTATGGTCACTATTTGAGATTGGAGGTCCAACCTCAGTGACATTTAATCTGGGTCCCATACTTGAAAAAACAAGATCCAAAATATTATTAGATCTTGTATTTTCTAAAACTAGCTGGTCCAGGCCCAGCTGGTTAAAGCTTTCTAAATACTTCCTTTCATTTAAACTAGATGATGTCTGGTTTATCCAATCTATATCTGGGAGATTAAAGTCACCTGTTATGATAATATTTTCAGATGAATCAATATGGTCCAGATAATTTATAATTTCTACATCTTGCTCCCTGCTTGTTGAAGGGGGGCGATACATGGCTCTCAACATAATTTTTGAAGCATTTTGAGGCAAGATTTTAACAGATAAATGTTCAATATTAAGTTTACCATAATGAATTTCCATACTAGAAACAGATTTCATGCACATAAATTGCTATACCACCACCCTTTCTATGTATCCTAGATTTATGATAAATGTTAAATCCTAATATGTTTTTGTCCCATGTATCATCTTCCTCCCACCAAGTTTCCATAAGAATTGCTATTTTGATGTTTTTATTCCTCATTTTAAGTTCATCAAATTTGCCATCCAAACTTCTCACATTTGATAGTAAACAATTTACTGGTTCCAAATCTTTATTTTGAAGATTTTGTGTACTGGTGGTGGACTTTATCTTAGTACATTTCCCAACCCCCACTTAACCCAGTTTAAATGTTTCTCAATGATTTTATTATATGTATTTCCTAGAACCCTTTCACCCATCCTGTTTAAATGAAGTCTGTCATTCTTGTATAATGATCCATTTTTAAAAATACAACCAGTATCAATGAACTCTATTTTATGTTCAATGCATAACCTACGTAACATACAATTAGTAGAAAAAATATCATGATTAATGTGCTGATGCAATCCATAAGTAGGTAGAATACCAGATACAATAATATCAGTGGTGTATTTATTCACTTCCTGAATTAAATCAATGTAATTCTCTAAAATAGTCCCTTTTTTATTTGACTTTATATCATTCACTCCTATTTGGAGAATCAGCAACGGTTGTTTAACTTGTCCCATACATCTCTCTATCTCTTGTGTAAGTTCTTGAATTTTTATTCCTGGAAACATGCTAACCATTGTATTATTATTCCTTCCTTTGCATACAATTTTATCAATACCCCTTATTGCAGAATGACCTAATACTATAATTTCCCTTGGGTTTTACATCTAACTGCTCACTATTATAGGTAACTATATCATTAACCCTCGTTAAATTCAGATTCAATTGCAGAGGTTTAGTAAATGTTAAAGCTGGAGATTTAATTTCTCATTTGTCAATTTCCATAGGACATCCATCACTAATTTTCTGGGCCTGATCCCTATCCTGAGGTTTAGCAGATGTTGAAAATGAAGATTCATTATCCCTTTTATCAATTTCCATGGGACCTCCATCCCTAATTTCCTGGGACTGGTCCATGTTCAGGACTGAAAAGGAATTTTTCAATTCCAGAGGTGCTATGGAGCTGAATGAGCTGGCATGGCTGTTTAAATGGCAGTCCTAGTCTTCTGAGAGGCCTCCAGGGCTTGCTCTACTTTTTTTTTATGTAAACTGGACTCTTTCTAGCCAGGTCATGGTGCTTACCAGCTTATCCCTTCCACCTGAAGTTCTGGTGCTCTCCCATTTTGAGCACTCCCCACGCCATGTCCTGAACCCCCCTCCACATCTGAATCCCCGGGACCATGTATCACCACCTCCAACCGGCACTCTATCTAAGTGTCTGGTGGCAAAATAGAACGTTGCTAGGTCCCCATCCCAATCTGACATCATCCTCAGGTTTGGATCGGGAAGGGGACCTGATGCTACAGCAGCGGGGATGCGCGTTGCGCTCCGCCGCATCTTTACAGTATAATATTGCCTTACAGTACCTCCGTTTGCAGTACCCTCTGTACCCAGAAGTACTGTAGGCAGGACAGGGCACTAATGGCATGTCTCTACTGAGACATGTCAGTTGCTCTTTAAATCTGAACGCTGTTGTTGTATAGATGTGAAGATTTGGCTCCCGTCGGGTGAGCGACATCATCACTGAAATGCACTCGATGGCGGGAAAAAAGGAACTGAGGCGGTTGGAGGGTTGACGCTGAGATTGCCTACACAGATGTGAGCTACTCTTGCGGTGCCGCACATGCATGGTCCTATCTCGGCACTGGCCCTCCTGAAGATTTTTGGCTCCGGCAGAATCCTGGTTCCTCCAGCTTGAACCCAGCAGTATGAATGAATGGTTAAGACTTTGAGTCCAGGAAGATTTTGTCTTTTCAGGCTCCCTACCTTCTTTCATGGTCATTGGCCATTAGCATGAGGCAGAGCTGAAAGAAAACTGTTGTATGTTAAACCAACTAAACTGACACAGAAATATCAAACTCTAGTGTATTCAAAAATTAAAACTGAAGAACTGAATGCTGTCGTTTTGTAGATAGTGAAGATTAGGTCCTGATGCAGAGAGCAGTGTCTATGCTGCTGCGCACTCAACACTGGGGAGAAAGGAAATAAGGCAGCTGGGGGCTTGCATCGTCGTATACCAGTGGGTGGGTGCGGGGCCTACTTACACCACCAGCTCTCTAGAAAAGTTCTGGATCTTGCAGGATTCTAATGCCTCTAGCATACACCCATTAGTGGGACTCTATGGAGAAGACTGATTCATGGAAGATTTTCTATTTGACAGAAAGAGTAGTTGGACATGGAACAACCTGCCCTTTGAAGTGGTGGGCACCAACAATATCAACGACTTCAAACATGGCTGGGACAGAGTTAAGGGCTTAACAGTGACCCAGGGGGGTAGCAGCAAGTCAGGAAACTTGGGGGGGGGGAATAACCCCGGACAGACACTAGGTCTTGGCGTAGGATAGGGTATTATGGGCAGACTTTGTGGACAAATTATGTTTTTCTGCCATCATTTTTTATGTTGCTATGTACCTGAGTAGTGACCACTGGTGAAGGCTGCTTGAGAGTTGGGTTGACCAGATTTATAGTCTGGCCTGACTCCCCAGCGGGTGAGGACCCAGGTAGCACCATGGTCTTGGGAGAGGGATGAAGCCTTTTCTTCCTCCAGCTCCTCATCAATCCATTTGAGAACAATTTCAGCCAGCTCATCAACCCTAGTCGACGTCTCCATGAGGGGTACAGCTGAAGCATCCTCCAACCCCTTGACTGGTGGAGGCTTAACCAAGGTCGACCGTTCGGGGGAGTAAAAGATTGAGAGGATTGTGGACGCTTCTCCTCCCACGATCAAATGTTGGCCTTCTTCTGATAAGGGGTTCTCTCATCAAAAGTCTGCAAAGCCAAGTACTTTTCCCTGAACTTTGGGCAACCAGGGAAAGAAGTAGCCATGGCCTGTGTCATTGGGACCAAAGACAGGGCCAATGAGGGCCCTGCCACTGTCTCTTCCTCTGTGGCCTCTAACTGATCTACTGACCCCTTGGCCACAGAGGCCTGCCTACATTCCGGAGGTCTACCTTAGAGAAAGCGCAACCTGTGTTCGTTCAGTATAACATGGGCACCGCCAGACATCGTGGTTAGCCCCATGGCAGCCAAGATACATGTCATGGCTATCAGTTGCAGACATTTTCTATCTGCACTGAATTCAACGTTTAAACCCTGGCCTTTTGCGTTCCACCTAAGGCCCTGTCCACACTATACCTGAAAGTGCTGAAACAGTTCCGAACCATTACAGACCTGAAATGGTACAGCATGTCCACACTGCCAGGGAACAGGTGTGAAAGTGGTCCAGAACAGTTACAGCCTGTCCACACTGAGCTGCGAACAGGGAGTGGATACAAACCCAGGAATGGAGAGCAAATACCAGGGTGCATATGGGGAAGACAGCTGCAAAGACAAACACCCACCCACATGGCCATCCGGCAGACAGTGTACACAGAGCATGGCAGAACATGGTAAGGGGGCCGACAACAATATGTGCCCTGTGGTGGACTAATGGTGTGATGCAGTGCAAGGGGTGGAAATGAAACCAGAGGAGGGCCCTGATGCCTGGCATGGAGGAGGGACATGGTGCACCCACGGGAGCTGGGAACCGTGACCCAGCAGCATGCCACAGGCAGGTACGAGGTGCACCACCTGGGCAAGGCATGCCATGCACAACAGCCACCCTCCAGATGTAGGCTGCATGTGCCCAGCACACACAAGGCTGCCAGGCAGTACACACAGTCCCACCACACCCGTGACCCATGTCGGCGGAGTCCCAACAGTGCCACCACATAGCAATGTGGGCATGCAAGCAACCCGCCCAAGCAAACGAGCAACACAGTATCATGTCACATGTCGGTCTTTTTTGCAATGCCACCATGGCCTCTGGTGGCTGTAACACATGGAAAGCAACATTAGACAACACCATGAACAGGCAGCACGCCCTGTGCATAGCTGCGGCACACAGAGCATACGAAAAGAACATACAACGTCCAACAGCAAAACCCCATGCAGGACTGAACCAGTGGCATAAGGAACACTGTAATGACCTCGTGACCACTGCAAACCCACCAGTGGACACACAACATAAGACTGAAACTGCACCACCCTCCGAGGCCCCCTACAGTGATGAGCGCTGTCCGGTGGACGCAGGACACCCACGGGACACAGACCCTGACATGTGACCCAGTCATGTAACACACTATGCAAGACAACAATATGGCCAACAGTGTACAACCAGACAGTAACCAACCCAACGTCCCCATGTCCCAACACAACACCCGGGGGTAACATACACAGAATGGGTGAACACCCAGCCCCCCACGTGGACCTACTGTGCCTGAACCCCTGTGGACCATGTGACAGAAATGCTACACATCACTGCAGAACACACCAGTGGGAACACACTAAATACAGGAGTGCCACTGTGAGCACAAAGCCCTGTGCCAAACCACACCAGGCATGGACAACACCGGTCCACCCCCAGTGCCATCACCATACCACTGTGGAGAACGCAATGGGTCACCCGGGGATGGCCCGCGGGACACACTGGACAACAGTCCCCTGCAAGGGGGACCATGCCATTACAGTGTGGTCCACTGGAACTCGTCATCGTACAGGTCCTGCATGAAGCTCGGCATGCCCGCAGTGGGTGCTGTGGGAGCAGCACTGAGCTGGTCAGCAGCACCATGCATCAGGGGTAAGGTAGCGGTGTGTGGCCCAGCTGTGGCGAGCACGCCACCTGTGAGGCACTGCCGTGCCATGCCAACAAGACACGGCGGTGTCTGGGATGTGGTGGCCAGGGTGTCCCGCGTGGTGGCGCCACCTGTGTACACACACCCCTGAACAGGGGATGAACATCTGTGTGGCACAGGCATGGTTAGGGGCAGTACACCGGTGCAGTCAGCCGATGCCCTGCTGCCTGTCTGGCTGTCATTGGTGGCGGACTGGTGCAGGATGTCCATGGCCTGCACACCAGTGGGGTTCCTCGTGGACATGGGCATGGCGGGACAACAACCGGTGGGCTGCTCCCTAAGTGATGGGGCAGGAGGGGATGGGGGGGCATGGCAGTGGCACCCATACAATGCGGTGCATCCGCAGGGTGTGGCTGGTGGCATTGTATGGCCAGAAACATGGCCATCTGTTGAAAGAACTGCTGTGTTTGTGCGGCCTCCTGTTGCCGCATACGCTCCTCCATAGCCCTCTCCTCTCTTGCCCCCTCCCTCTCCAGCTCCAGAATCTCCCTATGGTGCTCCTGCAGCATTTTACGGGTTGGTTCCAGCACTGCCCCAAGCACATCAACCATCCGTGCCGCTTTGGAATTCCTCTTCCGGAGGTTCACCAGGGGTTCCTGGCCATTTCGCTGCCTAGCAGCCCTTCCCCGTCCTGTGGTGGAGGTGTCACTGGATATACCCAGCATCTCGTCCTGCAAGCCCGAGGACACTGATGTTGCATCCGCTCCATCGGTGTCTGCAGATGTACCTTCCCCTGGGTCTTGAACTGCAATGGTAGAACACACAACTCACCATCGACATGCAGTCGCCCCACCCACCCACCCCACGCCCAACCCCCATCCCTACACCACTGTCCCCCTGCACCCGTGGGCAGTGCCACATCCCAGGTGCCACTTGCCCTGCTGCGTACCCATGGGCCACGGCATGTGCGCTATGCGCCACCATGCTCACCCATGCCACCACCTATCGCTGTGCAACACCCATCTGTGATCGACATCCACGCCATGCCCTGGCAGCACCAACATGCAGTGCCCCCCATGTCCCAGCCACCATATGGGTGCAGTGCACATTGTACATACCAATATCAGGTGTCTCCCGATGCACACTGTCCGCACCTCCAGGCCCCTGGTGTGGGCGCGTGTTTCTGGTGGCGTTCCCATCATCTGACTCCGGTTGTGGGCTGCACACCTGTGCGCTCTCCAGGATGAACGCCGGTGCTATGGTTGGCCGTGTGCCTAGTATGGTGTCCAGCTTGTCATAGAAGGGGTATACCACACGTTCACCCCCCGAGCGTCTGTTGCTGTCCTTGGTTTTGTGGTACTGCACCTTCGTCTGCTTTATTTTGTCGTGGCATTGCTTTGCTGTCCTTTCCATGACATTCTCAAACAGGTAGTCCGATATCTTCTGGTAGACCTTGGTGTTGTGCCTGGCACCGGCTAGCTCCACCTGCACCTTCTCCTGTGACCAGAACTCCACCAGCAATGCGGTGGCCTCGTCTGACCAGGTTGCACCACGGTCTGACATGGTTCAAGCTGGCACGCAGCATAGGGTGGGTGGTACCGTACTGCTGTGGTCACCAGTGTCTGGGTAGCAGGGCGTATCGGTTGACCTCGCTCACGGGCCTTGCTTGGGGGTCAGGGTGGCTCTGCTGTGGTGCCAGGGTGGTGTGGTCTGGCACTGTTGTACTGTGGGGGCTAGGTTGCGCCTCTGGCGGCTGTTGGTGGCCTACTTCCCACCTGTGGCACATGGGTCTGTGCTGTGGTCTGTTTGACTGCTGCCTTTACCCTGCTATCGTTATGCCTTCCAGCTGTGTCCCACTGTTTGCCCTAGGACCATCAGTGTCCTGCTGGCATGTCCTGTTGTTTGGCTGCCCCCCACTGGGCTCCCAGTGCTTCCCCACTGCTCCACGTTCCTGTGTGTGCCTCCCTTGCTTCGGGTGCTTGGTTTCCCACTCTTGTGCTGGCTCTGCTCCCGTACCACTGCAGCCCTCTGTGGGTGTTCACTCTCCACATGTGGTCTCCTTCCGAGTTTCTCGGCCCACGCCCCAGCCCTCCCGGCTTTTTTTGAGCAGCGCTATGCATGATGGTCTGTCGGATGACCGTCAGCTACACGGTGGAGCGTTTACATGCTCATCGGTAACGTTACAGTTCTGCAACCATTACAGAAACCATTGTAGAAACCACCTCCTAACAGTTTTCTGTAATGGTTGTGAAATCGCCTCCTGTAACATTACAGGTGTAAACGCGACCTGCTACGGTAACGGTAACGTTTTTACACCCTCTGTAACGTTACAGAGGCACAGTGTGGACAGGGCCTAAAATGTATCATCGGTGTGGTAACCAAAAGACAAGGTGCACACAATCAGTTGAAAACTAAAAGAAAATTCAAAGATTTTGCCAAAATCTGAGCACTTGAAAAGTGGAATTCCTTGCCCAAAGCAGGAGCTGCGAAGGAAAAGACCTGTCCCTTCCAGTGGGAAAAATCTGATGTCACAAAGGGTGGAGCCACAGATGTGAGAGGAGCCAAGCCTGAAAACGTTTGATGACTGAGCTACAGCCAGTGGATTATACTAGGTGTGGATAATGAAATGAATCCAAGTTGGCAGAAACTGCTTTATTATATAGGCAGTGGGATGTGGTGCTCACAAAGCACAATGCACCCTACACCCAATGGGGGCAAGGGGAAGGGGTTCTTTGTGCTCGGTTAAAAAGGTGCTTTTTTCATCCATTAATTAGAGCTGCTCAGATTGGCTACTTGCATGTGCAAAAAAGCTTCCATTATTCCAGTGCACACATCTTAATGAGATCACCTCTAATTTACATGTGTGCCTGAGGTGCCTGTGTGCTCCTGAGAAAGCAACTTTGCACTGTGCAAGTGAGCCTTCCAATGTGGGAAGTTCGGTGTGCAATAGTGCAAACTTCACAAAGCACTGCATAGTGCTGCCTCATGTTATATATTAAGTCCCTAGCTGTATATGAGCCAAAATTAGGTCCCTCATCCTATAAAAGTTTTAAAAGTAAATAGTAATATTTTCAGCTGATAAAAGTTTTATTCTATACTTATTTTGTTTAACCTTTGCAAGTACTCTGGTCTGCTTCATCTGATTTAAACAATTTTCTTGGTTGTAGTTTTAATTCTCTTTCATTTTCCTCTTCTTCTTCTTCTTCTTCCTCCAGTTCCTCACAGTCACTATCTATGCCACCTCCATACATACGTTTGAGCAAAGAATTTGAGTTACGTACTGTAGGGCCTTTAAATATATAAAAAACAATTACACAGAAACTATTTCAAGGAATGGTTTCTTAACATCAGTATACTCCTTCATTGGCTGTATTTACACTTCAGTTTACATTTAGGACTTGGAAAATATGTGAAGAATGGCTATGTAACACATGAACTAAACACATACAGAGTAACGTAGGGGCAACCTACAAGAAGTCTGTGTTCACTGCGAGTTGAGATGGCCTCTAGAGTGAAGCTGGAGAGGTCTCTATGATTTAATCTCACCCCGAGATGGAACCATCAGCCTTGATGTACTGTATACGGTTGCCTACATACTATTTTGTATTGCACAGTATTTGTTTACTTTAATTCATTTCCTTTCCTTCTAACTCTGCCTTGAACTGTGGTGAAATAACCAGAAAACAATAAAAAAGGGCCAAGATAAAAACATTTGATGTGATTTAAGTAATAGCAAAATGAGCTGGCAATATTTCTAGCTAGTAGTTCCATTTTTTTGTATTATTTATTTATCAGCTTTTGCAAGAGCTGCTTACAAAAATAGCAATCCCAAGGTGAATTTCCATACCCATAGGCATTAAAATAAGAATAAAAAAACACATAGTACATATGGAAAACGTCATAAAAAGCTGTTATGCCACCCTGTAATGTAAAAATGCCAGATTAGGGGTTCTGTAAATAAACAATTTTTTTTCATCTTTTCTAATGTTTTGTAACCTATTTATGTACTGTGCCAAAACTTGATTGAAAGAGACACCTGCGACCATCTTGCGCACCGCAGCCAGCTTCTTGTGTGCCCAGTATGCTAACTAGTGCTGCGCACCTCTGCCATGAGTTGGTAGCACTCATCAGCATACTGAGTGCACAGGAAGCTGGCTGTTGTGCTTGAGATTGCCACAGGCATCTGTTTCAATCATAAGTTTAGAAGTAGTACCTAAATAAGCTACAGGACATTAGAAAAGGTAAAAAAATATTGCTAATGTACAGACCCCTAATTGGGCATTTTTAGGTTACAAGGGTGAAATAATGGCCTTGTGTGGCATTTGCCTTTAGCAAACAGTTCACATGGGGTGTTTTCCGTCTTGCTGATGCAGAATTTTCATTATGAGGAATCTGCAGTGAATGTAAGCATAAAAAATCTTAAGAGACATGGGATTCTATAATGTTAGTAGTCCAAATTAAAAACAGTTTTCCCCTTGGGACTCACTGAATGGTTGTTTCTGAGCCTGCAAGGTCCAAACCAATGGACACATGGTTCAGAAACCTCAAAGACAAGAACAGACTCACCTGTAGGCTTAAAAGGGGTTCTTAAATTAATTGACCGAATCATTGGTCAACAAAGCCCAACGTTTCACCTTTGAGAGGCTTTTTCAAGGGCAGTAATCTTATGAGTAAAAAATATATAAACAGTCATTAATGTGAGGTATACAACACGTACACTGCATTACCAAGTTCATATGACATTTCAACAGTACTATACAAAAATGTAATTTATGTACTCACCGTAATTCTTGATCTTCTAGGAATATCTTCACCATTAGTTCACACAAATGGGATCTGAGCTGGAGCCGCTAGGAACCTATGGAAGCCAGAATTTTCAGGAGGGCTGGCACCGAGGTAGGATGCATGAATGCGTGGCACCGCAAGACTAGCTCACACTCCATGGCTTACCTTGGCACCGGCCCTCAACCTTTTTTTACCAAGGAGGTGCAGCGAAACCTAACTAACTATAATACACCTAACCTAAGGGCATAAGATAACCCTCAATATCTGTGTAAGAAAGGTCAACAACAAAGAACACAGTGTCTTCACAGTTTAGACCAAAACAAGGAGTGAAGACCAACAAACAGAAAGAGTGAGCCTGGGGAGGAGGGTGGTTGTGAATCAATGGTGAAGATATTCCTATAAGATTCAAGAATTACGGTGCGTACATAATTTTAATATCTTCCAGAAATCAATCTTCACCACTGATCCACACCAATGGGTCAAAGTATCAAGCTGAGACAAAAGTCCCCCCAGTCAGGACAGTAGGAGCTGGAGCTCACTCAGGACAGAAGTCCATTAAGGATTGGCCTGCCAAATAAGGCATGCTGCCTGGCATGGACTTCCAGGGCATAATGCTTGATATGTGTGCACTGGGCGCCAAGTGGCAACTCTGCATACTGTATATTAGCGATAAATACAGTTCGAATCTCGGTCAAGGACGTAGCAACCGCTCTGGTAGAGTGGGCACAAACCTGGCCCTCCACTCGGACCTGTGCCATAGAACAGCAGTGACGGAGACAACTGACAATCCATGCAGAATTGCATTTGATCATAACAGGCTGACCCAACTGATTAGGGTGAAAAGAAACAAATAACGAAAAGCTATTTAGAGTGTCGGAAGTCCTTAGTTTTATCGAGGTAGAACATGAGGGCTCTTTTAACGTCCAGAGAGTGGATGATGCACTCCCCTTCAGTCTGAAAGTTGGGAATGTATGTAGGCAACACTAGAGGGTTATTTAAGTGAAACTCTGACACCACCTTAGGCACAAACTTGGGATGTATGTGGAGCACCACCTTGTCTCTATGGAAAACACCAGTGCATGTATCTCAGAGACTCTGCAGGCAGAGGTGATGGCCACTAGAAACGCTGTTTTCCAAGTTAGGAATTTCAGGTCACATGTGGCCAAAGGTTCAAAAAGCTTATGAGTAAGCATGTTCAACACAAGGTTGATATCCCAGGTGGTGATGGGTTTCCTGACTGGGGGCCTTGTGTGCAGCATGACTTTCAGGAACCTCTTAAAGGGACACTGTCAACCCCTAGTTATACAAAATGTATGCAGTATGTTTTTCTTTGTATTTTCATTTTGCCCCAATGCAGACTGTCAGTACATAATTAGTATTGTGAAACAAGACTCCATATTTATATATTTAGTGAGACTTCAACTCACTGGTATGTTAGTGTCATCACACCGGCAGTGGGAGATTTGTCTCCGTTTTTCAAGTTTATGCACCTGTCATGCACAGCAAGAAAAAATTACTCACTTTAGTAATGTTGTTTCTTCTAATGGAGTCTTGCTGTATTCTGACATATGCAGTTAGGTCCTGCCTTTCAACTGCCCTGGAGAACAAAGAGTTAAACTTTCCATGGCCAGCATGGAATGCTCACCACAAGCTCGGTTGAAGCCCCTGTCTGCTGTTGTTTAAACTGTAACCGTCAGATCTTTACGAGCAATACTCACTAGATGTTCTGTGTGGAAACTGTAGAACTCTTACTAGCCAACTGGCAACTATATCTATATAAAAGGGTTTTTAGTTTCAAAAGGAAGACTCAAGTCAGGAAACCCAAAAACAAAACACATCCAAAACACAACCACTCACCCAACTAAAAGAGGGTGAAAAAAGGACACCACTAGGTTGCCAACACTGCTCCTGCCCACCCACATCCCAAAATCTAGGTTCTGAGAGGGGAGGTGGGGTGGGGGTCAGAATACGGCAAGACTCCATTAGAATAAACAACATTACTAAGGTGAGTAATTTTTTCTTCAAACAACATGATGTCTTGCTATATTCTGACATATGCAGACTACCAAGCAGTACCTCCATGGAGGAGGGACATAACCTACTTTGGAAACAGGCTTTGAAGTACTGCTGTGCCAAACCGAGCATCACTCCTAGCCTGGATATCCAGAGAGTAATGCTTGGTGAATGTATAGACTGTTTTCCAGGTGGCTGCTTGACAAATTTCTAAGAGAGGAATATCCCTGGAAGCAGCCAGGGAAGCAACTGTACCCCTAGTGGAATGAGCCCTCAGGCCTGAGGGTGGAGTTCTTCCCAGTTTTTCATAGCAGAATTATATACAAGAAACAATCCACCTGGCAATAGATCTCTTAGTGGCAGGTTTGCCCTTACCAACTTCTCCATACGTAAGGAACAACTGGAGGGATTCAAACCTGTGACCCTTGGTACGTTCTATGTAGTAGCTAAGAACTCTTTTAACATCCGAGCTGTGTAGCCTCCTCTCTCCCGAGGAGAAATGGTCAGTGAAGAAAACAGGGAGAGATATAGACTGGTTGAGGTGGAAATCTGAAACCACTTTAGGTAAGAACTTCCTGTTAGTTCTTATGACCACTTTATCTCTATGGAAAGAGATGAAATCAGATTCCACTGACAGGGCTAGCAATCCACTGATACGCCTGGCAGAAGTAATGGCTACCAAAAACACAGTTTTCCAAGTCAAGTACTCAAGCTCTGCTGAGGACAAATGCTCAAAGGGGGGGTTGCATAAGCTGAGCAATGCAAACATGAAGGTCCCAAGCAGGAGCAGGATCCTAAAGGGGGATTGGTGTGAAACAATCCCTGAAAACTTACAAACACAGGATGAGATGATAGAGAGGAAGGCTTGCCTACTGACAAGAAAGCAGAAACAGCTGCCAAGTGTACTTTAAGGGTAGCTGGTCTGAGGCTCAGGCCATTAAGATGGACCATATAGTCCAGAACCGTAGGCAACTCAGCAGAGTCTGCAGAAATATTCTTCTTAGAACACCAAATGCTGAATCTTTTCCATTTGAGTTGTAAGTCTTTTCGCGGGAAGGCTTTCTAGAAGCCTTAAGGATATCCAGAACCCCTTGGGAAAGATGCAGATCAGCAAACTCTAACTCCTCAAGAGCCATGCCTTGAGATTGAGAGACCGAAGATTTGGGTACCAAACCCTCCCCTGAGAGGATGTCAACAGGTTGTAACTCCTGGGAAGAGACGGGGAAGGTGGACTGTTAGGGACAGCAACAGGGGGTACCAGGGCTGTCTGGCCCAGTCTGGAGCAATCAGAATCACTTTGCATGGTTGTGACCTTATCTTGACTAGCACTTTGAACAGGAGAGGGAAGGGGGGAAAAGCATACAGAAATTTCCCTTCCCAGTTCAGAATCAGAGCATCCAGGGGGACTGAGCCCAAGACTGGGGGTCTGCAACAAAAGAGAGGAAGTTGGTGATTGTCTGGGGCTGCAAAAAGATCTATCTCTGGAGTGCCCCATCTCGAGAAAATCACTTTCAAAACTAGAGGATCTGGGACCCATTTGTGATGGCCCTGGGATATCCTGCTCAGTGCATCTGCTAGGACATTGTCCTTCCCTGGGAGGTGAACTGCTATCAGAGAGGTTTGCAGGGAATAGGCCAGGGACCACAACTTCATTGCTTCTGTGCACAAGGCCATAGACCGAGTGCCTCCTTGCTTGTTGATGTACCGCATGGTGGTGGTATTGTCTGTTCTGACTTGAAGAACCTCAGAAGAAACCTCTGCCTCTAGGGCAAGGGTGTCTGAGAGATTTGCAGGTGGAAAAGATCTGGCTGTCATCTTTGGAAATTTTTTGAAGCTGAGAACCAGTCCCTGGCTTACTACTTCCAGGACCCACCTGTCTGATGTAATAGACATCCAGTCCTGGACAAAATAAGCCAGCCTGCCCCCTACTGGAATAGGAGAGTCGACCCGGGCAAGCCCATCAGGGTGTCTGCTTGGCAGGGGCTTTAGGTTGAGGAATAGATGCAGTCCTGCTCACCCGCCTTCTGCCTCTCCCTCTGAAGAATACCCTCTGAGAAAAGGAAGAAGAGTCCTGTGCTTGGTAAAAAGGCCTTTGAAAAGGCCTGCCCCTGCCCCTAGACTGCTGCCTTTGAGGAGCTGCCTGCCTGTTCTTGGCCTGAACACTCCTGTAAGTGGTCCTGTACTCATCCATGTTCTTCAAGTAATTCTCTGTCTGCTCCCAAACAGAGAATTACCCACTACAGGAAAATCCATGGCCTTAGCCTGGGTGTCCTGCGAGAGGCTAGTACATCTGAGCCAAGCTCTCCTCCGAAGAGCCACAGATGTAGCCATGACTCTTGATGACACATCATTAGAGTCCACAGCAGCATGAAACTGAACCTTAGATGCCTCAATCCCACCTGTAGCCACTGCCTCCAGCTCCTTGGCCAGCTGGGGGAAGGCCTGTTTAGCCAGTACAGTGTCCCACCTGGACTTCTGGTACCTGGCTGTATAGGCCATGTAATTCACCAGCCTCAGTCCCAAAGAAGATGCCATGTACTGCTTCTTTGCCATGGCATCAATCTTCCTGGAGTCCTTGTCTGAGGGGTGTGAAGCCAAGGGAATATTTGCCTTGTCTCAGGCAGCAGCCTGCACTACCCCAACATGGCTGCATTGTTGATATAAGAACTCTGTGTCTGAGCCTGAAAGTGTATACCTCTTGTCCATTCTTCTATCCACAGGAGGTATAGTGTTAGGAGACTTTAAGATTTTTTGTGTCTGTTTCCCAAAAGATTTATGGAGGGGAATAGACAGTCTTCTGGACTCTGGGATGTCCATCATCTCTACATAATCAGGCTCCTCTTGATCTTCCACAGCCTCCTCCATAGAAAGCTGGAGGGTTTCAGCTACCTTTCTGTAAAACATAAAGTGAGAAGGGGACTCAGAAAGCCTAGGAGGGGAAACACCTGAAGGTCTATCTGAGGAGATGTCCGGTTCCACAGGCACATACAGACCTTCACTTACATCATCATCCTCAAATTCCCCTTCCTCTTCAAATTCCGGATCATAAAAATCTTCAAGGGTATACTCTTGAACCGGGGGAACCAACCGAGCCGAACCCCTGCCAGAAGGAGCTGGATCGGTCGGAACTGGACGGAGCGATTCCACAATCTGAATCGCCCTGGCTATCTCTTCGGCAGTCGGAACATGAACCTCTAGATCCGAACCGGTCGATTTATCTTTGCGCTTTCTTTTTGTCAGAACCGATCCCTTGAAATCGGCTCTCCTTTTGCCCGAAGAAGTATCGCCCTGGTCAGAGGGCACTCCTTCTGGTTTGGTCGAAACTGAACCGGGCTGGCCATCCGGGTCAGCGGACTTCTCGGCCTCCTTTTCCTCAGTCTACTAATCTCTTCTCAAGGTAGATTTGGGAAAGTTTTTACATATTTGGCAGTCTGAATCGAGGTGGTCAAACCCAGACAATAAACACAGGTGGTGTGGATCGGCCTTAGCAAAGACCTCTCCACACTCACTGCAGTGTTGAAACCCAGTGGGCCCAGTTTTTTTCTTGGGTTTCTCAGACATGGCCAACCTAACCAAATTTACCCTTTTTTCGGCAACCGCCAGGCAAGACTCCCTTATCGGTTCCTAACCGTGTCACGGGTATTGGAAAAAAATGGTTAAAAACACGTTTTTTTTTAGAACCGATAAGAACCGATAACCACACACTAAGTAAACAAACAAATTTCACTGTCAAATGGCCGGTTCAGCTGAACCGAGCCGCACTTTTACAAGTTCCACACAGAAAAACAGAACAATTCCTATCTAGTACTCACAGCACAACAGACAGAGACTGAACCGACTATGCGGATACTTTTTTCAGTTTAAAAAACAACGAAAACTGAAAACTTTAACCGACTTTCGAACTGAGCTGAAGGAGAAATCTCTGGAGCGACCGTTCAGTGAGGCGGAGTAAAGAATCTGATGGTTTAGATTTGAATCATTCCAGAAAGAGACTTCAACAGAGCTCGAGCTCAGCATTCTATGCCCTGCATAGAAAGTTAACTCTTTGTTCTCCGGGGCAGTTCAAAGGTTGGGAATCACTGCAATTGTCAGAATACAGCAAGACCTCATGTTGTTTGAAAAATGGGCGCGGTTTCCAGTAACGGACAAAACCCTTGCATATTGCCTTGATTACAGCGCCACCGCAAGGTTAAATAGAAAGGCTGACGTAATGGAGGATGAAGGGAGAGAAGGGCAAGACTGGGGGAGGAGTGCAATGTTTATATAAGCAGGGGAACAACCTGGGAGGGCTGGAAGCATTCTGACAGTTTGATAACAGGAGAAATTAAAATGGCTGAATCACACCTCTCAACCTCTTAGCGCTAAAAATCATAGCTCTGCCCTTCAAAGATCATAGCAAAGGGCCAGAATGTGTAGCACTTTCTTATCTTAGACAATAGTATGTTTACAGATAGTTTGCCTCATATAGTTAGTGATAATGAATGCCTCTACCAGCTTAGTTTAATGATTTAATAGTTTTGTGTGTCCTGAACTAACTCTAACATTATGAGGAACGTCAGTAAACCTGTGCAGAGCAAGGGTAAATTTGAGTGTGAAATTCATAGCACTGTGCAAAATTCCTAGCAGTTGAGAGGTATGGGCTGAATAGGGAGAGTAGTGGGGGGGAGCGACCTATTCAAGATGAATATAATAATACCTGGGAAACAGAGGGCACTCACCTCCAGGGCTGCTCCCCTGATACTATTGGAAGCAGAGCACAACCCAGACTTTTTTGCATTCATGTAAATCATCCCTGATTCATTCTATCATTTGGTTATTACCATCAGAACTGTTGCCTTTTTGGTTTGAGTGGCTAGTTCTAAGCCTTCCTAAACTGAAGTATGACATAAGCGGGGAGCTCCCACCCCCTGGGTGATCATCAGGTTAATTAAAGGGAGGTCAGGAGTGGAGGGAGGAAGAAGGGGAAGGCAAAAGAGGGAATGCAAATATGAAGACATAATGGGTAAGTCAGACGGGTCTTGGGGAGGGGTTAAGTGGAATCCCATCCACCGAGGACGTTAATAATTTGAAGGAGCAGAAACAACAGTGCTCCTAGTCTCTAGTTTAGAGACGAGTAGTGTTTAACACACTACTAACCACTTGAGGACCAGGGCTCCCCCCACTCACAGGGTTAGGGGATCCCTGGGAATACACCTAGGAAGTACAAGACTCGAGTCACTGAGGAAAGGGAGGACATCTCACTCTCTATCAGTGCTTGAGCAACGGAAAGATTGGTATTTTAAATGCTGACAATATTGTTGTCTATTACTGGTTAATATCTGTTAAGATAAAAGTTAATGTAATGGTAGCCCCCAGTTTAGGGGGGTTCTTTCAGGTGTTTCTCTTTTTCTTTTTACTTGTTGCTTCTTCCTCTTTCCCTCTCTTTGAAAGGGGTGGGGGAGAGGTGGAAGTTATGTTTACTCTGTTAGCCTCTACAGACAATCGTAAAGGGGTAAGTCCAATGCAGAAGGAGGTGTATGCACCTCAGAAGAAGATAATATGCTATCAAAATATTATTACAGATGTGTCACGATGGTTAGGTAGGTCAGATAGTTATTAACCCTTAGACTTTGGTTACAATAATGGCATCCCTAAAAATGTGTACTTATAACGTTAAAGGGATCAATTCCCTGATCAAAAGAACAAGGTTACTACATGAACTCCAGAGACTCAGAGAGGACGTGGTGTTTCTTCAGGAGACACATCTATCCATGTCTGAATACTTAAAATTAAGAAGGGCGTGGGTGGGACAGGTGGTAGCTGCATCCCATCCTAAATCCAAAAAAGCGGGAGTAGCCATATTCATTCGCAGAGGCCTGAACTTGACGGTAGAATCCACATAGGGAGCCCTACAGGGCAGATATGCGAGAGCCTCAGTTCGAGACCAGGGAAAAGTAATACATTTTGTCAATATTTATGCTCCAAATACACAACAGGGGGATTTCTTCGGAAAGATCTTTCAAAAAATTGCCCTCCTCCCTCAGGGCCAACTAATACTAGGAGGCGATTTTAATGTTGCCCTCCATCCCCAGAGAGACAGAACCTCCAAAAAGACAGTCACAAACCTAGCTGCTTCCAAATCCTTGAACTCCCCTGATGGGGGAGATTGGTCTGACGGATGTCTGGAAGGCCCAGCACCCTAGAGAGAAGGACTACACGTTTTACTTAAATGCACAAAGGTCGTACTCTCATATAGATCTCTTTTGTACTTATACAACTGATCTACATGGGGTGCTGGACTCCCAGATACATGCAATGACCCTATCAGACCAGTCCCCGGTCTCAATATGCCTGTCTCTTCCCCCTCAAGATAAGCAAACATTGTGGAGGTTAAATGTTTCATTATTAAACAACAAACCATTTGTAAATCAGTTAACACAAAAGGTGAAGGACTTTATGGAGATCCATCGGTCACCAGCTACAGCAACATCTTTAAAGCGGGACACACCTAAGGTGGTCACTAGAGGGGGGGGAAATAATAAGCTTTGCCTCTGCCCAGAAGAAACTTGCATCTCTAACCCAAAATAAACTATTAACGGAAAAAAAACTCCCTAGAACGTAGGCATAAAGCCAATCCCACAGACCAGAGAACTCTAAAAGAATTAGAAAAGGCTAAAGAGAATCTACAAGAACTTGAAAATAAAAAGGTAGCAGGATAACTGCCTTTTATGAACCAAAAATACCATGAGCTGGGGGGCAAAGCTTCAAAGTTACTAGCATTTCGACTCCGTAAAGCCCAGGCAGAAAGATATGTACCTTTTATTGTAGATAAGGAAGACTTAAATAAAAGATGGGAATCCCCTAAAGAAATAGCTTGGCAATTCCAAAATATTACCAAACCTTATATTCAGAAAATCAAGAAACAAAATATACTCGTGAAATTACATAAGCTTTTTTAGAGACTATTAACTTGCCCACACTCCCTGAAACTGTAAACAGAGACTTAGATTGCCCCATATTGGTGGAAGAAGCAAAATCAGTTATTAAGAACTTGCCCTCGGGGAAGACCCCAGGCCCAGAGGGGCTTAGTGGAGAATTTTATAAAACTCTGAACCCAATACTAGAACCATTTTGGCAGAAGTTTTCAACGCGGTTCTGGAGGAGGGTAGATTCCCAGAAAGTTGGTCACAATCCCTAATAACGGTAATACCTAAACCAGGAAAGGAGAAGACAAAAACTGAATCATACAGGTTTATAGCACTATTGAACCAAGACCAGAAAATATTTACTAAAATACCTTCAATTCGACTCCAAAAATATATAGAATTAACAATTCACCCCGACCAAACAGGATTTATTCCCTATCGTCATCTAGCTAATAATATCAGAAGGCTACTGAATATTATACAAGGAAAGCATACTACTCAACACCCTGCAATTGTGTTTTTTTTTAGATGCAGAGAAAGCTTTTGATAGGTTGAATTGAGAGTACCTCTTCCAGGTCCTGGAGAAAATGGGTTTCAGAGGCAACTTTTTAAGTTGGGTAAAACTTGGATACCAACAACCGCAGGCCAGAGTTAGAGTTAATAGTACACTGTCCCAGCCCCTTAAAATATTTAGAGGTGTACGGCAAGGATGCCCACTATCCCCCCTGCTCTTTGCAATTAGCATGGAGCCACTAGCCCAGACTATTAGGCAGAGAGAGGACATTGAAGGTATAACTATTCAACAAACTACCCATAAAATATCCCTATATGCTGATGATGCTTTGATATATTTGAGTTATCCCCAGGTGTCAGTCCCCAAATTACTGGATCTACTCACGGAGTTTGGAGAAATCTCGGACTTTAAAGTAAACATGTCTAAGTTGGAGGTACTGCTGATAAGAGGTATAAGAGATCAAAAGTTAGCAAATCTGGTCCCTTTCAAATGGGTTAACACTAAAGTACAATATCTAGGGATACAGATCCCTATAAACCCCAACAACATTGTACCAGCACAACTATGGAACCCTTAGACAGCAGATATCAGCAGATTTACACAGGTGGAGCTTGCTTCCCCTCTCTTTTAGTAATTGAATGGAAGCGATCAAAATGAATGTGCTGCCCAGGTTCCTCTTTCTTTTTTCAACCCTTCCCCTGCAGATCCCATTAAAGGACTGGAGAGATCTTAAAATAAAAAAAAATAACAGATTTTATCTGGGCCGGGCAAAAAGGCCTAGGATTAGCTGGGATATCCTAATGGAAGAGAAAAGTAAGGGCGGTATGGGACTTCCAGACTTTCCAACATACTATTTAGCGGCCCAGCTTCTATCAGTGCTGAAAATGCTGACACCAGGAATAAAACATGGCTGGTTAGAAATAGAGGAGAGAGATTGTCCCTGGGTCCCTCTTAACTTACTACGCTGGAGAACCCTCCCGAAGGACTTAAACAAAATTATGAACACCCTAACCAGACACACCTTAACACTATGGCTTCAAGCCAGACAGTTTTGGGAGATAATTCATCCGGTTTGGCATTATCTTCCCTTTTTACATCTGCCAGGATTTCCAACTAAAAAAAAAAGATCCAACCTTCTTTAGATGGGCCCTAAAAGGCCTGCAATACCCCCAACAACTCCTGGAGGGAGGGAAATTAAAAACCTTCGTCCAAGCTCAAGTGGAATACAATCTTTCAAACACAGACTCTTATAGATATTCTCAATGTATACATTACAAATGCAATTGGACTGGTGGAATTAGCTCAGGACCCAGCAGGCCCGATTAAACTTACCTACTAAAAAAGTAGAATAAGAGATACCAAATTATATATCTCCTCGATCTATAAAACCTTGATGGAAAACAGAGGGACTCTGGCAATTCAAGGGGTAATGGACAGGTGGAAAGCGGAGGCAAATATCACGATTCAGGACCCCACATGGCAGATAATATGGTCAGGTATTCACAAAACAACTAGTTCCCCCTCTTGGAGGGAATTTAGATGGAAAATAAATATCCGTTTTTTTAAAGCACCCACCATATCCTACCATTATGCCGTTTCCAAAACAAATAAATGGTGGAGGGCCTGTGGGTTCCAGGGCTCACACTATCATATCTTTTGGGGATACCTGAAAATAACCTTTTTCTGGACAGAAATATCTTCTTTAATAACAAGAATTTTACCTTCAAACACACCTTTAGGGTTTGAGAATTTGGTACTAGGAGTCCCCCCCATCAGAAATAAAGTCACACACGGGAAAATATCTCTTTAACATCCTTATAGCAGCAGCCCTGAAAGCACTTACAGAAAAATGGATGGTTAAGGAGCCCCCACAGATACCTAACTGGTACAGGATCCTCAGACAAATTAGAGAAATGGAGTCCCTCGCAGCCAGGTTAAGATTGACTATAGAAAAATTTAACACTAGATGGCTACCTTTCTTTCATCATTGGGAAAAGAAGGAAGGTATACCAGTCTTAGAGCAGCTCCTTCAAGCATAAGAATTGGTACAACTTAGAAACTGAACAATGGGGGAATAATTTAAGGACTAGGGATAAAGGGCGGGGTTAGAGGGGGGCTAGTTAAATGGTTCGGGGGAAAGAAAGACATGGCTATATAAAAAAAACGTAAAGATACTCGTTTGGCTGTCTTTGTTGGCTAAGTTTTTAAAGTTTCAAAATTGATGAGGTTATAAAGTTATTGGTTTTGAAAAATGGTGATTTATATAGAATTAAACAATGAAAGCTAGATACATAACACAGGAATACATGTTATGATTAATTTATTTCAGAACATAGTTATTGGATAGTTGGTCTGCTAAGGTTTGGATCATTTTTATTGAGAGTCCCTGTTATAAAGGATTAGAGAATCCAGGGTAGTCTGGAGATAAGGGATCCATGAGGCCTTTATTGGAGACTGGACACTGGGGGATATCTCTGGAGGAGAGGAAGAGATATATGGTAGAGGCAGATAACCCACGGAAACTCTATGGGCCAAAAGCAACCTTAAAGAAAACAAATAACAGATTAATGTATCTACTATGTTAAACTAGAGATAAAACCTTCAAATGTACTTAGAGTTAAAAAGAAGTTTACATTTGGAAAAATTTAATCTATTGTATATGTCTTATTATAAAGGCTGTTTTTTCAAATAAAGATTAAAGTTCCAAAAAAAAAAATTCAGAGGCAGATTAAAAAAAGTATGTGTGGTATTGGATTAACAATGTCTGTCTGTCAAAACCGAGTGACATGAATGCCCGTTAGTGAGAGCACCGGCATTGTGATAGTGTCAAGCATGAAGACATCGGGACCGTACACACCGAATGTTACTGTGCATGGCAGGTGCATAAACTTGAAAAATGTAAACAAATCTCCTGCTGCCGGTGTAGTAACACTAACACACCAGTGAGCTGAACTCTCACTAAATATAAGAATATGGAGCCTCATTTCACAAAACTAATTATATACTGAGAATCCGCAGGGGGCCAAAAACAAAAATACAAAGAAAAAAGTACTGCATAAATTTTGTATACCTAGGGGTTGACAGTGTCCCTTTAAAGAGAAACAGTTGGGCTAGAGAGAGGTTCTGTATGGGCTCATGGTATGCTGAAACAGCACACAAATGGACCTTAATTAGAGAGTACTGCAAGCCTGCATCAGAGAGAGACCCAACAAGTACTCAAAAACCCTGTCTGGTAGGCATTGGAATGGGTTTATAATGGATTTGGAGCACTATGCAGAAATGAAAATTACGTACCTACTGTAATTCTTGATCTTCTCTTGTATCATCATCATTCTTTAATGCTGGGTGTAAGCCGGAGGCGCGCACCCGCTACGGGAGTGTTTTTACGTGGTGCACGAGGGGCGGCCATTAGGTGCCGCAGACTCCTCCTCCATCCCAGTTCTGTAAGCCGGAGAGGTGAAATAAGGATTAAGAAAAAGAGAGCGAGGCAAGAGAGCCGAGGGATAGGCAAAGGAAAGGAAACAAACTGAAAAAAGAATAAGCCGATAGAGGACAGGAAAGAGGAGAACCCTATCCTAAGGGATCGGAGGGCCTCAGTCCTGGGGCAGCTCTGAGGGAGGAACAGATGAGGGAGAGGAGAAAGAAGGAAGGAGAAGAAGAAGAAGAAGAGAGAGGGGATGTTGGGAGGAGGGAAAATTTCTGCCAAGTTGTGAGTTAAATTGGCTTAAAGGCTTATCAGCTCGGAACCAAGGCAAGGAAGCAAGGATCTCATCAACAAATATTGGCCTAAGAAGGTTCAACCAAGCCTTTTGCAAAGCTTGATGCACAAAAGGCGGACTTTCTACAGCTCCCGCTATCCCCAACCCCTTACTCAAGCTGGGAGCTCACAGATTGCCAAGGCACTGAAACTGTTTCTGAGGGAGCGTGCCCAACTATGATAGGGGAGAAAGAACCCCACTAGTGCATTGTTGCATTCTAGTAATGGTGTGTGTGTGTGGGGGAGTTGAAGCCCTACCGAGGGCACCCCTTTGGGAAGGAGGACAAGATAGAGTAGGAAACTTGTTCTGACTCCCTGGGAGGCAGAGGCAAAAATCAGATCACCAGTTCTAAAGGCAATTTGAAAAATGCCAGAATAGAGGTCAACTAGCACAGACAGGCAAAGACAGGACAATATCTAGAGATGCCAACGGGGTTCTGGACCAAGGAACAGGACTGTTTAAGAGTAGCTTTGTTAACTGGTGATTGATCAAACATGGCCTAAGATGGGGCCCGCAGGGCACCTTCAAGGGTAATCAGAAAGAGTTCCCTCAGGAGAAAGACAAATCCTACACATTCCCTCGCCTTGTAGGTTTATGCTATTTGTTGTGAGAGAAGAATGGAAGACCCAAATTTTAGGGCTTTAGGTTCTAAGGCCATGAGGAGAAGGGGAGGAGGAATGAGCAGGGTGGAGGGGATGCCCAAGAAGGAGGCCCATGAGGGGAAGGTGGGCGCGATTCAGTAATGAATGGTGAAGCTACAAGAGAAGATCAAGAATTACGGTAGGTACATAATTTTCATATCTTCCCTTGTCAGTCTTCACCATTCATTACTACTGGGTGAGTACCAAGAACCCCCCCCCCCCGGAGGGGGACTAGAATAACCCTGAGGGAACAAGACCCTCAGCCTCCTGCTGGTGAGAAACAGGAAGAAGAGACACTGGCCGTACTAGACTAGAAGCCTAAGGCCAAGAAGAACTAGGAGGTGCACCCTGAAGATGAGGGGACGGAAAAAAACCCTGCAGAAGCCTCCTAGTCCTGGAAGAAAAGAAGTGGGTCCCTCGGAAGGTGGAGCGAATCACCCTACGCGGGGCCATGGGTGACAATCTTGATAGATGAAGCCATGCCGTCCGCCTAATGCAGATCGCTGTCCCCGCAAGCCTGGAAGCCACCTCACTGGCGTCGAAGGATGCCCTTGCTTGGTGCCTTGCCAGTTTCAGGCCTATAGTAGAGAGGGCAATGGCCTGTCTAGATTGCTCCATATAAGGCATTGATGCTAGAAGCCGGGATAGCATCGACCATAAATGCCTGTTATAGGCAGCATGGTGTGCCTGATATGATGCAATGCACAGCATCGCATGAGAGGAAGAGAACACTCTTCGCCCCCACCGGTCAAACTGTGAGAATCTGAGTCCGGTGGTCGGTCGTGCGCCAGGTGGTCGTGCCCGACAGGAGTCTCTAGGGACACCAAACCTGAAGGCGGGTTGGGGAGAGAACCTAGGGACTCAGAAGGGGCACAATACTGCCTCCTGCAGTCTGCTGGGGCTGGGATAGAGTTGGCTGGAGACTGCCAGGTGCGGACAGATGCCTCCTGGAAGGGAATAGGCCAGGATGGAACCACCAAGTGCTGGGCACTGAATTCACTGAGGAATTCACGGGTCTCCCGTTCAGTATTGTCATGTCTGACATAGGCGATATGAAGATCCCCAACCATCCTCGATAGGAAGCGCTGATGTTCAGTGAAGTCAGAGTCTGATGAAAGGTGAGCAGAGGGTTCCTCTCCCTCCGATGAGGGCGTCGAGGAGGATGGAGAACTCGAATGTCCACAAGACTCCTGCAGCGATAGGGAGATGCTAAAAACCCGCTCATGCATATATCTAACATATGACGGGAAGGCCGCCGCAGTGCCTCTGAATGTCTCCCAGGATAACGGCCCCATAGGACCTACATGGCCTGAAAGACAGGGGGGTGGTTGCAGAGGAATGGGAGAGGGGCACCTACAAGGAGGCAACTGTCCTCTGCTAAGGCTCTGAAATCCAGGGAACAGAGCCTGAGCTGGTGGGGTCCCGGAGATCAGACCAGGTTGCAAGATGGAACCCTGGGGATGCGAACTCTGGAAGAGCCTAGAGGGGGAATCTCCCCTGTGATGCACCTGGGGCTGCATGGATCCAGAAGGGTAACCCACGGCAATGCCACCGGAATGGTCCCTTGAGTGTAAGAGGGAGAGGTGGGGCTCGGCACTACAGCTCCTCCCTGCACCCCGAGGAGTGGCAGGGGAGGCACCAACACGCCTCACCCTGGTGCCTTAACCCCTCAGACTCTGAGGACGCCCTCCTCCTCAACCCCAGCGACAGAGTCTGTCGATCCTGAGGCCTCCCGAGGGGGGCCCCCCGAAGACAGGGCCTTCAGTCCACCCCGAGAAGGCGCAACAGCACCAAAATCAGCAGCTGTCACAGCCCCCTCTGGGAGAACAGTCCTCTCCCCGACCCCCAAGCCACCCTCCCCATGGACTCCAGACCACCCCCAGTCTGGGATTCCTCAGAGGAAGACTTCTGTGGAGATTCAGGAATGGGGGCACTTGGCCACCTGACACCATGTTCCACAAAAGACTCTGATTCCGAAGAATCAGGGAGCCAGGCCGGGTCAACCTCTGAATTGTCCGCTTCCGAAGAAGAGTCGACCAGAAGGACCTCGATGCAGGCCACCCCAAGAGTTTCCTGAGAAACTATGCCACGACCGGCGGTGTTGCCCACGATGCCGGCCGCACCCAGCGCATCGCCGATGGTTCTAGAACCTGGCCTCAACCTACTGTTGGCTCCGGTCGAGTCCCTGGCATTGCCTGTAGTACCAGAACTCAACACGGTGCTGCCAATGGGATCGACCGGGTCCGTGGTGCCGAGAATCAAACTGGCACCGCGAACGGCACCGGGATCTGAGATGGTGTCAGAAGGCGGTGTCGAGGGTCCACCAGTGCCAGACCCAGAAACCATGGGCCGCAATACTGGGGGAACCTGCACCTCCGAAGAGGTGACTGCTGAGGCGTGTCCCCGATGAGACCCCAGGAGGGGCCACGGCATTCCCCCAACACTGCAAAAGAGGCCTTCTCCTCGGCAAGGCTTGAAGATGAGGAGACCTCCTCCTCACCAGACCGTATAGGCCTGAGAGGGGATCCGGAGGAAGGGTCTAAAGATCTGACCTGGGAAACCCAAGAACGACGCCGTCCTCCAAAAGTTGGCGGGGCCTTGCCAATTTTGAATGCGCAGACTTCGAGAACACGGCAATCCATCAAGAAACAGGCATCGCATCTATCCATATCATGGTTGGGTCCCAGGCAATGAAGGCAGACATCACGCTGGTCCGTCACGGAAAAATGCCAGCCACAGAAACACCGACGCATGGGGGCACGGCCCACCTTCAACTTATGTTTAGCTCCCGAACCAGACATGATGTGAAAATAACAATGAACAACAAAGCTCCCGGTGCCGTCAAAATATAGAAAAAGAACGATCTTACCGGTGTCAACGGTGTCGAGAAAAAATCGAACTGGGATGAAGGTAGAAGCTTCGAGTAGAACCGAAGGCCTAATGGCGTAGCAAACTAACGCCTCACACAGTAGGTGTAGCCTCAACAGCATGAAAACAGAACTGGGATGGAGAAGGAGTCTGCGGCATGTAATGCGTCACTCTTGAGGGCAGCACCTTTGGCACCAACTCCTCCCTCTCAAAAATAAAACGAAAAAAACACTCCCGTAGCAGATGCACACCTCCGGCTTACACCCAGCAGTAATGAATGGTGAAGCTTGACAAGGGAAGATAAGCGCTTCCATTTGGCTGTGTAGGTTTTCCTGATGGAGGACTTATGAACAGCCAGAAGAATCTCAAAGACTCACTGAGACACTTTATACCTACCCACTTCTATTTCTTAAGGAGCCAGTCTGTAGAAATGAAGGTAGCACAGATCGGGTTGAACCAGGGACCCCTGCGTAAGGTCTGTCCAAAGAGGGAGGGCTCTCGGAGGGCTGATTGACAATCTGTTGGGCAGCGGAAATCATATCTGTCAAGGCTAAAATGGGGCAACCAGAATCATCCTTCCCCTGTGTGCTCCCAGCTTGAGCAGTACCCTCTGAACTAGAGGAACAGGAATAAATATGTACAGAAAGAGATCTGTCCACTGTGACCTGAATGCATCATGACGGAAAAAGAACACTTACATAAGAACTTACAATAATAGTAGATCTTAGAGAGAATCTCTTGCAGTAGATCACACCTTTGGAACTATAGCTGCCAGACACTAGGACCACACGGAAACATTTTTGCTAGCAGACTACCAGGGGCCACCCATGGCATCATCATCACCTCAATCTCCTCCCTATATAGCCATGGGCGGCCCCCGTACCCTCCTCAGTTCCCCAACGAAGACCAGTCACTAAGGACTTGCTCCTGAGGGACCAAGGAGAGCTAGGGGTTCCTGCCACTAGGCAAGTGGAGAGCAAATGGTGTATGTCCTGGGGAAAGAGAGACAGGAGGAGAAAAGCTCTGAATTCAAAGGGGATGGAGGGTGGGACAGCATAACCTACTGCAAAAGATTCTCTTGAAGAGCTACTGTTGCGGTAAGTGCTTACATAACTGTTCTATCTCCTTCGAGCACACCTTTGGAATGAGTCCCAAGCAGTACTGCACAGGAGAACAGCCTGGGTGGCAGGAAGGTAGAGGCATAGGAAACGAGGCACAGCAACACAGTGAGGCTGATGCCTGCCCTTCCTCTAGAGGCAATATCCAGAGTGTAGTGCTTTGTAAAAGTGTGAACTGTACTCCAAGTTGCAGCAGCACAGATCTCAGCCACTGAAACACCTCTGAAATAGGCAACGGAAGTAGCCATGCCCCTAGTGGAATGGCCCTCAACAATCCCAGGAAATTCCTTACCGTACTTCCTGTAACAAAAAAAACAAACAAAAAAATACCAATACAGTTGGTCAACCACTTGGACAAACATTGTTTCGAAACTGGGAGCCCTGTTTCCCAGAGGTGAAGGAAACAAAAAGTTTCGAGGACTTCCCGCAGTCCCTCGTACAGTGAACATACAGTAAAAACAGGTTACTCACCTGTAACATTAGTGCTAGGAATGGTATATGTTGTTCATCCACACTTTTTGGCATGTCCCTTTCCTGTTTAATTTTTGCTGGAAGATCTTAAAGCTGGCTCCTCTCACCCACCCGGGTGGTATAATCCTTGGCTCCACCCCATGATGCCAGATCTAAGCCCGCTGGAAGCCAGGCTGTGCATCAAAGCCAGGAGGTCAGGCGGGTCAGTATGGATGAACAACATATACCACTCCTAGAACTACTGTTACAGGTGAGTAACCTGTTTTTCTAGGGACGTGTATATGTTGTTCATCCACACTTCTTGGCAGACTACAAGCAGTTCTCTGGGAGGAGGAGGAAGGCAAGGCACACCCCCCCCTACTTAGGGAACAGAGACTGGAGAACTGAGGCCCCAAAACCAGCATCCCAGTGTGACTCAAGGTCGATATGGTAGTCGGCGATGAAGGTGTTTGCTGTCTTCCAGGTAGCAGCCCAACAGATTTCCTGGATAGGGATGTCCCTGGAAGCAGCCACCGACGCAGTGGTATGGCAGGTGGAACGAGCCTTTAGCCCTACAGGAGGCTCCCTACCCGCCAACCCATAGTAGAGATCAATGCACAATGTAATCCATCTGCCAATTGTCCACTTCGCTGCAGGTCTGCCAGGTGCGGCTTTGGCATGGGTGACAAACAGCTGGCGAACCTCTTCCCGAATTTCTGCCGTTCTCTCCTTGTAGTAGGAGAGAGCACGTCTCAGTCCAGATTATGGAGCCTGTACTCAGCATCTGAGGTGTAGTTTGGGTAGAACACAGGCAGAGTCAATATCTGATTCAGGTGAAACTCTGACACCGCCTTTGGGAGGAATTTCAGGTGGGGGCGCAGGACAACCTTGTCCCTGTGGAAGACCAGGTAAGGAGACGCCACCAAAAGTGCCTGGAGCTCCCCAGTCCTTCTGGCTGAGGTGACAGCCACCAGGAAGGCGGTCTTCCATGACAAGTGTAACATCTCACACTTATGCATCAGTTCGAATGGCTTGCCCATGAGTTTAGTCAAAACCAGCAGTAAATCCCATGGAGGTGGAGGTTCACGCACCGGAGGGGATATGTGATCCAAGCCTTTGAAAAAGTGCCAGACCATCTTCTCCTGACCAACCAACGCCCGGTAAGCAGAGATGGCTGCCAGGTACACCTTAAGGGTCGAAGACCCCCTTTGGACAAAGACCAAAGGTAGTCTAAAATGCTAGCCACAGGACAGGAGAACGGGTCCAGGCCCTTGCCCTGACACCAAATGGAAAACCTTTTCCTTCTGAAGGCATAGCACTTCCTGGTCGACAACTTCCTGGATGCTTCCACTACTGCAAGTACATCCTCGGAGAGACCCAAAGCCTGGAACTCTAGCCGCTCAGGAACCAGGCTATCAGGTGCAGGGATTGAAGGTCCATATGGAGTATCTTCTCCTGTTGGACTGATATCAGGTCTGGACATGCTGGAAGACGCCTCGGGGCCTGTTGATGAGGCTGAGGAGATTGAAATACCAGAAATGGCGTGGCCAGTCTGGGGCTACCAGAATCACCTGTGTCTTGTCCCTCCTCACCTTGAGAAGCACCTTGTGGATCAAGGAAAATGGAGGGAAGGCGTTGAAGAGGCCTGGGGTCCATGACTTTGAGAAGGCATCCCCCTGCAGCGAACCCTGCCGGGGGGGGCGGGCATGAAACAGCCTCAGCATGGTGCTTTCCCTGGAGGCGAACAGGTCCACCAGCAGTTTGCCCCAGTGGGAGAACAGGCTGTACGCTACCTCTGGATGGAGAGATCACTCGTGGGATGTCTTGCCTATGCGGCTGAGAGCATCCGCCAGTTGGTTTGAGGCTCCTGCCACATGGATGGCTAGGAGATCTGCCTCCAGTCGGTTCACGAGTGTCCAGATGTGGCAGCACTTCCCTGCACAGCAGCCGGGAGTGCATGCCACCCTGTTTGCGGAGGTAGTACATGGTCATGGTATTGTCCATCTGTACTTGAACCACTTGACCCCAGAGCTGCTGAGCAAAAGCTGACAGCGTCAGTCTGACCACTCTGAGCTCCAGCAGGTTAATATAGTATCAGGATTCCTCGGAGGTCCAGAACCCATGGGCCCTGTTGTTCTCCACGTGGGCTCCCCAGCCCATGAGAGAGGCACTGGTCGTCAGGACGACCGTCGGCTCGGGGCAGACAAACGGGATCCCTTCCTGCAGATGATCCGAGACGGTCCACCATTGGAGAGCGTCCCACATCTTCTGGGTCACAGTGATCAGCTGGTCGAAATTACCTTGGTGCTGAGTCCCCTGGGCGGTCAGCTCCCATTGAAGGGGGTGCATATGCCACCGGGCTCATCGGACCACGGCGGTGCAAGCTGGCATGTACTCCAGAAGGTGCAGAAAGTCCAAGGCAGGGCACAAGTGCAAGTGCCCAACCAGAAATGACTGGGCAAAGGAGGAGAGAACCTCTGCCCTGTCCACCTGGAGTTGGGCTCTGGCTTGGCAGGAGTCGAGCTCTGCCCCAATGAAGCATATCACCTGCGAAGGCACGAGCTCTGACTTGGCCTTGTTGATCAGTAGACCAAGCCGAGAGCAGGTTTGGAGGGCCAGATCCCTGTACCTCTCCACCTCTTGCTGGGTGGAACCCGCTAAGAGCCAATCATCGAGATAGGGATAGACTCTGACCCCTCGACGCCGGAGGTGGGCTGTCACCACTGCAATGCATTTGGTGAAGACACGTGGGGCCGATGAAGTGGAGGAACTGCTGGTGAGATGGATGGAGTGGGACATGAAAAAACACGTCCTGGAGATCCAGTGAGCAGAACCACATGTTCTGCTCCAGGGATGGTATGGTCTGTGACAGAGTTACCATCCTGAAGGTGCATGGCCTGAAAAACTGGTTAAGGTTGTGCAGATCTAGAATGGTGCACAAGCCCCCTGTCCACTTTGGGACCAGGAAGTACCTGGAAATGAACCCATGGTTGACTGTGGGACCTGTCACTCGGGCCACTGTCTCCTTGAGGAGGAGTTGGGCTATGTCGTCTCTCAGAATGGACTGAGTGTGGACTGATACCCTTTCCTCCTGTGGGGGATTGGCTTGGCTGGGAGGGTACTGCTTGAATTCCAGAGGCAGACACTGGCCGACCACTTCTAGAATCCACCTGTCCGAGGTAACAGCAGACCAGGTGGGAAGAAAGTGGCGGAGCAGGCTCCCAACGGGAGGACCTAGAGCTGGCATGATGGGAATAGGGGTGACAGCCCCTATCCCGTCACTGGGCAGGTCTGGAGGAAGAGGGTCCAGACTAGAAATCGCCTGAACCCCGGAGGCCCTGACTTGGGCCAAAGGCGCCAAACCTGTGTCTGCTGTTGCTGCCCACCATGGAAGGAGGGCTGCTTGATTGCAGGAGCAGAGTGCCGAAATGGCTTTTTCTTCTGCTGTTTCTTGGAGCCAGGGGTGTCTTTCTGAGCAGAAGTAGCTGAGTCCAAGGTGGCACTGGACTGCTCGATTCACTGAAGATGACCATCCACACGTGGGCCGAAGAGATTGGTGCCTAGGAAAGGAACATCAGTGAGTTTGTGCTGGGTATCCGCTATGAAGGTGGATAATCTCAGGCAGGCCCCACGGCGCACGGCAACTGTGGCTGCCACCGAATGGACGCATGAGTCCTCGAGGTCTTGGGCCGTCTGGAGTTGTTGCTTGGCAACACCCCGACCTTGGTCCCAGACCTGCCTGACCATAGTCTAAAGGTCCACAGGGAGGTGTGGGAGAACCTCATCCAAGGAGCCCAGCAGGGCATGAGAAAAATGTGCCATGATGACGGCCAAGCTTGTCTGACGGAGGCCTAGGGAAGAGATGGCATAGACCTTCCAGGCAGAGTCCAGAGGTCTATCCATGTCTGCTGAGCTTCCTATGTGCCTGGACACAGAAGTGGTCATCAACCCCTCTGCAGAGGGGTGTTCTGTGAACCCCGAGAGGGACCCAATGGGCACCGCATACTTGTGTGCCAGCTGGGCCGATGACGCTGGACAGGAGGCAGGGTGCTGCCAAAGTTCTAAAGCCGGACCAACAACTGGGAAGGCTTCCGTCAGGGCATTTCCCCTTTTTTAGGATATCTGTAAGGGGGTACTCTGCCCGTTTCTGGATGGGTTCCAAGGGCATCTCCGTGAATTTGGAGATGAGGTGGAGAATCCCGAGGAAGGACGAAGGACCTTCCTCCACCAACAGACTACCCACCGACTCATCGTCTAACAGATGAGAGTGAAGGTCGGAGTTGTCAGTATCTGAATAAATCGTCCGGCCACCAAGGTCCCCTTGAACACGCCTGGGGAGGTCAGGCATGAGGGTGACTGATAACCTGTGGGGAAGGCCCAGAACAGTTCGAGCTTCCTTCGAAGGAGCACCTCTCGTGGGCTGGTTAGGCGGAAGCTCCACCACAATCGGTGCAGAGGTTGATTTTGGCCAAACCGGGGCAGGTTCTGCCTGCTCCGCGGGTGGAGTAAACGAGATAATCAGTGCCATTGGAGCTGGCTTTGGCCTAGAAGGCAAAAGCCAAGTAATGGCTGGTGTGGAAACTGAAGCCGGTTTCTGGCTGGACAATATCAGCTGTTACCACATGAGATCTTTGTAGCATCGATGGAGTTTCCGACGAAGCCTCTCCTCATCTGAGGAGGATGAAGATGAATGTCGGTGTTGCCTTTTCTTTGAGTGCTTATGTGTCTTCCTCGGCCTATCGGTTAAGGGAGCATGAGACCTCGACCTCAATTGGACTGGTCAACTGGGCTGCTCGGGAGACACCGGGGGAACTGGCGATTTTCCTGGATCAGGGACCGTTTCCTCGACGGGATTACCAGCTGGCTGGGTCTCCTCGTCGGGAAGAGGCAGGACCAGAGTCCTAGTAAGAGAGTTGTTGGCCCCGTCGGGTGACAACAGATCGATCTGGTCGAGAGAGATCTCCACTGCATCGTTGATCAAGACTTCAACTAGCTGACCAGTTGGCAGAGCCGAGAAGCCGGCAGCCAAAGTAGCAGTCTCGATCGAAGCTGAGACCAGAGATCCTTGGGACCGAGATCACTGTTGATCCCAAGAACATCTTCGCCGAGATGAAGAATTTCTCGGTTCCTTGTCCTTTTTACGGGACCAGGAGACATGCACGCCCGAAGGTCCCTCGCCCTTGGTGGGAAGAGGCTTGACACATCTCCGAGCCCGAGAAGGTAGAGCCCAGATTGAGTGGAACAAAAATCGGCCCAGAGGAGAGCTCTGCAGCCCATGCTGCCTCTTCCTAGAAGGCATGCATTTGTTCTAACTGCTCTGTGGACCCCGCAGCCATGGAGACCGCCCACTGGGCCTCCTTCGATTCCACTGGAGGATTCCGTTTTTCAGACCTGCCCAGCTTGAGACGTGAGAGACGATCGTCAAGAATGTTTGGGTGAAATGCGAGACAAATCTCGCAGGCCTGAGTGTCATGGCTGACACCCAGATAGTAAACGCATGTGGTATACAGGTCTGTGCGTGACATTTTCTGGCCGCATGGGCACCGACGGAAACTGAGGCAAGATTTATCTTCCATGATTGAATAGCAAAATTTGCAATCACTAGCTTGAATGAGCTTAATCTTCATAGAGTCTGAAGGAAACGAAGCCAGGGCCTACAAAACGCGGGAGTGGGGAGGAGGCAACCTGAATCTTCCAGCGGAAAGGAAGATTTGGCATCATGGGGTGGAGTCAAGGATTATACCACCCGGGTGGGTGGGAGTAGCCAGCTTTAAAACCTTCTGGCAAGAATTAAAGGGGAAAAGGACATGACAAGAAGTGTGGATGAACAACATATCCATGTCCCTAGAATATCTGAGTATTCTATGTACATCTAGTGGAGCAATGCATCCCCTGCATTGGCATGCTCTGGATAATAAACAGGCAGGTGGATGGTTTGATGAAAGTAAACTCAGACACCATCTTTGGTCAAAACTTAGTGCTAGTACGTAAAAACACCCGGGCCCAGATATGCGAAAGGGTTGTGCCCTGGCGCGATATTCAAAAGGGAAAAGTGCGCGGACAATCCTGATGCGCTGGAGCGATCAGTAATGTATGGTGGCGCAGGTGGGGGGAATGCCCATGCATACCCTGCACAGCCCGATAGTCAGGCTAGGATGTGCAGAGCCATGAATGCACAACCCCTACCTGCGCCAGCACAAAGTTGATCCCCAAAAAGGAACAACTGATGGCCACCCACAAGCTGAAGCTGCGTCGATTGCAGGGTGCAACACGGCAGCACCTGAGCTCTGGCTGCACCTGGCGGCCCCCCCCCCATGCCCGATCGCGGGCATTTAAAAAAATAAATAAATAAATATGTCCAATATTCCTGGTGGTTCAGTGGACCTGCCTGCCCGATCGCGGGCTAAGTACATAAGAAAAAATTACTCACCTTAGTAATTGCTTTTCTTCTCATGGAGTCTTGCTATATTATGACAATTAGCAGTTAGCTACAGCACTTGAACTGCCCCGGAGAGGAAGGAGTTAACTCCAGGCTGACTGGAGTTCCAAGCGCGAGCGCTTTGCTGAAAGCTCTATCTGGCTAGTTTCAAACTGAAACTGTCAGATCTTTACGGAGCCAACACTAAGCAAAAGTCTGTGTGGAAAAAACCCTACACTAGCCAAATGGCTACCTACTAGTAGAATAACAATAACAGAAACAACAACAACAACAACAACAATATCACCCCTAACAAGCACTATTAGGCCCCCCCCTCCCCAAAAGACAGAAGTCCAGGAGGGGGACAAACATACAACCAAAAACAGAAATACCTAGTTTTCCTAATCCTAAAGAAAAGGGAAAAGGGAAAAAGAGCTATAACGGCATGACACAGTGCTTGCACTAATTTGCCAACCCCTTACCCAAGTAGAAGTTCTGAGAGGGGCAGGTGGGTTCATAATATAGCAAGACTCCATGAGAAGAAAAGCAATTACTAAGGTGAGTAATTTTTCTTCAAACACCATGAAGTCTTGCTATATTATGACAATTAGCAGATTATACAGCAGTACCTCCATGGAGGAGGCCAGAACCTACTTAGGAAATAGGCTCTGAAGCACGGCTGTGCTAAACTGAGCATCTCTCCTGGACTGGACATCCAGGGAGTAATGCTTGGTAAAGGTGTGAACTGTTTCAGGTAGCAGCTTGACAGATTTCCAGAATGGGAATATCTCAGCAGCCGCTAGAGATGCAGCTGTACCCCTGGTGGAATGGGCCCTCAGTCCTGAGGGGGTTCTCTACCTAGTTTTTGGTAGCAAATGGATACAAGAGACAATCCACCTGGCAATTGTCCTCTTAGTGGCAGGTTTCCTTTGCCAACCTCGCCATAGGTAAGGAAGAGTTGAGGATTCGAACCTGTGACCCTTGGTGCGTTCCAAATAGTAGCTTAAAGCTCTTTTGACGTCCAAACTGTGCAATCTCCTCTCACCCGAGGAAGAATGCTCAGTGAAAAATACTGGAAGGGAGATGGATTGGTTAAGATGGAAATCTGAAACCACTTTAGGTAAAAACTTTATTAGTCCTGAGGACTACCTTATCTCTGTGAAAAGAAATAAAATCCTTTTCCACTGACAGGGTTTGTAACTCACTTATGTGTCTGGCAGAAGTGATGGCCACTAGGAAAACCGTTTTCCAAGTTAGGAACTTAAGGTCTGCTGAAGACAGAGGTTCAAAGGGGGGGTTGCATTAACTGAGCAATGCAAACATTAAGGTCCCAGGCAGGGGTTGGGTCCCGAAAAGGAGGGTTAGTGCAGTAACCTCTTAAAAACTTGGAAAACACAGGGTGAGAAGAAGGGAGGCAGACTTTCCTGCTGGTATAAAAGCAGAGACAGCTGCCAGATGAACCTTTAAGGTAGCTGGCCTGAGGCCTAAGGAATTAAGATGGACCAAGTATTCCAGCAAAATGGGCAAATCCAGCAGATTCTGGGACAATTTGCTTCCAGAACACCAGATGGAGAACCTCTTCCATTTGGAATTATAAGTGGCCCTAGTGGAAGGCTTCCTAGAGGCCTTTAAAATATCAAGGACACCTTGAGAAAGGTGTAAATCAGCAAATTTCTAACTCCTCAAGAGCCAAGCCTTGAGGTGGAGGGATTGAGGTCCGATACCAAACTCTCCCTGGGCACAAGTCAGCAGGTTGTGGACCCTGGGAAGGTCCAGGGAAGGTGGACTGTCAGGGACAGAAGCAGTGGGTACCAGGGTTGCCTGGCCCAGTCTGGTGCAATCAGAATCACTTTGCAGGCTGGGATCTGATTTTACTAACACCCTGAAGAGAAGGGGAAGGGGAAAGGCATACAGGAACTTCCCTTCCCAATCCAACAGAAAGGCATCCAGGGGGACTGAGCCCATTACTGGAGGCCTGCAACAGAACAGAGGAAGTTGGTGGTTGTCTGGGGCTGCGAAAAGATCTATCTGAGGAGTGCCCCATCTGGCAAAGACTGACCCCAGCACTAGGGGATTCAAAGACCATTCGTGATGACCCTGAGAAATCCTGCTGAGGGCATCCGCTAGGACATTGTCCTTCCCTGGAAGGTGAACTGCTACTAGGGAGGTGTTCAGGGAGTAAGCCAGAGACCATAACGTCATTGCTTCGGTGCACAAGGCTGATGACCGAGTGCCCCCCTGCTTGTTGATGTACCACATTGTTGTGGTATTGTCTGTCCTGACCTGACCTGAACTACTTTGTTCTGGACAGATGCTGAGAAAACCTGAAGAGCTAAAAAGACAGCTCTGAGTTCCAATAGGTTGATGTGGAGCAGAGATTCCTGGGGGGACCACACTCCCTGAGTGGAAAGGTAGCCCAAGTGCGCGCCCCATACCAGCAAGGAGGCATCCGTGGTGAGGGTGAGGGAATGAGAAATGGGAATGAAGGGGACCCTTGTCTTAGATTGCTCTGATCCTGCCACCACTGAAGAGCTAGAATCAGAGTTGGGGTCACTGGGACCAATTTGGTAAGGGGTCCCTCCTTTGGGACCAATAGGCCCTCAAATGAAACTGAATGTCTCTCATCTGAATCTTGCTCCTTGCACTACAGCTGTGGAGGCAGCCATGTGCCCTAAGTTGCAGAAAGTGCCTTGCTGGTCGAGAGACCGCAGGGTGAAAGAGGATGCCAGGGCAATCAGCTTCTCTACCCTTTCCGAGGGAGAAATGCCTGGCCAACTTTGTGTCCAATTCGCACCTATGAAAGTTAGTACCTGAACTGGTTCTAGAACTGACTTTGGTAAATTCAGCAGGAATCCCAGGAAGTGAGAAGCTGCTGGGTGACTTGCAAGTGGGATTTACCTGATCTGGGACTGACCCACAATGAGCCAGTCGTCCAGGTAAGGAAACACAGTAACCCCTTGCCTTCTTAAATGAGCCACTACCACAGCTAGACATTTTGTGAATACCCTTGGAGCAGAGGTAAGACCGAAGGGCATTGCTCTGAACTGGTAGTGACCTGAGGGCAGTTCGAACCTGAGGTATTTTCGGTGAGAAGGCCTGATCAGGACATGAAAATAGGCATCCTTGAGGTCCAGGGAGGCTAGCCAGTCCCCTGGCCTGAGGGAGGGCAAAATCATTGCCAGAGTTAACATTTTGAACTTTGGTTTCAAAAGATGCTTGTTCAGGTACCTTAAGTCTAGAATGGGCCGCCATTCTCCTGTCTTTTTTTTGGGGTAAGAAAGTATCTGGAGTACAGCCCCTTGCCCTGGTGACAAGGAGGAACCCCTTCCACTGCTTTGCAGTCTAGGAGGGAAGAGACCTCTGCTTCCAAAGCAAGGGCCTCTAAAGGGCTTGCAGGTGGAAAATGCCTGGTTCTCATCTTTGGAAACTGTTTGAAGCTGAGAACCAGACCCTGGCTTACTACCTCCAGAACCCATTTGTCCGAAAGTTAGGGACACCCAGTTCTGGCTGAAATAAGCCAACCTGTCTCCAACTGGTACAGGAGAATCGGCCCTGGGCACCCCATGAGGGTGCCTGCTTGGCAGTAGCCTTAGGCTGAGGGGTGGGGGACGGTTTACCTGTGCCCCGCCTACCTCTGCCTCTGAAAAAAACCCTCTGTGCAAAAGCAGAGGAGGCTTGGGATTGATAAAAAGGCCTGTGGAAAGGCCTGCCCCTACCTCTGGGAGTGTGCCTCTGTGGAGTGGCATGCCGCTCCTTGGCCTGGGCACTTTGTAGGTAGTTCTGTATTCATCCATCTTTTCATATAATTTTCCGCTTGCTCTCCAAACAGAGAATTTCCCACCATAGGAAAATCCATAGCCTTTGACTGAGTATCCTGTGACAGATTAGTGCACCTGAGCCATGCCAACCTCACGGAAACTACAGAAGTGGCCATGACCCTAGAGGAAACATCATTAATGTCTACAGCAGTATGAAATTGAACTTTAGAGGCTTCAATGCCATCAGCAGCCACCTGTTCCAATTCACTAGCCAGCTGGCCATGGGCCTGCTTGGCTAACTGCAACACTGTATCCCATCTAGATTTCTGATATCTAGCCACATAAGCCATATAATTTGCCTGCCTGAGTCCCAAAGAAGCTGCCATATACTGTTTTTTCGCCATGGCATCAATCTTCCTGGAATCCTTATCAGGAGGATGTGAGGCCAGGGGATATTAGCCTGTCACAGGCTGCAGCTTGTACCACACCTACATGACTACACTGCTCAGTGAGGAAGTCTGTATCAGGGCCTGATAAAGTATACCTTCTGTCCATTTTTTATCTACAGGAGGGACAGAATGAGGATTTTTAAATTTTTGTTGTTTGCTTCCTAAATGACTTATGCAAAGGAATAGACAACCTCCTAGACTCTGGGATATCCATCATCTCAACATAATCAGGCTCCTCTTGCTCATCCACAGCCTCTTCCAAGGGAAGCTGGAGGGTTTCTGCAGCCTTTTGTAAAACATAAAATGAGAAGGGACTCAGACAGCATAGGGGAGATTCTAATGGTCTGTCTGGAGAAATGTCCGTTCAATGGGCACGTCCAGACCCTCCCAGCCACATACATAATGATCAAAATCTTCCTCCCCTCCTGTGGTTCATAAAATTCCTCAACATCATACTCTTGAACCACTGGAACACGCAGACCAACCTTTTGCCAGCTGTTGGTGGTTCGGCGGTCCCTGAGACAGTGACTGGACAATCTGTATGGCTTTAGCTATCTCTGCAGCAGTTGGAGAGCAATCTTGCACTCAGACCTGCTGATTTCTTAGATTTTTACTGGGACTGGTTCCTCAGAACCAGCCTTCCTTTGCCGAGAAGTCTCGCCCTGGACAGAGGGTACTCCCTCTGGTCCAGTGGGTGCTGGACCGGCTGGCCATCGGGTCAGCGGACTTTTGGCCTCTCGTTCCCTGAGCCGGCCCAATCTTTTCTCCAGGGTGGCTGCAGGGAAATTCTTACACACCTGGCAGTCTGACAGGAGGTGGTCAGCCCCCAGACAATAAACACATGTGGTGTGTGGGTCAGCCTTGGCAAAGGCTTCCCCACAAACATCACAGTGTTGAAACCCAGTGGGCCCGGTTTTTCTTTTGGGTTTCTCAGACATAATGCCAGCCTATCCAAAAACTTGCCCTTTTTATGGCAGTGCCAGGCAAGACACCCTTATCGGTTCCTAACCGTGTCACGGGTATTTGAAAAAACCCAATTTAAGAGATAGGTTTTTTTAGAACCGATAAGAACCGGGAACCGCACTCTAAAAGCCCAAGCTATTATTTAAAATTGTTTTTTTTTTAGCAAACCGATCGGTTCAAAACCGAACCGATAATTAATTTCACACAGACTTTAAAATCCTGTACTTACAGTTTACCAGATAGAGCTTGAACCAAATGCGGTAAAATAAATACTTATTGCGGTTAAAATGAACCGAAAACACTCGTTTGAACAGAAATGAACCGAGCTGAAGAGCAGATCTCGGAGCGACTGTTCAGTGAAGCGGAGTAAAGAATCTGACAGTTTCAGTTTGAAACTAGCCAGATAGAGCTTTAAGCAAAGCGCTCGCGCTTGGAACTCCAGTCAGCCTGGAGTTAACTCCTTCCTCTCCGGGGCAGTTCAAGTGCTGTGGCTAACTGTTAATTGTCATAATATAGCAAGACTTCATGGTGTTTGAAATAGGAATTATCACTATCCCTGGTGGTCCAGTGGACCGCTATCTGTCCAATCGCGGGCATCTGTAATAAAAGAAATAAATGTCCAATATCCCTGGTGGTCCAGTGGACCGCTATCTGCCCAATTGTGGGCATTTGTAAAAAATAGAATAAGTGCTTCCAATATCCCTGGTGGTCCAGTGGACCGCTATCTGCCCAATTGTGGGCATTTGTAAAAAACAGAATAAGTGCTTCCACTATCCCTGGTGGTCCAGTGGACCGTTATCTGTCCAATCGCGGGCGTTTGTAAGTAATAGAATACGTGCTTCCAATATCCCTGGTGGTCCAGTGGACCACTATCTGCCTGATCACGGGCATTTGTAAAAAAAAAAAAGATGTCCTTCCAATATCCCTGGTGGTCTAGGGGTATTCTCCCTCCCCACCTGCCCACTGAGCCCCACTGCCCCGCTCCCCCTGGTCAGCCGGTGGGCGGCAGCACCCCACCCACCTGCCGCCCCGCCGTCCGCCACCGTAGGTGGGCTGTACCATTGGTCCACAACATGAGCCAATGGGCATGCAGCCCAGCACTGTACCACACAGTCCAGATATGTGGCACCCCGCTGCTGACCGGTGGGAGTGGGGTGAGTGGGCCCAGTGGCGGTGGGGAGGGATGCACCGCTGGACCACCAGGGATATTGACTTCATTTTTAATACAAATGCCCGCAATCGGTCCACTGAACCACCAGGGATATTGGACTTTATCTTGTTATTACAAATGCCCGTGATCGGGCAGCGAGCGGTCCACTGGACCACCAGGGATATAGGAAGTGATTTTATTATTACAAATGCCCGCGATTGGGTTGCGAGTGGTCCACTGGACCACCAGAGATATAGGACGTGATTTTATTATTACAAATGCCCACGATCGGGCTGCGAGCGGTCCACTGAACCACCAGGGATATTGGACTTTATCTTGTTATTACAAATGCCCGTGATCGGGCACGAGCGTGCACTGGACCACCTGAGGACATAGGGAAGTGATTTTATTATTACAAATGCCCGGGCTGACATTATGGTCCACTGGACCACCAGGGACATAGGACGGATTTTATTATTACAAATGCCCGCGATCAGGCTGCGAGCAATCCACTGGACCACCAGGGATATAGGACGTGATTTTATTATTAGAAATGCCCGCAATTGGGTTGCGAGCGGTCCACTGGACCACCAGGGATATAGGACGTGACTTTATTATTACAAATGCTCGCGATCGGGCTGCGAGCAGTCCACTGGACCACCAGGGATATGGGGCGTGATTCATTTTACGCTAAGCCGATGATCGGGCTGTAGGAACTGATGCGGCGCTGTGCAGGCGTCGGTCCCCGACGGCTGTTGCCTGAAAGGGCACCAGGCGCAAGTCGCCGGATGGTGAACCTGCATGCAAACAGGCCATAATGACATGCAAATGGCCCCATTGCGCCTTGCATACGATATGCCCCCATTTGCATGTGCACTTTTGAATATCGCGGTTGTTGCACATAGCGCAACGGAACTTGCGCTAGCGCATCCCCCTGCTCCACTCTGGCCACTTGCGCTGGCACAGTGCTACTGTGCAATGCACACTGTGGGTGGCCAGGGTGAGATATTCAACGATGCAGTGCCATGGCGCAGCTCCGTTGAATATCGCCCAGTCAACGCCCCTGCACAGCCAAGTTGCGCTGCGCCCAGGCTTGCGCCACAGCCTGGCGCAGTCTGAATATCTGGGCCACGATATAAATGAGATATGTTTTTTTTAAATTGTATTTGTATTTGTTGATGGCTATTTGAGCCTAACAATAAACTTTGTGTGAGGTTACTCATTGCTTTGTTGTCCGTTTGAAGGAGAATGTTCTTGTGACAGAGAATGTCCTTCAAAGCCCGGACTGCATAAAGGACAACTCTCATTTCTAGGACATTTATGTGAAGCCGGGACTTGTCTTGAGTCCACGTACCTTGGGTGTGGAGAGTCTGACAGTGAGCTCCCCACCCCATCAGGGACGTGTCCGTGGTAATGGAAATCTGATGATCCAGGGGAGCAAAGGGATACCCTTCCAGAAGGTTGTCCTCTTGCAACCATCAGGTGAGTGACCTCTTCAGAGGTTCTATCACCTTGATGAGAAAGGACTGAGGGTGAGTGGTTGGGGACCACTGAGTACTGAGCATCCATTGAGAGGTTCTCATGTGGAGATGTGCTAGGGGTATAGTGAACACAGAGGATGCCATAAGACCCAGCATCCGTTGCATCGAGATAGCTCAAACCGAACTGTTCTCTCTGATGCATCGTGCCGTCTGTAGGATATCGCTCCTTCTGTCCTCTGGTAGAAAAGCTTTTGCACAGGAGGTGTCCAGAAGAGTTCCTATAAAAAGGAGCTTCTGGGAGGGCTGCAACTGCAATTTCTTGAGGTTTAGCAGGACTCCCATGGATGTGAGAAATTCTGAGGCCGTGGCAACGGCGTCAAGTGTTCCTTGCCTGGAAGGGCTTGCTAGAAGCCAGTTATCCAGATATGGGAACACTTGTATTCCAATCTTTCTGAGATGCGCTGCGAGAATTGCACAACACTGTAAAAACTTGTGGTGCCGAGGATAGCCCAAAGGGTAGGACTCTGAGCTGATAATGCTGGCCCAGTGCTACAAACCGTAGGTATTTGTGATGCTTCGGGTGTATAGGGATATGTTGGTAAGCATCCTGCATGTCTAGGGAAGCTAGCCAATCGTGTTGATGAAGCAAGGGTAACAGGGTCTCGAGCGATATCATCGTGATCTTTTCCTTGAAAAGAAACTTGTTTAACTTTATGAGGTCCAGAATGGGGCACATGCCCCCGGTTTTCTTTGGGACTAGAAAGTAATGGGAGTAGAACTGTGTGCTGTTGATTCAGCAGAACTATTTCTACTGCCCACTTGTTCAGAAGGCCTTGTATCTCGGAAGCGAGAAGTTCTGACTGAAGTACTGACAGTCTGGGCTGTCGTTTGGGGGGACGATCCGGATGGGTCTCTGAAAGATTGAGGGAATACCCCTTGCGGAGTATCTGGATGTTATGGACCTTCACCGGTTGTAGAATTGAGTCAGACGACCTCCCAAGAATCCCCCTCGGGCAGCTGAGGTGGGACTTGGGCCAGAAACTCAGAAGGTGGCACTGGGTGCTTTGGGCTCTTGTGCTTTCTGTTGTATTTTCTTCTGAGGCTGGGAGGGGCTTGGTTTTTGTTAAAACCTCCCTGTCCTTGCTGAAAGTACTGATGGTTGTGAAATTGATGTCTTATTAACCGAGAAGGGCAGGAGCACGTCAAGTCAGTTTAATGGCAGACCCTAGTCTTTTGTGTGGCCTCTAGAGCTTGTTCTACTTGAGGACCAAAGAGATACATACCGCTGGAGGTAACACCATGACCTGTTGCTGGGCATCATTTGTAAGCCTGAAGTGCGCAGCCAGGAGTGATAGCGGGTACAAATGCCCGCCGCCGCCGCTTGGGAGGCTGTATCGAAAGTGTCCATAGCTGTTCTAACCTGCTGGTTGTTAGACTCGATACCCCTGGTTATGGTTTGAAGAAGCTCTGAATTAGTGTCCGACTCTGGTAGAGCTTCGACCATTTGTTTGAGTGAATGCCAAAGAACATACTCATATTGAGAGAAATAGCCCTAGTAGCTGGCAATACGCATACCCAGGGTGGATGCAGCAAAGCCTCTCTTACCCAAAAGTATCTATCTTACGAGATTCTTTGTTTATTGGTTGGGCTGTAGTAGCCTGCGGGAGGACGACCTTATCATTCTCTGCCAAGACTACAATACGGTCCGCAAAGGCTTGGGAGGCCGAAATGGGTCGCTCCTTGGGAGCAGCATACTTTCTATCTATGGATTTAGCCACAGAAGGAATGAGAGCGGGATTATTCCATACCATTTGAGAAAGCGTCTCAAAGGAAGGATGTACCAGGGGAGTTAAATCCATAGGGATCTCCGGGACATGAAGGTACTGAAGCCTTAAAAGCTTCCCAGGATCGATATCTGTAGTCTGGAGAGAAAGAGTGGAATTAAAATTTTTCAGCAGAGACTTAAATGACAGGTTCGCGACCACAGGCTCTGCAATAGGTTCAGATCCTCTTCCTTCCACTTCATCACCCAGCTTAAGGTCTGGGTCAGGCTCAATATCATCTCCTGATAGCCCAGGAGGGACTGTATGGACAGGAAAGGAGTGAAAATCAGAAGGAAAAGAGGAAGGAAAAAGGTTCAGAGTCGAGAAGCCCTGAAGACTGGAAGGTGCCACATGAAGCCTCTGCGCCACCTGACCCAGCGCAGTGCACGGCGCCAAGGACGGTGCTGACAACCCCAATGGTACTGAGGACAGTGGCAACAAACCCAATGGTGCCGAGGACATCGCGGACAGACACACGGCACCGAGGATTGCGCCGAGTGACCCATCAACACTGACAGCGCCGAAACCAACACAGTGCTCCGAAAACTTGGATTTGAGGAGAAAGAAGAAAGAATACCAGGAGATAGAGGCATCGGTGTGGTCCCCTGCGCTGCAGCCATGTGAGGGGGTAAAACACCTGAGCGTGGAATCGATGGCACCAAAGAAGGCGCTGCACAACTAGGGAGGCCCAACCGCCCTACCTGCTCCCCCAAAGGGCCCGAGGTGACCGGGCTAGGCAGCTGGACCAACCTTCGAGCCCATTGTTCCATTAGAATGGCCCACTGATGAAACTGCTCATCTGAAGCCCTACCAGAAGGTGGGGAAGGACTCCGATGTCAAATAGGTCAGTGACCAGAAACAGAAACCGGCGACTCTGGAGGAGACTGGCAATTGATCCCAATGACCGACCGTCGACGCGCAGACATACCAGAGGGTGACCTTGAGTAATGCCTTCTTTTTTTTGAGCTGTGGCTGAAGAAGAGCTCAAGGCCGAACGGTGCTGAGAATGCGACCGTTTTCTTTTATGCTTCCGGAGGGACCACCCCTCCCCTCGAGCATTGGACCATCCATTGTCAGACACCCCCCCAATCTGGAGAGGGTGGCGGATCGGACCCAGCCCGGCTGACTGAACAGCTTTCATACGAAGTCTCCCTACCGTCACCTGACCCGCTCATGGTTGACTCTGTCAATGTAGGCTGAGACTTCTTTCTTTAATAAGAATAAATTATAGCAAGCGGTACTTATTCGAGATATATTACAAAACAATAAACTGAAACTGAAAACTATGCTGCTAGTTTGAAGTTTGACTCCCGGCAGGTGAGCAATGTCATCACTGAAGCGCATGCGACAGCGGGAAAAAAGGAACCGAGGCGGTTGGAGGGTCGATGCCGCAGTAGTCATTGCCGCACGAGCCGAGGCTCGCAGTGCTGCTCCTCGCAGCTCCATCTCTGGTGCCGACCCTCTTGCAAAAAAGTTTGCTCCCGCTGGGTCCCAGCACCTCTGGCTTAGATCCCATCAATGTGAATGAGTGGTGGAGACTTTATGTCCACGAAGATTAAAAACTACATTCCCTCCCTGAGGGGTAAAGGTGCCACCACGCATCAACAAGGTCCAGTCAGATTGTAATGCTGCTAAGGCTTTTGAATTATGGGATTGGGGCAGAGGGGTTCTCCTCCACCAATCCAACACCATGTTCAGGACGCAATTGTAATCCCCCCAAAATCCAAGGTCCCCTTCCAACTGGCCATATCCAGGGACAATTTCTCAAAGAAACTGGGATTCTCCACATTCGGGGCATAGACGTAACCAAACAAAAGGACATCTCTACCCGGGACATGAACCTTTGCCAGTGCGTAGCGGCCAAAATTGTCCACCAATCTGTCTAAGAGCTGGACCGGTGACTCCCTAGGAATCCAGACAGAAGCTCCATGAGCTATAGAGGAAAATGTGAAAGAAACCCAAGTGCCCCCATAAAATCCGCAGTTTTTTGCGACTCAGTGAGGGAGAAGTGCATTTCTTGCAACAATACAGTAGACCCTTTATGTCTACGAATCACTGCAGCAGTCTTCTTGCGTTTTATTATGGATTTGAGACCATTAATATTTCAAGATATACATCTGAGATCATCCTCCATCATGCCAGAGCCATCTCAAGTCAGTTTTCCATCTGTCATATAGCAAGCATATATCCACATATTTTTCCCCATGTGCCCCTTCCCTCCCTCTCAAAAATTCAAAAGACATTCCCCAGACCAAACCCCAACAATTACCCCAATCATATTGAAAAGTCTGAGCCGGTCCTAGTGGGGAGCCCCACCAAGCGCATACCAGTGACAGCAAAGTTAGGTACAGCAATGGCGATACCCCTCCTTTCCCTCTGAGCCAGTGCAGTGACAATATGAAGGGCTCCTTAAGTAACATCTCCCCCACTCCCTGTAAAAGATCCCACCTCCCCTCCAACAGGTTGAACAGGATTCCCCAAGCGTAGTTCAAATGGGACTATCCCCCCTCCGCGAGTGAAAACCCGCCAGAATTCCCACGACAAACAGAAGGCAAGGGTAGAACATCTTGCCTATATTGGTTACCAAACTTGGTCGGGCAACAGCCCTGACAGATTAAACATCATCAGGAACGATAACAAAAATTAAAAAAAACTGCTATAAACTGTAAATTGATAATTTGACTGAACACTTAGTGTGGTTATATAAGCAAATGACTAGCGATTGCAGTGTTAGAACTAAAACATCAACACTGACAAAATAATTCAATAGAGCATAAGCTAATGCCTGCAGGCCCTAAAGTATATGCAAAGCCCACCTTGTATTTTATATTTTCCTCCTTGGTGTCAGAGACAGATGATGATTAAACACCCACGTGGAGGACAAATAGCCAACCCGCTGCTACCCGTGCCCATAGGCACGGTCGGGCTCATGTATATAGCACAGTAACAAGCTCAGGGAGTCCCAGGCTCCAGAGTAGTTCCATCAGTACCCCAGATGAGCTAAAAGTGAGATATTGCTCGCTTGCCAGTGGTCAGAGTTATAAGGAGCTCCCCTTAAGCCCCATAAACCATCAGACACTATAAGCCACCAGTCAGAGTGCCTGTTTACCCCGCACCAGTACAGAGGTCAGACATTTAAGGTGGGTAGAACAGGTATCATATTTTCCGCCTGGCCTCAAAACGTGGTATGTAAATTCACCGATCTCCCCCCTATTCCAGTGCGGCATGCAAGGAAACATAGATGGCATATTCACCGCATTCCTCTGAAAGCCCAAGAAGCTATGTCCACAGCATGCACTCCCCGTTGGGACCCAGGTCCCCAGACTCGGTCGGGGGTGCGAGAAAGCAATCGTTTACCAGGCACATATCTTCGGAGGCTCCTATAACCATTCACCACTTCAGAGTGCCTCACAGTAGCCAAGGAGGAAATTAGAGCACCAGGGAGAGACTAAAAGGCTAAGGAAGCAATATTATAAGCATAAAACCTGCAGGTCAAACAACAACACTCAGTCAAGATGTATTCAAGTACCTTACTCTGCATCAGGCTGTGCTCTCTCCCTCCTGGTCTCCTCCTCTTCCTTGATCCATTTTTCAGCAGCTTTATGGCAAGTAAAGTATCGGGGGCTTTGTCCTGGCCTGTCCACCCATAGCCATGCTAGATAAGAGAAAGAAAATTTCCAACCGAGCTGGTAAAGTCTATTCTTGGCTTGATTACATTTTTGACACTTGGTCTATAGCTCTCAACTAAAGTCTTGAAAGACATAGACTTTGGTGTTCTCGAAGCTGATGGAACCTGTGACTTGGCCTTCCCCAACACAGTCTCTTTATCACAGTACCTCAGATACTTAATTAGGCAATGTTGGGGTCGGTCCCCTGGGTTAGGCGGCAGGCCTACACGATGGGCATGTTTGATTTCAAAACTCATTGCCTCCTCTGGGAGGCCGAGATGCTTTACCAACCACCGATGAAGTTCCACATTAGGGTTCCTCCCCTCAGGCAGTCCAATAACATGAAGGTTGGAGCGTCAGGAGCAGTTCTCCTGGTCAAGATGCTCCGGAAGCTCCGCAATGGTAGACAGCAGGTCATTTCTCTCCGTGGCTACCCCAGCATACGAGTTTTCAATATCGCTCACCTGCTTTTCCTACTTGCAGATTTGCGAAGTGTGCGTGGTGGTGGTTTCAGTAAGGATGGTGACTGGAGGTGGGCAAATTGAGTATTCAAGTTGCTGAATCCAGACTTCATGTCCCGTTGCATTTGCAATAGTGTGTCAGGGACTCCCGCGAGGGATTTAGTTAGCTCCATCAGTTCAGCATCTGCCAGAGCACCTTCCAGGCCAGCGCCCGGGGATGGAGGCCCAGAACCACATGGATCGCTCTCACTATTTTATGATCGATTTCTAACCTCAAACTGCAGCTTTGCCTGTTTATTTCTCAATTTTCCAGATGCCATCTGCCCATGGGAGGAGGTTATTGCTAGAGATATAACCACAAGATGTTAAAACAGCTGAAAAGGCATTTTATAGTACTTTGCCCCAGAGAGCTGTTCTAACAAGCGACAAACATGCTTGCCAGGCTCCATATTTTGCTTCTTACTGATCAAATTACTGTATCCCACTGATAGTGTCTTTAATAAAAATGTATCAAGTCTGCATTTTATTTCAGTTTTATTCCTGCTTATGATGATTTGTTCTGGTAGTCTATTCCATGGTCTAATGACTCTTTGTGAGAAAAAACACTCTCTAGTAGCAGTTTAGAATGACTTCCTTTCCAATTGCAGTAGATGTCCACAAGTACCAATCAAAGATTGTTTAAAACTTAAATTTAATTCTGACATCAAATGAGGATCCTGTATAATATCATAAAGCATTAGTAAGTCCCCTCTTAAATCTTCTAGTTTGTAAGGGCATTAACTTTAATGAACGAAGACGATCCTGATAAGACAGATTTTGAAGTCCTTTGATGGATTTTGTGGCTTTCTGCTGCGCTTTTTTCTATTTTCTTACATTTTTCAGCAGAAGGATTCCAAAGTTGACTTGTGTAGTATAAGTGTGGTCGTAAATAGGCTTGATAAGTTGGTAGGAGTATTCCAGGTTCCATACTTAAGATATTTTTCTGAACTGACCACAGGATTTTATTTGATTTAGAAATTACCTCCAAGTAATGACAATTAAATTTTAGTGTATCTGAAATATGAACACCTAGGACCCGATTCTAAAACGATCCCTTGGAGCGACACAAGTTGCAATGCTCCAGGGATGCGGCAATACCCAGGTGTGTCAGGGACCCTGTGCTGGATTCTGCAAACAACAGGGTCGGTGCCAAATCACAGGTTTGCATAGTGCTAACAGAACCCAACCACTGGTGCAACTGCAGCAAATGCCGTGAGGATCTGGCCCCCCCGCCAGCACAACACAAGAGGAGCTAACATTGGTGGTGGTGGTGGGGATCCGCTACCGGGAGGGGGTCAGGGAGAGGAGGGGCGTGGGGCATAGGGTGAGTTGAGAGACAGAAGGAAGGATTGCTTTAGCACCTGGTGGGGAGCATATGCCCCTGTATAATATATGCAGAGGTACATGCACCCTGCTGGATGCCAAAGCAATCCCTTACTTCTCTGCTGTCACTCCAACTCACCCCATGTCCCTCTGTGCCCCTCCTGCCTCCTAACCCCACATGTAGCTCCCCCCCCCATGACAGTGTCCCACACTGCTGCAAGGAGCTTAGAACACCTCCTGACAGGTCTAAGTGGAGCCCCTTGCTACGGCCAGAGCTGGGCTTTTAGAATCCCAATAAGTGAATGTTGCAGCCCCGCCGTGGTGCAAGCTCCCTTGTGACCTGTCGTATCCTGATGTAAGTCACAAGGGTGGTGCGGTGCCAGTTTGCTGCAGTGGCTTTCCAGTCCAACACAGATCACGTTTCAGAATTGGGTTTGCTGCAAATCATGACACAAAGTGCAGACTGCGTTACTGATGTCTGACGCAAGCACCCTGCGTTCATCGGAATGCTTTTGGAATAGGCCCCTAGGTCGTTTTCAACTGTAACAGCTTTCAGAGTGTTATTACTCAGTATGTATTGGTGCTGTAGGTTATTTATCTCAAAATGCTTCTTATGACACTTTTCTGTATTAAAAGCCTTACCCCATCTGTAGGCCCATAAAGTAATCTTGTCTAAGCCCAGATGAATGGCATCTATTTCGTCTGTATTGCTACACTGACCACCTATTTTAGTATCATCTGCATATTTGGATATTTAATCACATATATTTTTGGACATATCTGATATAATTAGAGAGAATATAATAGGCCCCAGAACAGAGAGACCCCTGTGAGACTCCACTAGTAAGAGAGCCTGATGTTGAATAGTGGCCATTTATAATAACAGATTTGGTTCTATCATATAGGCAGTTCTTAATCCAGTTAATTAGATATGGTTCAAGATGTAGTTCAAACATTTTATCTATAATTGCCCAGCTCGGCACTTTGTCAAATGCCTTGCTAAAATCAACAACCACTACCTCCACTGGTTTCTGTGAGTCCAATGTCTCACTCACCTTCTCGTAAACGCATAGGATGTTAGTAACACAAGACCTCCCTGGAGCGAACCCATGTTGTTTATTGTCCCCATTATTAAAATGGTCAATATGTTGTTTAATTTTGTCCCCTAGTAGTGATTCTATAATTTCCCCTGGTATAGAGGTGAGACTTATTGGTTGATAACTGGTGACATCAGGTTTTTAATTACCCTTTTTATGTTTGCTTGCACGCATGTGCAAGAAACATAGTGCCATCATCCGAGTTTGCGGAGGTGTAGCACTCGTCTTCCAATTCAGTCAGTGTGTTTGCAGGCACGGCCGCAGTTCTCCAATGAATGCTGCAGCTGTCTATGACAGCAGTTGAAAATGCAGTGGCCGTACAGTTGAAAGGAGAGCCTACGCTTCAGTGAGCAGCAATAGATATCGCGTGCTCATGCACGCCCCCACACACACGCACATACTGTGTGCTTGTGCCTCCCCACCATTGGCAGACACTGTATAGCTGATGGGGTGCCAACTCTCGTCAGCTGTGCTGCGTCCCCCTCAACAGAGTTCCAGATGCCACGCTGGGGAGACCACCCCAGCATGGCAACAGATCGTATGGCCGACGAGGGTGCCCCAATTCCCGCTGGCTCCACTGTCCCCCAAGAGACTACAGGGTGCCACGCTGGGGAGCCCACCCCAGCGTGGCAACAGATCATATGGCCGACGGGTGCCCAATCCCGTCGGCTCCCGCCCCCAAACAGTCTTCCAGCTGCCATGCTGGGAGCCCACCCAACATGGAACAAGTCCCGCATCATCTAAGTTAAAAAAGAAGAAACCTGAAAGAAAAAACCTTCCCTCGCTGACTGTCCCTGACCCAATCTCCCCACCCGCACTCCACCCTCTGCGGATCCTGCCTCTCCACACCTCCTCCTCACCCCATACTTACCTCTGGAGCTCGGCGCGACGATCTTCGGTGGACTGGGAACACGTCTGCAGTCTTCAATGCCGACCGTGAACTGAGGAAATGCTGGTAACCTGTATAATGTAATAAACAGTTTTTCTCAACTTTAGTGCATATCTCAGGCATTTTGGGGAATTTTTTCACCAAATTTTCAACATGGGTTTTTTGGGACCCCACCTCAAGAATTCTGTCACTGTCATGGTGTTAATTGGCCCCGAAAGGTGATTTCGCAGTAACTGCATGGAACCACCTTTTGGGACTGATTTATGAAATGACAGTATCATGGTTCATGAGTAGGTCCCCAAAACCCTATGTTAGGAATTTGGTGAAAAATTCCAAAAGTTACTGTTTTCTGAGTATATGCTAAGGCTTGTTCCCACGCACGTCAGAAAGTTCGCTGAATTTTCAATATGTTCACTCCAGATTTTCAACATTGCCATTTTACCATACCTCCTTATGAGCAGTACAGCTGTCATTTCACATCTGACCCAAAATGTGTTTTTGCGCATGTAGCGCACAATGGCGCAGTCGGTGTGTGAAATCAATGTTCGGGACAGATTAAGAAAATCACAGTGACACTGTTCATGAGCAGAGGTGTTAAAATGGCTATGTTAAACATCTGGTGAAAAAATTCCCAAAAATTACTGTTTTATGAGCATGCGTTGCGCTGTTCCTACGCATGCTCGTAAGTTCGCAAATTTTCAATATTTTCACTCCAGATTTTCAACATTGCCATTTTACCACACCTCCTTATGAGCAGTACAGCTGTCATTTTTCACATCTCGCCAAAATGTGTTTCTGCCCATGTAGCGTACAATAGCGCAGTCGGTGTGCGAAATCAATGTTTGGGACAGATTAAGAAAATCACAGTGACACTGTTCATGAGCAGAGGTGTTAAAATGGCTATGTTAAAAATTTGGTGAAATACGTCCATAAAATGACTGTGTTACGAGCAACCATTGCGCAGTTTCCACGCACCCTCGTAACTTCATGAATTTCTAATATTTTCAGTCCAAATTTTCACCACTGGCATTTTGCCACACTTCCTTATGAACAGTACAGCTGTCATTTTTCACACCATGGCTGAAATGTGTTTTCGCACTTCCAGCGCAGAAATGTGGTCGCTGTGGGAAATCACTGTTCGGGACAGATTAAGAAAATCACAGTGACACTGTTCATGAGCGGAGGTTACAAAATGCCTGTGTTGACAATCTGCTGTAAAAAAATCCCCAAACTAATTGCATTATGGGTGTGCATTGCACATTTTCTACACACACTTGTGACTTCACCAGTTTTTTTAATATTTTCACTGCAGAATTTCAACATTGCCATTTTTTGCACCTCCCCATGAACAGTACAGCTGTCATTTTTCACATCCTGTTCAAAATGTGTTTTCGCACCTGTGGTGCCAAATGGCATAGTCGCTGTGCAAATCAGCTTTCGGTTAACAAACTGATATTGCCACTGTTCATAAGGTGGGGGCCACAAAAAAAAAAACATGTTGAAAATGTGGAGTGAAAGTGCCAACGAACGCCTGAGGCGTTAGGGTTTCCAACCATGATGCCCCAGTCTGTAGAGATTGAGAGGCATCAGTGGTGTGACTTGGGATTCTCGCCTGTAATGCTCACAGCATTCCACACCCTGCAGCCAGTGAGAGGCATCGAGGTGTGCCTTGGACTCTTCGGCCCCAAAGTTCACCCCACTCTCCTACACAGGACCCATCTCACCATATTTCCTGATGGAATGGGGTGAACATAAGGGTCAAAGACCCCAAGGTACACCGTGACACTTGTCAGTGTCTGCAGGTAGGGTGTGGTGAAATGGCGTGGCCGTTATGCCTGACGACAAAAGGCACACCCCAATGCCTGTCAGTCTCTGCAGGATGGTGGTGGGGTTGACTTCAGTTCAATACTTCACTGCCATTCCTATTATGCAGCTCTCTAACTCCTACACTACCAATGTCGATGCCAGCAAGCAAACATTCGGCATTGACAAATGCTTGTTATTGATAGGAATGACTTCTGCCATTCTCCAATCACTTGGGACGACGCCTGCTCTTAATGGCCTATTAGAAAGAGTGGAAACTGGACTCAGAATACCTTTACCTAGTAACTTTATCACTTTTGTTGAGATTTTGTCTGGACCTGGGGAGCTAAAATCTCATAATTTAATTATTTTAGATAAGATATCCGGGGAAATATAAATGTTAGTATTTGGACCGGGAAATACGGTAAATCCTGAATGTGACCAGATTTTTTTTAAAACACGGAACAAAAATATTTATTGAAATCATTCACAAGTTCCATTAGACTGATAACTGTTTCCCCCATTTTAATGATAGAACCAATATTGGTATCATTCTTCTTAAGGGAGTTTATGTAGCTGTGAAATTGATTACAGTTACCCTTTTCTGAAATTTTTGCCAAATTAATTTTTGCTTGTTTTTTTGGAGTGCTTGATCTTTATTTTTACACTTCCGTAAAATTATTTTGTATTTTTTCCAATCATCATCTGATTTTGATTTCTGATATTTATTATATAATTTACATTTTCATTTTATAATCTTTTTTACAGAATTATTTAACCATTTTGGTTTAGGTCCTTTCGTAGTGTATTTTCTAACTTTTCTAATATTGATATTATAAATGTTGGTTATATGACGTTTAATTCTTTTCCAGGTACTTTCCATATTGCTATATTTTAATTATATTACCTAATCTATTGCATTAATCTCAGTTTGAATCTGGTTAAGATCCCAGATATCCTCATCCTGACCTTCTGTATGGTCAGGGTGTACTCTGAGATCCATATTAGCAACCTAGGAGGCAGTATAGCACAGGCTCTGAGCTGCAAACCTGGAGACCTGGGTTTGAATCCCATCAACCCCACTTGCATACTGTGTGACCGCAGCAAGTCACTTAACTTCCTTGTGCTCCCAGGCTGAACCTGTAAACAAGCTCAGGCTTAGTCGCCTTTCCTGGTTAAACAATTGTCCCTTCCCCTTTCCTTGTCCTGTTCCGGTAGCACCTGGATGTGAAGCCGTTGAAAACCTGCCATGCAACCTGTGGCAACCGATGCCCCACAAGAGCCTAGATAAAGACAGCTCACCCTCTTCTGGCTTTTTTCTTCTAAAATCTCATCAAGCTGAGGAAAAGTCCTCTCAAACAACTGAGCACAGAATTAAAGGGAAATGTCCTCCAACTGTGAAATACACAAAAACACCTGAAAAGAATAGAGAAAAACACACACAGAGCCATCCTAGGCTGGGGGTGACGACAATGGAAGACCACAGGAACACCTAAATTGAAACACCAAAACAGGTACACACCTGAGGCACTTTTTTAATAAGGTAAATCGAAGACCTGCTAAAAACAAACATAACACCCTGAACTATTGTGGCAGATGTGGCCTCCAATCCAAGCACAGGCAGTGGAAATGGGGAAAAAAGGGCAGGTTAGCCAATTTGAAAGCCACAGCTTAACAGGTACAATTTTAATTTAGGGGTGCTCCCTGTCACCACATATCCCCAACCTGCTATGCAGAATTGCAGCCCCAAAAGTTAGACAGTCAGAAAATGTTTTTTCTTCTTCAGATACATATCTAAGTTGTTTCTCCTTCGATGGCATAGCAAAGACTGGAGAGTTGCTGCTGTCCAGAATGTTCAGGTGCCCAGGATTCTATGATGATTACAGCCTTATGCTGTGCCATTTCCCCTAGTACGGGTGCACATTACCCATTAGCAATGAATCCCATTGACAATGTGGAGCACTACAGAAATATCAGTTCTCATAGCAGTCTTTGTTCAAATTATAACACTTACCAGTAAGCTTGTATAACTAGGTAAGTATAGTGCCCCAGCACTATTGACATAGGGGGGTTCTCCCTGCTAGACCACTGCTCCAACTGGCATGGCTGGAGGATGTCTCCATGCTTTCCCCCTACATGCACCATGCCAGGATCACATCATGACATCAGCGCTGGATATGACAGGATGATGCTATTAATGATGCCATCATATGTGCAATGACATTCCCCTTTCATAAAGCTAAAGCAGCTGGGAGTGAAGTCCTGGTCGATACAGAGTTGTAAGTCTCCATAAATGAAAATTACGTACCTACCGTAATTCTTGATCTTCTTGGACAAGTCTCCACCACTCATTCACATTATTGGGATCTGCGCCTGAGGCACTAGGACCCATCGGGAGCAAACTTTTTGCTGGAGGGTCGGCGCCAGAGATGGAGCCGTGAGGAACGGCACCGCGAGCCTCAGCTCGCGTGGTAATGACTATCTCGGCATCGACCCTCCAACCGCCTCAGTACCTTTTTTACCAAGGAGGTGCAGCATAACTAACCTAGAAGGGTAGCCTAACCTAAAAACCGGACATAAGATAGTCCGGGTGACCCGTATAAGAAGGGTCAACAAAGAAGTCTTCACAGCCTAAAGATTTGAGGGAGTGAAGACCAACAACAGAGGTGAGCTCGGGGGACGGAGGGTGGGCGTGTGAATGAGTGGTGGAGACTCGTCCAAGAAGATCAAGAATTATGGTAGGTACGTAATTTTCATATCTTCCTGGACATAAGTCTCCACCACTCATTCACACTATTGGGAGAGTACCGAGCTAATAATCCCTCGAGAGGGTGGCAGGAGAGACCAAGAGCTCACGTTTCTAGGACAGAAGTCCATTAAGGATGGCTCTGCCAAAGGAAGAATGTCGTCTGGCATGGACATCCAGTGCATAATGTTTAACAAAAGTATGCACTGAGCTCCAGGTGGTCACGTTGCAAATATCTGCAATGGGCACGTTGCGAATTTCCGCTAGGGATGCCGCGACTGCTCCAGTAGAGTGAGCGTAAACTCTATCCTCCAACTTAACCTGCACCATGGAATAGCAGTGGCGAAGGCATGCCACTAGCCATGCTGAGATACATCTGATAGCGACAGGTTGACCCAGCCAGGTCTCGCTGAAGGAAACGAACAGTTGCTGGGCTTTGCGAAAATCCTTGGTTCTATCTAGATAGAAACACAAGGCCCTCTTAACATCCAAAGAATGAAGAGAACGTTCTCCGTCATTTTGGAAGTCCACAAAGTAAGAGGGAAGGACCAAAGGTTGGTTTATATGAAATTCTGACACAACCTTAGGAAGAAATTTAGGATGAGTACGAAGAACTACTTTGTCCTTATGGAACACAGTATACGGAGGGTCTGTGACCAGGGCATGTATCTCAGAGACCCTGCGGGCTGAGGTAATGGCCACTAGGAAGGCAGTCTTCCAGGTGAGACATTTTAGCTCACAGGTAGCCAGAGGTTTGAAAGGTTTCCGAGTGAGCATGTCTAGCACAAGATTAATGTCCCAGACTGCAACTGGACATCTTGTAGGAGGTCTGGTATGCAGAATTCCTTTAAGAAATCTCTTAACCACAGATAACTGAGCCAGTGTTAAGAAAAAAAATGGCTCATGATACGCTGAAATGGCACTAAGGTGAACTTTGACTGTAGAGTACTGCAGACCTGAATTTGAGAGGTCCAAGAGGTACTCCAAAACCTTATCTGGTGGGCAGGAAAAGGGATTCAAAGAGGACTTTGCACACCAGAGTGAAAAACGCTTCCACTTGGCTGTGTAAGTTTTCCGAGTGGCTGGCTTCTGTGCAGCCAGAAGAATATCTGAAACCCTTTGAGAGACATTGAACGGTTTACTTCTACCTCTTCAGGTGCCAAGCATGAAGGTGAAGCGATCTCAGACTGGGATGGACCACCGTTCCCTGAGTCAAAGGTTCATCTGCAGGAAGTGGTCTCGAAGGGACTGCCAACATATTGTTGATGAGTGGAAACCACAGCTGCCGAGGCCAAAAGGGAGCAATGAGAATCAACTTGTCCCCCTGGGATTCGAACTTGAGGAGTACCCTCTGAATTAGAGGAAGAGGCGGAAAGGCGTAAAGAAAGTGTTTTGTCCACCGCAGCCTGAACGCATCCTGACAGAAAATGCCAGGCCCTGGATTTCTGGAGCAGAAGAGAGGCAGTTTTGCGTTGAGTGGGGATGCAAAAAGGTCCAGGTCTGGAGTTCCCCACTTTTCGAATAGTGACTGAACTATGGTTGAGTCGAGAGACCACTCGTGAGGATCTGTCTCTGTTCTGCTGAGACGGTCTGCCAAATCGTTCTGTACACCTGGCAGGTAGACCGCTTGAATTAGAGCCTTGGGCTCCAAGCACCATTCCCATACCCTCATTGCTTCTCTGCATAAGGGGTAAGAATGAGCACCGCCCTGCTTGTTGATGTAATACATCACTGCTTTGTTGTCCGTTTGAAGGAGAATGTTCTTGTGACAGAGAATGTCCTTCAACGCTCGGACCGCATAAAGGACGGCTCTCATTTCCAGGACGATTATGTGAAGCTGGGACTCGAGTTGAGTCCACACACCTTGAGTGTGGAGAGCCTGACAGTAAGCACCCCACCCCATTAGGGATGCATCCGTGGTAATGGAGATTTGATGGTCCAGAGGAGCAAAGGGATATCCTTCCAGGAGATTGCTCTCTAAGACCACCAGATGAGTGACCTCTTTAAAGGTTCTGTCACCTTGATGAGATAGGACTGCGGGTGAGTGGTTGGGGACCACTGAGTACTGAGCATCCATTGAGTGGTGGTTCTCATGTACAGACGTGCTAGGGGTACAGTGAACACTGAGGATGCCATGAGGCCTAGCATCCGTTGCATCGAGAGAGCTGTAACTGAGCTGTTCTCCCTGATGTGACGGGCCATTTGAAGGATATCGTTCCTTCTGTCTTCTGGAAGAAAAGCCTTCGCACAGGAGGTGTCCAGAAGAGTCTCTATAAAAAGGAGCCTCTGGGAGGGCTGCAGTTGCGATTTCTTGAGGTTCAGCAGAACTCCCATGGAAGTAAGGAGGCGAGAGGCCGTCTCTACAGCATCCAGAGTCCCTTGCCTGGAAGGGCTTGCTAGAAGCCAATCGTCCAGATAAGGGAACACCTGTATTCCGACCTTTCTGAGGTGCACTGCGAGAACTGCACAACACTTTGTAAAAACTCATGGCGCCGAGGATAGCCCAAAGGGCAGGACTCTGAACTGATAATGTTGTCCCAGAGCCACAAACCTCAGGAATTTGTGATGCCTCGGGTGAATAGGAATGTGCTGGTAAGCATCCTGCATGTCCAGGGAGGCTAGCCAGTCGTGTTGATGAAGCAAAGGTAACAGGGTTCCCAGAGAAATCATTTTGAATTTCTCCTTGGGGAGAAATTTGTTTAGCTTTCTGAGATCTAGAATGGGGCGCATTCCCCCGGACTTCTTTGGAACCAGAAAGTAATGGGAGTAGAACCCCGTGTTTCGTTGATGCAGCGGCACCACTTCTACTGCTCTGTTGTTCAGAAGGCCTTGAATCTCGGCGGTGAGAAGGTCTGACTGAAGGGTTGACAGCCTGGGCTGCTGTTTGGGAGGACGATCCGGAGGGGTCTCCACAAGATTGAGTGAATACCCCTTGCAAATTATCTGAAGGACCCATTTGTCTGAGGTTATGGACTTCCACTGGTTGTAGAAGTGCATCGGATGACCTCTCACCGGAGAGGAAAAGTCCACCTCGGACAGCTGAGATGGGACTTGGGCCAGCAATTCATAAGGTAGCGCTGGGCGCTTTGGGCCCTTGCGCTTTCTGTTGCGTCTTCTTTTGAGGTTGAGTAGGTTGGTTTTTATGGAAACCTCCTCTGCCTCTGCCTCGAAAGGACTAACGATTATGAAACTGACGTTTATTGACATTCCCTCGAGAGGGGGCAGGAGGGGGTCGAGCCAACTTAATGGCTGACCTAGTCTTTTGTGTAGCTTCTAGAGCTTGCTCTACCTGAGGACCAAAAAGATATGCACCATCAAAGGGCAACGCCATTACCTGCTGCTGCGCATCATTCGTGAAGCCCGAAGTGCGCAGCCAGGAATGACGGCAGGTGCAAATACCAGCAGCTGCTGAACGGGAAGCAGTGTCGAAAGCATCCATGGCTGCTTTAACCTGCCGGTTGTTAGATTCGATACCTCTGGTAATGGTTTGAAGAAGCTCTGGCTTTGTATCCGATTCCGGCAGAGCTTCAACCATTTGCTTGGTAGAATGCCACAGGATATATTCATACTGGGAGAAATAGCCCTGGTAACTGGCAATACGCATATTTAGGGTAGAAGCAGCAAAGACTCTCTTACCTAAGGTGTCTATCTTACGAGATTCTTTGTTAATAGGTCGAGCTGTAGTAGTTTGAGGAAGAACGACCTTATCATTCTCTGCCAGGACTACAATAGGATCCGCAAAGGTTTGAGATGCCAAAATGGGACGATCCTTGGGGGCTGAATATTTTCTATCTATGGATTTAGCCACCGAAGGGGTGAGAGCAGGATTATTCCATACTATTTGAGACAGCATCTCAAAGGAAGGCTGAACCGGAGGAGTCAAATCCGTAGGGATCTCCGGGCATGAAGGTATTGGAGTCTTAACAATTTCCCAGGATCGATGTCTGTAGTCTGGAGAGAAAGAGTGGAACTCAAATTTTTAGCAGAGACTTAAAGGACAGGTCCTCGACCACAGGCTCTGTAGCAGTAATAGATCCTGTCGTCCCACTTCATCACCCAACCGAAGGTCTGGGTCAGGCTCAATGTCATCTCCTGACAGTCCAGGAAGGAATGAAAATCAGAAGAGAGGAAGAAGGAAAGAATGAAGGAGGAGTCCTGAAAGGCAGAGGAACCTCGAGAGCCCCGGCGCTGAGGAGACGACACCACCGAGAACGACACCGAGGGACCAGCGCACCGAAAACGATGCAGGGACCACGTGGAGCCGAAAACGACGCCTAGGGACCACATGGTGCCGAAAACGGCGCTGAGGACGGTGCTTGCGAGCCGATGGCGCCGAGAAGACGACGGTGCCGAGGACGCGCCGAAGCGCACTATCGACGCCGAGGGCGCGAAAACACCCCTAGACCCAAAAACAGGTTTTGAAGGAAGAAGAGCAGAGATAAGGGAGACGTGTGGCCCCTGTGCCATAGCCATGGGGGGAACAGTTAAGAGCAGAGTCGACGGCATCAAGAAGGTGCTATAGCGACCAGGAAAGTCCAACCGCCCTACCTGGTTCCCCAATAAGCCCGAAGGCCCAAGAGTGACCGAGCCAGGTAGCTGAACCAACCTCGAGCCCATTGCTCCATAAGAGCGCCCACTGATGAAACTGCTCATCTGAAGACCTACCTGCGGGCGGGGTAGGGCTCCGATGTCGAAGCCGTTGGCTACCAGAAGCAGAGGCTGGCGACTCCGAAGGAGGAGACCGGCAACTAGCCCCGATAACCGAATGTCTACGCGCAGACATATCAGAGGGCGACCTCGAGTGATGCCTTCTCTTTTTAGACCTGTGGGCCGAAGAAGAGCTCGAGGCCGAACGGTGCCGAGAATGCGACCGTTTATTTTTATGCTTCCGCAGGGACCGCCCATCCCCCCGGGCATTGGACTGACCGTTGTCAGACCCCCCTTCCGGAGAAGGCGGTGGACCGGACCCAGCCCGACTGACTGAACAGCTTTCATACGAAGTATCCCTACTGTCACCTGACCTACTCATGGTCGACTCCGTCAAAGTAGGCTGAGACTTCTTTATTGTTAAAATAAGAATAAACTAAGTGATACTTTATCGAGATAATACTACAAAATAACAAAAACTGAAAACTATGCTGCTAGTTTGAAGTTTGACTCCCGGAGGGCGAGCGACGTCGTCACTGAAGCGCACTCGACGGCGGGAAAAAAGGAGCTGAGGCGGGTTGGAGGTTGACGCCAAGATAGCCACTACCAGCGAGCTGAGGCTCGAAAGGCTGCCTCGCGGCTCCATCTCTGGCGCCGACCCTCCAGCAAAAAGTTTGCTCCCGATGGGTCCTAGTGCCTCCGGCGCAGATCCCAATAGTGTGAATGAGTGGTGGAGACTTATGTCCAGGAAGATACTACCCAATTATTTTAACCCACACTACCACAGCACCAGTATTTTGACCCAGTACTCAAGAAATTGGGAAACAAAAGATCGAGGTAGGGCATCTTTGTCAGTCGGGCAGAGATCTGCCCAATCGATGCTCATCTTGAAGCCTTTGGGCATGTCCAGGCACTCTTGAAGGAGAGATTCAAAAAACTTGACACTGTCCGCAGTCTCAGTGTCCTCTGGGTGTCTGTACACTCTAATGCTGTTTCTGTGGAACCAGAGTTCTAAATCTTTTAACTCAGCCTCCACATATCACGCTTTCTTATATGCATGTAATAGTGTATTATTACGGTGGTCTGTGAGTTTGGTAGCTATGGTGAGGCCGGTTTCAAGGTCTTTTGTTCTGGTCTTCTCCTGGACCATGTCCTTTCTCACCTCTGCCAGAAAAGATGCCACTTTTTGCAAGGCATCATCAAACCTCCGAAGTTTCAGGGTCATGGAGCTGAGAGTGAAGTTGTCATCTAATTCATCAGAGACCAAGCGGCAGTCCAGCCAGATGCCCGCCCTCGAGAAGTAATAGCTGTAGCTTTATACCCCGGCTAGATCCTGCAGTCTCATGATCTTTGCGATCTAGGGCTGCCCACCGCTTCATCAAGCAATTTATGTTTAGAATTCATCAGCTGCCATAAATGCTCCATGACACAGTAAAGACTGGTGTTTTTGCAGACGTTAGTAATCTTTACTTAAGTCCAGGAAAGAGCACTGCTTCACTCATCTATTCCATTCAGAAACTTCACTGGTAGCCCATAGATAAAGAAGCTTTAAAGGTGGTGAAACATTGGGCACTGTTGGTGGTCTGTAAAAGCCTGATGAATGCACAGGATGAAGTAATTTAAGAACACCCTTTGAACCTGCAAGTGTCTCTGTTCCTACTTTTGATGTTTCTCTATCTTTAGCAATGACATAGCTACTGTGGTACAACAGCATCTGAAGAGTGATTCCTGGAAGATCAGCACTGAACCATATATTATAGTTAGCTATTCATTCAGCAGTATGTTATAGGATGTAGACTGCTGGCCCCGTGGCGCTGAGGCGCTGAACGTCACACTTCACGCCATGCTGGCGACCTGGGTTTGGGAACGAGCCCGGGCCATCGGGGTCGGCAGGGGAGGGAGAGGATTACATGTCCAGAGGACAGCTCTCCTCTCCTCTCCCGGGAGGGGAAGGGTTGTGCTCCCGCCGAATGACTGCCCCCAGATGGAGGCCTGGGGGAAGTGCATGTCTATAGGGTGCACAGAAGGGGAGGGTGCTGCGGGACTTCCGAGGATGTGCACCCGACTCCATGCACGCACGTCTGGCATGTATGCCCCAGCAACGGGGATCAGAGAGAAAAGTGGAGGAGAAATGGATCCTCCAGCAACAAGATGAAGCCTGACTCTCCGCAGGCTCCACTCCCGGGCTGGGCAGAAAGATAAGCCCCAGTAATTCCGGGACGTCGGGGCTGGGGGGTCGGTCTGAAGGGGGCACCGAAGGACAGGAGTATAAACATAATTTAAAAAAAAAAAAAGGATGTAGACTAGCTACAATGAGAAGCTTCTCCTACCTACTGTAAGTTCTTAAGATTTGCTGATTCAAAGTTATTTCTTATTTTTGTATAAGATAATTTTTATTGCGAATCTTACAGTTTTAGAGATACAGAAGGCACACAGAGAAGAGTATAAAAAGAAAAAAAGGAAAATTGATTCTGCATTTCTTGTAACATTCAAGTATCCAATTCAAAGTCCATTCTACACTTGCCTAGGACAAGAAGGTTAAACTGCCATGACTTTTTAGGTAACCTTATTACATAAAATAATAGCCAATGCAGCACTAAGAATACCTGACACATGTACTTTACTCAGAGCAGCTGTAGTCACTTTCTTCTGCTTGTATCAGAAGTGGATGATGGAGAGGGTGTTTTCTGCAATTAAAAATGATTTATTAAGAAAACAGATGGTAATAAAATGATCTTCACTTTGATTCATACTAACATACTAGCATACTATTTGCCAGCAGATTAGGCCTTACGGTCTATCGAATCTGCTCGAACCTTAGATCCTTAGTTGGGTACCGAGGCCCTCCCAACCCTTGTGCTCCAGAAACCCCTATCATCCATCCCCACCCCCCTGGGACAGGCCATCATCTGATACATCCACTTTCTGTGTCTGTCCCACCCTCTCTTGAAGCCCTCCACTGTGGATCTCTGAACCAGCTCGCCAGGCAGTGCATTCCAAGGGTCCACCACCCTCTCAGTGAAAAACCTCCTCTTTTCCCCCTCACCCTTCCACCTTCCAACTTCAAACCATGCCCTCTGGTGATACCTCCCTGCTTTAGTCTAAAGATCCCCTCCATGTTTACCCTATTTATTCCCTTGAGGTACTTGAAGACCTCAATCATGTCCCCCTGTCTCTCCTCTCCTCCAATGAAAACAGGCAGAGCTCCTCAAGTCTGTCCTCATACGTCAAATCCCCTAGCTCTCGTATCATCTTAGTTGCCCTCCTCTGTACCCTCTCCAGGAGCTGTATGTCCTCTTCAAATGTGGTCTCCAGTACTGTACACAGTACTCAAGGTGTGGTCTAACCAGTCCATTGTACAGCGGCAGAATCACTTCCTTGCTCCTAGAGGTGATCCACCTTACGATGCATCCCAACATCCTGTTTGCCTTGCTAGCGCCTCCTGCACTGCTCAGAGTTATCCATACATGCATCCACCATGACCCCTAGGTCTTCCTCCCTATTGAGGCCTCCAGCCTCCTCCCAGGGGTGTACCTGTGTTTAGGTTTCCCCGACCAAGATGCAACACCTTGCACTTGGTGATATTGAAATTTAATTTCCATGTGTGAGCCCAGCTTTCCAGGGTGTCCAGGTTCCCTTGCAGGGCCAACCTCCCCTCTTCTCCCTCAACTACTGCTCCCATCTTGGAGTCATCTGCGAAGAGACTCATTTCACACCCTATACCCTCCCTGATGTCCGATATGTATGCATTAAACAGGATCGGACCCAGGACCGAGCCCTGCGGTACCCCACTACCAACCTCTCTAGGGTTCGAGAGCTCCCCACAGACCACTACTCTCTGGGTGCGTCCAGCTAGCCAGTTTTCAATCCATCTGACCATCAAAGGGCCTACTCCTAACCCCATCAGTTTCTCCACCAGACCATTGTGGGGACAGAGTCAAACGCCTTGCTGAAGTCCAAGAATAATACATCCACAGGCTTTCCCTGTCCAGTTCTGATGTTACCCATTCGTAGAACTCCACAAGATTGGTTTGACATGATCTACCTGGCACAAACCCATGTTGCCGACTATCCAGACCTCCCACCTCCTCCAAGTACACCCCCAATCGTTCCTTTAGTATACTCTCCATTAATTTTCCCACCACCGAGGTCAAACTGATGGGTCTATAGTTACCTGGTACTTCCCTCGACCCCTCTTTATGGATTGGCACCACATGCGCCTCTCGCCAATCCCTAGGTAGCCTCCCTGTCTCAAGTGACCTGTTGAAGAGCTCCGCCAGGGGTGCAGCCAGTATGTCCACCAATTCCCATAGTACTCTCGGATGAATGCCATCTGACCCAGGAGATTTGTCTTTCTTTAGGGCCTTGAGGGCTAACCACACCCTTTTGGCGGAGATAGCATCATCCGTCCCCTCCACCTTACTGGCCTTATTATCCTTATACAGATGTGACACCCCTGGGGTACCTCTCCCTCCCTCTTGCTCCATTTCTGTTGCTCCCCTGATCCCACTCACTGCGGCTTCTATCCCCTTCGTGCCTTGCTTTGTAGATATCCCATCCCGCTCCCTAGTGAACACAGAGGCAAAGTACTCGTTAAATACCTCTGCCTGGTCCTCGCCTCTTCCACCACCCTCCTTCTGATCTCAATCTGCTGAGATGGCCCTTAGTTTTTCTCCGCTCCCCAATGTACCGGAAGAACCCCTTTTCCCCTCCATGTATCCCCTGTGCCAGCCGCTGCTCTTTACTGGACTTTGCTCCCCTCACCATACGGGTGACTTTTCTAGATGCAAGATGGTACATTTCCTTATCCCTATCCCCTCTTGTTGTTTTATATTTTTTGTAGGCCACCTTCTTTTCTCTGACTGCTACCTGTACCTCACTGGACCACCAGCATGGTTTATGTGACCTTGCTCCCTTACAATTCAACTTAGCGCAGATTCTGACTGCCTCATGAAGTCCCCGTTTTATGACCTCCCATCTCCTTTCCACACTTGTCATTGATGTAATCCCCTTCAAGTGATCCTTGAGAAAATTTCCCATGCCCACAAAGTCTGCCCCTGAAGTCCATTGCCAGTGTCCTAGATCTCACCCCTCCCCCATGCTTATTTGAAACCAGACAGTATTGTGGTCGCTCCCAGTCAGGGGTCCTGTACAACCAGGTCCTTACCAGATCCCCATCTGCCAGAACCATGTCCAGGACATGCCCCTCCCTTGTGGGCTCCATCACATGCTGTGTTAAGAACACATCCTGGAGCCGTCCAGCAGCCTCTGCTCCTTGGCCACCTTAGAGGACATGGTTCCCCAGTTTGTACCTGGCATATTGGTCCCCATCAACACCACCCTTCCTCTTTTGGTCCACACTGGGCAATGATGTTGTCCAGCAAACCATCCTCTAGAACATCACTCATCCCGGGGGCCTATATACTACACCCAGCTTGACCTTATCTCCTGCTGGGATCGTAAGGTGACCCATAAGGCCTCCACGTTTCCTCTGCCTCTTCTACCCTAGCAATTTCTATGTCATCTCTAATGAACATAGCCACTCCACCCTCTGCCTCCTTTCTATCCTTCCTAAGCATAGTAGCCCCTGTGACGCTTAGGTCCCAGTCATGGTTTTGCTGGCCCACGCCTCCGTGACCGCTGCCACATCCACCCCCCAAACAGCATGGCTCAAGTCTGGCAACTTGTTTCCAAGCTCCTGGCATTTACTAACACCAACCCCACCCCTTATCCCTGATCCTCTTTGTCGAACCCCACCCAGATTCCTTATACTCCATCCTCCTCTGCTCCTCCTGAAACCTCCACCCCCAGTCTGTTTCCCTCCCTTGGGCTTGAGGCTACTCCCTCATCTGAAGGAGGGGCTTCTGGTCAGCCCTCCCTTATCCCTTCCCCTCACAAGTTTAAACCCCACCTTTCTTGAATGTAGTCAGCCATCCCTGTTTAAGGACTTCCTTCCCTAATGGGGCAAGATGAAGCCTGTCCTTGGCATATAGTCCCTTATCCTCCCAAACTCCATTTCCAGTTCCTAACACCCCAACCACTCTCTTCACCCCACTTCCTGAGCCAGTCATTAACCTCTGTGAGTTATTTTTCTCCACTGAGGCCTTTGGTACTGGCAATATCTCCAAAAAGGAAATGTTGCATCCGTTATCGACAGACTCTGGCATGTTCTTGGAACTTGGATTTCAAAACGCTATTTCCCTCTAGATCGTTAGTTCCCAAATGCACCAGGAAACCGTTTCCCTCCACAATCCCTAACCATTTCATACACCATGAACTTTGCTCTGTGCACTGTCAGCCCAGAGATACTACTACCTTCACCTGGCTATGGCATCCACCTCCGTCCCTCCCACTGGATACCCTAATCATCGAAGTCTCCCAATAACAGAACCTTAACACCGCCATCATCCTTATGGTTACCTCCACTATGCCTCTCAGCCCCTCTTCCTCCCATTATTCATGATCTCAATTCCATGGGGGTCTTCCTGCCTTATTAGAGACCCGCTTGTCACCCTCCCTTTCTGCCTCCTCGTTATTTTGCCCACGTAACTCAAACCCCCTCTGAATAGGTGTCCCCTTTAACCCTCTCTTATCCGAACCATTTATCCTGGCCCTGATGGTTTCCCCTTCCCCCACACTGCCATCCTCCCCTTGTAATAGTACCCCTACCTCCAGAGGCTCTCTGTGGGTCCCCTTTAGCTAGGGCCCCATCCTTGGTACTGACCCCCCTGCTGAAGGGGGTCTCCTCTCCCACCTCCTTGTCTCCCAGTTTCTCTCCAGTCATGCTCTCCTCCCTCATGTCTGCAATATGTTGCATCTCCCATTTGCTTAACATTTATGTTCCCTTCTCCTCTGGGACTATTTCTATCCTTTCCATTGCCGGTCTGTGATGCCCTATGGGTATCGCTCCCTCCCCGGCCTCTGTATAAGTTTCCTCATTTCCACAACCCCTTCCTCCCCTCTAGGTTGCTTAGTAGCTCAAATTTATTGTGACACTCTATGTCAGCCTCCATCAAGTAACCCGAGTTTCCTGACTGCACCTCTAAACTGCCCTCTTCTTCCCCTCTTGCTCTGTTCACCTTAGAGCTCCTTCCATAGTCTGCTGTTTTAGGCTTCCGCACAACAGCCCCTCCTGTCTCTTCCCTCCACTCTCTTTGTGTTCAGAATGTTCACCCCACGCTTTCCCTTAGCGTCAATCATCCCTATCTAAGGGTCCTCTGTCCCTAATATCCCTCCTGCTTGCTGTAACATAATGCCCTGTAATTTCAGGCGTTGCCCCAGCCTCCCCTCAGCCCCACCCTTCTGCTGCCCATATCCACACCCTTATCCTGACCCCCCAGCTTACTCCTTAACCAATATACCTCACCCTGATACAAGATAGCTGTCTACAGAGTGGGCAGCCTCCTCTCCAGGCCCAATTGAGAATTATTGCCATCCCACAGCCTGTGCAGCCTACAACCCTTCCAAAGATGCCTGCCATGGTGGAATATGGCCACCCTGTTTATCCCCTCTGTTTATAATGGCACACCCCTTTCTCAGTCCCTTCCCCTGGAATACGTTTCTCTCTACTGACTGCAGTTATTTACAAACCCAATTTCAACCCCACCAATAAAGTTCCCAAGTCTCACAAACACATACAGTCCAGTGTGTGTACAGTCCCACTAACAGTGTGTGTATGCAGACATCAGGCACCGTATGATGTCACAGGCCCACCAGCTCCTGTTGCTTCGAATTTCAGTCCCAAACAGAAATACTCAGCCCTTCAATCCCAACCCCCAGTGGCTTTTCAGTATTTAAGAAGGCCTACAAAACAGGGTGGGTGGGAGCGCTCTTGCCAACACCAGGCAAACAACACATTTAAATTTCACTCTAATTATCACTGCCAAGCAACTGTTCCCAAGCTTCCAAAATTACAATATCACAGCCCAAGTAACAGTTCTAACTCAAGGTAATAATTTTTAACACATAGAACTAATTTCACTTACAAAACTATTCAAATATTTCAGTTAAAACAGAATATAACCTCAGACCTCTGTCCTTACCAGCCTCCTGCTTATGTTCCCAAGTGAACAATTCCTTTAAACTTTTTTAGCCAATGTCAACCTGGGCCCCCCTTCGACAAGCTGTGGTATGTTAGAAATGGACACACATTGTAGAATAAGGAATGTGCTTCTCTAATTTGAAACATGTAACTCTTCTATAATAGTGGTTAAACTAATTCACATCACAGGAAAGGGAAGTTACTGTAACAATACATTTTCCAGAATCTCTTCTTAAAGCACAAGTATACAGAAACGCATGGACACTGTAATATGTGCTTTGATTGTAGCCACAGTCCCTGTATGTCATGGGTTTCATTTGTAGGGAAAGAAAACAAACTCTGGTCAGAGCCAATATGGCTGTGGACAGCTTTTTCGAGCGGCAACAGCAGTGAAAAGAATATGCAGTGCTCTTGCTGCACTGGAGTCAGCTGCAATACTGCAATGATTACCATACTACACATGCGTGATACTTGCACATGTGTAGTTTGCCCCAGAGACAGCCTTGTGCAACATGGCAGTGCTGACATAACTATGTGTAACAACTCAGTCCCCTTGGGTTACTAGAATCCCATTAGTACTAGTCTTAGACAGGTAGGAAAAGGCAGCTGGTGGGGAGCTCATTAGGGCTTTCTACATAATGACATAATTGTTTACTCAGCTAGCCTGACAGAAGGACGATTATGTTATTTAGAACTCTCACAGCAGCATAACCATTTTAGAGTCAGCTGCTCTCGGGGAGCTTAGACTATTCATCAGTAAGTTCAAGTGTGGCAGTCAGAGTGGCAGGAGGTCTGCCAGTGGGGCTCTATCAAATGGAGACCTGCTATTTCTCACCCTAGTTTGGTAAAATCTTCAGTTTGCATGCAGGACTCTTTAGTTCCATTCCAGGGGAAGTGAGAGGGAAGGCAGTTCTTGTGGATCCAAGGAGCAATCCCCTGATGTTCACAGCTGCCTTGATGAAGAACAATGAGTAGAATATGGAAATTACGTACTTACCGTAATTCTTGATCTTCTTGGACAAAGTCTCCACCACTTATTCACACTAATGGGAGTTCGCTGGAGGTGCTAGGACCCAAGCGGGAGCAAACTTTTCCAAAAGGGTCAGTGCCTGAGATGGAGCCGCAAGGAAGTTGCACCTCGAGCCCCGGCTCATGCAGTAATGACTATCTCAGCGTCGACCCTCCAACTGCCTCAATACCTTTTTTCCGAGAAGGTGCAGCGTAATTAACCTAGAAGGACTAGCCTAAAAATTGGATATATGATAGCCCGAATGACCCGTGTAAGAAGGGTCAACAATAAAGTCTTCACAGCACAGCCATTGAGGGAGTGAAGACCATAAACAGAGAAGTGAGCTTGGGGGATGGTGGGTGGGCGTGTGAATGAGTGGTGGAGACTACATTTAAGAAGATCAAGAATTACGTAATTTCCATATCTTCCTGGACATAAAGTCTCCACCACTCATTCACACTAATGGGAGAGTACCGAGCTAAATAATCCCCCGAGACGGGCGGTAGGCGATAAAGAGCTCACGTGCTTAGGACAGAAGTCCATTAAGAATGGTCCTGCCAAACGACAGATGTCATCTGGCATGGACATTCAAGTGAGTAGCTTAAGAAAAGTATGCATGGAGCTCCAGGTACCACATTACAAATATCTGGAATGGGCACGTTATGGATTTCCACCAGAGATGCCACGACTGCTCTGGTAGAGTGAGCATATACTCTGCCTTCCAGCGTGACCTGTGCCATAGAATAGCAGTGGCGAAGGCATGCCACCAGCCACGCTGAAATGCATCTGATAGTGACAAGTTGACCCAGCTGGGTCTCGCTGAAGGAAACAAACAGTTGTTGAGCCTTGCGGATTTCTTTTGTTCTATCTAGATAGAACTGCAGTGCTCTCTTAACATCCAGTAAATGAAGTGTACGCTCCCCTTCATTCTGGAAGTTCACAGCAAGTACCTAGAGGCTCAAAAGGTTTACGAGTGAGCAAGTCTAGCACAAGGTTAATGTCCCAGGCTGTGACTGGACGTCTGATAGGAGGTCTAGTATGCAGAATACCACTAAGAAACCTCTTAATTACAGGCAACTGAGCCAGTGACATGGAAATTACTGGCTCGTGATATGCTGAAATTTATTTATTTATTTTTCATTTAAGAGAAAAATCGGAATTACAGTCCTTTGAGTCAAAGACTCCTTTGCAAAGGCTCCCGTCAGATAGATACATACATAAAATAACAGGATATTAACATGGTAATACAGTACAGGAATACATACAATTGGCAGGTTACAGCTGTAGTGGTCATTAACAGTAGACCCCGTGTCATAAATATTTACATATGGTAGATTACAGTTTCAGGGGGTCTTAAATGGACCGAGTCAATATATATATATATATATATATATATATACACACACACACACACACACATACATACACACAGTGACAGAGCAGTAATGAGGGAATTAATCAAGATACATCAGATATGGTTCCCATTCCAGTGTGTATCCTAAGTGAGTAAACTGACAAGTTATGAAAATGTTCCTCCTAGGGATTAAGCTATGCAACCTGTAGAGATGAAAAGTAGGAAGATGGATATTATGTGCAGTCACAGGCTGAAGAGGCAAGGAGGAGGGTCTTGAGGCGGGTTTTAAATTGGCCAAGGCTGGGTACCATGGAGATGGAGGGCGGAAGGTTGTTTAACCACAGGGGGGCCCGACACTGGAAGGATCTTTGACCAAGGGAAGTCCTGCAGTGGGGGAAAAGGAGGGTGGTATTGGGGGAAAGCCTGGGGGCTCTTCTGTTGGGAACTATTTGGATGAGGTAGTGTAGGCCTTGAGGGGCTTGCTTCTGGAGTATCTTTTTTTGCAAGAAGGCAAGTGTGATATTTAAGCCTACCTTCGAAATTTTGCCAGTTCATTAGATTGTACAGCTTACATGTGTGAGTAGAATGATCACAACCAGTGATCATGCAGCAGGCTTTATTGAGAGCTAAGTTAATGCATCGAAGGGCTGTTTGGTCTGCAGTCCCATAGATCACTATGCCATAATCCACCAAGGAAAGGACTGAGGAGGACACCACTAGTTGGAGGGCCTGGGGGGGGTAGGCAGTGCTTTTGTCAGAATAGGATCCCTAGCCTAGTGTTAATGAAGGATGAGACATGTTGGATATGTGTGTGGTAGGTGAATGAAGTGTCAAGGTTAATACCAAGGTACTTGAAAGAGGAGACCTGTTCAAGTTGGGAGCCTAGTGAGTTCATGATAATTAGCAGGGTGTTACAGAGAGGTCTCTGACAGTGTGCAAAGATCATAGACTTTGTCTTGTTGTAGTTGAGCAATAGGCGATGCTCAGAGGATCAGGCTTCAAGTTCCCCAAAGAAGGCCTGTAGGGCAGTTTGGAGGGAGGAAGAATGAGGGTGTTTTCAGAAAACCACAGTGTCATCCGCATACAGCAGTAGTTTACCACTGCAGGATTGGGGAAGGGAGTTTAGGAAGAAGATGAAGAGTAGTGGACCAAGAATGGATCCTTGTGGGACCCCCACAAGGACTGGTCTACTGGAGGACAGTGTGGTATCTATTTTGACCTGCTGAGTATGGTCGGATAGATAGTCTTCGAACCAGGAGGTGGCCTCTGAGGAGATGTTCAGGGCAGTAAGGGAGTGGAGAAGCAGCGTGTGGTGGACAGTGTCGAATGCTTTTGTTAAGTCAACACAGATTGCTCCCAAGGGAGCCCTGTTCTAGTGCCCCATGTATGTACGATGTGTATTCGACGAGGGCAGTGGTAGTACTGTGACCCCTCCGGAAGCTGTGCTGTTCACGGCTGAGTAAGTTATGTTTGTCCAGGTTCTCTGTAATTTGGTCCGATACAATTTTTTGAAGGCCTTGGAGAGCGATGGTAAGATCGAGATGGGCCGATAGTTGCTAGTGTAGGTGCGATCACCACTCTTCAGAATAGGGCTTCAACTGTTTTTACCAGAGCATGGAGAATTGGTTGAGACATAAGGACAGATTAATTATTTTGGTGAGCTGGGGCAGGGTCACATCCAGGGTGAGCTGGAGGAGTTTGAGGTCCAGGGAGTCATTGCTATGGCGGGCATTCATCATAGTTTGGTAAGATAGCATTTTGCTATACTGCAGGTGAGGACCCGTAGTTGGAAAGGGGGTGGTCCGTGGCGGCCGGATTGTGAGTAGTGGGACTAGGAATTGGGCTGAAGAAGTTATGGGGAGGATGTCACTGAGGTCAGAGAAGGCCAGATTGAGGGCGTTGGAGATAGCTGCAGGGTCCTAGGAGATGGCCCCATCAATTAGTAGCTGGTCAGGAGTAGGGGATACAGTTTTCCCGCAGAGTTCTTTTATGTCGTTCCAGAATTTTTTCCCGGAGCCCCAGGAGGAGGTTAGGGTTGCCTATAGTATTTAGCTTTAGCTTGCCGTATTGCCAGTACATTTGTTCCTGGCCTCTCTGTATAGCTGCCTGTCATGGGGAGTTCTGAGTCCAGGGCCCTGTGCCAGAGGGTGTCTCTGTGGCGCATTTGGTCCAGCAATGATCGGGAGTTCCAGGGGATGTCCCATTGTTTTGCAATATGCTTGGTGATGGGGATGAACATGTCACAGGCCGAGTTAAAGGCAGAGATAAAATAGGTGAATGCAGCATCAGCAAATAGAGCAATGTGGATACGGGTCCAGTCACAGGAAGCAAGGTATGATTTGAGGCGAAAGAGGGATCCTTTTTTGGGGCGCCTTTGGGCATAAACTTTAGGCGTGATAGGGGGCTGTTTATCTGACCACTGGCAGATAACTGGGGAGTGGTCACTTAGTGAGTCTGGGAGCACTTTGACCTTGGTGAGATTGTTTGGGCAATTTGTGAAGATGAGGTCAATAAGAGTGGCGGTACCAAATTTGGGGTCTACTCTGGTTGGCGTACGGACCACTCGAGTAAGGTCATAAGCTAGAATGGATTCTTTGTAGAGGGGGATGCAGTGGATAGCCAATTGACATTGAAATCTCCCATAATAATGATTTCACTCTTGGAGGGGAGATGAGTGATGCTGGTCAGAAATGCTTCAAAGGCAAGTTTTTGGTTACGTGGAGAGATGTAGATTGCCATGATATATAGAGTCTTACCAGTATTGCCCAGTCTTAGTTTGATGGTTAGGAATCGGGCACCAGGCGTAGTGTTGGGGAGGGAGACTGCAGTGGCATGTAGTGAGCTTCTTACATAGATGGCGCATCCACCTCCACGCTTGCTCAATCTGTCAGTAGGAAAATGGTGAAGTCACTTAGGGCAACAGATCCATCAGGGATGGTTTGGATAGCCAGGTCTCGGATAGTGCTATCATGTCCGGAGAGTGTTGTGCGATCAAGCCTTGGAGGGGAGTAAAATTCCTCTGTAGACTGCGGATGTTGAGGGAGGCCAGAAGAAGGCTCCCAGGCCTGGACTCTGGGGTGGAACCAAGTCCAGATGTCCCTGGGGTGCACATTACCTGATAGGAGGAGGAAGAGGGCATGCCGGAGCAATGTTAACCTCAGCAATCTCGGTTTGGGGTGAGAGGGTAGCAATGTATGGACGTTTCTTGTAGGGGTGACCGGTATAGAAAGAGCGTGCATGTGGTGTGCCAGCAGAGCAGACAATACAGAGGGATAGGGACCGAAGGGGAGGTGACGGACAGGGGTGAGGGGGTGCTGTCCAGAGGAGGTAAGGATAGTTCAGCAGCACAGGCAATAGGTATAATGGTTCATCACTGGCTCAGGGTGGCAGTGTGGGAGGATGTGGTGGAGCTGTAATAGGGAGGGGGGGCCCCAGGGATGTTAAGGTCTGGTGGGGAAGTGGTGTGCCAGGGATAAGTGAACAAGCTGTATGACCTATCATCTGGCAGGCTGGATGGAGGTAGAGACTGTGATGGGAGGAGGGAGATGACTGTGAGAAACACCAGGAAGTGGGGATCCATGTTAATGCAGATTTTTTTTTTTTGTGAGAAGGGGATGTGCTACTAACCACTAGTGGCACGAGTGTATAAGCTGCAAGTGGGGAAGTGGGCTGATAGTTTCCAGGCGGGGTTAACAGCGCTCTCTGTAACAGCCGAGAGGTCGCTATTTCTACTGCCTCCACCCACACTGAATAACGTTGGCAGATTGGGTTACTCGGTGGAAAATGTACCTGCCTTGCTGTCTGCTGCTTAATTCGGGGGGAGGGCAGCTCCGTGGGCACCCTCGTGACCGCCTACGATGACCGTTGAGCAGCTGTAGATGGAGAAAGGGAGAATAGAGGTTAAATGCAGATAATATGGGGGGTGAGATTCCAGGGGAGGGTCTTAGGCTACTCTGGATTCAGTAAAGCAGCAGGGAGTGGATTAACTATTAGGCAGCACAACTTTAAAACATACACAGACTAATTTCCTAATTTCCCAGTACTGAGGTTAACCAACTCTGCAGTTAACGTGGCACAACCACTAAAACAGGCTGCACTTAAAGTACATAAATTAAATTAACTGTTTAAGCAGCAATGACTAATTAAAGCAACAACCAGGTCAGCTAAAATTCCTATGTTCAGTGAGGAGAGTCAAGGTAAAATCTATCTCCATTTTATACGCTGAGTTTATTTGAAAAGAAAAAAGGCGCAAGCAGTCTTTGTTCCTACAGTGTTCTCTCGACAGCCGAGAGGTCGCTACTTCTACCGCCTCACCACACGCTGAATAACGCTGGCAGATTGGGTTACTTGTTGGAAAATGTACCTGCCTTGCTTTCTGCTGCTTAATTCGGGGGAAGGGCAGCTCTGTGGGGACCCTCGCGACCTACTGCGACGACCGCTGAGCAGCTGTAGATGGAGAAAGGGAGAATAGAGGTTAAATGCAGGTAAGGGGGGAGGGGTGAGATTCTAGGGGTGGGTCTTAGGCTACTCTGGATTCAGTAAAGCAGCAGGGAGTGGCTTTACTATTAAGCAGCACAACTCTAAAAATACATAGACTAATTTCCTAATTTCCCAGTACTGAGGTTAACCAACTCTTCAGTTAACGTGGCACACTAAAACAGGCTGCATTAAAGTACATAATTAAATTCACTGGCCTTACGTAGCCAGTATAGTGTTATGCTAGTGGAACTGTGTTAGTTTGGTTTGTCATTCGCACTCTCTATTCCAGAGAAATTACCACCCTGTAGGGGTATAAGGCAAGGAACCAGAGAGGTTCCACCCCAGAGGTGCAACGGATGGTTCCTGGCTAAAGGTACCTTAGAACCTCTAAGGAGAGAGTGCTGCCACTGGAGGAGGAGGGAGGATGGTGGGCAAAGAAAAATGCTTCACAGTGAGGCTTAGAGGAACTGCTTATATAGCTCAGAAAGTGGGAGTGACTGGCTGCTTGGCCACCAAACTATAGGCAAGTTTTCATTTCACTGGCTCCGCGAGCCAGTATAGTGCTATGCTTCTGCAACTGTGTTAGTTTGGTTTTGGCCGTCAGCACTCTCTATTCCAGAGGAATTACCACCCTGCAGGGGTATGAAGGCAAGGACCCTCGGAGAGGATTCCACCCCTAGAGGTGCAACGGATGGTTCCCTGGTTAAAGGTACCTTAGGAATCCCCCCCAAAAAATGTAGTATCATCCCCAAAAAGGAAGCAACGTGAAGCATATGAGCAAGCAGTAACTGTGACATAGGAGAAGTAACTGTAACGCAGTAGTAGAGAAGTACAGGCAGTTTGATAGTACAATGAGATGCTCAGTTGTCATAATGACTGCCCAGGTCTGCGTAGCATGATACTGATGGTTTGCTTTGAGAGTAGGGGATCCCCTAAGGAGAGAGGGGATGGCAGGACATCCTCCACCTCCATCCAACAACGGAACCAACCTAAAGAAACTAGGGGAAACAACTAAGCTAACTAAGTGTTATGACCTGAGGCAACAGAGGAGAGAAAAAAATCCCTATGAGGAGGAAATCTCTGGGTATCCAAGGCCTAGGTCGCCTTCTCTCCAGGCTTGGGATAGTTTATTTAGTGACGGCTCTGCAGCTGCAATTTGGATAACCCAATTAAAGGGAGGTGGAAAATATTCCAATTTGGAGGAAGGCTCTCACTCAAACTCTCTAGCGGGAACGCCGTGGAAGGTTGCAAGAAAACTCTACAACAATACGTGCATCTAAGGCACAGGAGGACAGCAACAACTGCTGAGGCACTCACCTGGCCTGCCACCCCTAAATCAAACCAGGTGAACCAGAGGCAGTCATAGGGAGGATGCGGTGAAGGCGCCTTGCTACGGAAGCCACTACACAGCGGAACACTAGAGTCAAAGGAGAGCTTCGTAACTACCCTTCACCGCTAGTCTTAAATTCTACACCAGGAGCTGCTCTCGGCTAGCAGGCAGCTAAAGCCAAGCCCGGAGCGAGGACATTCCCAGCTATGGGCCAGGTGAGAAGGATCCGCCCCAAGCTGGACACACTCGAGATGTGGACTAAAGCAGAGCGAGACCGTCAGCTGCAGGAACCCGGCGCCAGAACAGAATGACTGGCATGCCCCAGAAAGTGATTGAGAGCTGAACAGCAGGTGAGCTGAATGAGCATGGCATGCTGAGATCGTAATGAGCCTTGAGTGCTGAGATCTTGCAAGGTCGTATGCAGATTGAGTGCAGCAGAATCCCAGGCTGAAGCCGAGAGGATGGTAGTAGGCATGAAAATAGCAGTTACGTAAGAACTTATCATAACAGTAGGTCTTCGAGAGAGGTTCCTGCAGTAGGACTTCACATATAGGACTGTGCCCCCTGGTGTCAGGTCCACAGAGCAAACTTGTAGATAGCAATCACCAGCGGGGACCGCCCCCGACGTCCGGGCGTCCTGACGTTAGCCCGACTATAAAATGGGCGGTCCCGCACCCGCTCTCCAGTTCTTTTCCAACACAGACCTAAAGATAGGTAAGGAGAAAACCAGAATGAACTCCAAAGACCCTGCTTCCACTCTAGTCCAGCCGGACTAGATAGGATGGAAAGTAAAGCATCCAAAAACCGGGGAAAGGAGGGAGGGAAACTAGACCTACTGCAGGAACCTCTCTCGAAGATCTACTGTTACAGTAAGTTCTTATGTAACTGCTATATCTTATTTCGAGAGGGTTCCTGCGTAGGTCTTCACATATGGGACTGAATACCAAGCAGTCACAAAGAAAATAAGGCATAGATGCATCTGGGAGGAGAACTGCCAAGAGTGATCATGACAGAAGGCCTTGCAGGACCGCAAGTCCAAAGCCACTTCTTCATGAGAGAGGCAGTGTCCAGACTGTAATGCTTAGTGAAGGTGTGAACAGACAACCAGATGGCTGAGCACAGATCTCTGCCATGGACACATTCCTGAAAAAGGCAGTAGAGGTCGCCACGCTACCGGTGGAGTGGCCTTTGACTGCCCCGGAAGGACTTCCATATTTCGTGTATAAAAATAGATGCAGATAGCTAACCATCGAGATGGTCTGTTTGGAAATAGCCTTGCCCTGGCACTGAGGGCAAGGCTATAAACAGTTGGTTAGATTTCCTAACGCCTTTAGTCCTGTTCGTACTACCTCAGGATCCGTGCACATCAAGTGTGTGCAGCAGGTGTTCCTCCCTGTTGGAATACTGTGGGTAGTACACCGATAATGCTATCGCCTGGTTCAAAGTGGTTTCTGAAACAACTTTTAAGCAAAAAGAAGGGTTAGTCCGAAGGACTACTCGTCCTTATGAAAAATCAAATAAGGTTCTTACATACGGCGTCTGTAACTGGAAACCCTTCTGGTCAAGTGACAGCGACTACAAACAAGGTCTTCCAGGAGAGGAAGGCAAGTGCAAGAAGAAGCTGGTTCAAACGGTGGTAAGGTCAGCTTCTAAGCATGAAATTCAGGTCCCAGGGAGGACAAGGATTCCGGATCAGAGGCTTCAAATGAAGGATGCCTTTCAAAGAGGTCTTGGCAACCTCCAGTTGAGCCAAGGTTTTGCCTTCCACGGAGGTAGCAGGCCAACACCACAGAGAGGTGGACCTAATGAGAAAAGGCAGCTGAGCCCGCCTCAGACAAATGTGCGAGGTACTCTAGAACCTGGGATGCCGAACACGAAAATGGATCCCAGCTCCTTGCTTGGGCCCATATCATGAATCTCTTCCACTTCATAGCGTAAGTGGATCTAGTGGAGGGTTTTCTGGCCCTTGTCAGAAGGCAAAGAACTCAGATGGGCTGGGCTGAACGGTCGTGTGGGATGGGAGTTCAGGTGAAAATCTCTTCCGGGAGATAATAGGTGCAGTCAGCTTTGCGGGAGACTGCAGGAATGGAGGACGGTTGTTGCCGGGCTGTGGTAACAAGGTCCTCATGAGGTCCCATCCACGGCGGAATGGGAATAGGGTCCGAGGTGGCCAGATCCAGGTGCTCCACAAGATGTTTTCTTTGGGGATCAACCTCTTTGGATGCCAACCACCAGCCACCTGAACAGAATGTAGCAAGTCCTCGAAAGAAGGATCCTCTGGAGGGGACTTTGGGGAGTCTTTCGATGGAACCTCCACAGGAGATCTGGGGTCTGACACGTCCGAGTCAGAACAAGTGTCAGAGGAATCAGAGCCAGAAGAAACAGAAGGGTCTGGTTCAGTAAGGCCTACTGCAATAGAGGTAGAGGCTCTGGTAGCAGAAGGCAGTGGAGAAGTCACCCTAACAAAGGGTGTCGCCCTCACCGGCTGTCTTAACTCCGACACAAGCTGCCCTCTAGCCTCTTTCCACCACCGAGGGACGGACTCAGATTCCGGCACTGGAGGAGGAGGAGGTGGTGGCTGATAACTCGGATAATCCAGGTACTGAGGATAGTGCCAGGATGGATAATACGAGTACCCTGGGTAACCCGGCATGGGATGTCCTGGAGTAGGATAACCCGTCGTTGGGAATGATGACGTCGGAAAGCCCGGCATCTGAAAACCCGACGTCGGGTAGCCCGGCGATGTAAAACCAGGCATTGGGAAACCCGGCGGTGGAGGCACCTGGCCGGCGTTGGATATTTAGTAACTGACGGGGGGTGCCCGCAGGCGGGAAAGGGGGTTCCTGGGTAATGAACACAGATGAAGGACCCGCAGAGGGAGGTGCCGTGGACCCCGAAGGGGGCATCAGGGCTTGGAGTGTGCCCAAAGTATTGGGGGGGTGGAAGCTCCATATCCGGGTCCCCTCGGTTGGCAGCGGAATGAACTCCGGGCGATGGAGGAAGACCTGGTGAGGGGTGGAGACACGAGGCCCCTGACGCAGGTCTGAACGCGACTTTGCTAAAGCAAACAGCAAAGGACCGGGTGGCGGAGTCTCTGGGTGGAGGACCCTGGGAGACGTAGAAGTCAACTAGTCCCTCACTCTGTCCAATGTGGGGGCCAAACTGGAGCCCGGAAGGAGAGTGGATGGATCTAGCAGGCGCGGAGGAGCCGGGCGCCCAAAGGAACAGATCCAGCTGGGCTAGAGATGGCTGGAAGGCCACCGCTAGTCTGATAGGAGGAGGTCGCGCCCTTCACCAGAGGCGAGAGGTGACTTACCGCAGGATCAGTCGACAGAATTATCACCTCCAAAGCGGCAACCCCGGCTTGCCGGGCCACCTCCACAGGAGGGAGAGGGCCCGCCCAAAGAAGTGGATGGGTTGCCTGAAAAGTACTCACGGTTCGCGCCTCTCAGACGGCGACGGACTCCTGTCCTGGCGCTTGTCCTTACTTTTTTCTTCGGGCCGTGACGACGACCTTTCCCTGAGTTTTGTAACTCCTTTCCATAGACGCCAAACGCGGGTCAAAGATGGGCCTTGAGGGTCCTCTTGCACCTGGTTCTGGTCGCCTGGTTAAAGGCCCGGCAGATGAAACACTCCTGGATGTCGTGCTTGAACCGAGGCAGAGGAGGCAGCGGGAATGACTGTCCCCGTGCGGGATTTGAGCGCCACACTTCGAGCACTTTTTTTTCTGTCTATAAGACATCAAACTTGAAGAAAAATCTTGAGAATTTTACAAGAGGTGGAGAAATACTTCGAGAAATATAACGCGGACGTTAGATTGTTGTTCTGACATGAGCCGAACGTGACTGGGGTGACGGCAGGAAAGAACTGGACAGCGGGAGCGGGACCGCCCCTTTTATAGTCGGGCTGACGTCACGACGCCCCGACATCGGGGGCGGTCCCCACTGGTGATTGCTATCTACAAGTTTGCTATGCGGACCTGACGCCAGGGGGTGCAGTCCTATATGTGAAGACCTACTGCTGGAACCCTCTAAGTAAGATCAATGGTTTAGTAAGCAAGGAGCAGCAGTTGCATGTAGGTCAATAAGCAGTAGTAGTGAAAGGAGGACCTGCATAACATATGGTATAGCAATTAAACAGCACTGAACTGGGAGCAAGCCAGCCAAACAGGAATAGTCAAATCAAGGTGACAAACACTGAGGATTTTCGTCAGTGAGGCAATTTTAACAACAAAACTATATAAACAGCCTCAGCAGGAGCTTAGTCGGCTGACCTCAGAGTTGTACTGTAAGTGCAATAAACAGGAGACAATGCTTGAAAGCAGGTGTAGCCAGGCAGTGCAATGAAGCTGCAAGTAGAATGGGAGCAGCAATGAGCAGCACAGCTAAGGCCAGTAAACTGTGTCAGGTGAAAAGAATTGAGTATGCAACATGGAGCAGCTATGGCTGAGCTGAAACACACAGATAATAACTGCAGTTGCATTGCAGTAGTTTGAGGTAGTGAGCACAGCGTAAAACACAGTCACTGGGTACAATAGTAATTAAAGTAAACAGTCAGCAGCAGTGGCTGTAGTTGTAGGTAACTGAAAGCAGAAGCATGAGCTCTGCGTAGCAGAATGCTAGGAGATGCTGTGCAAGTAAGAAAAAAATTACTTACCATAGTAATCTTCTTTCTTCCCAGTGATGCTCAGATATTCATAACTTTTTGCAGTAGCTTTCTAAGGTAGAACTGCCTGGAGAGATGGAACACATGCAAATGATGGAATCTCTTGCATGAGCCACTTTCAAATGCTGCATTCTACTAACTGCCTTTGCTCTGAACCCTCAGATTGCCTAGAAGCCTGGAAGGACAGGCCCACAAGGACCAAGTGTGACTATGATGATAATATTGAGCATGATAATAATAAAAATAATAATAATAATTATAGTAGGAATTCTAACACCCAGAAAAAGGGCCTCCAACAGGAGGGCACAGCATGTGAAAGAATACCCCTGAATGGCAGAATCACCTGGCAAGGGGGGAATAACAATAGTGAACGCAATCACAACATATGTGCCACACATGGCATTTATACCCCTGAGAGCACAGTATACAGGAGTGCAGAGGCTGAAGTTCTGGAAGGGGAGGTAGGAGGGAAGTTATGAATATCTGAGCATCACTGGGAAGAAAGAAGATTACTATGGTAAGCAATTTTTTCTTCTAACCCCAGTAATGCTCAGTATATTCATAACTTTATGCAGACTACCAAGCAGTACCCCTGGAGGTGGGTACAGAACTCTAATTTCGAGACAGACTTTGCAGGACTGCTGTGCCAAACCTAGCATCGCCACTAGATAGAATATCCAGATTGTAATGCTTTGTAAAGATGTGTACTGTTTTCCAGGTAGCTGCTTTACAAATGTCCAGTAATGGAACATCCCTGGCAGCTGCTAATGTAGCAGCTGTCCCTCTTGTGAAATGAGCCCTCAAACCTGATGGGGGCTCCTTACCAGCCTTTGTGTAGCAAAACTGGATACAGGACTATCAATCGAGAAATTAACCTTTTGGTGCTGGATTAGCCTTTCCCACATTTCATAGGTCAGGAGCAGGTGTTCCTATCCTGCCTATGGACTGTAGTGGTTGCCAAGTAGTAGCTAAAAACTTGTTGACATCCAAACAATGAAGACTCCTTTTACTTGAACCAAAGTGATCAGTGAAAAGGTAATGATTTGGTTCAAATGGAAATTAAAATCCATTTTAGGAAGGAACTTCCTGTTTATTTTGAGGACCACTTTATCTCTGCAGAATGAAATATAGCCATGTTCAATGCAGTGAGACTGGGGCTCATTGATTTCTCTGACAGAAATTACCATAAGGAAAGAACAATTTTCATGTGGTATATCTCCAATAAACTGAAAAGCACAGGCTCAAAGAGGAACCCATGGCCTAACCATACACACATTCAGGTACCATGCTGGCATCGGTTCCTTGTGAGGGTATGTGCAAATATGACAGGCCTTTAAAGAACCTTTGAAAACAGGGTCTGGGCACAGAGAAATAGAGGAACATTTTGACCACTGAAATATAAGTATATGCTTCTAAGGTACTGAGCTGCAAGTCCAGTAAATGCAATAGGTAAGATAGTCCAGCACAGGTGGGACACCAGCCTTGTACTGTTATGTGTGAAGCCCTTAAAGAGCCCTTTTGGAGAAAGGATCTGGAGTGACTTGAAGCATCTTATCCAGCTGATATACAGGCTGATGTTACAGCTAGGTGGACCTTAAGGGTGCTGGACTGCAAGTCCAAGGAATGTAAATAAGAAAATAATCAGACACAACTGGGACCCCAGCACGTGCTGGTACCAGTTTCTAGTTGAATAGCAATAGAAAAAACCCTTTCCATTTGAAGCATATATTTCCTTAATAGAGGGACTCCTGTAACCACTCAAAATGTCCAAGACATTTTCAGAAAAATGCAATTCCACATATTGTAGGCCCCCAAGAGCCATGCCTTGAGCCCAAGTATTAGCTACAGGAGCCTCCCTTAGTTGGAGGTTAGCAGATTGCACTTCCATGTAAGGTGCATCGGTTCAAACCCAGACATGAAGAGTAGCAGAGAGTACCATGGCTGCCAGGCCCAGTCTGGTGCTATCAAGAGCACTGATGCTGACTGGCACCTGAGCTTAAGAAATACTCTGTACACCAGAGGGAAAGAGGAAAAGCAGTAGATGCTTCTCTGACTAATCCAGAGCCAGAGCATCCAGAGGGATTGTTCCCGTTTCTGGTGGTCTGCTATAGTACAATGGCAGGAGGTGGTGGTTCTGGTGGGACACAAACAAGTATATCTCTGGGGTGCCCCACCTCCTAAAGTTTCCCACACCACCTGACTGTGCAAATCCCATCTATGATTGGAATAGCTGATTTGAGTCAGGGTATCTGCCCAGGTATTGTCCTTTCCTGGCAGATGAATAGCCCCCATGGAGCATCCTATACTGACTCCTTATTATCATAAGTCTTCTACAGGCAGGGCTTGACTTTATCCATCCCTGCTTGTTTGTGTAACATTGTGGTGGTACTGTCTCTTCTGACCCGTCACCACCTTCTGTGAAGCCCTTAGTACCAGTGACACTAATCTTGGCTCCAGCAGTTTGTGTTAAGAAGTGACTCTGTGCTGGGATGGTGTGAACCCCAGATAGAGTCACACACTAGCAGAGATGCATCTGTTGTCTGAACAAATGATGGGGAGTCTTGCTGAAAAAGGGGGACCCATTTCCTCAGGTTGGTTTCTTCTTTCTACCCTTGGGTGACCTGTAACAATATTAGTTGTTATCAGAATTAGTTTTAAAGGAACCCAGTGAACTCCCTAGTGAACCCAGAGGTGAAACTGAATGTCCCTCATTCATAACCTGGATTCCAGGACTATGCCTGCGGCAGGTGTCATGGGGCCAGTAGCTGAAGAAACTGTCTTTTGGCTTTTTGTTTGCTTAGGCTGAATGAGCCCACTATCAGTGGGATACACCTTGCCCTGCTGAGAGGTATCTAACTCTGCTCCTATGAACCGTAGTGCCTAAGCAGGCTGAAGTACAGAACTTCTTTAGATTAACAGGGACCCTAGTACTCCAGGAGCCCCTAGGCCACTTGCTGGGTTGATTTTATAACCTCTAGCCAGTCATCTAGTTATGGGAAAAACTGTGACACCTTGTCTTTGAAGGTGTGTCAGAAACCCTGCCAAACACTTCGTGTAGACTCTTGGAGAGTGACCTGATGGGAGTATGCACCTGAGGCACTTTCTGTGAAATTCCCTTATGAAGGTGAGGAAATAAGCACCCTTTAAGACCAGTGCTGCCAACCTTTCCTTGTCTGGAGTGTTGGCAGAATCAGTGACAAATTAACATTTTGAACTTTGGCCTTGTTAAAAGCCTGTTTAGTACCGTGAAGTCGAAGACAAGCCAGCACACACCATTCTCTTTGTGGTGCCTTTTGCTGTACTAGGACAGGCTCTACTTTGTGAGAGTAACATGTTTTGAATCTTTTTTTTTGGCAGGGATTTGAACTCTGAGCCCATCCCTAACCCACTGTGGAGCCCGAAGTACCCCTGGTGTGGGTACTGCTGATACTGAGGCACAACTCTAGCCTGATTAAAGAAAGGCTTAATGCGAAATGATCTGTCTCTGCCTCCCCTTCTATATGTTTTAGTGAAGGGGAAGCTTTCTTTGGCAGAACTGCAACTATAGGCGGTTTTTGTATACATCCACCTTTGTCCTGTAAGCCTTTATCTTTCTTCCAAGAGGGGATGACCCCCAACTGGAAAAAATATATCCTTGGTTTAGGTATCCTGAATGAGGTTTGTGACTCTCAGCCAGGCAAACCCCATTGAGCTACTTAATCTGCCATTTATCTGGCAGTAGAGCCTGAAAAGCAGCAGTCATATGACTGTTATTTGGCTGCTCCCAAACCCAAATTAACTGTTTCAGCTAGATCATCTGACAGGGAAGTCTGAGCCTTGACTGCCACAGCAAGGATAGACTGCCATAGTGACTTTGGTATTGAGCAGCCAAGGCTTGAAAGCCATGCTGTCAATTTCCTAAAATCCTTGTTAGAAGGAATGCCAGGGAATCTTTGCCTTGTTACAGGCTGTCACTTGCCTTGGTGAACAGGGTGGGAGACTAAAATTCAGCTCCCCTCCTGTTCAGCTGATACTTATCCAGCCTCTTTTCAAGAGGGAAGACAGAGCTTCGAATTTGTAGAAATCTGAAGTATCTTTCCTGAAGAATGTATTCACAGGAAGAAAAGCTTTTAGTGGGTGTCAGCCCAATCATTTTTCACAATATATGAAAGTGAGGAATAATCATCAAATGCTCTGTGGAATAGCCCAACTCCTGTTCAGGAAAACCTCAGTTTAATAGGTTCTTCTTTCTTCTATTTAATCATAAACATATATTCTTCCTCTTAATAACAGGAAGACTGATCAAAGGAGAAAGACTGCTTTGCAGTCGTCTGCTGTTGAGAAACAGACAGCCCTTGCAAGCCTAAAAGTGTTTTTTTTTTTTTATAAACCATTCAAGGCATTTTTTCCACACTTTCTCCTATCTAGCTTTACAATTTCTGCAGGAGTTGTTAGGTTTTATAGCAGACACAGAAGTCCCCAAATGCTGTCCAGCAGGAGGTTCTGTGTTTGATTTATTTAAGAGAACCGGGAGTCAGCGTTCAATAAGTCTAGCAGGCACAGCAGTCCCCATACACGCTGTCTAGCAGGGGTTCAGTGCTTAGTTTTATTTATTTCTTAGAGGGAACCAAGTAGTCAGCCAGTTCAGCAAGCCTCTCAAAAACTTGTATACTCGTCTCAGGGGTAGCAGTTACAATAATTGTGGTTTCAGCCTAGTAATTTAGGTGTCTGCTGGTCAGAGCTAGAGGGACCCTTAGGTATGATAACTTTTTTTTTTTAGCCTTATCCAGGCATGTTTAAATAGTTTTCTGAGGACATGTAATGCAGATGTCACTCTGCTTGAAATGAACATGCCCAGAGAGCAAACAAAGACTGTTTGCCTTAATAAATATCACCACTCTCAACACGATTCAAAACCGGATCACCGTTTTCTTTCTTGGTTTTTCTGACATTTTCTAATAAAACCAATAAATGTTGTAACTGCTAAAAGAAATGTATTTATTTAAACTTTATTTAACATTTCGCGGTCGGTTCCCAACCGATGAGGAACCAATCGGGACAGTAAAAATGAACTGAGGCTATCGGTTCAAAACCCAGTAGTAGCGGTTCTAAAACAAGCTAAATTAATAAAATTAAACATAACTAATGCAGTTTTTTAGTCAGAAAACTCCGATAAATGTAAAGTACACTTCGGTTTCCCCCTGGTTAAACCGAACCGGAAGAAACCGATAAACTTACAATTTAAACACTAAAACTACAGGTTTACTTAAAACTATAAAAGTAAGAAGGCAGCAAATGAAATGTAAAGAATACTTATATAAATTTTATAAGTTTTCTCACACCAGAACAAGATAATGAGGAGGAGAGGATCTCCGAGCGTCTAGTCTCGACAGGCAGAGAGAAAAATCTGAGGGTTTAGAGCAAAGGCAGTTAGTAGAATGTGGCATTTGAAAGTGGCTCATGCAAGAGATTCCATCATTTGCATGTGTCCATCTCTCGGCAGTTCTCTACAGCAAGGCTACTGTATAAAGTTATGAATATACTGAGCATTATTGGGGTTAGAATTTGAGAGTTGTGAGTAAGTAAAAGCAAGCAGTATGAGCTCCGGAGGAGCAGTAGCTAGGAGCTTAGAAACAAAGCCCCTCCCTAAAAAAAGGAAGGAAGCTCACACAGCCGAAGGCAAAATACAAACCAGAAGTAGAAAGATAAACACAGAAGCCCAGCAGAGACAAGCAGGAGTCCGGTGGGGGGCAGGTCCCAGCCAGCCAGGGAGGCCTAACCAGCTCAGAGGACAAACCGACAGGCCTTAGGCTGCAAAGAAAAAATGCTTCACAGTGAGGCTTAGAGGAACTGCTTATATAGCTCAGGAAGTGGGAGTGGCTGGCTGCTTGGCCACCGAACTACAGGCAAGCCTTTCATTTAACTGTCTAATAATAATAATAATAAACTTTATTTATCTACGCCTTTCTTAAAACCAAGGCGCATTACAATAAAATACAGAATAAAAAACATGCTAAAACATAATAAAACTGAATTAACAGCTGAGCAATTAATAGGCATCCAAATTATCTACAAATGCCTTATTCCATAAGAAAGACTTTAGGCCTTTTTTAAAACCCTCCACCGTCATGCACTCTCGAATCCAACGTGGTAGAGAATTCCAGAGGGTCGGTGCCACGAACATAAAAGCTTGGGCGCCGGAAGATTTTAAAATTACCCTCGGGATCTCTAGCAACCCCTCGTTTGCTGAGCGGAGTGGTCGCGTCGGTAGGTAAGGCACCAGAAGCTCTTTCAGGTAATCCGGGCCCAACCTGTGTAGGGCTTTATAAGTCAGGAGACCGACTTTAAAGGTGATCCGCCACTGAATCGGCAGGCAGTGCAGGTCTCGGAGCACCGGTGTAATATAAGAGGAGCGAGAGGTCCCTGTTAACAACCAGGCTGCCGAGTTCTGCACTAGCTGCAAGCGGCAGATATCAACCCCGGGCAGCCCAAAGTAAAGGGAGTTGCGGTAGTCCAGACGCGAGGTCACAAAAGCGTGGATCAGCGTGGGTAGGTGGCCGGATGGAATAAGGTGCTTGATCCTGGTGATGTTCTAAAGATGGTAAAGGATACCTTAGGACCGCCCGACACTTGCGCTGCAATGTCAGCTGATCGATCAGGATCACCCCAGGTCTCGCACTGCTCAGAAATCGGGAGCTCCGTATCTCCCAGGTATAAACCAGAGGTTTGCAGTGCCCCCCACCCTCAACCAAGTGCCAGGATCCACAACCAACACCTCCGCTCTTCCCAGAGTTCAATCAACCAGCTGGACCCTATCCAATCCTGGATCTCACTGAAACAGCTGTTAAACACTGAGAGTGCTCTATTCTGGTCAGGTACAAAAGACAGATAGAGCTGGGTGTCATCGGCATAACAATGAAACTCCAGCCCATATCGTCTTACAATGTCTCTGAGGGGAAGCATGTACACCGCAAACAACATGGGGGACAGCACAGAGCCCTGAGGCACCTCACAGGTCAGAGCAGTAGGATCGGAGGAAAAAATCCCCGATACCACTCTCTGAATTCTACCTGTGAGGAAGGAAGTAAACCATCTGTGCACCAAACCCGACAGCCCACAGATGCATCTCAGGCACTCAAGCAACACCCCATGGTCTATGGTGTCAAATGCTGCTGACAAATCCAGAAGGACCAAAATGGACCATTTTTTCTGGTCTCTCGCCATCAGGAGATTATTGAGGACACGAACCAGCACAGTCTCAGTGCTGTGCCTCTTTTGAAAGCCTGATTGAAGAGGGTCATAGATGTTATGAATGGTAAGATGGTTGTCCAACTGGGCTGCCACCACTTTCTCGATTACCTTCCCAACAAAGGGGAGGTTCGAGATGGGTCTGTAGTTTGCCAGGGAGTCGGGGTCCAAAGATGGCTTTTTCAACACTGGTGTCACTACCGCTTCCTTCAGGGAGCGGGGATATTCACCAGTGTCTAAGGAACAACAGACTATCCTGGCTAGAACTGGGAAGATAACCTCCCACAGCCCATAATCAGGCCTGTGGACCCGGTCTAAACTACAGCTTGTGGTACGCATACCCCGACAATCCGTAACATCCTCGATTTCTGGCCTTATGAAGGAACTCCAGGTGAACAGTGTGCTTACTGACTGTAGGCTGGACCACCACAACTCTCATGGAGGCGGCGCAAATCGCCCTGATGTCACAATTATCGGCAAAGAATCGAGCAAGTCTCCACACACTGTAACCGTGAAAGCTGATCGCCCCTGCAGACAGGCTGGCTGCACAGTCCGTTCACGGTTCGGAAGAGCTGGGCTGGTCGATTCTGAGCAGCAGCAATTTCTCCGGACAGGAACACTGCCTTCTTATGAGTAATTGCTGACTGATAGAGTTTATAATGCTCTAGGAGTCTAAGATGGTCGGCATCTAAGCCGACTTCCGCCAACATCTCTCCAATCTGCGACCAGTCTCCGCAACTCTCTCAGATCCTGATCAAACCAGGGACTGGGCGCAGAGGCCGACATCGGTGGGAGCAATTAAATCCAAAGCGGAGGTGACAGCCTTATTATAGGCTTGCACCATTACTTCAGGACTTAAGCTCAACCCAGGAAATTCTGATAGATCAAGAACTGCAGTTAGACTGGTGGGAGTAACATCCCATAAAGGGCGGTACTTGACCATCTCCACTGGGGTAGGTCTACGCAGGGGGGTGCAAAAATTGAACCTCACAGTGTGGTGGTCAGACCATCCGATTGGTTCCACCCCCACATCGGAGGCCTCCAACCCCAGCAGGAAGACCAGATCGAGTGAGTGGCCATGTTTATGAGTGGCAGAGGTAACCACCTGTGAGGGGCCCAATGAACACATCAATTGGAGGTGCTGACCAAAGAGTGAGGTTTGTCGTCGATCCAGGCATTAAAATCACCCAGCACCATCAGCCTGGGCGATTCAAATACCAGGTCGAGACGGCACTGCCACTTCCTTTAAGAACAGTTTTCGTCACCGGTGGACGATAGGCAGAGTGCTATTCTATAGCCCCACCTGCCACCACGACACATTCAAAGGATCTGGTCTCCTCCACTGGAACACTAGTGAGGTCCACTCGGTCTTGAAACAGACCGCAACTCCCACCCCGCGATCCAATTCGGCGGTGAATCACTGAATACTCCGCCGAATTGCAGCCTCAAGAACTGGGGCAGCATTGCTATCCAGCCAGGTTTCGTGATGCAGGTCAGGTCCGCTGACCTACCAAGTCCGCTACAATGGCAGTCTTGTTCACAACGGACCTGGCATTGCACAAATCACCGAGTTGGATAGGACCTGGGAAGCCCCACCACCTGCCCCCATTTACAGAAGGTGGTGCCTCAGGGTATGGCGACCAACCAGGAAGGACCCGTTAAGTACTCCATTTTGCCCCAGGGCGTCTTCTGGACTTAACCACTCGAACGTGAATACCCCCCTCCTCCATCCCCCACTGTTCACTGCCCCTCCGAACCCTGCCACGCGCAATTCCCAAGGCCCTACACCGCTGGTAAACGGGGAAAGGCAAAGGGGAGGCAAAGAAAGGGCGGAGGGCATGAAGAGCGGCGGATGAATAGTGCATGACGGGGGGGGGGGTAGAACAGGCATAACTAACGTCATCCACAAACATCAGGCCAGAACAATGATCTCAAAACTCCCGAGAAATCCCGATAAAATTAAAATAAAATACTAAAACTTAAAAACACGTGTCAACTTGACATAAATTAAACTAAACAATCAAAATATCTAAATAAACATACAGTAATAATAATAATTACTTAATAATAACCGGTTCAGATAGGTATTAAAAGTCAGTTTTGAAACAGTGGAGCTCCACCTTCCACACGCAAAATGTCCAAATATAGAAGCACGTACTCTCACTCCATGCTTCCAGTAAAGCAAATTAAAATAGAGATCCAAAAATACAGAAAAGGCCCCTCCCCAATTCAGACCCCACAGGGCGCTCTCACCACCCAGGGGGGAGACAGAGCAGGCAGAGAAGTTTCCAAGACGGTGTACAGTGTACAGTCTAAGCAGTAAAAACTAGTTAAAGTAACATCCAGGTCAGCTAAAATCCCTAAGTTCATTGAGGAGAGTCAAGGTACAAAATCTATCTCCATTTGTACGCTGAGTTTATTTGAAAAGAAAAAAGGCAAAGGCAAAGGCAAATTTATTTAAAAGACGCCCAATCCCGGAGGATCTGGGCGCCGTACAGATTTTATAACATTGCATAGCACATAAATATTTAGGTTAAAATAATACATACAAAATAATCAACATTTAAACTCCAAACGCTTGCAGAAATACGAAAAAGGCGCCAGACAGTCTTTGTTCCTACAGCATTCTCTGTAACAGCCGAGAGGTTGCTACTTCTACCGCCTCCACACATGCTAAATAACACTGGCAGATTGGCTTACTCTGTGGAAAATGTACCTGCCTGGCTTTCTGCTGCTTAATTGGGGGAAGGGAAGCTCCGTGGGGACCCTCGCGACCTCCTGCGATGACTGCTGAGCAGCTTGCTTTCTGCTGCTTAATTCAGGGGGAGGGCAGCTCCGTGGGCACCCTCGCGACCTCCTGCAATGACCACTGAGCAGCTTGCTTTCTGCTGCTTAATTCCAGGGAGAGGGCAGCTCCGTGGGACCCTGTGACTCCTGCGATGACCACTTATGCAGTCTGGTTCACCTGGCACAAAGATGAACTTTGACTGTGGAATACTGCAGACCCTGTATTTGAGAGGTCTAAAAGATACTCTAAGACTTTATTTGGTGGGCAGGAAAAAGAGTTCCAAGAGGATTTTGCACACCAGACAGAGAAATGCTTTCATTTGGCTGTGTAGGTTTTTCTAAGTGGTGAAACTACTTTTAGCCACAATATCTTAAACTCTAGAAAGCGCTGAACCTGTTCACCTCTATCTCTTCAGAAGCCAAGCGTGAAGGCAAGCCACCTCAGGTTGGGATGGACCATGGGATCCTGGGTCAGAAGGTTCATCTAAAGGGAAGTGTTTTTCGGGGGTCCGACAGACTGTTGAGTAGTGGAAACCATATCTGCCAAGGCCAGAAGGGCAATGAGAATCATTCTGCCCCCCCGAGACTCTAATTTGAGAAGTACCTTCTGAATTAGGGGAAGAGGAAGAAAGGCGTATAGAAAGCGTCTTGTTCACCACAGCCTGAATGCATCTTGACAGAAAATGCCAGGTCCTGGATTTCTGGAGCAGAAGAGAGGCGGTTTTGCATTGAGTGGGGACGCAAAAAGGTCCAGGTCTGGAGTTCTCCATGCTTTGAAGAGTGACTGAACGACGGTTAAGTCTAGAGACCATCTGAGGATCCGCTCCATTCTGCTGAGACGGTCTGCCAGTTTGTTTTGTATTCCTGGCATGTAAACCACCTGAATCAGAGCCTTGTGTTCCAGGCACCACTCCACACTCTCATTCCTTCCTGCATAATGGGTAAGAGTGTGCACCACCCTGTTTGTTGATGTAGTACATCACTGCTTTGTTGTCTGTATTAGAGAATGTTCTTGTGACAGAGTATGTCTTTCAAGGCTCGGACTGCATAGAGGATGGCTCTCATTTCCAGGATGTTTCTGTGAAGTTGGGACTCGTCCTGAGTCCACGTACCCAGGGTGTGGAGATCCTGGCAGTGGGCTCCCCACCCTATCAGGGATACGTCCATGGTAATGGAGATCCGATGATCCAGAGGGGCAAAGGGATAGCCTTCCAGCAGATTGTCCTCCTGCGACCACCAGGTGAGTGACCTCTTCAGAAGTTCCGTCACCTTGATGAGAAAGGTCTGAGGGTGAGTGGTTGGGGACCACTGAGTACTGAGCATCCACTGAGAGGTTCTCATGAGGAGATGAGCTAGGGGTACAGTGAACACTGAGGATGCCATGAGGCCCAGCATCCGTTGCACCGAGATAGCTCGAACCGAGCTGTGTTCTCTGATGTATTGGGCCATCTATAAGATATCGCTCCTTCTGTCCTCTGGAAGAAAAGCCTTCGCACAGGAGGTGTCCAGAAGAGTTCCTGTGAAGAGGAGCTTCTGCGAGGGCTGCAACTGTGACTTGTTGACTCCCATGGACGTGAGGAAGTCTGAGGCTGTGGCCACGGCCTCCAGAGTCCCTTGCCTGGAGGGACTTGCTAGGAGCCAGTCGTCCAGATATGGGAACACTTGTATTCTGATTTTCCTGAGGTGCACCGCGTGAATTGCATAACACTTTGTAAAAACCCAATGCACCGAGGCTAGCCCAAAGGGCAGGACTCTAAACTGATAGTGTTGCCCCAATGCCACGAACCTTAGGTATTTGTGGTGCTCTGGATATATGAGAATGTGCTGGTAGGCATCCTGCATGTCCAGGGAGGCTAGCCAATCATGTCAATGAAGCAAAGGTAGCAGGGTACCTAGTGATATCATCTTGAACTTTTCCTTGTGAAGGAACTTGTTTAGCTTTCTGAGATCCAGAATGGGGCACATGCCGCCGGTTTTCTTCAGAACCAGAAAGTAATGGGAGTAGAAACCTGTGTTTCGTTGATCCAGTGGAACTATTTCTACTGCCCTGTTGTTCAGAAGGCCTTGTACCTCAGAAGCAAGAAGGTCTGACTGTACTGCTGACAGCCTGGACTGTTGTTTGGGAGGATGATCCGGAGGGGTTTCCGAAAGATTGAGATAGTATCTCTCGCAGATTATCCAGAGGACCAATTTGTCTGATGTTATAGATTTCCACTGATTACAGAACTGAGTCAGATGTCCTCCCACCGCTGAGGAGGAGTCCCCCTCGGACAGCTGAGGAGGGACCTGGGCCAGAAACTCAGAAGGTGGCACTGGGCACTTTGGGGCCTTGTGCCTTCTGCTGCGCTTTCTTTCGTGGCTGAGGGTTGTGGTTTTTGTTAAAACCTCCTCTGCCCCGACAGGACTGATGGCTGTGAAACTGACGTTTGTTTGCACCCCCATCAGGAGGAGGTGAGTGCAGGTCTAGATGTCTTAATGGCAGACCTAGTCTTCTGCATGACCTCCAAAGCTTGCTCCACCTGAGACCTGAACAGACACATACCATCAAAAGGTAAAGTCATGACCTGTTGCTTGGCATCATTTGTTAAGCCCGAAGTATATAGCCAAAAATGGCGGCGAGTGCAGATGCCAGCTGCCGCCGCCCGGGAGGCAGTATCGTAGGCATCCATTGCAGCTTTAACCTGTTGGTTATTGGATTCGATATCCCTAATTATGGTCTGGAGTAGCTCTGTGCTAACTTCTAATTTGGGCAGAGCTCCTACAATTTCTTTGAGGGAATGCCAAAGTACATGTTCATATTGAGAAAAATAGAACTGGTAACTGGCAATGCGCATACCCAGGGTTGAGGCAGCAAAGACTCTCTTACCTAAGGTGTCAGTCTTGCAAGATTCTTTGTTCATTGGTCGAGCTGTAGATCCGTGAGGATGGACAGCCTTATCATTCTCTCTGCCAAGACCACAATGGCATCAGCAAAGCTTGTGAGGCCAAAATGGGGCGATCTCATGGGCATACTTCTATCTATAGACTTGGCCACGGAAGGAATGGGAGCAGGATTCTTCCACACCATCTGAGAGAGGGTCTCAAAAGGGCTGTATCGGAGGCTTAAATCTAAAGGGATCTCCGGGACATGAAGATATTGGGTCGTAAAAGCTTCCCAGGATCGATTTCAGTAGTCTGGACAGAAAGAGTAGATTTACATTTTGAACTGAGACTTAAAGAAAAGGTCTTCAACCACAGGCTCTGCAGAAGGATTGATCCCTGCTCCCAGGGCAGTGTCATCAACACCATCAACCAGGCGAAGATCTGGTTCAAGCTCAAAATCCTCTCCTGACAGTCCAGGGAGGACTGTATGACAGGAAAGATGTGAAAATCAGGAGGAAGAACAGAAGAAGAAAGAATCGGAGTCAAGAAGCCCTGAAGACTGGCTGGTGCAGCAGTCCCTGGCGCCGTGAGGAAAAGCAGGCGCAGAGAACAAGGAGAGAAAGGCGCTGGTCAGTGGTGCTGCACATGGCACCAACAGAGCCTGCGGCACGTGGATGGCACCGACAGCTCCCTGGCGCCCCACACGACAACAGAACCCCGGCACTCACGCACGTGTGCCGACCAGAGCCTCGCGGCACTGAGAGAGCCCACGGGCACCGCGGACGGCGCTGAGAGAGTCCCAGGGGTCTGAAAACTGCAATTTGACGTAAAAGAGGGGAAAATAGCAGGAGATAGAGGCATTGGTGTGGACCCCTGCGCCGCAGCCATGTAAGGGGGATAAACACCTGAGTACGGAGTCGATGGCACTGAAGAAGGTGCTGCATGACAAGGAAGGCCCAACCGCCCTACCTGTCTATCCAAAACTGAATGGCCCGAAGGCCCCAGGGTCGGACTGACCAGCCCGGGCAACTGGACCAACCTCCAAGCCCACTGCTGCATAAGAGCAGCCCACTGGTGAATCTGCTCATCGGAAGCTCCTCCAATAGTTGGGGAGGGGCTCCGGTGTCGAGAAGGTCGGCTAGCAGAGAAAGAAACTGGCGACTCCTGAGAGAGGTGGAGACCGGTGGCTGGCCCTAATGATCGACCATCTACACGCAGAAATATCAGAGGGTGACCTCGAGTGATGTAGTTTCTTCCTTGACCTATGTGTCGAAGAAGAACTCGAGGTCGAACGGTGCTGAGAATGGGACCGTTTCCTTTTATGCTTTCAGGGGGACTGCCCATCCCCCTGAGCATTGAACTGTCCATTGTCAGACCCCAAGGGCGGCAGAGCGGACCCGGCCCGGCTGACTAGAACAGCTTTCTATGAAGTCTCCTTACTGTCACCCGACCGGTCATGATCGACTCCGTCAATGGAGGGCTGAAGACTTCTGTTGTACAATTAATATATATAATCGGTACTGATTTGAAATAATTCTACAAAACAATAAACTGAACTATTGCTGCTAGTGAAATTTAACTCCGGTACGGCGGCGTCATCACTGAAAACACACTCAATGGCGGAAAAAGGAACTGCGCTCGGTTGAAGAGTCGCCTTGAGACAGTCATTACCGCATGAGCCGGGACTCAGTGCCACTTCCTCGTGGCTCCATCTCAGGCGGCCGGCCTCTTGAAAAGTTTGCTTCCGCTGGGTCCTAGCGCCTCCAGCAAACTCCCATTAGTGTGAATGAGTGGTGGAGACTTTACGTCCAGGAAGATCTGACAGCTACCAGAGAAAGAAATGTGCCTTTTGTTCTTTCCATCACTAAGAGGAAGGAACAACTAATCTGTGAGTACAGAATTTGAGACTGTTCTCTGAGGGAGTTTTCTGAGGTATGTGTGCCTTACATAAGGCTAGATCACACCAGTCAGGACCCCTTTCACCACAACTGTGCTGAATGTAAAGTTAAAGTTGGGAGTCTACAGCAATTCATTGGGAACTGGAAACTCATTTGGTGCAACCGTGAAGGAATGGCAGAGGCTGTTTGGGGAAAAAAGTGGGAGGAACGCCATCTGGAGTTTCAGGCAGGGCTAAGTGGTTCATGGATGGGCACCACTGTTCTGTGGGAAAAGACCATGCACCAGGAGGATTTTAAAGTGTGTGGCACAACTCACAGATATACGCTCTGGAATTGGAAATGTGCGGAAAATATTTAAAGTGTGTGGCATGGATATACACTTTGAAAGAGATATAGAGATGTTTTTGTGGAAAACAGTACTGCCTAACAAAGTGTCCTACAAAAAGAAGTGTGCCTGTATTGCAATGACAAACCTTTGGGGGACCACCCTTGCTGTAAGTAACATCTGAAAATAAAGCCATACTGCAAAATCCCAGTTACTGCTTTGGACATTCCGCTTGTTACATAGAAACATAAACTTTGATGGCAGATAAGGACCGCTTGGCCCATCTAGTCTGCCCATTTCCCTACCTAGAGGATAGGCCGCAGATCTTGGTTAACCAACAGCCTATTTCTTCCTTGCTTCTGTTGCTTCTAGTGTGAACATTATTGGGGCCTCTCAGCAGTTAGGTCTAGCATATGCCTAGCATCCTGTCCCCTGGACTTGGTTGTAAATAAAAAGGTTCATTTTAGTATGTATCCCCACCCCCCCATCCTGTAGATAATGAGCCTGGTATACACTCCAACGCTAGGAGTGGTACCGTGAGTGTAGTTCTGCCAAAAGAAAATTGTATGCCATGTAGTTGGCAGTAGTTCTTTTAAGGGGATGTCAGCAAGCCAAAAGTGGCGTAGGGGTTGGCAGTAGTTCTTTTAAGGGGCGCGTCAGCAAGCCAAAGGTGGCGTGGGGGTTACATATGTATGCACGATACTCGTGCATGCACACTTTAAGTCAGCACCACCATGTTGCACACGGCGGCCGTCACTTCCACAGTTGCGGAAAAGTAAAGTAGTGCATCAGGAAGTGGCTATGTTTATGCAGCCTGCAGAGGAGAAGGGCTGCATAAACAGAAACACTGGAAACTATGCTGGAGCACTGTGGCAGAACATTAGACAGTGGTCCAGTTATGTGTTTCCACAGTGCTCTTATACAAATCTGATGATGGCATAACATCTGTGGACCTTGGCCCACATAGCTGTAAAAATCAGACTCAGGAGGAGACAATTAAACTAGAGATCTGGTCTGGTATTTGCTCGTCATCATAGTCACGTTCTCATTCTTTTCTAAGCTGTAATTTCTGGTAAATGTGCCTTAACCATATTGATTTCAGTGCTGATAGACTACTTCAGGTTTTCCCTGATTGTATTAGGTGGTGGTAGCAGCAGTCTAGAAATGGTAGCTGCCGGTGGTGGCATGATCTGAGAAAAATTGGTCCTCATGCTTGCCTGCACATTTTAGAAATGACCCCTTTCCTTGTTTTTGCTGTAAAAAAAACTGACACCTTTAACACAAAAACAAAGAGTCAGTTATGGTCTCCACCCCCTCCCTTTTTCGCTTCAAGTGAGGAACGTGAATATGGGTTTGCATCAGATGTAGTGTGGCAGCCATACATGCATAATATTGTTAAACAGTAATCAACTGTATGTAAACGTTTTTTGTTTTGAATGTGTGCTTTCTTAAAGAGCAGCTGACACCTTCAGGGGAACTTTAACAAAACATGATATTTAGACACAGTTTAGACTGTTTTTCACATTGTGTCTGTATTTCTCCTCCCCATTATTTATTACTGAGGTCACTTGCAGGAAAATAGGATCTTTGCTCCTGAAGAGTTTATCTATTCCCGTTGCATTCTGTCTACCTGAGGTCATAATGCACTGCATGTGACATCACAGTTACTCTCATGGCAACTGACTGTGATGTCACAACAGAGGATTATGACTTGAAGTAGGAAGTTGACTATAGAAGCACATAGATTCTAAATGAACTCTAAGGGATAAAATCACATATTCATGCAAATTTCACAGTAATAAATAATGTGGAGGAGAAATCTAAGGACTATAAATGGAATGCAAGTAGAATTGTACCTAATCATTATGTGTTTAAAAATTTTCATTGTGGCGTCAGTAGCTCTTTAATTTGTCAATACCACTCACCCATTTTGTACTCTGCCCTGGTTTCCACCTTAAGTGCATTATTTTACATTTTGTGTTCAGGACAAAAGGCTTTTCAAATGAGGGTAGTAATTAATCTAAATTCTTTATAGTTTTTTTTTTGAAATTGCCATCAGAAATGTGGAATTTTGTAAAAACAAAAATGGAAATACAGGTAATAAGATGACCATATTTTACAAAATATAAGAAATTCAGATTAGTGACTACCCTCATTTGAAAGGTCATTTTGTCCTGAACAACTTTCAGACTGGTTATTTTTGTGCACCTGGAATAGTTTTAAAGATATTTAGATTTGTTTGGAATGTGTGCACATTTGCTAAGAATTCTGCACAATGCCTTAGGAAGATACTCAGCGAAAAGCAGTTCGCAGTTCTGTCTTCAACGTTCTAAACATACAATGGGTCTGAATGAGTGAAAGGGGACAGAAATTGATTACTTATGTGCAGGTGTTTGAAATGTCTCTATTTTCATAAATGATATTCATACTTCTAAAGGATCCCTATTTAACTGTGACTGAATAAAAGCTGAAGCTGCCAATTGTGTTTTGTTTTGGTTTAATTTTTTTATCATGTCTCTATTTGTCCTCCTTGAGGAGGGGATCTCTGGCCGCCAGCACCCACACCCCCCGGCCCCGGTCTGGCACCCCCACAGAGCCGGCCATTATTGCTCACATGCTCTGTGGCAGGATCCTCTCGGGAACTGGGGGAGGGGTGCCCGGCATGGCCATCAGCCACCAGATTGTCGCTCCGCCATTTTCCGCCTACATTTCACCCCTTTGCAGAGTGTGGGTGTGCAATGACGTCTGGGCACTATGTGCCGACGTTTGCCGCACTCTGCCCCCTTTGCTGCCATGGGTCTTGTAGTGTTCCCGGTTGTCACCAGGGGTCGTTACAGAGTGGTGGTTCCTTGGATCCCTCCCCAGGGATAGGACAGCAGTCCTACAGATGCTCGATCCTATCCCTCCCCTGCTAGCCCCTGGGGGCCTGGGCTTGCGTCCGAACCTGGGTCGCCAGTGTGGCGCAAGGTGTGGCATCCACCGTCTCAACCCTCAGCGCCACTGTGCTGGCTTGTTTTGGTTTTAGATTTATAGAACAGTTATTTAATACAACAGCAGATCAGGTACACATGGACACATGTTGATACATGGACATATTAGAATAACAGTATCTCAATTACAACGGGGTCTGTGTTAGGTTTGGGTTTTGAATATACACATACATTAGCAACTTGTTACAGAATTGCAGCTATATCATGCTTAAGACAGTATAAGTCTAACTGTTCATGAGTAATATGGACTTATTGTACACAGAGTTTAAGAAAATGTATCTGAACAGTACACTGTGTAAATTTGATTAGACACCACTATGTGAAACGGCTGGTAAATGCTTAATTTACACTAGGGCAGGTTGTCTTCTAACCTATTTTTTACTTAACACATAGATATTTTCAAATGTATAAGACTTTTAACATTATTTACTATGTATTTCTGAAGCTTATTTTTCCTCGTGGTTTTTAATCATTGTCATTTACTAATGCTAGCACAGACACACACAGAGAGTTTTAAAATGAAGCTTCATTTGGTTTATAGCTTTTCTCATGGAGTGAACTTTCAAGTCAGTGTCATTTGACCTAGGGATAGCTTTGTTTTGATGGAACTTGTGCTGTCTTTATATGGGTATGTTGTTTTTTTGAATGCAGTTTTAACCAGTGGGGTCTTGGACAATTTTTCATCTGTTTTTTTTTTTGTATGATCTGGGTTTGGAGAAAGTATGTTCTTCTAAAACAACTGCCAGTGTTTTCTGACGAAGGAGTGTGTATAATCCAAAAGCTAAAAGCACCTGAGTTCTTTTGTAACAACTCTGTTGGTTCAATAAAAGGTATCAAATTATCTGTTTCTGTGGATCTTGTGTTAAGGACCAACATGGCAACAAGTTTTTCTGTGGCTTCACAGTTTCAGAAATATTAGCAGGCACTTATCAGTACAGTGCCCATGGTTCTGAAACCATGAAGTGACATAGTCAAAAAGTACAGTTATGTAAGAACTTACCGTAACAGTAGATCTTCGAGAGAGGCTCTTGCAGTAGGTAATTACATATAGGACTGGCCTTGCAGGGCAGGACCCACGGAAAATTTCTAGCTAGCAGTCCTGGCGAGGGACCGCCCCATCAGGTGACGCGGCCAGAGATTTTGGTATAAGGCGGTCCCTCACGCCCACCTTCCAGTTCTTCCCTGCCAAAGGAGGCCGGCCGAGAGAGAAGATATTTCCTCACTGGAAAAGGAGCTGAAAAGCTTAGGGGATTGAGGTGGAAGGTGACACTACTGCAAGAGCCTCTCTCAAAGATCTACTGTTACAGTAAGTTCTTATGTAACTATACCATCTTACTTCGAGAGGGGTCTTGCAGGAGGTAATTACATATAGGACTGAGTCCCAAGCAGTCTGGAACAAGAAGAAGCAAACGGGAGGAGGAAAGCTACACAGAGTAGATCCTTTAGTTGTGAAGGCCTTAAGAAAGAAGGCCTTGCAGGACAGCCAACCCGAAGCCTGCTCTACGGCGAGAGGCAATATCCAAACTGTAATGTTTTGTAAAGGTATGGACGGAAGTCCAAGTGGCAGCAGCACAGATGTCTGCCGCTGACACATTCTTGAAACAAGCCACTGAGGCAGCGACTCCTCTGGTGGAGTGGCCTCTTACTTGACCCGGAAGGGTCTTATTGTACTTGTCATAGCAGAAAGTGATGCAATGAGCCAACCATTTGGATAGGCATTGCTTAGAGACAGCATTGCCTTCTCTTTTGGGTGCAAAAGAGACAAACTGTTGATCAGTCTTTCTGAGATCCTTTGTCCTGTTAGTGTAGTATCTCAGAATCCGGTGAACATCCACAGTATGTAGTAAATACTCCCCTTGATTGGAGTATCAATCAATCAATCAAGTCTTTATTTAACCAGGCGTTCATCGTTGAGCAGAAGCTCATTTGAAAGATGGACCTGGGTGAAGCATGAAGAATTGTATATACAGGTCAACATAGGTATTTACAAGGCAATACAGATAATACTCTTTACAGAGAGGAAGAAAAAGAAGTTCATATGTACATAGAATTATTCAAATATTGTACAGATTACATGGTATTTACATACATAGAAGCGTCTATAGGAAGATAAAGCAGGTTATCTAAGGTTGCAGGAGGAAGTAACAGAAGAAAAAAAATAAAAATATACACCAGGTAGAGGTGATGGTAGGGGAAGGGAGGGAGGTAGGGGAGAAAAGGCTAGGATGGCACGGTGCACAGAAAGGAGTTGGTAAAACAGGATGTAGAAGGTGGATGGAGAAAAGGAGTATGTGTGAGCCCGGGATTGAATGCTATAAAGTACAGGGCATGGTAGGATGTCACAACCCGAGGTAGTGAGCTCTATCCGAGGTTGAGAAAAGGAAGAATAAGGGATGGGCAGGCTAGTGTTGATAAGAGACAGAAGAGAGAGAGAGAGAACAATTAGGCTGGTGAGGAGCAAGCTGGGGGTCAGTACTAAAATTGGGTCTAGCGTGGCTAAATACCAGTGTAGACACCGGTACTGGGTCTGAGTGGGTGAAGCAGTTACATACTTCTCCGACTGTACGGAAATAAAGCGTCTTGAAGGCATTTATACCGATTAGAGTGCTTAATTTGAGGGTTTTATTGTAGATCGTTCCATAAGGTAGGTAGCACGAAGCTTATGGCTGCCCTGCCGAAGCGGGATTTTGCTTTGGGTACTTTAAGTATAATAGCTCAGTAACTTCTTAATGCGTATTTCCCAATTATACTCAGGGGAAGACAGCAGGAGATATAGTAAGGCAGCTTATTAGAGATGGCTCTATAGGTCCAGAGAGCGGCGTTTCTGTGGCACCTGAACTTTAGTGATGTCCACCCCACTGCCGCATATAGGGTGCAGTGATGCGTGTTGAAGGGGAGTCCCGTTATAAACCTCAGTGCTCGATGGTAGAGTGTGTCCAGTTTAGCCATGTAAGAGTTGGGGCATTGGCTGTAGAGGAAGTCAGCGTAATCAACCAATGATAGGAAAATGGATTGGACCAGTTGTTTCTTGGCATCTCTGGTGAGAAATTGGTTGATTCTAAAAAACAATCCAAGCCTTTGCCGAAGTCGTTTTAGCAAGTCCTCGATATGTTCAATGAAGGAGAGTCTTTGGTCTATCCAAACTCCCAGATACTTGAATTTTGTAACAAATTCTAGTTTTTCACCTAGAACTGTGGTAATTTGGGGAACTGTCCACTGGACACAGGGTTAGCTGATACGGATAAAAGGGAGAGGACCATCGCTTTAGTTTTTTGGCATTAAGGAGTAGCTTTTTGGAGGAGTTGGCTTTGCAAAAGGTTGAATTCTGACTGTAGGTCATTGCAGGCAGCTTCAGGTGTGTAGCGACTCAATGAGAACTGTATCATCTGCAAACAGATGGATGTTGGCTTCTTTATACAGTAGTCGATGTTATTAATGTAGATTGCAAAAAGTAAGGCCCTAATATAGAACCTTGAGGTACCCTCTTTGCAGAGTTTTTATGGGGACAGGCCTCCTTCTGCTTTAACTTGTTGAAGGCGCCTGTAAGATAGTCAGTAAACCAACGCAGAGAGGAGGGTCCACACCTACGGTTTGAAGGGAGGAGAGGAGCAGACTATGGTCAATGGTGTCAAAAGCCTTGCTTGATCAAGAAAACAGCACAAATAAAGTTTTTGCTCTCAAGATTACGCTGCCAGTCGTTAGAAACTTTGTAAGGCTGAGATAGTGCTATGTTTAGCTCTGAATCTGGACTGCATAGGATTTAGCAGTTCCCTAGACTCAGGTGAGTCCTCAGCTGTGCATTTACAATTTTCTAGGAGCTTGGACAGGACGGAAGGAGAGAATTGGCCTGTAGTTATTGAGATCACCAGGGTCACCTGATTTGAACAGTAGTATGACACGTGCTGTCTTCCATATAGGTGGTAAGGTGCCCTGAGACAGGGATAAGTTAAAAAGGTGGGTGACGGGTATTGCTAGTACGTGGTAGGCAATTTTTAGGAAGTGAGGGTCAAGGGTGTCGGCCCCAGCACTTTTTCTAGTATCCAACTGAAGCAAGAGGTCCTCTACCTCTTTCAGTGGGGCAGGTTGAAGCGAGAAAGGCGCAAACCATCAGAGTTTCAGGCAGTTGGCTGGCAGACTGGGAGCCGGGCATGTTTGCAGGGAGTTATCAATGCCATGCCTATGTAGCAAAGTGGTTATTGAATGCGTCAAGTATATCCATCTTTTCGTTATAGTCAAGTTACCAGAGGTAATCTTGGTCGGAGTGAATTTCCTGGGAGTGGCCTAGCAGATCATTGATTGTGTTCCAGAGCTTGATTGGGCTCTTTGTGGCAGAGTCGAAGTTGGATTTGAAGAAGATGGCCTTCATTCTCTGATTGTTTTGGTACATAAATTTCGTAGTCCTGAACTGGTTCCAATCCTCTGCAGTGTTCAGTCATGCTTCTTTCCAGAGTTTATCTCTTTCTAGAAGCAAGGACTGGATCTGAGGGTGAACCATTTAAGGTTTTGGTCCAAGTTCGAACTTTAATCAGGGGAGCATACTTATTAAGGGCCCTTGATAGAATGTTGTGGAAGATATTGTAAGCTGACGTAAGCGTTTTGGCCAGGTAGAAATCTTGCCACTCAGGGGAGTACTTAAGCTCGTTTAGGTAGGCATGTTCATTGAAGTTGCGCCTGGATCTCTTCATAGAGAACTTGCTGATGGGTGCTGGGTTGTTGGTGGCTCTTACTCCCGCAATAAAACAATGGTCGCTGGCGTCTGAGAAAAAGACATCAGCGTGGGAGAAGAGATAAGGTTTGCTCACCATTAGCACATCCAACAGTGTACTTCTACTGGGGTTCTTCATGTTTGGGCGTGTTGGTTCAGTAATAAGTTGCGTCAGCCCATGTTCATCACAGAAGGATGCAAGGGGGGCAGCAGTGTTAGAGAGCCAGTCAAAGTTGAGGTCTCCTAAAATAATAGTTTCTGGCAGCCCCTGTCCCAACTTGTCACTTAGATATGACATGTTGCAGGCCAGCAGACGTGGTCTGTAGCATCCTATTATGCAGAGTGCAGTAGTCTGTGTAATTTCCACTTTGAGAATTAGGCATTTGAATTCGCTGGCGTCAGATGCCGAGGATAAGCAGAAGGCAGAAAATTTGTCTTTAGTGTAGATAGCTACCCCAACCCCCCGGCATGCCTATCAGCTCTGAACAAGGCATAGTTGGGTATGTTTACTTCTCTATCAGTGGTGCTGGGTCTAAGCCAAGTTTCGGAAATCACAAGTATGTCAGGAGAGGTATGATTTACCCAGGTTTGTATTAAGGTTATCTTTTTAAGGAGGCTACATACGCTAATATGCAAGAAGCTTATTCCTTTTAAATTTGCTAGTTCTGCTGGCAAAGCAATAGCTTCTGAAGGGCCAGGGTTGAGTTCTACATTGCCTGAACATAGCAGGAGGATAAGCAGGATTTTTCTAAGAGTGCTAATTATAAGCTTGTAATTCCTGCCTTTTTCCCATCTAGTAGATCTGATGTTTTTAGGGACTGGAAAGTAGCCACCATAGAAGAGCTGATCTGTTGTAGCAAGAGCTAGTACCCTTACCACAATAGGCGGGGAGGAGATAGAAGTCTGCTTGGTGGGAGGTAGGCCTTGTGGTGGGGGAGTGTTATAAGTACTACTGGTATGTGTGGTCCAAGAGCAGGGTTCGAGGTATTGGTACTTGGAATCACGGAGGCAATTAAAGGATAAGTTGCCATGTGGTATACAGCACAAGGTGCCGTTGTAGACCAAACATGATGGTAGTTCAAGTGTCCAATGTTGGGCAGCTGGTATCAGCAGAAGAAGGGGCAGTATAAGGAGCCATATAGGGCCCAACATGATGGTACCTCAAAAAAGGAGCCACTCAATTAGCCCAGGGGCCAATGGGGTTGCTGGATTAATACAGCTTATCAGTAGCTTTCTGATCCAGGTCAACCCAAATTTGGTAGCATTAAAAATATTTAGTGGTGAAGGCACAGCCAAGGAGAGCCTATGCATTTTAGTAAGGCGAGGCACTGAGAGTTGGATCCCATAGGCTGGACAGAGAAGAGGGGGATCACAAGCTAAGTCTCTATTGGTGGGGCACTGCGCCAGGGGACGTGGACTAATATTTTGGCAGGAGGTACTGTATTTAATAATCAGCGGAGGTGGGGGAGGGGGCGGTCGAAAAAGTTGCGGCAGTTGCCGTACCTTGTAGGGCCTTGGGTCCGTGTCTGCGGTCTCGAGCGTTGGTTAGAGAGGCGCCGACCGCCCGGTAGCCTGGAATCCCCCGGCTTAGGAGCTGGGAGCCTGGGCGACAGTTCCTCAGCTGAGAGAGAGAAGGAGAGTGAGGGTTAATAAAGGGGATTCACATAAAGGGTTAGACAGAACAACGGGGAATAAAGGGGATTCACATAAAGGGTTAGACAGAACAGCGTAAAGAAAGTGGGTAACTCTATGGACTGGTTCAATGTAGATTCCGCTACCACCTTGGGGAGAAACTTAGGATTGGTGTGCAGAGCCACACATTCCTTGTGGAAAATCAAGTATGGAATTTTACACATCAGGTCCTGGAGCTCGGAAATCCTCCAAGCCGAGGTAATGGCCACGAGAAAAAGTGTCTTCCAAGAAAGGAACTTCAAGTCTGTGGAGGCTGACGGTTCAAAAGGAGGGAGAGTTTAGTTTCTCAAGAACAAAATTCAAATCCCAAGGAGGTACGGGAACTCGAATAGGAGGTCTCAGGTGGAGAACCCCTCTGAGGAAAGTCTTCGAGACTTCCAGCTGAGCAAACGTTCTGTCTGCAAAGGGAACGTGATAGGCCGAAATGGCCGCCGTGCGGACTTTCAGAGAGGAGTGACTAAGACCTAGGTCGAAGAGATGGCGCAAGTACTCCAGCAGATGTCCCACGGGACAGGAGAAAGGCTCAAATGTCTTTCAGAGCAGCCCAGATTGTGAACCTTTTCCACTTCATGGCATAGGTAGACCTAGTGGAGGGTTTCCTAGCCTCCACCAGAATTTCCGCCACCTGGGGAGAAATTCCAAAGTGGGCTTGGGCTATGTCTGCAGGAGCCATGCATGTAGCTGAAGGGACTTGAGACCTGGATGGACCAGGGTCCTCAATCCTGGGTCAGTAAACATCGAAAGAGAAAGAGGGAGCAGAGGTTCCTCTGAGAATTGCTGCAGAAGAGAGAACCAACTTGCCTGGGCCAAAATGGAGTGATCAGAATCATTCGTGCTCCATCTGAACCTAGTTTCTGCAAGACCCGTGGGATCAAAGGAATTGGGGGAAGGCATAGACGAATCTGTCCTTCCAATCTAGAGACAGAGCGTCTCTCCAGAAAATGCCTCGCTTTTGAACGGGCGAGCAGAAAACTGGAAGCTTTGCGTTTTGAGGGGAAGCGAACAAGTCGACCTGTGGTGTTCCCCAACGTCGGAAGATATTGTCTAGGACTCCTTGATCCAGTTCCCATTCATGGGCCAGGGCAGAGGAGCGACTCAGCTTGTCTGCCAAGGCATTTTTGACTCCCGGAACATGAGTTGCCGTAAGATGAAGGTCGTGTTGTGTTGCCCAATCCCACACTCTCATTGCTTCCCTGCAAAGAGGGTAGGACCGAGTCCCTCCCTGTTTGTTGATGTAGCATACCACACACATATTGTCCGTCTGGATGGCTAGGTGGCCTGGAAGGAGATACAGATGGAGGGCTTGGAGTGCATAAAGCACTGCCCGGAGCTCGAGCACATTGATGTGAAGTGTTTGTTCGAGCTTGGACCAAGAGCCCTGGGTCTGATGAGGACTGAGATGGGCTCCCCAACCTTCGCCCGAGGCATCTGTGATCAGAGTCTGGAAGGAGGGAGGGAGGAAGGAAGAATGGAACCCCCCGAAACAGGTTCTCTCTGACCATCCACCACTGCAAGTCTCGAACCATGGGAGAGGAGACCAGGACCAGCTGATCCAAGTCGTCTTCCAATTGATCCCATTGGGAGCGAAGCGTCCACTGAGAAACCCTCATGTGGAGCCGAGCATGAGGAACTGTTGGGATAGCAGCCGCCATGAGCCCGAGAAGACGAAGAACCGACCTTGCAGTGACTCGCCTGTGGCCGGACAACAGGCTTACCTGAGTCTGAATAGTGGCCGCCCTGTCCGGTGGCAGGAAGGCCCTGCCCAGGGTCATGTCCAGTATCGCCCCAATAAACTGGAGTCTTTGGGATGGGATCAAATGAGACTTGGAATGGCTGATGGTAATACCCAGGCAGGCAAAGACCCGTTGGGTAAGGGAGAGGCAGCAGGAGTTTCTCCCTGGATGAGGCCGCCAGGAGCCAGTCGTCCAGGTATGGGAAAACCTGCACTCCCCGGGTATGCAGGTAGGCCGCCACCAGCGCAAGGCATTTGGTAAATACTCAGGGAGCTGAGGAGAGGCCAAATGGAAGTGCCTTGAACTGGTAGTGGTCCCCCTGGAAACCAAAACGAAGATATTTGCGGTGTGACGGGCGAATGGATATATGCAGGTAGGCATCCTGCATATCCAGAGCGCACAGCCACTGGCCCAAGTGGAGGAGGGGCAGAAGGCTCTGCAGTGAGAGCATTCTGAAGCTCTTGTATTCCATGAATAGGTTCAGGGAACTGAGATCTAGGATAGGTCTTACATCTCCTGTCTTCTTTGGGACCAGAAAGAAGTGGGAATAGTAACCCATTCCCTGTAGGGGAAGGGGGACAGGTTCTATCGCCTGTTTCAGCAACAGTGCTGAAATCTCTTCCTGGACCAGAAGAAGATGTTCCCGAGAGTACGACGATCTTTGGGGAGGGTGATGAGGTGGTTTCTGTAGAAACTCTATTGAATGTCCTTCTGCGATTAGCTGGAGCACCCATGAATCTGTTGTTATCCAGCCCAGAAGGTGGAGGGAGAACCTCCCTCCTACTGGTTCCTCCGGGAAGCCCGGAGGCTGTGGGAGAGGGAAGGAGTCAGGTGGTGGTGGGGCAGCGCTGCAGCTGAAGCACCGCTGCTTTTGAGTGGAGGGGTTGGCAGCTGTGGGGCCCGGCGTTTAGTGGCCCACTTTCCCAGAGGTTTCGCTTTGGTCGGGTTCTGTCTCGCGAAAGGGACGCGCCATGTTGATGGGGAGGGTGGCTATAGAGTCGACGGACCTAGTGCCATCCCCTCTCCCGCAGATTGGTGATGATGTCCTCGACATCACCCTCAAGAGCACCAACCCCGGAAGGCACTTCCTGTATAGCGGACTGCACTCTGGGACCAACCCTGACACATGGAACCAAGTGACGTCAGAAGCCCACGGCAGTGCTGAGCTCTGTCCAGCAGTGTCCACTGCATCGTAAGTCGCGACGAAGCATGTGCCTCGACCGCCAAATGAGCAGAGCGGACGAGGTCAGACAGTTCCTGCTTGACTTGAGAGTCTGGCAGGGAGTTCAATTTGGTTTCCACCTCAGAAAGAATTGCCTTCTGGTAATCCCCCATGTGACCGACATAATTCAGGGCCCTGATCCCCAGCGTGGAAGAAGCAAAAGTCTTCTTGCCATACTGGTCCAGAAGGTGGGATTCTTTATCAGGTGGCGACAAGCTAAGGTATTTTGGATTAGCTGACCGTCCGTAAGCGGCGCTAATCACGACCGAGTCAGCTCAAGGGTGGGAATCTAAATAGTCAACACTCTCTGGAGCCTGGTATAGCCTGTTCGACCTCTGTGGAAGAGGGTCTAATGCCGACGGTTGTTTCCAAATGGTGGTAACAAGGTGGGCATGAGGCTCGATCCAGGGTGTCACCAAGGTGGGAGCTGTCACAGGCAGATCCAGATGCTCAGCGAGTTTCAACCGCTGTGAGTCTGGCTCCAAGGATTGCCACTTATGCACTGCCTGGACTTTACGTAGCAGCTCCATGAATGAAGGATCCTCTAGAGGAGACTTCGGAGGAGTCCTTGGCCTCGGCTTTGACAGAGAGCGAGGCTCATCATCCTTCTCAGAGCAGCCGTCAGAGGCATCCGAGGAGGAAGAGGAACAAACTGAAGAAGAAGAAGATGACTCCCTTTCCCATCAAGGGGGAGGAACGGACCCTTTGGGAAGTCCTCGGGGAAGCGTGTCCTGCCCCTCTCTGGAACCAGAAGGTTTAGCCCTGGTGTCTGGAGGAGGGAAGGGAGTTTGTCACCGTGGACGTATGGGAACCGGTACCAGCACCGTCGTCAGAAGACGACTTTCCACCTCTCTGGTGAGCTGAGCCTTGGCCTCAGCCCACCAGGAGGCTAGAGTCTCCTGAAAATCCACCGGTGGCTGGGGGGGTGGTGGAGGAGGAGGAGGGGGATAAGGGTATGGGTTATACCCATAGAGCAAATATTCATAACCCGATGGCGGGAAGCCCGGCGTCGGGTACTGTGGTGTCGGGTAGGCTGGTGTCGGATACTGCGGTCCCGTGTACGATGGCATCAGATATGATGGGGTTCGGTACCCGGGAGCTAGGGCAGTTGCCGGAGCAGATGGCACCGCCGGAGGCCCTGTGGGCGGGACTGGGGCAGAAGGCCCAGAGGGTGGAGGGCCCAGCATCGGGGCGGCATCCAGAAGCAGGATGTCGCCTGGAGTCGGCATTACCTGCATTGGAGCCGGCGGCCGAGGTGTCAGCATCGGGGCCGGTGTCCGGGGAGCCGACATCAGATCAGCAGAAGGTTGGTCCAACGGAGGTGGAACAGGGACCTCAGCGTCGCCCGGGCATGGAGGGAAAATCCCGGGGTCGGGCTGAGGAGACTCAGGGTCCCAGGAGCGAGAAGGCTGCGGGGAGCTGGGAACAGCGGACGTGGGGGTCGGCGTTGGCTTATCCACTGTGCGGACATCGGGACGGACCGGCATGCGCCTTGCCAGCGGATCCGGTGGGCACCGAAGAGGCCGGTGTCCGACTTAACAGAACCCTGGCTGGAGGCAGGCCGCGATGGAGGGCGGCATGGTCTGGCGGAAGAGGGGTTCTGGCGCGCCCGAAGGTCAGTTGACTTACCGACCTTCTCTGTGTGGGCGTCGGAGGATGCGGCGTCCGGCTGATTAAGCCGCCCGTGCGGTGGCAGCGAAGCTGCAGCGTGCTTTACTGGAGGCCGAAACCTCCAAACCCATAGCGCTAACTGGCCCGAGCGCGAGCCAGATGGGTAGGCCGATGCCAACTTTGTAGCCTCTAAGGTGGCTGTCAAGGAGCGGTCCCCGGGGGGGGACATTACCTTTAACACGGCAACTCCTGAAGGAGTCGCGGTGGGAGAGGAGCCCTTGTCCAGGTGCTTTTCTTTGTCCTTTCTCTTGAGATGGCCTTCAGGGGAAGTTGACACCTGCCGAAGTTTTTTGAGTTATTTTTCCATGGAGCTCATCTTCTTTTTGAGAATGTGGGCTTCCAGGGACTGCCGCCGCCTTCTCCGGGTGGCAGCATTGAAACTCAGGCAGTGCTAGCACTTCTCTACTTGATGGTCGGGGCCTAGACAAAAAAGGCACAGGGAATGGCAGTCCTTGAGTGGGAGTTAGGCGCCGCACGAGTCGCACTTATTTTTGTGCTCGGAGGGTGTAGGGGACGACATACACTGAATAATGACTGATGATTATTAGGAAAAAAGTGAAAAAACTTGGCAAAATAACCGACGAAGGAGCCTGATGAGCAAGGAACTTTTCTGCGAGGTGCTGGCATAAACTAACGGTGGGAAAAAACTGGAAGGTGGGTGTGAGGGACCGCCCCTTTATACCAACGTCTCCTGACGCTGGTCACCTGACGTGGGGGCGGTCCCTCATCAGGGACTGCTAGCTAGAAATGTTTCTGTGGGGTCCTGTCGCCTGCCGGCGTCAGTCCTATATGTAATTACCTACTGCAAGAGCCCTCTCGAAGTAAGATCTCCAAATTATTGATGCCATGAAAGGAACTGCACAGAATGTTGTCCATACAAAGAAAACAATACAAAACACAACACAACTGACAGCTTCAGCTTTTATTCGGGCACAGTTTAATAGGGATCATCTAGCGGTATAAATGTAATTGATGAAAATAGAGACATTTCAAACAGCTGCACATAAGCAATCAATTCCTGTCCACTTTAAATTAGGCACAACAAGAGATGAACAAAGTGGTCTGGTTTAAAATTTCACTTGAGTGGCGTAGTTATTTGCAAAACTGAGGCTGTTCAGAAGTATAATAGGAGTTATGCTAAACAAATGTAACTATCTCAAAAAATTTACAAGTTACAGATAAAAAACAATATGTAAATTGTTCAGGACAAAAAGACCTTTCAAATGAGCCAATTCATTAAGCTGCACTAATTATATTTTTTAAACTATGGGCATCTGATTACCTCAGTTTTCATTCTTCATAGGGGTTATGCCAAACAAATGTAAATATCTCTAAAACTATACGCGTTACACATAAACCATCAGTATGAATGTTGTTCAGGACAAAAATATCTTTCCAATGAGCCTATTCATTAAGCTATACTAATTATATTTTTTAAACTGTGGCCATCTGATTACCTGAATTTTCATTTGTCTTCACAATTTTCATCTTTTGGATGGCTATATTTAAAAAAAATCGAATGAATTCAGATTAGTGACTACCCACATTTGAAAGGTCATTTTGTCCTGAACAGCTTTCATGTTGCTTGTATGTTGGTAACTGTCGTCGAGACACAGGTCAGGAAGCATAGGAAAAAATGAAAATTACGTACCTACCATAATTCTTGATCTTTCTGTGTATATTCACCATTCACCACATGTGGGTAGTGGCTGGAGGTCACGACCCCATGGGAGCGCTTTTTTTTTATGGGTGGAGCTGACGCTTGCGCCTGCCCTCGAGGATACAACCGCGTGACGCCGAGGTTGGCTGTTAGGTGTCGACTCCCCGCCCCCGCCTGTTCTGAGTCGCCGATCGAAGAAGCAGAGTTTGAAGAGAGGGACAAGGAAGTCCAAGGGGAAGACAAAGGAAAAGATACATGAACTAAAAGGAGAAATAAACGACTGAGAGGACAGATGAGGGAGAGGAAGAAAAATTAAGTGGATTAGGAGGGACCCCAATCTTTGAAAGAAGGAAAGGGAAGAGAAGAGAAGAGAAGAGAAGGAAGGAAACATCAAATGGGAGGGAAGGGGAGAGGACAAACCCCAGGCTTGCAGTCTGATTCCTGATTTGAGAAGGACTTACCACACAGGAGTAGCTAGTATGCCAGACTGTCAAAATTCAAGGCACAGGAATTTTTGACAAAGCACTGCAGAACAACCTCAAGGTTGTAAGGAGATAGGAGATGGACTGAGGGTGGTCTCCTCCCTGATCAACAAAATAAGGGTAGGGAGAAAAATCCTCCTTCTTAAAACAAGGAAAAAGGGATCAGTCCCAAAGGACAAGGACTGAGGGGAGGAGAGAGTGTGGGGGGGGGGGGCAGCCACCACCATCCCACCCCAAAGGGGTGGAAACCAAAGGCCATAAGGAGGGCAGCCCACCCCAGCTCCTCCCCCACCAGAAAGGCAGAAGGAAAACACCCCCTTTGTGCTCGAGGGAACCCCGCTCCTGATCAGCGGAAGGGGGGAAGGAGGGCACACAGAGGGAGGGGGACCCAGAGACTGAGGCCCCAGGGGGATGGTGGGTGGGAATTGTGATGAATGGTGAAGATACACAGAAAGATCAAGAATTATGGTAGGTATATAATTTTCATATGTTATGTATGTCAATCTTCACCATTCATCACATGTGGGTGAGTACTGAGCCCCCCTGAAGGGGGCCCAAGACCCTAAGGGACTAAGCCCCTTAGCTCCCAGTGGGGGAGGACACTGGGAGGGAGAACCTTTATGGGCCTGGCGAGGCCCGAGACTGAGGAGAGTGAGACGGGGACCATCCGGAGGGGGAAGAAGTTGCCCCGACAGGCAGCAAATCTCACCTTTGGGAGAAAAATTGGTCCTCTGGTAGGCGGAGGAAATCACCCTACACGGGCCAAGGGTGACAACCAGAAAGACATAGCCATGCTGTCCGCCTAATGCAGATCGCTGTCCCTACGACTCTGGAAACTACATCATTGGCGTCGTAGGATGCCTCGCTTGGTGCCTTGCAAGCTCAGGCCCAGTGAAGAGTGCAATAGCTTGTCTGGTCACCTCCAGATCAGGCAGGAGGCTAGAATCTTACCTAGCCTGGACCACAAGAACCTATCATATGAAGCATAGTGAGCCTAATGTGCAGCAATTGACAGCAACAACCGTGCCGAGTAGATGGTCCTCCCCCCCCCCAGAAGTCAAAATCCAGAGTCTTGATCTGGGGGCCGGTCACGGTGAAGGGCGCGAAGTCCATCAGGAGTGTCCAGTTGCATTAACCCTGACTGAGGGTGAGGCATATGACCTGTAGACTCCAGGTGGGGGGGCACAATACCGCTGGCTCAGATCCCTAGGGGCTGGGACTCCGGGAAAAGGGATGTTGCCAGAAGTGCAGCGATGCCTCCTGAAAAGGAGCAAGACAGGTGGTTACCACAAGGGTGGCAGCACTGAAATCACCTAGAAAGGCATGCGTCAAATGCTCAGGATTGTGCTGAGTGGAGGGGGGGATACGAAGGTCTTCCAACATCCTTGTGAGGAAAAGCTGCTACTCAGCCAGATCAACAGCAGGTGAAATGTGGATGGAAGGTTCCTCTCCTCCAGAAGAGGAGGATGAGGAAGTGGAAGACATTGGAGATCCAGGGGTCAGCTGCTCAGACGAAGGGTGGAACACCCGGTCATCTATAGCCCTGATGTAGGCAGGGAAGTGAGCAGCTGCACCCCTGAATTGCTCCCAGGTGAGAGGCCCCCTAGGAGCAGAAATACCCAGCCAGATCCACTACAGAAGACGGACGTCCTCTGTCTGGGCAAGAGAGCCCACTGGAAGTCCCCAAGGTTGGAGGAGTTCCGGAGAGCCCAACAGCTGACAGCTGATCAACCACGCTGGAACTGCCTAGACTGTGCCCTGAAGAATGCCTCCTGTGAGGCGAGTGGGACCATGTGAGCCCAAAAGGATGGTCCCTGGCCTCCAGGAAAAGTGCACTCAAGGGAGACAGAGAGGAAGACCAGGGTCCACACTGTGGCTCCTCCCGAACCCAGCTAGGTCCCAGAGAAGGGCCGCCACATAACTCAGGCCCCTCAACCCTCTGACTCGGAGAGCCTCCACCTCAAAAACACCAGCCTAGGCAGCTAGCAACTCTGAGCAGCCCCAGGAGACCACCCAGGGTGCAGCACCCTCCGTCCGTGGGTGCCCTGGTCGACCTAAAGTTGGGCGATCCAGGCACACCACAGGAGGGGGTGCCCCGGCCGAGGGAGCTGAAAATCCACCAAGTCCAGGCTGCAGGGCAACAGCTGCCTGGACTGCCGCCTGCTAGTCAGAGCCCCTGACCCTAGACTCAGGGACCACTGCCTGCTCTTCAGAGGGAGGCTGGGTCTGGACCACCGAAGCATCTACTGAGGCGCCCACAGAAGCTGCAGACTCGGAGGAATCCAGCAGCCAGTCCAGATCAGACCCAGAATCCTCCTCTGAAGAAGAGGAGACTGAGGCCTGATGCCAGACCACCCGCAGATGCCTACTCCTAGCAGGACCGAGAGAAGTGCCAATCCGGGGCCCTGCACCACGATCGGAGCTGACCTCCTCCCCAGCACTGCGAACAGCACCGGAGGAAGAGACAGCCCCGACCACAGTGCTGAGACTGGGGTCGACACCAGATGCAGCACCGCCACCCTCCACAGTGCGGTGCCGCCCCCACACGGTGCCGCGAATGGCGCCGGGAGTCAGAGACGGTGCCAAGAGCAAGACCAGTGCCACCCATGGCACCGTTGCCCACGAATGGCACCGGAGCTGTACACGGTGCCACCTCCAGTCTCAGCACCGCGAATGGCACCAAGACCAGAAACAGTTAGAGAAGGCGCAGTAGAACTTCCCATGGCACCGTCACTGCCATCGGCACCATGAATGGTGCCGACAGCAGAAACGGCAGAGAGCGGCGGACCGGTGCCAACCACTGCGCCATCAGAACCCATGGCGCCGCAAGCAGTGCTGAGGCTCAAAACAGCACCAATGGATGGCATCGAGGACAATGCCAGCCCAGGCCCAAGGACATGACACCGGGGGAGCCTTTGCCCCCAAAGAGGCAACTGCCAGAGTGGTGCCTCCGCCTGCTTGGACTGGGCTTCCTGCACCACGGAAGGACCCCTGCCACAGCACTGCTAGAAGAGCGGGGCCCCTCCTCCGTGGTCCATATAGAAGTGGGAGGGACCCGGAGGAAGGCAGAGAGACCACGGCTTGGTCTGACAGTGTGCGCGTCCACCCTCCGAAAGTTGGTGGGGCTTGTCAACTTTCTCTGCACACTGCTCAAGAACCCGACGGTCCATGACATAAGGCAATGATCATGCTTTGTCGGTAATGAATACTGACGGCCGATCGGCACCGTACATGGGAGGCCGCCCCATTTTAGATGACTTTACACCCTGTACCAGACATGATCAACAGTAAAATAAAGTAAAACAGACTTGGCGTCGCTGTAATAATAAAAGGAATGGTCTTACCAGTCAGCAGCGTCGAGTATAGGTGGTGAAAGCGGAACCAATGGAGATTTGTTTTCGATGGGAATGCCAAACAAAACACTAAGGCCAGATTGTGAAGATCTCTTCAAGCTGGCGCCACACAGGTACAACCTCTATGACGGGAGATGAAGAACTGGTGGGAGGGTGGGATCGACGGCACCTAACGGCCAACCCATGAGCGTCATGCAACGCATTGACCTCGAGGGTGGTGCCATCGGTGCGTTGGCTCCGCCCATCCCAAAAAAAAGAGCTCCAGTGGGGTCCTGACCTCCAGCCACTACCCACATGTGATGAATGGTGAAGCCTGACACAGATAAGATCCAGGATGCTTGTTAAGAAGGGGGGGTTGCAAAGACTTATGAGAGAGAGAGACAGAGAGAGAGAGAGAGAGAGAGAGGAGATGCAATGTTTTAGGAGATACAGAGATTGAAGGAAAACTCAGATGGATCTTCTCTGTTTATTCTGCCTTTGTAAATAGTTATACTGAACAAGTTTATTGTTTTATGTTACCACTAGTACTAATAAACACTTTTGTGAATTCTACAACTGCTACTGACTTTTCCTATGCTTCCTGACCCATGCCTTGGAAGATAGATGGTGTTAGCAGGGGATTATGCTGTGCATACTAAGTCAGGAGTTTTGTGCATGGGTACTGGACCTAGTATCAGGGAGGCATAGATAAAGGTATGGATTCTGCAGCAGCAAGTCCAGGAGTGGTTACCAGGAGAATGGCAGCCAAACTACCAGAGACAGAAGTCCAAGCTGAGATTGTGCAGCTAGCACAAGTTATGGAAAAAGAAAAGGCAGTGACAGAACCTGAAAGTCTGACTGTCTTTTTCAAATGGTGGGCTATACGACAAACAGAGATGGAGCAGCAGAGGAGAGAAGAGATGCAGCAACAGGGCAGCAGATGAAAGAGATGCAGCGACAGGAGCAGCGATGGCTGGATGCCTTGCAAGCGATCAAGGTGAGCGGCACAGATCCAGATGGGCACAAAAACAAGCAATTCAAAAGCCATTAAACTACAAAGTTGTGTCCCTCAGATGATATCGAGGCATACCTGACAACGTTTGAAAGAGTTGCCACAACCTGCCAATGGCCAAAGCAGCAATGGTCAATCAGACTGGTACCCTACCTGACAGGGAAAGCCCAACTTGCCTACAGCAATAAGGACACTGCACAGTCAGAAAACTATGACCTGGTGAAAAGTGAGATCCTGAAAAGGTGTGTCATCTCAGGAGAGATCTACAGGCAGAGATTTCGATCTCTTGAAGTACAACTCAGTTGACAATCCTTGAGAAGCCTTAACCCGACTCAGAGAACTCTTGATAAAATGGCTCCAACGAGACAGCAAAACAGTCTCACAGATCATCGACACATGCAATGGAGCAATTCATCAACATCCTGCCTACAGATAATAATAATAATAATAATTTTATTTATATAGCACCTTTAGAATTATCAAAGCACTGAACAGATTAATAACAGAAATACAAATAACCATACAAACATAAACTTATAAAAACACATCATGAATACATCATACAAACTTAATAAATTACAATAAAATCCAATCACATTCTAACTAGCGTAATCCTCCAAAAAGGCCATTTTCCATAAAAAAGTTTTTAATTCTTTCTTAAATATCTCCACGGAGGTGCACTCCCATAACCGGCGTGGTAGAGAATTCCAAAGAGTGGGGGCAGCATGAGAAAAAGCTCTGCTGCCTGAAGTTTTTAAACTCACTCTTGGAATCTCCAGCAACCCCATGTCGGCCGAGCGGAGTGATCGGCCAGGGCAATGATGAACCAGGAGGTCTTTCAGATAGGACGGACTCTGATCGCGAAGGGCTTTAGAAGTGAATAAAATGACTTTAAAGGTGATCCGTCACCGAACAGGCAGCCAGTGCAGTTCACGCAGCACCAGGGTAATATGACAGGACCTACTTGTTCCAGTCAAAACCTGGGCTGCAGCGTTCTGCACCAGCTGCAGGCGGCGGATTTCAACCCCAGAAAGCCCAAAGTAAAGGGCATTGCAGTAGTCCAGGCGTGAGGACACAAAGGCATGGACCAACGTTGGCAAAGAGTCAGATGGAGCAAGGTGCCTAACCCTGGCAATATTCCTAAGATAGTAAAAGGAAGTGCTGACGACAGCTGACACCTGAGATTGTAAAGTCAGCTTGTCATCAAAAATCACTCCAAGGTTACGCACCCGTTCAGAGGTCGGCAATGACACGCCGCCAAGAAAAATTCCAGAAGGCACGCCAGTACACGACCTCTCAATCTGACCACCCGGGTCCACCACCAACACCTCAGTCTTCTCCGAGTTCAATTTTAACCAACTAGAATTCATTCAGTCTTGGCTTTCCCCCAGACAGTTGTTAAATATCGAGAGAGCTCCATCCTGGTCGGGTGCAAAAGACAGGTATAGCTGGGTATCATCAGCATAGCAGTGAAACCTCAGCCCATACCATCTTATGATATTTCTGAGGGGCAGCATATACACTGCAAACAATATGGGTGACAGCACAGAACCCTGAGGCACTCCATACAACAGAGACTGGGCCGGAGGAAAAATTCCCCGACACAACTCTTTGTGATCTCCCAGTGAGGAATGAAGTGAACCATTGCAAAACAGTTCCCAACATTCTGCAGATTTGCCTCAGGCGTGCTAACAACACCATATGATCCACAGTGTCAAATGCTGAGAGAGATCAAGGAGAACCAGGATGGAACATCTCTTTGATCCCTCGCCTCCAGAAGATCATTAACACCGAACCAGCGCAGTCTCGTTACTATGTCTTTTACAGAAACCAGACTGGAAGGTTCGTAGATACTATGGATGGTTAAATATTCATCCAATTGAGCAGCTACAACCTTTTCAATAACCTTCCCAATAAATGGAAGGTTAGAGATAAGTCTGTAGCTTGAAAAACAGTCTGGGTCTAAGGAAGCTTTCTTCAAGAGAGGTGTCACCACTGCCTCTTTCAGGGAGTTAGGAAATTCACCTGACTCCAAGGAGCACCAGACTATTTGCGCCAAAACTGGACCGATGATATCGATACAACCCAAAATTAGGGTAGTCGGTCTAGGATCCAAGCTGCAGCTAGTAGGGCGCACACTGTGGATAAGCCTCATAATATCCATGAATTCAGGTCAATAAAAAGAACTCCAAGAGAAACGAGGCACTGTGTTCTTGCACGTCCCCACAACATCACCCTTAGAGGCTGTCAAACACAGATCAGCCCTGATGTCAGCCACCTTGGTTGCAAAGTAACGAGCGAGCTCATCGCACTCTACTTGCGAAAAGGCTTTCCGAACTTGCAGACAGGCTGGGTTGCACAGTCTATCTACAGTTCGAAACAGCTGAGCCGGTCAATTCTGAGCAACTGCAATCTCCTGGATAGGAACTCTGCCTTCTTATGGGTGATTGCAGATTGGTAACTAACATAATGTTCTATCAATCTAAGGCGGTCGGCATCAAGGGCTGATCATACCAACAACGCTCTAACCTTAGCCCTTTCTCCGCATCTCCCTCAGAGTCCCATCAAACCAAGGGGCCCTGGGGTGCAGAGAAAAAGGCGTTCTGAGCTAGGAGCAATAAAATCCAGAACACCGTGATGGCCTTATTATAGGCCAACACCAGTGCCTCTGGATTACTGCTCATCAACACGGGGATGAAAGGTCAGGACCGCCGCTAGGCCTAGTGAAGTAACATTCCGTAATAGGCGGTACCTGACCATCTCCACAGGGGATGGCCTCCTAAGGGGGGGGTGCAAAATTGAACCTCATGGGGTAGTAGTCACACCAAGCGACTGGTTCCACCCCACATCGGATGCATCAATTCCTAGTAGGAAAACTAAGTCCAGAGAGTGCCCAGATTTATGCATAGCGGAAACTACCTGTGTAAGGCCCAAAGAAGACATTAATGGAGGAAGTGACTACCAAATTGTGAGAGTTCATCGTTGACCCAGCGTTGAAGTCACCCAGCACCATCAATCTGGGCGACTCAAGCGACATGTCGACGAGGAAGTCTTCTACTTCCTGTAAGAAGCGTTTCCCATCACCGGGTGGATGGTAAATGAGAACGATTGGAACGCCTACACCTGCTACAACTGAACATTCAAAGGACTCAGCTTCCCCTACTACCACACTCATGAGACCCAATTCAGTCTTAAAACAGACTGCAACCTCCCTTCCCCCGCGGTCCAATCTCGGGCAGTGTATTACCGACTACTCGGCCGGAGTCATGGCCTCTACTATAGGGCCAGAATTTTCGTCCAGCCAGGTCTCGGTAATGCAAGCCAGGTCAGCCGAACCAACAAGGTTGGCAATAACAGCAGTCTTATTCCTAACAGACCTGGCATTGCATAACACCGCCCGAGTTGGACAAACCTCAGAGGTTGTCAGGCCTATCTGCCTACTGAAATCAGGAGTGCCCTTGGGTATGGATACCAGACAGAGGCGAACCCGATCAGATTCCATTTTGCCCCAGGGCGCCTTCTGGACTTAATAACCCCGATACAATGTCCCAGCTCGTTCATCCTCCCCTGTTCGCGCACCCCCACCCCCCTCACTCTCCCACGAGCAATTCCCAATGCTCTACACCACTGATAAACATCAAATTGCAGGGGAGGAGTACAAAAGGGGTGGAGGGCGTGAAGAGAGGAGGATGAATAGCGCACTGCCGTGTGAGATAAAGGCCAGCACATGTCGCTGCTTAACTAAAATAAAACACAAAATAAACCAAAGATTCAAACTAAATTAACTATACAGTTTCAATAACATATAAATAAAACAAAACAATACATTTCTGTATAATCCCTCCTCCCGGTCCTCTCACTACTGCGGAAAGAGAATACAATGGCACTCTCACTGCCAAGACAACATAAAAATATACAATACCAAATAAAAAGGAAAAAAGATAAACTCCCCCAATTCTCTCACAACTGGGGAGAATAATATCAGTCTTTCTCCCTGTTAGGAGAAAATCCCAAACTGTAAAATAAGCAAAAAGAATTAAACAAACAAATAAAAGTTTTGGACCCAGGTCCTCTCACCACCGGGAGTCCAAGCAAGATCTGAAAGATGATAGCAATCCACAGCCTCTGCAGCAGATCCAAAAATCACTTAAGTTCAAGGATCCAAATCCAGAAAGGACAGCCACATAACTCCAGAATGGAAACAATCCGAGGCGGAGGTCCACAGAAACTCTATATAGCAGAATCAAGAGGTCCAAGAGGGAGTTAGTCCAAGGCACAATTTCAACCCCACTACTCCCTGTCAGGTGCACACCAGGGCAGTTTATGTCACTCACACCAAAGGACCTTATGAAGAAGCCACCATAGTAGCAATTTCCAGGTCCAAGGAGAGGTACTCCACTCAGTTCCCTAACTGAAAATACCCCAACCCCCTGTGGAGTGGCAAACCTTGGAAAACACCAGCTGGAGCAGAGGAGTTTCTAAAAAGTTCAAAATAATGACATGGGGACATCTACAATACTCCAATTAAGTCTTGCCAGCTTTCACAGTGTCCAGGCTGACTCTAAATTCCTCCAACTATACCCTCCATGCAGTCATTGGAGGGAACAGAGTCCAACACACAAGGTCCCCACCACAATCCATTGAGAAGCAAAACCCCTCTGGCGTCTCTTCTTCAAAACTCATCCATTGAGGAAGCAAAAACCCCTCGCGTCTCTTCTTCAAACTCATCCGATAAAGAAGCAAAACCCCTCTGGCGTCTCCTCTCCAAAAGATCACATTGATCCACAAAAGAACGCCAGAAGAGACCAGCAACTCTCTCCAGCTCCACAAGCAGAATACAAAACCTCTCGAGTGTCAAAAACCGCCGCTGACTAAAAAGACAAAAACAGAGGAAAATCGGCCAGAGATCAGCACAGTTCTCCGGAACTCATCCGAAATTCATCAGGAACACTGCTTGGCGTCTCTCGTAATCCAAAGCAGACCTGCTCAACGCTCTCCACCCGGCGGCAACGAAGCACCAAAGCCTGGATCGACACAAAATAAATAAAACTAAAGCTAAGCAAATATAAAAAAAATAAAATAAAATAAAATCAAAGGAACAACAGCGACACGCATCCAGCCTAAGCGGCCATATTGGAAAAGACTGACTCATGAGCACAAAGATGTGCACCTTTGGGTAAAGGAACACTGACCAGAAAGTGAGGAAAACACTGTTTCTTTGGCCAAAGGCTACCAAATGAGTCAGACACCACAGCAGCAAGGTAAAAGCCAAGCACCGTAAGACACTTTTTCCCATTTAAACTCCAAGTCTGATAAGAACTCTGGTGGGGTAGCAAATCTGTGTCCAAAGACGTTATTTGCTATAACTGTAATAAGTCAGGTAATAGTCAAGAAATTGCCATAAGAAGAGTGACACTGGAGCAGATTTGTCCTTGTCAAATTGGTGCAAGTACTTAACAGATGAGGTGGGTGATAAAACTGTAAATGGACTCATTGATTCGGGAAGCAGACAGAACCTTGTGCATGCTGAAGTGCTGCTGGGAAAACACTGTGCAAAAGGACCAGGTACTAGTGTCATCTGCATCCACAGGGGCACTCAATACTATCCACCACCCAAGTAACACTGACCATTAAGGGTGCGTCACACCAAATGAAAGTGGGGTAGTACCTAAGTTACCTGTACCAGTGATTACTGGAAATGACCGTCCAGGATTTACTGAGCATTCTCAGAGGAACTGAACTCCCTATAGTTTCAGCAGCAGTGGTAACAAGAGCTCAGGCAAAGAAAATCTCAAACAGTGGGGACATTTTTCCTTTCAGTGACTTTGATTGGACTTGTTTGAGAACAGCTCAAGATCTGGAAGTCAGAAAAGAAAGAAGACATCTGAAACAACAGTGGCAACAAAAGACTGATGGACATAAAGGGTTAAAATATGAAAATGCTGAAGCTAAACTGATAACTGATTGTGATTTTGTTTCAGAGCAAGCTAACAATGTTTCTCTCCATGGTTATTTTAAGGAGCAGGGGGTGAAACCAAAACAGGTTGGACCAATCTTTAAAAAATGTAATGGGTTACTGTACAGACTTTGGGTTAAACCTCAGACACAGGAACAGACAGAACAACTGGTTATACCACAGAAGTACAGAACAGAGTTGTTACAGATAGCACATGATAGTCCTATGGCTGGTCACTCAGGGAGGGATCACACCCTTGCCAGATTGCTGTATAGATTTTACTGGCCTGGAATTCATAAAGATGTTGCTACCTATTGTAATTCCTGTACTGAGTGTCAGAAAGAAGCCCCAGTCACTAGAAAAGACAAGGTGCCCCTGGTGCCCCTACCTTTGACAGATGTGCCTTTTGAGAGAATTGCAATGGATGTGGTTGATCCTTTAGACAAAAGTAAAAACGGTAATAGATTTATCCTGGTAGTATGCGACTATGCTACTCGATACCCAGAAGCAGTTCCAATGCGTACTGCCACAGCTTCAAAGATGGCAGCAGAGCTTGCAAAAACTTTCAGCAGGGTGGGCATGCCTAAAGAAATTATTACTGATCAGGGTAGTAGTTTTGGTGCTGCATTACTTAAGAAGCTGTACAGACTGCTAGGTATCACTGCCATAAAAACCTTCCCCTATCACCCTCAGACAGACAGTCTTGTTGAGCGTTTTAACCAAACCCTAAAACGCATGTTAAAAAGGTTTGTTAAAGGGGAAGGGAAAGACTGGGACCAATACTTGCCTTACCTACTTTTTGCTTACAGAGAAGTGCCACAGGCACCAACACGGTTTTCACCATTTGAAATGCTGTATGGTAGGCAGCCAAGAGGGCCACTGGATGTGATAAAAGAAACGTGGGACGATAATCTCACTCAGAAACAATCTATAAAGTACAGTTACGTAAGAACTTACTGTAACAGTAGATCTTTGAGAACAGCTCTTGCAGCAGGTTACACCATTAGGACTGAAGCCGGCCGGCATCAGGACCCAACGGAAAATTTTCTGCTAGCAGTCTTCGGCAGGACCGCCTCCGGACGTCCGTCCTACCCCCGACGTCAGGCGTAGTACATAAGTAGGCGGTCCCGCCAGAATCCCAAGTTCTCGCTGGAGACTTCCGGATGCTGGATGACATCAGAAAAGGAGACAGAGGACCCGCCATCAGATGGCCGAGACTAAGAACCGACATTTCCAATCCTAAAGATAGCGTAGGCTGGAACCTACTTCCTCCAAGGGGGAATGGTGGGCGGGAAGGTACCTGCTGCAAGAGCTGTTCTCGAAGATCTACTGTTACGGTAAGTTCTTACATAACTGTACTATCTTCTTCGAGGTACAGCTCTTGCAGCAGGTTACACCATTAGGACTGATTCCCAAGCAATGGTGCCTTGAAAAGCCATCGGGAGGGAGGCAATACAGAAATTCAGACCCATCCTGAGTCTAGGACAGGAGGCCCTGAAGGACAGCAAGGCGAAACCTGCCTTCGCCTTGAGGCGATATCCAGGCTATAATGCCTGATAAAAGTATGCACCAAACTCCAGGTGGCTGTGGCACATATGGCCGGCAAGAGAAACATTCTTCAGTGCCATAAAGGAGGTAGCCACTCCTCTTGTCGAATGGCCCTTGACCACTCCTGGTAAGGGTTCCTGACGCTTGTCATAGTAAAGGAAATACACTGGAGGAGCCAGCGTGAAAGGGTCTGTTTTGAAACTCAGCCCCTTTCATCCTCTCAGCAAATGAAACGAACAGCTGCTCCGCTTTCCGGTGCTGTTTGGTTTTGGTCAACTAGTATCTGAGACACCTGTGAACATCCAGGGTGTGAAGCAGTGCTTCTTCTCGATTAGCGTACTTAGGAAAGTACACTAGTAAATCAATGTCCCAGTTAAGAGTAAGGGCTGAGACCACCTTAGGCAGGAACTTAGGATTCGTCCTCAGGGACACCCTGTCCTGATGAAAAATTAAATAAGATTCCTTGCACATGACAGCATGTAATTCTGAGATTCTTCTCGCCGAAGTAACGGCAACCAAAAACAACGTTTTCCACGACAGAAAACGTAGCTCACAATCTGCGGCAGGTTCAAAGGGTGGCAGCGTAAGCTGCTCCAGGACGAAGGGTAAATCCCAAGGAGGGACGGGATCCCTGATGGGCGGCCTAAGGTGGAAGACCCCTCTTAAAAAGGCACAGGTAGTATCCAGCTGGGCCACCATGCGTTGGCATGAGGGGGCATGATAAGCTGAGATTGCACAAAGGTGCACTTTAATCGAGGAGTAAGCTAACCCGGATTGAAAGAGGAAAAGCAGGTACTCCAGAACCAGCTTCTCGGGGCAGTCTAAGGGCGAGAAACCGCATGCCTGAGACCACAGGCAAAACCTCGCCATTTCATGGTGTATGTTGCGTGTGTCGCGGTTTTTGGTGGCAGAAAGCATGTCTGCCACTCTTAGCGAGACCCTGTTGCAACATGGCTATGTCTCAGGAGCCAAGCATGCAGGTTCAGTGAACATAAGTCCGGTGGACTAGTGAACCCTCCTCCTGAGACAACAGGTGGGAGCTGATTGGTAAACAAGCGGAGGTTCCAGGACAACTGATTCAGCAGTGGAACCAAATTTGCCTGGGCAAAAAGCGCTTATCAAAATAAGCATTGCATGCTCCTGCGAAGTTTGAGAAGGACTCTCTGGATCACAGGGAAAGGAGGGAAGGCATAGAGGAATCTGCCCGCCCAGGAGAGGGACAACGATCTCGCCAGAAAACACCAGGCCCTGGATCTAGCGAGCAAAAATTGGGCAGTTTTGCGTTGGACGGGGAGGCGAATAGATCCAATTCTGGAGTACCCCATCTGTGGAACAGATCCTCTGCCACCTCCTGTAGAAGTTCCCACTCGTGGACTCTGGCCCGGGAACGACTCAGGCTGTCCGCGACCGTGTTGTCCACCCCAGGAACGTGAACTGCGATGAGGTTTGCGCCGTGTCGTATTACCCATTCCCACACCCTTATGGCCTCCCTGCAAAGGGTGTAGGAGTGTGTGCCTCCTTGTTTGTTGAGGTAATACATAACCGCAGTATTGTCTGTTTGTAACAGGAGAGTACTGGATGGAATCTCCAACTGCAAGGCCTGCAGGGCATAAAGGACCGCCCTCATCTCCAATATGTTGATATGGAGATGAGATTCCTGGTAGTCCATGTTCCTGAGACCTCACCCGTTCAAGTGCGCCTCCCACCCCAGCCCTGAGGTGTCTGTGGAGAGTGTTAACACCGGGACGGCTGTGAAGGACCCCACTGAGAGGGTTCCCTAAACTAGCCACCATTGCCAGTCCCGAACCATGGTCTTTGTGATTCTGACTGGCTGCTGCAGATAGTCTTGCCTTTGGTCCCACTGCACCCTTAACATCCACTGGGTTACCCGCATGTGGAGTCTTGCCATCGGGACCGTTGGAATGTCCGCAGCCATGTGTCCGAGCAGCGAAGGACCGCCTTATGAGGGATTGTAATTCCGCTCTGTCTTCGGAAGAAAAGCTTTCCCTTGACTGTGTCCAGAACTGCGCCTATGAACTGCAGTTTCTGGGATAGTACCAGGAGAGACTTCTCATAGTTGATTAAGATGCCCAGAGACTGAAAGAGAGCCTGGGTATGCTGAATGGCCAACAGCAATGCCTCCTTGGAGGCCATGAGAAACCAGTTGTCCAGAATGCGGAACATGTGATGACCCTGTCTCCTCAGAGGCACTGCCATGACTGCCATGCACTTGGTGAATAACCTTGGTGCTGATGACAGCCCGAAAGGAAGTGCTCGGAACTGGTAGTGGCGACCGAAAAACTCGAAGCACAGGAACCTCCTGTGCTCCTGAGCGATGGGGATGTGCAAGTAGGCGTCCTGCATGTCTAGGGACGCCAAAAAAGCATCCTTCTTCAGTATGGGGATTAGTCCCGGGAGGGTCACCATGTGGAAGCGCTTGTAAACGACCGATATGTTGAGGTCGCTGAGGTCCAAGATTGGACAGAGGTCCCCTGCCTTCTTTGGAACCAGGAAGAAGTGTGAATAATAGCCTGCTCCTATCTGGTTCCCTGGAACGTGCTCCACAGCTTCTTTCTGCAGAAGCGCGAGCACTTCCTGCTTTATGAGCAGAGCGTGCTGGCCCGAGTAACGGGAGAGCAGAGGAGGCCTTGTGGGGGGCTTGTCTAGGAATTCTATAAAGTGGCCTTTTTCGACCAACTGTAGCACCCACCTGTCGGTGGTGATTGAGCGCCACCCTGGCAGGTGGTCTGCGATGCGACCCCTGACCTTTGTTTCCCGTTGATCCTGGGGGCAGGGGCCGGGAAGGAGTCATGCTGTGGCAGCAGAGGGTCCTGCAGGTTGGGCCGCCTTGGTAGAATGTTGGCTCCTACCTGAGGACGTTTGACCTGGGCTTTCCGGGAAAAGGAGCCCTCTGTTGCTGACTGGGCAGAGGTTGTTGCCTCTGAGTCCGGCTGTGAAAACGACTCTGGTTCTACAAAGGAACCGAGTCTAGATCTGTACATGGCCTGGACAGATCTAACAGCCTTCCCAGCTTCCTGTAATTTGGTAATGACTTTTCCGATGCTTCACCAAACAAAACTTCGCCAAAATGTTTTCTGGACGTCCGGGTAAAGCGGAGACACGGAGCCATGAGTGTCTCGAGGAGACACACCTGAGGCTGCCACTCTGGCCAAGAGTCCAGGAGTCATCACGCGCCTCGAGCAGTGGTCCCACGCCTGAACCCGTGCGGAGGAGCTGGAGAAGTTCCTCCTTTGGGCCACCGTCTGGCAATTTCTCTGCCAGATCCTGTCCCTGTTCCCACAGCGTGTTCTGAAACTGAACCATGTGGGTCAGGTAATTCAGGGATCTGATGGCGCAAGTCGCGGCCGCGTAAGTGCGCCTACCCAGCACGTCCAGTTGCTTGGACTCTGGGTCCGGTGGCTGTGTGCTCAGATGTTGCGGTTTCTGAGACCAGTCATGAGAGGCTGTAATGACCAGGGAGTCGGCCAGAGGATGGGTAGCCAGGTACTGGTCCTCCCTTGGGGCCTTGTACAGGCGGTCAGCCTTCTTCGGCATAGCCGGGGTCGAATGTGGATGCTTCCACGCTGCCTTGGTGATGTCCACGAAGGTGTCCACCAAGGGTGGTACTACCACAGGCTTGGGATCCTTTTGCCGAAGATAACGGGCAAGGCGTAGTCTTTCGGGGTCTAGTTCCTCCGCATCCCATCCCATGTTCTCTTGGATATGTCTCATTATTTCAGAGAACAAGGGGTCATCCGGAGGAGACCTAGGGAGGTCGCGTGGGTCCGGAGAAGGGATGCTGATCAGTGAAGGAGACCTGGAGCATTCAGAGATGTTAGATCTGGAATCCTCCGTCGACGGTGAATGCCGACGTCTTCTGGGTCTCTTGGGGCTGGGTGACCTTGAAGAAGATCTAGACGGAGGCCTTCTCTTCTCTGTAGATCTGCCCCCTAGGAGGAGCTACTGGCCCTGGGGAGGTGCTCGGCCTGCTGCCCCTTTGACTAAGGAGGGGCGAGGCGTCGTGGTGCACCGGGTGCGGGAGGAGGTGCGTGGTGACCACATCCTTTTTGATGGTGTCCCACCAGAAAGTGAAGAGCTCCTTCACATCTGCCAAGTTGAGGCCCGATGATGGGTCGGGCGCCGGTGGTCTGTCGTCGGGGACGGGCGTTGGCTCTCCGGGGGTCTCCGGTTCTGGGGAGGGTTCCCGTGGGAGCTTGACAGGTCCGGAGTCGCCCGCCTGGTCTTCAGGCTGAGTGGGCTCCTCCTGCAACGCCTCCTGACCGACGTCGGTAGGCGGCGATGTGATTCTTCTGTTTGCAGTATCTGACGCCGGTCCCACCGCCGGCGTCCTGAGGGGGAGAATGCCTGACCAGCGACGGGTGACGAACTGCCGCCGGCTCACGGGAGTGCTTGTGGACCTTGGCCGACGTCGGATCCGACGCTTGTTTAAGGGAGGTCAGCTCTTGGTCTTACGCTGAGGTGGCGGCAGCAAGGAGACTGACTGACGGGGGCCGAGGACTTGTGATGCTCCTGACCTGGACGAGGCCTTGGCAGAAGAAGAGGGCCTGGAGGTCTTGGCAGGCCGCAGAGTCGAAGAACCACTGGCTGATTTGACCACAACCAGGGGAGGCTGAGAATGGGCTCTAGACAGGGAGTGGTCTGACCTGGAGCCAGAACTGCGGGAGTCCGAGGCCCTAGAGGGGGATCTAGGTCTCACCTTCTCCCGATGCTTCTCGTGGTGCCTGTGCGACTTTCCCGAAGATTCCCCCCTGGAGGAAGGTTCCATGGCCTTGAGCTTTTCTTCTAGGAGGAAAGCCTGGAGAGCCTTCTGTCGGTGGATTCTGGTCCGGCTATTGAAGCCCTGGCAGAAGGAGCAAGTCTGGGTGTTGTGGTCCGGGCCCAGGCACCGAACGCAGGCCGAATGAGGGTCTTTAAACGGGATCTGCTTCCCACAGGCACACTTAGAAGGATGGCCCTCCACTGAAGTTGGGGAGGACATCAGATGAAGAAAAGTTGTCTTGAAGAAGAATTTCTTCCAAAGTTTTCGATTTTGGAAAGAGATTTCCTGGTCATTACGTAATGATACTAACCAAGAGGTAGAAACAAGCAAGTCGACGGCGGGAAAGAACGGATTCTAGGCGGACCGCTTCCTTATGTACTATGCCTGACGTCAGCAGGACTGACGCCGGAGGCAGTCCCAGCTGAAGACTGCTAGCTAGAAAATTTTCTGTGGGGTCCTGACGCGGCGGCTTCAGTCCTAATGGTGTAGCCTGCTGCAAGAGCTGTACCTTGAAGAAGATCATCTTATATGTGTGCCTAAAGAAAGAAGCTGGCAAAATATATTGAAACTGCCCACAGTAATCAGGAAGAGGCCCCAAACCAGCAGAAGGTATATTATGACCATGGTGTAAAAGAAACAATTTTTGAGTGAGGTGAAAAAGTTTTGCTACTGTTACCCACAACAGAAAATAAACTGTTAATGAAGTGGCAAGGGCCTTACAGAGTGCTTAGACGTACTGGCACCAATATCTACGAGACTGAGACCCCTGACAGGCAAAATCCTACTAACATATACCATGCTGGGTTGAAAAACACCAAAAGTTGTTATGCTGGTTTTAACAGAAACCGATAAAGAAGATATTGATGTAGCTTATGATAGACTGGAACAAACTGTAACTGTTGATGCCGTAAAGGTGAATGTTTCCTTAACCTCAGAGCAAACTGCAGAAATTCGTAATGTGCTAAAGACATTTAACAGTACTTTTACCAAAGTACTGAGCAGGGCAAAAGGGGTTGAGCATGTATTAGTGCCAAGGAATGCTCGCCCTATTAGGCAAAGGACATGCAGGTTACCAGAGCGGTTAAGAGCTGACGTGGTTAAGGAAATACAAAAAATGAAACAATTGGGTATCATAGAAAAGTCGAGGAGTGCTTAGCCATCTCCAATGGTAACTGTAAACAAAAAAGAAGAGGGTGTTAGAATCTGCCGTGATTTTAGGAAACTTAATCAAGTGTCAGAATTTGACAGGTGTCCTATGCCAAGAATAGATGATTTGGTGGACAGACTGGGAAGTGCAAGGTATAACAGTATCCTCAATCTCAACAAGGATTACTGGAAAATCCTTTAGCTAAAGAATCCAGAGACAAAACTGCATTTGCCACTTCTGTTGGATTCTATCAGTTCACCACCATGCCATTTGGTTTACATGGTGCGCCAGCTACATTTCAGCAGTACATGGATGTCATTTTATCACCTCACACTGGTTATTATGCTGCGTACCTGGATGATGTCATGGTGTACAGTCCAGACTGGAAAAGCCACCTGGAACATCTACAAGCAGTTATCCAAGCTATCAAAAAGACAGGTCTAACAATTAATCCTACCAAGTGTGCATTGGGCATTCAGGAAAATGTAAATTACGTACCTACCATAATTCCTGATCTTCTTGGACGAAGTCTCCACCACTCATTCACGCTAATGGGACTACGCCGGAGGCGCTAGGACCCAACAGGCACCAAAATTCTTCAGGAGGGCCAGTGCCGGGTAGGGCCATGAGGAAGCGGCACCGTGAGCTCAGCTCGTGCCGTATAGGCTATCTGGCGTCGACCCTCCAACCGCCTCAGTACCTTTTTTTCCGAGGAGGTGCAGCATAAACTACCCTAATGAAACTAACCTATTGTCGGACAAACTAACATACTAAAAGCCAGCAAAATAGGCCTAATGGTTTTTCATGTCTGCTCGGTAGCCAGCCCCTGTTGGGTGCTAGCTTCTCCCCCCCAGCCCCTGAGAGGGTCAACTTCGGCTTCAGTATACCCATGCACCTGTCCCACCCCCTCTTAAAGCCCTCCACTGTGCCCTGCTCCACTAGACACCCGGGCAATGCATTCCATGGCCCCACCACTCTCTCAGTGAAGTAATGCATTCTACGTTCTTCCCTGTAGGTTCCCCTCCTCCAACTTCCAGTTATGCCCCCTGGTTGTGCCCCTTTCCTTAGCCTGAACATTTCTTTGGCTCTGCCACTGTTAATCCCTTTCACATATTTGAATACCTCAATTATGTACCCCCGGTCTCTCCTCTCCTGTCCTCTCCTCCAGTGAGTACAGCCCAAGGACTTCCAGCCTTTCCTCATAAGTCCTTTCACTCATGCCCTGGATCATCCTGACTGCCCTCCTCTGAACCCTCTCCAACAATGTTATGTCCTTCCTAAGGTGAGGTCTCCAGAACTGCACGCAGTACTCAAGATGCGCCTGACCAAGGCATTATACAGTGGACTAATTCCCAGGCTATGCAGCCCAGAATCTGGTTGCCTTTGCCGCAGATCTTCTGCAGTTTTCAGTGTTATTCATTTTGGTGTCTACCACCACCCCCAGGTCCCTTTCACTCGTGGCTTGCAGTGAGACCCCTCCCAGGGCGTATACATGACCTGGGTTTATGACCCCCAGATGCAGCACCCTACACTTCCATCGATTAAACCTCAGTCCCCACCTCCTTGACCAACCCTCCAGGGTATCCAGATCCCTCTGGACAGTCTCTCTCGCTTTCTCCCCATCAGCCAGTGCTCCCAGTTTTGAGTCATCCACAAAGAGGCTCATCCTACTCCTAACCCCCTCTCTATATAGGAGACATAGGCATTAAACAGGAGTGACCACAGTACCGAACCTTGGGGAACCCCACTGAAGATCTTCCTAGGGGAGGAGACTATCCCACCAACCACTACCCTCTGTGTTCTATCCATAAGCCAATTTTCTACCCATCTAAGCAACTGTCCTCCCACCCCATCCCTCAACTTTGTCAACAACCCGATGTAGGGTACTGAGTCAAACGCCTTACTCAAATCCAGATATAGGATGTCTTTGTCAGTCCAGGGTCCCGTCACCCAGTCGTAAAAATCTATGAGGCTGGTCTATCTGATCTCCCGGGACAAAACCATACTGTTTGTCATCCATGTGCCCAAATCTTTCAAGTTGCCTCCTGAGCTTCTCCCTTGATGAAGCCCTCCATTAGTTTGCTTGCCACCGACGCTAGGCTGGCAGGCCTGTAATTTCCGCCTCCTCCCTAGACCCTTGTGGATAGGCACCACATGAGCCACCCTCCAGTCTTGAGGCACCCATCCTGTCTGCAGAAAGGCATTGAAAAGTGCTATGAGGTTGGTCTGATATGATCTCCCTGGGACAAAACCATATTGTTTGTCATCCATGTGGCCCAATCTTTCCAGTTGCCTCCTGAGCTTCTCCTTGATGAAGCCCTCCATTAGTTTGCTTGCCACTGATGTTAGGCTGACAGGCCTGTAATTTCCCATCTCCTCTCTAGACCCCCCCTTTGTGGATAGGCACCACATGAGCCACCCTCCAGTCCTGAGGCACCCATCCTGTCTGCAGAAAGGCATTGAAAAGTGCAGCTAGTGGAGCTGTTAATTCGTCCGCCAGTTCCTTCAGAACTCTCGGATGCAGCCCATCCAGTCCCGGTGCCTTGTCAGTTTTCAATGCCCGAAGGGCCTCCCTCACGCTGACCACTGCGATTTCTCCCTCCCTAACCCCCTCCCTCAACAAAGCACCCATCCCCTTCTAGGCCTGGCCCACCCGGTGCCCCAGCCTCTTCTGGTCCTCTCACCTCAGCTGTCTCCCCCTCCCTCCCTTCCGGCTGAATGGATCCCCTGTCTCCTTCCATAAATACCAAGGCAAAGTACTTACTTAGTACCTCTGCCTGCTTCCCCACCTCCTGAGCCCATCCCTCCCCAGTCCTAATCCTGGAGATCTGTGCTCTCCCTTTTCTCATCCTCCCTATGTATCTATAAAATCCCTTTCCACCCCTCTGGATAACCCTAGCCAGGTTTTGCTTCATCCTCGCCTTGGCTCCCCTCACCACTCTTGTGACCCTTCTAGCTGTCAACTCATACTCGCCTCTCTCCCTATCCCCCCCGGAGCGCTTAAAACATGCATAGGCAGCCTTTTTATCCCTCAACGCCTCTTGCACCTCCCTGGTCCACCAGCACGGCTTGTTGGCTCTACCATTTTTACGCCTTACCCTTGTACATGAGCTAGTAGCCTCCTGCACCCCCTTTTCAATGGTCTCCCACAAGCTACCAACATCCATGTCTGGCCTAATCTTGTTCAAGCTTCTCCTTAGAATCCTGCCCATGCCCACGAAGTCTGCCCCCCTGAAGTCCACTACTACTGTGATTGAGCGGTTGTCCTCCCCCCCAGACACAGCAGAAACCGGATCGTGGCATGGTCTCCACCTGTCAGTGGGCTACATACCTCCAGACCCCTTATCTGGTCGCTGTCTGCAAGAACAATGTATAGTAGCCTCCCACCCAGAAGGTTCCCCCACCTGTTGGACCAGAAAGGCATCCTGAAACACATCCATCAGTCTCTGTTCCCTGGCCACCGCTGATGTCCTAGTGTTCCAGTCTGCCCCTGGCATATTTCAGTCCCCCATGACCACCACCCTACCCTTTCCATGGCCACAGTGCCCCTTGATAATCTCAACTAATTTTTCCTCCAGGGCCTCATCCATTGCGAGGGGGTCTGCACACCACCACTATTTTCAATCTTTTGCCTCCCCTCGACTGCAGGGCTACCCAAATCGCTTCCACTCCCCCATCAGCCTCCTCCTCCTCCACTAACCATTATGCCATTCTTGACTATCAGTGCTACACCCCCCTCCTCTACCCTCTTCTCTATCCCTCCTGAATATTGTGTGGCCCTCCAAGTTTAGGTCCCAATCATTCTTCTGGGTGGCCCATGTTTCCGTAATCGCTGCCACATCCGCTGGTCCATCTGCCAGCATCGCCTGGAGCTTGGATATTTTGTTGCCCATGCTCCTGGCGTTGATCAAGACTGTCCTCCACCCCATCCCCCCTCCCCTACCCAATTGTGTCGGCCCTGTGCAATCCCTATTTGCCCTTTCCTGCACAGCTCTTGCTTTGTTTACCTCACAGTCATCTGCCCTCATATTTCACCCTAGACCTGGGACCTCGGGCAGCCCTCCTGACTCCATTGCTTCACTAATTCTTCCCACCTTTGCAAGTTTAAACCCCACTTCTCGTTTAAGAATCCAGCGAGTTTTAGTTTTAAGATCTCCTTCCCCTCTAGGTTAAGATGTTTCCTATCCATAGCATATAACCCCTTATCATCCCATGTGTCCCCTCAGTCCCCACCAGCCCATACCCTTCTGCTCCGCACCAGTCCCTGAGCCACTGGGTCACCCCTCTGAGTTTGTGTTTGGTCTCCCCGGATGCCATAGGTACTGGCAGAATTTCTGAGAAGGAAACTAAACTTCCTATAGAGTGGCAGACTCTGGCCAGTTCCTGAAACCTCGCCTCGATTTCCAGATCGCTGTTCCCCTCCAAATCATTTCTGCCCAGATGTATTAGGATATCTGGGGATCCCCGCATTCCAATGCTAATGAGTATAGCTGGAATTTGGCCTTGTGAACAGATAGGCCCGGGACACATTTAACCTTGACCGAGCTGCTTTTTCCCTCCCCTGCCCCCCTCCCACTGGATGCCCCTGGTCATGGAGTCTCCCAGCAGGATCGCCTTCACCCTCCCCAACACTGGTCCTTTTGATCCCTTCCAGGCTCTTCCTTCTTTCATCGACCCCCAGCTTACTCCTCCCACCCCTTCAGTCCAGGGATCACTAGTCTAGTTCCTACCATGCTCTTTCTTGCTTGCAGCTCCCAGTTTACTCCTCAGCCCCCAACCTCCTGGGAGGCACTGATGGCCCCCTAGTCCCCCTGGGCTCCCTTTTTGGGTCAGAATCCACAGGTCCCCGTCCTGACACCCTTCTGCTTCCTCCTGCCTCCAACCCCCTCTGGTCTTGTCTCCCCATCCGGTCTGGCATATTTCTCCCTACCCTCCCTTCCTCCCCCGCTTTCCTCATCAGATTTCTCCCGCCCAAGCTGGCCTTTTAGAGTACCCCTACTACCCCACCTTCCTTGGCTGACTTTCCCAGCCTAAGTGCCTGCCTGACCCCAGTTCTCCCTCCCCTCTGTCCTCGCCACCTCCCTGCCCTCCTCCCCTCTGGCTTGCTAGTTACATCCTCACTGCCTGCCTGCCCCCTCCTGTTCTGCAACCTCTCTGCTCCCACCCCGACTTGCTGACCAAACCCTCTCTGTCCACCTCCCCCCCGCCAACTTCTTTCACCTCCTCTCCTGGGTACAGCATGGTGTTTCTATTGCTAAGTGTTATGCCTGCCCTAGACTCGTTTTCTCCTACTCCCCTCCTTCTTTGCTCCCACTGATTGGCCCCCCTCCTGTAAAGTGTTTTTCATCTGTTGCTTGTATTGTGCCCTACACTCCGGAGTTTCCATAGGGCCTATGTCTACCTGTTCCCTGGGGTATGCTGTAGTGGCCTCGCCTCCTTCCATGGGACCTTTTCCACTCCTTTCCTCCCCCTTCCTCCCCCCTCATGCCTTCCAGCTCTCTTCTGATCCCCTCAACCTCCTCCATAAGTCCTGTCAGCTGAAAACACACTGGACACCCTCCGAACCTCCATGCCCAATTTAAGATTATTGCTGCCCCGCACCCTGTACACCCAATCACCCTACCGAAGATGCCCGCTCTGGCCAGCCCCAAATCCACCCTCAATTTTGGTGTGAGCAGTACCAACCGCTTGCAGAACCAATTCAGTTTTTGCCCACCCCACAAAGATCAGTAGCAATAAACAATTCAGCACAGTTATCAGTAGCAATAAACAATTCAACACAGTTATCATGTCCCACAGCTGCATATAGCAGGTAGTCAGTGGTGCCCAAGCAGGCACAGCATACAGTCCCCCTTTTCCTTCAATCAGCCACAATCCAAATCAAATCACCCTCTCTCAGCTTGCTCTTTGCAGTTGGTCAATGTTACCCACGCAGGCACAGCGTACAGCTCCCTTTTCCCCCAATCAGCAGCAGTCCAGGACACCAATCAGCAGCAGTCCAGGACACCCACTCACAGCTTGCCCCTCTCCAAGGCCCCACTCCAACCCCCACCAACCATTTAATAGAGGTAGAGGTCGGGGCCAGGGTGGGTGGTGGGACAAAGAACACCAGCAGCTCTGCTTAGTTGTGACTGGGCTGATGGCCTTTATAGCCCAGTCGCACAGTCAAAGTTCGCGCCCTTCGCACTGATTGGCCCCACCGCTCCTTGCTCCTGAGCAGTGACGGCCCTCCGATCGCTCCCCCTCCACCGATGCGGCTCCGTTCGGCCCCCTGTCCTCAGGCCCCTTCTCCGACCACCGATGTGGTCGCATCCTTTCCTGTTGCTGATACGGCCCCGGAATCGCCTGCCCCGTCTCCCTACAGCAGCTCCAAGAACACCAGCAGCTCTGCTTAGTTGTGACTGGGCTAATGGCCTTTACAGCCCAGTTGCACAGTCAAAGTTCATGCCCTTAGCATTGATTGGCCCCACCGCTCCTTGCTCCTGAGCGGCAGCGGCCCTCAATCGCTCCCCTCTGCCGATGCGGCTCCGTCAGCCCTGGTCCTCAGGCTCTTTTCCGACCACAGATGTGGTAGTGTCCTTCCAGCCGCTGATGCAGCCCCAGTATCGCCTGCCCCACATCTCCCCAGCAGCTCAAGAACACTTGCAGCTCTGCTTGTGTAGGCGACTGGGCTAATGGCCTTATAGCCCAGTCAGCACAGTCAAAGTTCGCGGGCTCCAGCGCTGATTGGCCCCACCGTTCCTTGCTTCTGAGCGGTGGCAGCCTTCCAATCGCTCCCTCTCTGCTGATGCAGCTCCATTCAGCCCCCGGTCCTCAGGCCCCTTCTCCGACCACCGATGTGGTCGCATCCTTTCCTGCCGCTGATGCGGCCCTGGAATCACCTGCCCCATCTCCCCACAGCAGCTCCAAGAACACCAGCAGCTCTGCTTAGTTGCGACATAAGATAGTCCAACTGACCCATGTAAGAAGGGTCATCACAACAGAGTCTTCACAGCCCAGCCATCGAGAGAGTGAAGAACGCAAACAGATAAGTGAGCTTGGGGGACAGTGGGTGGGCGTGTGAATGAGTGGTGGAGACTTCATCCAAGAAGATCAAGAATTATGGTAGTTATGTAATTTACATATCTTCCTGGACATAAAGTCTCCACCACTCATTCACACTGATAGGAGAGTACCGAGCTAAAATAATCCCCCGAGACAGGCGGCAGGAGACAGGAGCTCACTTTAGGACAGGAGTTCATTAAGCATTAAGGATTGTCCTACCAAAGGACTAATGCTGTCTGGCATGGACATCCAAGGCGTAGCGCTATATGAAAGTGTGCAAGGAGCTCCAAGTGGCCGCATTGCAGATGTCTGCAATGGACACGTTCCGGATTTCTGCCAGTGATGCGGCAACTGCTCTGGTAGAATGAGCGTGTACTCTGCCTTTCAGCTTAACCTGTGCCATTGAGTAGCAGTGGCGAAGGCATGCCACCAGCCATGCAGAAATGCATCTGATAGCAACAGACGGACCCAGCCGGGTCATGCTGAAGGAGACAAACAGTTGTTTTGACTTGCAGATTTCCTTGTTTCTGTCTAAGTAGAACCGCAAGGCTCTCTTCACAGCCAGGGAATGTAGGGTACGCTCTCCCTCATTCTATAAGTTCGTGAAGTAGGTAGGAAGAACCAAGGGCTGATTCAGATGGAATTCTGAGACAACCTTGGGCAGGAATTTAAGGTGGGTCCTAAGGACCACCTTGTCCTTGTGAAATACAGTATACAGGGGGTCTGTGACCAAAGCATGTATTTCAGACACTCTGCGGGCGGAAGTGATGGCTACTAGGAAGACCATCTTCCAAGTCAGAAATTTTAGTTTGCAAGTAGCTAGAGGCTCAAAAGGTTTGTGGGTGAGCATGTCTAGCACAAGGTTAATGTCCCAGGCTCCTAATGGTCATCTGACCGGTGGCCTGATATGTAGAATGCCCTTAAGAAACCTCCTGACCACAGGAAGCAGAGCCAGAGACATGGAGTGTATGGACTCATGGTACACTAAAATTGCGCACAGGTGAACTTTAACACTTGAATATTGCAGGCCTGTGTTTGAGCGATCTAGAAGATACTCTAGGACCTTGTTTGGTGGACAGGAAAAGGATTCCATGAAGATTTTGCACACCAGATAAGAGAACCATTTCCACTTAGCCATGTAAGTTTTACGGGTAGCTGGCTTGCGAGCAGCTAACAGGACATCTGAGACCCTATGTGAAATGTTAAAGTTGTTCACCTCTTCTCCTCAGGAACTAGGCGTGGAGGTGAAGGGACTTCAGGTTGGGATGCACCACAGGGCCCTGGGTCAGCAGGTTCATATGAAGTGGAAGCTGTCTTGGTAAAGTTTCTGCTAATCTGTTGATTAATGGAAACCAGGTCTGATGAGGCCAGAATGGGGCGATGAGAATCACTCTGCCCTCCTGTGCCTCCAGTTTGAATAGTACCCTCTGAACTAGGGGAAGAGGAGGAAATGTGTACAGAAAGCGTTCTCGTCCAGAGCAGTCTGAATGCATCCTGACAAAAACGCCAGGTCCTGGAATTCTGGAGCAGAAGAGAGGCAGTTTTGCATTGAGTGGGGATGCAAAAAGGTGCAGGTCCGAAGTTCCCCACTCTCTGAAGAGTGATTGCACAACGCTTGCGTCAAGAGACCACTCATGAGGATCTGTCTCCATTCTGCTAAGACAGCCTGCCAGATCGTTCTGAACTCTTGGCAGGTAGACTGCCTGGATCAGAGCTTTGTGCTCTAGGCACCATTCCCACACTCTCATCACTTCCCTGCATAAGGGGTAAGAGTATGCTCCGCCCTGTTTGTTGATGTAGTACATCACTGCCTTGTTGTCCGTTGGGAGGAGAATGGTCTTGTGATAGAGTATTTCCTTCAAAGTCCTAACAGCATAAGGATGACTCTCATTTCCAGAACATTTACGTGAAGCTGAGATTCATCCTGACTCAAATGACCTTGGGTGTGGAGATCCTGGCAGTGAGCTCCCCATCCCAGCAAGGACACATCCGTGGTGATGGAGATCTGGAGATCCAGAGGGGCGAAGGGATAACTTTCCCGAAGGTTGTCTTCCTGAGTCCACCAGGTGAGCGACCGTTTCAGCGGTTCTGTCACCTTGATGTGAAAGCACTGTGGGTGTGTGGTTGGCGACCACTGAGTGCTGAGCATCCACTGAGTAGTTCTCATGTGAAGGTGAGCCAGAGGCACAGCGAACACTGAGGATGCCATGAGACTCAGCATCTGCTGCATTGAGAGAGAACTCGGACCGAGTTGTTTCCTCTGATGAAGCAGGCCATCTAGAGGATGTTGCTCCTTCTGTCCTCCAGAAGAAAGGCTTTCGCGTTGGAGGTATCCAGAAGGACTCCTATGAAGAAGAGCCACTGGGAGGGCTGTATCTGTGACTTTCCCAAGTTTAGCAGGACTCCCATGGATGTGAGGAATTTTGAAGCCATAGCTACAGCTTCTAGAGTCTCTTGTCTGGAGGGACTTGCGAGAAGCCAATTGTCCAGATATGAGAACACCTGAATTTCGAGCTTTCTCAGATGCACTGCGAGAACTGCAAAGCACTTTGTAAAAACTTGCGGCGCCGAGGATAGCCCAAAGGGCAGGACTCTGAATGGTAGTGTGCTGACCCAACGCCATGAATCTGAGGTATCTGTGATGCTTGGGTGAATGAGAACATGTTGATAGGCGTCCTGCATGTCCAGGGAGGTTAGCCAACTGTGTTGATGAATCATACGTAAGAGCGTACCGAGTGATATCATCTTGAACTTTTCCTTGAAAAGGAACTTGTTTAACTTCCTGCGATCTAGAACAGGGCACATGCTGCCTGTTTTTTTTGAAACTAGGAAGTAATGGGAGTAGAAAAGTACAGTTACGTAAGAGCTAACCGTAACAGTAGATCTTTGAGAGAGGCTCTTGCAGTAGGTAATTACATATAGGACTGACGCCGGCTGGTGGCAGGACCCCATAGAAAAATTTCTAGCTAGCAGTCCCTGGCGAGGGACCGCCCCCACGTCAGGTGACCGGCATCATGAGACGTCGGTATAAAGGGGCGGTCTCGGTCGCCTGCCTTCCAGTTCTTTCCCGCCACAGGCCCGGAAGGCCCGGACGAGAGAGAAGCAGATGTTTCCATTCCTGGAAAAGAAGCTGAAAAAGCCTAGGGGGAAGGAGGGCGGGAAGGTATTACCTACTGCAAAAGCCTCTCTCGAAGATCTACTGTTACGGTAAGTTCTTATGTAACTGTACTATCTTACTTCAAGAGGGCTCTTGCAGTAGGTAATTACATATAGGACTGAATCCCAAGCAGTCTGGAACAAATAAGAGGCACCGGGAGGAGGGAACTACTCCAGAAAGAAAAGTAGCCGTGCAAGCCTCAAGACAGGAGGCCTTGCAAAACAGCTAGCCCGAAGCCTGCTCTACGGCGAGAGGCAATATCCAAACTGTAATGTTTTGTAAAGGTATGGACGGAAGTCCAGGTGGCGGCAGCGCATATGTCTGCCGCAGACACGTTCTTGAAACAAGCCGCAGAGGCCGCTACTCCTCTTGTGGAGTGGCCTCTAACCTGACCCGGAAGGGTCTTGTTGTTCTTGTCATAACAGAAAGTTATGCAATGAGCCAACCACTTCGATAGGCATTGCTTGGAAACAGCATTGCCTTCCCTTTTGTGAGTAAAAGGGACGAACAACTGATCAGTCTTTCTGAGATCCTTTGTCCTGTTGGTGTAGTATCTCAGAATCCGGTGAACATCCATGGTATGGAGTAAATATTCCCCTTGATTAGAGTACTGCGTGAAAAAGGCAGGTAGCTCGATGGACTGATTAAAGGTAGACTCTGCTACTACTTTAGGTAGAAACTTAGGATTCGTGCGAAGACCAACTCGTTCTTTGTGAAAAATCAAATAGGGGATTTTACACATAAGGGCCTGGAGCTCGGAAAGTCTTCGAGCAGAAGTAATGGCCACCAAGAAGAGCGTCTTCCATGAAAGAAACTTCAGATCTGCAGTTGCTGCAGGTTCGAAGGGAGGAAGAGTAAGTTTCTCGAGAACAAAATTCAAGTCCCAAGGGGGAGTAGGAGATCGGATGGGGGGCCTCAGATGAAGAACCCCTCTGAGAAAGGTCTTAGAAACCTCCAGTTGGGCAAAGGCTTTATCTGAGAAGGGAGCATGATAGGCTGAGATAGCAGCCATGTGCACCTTCAAGGAAGAATGACTGAGACCAAGGTCGAAGAGATGACGTAAGTATTCCAGCAGAACAGCCACTGAACAGGAGAATGACTCCACATTCCTGGAGGCGGCCCAAATGGAGAATCTCTTCCATTTCATGGCATAAGTGGACCTAGTGGAGGGTTTTCTAGCCTCCACCAAAATTTCCGACACTTTTGGAGAGACGCCAAAACGGGATTGGTCTAGGTCTGCAGGAGCCATGCATGAAGTTGAAGGGACTTGAGACCTGGATGGACCAGGGTCCCCTGATCCTGGGTCAGCAAACCTCGAGATAAAGGAAGAGGAAGAGGAGGAACCTCTGAGTATTGTTGTAGAAGAGAGAACCAGATTTGCCTGGGCCAAAAGGAGCAATGAGAATAATTCTCGCTCCTTCTGTGGATAGCTTCTGTAAAACTCTTGTGATCAGAGGAATTGGGGGAAAGGCATAGACGAATCTGTCCTTCCAGTCTAGAGACAGAGAGTCGCTCCAGAAAGCGCCTCGCTCTGGAGCGAGCGAGCAAAAGCTGGGAAGTTTTGCGTTTTGGGGGGAGGCATAGAGGTCTACCTGCGGAGTCCCCCAAAGCTGAAAGATATCGTTGAGCACCTTTTGATCCCATTCCCACTCGTGTGCCCTGGCAGAGGAGCGGCTTAGTTTATCTGCCAGGGTGTTGTCAACTCCTGGAACATGGATCGCCGTGAGGTGAAAGTTGTGAAGAGCCGCCCAGTCCCAAACCCTCATAGCTTCCCTGCAAAGAGGGTAGGAACGAGTTCCTCTCTGCTTGTTGATGTACCACACCACGCACATATTGTCCGTCTGGATGGCTAGGTGGCTGGGAAGAATGTATTGGTGAAGGGCTTGGAGATCGTATAGCACAGCTCAAAGCTCGAGCACGTTGATGTGGAGAACTAGTTCCAGTCTGGACCATAAGCCCTGGGTCTGATGAGGGCCCAGATGGGCTCCCCAACCTTTGCCTGATGCGTCCGTGGTCAGAGTCTGAGAGGGGAGGATGAAAGAAGGGACTCCCTGAAAGGGTTCTCCAACCATCCACCATTGCAAGTCCTGCCATCGCGAGAGATCAGAACTAGTTGATCTAGATCGCTACAAGTTGATCCCACTGGGAGCGAAGAGTCCACTGGAGTTGAGCTCGGGGGACCGTTGGAATAGCGGCCGCCATGAGCCCCAGAAGACGGAGGACCGACCTCGCCGGAACCCTCCTGCTTTTTAATAGCAGGGAAATCTGGGATTGAAGAGAGGCCACCCTGTCTGAAGGCAGGAAGGCCTTGCTCACCGTCGTATTGAGGATAGCCCCGATGAACTGTAGTCTCTGGGAGGGATCCAGATGGGACTTGGAATGGTTGATGGTAATACCCAGGCCAGTGAAAACCTGTTGGGTGAGGGAGAGAAAATGCAGGAGTTCCTCCCTGGACGAGGCCGCCAGGAGCCAATCGTCCAGGTAAGGGAACACTTGAACTCCCATTGTATGCAGGTGGGCCACTACCACAGCCAGGCATTTGCTAAAAACTCGGGGCGCCGAGGAAAGACCAAATGGGAATGTTCTGAACTGGTAGTGGTCCCCCTGAAATGCAAAGCGAAGATACTTACGGTGAGAAAGGCGAATGGGAATATGCAGATAGGCATCCTGCATATCCAGCGCATAAAGCCATTGACCAGGCCGAAGAAGAGGCAGAAGGCTCTGCAGAGAAAGCATCCTGAACCTTCTGTATTCCACATAAAGGTTCAAGGAACTGAGATCTAGAATGGGTCTGAGATCTCCCGTCTTCTTCGGGACCAGGAAGAAATGGAAATAGTAACCCATCCCTCGAAGATGAAGGGGAACAGGTTCTATGGCCTGCTTCGTGAGAAGGGCCGAGATTTCTTCCTGGACCAAGGGAAGATGGTCTCTGGAGTACGATGACTTCGGAGGAGGGTGGCGGGGTGGTTTCTGAAGAAACTCTATGGAGTGCCCCTCTGCTATAAGCTGGAGCACCCAAGAATCCGTGGTTATCCTCTCCCAACCCGGAAGGTGGAGGGAGAATCTCCCTCCTACCGGTTCCTCCGGAGGGTCCGGAGGTGGTGGGAGAGGGAAGAAGTCAGGAGGTGTGGGGCAGCGCCACAGCTGAGGCACCCGCTGCTTTTTTGGGCGGAGGGGGCCTGGCAGCTGCGGGGGCCCGACGTTTAGTGGCCCGCCTTCCTTGGGGTTTCGCTTGAGGCTGAGTCCATCTGCGAAAAGGATGGCGCTGCTGAGGATGGGGATGGTACATGGAATCCACGGATTTCAGGCCGTACCCTTCTCTTGCAAGTCGGTGATGATGTCTTTGACATCACCCTGAAAAGCACCGACCCCCTGAAAGGTGCCTCTTGAATGGCGGATTGCACCTCCGGGACCAAACCTGACATGCGGAGCCAGGCATGACACCGTAGACTTACGGCGAAAGTGGAGCTCCGCCCAGCAGTGTCCACTGCATCGTCTGTCGCCCGTAACATGTGGCGGCTGGCCGAACGAGCAGAACGGACAAGATCTGCTAGCTCCTGTTTGACTTGGGAGTCAGGTAAGGAGTCTAGTTTAGATTCCGCCTGGCTAAGGATGGCCTTCTGGTAATCCCCCATGTGGGCGACGTAATTCAGGGCCCGAATTCCCAGTGTGGAAGAGGCGTAAATCTTTCTTCCATACTGGTCCAGGAGGTGAGATTCCTTATCCAGAGGAGACGAGCTCAGATGTTTTGGATGTGCCGACCGGCCGTGAGCGGCACTAATCATGACTGAGTCGGCACAAGGGTGAGAGTCAAGGTAGTCTACACCCTCGGGAGCCTGGTATAGTCTGTTGGACTTCCTGGGAAGTGGGGCTAATGCCGACGGTTGTTTCCAAATCGTGATAACAAGGTGGGCGTGAGGCTCGATCCAGGGTGGCACTAAAGCTGGAGCTGTCATGGGCAGGTCCAGATGCTCGGCGAGTTTTAAATGCTGGTAATCTGGTTCCAAGGAGCACCACTGGTGAATTTCCTGGATTTTTCTAAGTAACTCCGTGAAGGATGGATCCTCCGGAGGGTTCCTCGGCCGGGGCTTAAACCGAGAGCGGGGCTCGTGGTCTCTCTCAGAACATCCGTCGGAAGAATCCCAGGAGTCCGAGAGGGAAGAAGAAGCAGAAGAAGAGTAAGACTCCCTCACATGGCTAGGGAGAGGAACGGGTTCTTTGGGTGGTACCCGTGAACGCGTATCCTGCCCCTCTCTGGATCCAGATGGAAGAGCCCTGGAGTCTGGGCGGTGAGAGTGTGCCTTGGACGCACGAGCTGCAGGCACGCTGTCATGAGGCGGCTCTCTACCTCCTTGGTGAGCTGAGCCTTGGCCTCAGCCCACCAAGAGGCCAGAGTCTCCTGCAGATCCACCGGCAGCCGGGGGAGCAGTGGAGGTGGAGGAGGAGGGGGAAAAGAGTATAGGTTGTACCCGTAAGGCGAGTATCCATAACCCGCCTGCGGAAAACCCGGCATCAGGTAATGTGGCATCGGGTACTGCGGTGTCGGAGGAACTGGCGTCGGGTACTGTGGTGCTGGATACTGAGGTTCCGGCTACGGTAGCATCGGATAAGACAGCGAGTACCCAGGAGCCAGGGGAGCTGCTGGAGCAGACGGCCCGGTCGGCGGCCCCACGAGCGGATCCACGCTAATGGGCCCGGGGGGTGGAGGGCCCGACGGAAGGGGAACATCCCCTGCCGGCGTCAGCAGAACCGGTGTCAGAGGTGCCGGTGTCGGTACCGACGTCTGGGGGGCCGACGTCAGATCTGGTTCCATTGGAGGAGGGTTTGACGGAGGTGGAAGATCCCCCGCGTCGCCCGGGGAAGGAGGAGAACATTTCCCCGGGGTCAGGCTGGGATGACTCGGGCTCCCCAGACAGCAGTGAAGGCTGCGGGGAACCGGGTACGATGGACGAAGGGGGGTCCGTCGTCGGTTCCGTTGCCCGGCGTGCGTCGGAGGAGCCGACGTGCAGCTTAGGGGGTGAGATCCCGGCGGGCACCGGAGGAGCCGGTGTCCAGCTTACGGGAGCCCTCACCGGAGGCGGGCCGAGGGAGAGGGGTGGCCCGGTCCGATGGGGAAGTGGCTGTGCGCCGCCTCAAAGGGTCGGGCGTCTTATCGACCCTCTCCATGCGGACTTCGGAGGAGCTGACGTCCGACTTAGAGGAGTCACTCCACGCCAGTAGGCGCTGAACCCGCGGCCAAACCGGGGCTTAGGGCCTCCATTCGCCTGGAGGCGCCCGCAAGGCCCGCAGGCGTGAGCCAGACGGGCTGGCTCGACGCCCTCCAAATCCTTGGAGGCTGCCGTCGAACGGTCCCCCGGAGGGGATGTTACCTGGGCCGCGACTCCAGCGGGAGACGCGGTAGAGGAGGACTTCTCCCGGTGCCTCTCCTTGTCCTTCTTTTTCCGATGTCCTTCCAGGGAAGTGGACGCCTGCCTCAACTTTTTCAACTCTTTCTCCATTGAAGACAACTTTTTCTTGAGGAGATGGGCTTCCAGGGACTGTTGGCGCTGTTTACGGGTGGCCACGTTGAAGTTGAGGCAATGCTGGCACTTGTCGACCGGGTGATCGGGGCCTAGGCAGAAGAGGCACAGGAATGGCCGTCCTTGTGTAGTGCAGTTACGCCCATGAGTCGCACTTGTTTTGTGCTCGGAGGGTGTAGTGGACGACATATACCGACGATGTACCTGACGCATTGAAAAGAATAACTGATTTTCGTTAAAAACGACGAAGATAGGGCTGATGAAGCACAAACTTTACCGCAAGGTGCTGCACGAGCTAACGGCGGGAAAGAACTGGAAGGCGGGTGACCGGGGCCGCCCCTTTATACCAACGTCGCATGACGCTGGTCACCTGACGTGGGGGCAGTCCCTCGTCAGGGACTGCTAGCTAGAAATTTTTCCGTGGGGTCCTGCCACCGGCTGGCGTCAATCCTATATGTAATTACCTACTGCAAGAGCCCTCTTGAAGTAAGATCCTGTGTTCCGCTGATCCAGCAGGACTACCTCTACTGCCCTGTTGTTCAGAAGGCTTTGGATCTCGAAAGCAAGAAGGTCTGACTGAGAGATAGACAGTCTGGGCTGTCGTTTCGGTGGATGATCTGCACTGCTTTCTGACAGATTTAGAGATCACTTTTCGTGGATTATTCTTAGCACCCACTCGTCCGATGTGATTGAGTTCCACCGGTCATAAAACTGAGTCAGACGCCCTCCTACTGCCAAGGATGAGTTCCCCTTGGACAGCTGAGGTGGGACTTGGGCCGGGATCTCAGAGGGTGGCACTAGGTGCCCTGGGGCCCTGTGCCTTCTACTGTGTTTTCTTCTGTGGCTGAGGGGTTTGGTTTCTGTTAAAGCCTCCTCTGCCTTTACCACGAAAGGACTGAAGGTTATGAAACTGACGCCTGTTCCCGCCACTTTGAGGGGCTGCGGAAAGCGGTCTGGCCGTTTTGATGGCCATTCTAGTCTTTCGAGTGGCCTCTAGCACCTGCTCAACCTGAGGACCAAATAGGCACGCATCATTGAAAGGCAAGGCCATAACCCTCTTGGGCATCATTTGTGAAGCTCGAGTGCGCAACCAGGTGTGGCGATGGGTGCAAATACCGGCCGCTGCTGCTCTTGAAGGCAGTGCCAAGGCATCCATGGCAGCTTTGAGCTGTTGATTATTGGATTCAATACCTCTAGTAATGGTTTGAAGAAGCTCTGTGTTAACTTCCACATCTGGAAGAGCTTCCACTGTAGCCCTGAGTGAATGCCAGAGGTATACTCATATTGAGAGAAGTAGCCCTGGTAGCTAGCAATACATATGCCCAGAGTGGAAAGCAAAGACTTGCTTCCTCAAGGTGTCGACCTTGTGAGATTCTTTTGTTTATTGGACATGCCTGAGATTCTGTTAATAACGGCATTGTCATTCTCTGCCAGAACAACAATGGCATCAGCAAAGGCTTGTGAGGCAACATTGGGTCGATCCTTGAAGGGCATATTTTCTGTCTATGGACTTAGCCACAGAGAGAGTATGTGCCGGATTATCCCACACCATCTGTGAGAGTGTCTCAAAAGAGGGTCGGACAGGGAGCCAATTCTCAGGAATGTCCAGAACGGCAGGTACTGCAGACGCAGAAAACTTCCAAGGATCGATTTATGAAGTCGAGAGAGAGAGAGAGAGAGAGAGAGAGATCGAGAGAGAGAGAGAGAGAGAGAGAGAGAGAGAGAGAGTCAAATTTCTAAGGAGAAACTTAAAAGAAAGGTCGTCGACCAAAGGCTCTGTTGAAAGAGGTTTATTCACTGTCCCTAGGGAGGAATCATCATCAAAGTTGTCCCCCAACTGAAGATCAGGATCAGACTCAACATCACCTCCTACTAGTCCAGAAAGGACTGTACAGATAGGAAAAGGAGGAAAAGAAGAAGAAGGAGGAAGAGCAGTGCGAATCGGAGTCAAAAACCCCTGCATCACGTGCAGCACTGCAGGCGCTCCCAGCGCCGCTGCAGGAAGTGGCACCAAAAACAGAGGCGGTGCCGGCACAGGATGCGACACACAGTGTGGCACCGGTGCAGCCAATGCCCAAACCACAGAATCCCGACCCCTGACTTGCTGAGGGAAAAATGAAGAAATTCAGCATGAGATAAAGGCACCAGTGTGGACCCCTGTGGCACAGTCATATGAGGGGGTTATTTTATTTGTACATCAGTTTGAAAAAACCTTGAGCCATGGGCTCATTTACAAAGGTACCTCATCGAAAAAGACAAACACAATACAACAGTATGTTACAACAATGAGATAAACAACAGATTGGTTTAAACAGGTATGTTTCAACAATGGGCATACAGTAAATTGCTAAAGCCAAGCTAACTTTATTATTGGATGCTGCCACTCAGGTGGCTTTTGTCATAGCATATGAGCAAGACCAAACTAGTAACAATCACAGCTTCGAGTATTAAATAGGTAATTTCGGAGGGAGGTTTTAAAACAGGAGATTGAAGGAGCATCAGAGATAGTGGGGGGAAGCGTGTTGAACCAGGATGGGGCTCTGTAGCAATAGGCCCTTTGACCGTGCGAGGTCCTAGCCCTGGGAATTGATAGGGTGGTTTTGCCGGAGGGTCGGGTTTGTACTAGAAAACACTAGAGTGCGGCATTGATGGCACTGGAGAAGGCACCACGCAACTAGGAGGAAAAAATTACACACTGTAGTAATCTTGTTTTCTAATGGAATCTTGCTGTATTCTGACTATATGCAGTTAGCCCAAGCACTTTAACTGCCCCAGGAGAGAAGGGTTAACTCTATGCCAGAGCATAGAACGTTGAGCTCGAGCTCGGTTTTCAAACCTCTGTCCCTGGTACATTCTAATGTAACTGTCAGATTCTTACAGGCACTAATGCTAACTAGCTTAGCTCTGAAATTTTGAGAATAAGCCACAGGCCATCAAGAATTTGAATCAAAAGACTCAAGTCAAGAACCCAAGAAGAACATCTTTATACTGCTAGTGATAATAAGCAATATTAATCATACTAAAATAAAAAGTATTAGTAACACTCATCCTAGCCAGGATGAGACAAAGGAGTGCCCCTCTAGGGTGCAGCACTGTGCCTGCCAACTTCTACCCCCAAAAAAGGGAGGTTCTGAGAGAGGAGGCAGGGAGGGAGGTCAGAATACAGCAAGACTCCATTAGAAGAAACAAGATTACTATGGTGAGTAATTTTTTCTTCAGACAACATGAAGTCTTGCTGTATTCTGACTATATGAACTACCAGGCAGTAACACCCTGGAGGAGGGATCCTACAGAATCTACTTTGAAACAGATTCTGCACTACTGTTGTGTTAAAACCTAGCATCACTTCTGGCTTAAGTATCCAGGCAGTAATGCTTGGTAAATGTGTGAACAGTTTTCCAGGTGGCTGCTTTACAAATTTCTAAAAGGGGAATATCTGTAGCTGCTGCCACAAAGGCAGCTGTACCCCTGGTTGAGGGAGGCTCATTGCCCAATTTAGTGTAACAGAACCCAATACAAGAGACAATCCACCTGGCTATTGTCCGCTTAGTAGCAGGTCTACCCTTCCCCACTTCTCCATAAGTGAGAAACAACTGAGAACACTCATTTCTATAGGCCTTAGTATGGTCCATATAATAGCTTAATGCCCTTTTTACATCCTGACTGTGCAGCCTTCTCACCTGAAGAAGAGTGATCAGTGAAAACACTGGCAGTGACAGACTGGTTAGAGGAAATTGAAACCACTTTGGGAAGAAACCTCCTATTTGTCCTAAGCACCAGCTTGGCTCTGTGAAAGAGGATAAAGTCAGGCTCCATAGAAAGGGCCTGTAACTCACTGATCCTCCTGGCAGATGTAATGGCCATCAGGAAAACAGTCTTCCAAGTCAAATACTTTGGCTCAGCTGAAGACACTGGTTCAAAGGGGCTGCATAAGCTGTGCAATACAGATATTAAGGTCCCATGCTGGAGTTGGTTCCTTAAAGGGAGGTTAAGACGTACTAAACCTTTGAAGAATTTACTAAAATCAGGGTGAGCTGCAAGAGAAGATCCCTTCCCTGCAGACAGAAAAGCAGATACAGCTGCCAAGTGGACCTTAAGAGTGGCAGGCCTAAGCCATTCAAATGGACCAAATAGTCCAGAGTCATAGATAGACCAGCTGAATATGGCTGAATACTTCTCTGAGAGCATCAGATACTGAATTTCTTCCACTTGGAATTATAAGTCTTCCTGGTGGAAGGCTTCCTAGAGCCCTTCAGAACATCCAAGACCCCTCGTGAAAGATGCAGGCCTGCATAGTCTAATTCTCCAAGAGCCAGGCCTTGAGCCTGAGAGAACTGAAATTGGGATACCAAATCCTCCCCTGAGAGGAGGTCAGGAGGTTGTGCTTCCTGGGAAGGCAAAGGGGAATTGTGACTGATAGGGGCAGTAACAGAGGATACCAAGGCTGTCTGGCCCAATCCGGTGCCGCCAATACCACTATACAGGGCTGAGATCTGATTTTTATCAGTACTCTGAAAAGAAGAGGAAAGGGGGGAAAGGCATACAGGAATCCGTTTGTCCAATCCAACAGTAAAGCATCATGAGGTACAGACCCAGAAGTGGAGGTCTGCAGCAGAACAGGGGGAGCTGATGATTGTCTGGGGCTGCAAAGAGATCTATCTCTGGAGTACCCCACCTCCTGAAAATAATGTGAAGACGTTGGTGATTCAGGGACCACTCATGGTGACCCTGAGAAATCCTGCTGAGGGCATCTGCCAGCACATTGTCCTTTCCTGGGAGATGCACTGCTAGGAAGGAGGTTTGGAGAGAGTAGGCCAGAGTCCAAACCTTCATAGCTTCCATGCACAGGGCTGTGGATCTGCGTGCCTTCCTTGTTTATGTAGTATATCATGGTGGTGTTTTCTGTCCTGATCTGCACCACCTTCCCTGTACTATTTGTAAAATTGCCTGAAGCACAGTCCTGAGTTCTAGAAAGTTGATGAAGGAGAGACTCCTGCCGTGACCATGTGCCCTGAGCAGCGAGGGTCCCCAAGTGGGCTCTCCAACCCAGAAGGGAGGCGTCTGTGGTGAGAATTACTGAGGGTGACTGGTGAAGGAAGGGAACCCTCTGCCTGAGATTATCCTCCTCCAACCACCATTGGAGAGCCTGAACAAGAGTTTGAGTTACTGGAATAAACTTGGCAAGAGGATCCTTTTTCTGAGACCAGAAGGACCTGAGGTGAAACCGAATGTCCCTCATTTGGAACCTGGCCCCCTGCAGTAGATGCTGCCATGTGCCCAGAAGCTGGAGAAAGTGCCTGTCTGGACGAGACACTTGAAGTCTGAAAGAGGCTGCCAGATCTGATAGGGCCCTTACTCTTTGAAGGGGAAGAAAGGCCTTTGCTTGAATAGTATCCAACTCTGTCCCTATAAAGGTGAGAAGTGGGACTGACTCCAGCACTGACTTTGAAGGACTGAGAAGGAATCCTAGAGAACCCAGAAGCCTCTGGGTAATGGCCAGAGTTGACCTTACTTGATCTGGAGACTGGCCCACAATAAACCAGTCGTTTATATAGTGGAACACAGAGATGCCCTGCCTCCTGAGGAAGGCTACCACTACTGCCAGGCATTTTGTAAAAACACTGGGGGAAGATGTGAGGCTGAAGGGCATGGCCCTGGACTGATAGTGACCTGAGGAAAACTGGAACCTGAGGTACTTTCTGTGGGAGCATCTGATTGGTATGTGAAAATAGGCATCCTTGAGGTCCAGAGAGGCTAGCCAGTCTCCTTGCCTCAGAGAGGGGAGAATGATTCCCATAGTCACCATTTTGAATTTTGGTTTTGTAAGATATCTGTTCAGATATCTGAGGTTTAGGATGGGTCACCACTCCCATCTTTTTTGGGGTAAGGAAGTACCCTGATTACAACCCTTTTCCCCTGTACACCAGAGGAACTTGCTCCACTGCTTTTTGGAGTAACAATGAAGAAACCTCTGCCTCTAAGGCAGCTGTTTCCTGGGGTGTGGCAGGCGTGAAGGACCTTGCTCTAATTTTGGGAAACTTTTGAAACTCAAAGCAAGACCCTGACTCACCATTTGTCTGAGGTAACAGACTTCCAGGCCTGGGAGAAGTGAGATAGCCTGCCCCCTACTGGGATACGGGAGGCGACCCAAACTGACACATCAGGGTGTCTGCTTGGCAGGGGTTCTAGGCTGGGAGGTGGATGCAGCCCCGCTCATCCCCCTTCTGCCTCTCCCTCTGAGGAAACCACTCTGCTGGAAGGTAGAGGAGGCCTGTGCTTGGTAAAAAGGCCTCTGAAAAGGCTTACCCCTGCCAGCCCTAGACTGCTGCTTCTGAGGAGTAGCAGACCTTTCCTTGGTCACTGCACTCCTATAGGTGGTCCTGGACTCATCCATCTTCTTCACGTACATCTCTGTTTGCTCCACAGAGAGTTCTGCACCACAGGAAAATCCACGGCCTTAGCCTGGGTATCCTGAGAAAGACTGGTACATCTGAGCCAAGAAAATCTCCTCAAGAAGACAGATGTAGCCATGACTCTAGATGAGACATCATTAGAGTCCACTGCAGCACGAAACTGAACTTTGGATGCCTCAATCCCATCTGCAGCCACCTGTTCCAGCTCCTTGGCCCGCTGGGGGGGGGGGGCATTCTTTGCTACGTCCAAGATAGTATCCCACCCAGACTTCTGGTACCTACACGTAGCTCATAGGAAGCCTGTCTGAGCTCCAAAGAGGATACTAGGTACTGCTTTTTGGCCATAGCATCCAGCTTCCTGGAGTTCTTATTTGTGGGGTGTGAAGTCAAGGGAATATTAGCCTTGTCACAGGCTGCAGCCTGCAGTACCCCAACATGGCTGTAATGACTATAAAGGAACTTCATCCCAGAACCTGACAGCATATACCTCTTGTCCATTTTTTTTATCCACAAGAGGTACAGAAGTAGGCAACTGCAGAATTCTTTGGGTTTCCCAAGAATTTATGCAGGGAATAGACAGTCTCTTAGACTTTGAGACATCCATCATTTCTACAAAGTCAGGTTCCTTTTCCTCTTCAGTGGCTACCACAGTAGAAGCTGAAGAGTTTCTGCCACCTTTTGTAGCACAAAAGTGAGAAGGGACTCAGAAAGTCTGGGAGAAGAGACAGAAGTAGTCCTGTCTGGGGAGATGTCGGGCTCCACTGGTTCATCTAGGCCTTCAAAACCGCTTCTTCTTCCTCTTCTTCATCTCCTCCTAGGCCAACTCATAAAAGGCTTCCGGATCACATTCGATTGCACCTGAACTGACTCAACCGACCATCTGGAAGAAGTCGTCAGTTCATTTGGAACAGACTGCAGCAACTGCACAATTTTTATTGCCTTTGCAATCCCTCGGCAGTTGGGATCTGCGGTTTCAGATCCGAACCAGCCGATTTTTTTCCTTTTTGATGGAACTGATCCCTTGGAATCGGCTTTTCTTTTGCATGAGGAGGTATTGCCCTGGTTGGAAGGCATCTTCTCAGGTTCGGTCAGAACCGAACTGGGCTGGCCATCCGGGTCAGCGGATTTTTCAGCCGCTTTTTCCTTCAGCTGGTTCAGTCGCTTTTGCAGCGTGGCTTTGGGAAAATTTGCACAAATTTGGCAGTCTGATTTTAGGTAGTCAAATTACAGACAACAGACACACATGAGATGGGAATCAGCTTTAGCAAAGGCCTCCCCACACTCCGTGCAATGATGGAACTCAGTGGGACTGGATTTCTTCTTGGGTTTCTCAGACAGTGTGCTTTTTGCCAAAGTTACTCTATGAAGGCTTTCAAGCCGAGTAACACAAGGAAACTTTCAGTCACCAACCGGTTCAAGAGTTATGGAAAAAAACCAGAAAACCCTCTTTTTTTTTGAGACCGAAAGACACTGGAACCTACTAAATTAAACATCAACCACAATTTACCACACCAGAGTATTCGGTCCTACACCGGACCGACTGATGAAGAACCAAAAGAAATAATTTCTTACCACTATCTATCTAAACTACACTACCTGTACTGTAGACAGAGATTTGATGACTGAAAAAGAAAACAATAAACGGTTGGGAAATATCGACCAAGTTTTACTACCAACTGGCAGCGAGGAGAAACCTCCGGAGCGACTTCACAGTTAGGTGGAGTAAAGAATCTGACAGTTACATTAGAATGTACCAGGGACAGAGGTTTGAAAACCGAGCTCGAGCTCAGCATTCTATGCTCTGGCATAGAGTTAACCCTTTACTTTCTGGGGCAGTTCAAGTGCTTGGGCTTAACAGCATATAGTCAGAATACAGCAAGACTTCATGTTGTTTGAAGTCCCAACTGCCCCGCCCGCAGGTCCGAAACCAAGAAGCCTGAAGGCCCCAGTGATGGACTCACTGGCTCGAGCAGACAGGACGGTCGCCAACCCACTGCTCCACAAGAGCGCCCAATGGTGAAACTGCTCACTGAGGACCTCCCAGTGGGCAGGGAGGGACTTGGAGTCAAGATGCCGCCACCAGGGACACAGATCAAGGGAACCCCAGAAGAGACAGGGTCTGGCCCCTGCCGCCAGTAACCGACGATCGACGTGCAGATGTACCAGAAGGTGACCTCAAGTGGTGACATTTCTTTTCGACCAGGAGGCTGAAGAACCTTGATGTTGAGCAGTGCCGAGTCTTCGATGAGGATCGAGAATGGGACTGCTTTTTTGTGCTTTTGGGAAGACCGCCATCCTACCAAGCACTGGACTGCCTGTAGTCAGACCCCCATAGAGGGCGGTGGACCAGACTCAGCCCTGCTGACAGAACATCTTTCATGCAAAGTCTCCCTATCATCACCTGCCCTGCTCATGGATAAGTCAAGCCAGAGGTTTCTAAGATAGAAGATGCAGCAACAGCCCTGTCCCCAAAACCAAGAAACATGTCAGGTCATTTTAGGGCTGGCTGGTTATTATTGGAGATTTGTTCCAACTTTGCTGAGTTAGCTACTCCTCGCTGAACTCACAAAGAAATGGTTCCCAAATAATGTGAAATGGACCCCAGAGTGTGATGAAGCTTTTCAAGCCATTGAGGCTGCATTATGTTCAGCCCGTTTAAAGGAGCCCAGATTTTGAGAAGCCATTTTTGTTACAAACAGATGCATCAGAGGTAGGCCTAGGTGCAGGCCTGAATCAAAATATAGATAGAGCCGGCCCGTTGGTGCAGTGGTTGGATTTCCGCTTGTGACGCCAGCGACCCGGGTTCGGGAACGAGCTCGGGTCACTGAAGGGGCGGCAGGGGGAGGCAGCTTGAGCATGCCACGACTGCTCGCTACCTTCAGGGAGGGAAAGGGCTGCGAGCCGGTGTTGAAAGCGACCACTGGTGGAGGCCAGCGGTAGAGCAACACGTCAGGGTCACTGGGGTGGTGCGCGATAGACGTCGGCTCTTGCCTTGATGTCTGGACGTCATGCACCTTGAGAAAGCCAGGAAAATCGCTCGCTGGCTGTCGGATGACGGCTCTCTGTTCCCTGAGGGCCTCCAGTGCCTTCCCAGGACCTCCTGTTCCTCGGCAGCATCCCTGGGCCCTAGAGAGTATGTGCTGGGGTCATGCTTCTCCCCCCAGTGCCTTCCCCCTCAGAGAGGGGGACCCGCCCGGCAAAGGGATATGCCGGGATATCCTGGGGGCTGACTGCAAAATGAGGATCAGAGGAGGGCTGGGTAAGGACAGTAGGGGCTGGGGGGGAACTTGGTAGAGCCCGAAGGAGTGGTGGACCAGTGAGCATGGATGCGGAAAAATAGATTACACAAAAAAAAAAAAAATATAGATGAGACGGAACACCCTATTCTGCACATAAGTAGGAAGTTGCAAGACAGATAGAAAAGGTACTCCACCATTGAAAAAGAATGTTTAGCAGCAAAGTGGGTCATGGAGTCCCTTAAATTTCATTTGCTAGGAAATGACTTTATACTTATAACAGATCACAATCCTCTCTGTTGACTAAGCCAAATGAAAGATAACAAGCATTTGTCAATGCCGAATGTTTGCTTGCTGGCATTGGCAGTGGTAGTGTAGAAGTTACAGAGCTGCGTAATAGGAATGGCAGTGAAGTATTGAACTGAAGCCAACCCCACCACCACCCTGCAGAGAGTGACAGGCATTGGGGTGTGCCTTTGGGTTGTCAGGCACAACGGACACGCCATTTCACCACACCCCACCCTGCAGACACTGACAACTGTCACGGTGTTCCTTGGGGTCTTTGGCCCTTATGCGCACTCCATTCCATTAGAAAATATGGTGAGATGGTGCGATATAGGAGAATGGGTGAACTTTGGGGCCAAGAGTCCAAGGCATACCCGATGACTCTCACTGGCTGCAGGGTGTGGAATGGCATAAGCATTACAGGCAAGAATCCTAAGTCACACCCTGATGCCTGTCATTCTCTACAGGGTTGGCTGTATGGTTGGAAACCCTAATACCTCAGACATTCATTGGTATTTTCACCCAAATTTTCAACATGTTTTTTTGTGACCCCACCCATGAACAGGGGAATATCAGTTTGTTAGCCAAAAGCTGCTTATGCACAGCGACTACGCATTTAGCACCAACAGGTGCAAAAACATTCGAACAGGATGTAAAAAATGACAGCTGTACTGTTCATGGGGAGGTGTAAAATGTCAATGTTGCAAATCTGCAGTAAAAATATTTAAAAAAATGGTGAAGTGACGAGCGTACATAGAAACTGTGCAACGCACACCCGTAATATAATTAGGTTGGGGACTTTTTACAGCAGATTGTCAACTCAGGCATTTTGGTGCCTCCGATCATGAACAGTTTCACTGTGATTTTCTTTATCTGTCCCGAACAATGACTTCCCACAGCGACCATGCATCTCTGCGCTGAAAGTGTGAAACAGACTTGACCATGTTGTGAAAATGACAGCTGTACTGTTCATAAAGAAGTGTGAAAATGCCACTGGTAAAATCTGGACTGAAAATATTACAAAGTCATGACCTTACGAGGGTGCGTGGAAACCGCGAATGCTCACTATGAATACAGTCATTTTATGGACTTTTGTCACCAAATTTTCAACATAGCCATTTTAAGACCTCTGCTTATGAAAAGTGTAACTGTGATTTTCTTAATCTGTCCCAAACATTGCTTTCTTCGCACCAACAGAACCATTGTGCGCTACATAAAGCGAAACACATTTTGGGCGACATATGAAAAATGGCAGCTGTACTGTTCATAAGGAAGTGTAATAAAATGGCAATGTTGAAAATCTGGAGTGAAAATATTAAATTCGCAAACTTATGAGCATGCATAGGAAGTGCGCAATGCATGCTCGTAAAACAGTCATTTTAAGGAATTTTTTCACCAAATTTTCAACATAGCCATTTTAAGACCTCTGCTCATGAACAGTGTCTCTGTGATTTTCTTAATGTGTCCCATACATTGATTTCAAGACATTGACTGCTTCTATTGTGCGCTACATGTCGGAAACACATTTTGGCCAAGATGTGAAAATGACAGCTATACTGCTCATAAGAAGGTGTGGTAAAATGGCAATGCTGAAAATCTGAGGAAAATATTGAACATTCGTTGAATCTCACGAGCGTAAGGAACTGCGCAATGCACGTCAGAAACAGTCATTTTAGGAATTTTTCACCAAATTTTCAACATAGCCATTTTAAGACCTCTGCTCATGAACAGTGTCACTGTGATTTTCTTAATTTGTCCTGCATATTGATTTTGCACACTGACTGCGCCATTGTGTGCTACATGGGCAGAAACACGTTATGGGTGAGATGTGAAAAATGACAGCTGTACTACTCATAAGAAGGTGTGGTAAAATGGCAATGCTGAAAATCTGGAATGAAAATACTGAAAATTTGCGAACTTATGAGCGTGCGTAGGAACTGTACAACGCACGTTCGAAAAACAGTCATGTTTTGGAATTTTTTTCACCAAATTTTCAACATAGCCATTTTAAGACCTCTGCTCATGAACAGTGTCACTGTGATTTTCCCACGCGTCCCGCATTGATTTCGCACACCGACTGCGCACAGCGCCTATGGGCGGAAACACGTTTTGGGTGAGATGAAAATGACAGCTGTACTGCTCATAAGAAAGTGTGGTAAAATGGCAATGCTGAAAATCTGGAGTGAAAATATTGAAAATTCGCAAACTTACGAGAATGCGTAGGAACTGCGCAACGCACGCTCGTAAAACAGTCATTTTTAGGAATTTTTTTACCAAATTTTCAACATAGCCATTTTAAGACCTCTGCTCATGAACAGTGTCACTGTGATTTTCTTAATTTGTCCCGTACATTGATTTCGCACACCGACTGCGCCATTGTGCGCTACATGGGCGGAAACACGTTTTGGGTGAGATGTGAAAAATGACAGCTGTACTGCTCATAAGAAAGTGTGGTAAAATGGCAATGTTGAAAATCTGAGTGAAAATATTGAATTTTCAAATTATTTAGTGTATGAGGAACTGCGAACGACGCCAGAAACAGTCATTTTTATGAATTTTTACCAAATTTTCAATATAGCTATTTTAAGACCTCTGCTCATGAACAGTTTCACTGTGGTTTTCTTAATTGTCCCGTACATTGATTTCGCATACCGACTGCGCATTGTACGCTACATGCAGAGAGGAAACACATTTTGCCAAGATGTGAAAATGACAGCTGTACTGCTCATAAGGAGGTGTGGCAAAATGGCAATGTTGAAAATCTGGAGTGAAAATATTGAAAATTCGCAAACTTACGAGCGTGCGTAGGAACTGCACAACGCATGCTTGTAAAACAGTCATTTTTAGGAATTTGTCCACCAAATTTTCAAAATAGTCTTTTTGAGAGCCCACCTTATGAACACTGGCAGTGTCGTTTCGTTAATTGTTCTGGAAAGGTGATTTTGCGCAGTGGCTGCAAATCACCCTTCAGGCCCGAGTAACGCCATGACAGTGCAAGAATTCATGAGGAGGGGTCCCAAAACCCCATGTTGAAAATTTGGTGCAAAAATTCCAAAAAATGCCTGAGATATGCAATAAAGTTGAAAACCCCTATCTATCCCATTATACAGCTTACCAGCATTTCCTCAGTTAGCGGTCGGCTTTGAAGAGTGCAGGCGTGTTCCCAGTCCACGAAGATCGTTGCGCCCGTGCTCTGGAGGTAAGTATGGGGTGGGGGTGTGGAGAGCAGGGTGTGCAGTGGGTGAGTCGCGTCGAGGAGGGGGGCTGGGAAACCGCGTGAACGCTTTTGCTTTTCAGGGTTTGTTTTTTAAACTGATGACGCTGGACATTTGCCACACTGGGGTGGGCTCCCAGCGTGGCACAAGGATGGCTGGGGCGGTAGCTTGACGGGGATTGGGCACTCCTGTCGGCCATGGCATTTGTTGCACACCGCGTACTTTCGGGAGGGGAGGAGGACAGTGGAGCTGATGGGGATTGGGCACCCGTCGGCTATCGATAACGCCACGCTAGGTTTGGAAGGCTTTGGGGAGGCGTGGCTGCACATGGCCGACAGAGGATTGAGCACCCCGTCGGCTACAGAGTGTGTGCGTGGGGGGGGGGGCAGCACGCAGTATGCGTGCGTGTGTGTGTGTGTGTATGTGTAGGGGGAGCTGTGCATGAGCAAGCGATATCTTATCGCTGCTCACTGAAGCATAGCTCCCCCTTTCAACTGTATGCCACTGCATTTTGGAGCTTGTCATAGACAGCTCCAGCATACATTGGCGGACAGGGGCCGCGCCTGTCAACACACTGACTGAATTGGAAGAGGGGGTGACACATCTCCGAAAACTCGGATGATGGCACTATGTTTCTGCACATGCGCAAGCAAACATAAAAATTACAGAATCACAAGGCGTACCTGGCTCTACAGCCATTTAAATTTAAAGTGATGCACAAACCTGGGAAAGAGAATGTCAATGCTGATTTTCTGTCTAGATATGGATCAAGAATTGGGAGTTCTGAAGGTTGAAAACAAATGTATGAGTTTAAATGTTACTGTTTGCCGTATTGTTATAGAAAAAGGATACTGCCCATGAGCTTAATTTCTGAAAGTAAGAAGCTAATGCTAGTACAGAATTAGTAGAAAGTTTTGGAAACCTGTTTGATAAAAAGAAAGAAGAAAGTATTTTTAACTGCCATAGAGATTTGCAGTCTCATGGAAGGATACACTGAAAACTACTAAAAAATGTGTTCCACAGAAATCCCTTTTCAACTAGCAATATGTCTGTAGGCTCTGCCCACAGCCATAAAATGAAGTTTGTGGTGTGATTTTATCATGTTCAAATGCTGTAACTACATTTTCTGTGACTTGCCATTCTGGCTCGAGCATACAGCGCAGTGACGTGGTGGGAGGTACCATGTCAAACATTCTTAATTAGGTCATCCATGCAGCCAGCTGTCTCGCGTCCTAAACTACCGTTTCTGAACACTTTTTACCTGTCAGTGTGTAACTGATATACAGTATGTGAGCAGAGCAATGTAGAGTTTTTTTTTTTCTGCAACTGGGCGATTCAGGTTTGTCCTTTTGAAGAAAGCAGTGTGACAGACTGAATTTGTAGAAGTAAAAGCGATACTTTTTTGTCCCGTTTTATTAAGAGTGCAGTTTTATTTTTAAGTTCCAAGAGTCAGCGCTACTAAACTCAGCAGAGAGACACACTCGACACCAGTCATTCTTAATCAAAATTCACCATTTGTTCCTTTGAAATTCAGGTTATCAGCAGAGCAAATCGCCCAGAGTAGATAGGGGCTTTCTACACTGGGTGATTTGCTCGGCTGGTAACTGGTAACAGGAATTTCAGAGGAATAAATGGTGAATTTTGATTGAGAATTACTGGTGTTGAGTGCATGTCTCTGCTGGGTTTATTAGTGCTGATTTTTGGAACTTGAGCTTATTTTGGGCTGGCCGCCCCTAACAGTGCACTGCTCTCTGTTTTGAATGCAGGATACAATTTGATTGGAAAAGTTTGTTTTTTTCCCCAAGGACGTCAGGTGTAAGGAGAGCTGTGCTCAACTGATTAGATTTTTTGCTCTGGTTTGAAACTCATTTTCTCCTCTTCTGCTCAGCATAAAATAGCGGATGTCGTAGCAGTCACAGAAACATGGTACACAGAGAACCATGACTGGGATGTTAACATACCAGGGTACATAACCTACAGGAGAGACAGGGAGGGGAGAAGAGGGGGAGGAGTATCTCTCTATGTAAAGGAAGGGATAAAAGCAACTGAACAAAAGAGTAAACAGGGAGGAGAGGGCACTGTGGGTCACCTTGGAGACTGGAAGGGCACCACAATCCGCACAGGGGTTGTACAGACCCCCATGTCAGAGGGAGGAATGGACAAGGATATGATAGAAGGCATTCTTAGAATGGCAGAGAAAGGGAGATACTGTTGATGGGAGACCTGAATATGCCAGATGTTAACTGGAGCACATTTGCTGCAGCCACATCCAAGAGCAGGGCCATTCTTGATGCCCTACAGGTGGCAGGCCTCAGACAGCTAGTTTGGAACCCACTCGTGAGGGAGCAATCTTAGACCTCGTGACTCAAACGGGGGGCAGTGAGAGGATCTCAGATCTAGAAGTGGGTTGCCATCTGGAGACAAGTGACCATCAAACAGTGTGGTTCACGTTAAACTCAGCTACAGAGTCAAGCCACACAAAAGTGAGGGTACTGGACTTTAGGAGGGCTGACTTTGGCAAGATGGGAGAATGCCTCAGAAAAGCACTAGCAAACAGGCTAGAAGGAGGTGTGGAGCAACAATGGGGAATCATCAAACTGCCATCACAGGGGCAACAAGCCTTGTGTGAAGCAAATAAACAAATCAAAACGAAAGAAAAAGCCACTATGGTTCTCAAAAGAGGTGGCTGTGAAAGTGAGGAAGAAAAGATAGCATTCGGAAGTATAAGGAAACACAGAAGAAGCAGGACAGAGAGCTGTACCAGTTAAGGCAGAAGGAAGCAGGAGGGAAGTCAGAATAGCAAAGGCCCAAACTGAGGAAAAGATAGCCAACTCAGTTAAGAAGGGGATAAAACCTTTATAGGTACATCAGCAGCTGAGAAAGACAAAGGGACGGATAGTGAGGCTGAATAGAATGAACGGTGGGTGGGCAGAGGGGACGGTGAAAAGCAGGGATACTGAACGAATATTTCTGCTCAGTATTCACAAAAGAGGAGGGTGAAGTGCCAATCCAATTAACAGAAGCACTCTTGATAGGGGTCGATCCCAGTCCTTTCACAGAAGAAAGGGTTCTGCAGGAACTCCTAAACTGAAGGTGGACAAAGCAATGGGTCCTGATGGAATTCACCCCAGAATTCCTAAAGAATTAAGGGAGGAACTAGTGAAACCACTGACTACTCTTTTTAATAAATCATGGGAGGATGGTGTGGTACCCGAGGACTGGAGGAAGGAGGATGTGATTCCCCTTCACAAAAGTGGGACCAAGACAGAGGCAGGAAACTACAGACCTGTCAGTTTGACCTCTGTGGTAGGGAAAGTGATGGAGTCACTTCTGAAGAAAAGAATAGTTGAGTACCTAGAGGCCAGTGGAGCACAGGACCCAAGGCAGCATGGGTTCACAGCGGGAAAGTCATGTCAGACGACTCTAATAGAGTTCTTTGACTGGGTGACCAAAGTAGTAGACCAGGGAGGGGCTGTGGACATGGCCTACCTAGACTTTAGCAAGGCATTTGACACAGTCACACACAAAAGATTAATAGTCAAATTAACCAGCCTAGGAGTGGGTCCCAGGGTGGTAGCCTGGGTAAAACATTGGCTGCACAACAGGACACAGAAGGTAATTGTAAATGGAGTCCACTCTGAAGAAAGAGGGGTTACTAGTGGGGTACCGGAGGTTCAGATTGGGTCCAGTCCTTTTAATGTCATCATCAGTGACATTGCAGAGGGACTGAAGGAAAGATGCCTTTTGAGATGACACAAAGATCTGCAACAGGGTTGATACACAAGGAGGCGTGGAAAGGATGAAAAGGACTTGGCATAGTTGGAGGAATGGTCAGAAGTATGGCAGCTAGGATTCAATGCAAAGAAGTGCAAAATAATGCACCTGGGAAACAAGAACCCAGGGGAAGAATACACAATGGGTGGGGAGGTAGTAACAACAACAAAAAAGGAAAGGGACCGGGGGGTAATCATATCAGATATCCTTACGGTTAGCAAACAATGTGAGAAGGCAGTAGGGAGGGCTGGGGGTATACTGGGATGTATAGGGAGAGGCATCAGCAGCAGAAAACAGGAAGTTGTTATCCCTCTGTACAGACAGCTAGTGAGACCCCATCTGGAGTACTGTGTCCAGTTCTGGAGACCCCATCTCTGCAAGGACATAGACAGGATAGAGGCAGTCCAGAGGAGGGCAACTAAAATGGTGCAGGGTCTGCAAGAGAAGCCGTATGAGGAGAGACTAAAGGAGCTTAATATGTATACCCTTGAGGAAAGAAGGAGAGGGGACATGATAGAAACTTTAAGTACCTCAGTGGAATCAACAAAGTCCAAGAGGCTAGCATCTTTCAGAAAAGAGATGTGCAAGAACAAGGGACACAATTTAAAGATAGAAGGAGGGGTTCAGGGCAATGTGAGGAAGTATTATTTCACAGAGAGGGTAGTGGATGCATGGAACAGCCTTCTTGAGGAGGTTGTGGGGTCTAAAACTGTGGGAGAATTCAAGAATGCATGGGACAGACATAAGGCAATTTTTTGTGGGGGTAGGAAGAAATAGGCTGTTAGTTAACTAGGATCTCGGCCCTATCCTGTAGTAAGGAAATGGGCAGACTAGATGGGCCAAGCGGTCCTTATCTGCGTCAAAGTCTATGTTTGTATGTTTCTATGTCATGATCATATTTGATTGTCATGTGAATGCATTCCCAGCAACACGGCAAGGCGCTCTCTCTGCAGATACAAGGACACTGAACAAAAAAGCCTTTTCCCAGCATCAACAAATATTTTACCAATGAAAATACAGGGCATCCAATGTGCATGCCAATCAAATCCAATCATGACATCTGCTATTTTGTGTTGAGCAGAAGCAGAGACACACTACAGAAAATCATAATAGATCCCATAACAGGAATCAGTGCTATATCATCATTTTACCTCAACACCTGTCACGCAAGGACAATCATCACATGCCCATAAACTATCACTGACCACCATGATCCTGATTTGATGACAGTTCAAGAGAAACATTACATGAAATTCCCCATCATTTACAATGGGATGCAGCCACTATGATACTGACATTAATTAATTGCTTTGTGGCTTCACAGCTTGGTTACCCCTTTGGTATCTATATAAACAAGCATTTGTCAATGCCGAACGTTCGCTTGCAGGTATTTGCAGTGGTGTTTGGCATGTATGGTGCTTTACCCTAATGCCCTGTGTGATTGCTGGTATTTGCACAATAAATTGTCAGCATGATGTTTTGTTACCCCCATTTGTCGCTACACGAGGCGGAAGCTGCGTTTTGGGCTGGATGTGGCGACAGCTGTACTGCTCATAAGGAGGTGTGGTAAAATGCCAATGTTGAAAAGTGGAGTGGAAATACTGAAAATTAGCAAACCTACACGAGGCATGGAACTGTGCAACGACGCCAGTAAACAGTCATTTTTAGAATTTTTTCACCAAATTTTCAACATTGCCATTTTAAAACCTCTGCTAATGAACAGTGTCATCTGGATTTTCTATCATGCCCCAGACATTGATTTCAAGACACACCGACGCCCATTGTGCACTACATGGAGGAAAAGACGTTCTGGGCAGGATGTGAAAATGACAGCTGTACTGCTCATAAGGAGGTGTGGTAAAATGGCAATGTTGAAAATCTGGAGTGAAAATATTGAAATTCGCAAACTTACGAACGTGCGTAGGAACTGCACAACGCACGCTAGTAAAACAGTTATTTGTAGGAATTTTTTCGCCAAATTTTCAACATAGCCATTTTAAGATCTCTGCTCATGAACAGTGACACTGTGATTTTCTTAATGTGACCCATACACTGAGTTCGCACACCGACTGTGCCATTGTGCGCTACATGGGCGGAAACACGTTTTGGGCAAGATGTGAAAAATGACAGCTGCAGTGCTCATAAGGAGGTGTGGTAAAATGGCAATGTTGAAAATCTGGAGTGCAACTATTGAAAATTGCGAACGACGAAAGCATGAGGAACTGCGCACCGTCGTCAGAAACAGTCATTTTTAGGAATTTTTTCACCAAATTTTCAACATAGCCATTTTAAGACCTATGCTCATGAACAATGTCACTGTGATTTTCTTAATGTGTTCCATACTTTGATTTCGCACACCGAGTGCGCCATTGTGTGCTACATGGGCAGAAACACGTTTTGGGTGAGATGTGAAAAATGACAGCTGTACAACTCAAAAGAAGGTGTGATAAAATGGCAATGTTGAAAATCTGGAGTGAAAATATTGAAAATTCGCGAACTTACGAGCCTGCGTAGGAACTGCATAGCACTGCAGCTACGTAAACAGTCATTTTGGAATTTTTCGCAAATTTTCAACATGGGTTTTGGGACCTTCTCATGAATGATGTCACTGTCATGGCGTTATTCAAGGCGAAGGGTGATTTCGGCGCAGTGACTGCGCAGTCTCGCGAAATCACCTTCGGCCCGAATAACGCCATGACAGTGACATCATCATGAGAAGGGTCCCAAAACCCCATGTTGAAAATTTCGCAAAAATTCCAAAAAATGCCTGAGATATGCACAGTTGAACCTCCATGTAGCCCATTATACAGCTTACCGGCATTTCCTCAGTTCGCGGTCGGCTTTGAAGAGTGCAGACGTGTTCCCGTCCATCAAGATTGTCGCGCCAGAGTCCGGAGGTAGTATGGGGTGGGGGTGTGGGGAGGCTGGGTGCGCAGTGGGTGGGTGCGGGTTGTGGGAGGGGGTTGGGAGACGCGCAGAGGACCGCTTTTTGTTTTACAGGGAAACGAAAAAGAAAGACTGAATGACATTTGCCATGCTGAGGTGGGCTCCCAGCATGGCAGAAGATGGTGGGGGGAGCCGACGGGATTGGGCACCCCTGCCGGCAAACTACGCTGGGAGGGAACGAGAGCCGACGGGGGATTGGGCACACCACATGGCAAACAACAAATGCTTGGCTATGCTGGAGTGGGCTCCCAGCGTGGCAGCAAGATGGCTGGGGGCCGTGGAGCCCATGGGGATTGGGCACCCCGTCGGCAAAACAAATCGCTTGCCACGCTGGAGTGGGCCTCAGCGTAGCAGCAAGATGGCTTCGGGGCCGGAGCCCACGGGGATTGGGCACCCCTGTCGGCAAAACAAATAATATTTGCCACGCTGGGTGGGCCCCAGTGTGGCAGGAAAGTTGGGGGCGGCGTGACGCGCGCGGGGCGCCATGGTGAAGGGACGGCAGCGGCGCCTCAGTATGGCAGCGGTGTTTTTCTTGAAGCAGAGGAACACCGCTGTCATACTGAGCTCCTGCACCACCGCCACGCCTGCTCAAGGGAGTAGTGCATTTGATGGGAGAGGCACACCTCCGGTGCAAGCATTTCAAAACGCTCTCATGCATGCGCCGCAAGTTAACGTAAAAAGAGAAAATATCCAACAGAGAAAAAATAACATACAAGTGCAGAGTGAGAGAGAGAGAGATCACAAATGTTTACTGCATTCACAGTGAACATGCAACACTACTGTAGATGGCTCAACCAATACGTTCTGGGCCGGATATTCAAACTGCGCTATTTTGTAGCGAAGCCCTTGCGCTGCACAAAATAGTTGCAGCAGGGTGGGTCGGAGCGATATTCAAAGGAGTTGCGCTATTGAGCAACTCCTTGAATATCACCCCTGGCTACAGCCACTGGCATGGCGCAGTGGAACTTGCGCCACCGCAAGTGGTCGGAGTGGAGCATTCAACTTGCGGTGGCGCAAGTACCATTGCGCCATGTGCAAATTTCCGATATTCAAAAGGTGACATGCAAATGGGGCCATAATTCATGCAAGGCACAGGGGGGGCCATTTGCATCTGTTTATGGCCCCATTTGCATGCCATTAGCCTGCAGGTGCGCCGATCCCCGAGGACTTGTGCCTGGCGCCCTGCCAGGCAGCAGCCGTCAGGGACCGACGCCCCCTGCAGCCTGATTGCGGTAAAAGTGTATAAACCCACCACTTCGACTGGCCCGGACGCGGGCAAAAGCATCAAAATCCCCCTCCCTGACTGGCCCGAACGCGGCAACAGCTTAAAAACCCCCACCAGCCCGATCACAGACAGCAAAGTGCCCCCAAAACATATCCCTGGTGGTCCAGTGGACCGCTAAGCCCGATCGCGGGCTGCAGAAGTATCATAATGACCCCCGACACGTATCCCTGGTGGTCCACTGGAAGCCCAATCGCGGGCTGTAGAAGAAATAAATCCCCCGACTACGTATCCCTGGTGGTCCAGTGGACTGCTAAGCCCGATCGCGGGCCGCATAATGTGGCGTAACCCACCCCAAGACCGTGATCCCTGGTGATCTAGTGTCACCCCACTCCTTACCCACTCCACGAAAGCTCACACTCCCCTCGCCTCGCGAGCGGCAGGCGCAGCATCCCCACCGCTTCAGCGTCTCGCCGATCGACTGCCGCCAGATGTTTATGCTTGCAGAGCATGAGCCACGGGCATGTAAGCCCATACCGCACAGGCATTCAGATATGTGAATGAATCTTCATTCATTTACACTATCTGGACTCGCCTTTGTACGGTATGGGCTGCACCACCTTGGCTCATGCTCTGCACCAATGGGCGGCAGCCCTACTGGGCAGTCAGTCGGCGGGCGGCGGGCGGGTGATGCTGCCGCTCCGCCGCCGCGGGGAGCGGGTGGTGGGGCTTCCAGTGGACCACCAGGATACGTGTTGGGGGATTATTATACTTCTCACAGCCCGCGATCGGGCTTAGCGGTCCACTGGACCACCAGGGATATGTTTTGGGATACTTTGCTGCCCGCGATCGGGCTGGTGGGGGGTTGTTTAGGCTGTTGCCCGCGATCGGGCCAGTCGGGGAGGGGATGATACTTTTGCCCGCGATCGGGCCAATCGGGGCCGCACACTTTGCCCGCGACGGGCTGCAGGGATACGCTCGGGATTAATTATGTTTACAGCCCGCGATCGGGCTTCCACTGGACCACCAGGGATACGCTCGGGGTTAAAACTGCAGTCCGCGATCGGCTTATTGGTCCACTGGACCACCAGGGATACGCCTGGGACACTTTGCTGCCCGCGATCGGGCTGGTTGGGGGATGTTGTACACTTTTGCCCGTGATCAGGCTACAGGGGGCACAGGAGTAGGTTGAGGGCTGGCCACTGGCGGCAGCTGCTGTGTTGCGCCTGCAATGCGGCAGCTCACCTGTGGGTGGCCCTCGACTTGATCCTTTTTGGGGCTCAAAGTTGTGCAGGCGCAGGTTGGGGGTTGCGCCTGCACAACTCTGCACAGTCCGGCTGAATATCGGGCTGTGCAGTTTATGCATGGTTCCTCCCCCTCCAGTTCAGCATGCATTCATTTGCATTGCGCTGTTGCTCAGCATGTTTTCAGTGGTGCAACTGCCTCCTGCTGAATATCGCAGAATGGCACAATTTCGGACTTGCGCAGGCGCAACCCTTTTGAATATCTGGGCCTCTGTGTATGGTCCCTTTTAAAGCCATGTGCGGTTTGACTGACAGCCTTCTTCCCACAACCTATTTCCGGTGCAGCGGCCACAAGTTTGTGATGGCCAGTCCTTATCGCCTTCAACACTAAAATTATACTGAACAACAACTTTAGAAGGGAAAAGACAGGCATTTTCTGAAACAATAATAAAAGACCAGACTACTGTAATGGACAAACGACTCCAGTACTAATGAAATTCAAAACAGGACGGTGTACACTAGCTCATTAACAGAGAACCACTATTTAGTATTATGGCTGGAGGCACTGGACCCCGTGGGAGCTTTTTTTAGCCAGGGCACCACCATGGTGTCAGTGCATGAATGGCACCACAAGGTGGCATACGCTCATTAATAAAGTACAGTTACGTAAGAACTTACTGTAAAGTACAGTTACGTAAGAACTTACCGTAACAGTAGATCTTTGAGAACAGCTCTTGCAGCAGGTTACACCATTAGGACCGAAGCCGCCAGGTGTCAGGACCCCACGGAAATTTTCTAGCTAGCAGTCTTCAGCGGGACTGCCTCCGATGTCGGTCCCCGCCCGACGCCAGGCGGTACATAAGAGGCGGTCCCACCACAATCCCCAGTTCTCCGCCAGAGACTCCGCCGCTGGATGACATCAGGAGACGAGGATCCGCCATCAGATGGCCAAGACTAAAACAAATCATTCCATCCTGAAAGATGGATGTTAGACTATAACCTACCTCCTCAAAAGGGGAATGGTGGGCGGAAGTACCTGCTGCAAGAGCTGTTCTTGAAGATCTACTGTTACAGTAAGTTCTTACGTAACTGTACTATCTTACTTCGAGATACAGCTCTTGCAGCAGGTTACACCATTAGACTGATTTTCAAGCAGTAATGGCAATCATGCACCATCAGGAGGAGGAAAGGTAGAAACCTCGAGATAACTCGAGCTTAGGACAGAAGTCCCTGAAGGACAGCTAGACCGAACCCCGCTCTTCGCCTCGATGCAATGTCCAGACTGTAATGCCTGATAAAGGTATGCACAGAGCTCCAAGTACCTGCAGCGCAAATAGCTGAGGTGGAGACGTCCTTTAACGCCGCAAAGGAAGTAGCCACCCCTCTAGTGGAATGACCACTGACCGCGCCCGGTAAGGGTTTATTGTGCATCTCATAACAGTAAGTAATGCACTGGATGAGCCACCTATAAAGTGACTGTTTAGAGACAGGAGCTCCCTTCATTCTGTGGGCAAAGGAGACGAAAAGTTGGTCTGACTTTCAGTGCTGTTTGGTTCTGGTCAGGTAGTATCTGAGGCACCTGTACATGGCTAGGGTGTGCAGAAGAGCTTCTCCTTGATTAGTGTACTTTGGAAAATACACTGGAGATCGATATCCTGATTAAGGGTGACAGCCGAGACCACCTTAGCAAAAACTTTGGGTTTGTCCTTAGGATACCCTGTCCTGGTGGAAAACCAATAGGTCTCTTTGCACATAAGAGCGCATTTCGAAATCCTTCTGGCAGAAATAACTGCAACTAAAAATAACGCTTTTCCAAGAGAGAAATGTAGCTCGCAATCCGCGGCTGGTTCAAAGGGTGGCAGCGTAAGCTGCTCCAGGACAAAAGGTAAGTCCCATGGAGGGACTGGATCTTATTAGGGGGCCTAAGGTGGAAGACGCCTAAAAAGGCATGAGTAGTGTCCAGCTGGGCCACCGTCCGATGGCCTACGGAGGCATGGTAAGCTGAAATGGCACAAAGGTGCACTTAATCGAGGAGTAAGCCAGTCCAGAGTGGAAAAGAGAAAGCAGGTAGTCCAGCACCAGCCTTTCTGGACAGTCTAACGGCAGAAAGTCGTGTGCTTGAGCCCACAAACAGAATCTACGCCATTTCATGGCGTAAGTTGCTTGGGTAGCCGGTTTTCTGGTGGCAGAGAGCACATCTGCCACTTCTTGCGAGACCCCATATCACATCATGGCTATGTCTCTAGGAGCCAAGCATGCAGGTTCAAAGAACGTAGGTCTGAATGGACCAAGGAACCTGCCTTCTCAGACAATAGATGGGAGCTGATTGGCAAAGGCACTGGAGGTTCCCAGGATAGCTGGTGCAAGAGAGGGAACCAGATCTGTCTGGGCCAGGAGGGTGTGATCAGAATGAGCGTCGCTCGCTCCCTGCGAAGTTTTAAGAGAACTCTAGATCAACGGAAAGGAGGAAAGGCATAGAGGAACCTGCCCACCCAGGAGAGGGACAACGCGTCTCGCCAGAAAACACCAGGCCCTGGATCTAGCGAGCAAAAATTGGGCAGTTTTGCGTTGGATGGGGACGCGAAAAGGTCAAATTCTGGAGTACCCCATCTGTGAAACAGATCCTCTGCCACCTCCTGCAGAAGTTCCCATTCGTGGACTCTGGCCTGTGAGCAGCTCAGGCTGTCTGCGATGATGTTGTCCACTCCGGGAACATGAACTGCAATTAGGTTTGCGCCGTGTTGCAATACCCACCCCACATTCTCATGGCCTCCCTGCAAAGCAGGTAGGAGTGAGTGCCTCCTTGTTTGTTGAGGTAATACATCACCACGGAATTGTCTGTTTGTAACAGAAGTGTACCCAGTGGAATCTCCGACTGGAAGGCCTGTAGAGCATAAAGGACTGCCCTCATTTCTAGGATGTTGATGTCGAGATGAGACTCCTGGGCTGTCCACAGGCCCTGAGACCGAACACCATCGAGGTGTGCTCCCCACCCGAGCCCTGAGGCGTCTGTGGAGAGACTCACAGTCAGAGACGGCGCTGTGAAGGGAACTCCCGCGAGAGGTTCCTGGATGTAGCTACCATTTCCAATCTCGACCACGGTTTTCGTGATTCGGATTGGATGCTGCAGATGGTCTTGCCTTTTGGTCCCATTGAACCCGTAATATCCACTGGGTTACCCGCATGTGGAGACGGACTAGCGGGACTGTTGCAATGGCCGCAGCCATGTGTCCGAGCAGGCAAAGGACCAGTATGGCTGGGACGGTCTTCTTCGCCGACAACTCCCTGATGAGGGATCTGATGTGTTCTGCTCTGTCTGGGGGAAGGAAAGCTTTTCCTCTGACGGTGTCCAGAACTGCTCCGATAAACTGCAGCTTCTAGGACGGAACCAGATGTGACTTCTTGTAGTTGATGAGAATATCCAGGGATTGAAACAGAGACTGGGTGCAGTGAATAGCAGTCACCAAGGCCTCCCTGGAGGGCGCCAGGAGAAGCCAGTCATCCAGATATGGGAACACGTACTGGCCCTGTCTCCTCAGAGACGCGGCTACGACTGCCATGCACTTCGTGAACACGCGAGGTGCCGATGACAGCCCGAAAGGAAGAACTTGGAACTGATAATGGCGGCTCTGAAACTCAAAGCGCAGGAACCTCTGGTGCGTGTGAGCAATGGGAATGTGCAGGTAGGCGTCCTGTATGTCCAAAGATGCCAGAAAGGCATCCTGCTTCAGCATAGGAATTAGGCCTGGAAGGGTTACCATGCAGAAGCATTTGTAAGCGACTGAAAAGTTGAGGTCGCAGAGGTCTAGTATTGGACGGAGGTACCCTGTTTTCTTTGGAACCAGGAAGAAGTGAGAATAGTACCCTAGTCCTCTCTGGTTCTCTGGAACATGATCTAAGGCTTCCTTTTCCAGAAGCGTAAGCACTTCCTGCTGTATGAGCAGGGCATGCTGACCCGAATAACGGGAAAGCAGGGGAGGTCTTGTAGGTGGGCTGCCTACAAATTCTATATAATGGCCTTTTAGACCAGCTGCAGAACCCACCTGTCGGTGGTGATCGACACACCCTGAAAGTGGCAACGGATGCACTCTCAACTTCTTTCCCGCTGATCCTGGGAAGGGCGGAGCCGGGAAGGAGTCATGCTGTGGCAGCGTTTGACCCTACAGGCTGAGCCGACTTTGAAAATCATTGGCCTCTGCCCGAGGATGACTTGGCCTGGGCCTTGCGTGTGAAAGTGCCCCTCTGCTGCTGACCGGAACTCTGCTGTTGCCTTTGTAGCCGACCATGAAAATGGCTCTGGTTCCTACGAAAGGAACTAGGCCGAGACCTGTACATAGGTTGTACAGATCGGACCGCCTTCCCTGCGTCCTGGAGTTTAGTGATTACTCTTTCGGAGGCTTCAGCAAACAGGACCTCGCCATTATAAGTGACGTCTAGGATGTTTTTCTGGACGCCTGGGTAAACCGAGACACGAGCCAAGAGTGGCTCTGGAGACAAACGCCTGAGGCTGCAGCTCTGGCTGAAGAGTCCGCAGAATCATATGTGGCTCTGAGCACTTGGGTCCCCACATCTGAACCCGTGCGGAGGAGGCTCAGGAGCTCATGACTAGTCTCAGAGACCTCAGCATTTGAGCACCCAGCCACTGCACCAGGAATCCAAGCAAGGCAAATGGAGAAGGCAGTTAATACATAAGGAATCTAAGAAGCATTACCCTTCTGAAGTAGGGAGGGGAGAATATTGCCCCATATATGATCCTTCAGGACAGCTACTGGATTCATCCAACAATCACTGGCTGGCAATTCTACAGCTGACAGCTGCCACAGTGGGAATCTGTACATCAATTGTTTAAAACACAAGATTTTCCCATTCTTTCAAGATATGCATATGATTTGCAACCGAAAAAGAACTTTGTCTTTTTTTGACACATACGACTTGTCAAGTGAAGCCTTATCTTCTGAGGTATTCTATCCCTTTTGCCATCTGAAACAGGAATAAAAACCAAGTATAGAAGAGAGGAACAAAAAATCAGACTTCTGACTTTGTACAACCCTCTGATCTCTTGAAGATTGTATGACTTGTCCCTATGTTTTATAGGTCAATGTTCCCTATACAAAGGAGCCTGGCATCTGCCAATCCTCCTGGCTGATCAAATCACAATCAGTATAAAAAAAAAAAGCCTCATGAGATAAATCAAAGGAACTGAGAATAAAAAAGGATCCAATAGACCTCTGTGCAAGGTGAGCGATATCAGCTCAAGTACCATGAAAAGTCGTGATGGTCCTCATGAGAGACATATACGGATGGTCTGACTATGCACCGACAGCAGACATCTAACCCTATAGACTTCAGTGCAAGCTACATGTCTATTCCCACCTGCAAGGAAAAGGTTTGGCCTAAGACCAACATAAATGAAAACTTGATGGGCTTAACATTCCAGACCAATATATGCTGCCGAGAGAGAACATCTCTCAGTAGCTACAAGTGTCTTCGTGGAGGAACCATCAGGTCTGGAGTCTCTACCTGTCAGAAGCCAGACTGGCAGCTGATTACTTCTGGAGTCAAAAGCAGGATTGGACTCTACCTGAGCAGGCCCAGTAAAGACTGAACGGTATCTGCATAGTCAGGGAAAGAAGAGTTATGTACTTACAGAACAGTAGATCTTCGAGACAATCTCTTTCATCAGGCCACACCTATGGAACACATAGCCGCAAGGCACTAGGACCACATGTAAACTTTTGCAAGGAGTCAGCCAGGGGTCACTCATGACAATGTCAGACATCAGTGTGTACATACTGTAAATGTGGGTTGCCCCTCCTTTCCTCAGTTCCCCACCAGAGATCATGCTCGAGGGAACCAGGAAAGAAATGGAAATTATGTACCTACCGTAATTCTTGATCTTCGGTGTATCTTCAGCATTCATCACTGGTGGGTTCAAGCCGGAGGCACTAGGACCCCAGGGAAGCTTTTAGCTTTAAAAGTTTTCTCCCTATCTGTAGGAGGGCCAACGACAGAACGGTGCTGCCCACAAGGCCGACGTGACAGGTGGCACCTGCGCGGGTTGGCCAGTAATGGATGCCGCCTCCATAAATGGAAATTACATACTTACGTAATTCTTGATCTTCTTGGATACAGTCTCCACCACTTATTCACACTAATGGAATAGCGCCAGAGGCGCTAGGACTGAACGGAAACAAAAAATTTTCATAAGGGTCGGTGCCGAGAGAGGACCTCGCATGCGTGACACCACGAGACCAGCTCACGCCTGTGTAGGCTATCTCGGCTTCGACCCTCCAACTGCCTCAGCACCTTTTCAACTGAGGAGGTGTAAAAATAACTTATCCTAACCTTCCGGGCCTGAAAGGTCCGGATGACCCTTGCAAGAAGGGTCAATTGAGCTATGTCTTCACCGTGGGACCACAAGGCTGTGAAGACCAAAGAAACAAAACAAGTGAGCCCAGGGAATGATGGGAGGGCGTGTGAATGAGTGGTGGAGACTGCATCCAAGAAGATCAAGAATTACAGTAAGTACGTAATTTCCATATCTTCCTGGACTGCAGTCTCCCCCACTCACTCATTCACACTAATGGGAGAGTACCAAGCTAAAACCAACCCACCCAGAGTAAGGCTGTAGGAGATAGGGCTCACTCAGAAAGAACATCCAAGGACTGTCCTGTTGGGAAAAGAACTGTCTAGAAAGATCCAGAACATAGTGCTTACAAAGGTATGCACTTGAGCTGCAACTCACCACTTTGCAGAAGATTGCAACAGACACAAAATGAAACTCAGCCAGGAGGCCACAACCACTCTTGAAGAGCAGTGAGAACCTGGCCTCTCAGTTGGGTCTAAGACAAACATTAATAGTGTCGAGACATGCTACTAAACTAGCCTAAACATCTCAGGGCAAGAAGGTGATCCAACTGAGGCAAGCTGAAGCTATACAAAAATGTTGTAGTGTAGCCTTCATTCTGTGAAGAAAGTCATAGAACCTTGAAACAACCAAAGAGTGAAGGAGCACCCTTCCTTCTGGAGGTAAGGCAAAAAGTTTTATTAACTGAAAGATCCGGAGGTAAAGTCTACTGGTTTAAGGTAGACCGAGAAAGCGCAGATTGATACCCCCACTACCAAGTAAGGCTGGCCTGTGAACAACAGGTCCAAGAAGCACTTGAACCCCTTACTTGGTGAGCAATCAGAGGTCCAGGTACGGTTAGCCCATCAATGGAGAAAGGCTTCCCCTCGGTCACTTAAACCTTCCTGATGGAAGGCCAAAGCATGACTAAGAAGCCTCTTGTGGCAGTCTGGGAGAACCAGAGCCTACCCACTTCTTATTCCAAGAGGAATCATTCTGCCACTGTTTGCCTACAACTCTAGTAGCAGTCTCTGAACTAAGGGAAGAGAGGAAAAGTGTACAGGAGGATGTGTCCACTGCGGAGAAGCATTCCAAAAGGAAAAAACAGGGTCTGGATTTCTGAGGCAAGATAGGGGCAGATCTGCGTCAAGAGGGGACACAGAAAGGACCAAGTTCGGGCTGACCCATTTGTTATAAGTGACCACCTAACGACTGAAGTAACTCAACATGGCGAGGTACCATTCACTCTGGCCTTCCTGAAAGGGAGTAGAAAAAAAAGCTCTAAATTGCTTGCTGATGAAAAATGAACAACACAGTTTCATCACCTGCTCGAAGTGGGTAACTTCATGTCTCCTTTGCCCTGGAGGTAACTAGGTGAGCTCCTAAGAGAAGGAGTTGCTGGGAAGGTGAAACTAACACTTTCCTCTAAATGGAAAAACTCTTCCTGGGAAAGGGAGAGGAGAGCGGAGCAACTGTTTCCGAAGAGTCTAGTCCGGAACGACTGGCACAGAATCAATGTGCAGGAAGCGAAGGTATGAGTACCGAGAACCCATCTCTTGAATAAAGACCTACTTGACCTTTACAGTCGAGAAGGAAGCATGCTGTCTGTTAACTTGGAGCAAGCAAGGAAGTAGGAACCTGTGTTCCGACTCGCCATGGAGTCATTTATGTTGCTCTGAGGCTCTGATCAAGAGAATAGGGTCTGAAGAAACAAAACAAACAGACTGGGCTGCCGTCTAGGTCTAGGGAACATCTCTAAATTAAGAGCAAAACTCCCTCGGAGAAAAGCGATGACCCATATCTCTGCTGAACTGGACTTCTCCAGGAAGTAGAAGTCAGGTGTTTCCACTGTAGGCTAGCCGGATCCAGAAGGATGGTATCGAAGTTTCTGGCTAGGCCTCTGCTGTGAGCATATATATATATATATATATATATATATATATATATATATATATATATATATATATATTTTTTGTAACAATTAGTTAGAGCCCGACAAGGCTTTCAGGCTTCTACCTTGAAAGGACTGCCTGATACGAGAATGACGAAGATGTTGTCCATCTTAGGGCAGGGGAGCCTTGAAACCGGACTGACCAATAATCACAGCTGAGGAGATGTTGATCATTCATTGCCGATGAAGCCACCGAAGAGGCAGTATCACGGGGGGCTATATACCCCTCTCAAAGGTGCAGAAGAGTCCGGAAGGCCCCCAACCATTGAGTTAGCGTGTTCCACAGGATGTAATTGTACTGGTGACTGAAAAGAGTCCAGATACAGAAGTGTTTGGTCCACAGAAGAAGTTTGAGATGTTAAAGTGGACCACATATCCCTGAGAAAAAACTGAAAAGAAGAACTTCCACCACAGACTTTGCTGACAGAAGAAATTACTCACCATAGTAATGTTGTTTCTTCTAATGGAGTCTTGCTGTATTCAGACATAATGCAGTTAGCCCCAGCACTTGAACTGCCCGGAGAGGAAAGAGTTAACTCCATGCAGAAGCATGGAACGTTGAGCTCGAGCTTGGTTTTCAAACCTCTGTCTGTGGTACTTACCAGTGCAACTGTCAGATTCTTACAAGCAACTAACTAACTTGATACTAAAATTTGGAAATTGTTTGAACACATAGCCAAAAGGCAAAATACTTTTTGGGGTCCAAAAAAGACTCAAGTTAAGAACCCAAGAAGAAATAAGGTAGTGACAATTCAAACTACGCAACACTTAATGAAGAAAAATATAACAGTTACCCCACCAAAAGGGAGAGTACAAGGACTGCCCTGAGGTGCAACACTGTGCCTGCCAACCCACTTCCTAAAAACAGGTTCTGAAAGGAGAGGCAGTGGAGAGGTCTGAATACAGCAAGACTCCATTAGAAGAAACAGCATTACTATGGTGAGTAATTTTTTCTTCAAACAACATGAAGTCTTGCTGTATTCAGACATAATGTAGACTACCAAGCAGTTCCCTATGGAGGAGGAAATGCAGAACCTACTTTGGGAACAGGCTCTGCAGTACTGCTGTGCCAAACCTAGCATCACTCCTAGACTGGATGTCCAGAGAGTAATGCTTGGTGAATGTATGTACTGTTTTCCAGGTGGCTGCTTTACAGATCTCTAACAAGGGCATATCTCTGGTCACAGCTAGAGTAGCAGCTGTACCCCTAGTCGAGTGAGCCCTCAGGCCTGAAGGGGGCGTTCTACCCAATTTGTCATAGCAAAATTGCATACAGGAAACAATCCACCTGGCAATAGTTCTTAGTGGCAGGCTTACCTTTCCTCACTTCACCACAAGTGAGGAACAATTGAAGACAGTCATTTCTGTGTGCCTTAGTATGCTCTATGTAGTAGCTAAGTGCCCTTTTATTTATTTATTTGCTTTTGTTGACCGGGTGGGTACACTAGACATAGGAATGCCTATTTTCAGGTACGACCCGGGAGGGTACAAATGAAATACGAAACATCAGTGTGACGCAGCACACATAAATCATACAGCAAATAGTAAGCCAGGAGAGTACAAAACATCTCAAACACTAATAAGACTATAGTAATAATACATGATCAAGCAAAGTAGGTAGTAGAAAACATGGATAACAGGATCATAGAGAAGAATGAGATAAGTGCAACACAGGTTAAGAGATTCCTGTAGGTCCTTAGCAAGAAGCCAGTTAGCAAGTCCGAGATACAACAGTGACTAGGGGAGGCAGAGGGAAGGGGGTAGAGTATAAGAGGGTAGATTGGGGAGTATAACAGGTAGGATGGAAATAGGAAAGGGCAGACAGAGCAGGGTATTGGTTTATGGTGGCTGGAAACAGGTACAGGACTTACTGTGAGTAGGTGTTGACGGTGGAGTTTAAAACAAGTATGCATAGGGGCAAGACAAATAGCTAGAGATAGTATTCCAATATTTAGGGGCAGCGTGGGAGAAAGCTTGTGTACCCATTGAGGTCCTACATCTAGGGATGTACAGAGGTGTCTGGTCAACTGAACGGAGATCACAGGAAGGGGTTTGAGGATGTAGTAAAGCAAGAGATTGAGGAGGCCTGCTGTTATCGTTCTGTCAATTAAGGCGCCATAAGATAGGAGGCGATGGGCCACAGGACTAGGCCATTCTAGGTCCGCATACAGCAGACAGTGATGTTTGAGCCGAGGAGAGGCAGAAGCATAACGGCAAATGTTATTATATGTAGTGTCCCTTTAACATCCAAACTGAGTAATCTACTTTCCCCTGGGAAAGAATGGTCAGTGAAAAATACAGGAAGAGACATAGACTGGTTTAGGTGAAAATCCGATACCACTTTAGGCAAGAACCTCCTATTAGTTCTTAGGACCACTTTATCCCTATGGAAGGATATGAAGTCAGGTTCAACTGACAGGGCCTGTAATTCACTAATCCGCCTGGCAGAAGTAACAGCTACCAGGAACACAGTTTTCCAGGTCAAGTACTTCAATTCAGCCAAAGCCATAGGCTCAAAGGGTGGCTGTATAAGATAAGCAATGCAGACATTAAGATCCTAAGGCGGAGTAGGCTCCCTAAAGGGAGGGTTAATGTGAACCAGGCCTTTGAAAAACTTCCTGAAAACAGGATGAGATGCCAGGGAAGAGCCCTTCCCTGCTGAAGGGAATGCAGAGACAGCTGCTAGATGAACCTTCAGAGAGGCAGGCCTAAGGCCTAGACTATTCAGATGAGCTGGACAATCTAACGTTGTGGAAATGCCTGCAGAATCAGGCACAATACCTTTCTGAGAGCACCAAACACTGAACCTCTTCCATTTGGAATTGTAAGTTTTTCTAGTGGAAGGTTTCTTGGAGACCCTCAGAATATCCAGAACTCCCTGAGAGATATGTAGAGCTGCATATTCTAACTCTTCAAGAGCCAGGCCTTGAGGTTGAGAGACTGGAGATTGGGGTACCAGATCCGCCCCTGGGAGGAGGAGAGAAGATTGCATCTCCTGGGAAGAGACGGGGACGTGAGACAGCCAAGGACAGCAGTAGAGGATACCAGGATTGTCTGGCCCAATCTGGAGCCACCAGTATCACTGTGCAGGGTTGAGTTCTTATCTTGATCAGAACTCTGAACAGGAGAGGGAAAGGAGGGAAGGCATAGAGAAACCTGCCCTTCCAGTTCAGAATGAGGGCATCCTGGGGAACTGCCCCCAGGACTGGAGGTTTGTAGCAAAACAGAGGAAGTTGATGATTGCCTGGTGCTGCAATTAGATCTATTTCTGGAATGCCCCACTTGGAGAAAATGATCATCAGAATGTGAGATTCAAGGACCATCTGTGATGCCCCTGAAATCCTGCTCAGGGCATCTGCCAGCACATTGTCATTCCCTGGAAGATGAACTGCTACCAGGGAAGTCTGAAGGGAATAAGCCAGAGACCAAATCTTCATGGCCAATGTGCACAAGGCCGTGGACCAAGTGCCTCCCTGCTTGTTGATGTACCACATTGTGGTAGTGTTGTCCGTCCTGACTTGGACCACCTTGCCTTTGACTGACTCGAAAGGTCTGAAGGGCTAGAAAACTGCCCTGAGTTCCAGGAGGTTGATATGAAGAAGAGACTCCTAGGGCACCAGATCCCTGAGCTGTTAGGGGCCCCAGCTGGGCTCCCCAGGTGGCACTAGGTGCTTCCGGCATCTGTATCTTTGGCTGTGCCTTTTTCTGAGGCTATGGAGGCTAAGTTTTGTTTTGGGCTCCTCTGCCTTTCCATGAAAGGACTGCTTGCTCTGAAAGAAACCATGTCTTTTGCCCTTTTGAGGGTTAGCAGGGCTGGTGTGGAAGTCTTAAGGGTTGTCCTAGTCTCATGAGATGAATTAAGAGACTGCTCTACCTGCTGTCCAAACAAGTAAGTTCCATCAAAGATAAAGTTCATAACTGGTTGTTGAACGTCCTTGTGAAAACCATACGTCAAGAGCCAGGAATGCCTCTGCTGCAAATGCAGCGTGCAGAGCAGGACCCAATATTGAAGGAATCTACAGAGGCTTTGAGTTGGTGACTGCTGTACTCAATATCATGTTTGACAGTCAGCATAATCTCTTGCTTATGTCAGGGACTTGACAGGGATTTATGCTGCTCCAAAGGGTGCACTTCTACTTAGATAAATGGCCATGGTAGCTGGCAACTTTACGCCTAGACAAGACGAGGCAAATTTTATCTTTATAGCACTCAATCAATCATGGGCTCTGAGTACTTTACATACACAAACCAAAATAAAACTATAACACATGCCACAGGTTAAAACTAAAATAAATCAGGTTCCATTAAAAGCTTTCTCAAATAAAAATGTTTTGAAAGACGCTTTGAAGGCCTTCACCAAGTTGGATGTATGAATATGATAATATGATGAGGAATAGCGTTCTAAATAATAGGTGCCACCACCCCAAAGGCTCTATTGCCTGACATCCTGAGCCTTGAGGTGAGGACCACAAGCAGCCTAGGGTAGCTGTGGCATAAGCACGCTTGCCTATAGTGTTAATCTTGTGTGACTACCTAACAGGGTGAGCAGAGACCTCTTGGGTGAGAACGGCCATGTCATTATCAGTAAGGATAAATGGAAATTACGCACTTACCGTAATTATTGATCTTCCCAAATATTGTCACCATTCATTCATTACTTATGGGTCCTACCGGAGGTCAGAACCCTGCACAGAAAGAAAAAGAGCACCGCCTCTTTAAATTTTCTCTGAGCTGGAGGGGTCGACACCGGGATGGTGTTGCCCACAAGGCCAGCTGCTGCTGATGGCACTCCTCGCGTGGTTGGCCAGTAACCGACACTGACCCCTCCCAGCACACAGTTCTGTCCACCAGGCGAGGAAGAAAGGATAAGGATAGGGGCAGAAAGACAGAGAGGGTGCCCGAACGATAGAGGAGGGTGGGGAAAATAAATATAATGCCGACTGGAAGTGGGGCTATCACCAAGAGGGACAACTAAGCTGGTAGGGATGACCAGAACGCTGGGCAGAATAAAATATAACAAAAATATAGATAAGGAAGGAAAGACAGGAAAAAGAACTGACTGCCTCCTTTCCAAAGAGACCATCCACCCCCTCTCCCAACAGTCCCTCTCCCTCCAGATACTTAAAGCCCTGAGAAGGAACCCGAGAGGTTCTCAATCTAAAAGAAGGGCATAGCCAGGTAGTAGGCCCTGAGAGAATGGTTCTCCAACAGGTTCAGCAGTCCTCGGCCAGGGGGCTATCAAGGACGAGAGGGAGAAGGCAAGGGAGAGGTAGGAGGAGTCTCTGAAACCCCAAGAGGGAAACAGTCAGAGGTCTAGGAGACCACCCTTTTTTTCCCTAGTTTTAAAAGGGGTTTCCAGGAGAAGATCCTGAAGGAGGAAACCCCTTCCACACACACAAAAGCTTGTTCATCCTGAAATCCTACTTCTTATATTCCAGAATATAAACTTTTTATAGGAGATCTCAACTCTGAGCCCCTACCGTCCATCCAGGGCAAGGTCGTGACAGCTTGACGTACAGCCAAAAGCTAAGGCAGGAAGCTAATTGGTGCCACATCCGGCAACCGCAGGAGTCCCAGAGATGTAGAAAACATATCAGAGCAGAGCTGGACCATGAAGAAACATCTGCCAAAGCTGTAAAGATAAACAATCTCAACCCTCAACCACTGGACGGAAATAGGATTGAGACACTAGAAGGGGGTCCCAGAGGGATATTTCCTACAATGTAGGGTCAGAAGTCAGCTCAGGAAGGCTGCAGAGCCTATATTTACTGTAGAAGAAACACAGGGTTTGCCTCCAGAAAAAAACTATCCCTTTCCTTGACTCTCCTACCAACAGGGGGAGAGGGAGAGAGAAGAAAAGGGACAGCGCTGCCCAGTGTCTGGTTAAAGGGAGGGTGGTGTAATGAATGGTAAAATATTTGGAAGACCAATAATTACAGTGGGCACGTAATTTCCATATCTTCCCAAATTAATCTTCACCATTCATTACTTATGGGTCTGAGTGCCAAGATGGCAAACCCTGAGGTAAAATCTATTTCCCCAGCCTCCTGTGGGGATAACCAAAGGAGGATGGGGCTGGTTTACAGGCCTGGCGAGGCCCGAGGACTGGAATGGACCGGCAGTCCTCCTGAGCTCCGAGAGGTGGAAAATGCCCTGTAGTACTCGCCATGCCCTACATGAAAAGAAGTGAGACCCCAGAAAGGTGAGGATATCACCCTACACCGGGCCAAGGGTGACAACCTATACAGGCGAAGCCATGCAGTTCACCTAATGCAGACCGAAGTCCCCACAAGCCTGGAAGCCACCTTTTTAGCATTGCAGACTGCCCTAGAGAGGTGCCTTGCCAGCTCCAGTCCTTGAGCGGTGAGGTGAATGGCTTGCCTGGTTCCCTCACCATCAGGCAGAGCTGCTAGGACCTGTCCTAGCAGAGTCCAGATATGCCTAGCATAAGCCACCTGGTGCACCTGATGAGCCATTATCTGCAGAAGAAGGTGTGCCGAAGAAAACACCCTTCTCCCCCATTGGTCAAACTCTGCTGAGTCAGCGTCAGGGGGGTGGTTGTGATGACGGCGATGATGCCCAGATGGGGTGTCCTGGAGGCCCAGACCCAAAACAATCTTGGGAATGGCACCTGGAGACCCACTAGTTCACAATATTTGCACATACAGTCCCTAGGGGCAGGTGAAGGGGTGGCAGGATGCTGCCAGATGGCATGCGAAGCCTCCACAAATGGCCTCAGCTAGGGAGGGATGACCAAAGTGTCAGCTCTGTATTCATCTAGGAATGACAACGTTGCATGATCTGGGTTCCATCTGACAAAATGGGAAAGGCAGAGCTCCTTCACCATCTCCACCAAGAATAGGTGGTAGGACGTGATGTCCCCATCAGCAAAGAAGTGGTGTGAGGAATCCCCTTCCTCATTGGAGGAAGATGAAGATGAAGAAGAGTCTGAATCAGAGCTTGGCGGCACAGAAGTCTGAGGTCTGAAAATGACATCGGAGATGGCCACAAGGTAATGGGGGAAAGTAGCCGCTGAAGACCTGAAGTGCTCCCAGGTGAGAGGACCCCCAGGATCGAAAAGCCCAGAGAAAGGAGGAACAGGAGGCAGAAAAACTGGAGGAGGAACAGCCTGGCCACGCCAGGAAGGTCCTCTGCCAGAGCTGTGGGTTTGTGCAGGGGGCCCCTCCTGAAGGGGGGCTGTCAAACCCACCCACCCCAGTGCATCCAACTGTCAAGGGGTGGACCAGGGGTTGCTCCTGGGGGGGGATCCCCCAAGTGGGGAGGCTGGAGCCATACTGAGTCCATTGGAAGGCTCCCAACCCCACCAACTGCAGGACCCTTCCCTAAAGCAAGGGAAGGAAAAGACGGGTCTGCGCTGTGACCCCTAACAGGTTTTCGAGGAGTCCCTAGAGGGGTCACCGCTCAGACCATGTCTTGCCAACCCTCGACTTTAGAAAGAGAGAGAGAGAGACCTGCCCCTTGGAAGAGGCCTAAAGGAAGTATGTGGGCTGGTCTTCCTGGGGGGGGGGGGGTGATCCCCAGCTCCCACAAGGGGAGAGGTGGGGCCCTCCTGAGTATCCTTGTTCATCGGGCCCGGATCCAGATTACAGTAGCCCTGGATCTGGCCGATGGGAGTACACCCACCTTCAAGGCGGAATCTACTGCCGCGCCAGAGGCTGAGGTGGTGCCGGCTGTGGCACCACCACCAGACATGACGCCAACTGCAACACCACCACCACCAGACACGGAGCTGACCGTGGTGCCGCTACCTGACACGGCACCGGAAGTGGCACTGCCACTCATAGAGACTCCTGAGAGGTCCCCAACAGGGCCCTCAGCATCGGCGCCAGAGGAGTCTGGAGCAGCTATGCCACTTGTGGCACTGTCCTGTGGTGATGACGCCAACTTGGAATCCACGAAAGGCCCCGGAGAGGCCCGGGTGGAATCTGAGGAACCCGGAACCCAGTCAGGATCATCCCAATCATCGTCCTCCAGAGGGGGGGGATGAGATCAGGGAGATCTCCAAACAGGCCACTCCCCGAACTCAAGGCCCCCCGGCAACAAGGGAGGCATTGGAGGGGAGCTCGGGTGCGCGTTCGATGCCGCCCCGCTCACTGGCCCTGGAGGCGGCATCAGAAGCTGGGGCAGAGATCGACCACAGCCCTGAGGGGACCACCTGAGAAGAGCCTGCGTATAGCTCTGACTCCATATTGGGGGTCATCCAGGCCTCCGAGGAGGCACTGGGCTACGAGGGGTCACTACTGGCCTCCCCCCCGGAGGATGACTGCCCCACCAACACCTCACTGGGACGCCGTGCCCCAGCAATCTGTGGAGGAGAGGAGGGCCCCTCCCCGCTGGCTCGTATAGGGTCAGGGGGGCTCAGGGGTGGAGCCAAGAGACCGTGTCTTGGCGTCCCGAGTGTAATGACACCCTCCGAATGTTGGGAGCTCTCTCCCCAACAATGCCTCACGAATAATACGAGTATGAAAATCCACAGAAAAACAGGCGTCACACTCGTCTATCATGTGGTGGAGACCCAGACAGGAGAAACAACGGTCATGGGGGTCCATAATGGTCATGGAGTTGCCACAGGGGCACCGGTGCATAGGGGCAACTCCCGAACGTTTTGATTTTGAATGACACCCTGACCCCCACATACTGTCGTACGAGCAAAATAATAAAACAGGGAAAAATACTAGATGAAACTACTCCGTGCCGCAAAAGAAATAAGAAAGAAATAAAATTCCGGCACCAGGTTGGCACTGGTACTCACGGCACCGGACAAGAGTAAAGGCCTAGGTGTGATGCAGTTGCTGAAGCAGTCTTCCCGCGCAGCAGTCCTCCCTCGACGGCGGAAAAAACAGAACTGAGTGATGGGAGGAGTCAGTGTCGGTTACTGGCCAAACCACGGGTGCCATGTAGAAAGCTGGCCTCATAGGCAGCACTGTTCCTGTGTCGACCCCTCCAGCTCAGAACATGTAAAGACGCAGCGCTCTTTTTCTTTCTGTGCAGGGTCCTGACCTCCAGTAGGACCCATAAGTAATGAATGGTGAAGATTAATTTGGGGAAGATCAATGGCATCAGCTATAGCTTGAGAAACATTCACTGGCTTTGGCTTATCCTTAGAGGCAGTGTATTTTTTGTCGACCTGCTTGAAGACAGATGCTACTGTAGCAGGCCTACTCCAGACTGCATCAGACATGGTTTCAAATGCAGAAGGGATAGGAGGAACTAAACTGACCAGCATAGTAAAACATTTAGCAACACCTGGTCAATGGCTGTAGGCTCAAAATTAAGGGCAGAGTGCATATTTTTCAGCAAAGCCTCGAAAGTTAGATCCTTGTGAGGGACAGATACAGGACCTGAGTCTGAAGCGTCTAGGCTAAAGAAACAGCCATCATCGCCACCCTCAGAAATGATGAGGTTGACCTCAGACTTGTCACCTTCTAGACGCTCCCCAGAAGGAGGGTCATAGAGGAATGCAGATTGCAGGCCCCCTAATCCAGAACACAGTCGCAGCAACAGCAACACTGGAACCAGACTCAGTGCCAATGACTCAGCTGGCACCAAAGTAATCTGCAATGGTACTGCCATGGCCAGTCCCATCCTAACCCGGGATGGGGGTGCGGCCAGTGGGACAGAAGTTGTCAGCGACGGGCCACTTGTAAGGACCCAAGGGCTGTTGCCAAAACCAAACCTCTACCCAGCTTGAGGGCCCTACCTGCAGCTCCAATTCCACTGGCCCTAAGGGGCAGAGACTAGTCCACCGGCAGAGGCACATGAGCAAGATGCTGCACCTACTGCTCCATAAGACACTGAACGCAGAACCTACTACCGGAGTCCCCACTTACAAACATAGGTAGATTCTGGGTCCGAGACTCTGACCTTCTGATGACACTGGAGGTGCTGATGAGGGTTTCGCTCTGAGAGAACAAAGATCTAGTGGCAGACCTAACAGAGGACAACCTTGAGCAGTACCATTTCTTCCCCTTCCAGAGGGAAGAGGAAGAATGTGAGGTCAAATGGTGCCATGAATCTGATAGGGATCGAGAATGGGATCACTTCTTTTTGTGCTTCTGGGAGGACTGTCCTCCTTCTCAGGCACTGGACCGCTCTTGGTCAGAATCACTCCCCAATGGCGAAAGTGGAAGAGACACGGCCCCGCTGCCAGAGCAGCCCGAGTAGGCTCCCTACCTTCCTCCATGGCCTTCGTCCCATTAACTCGGTAGGGCTGAGAGAAACTGACAGGAATATTTTTGTAAAAACATTAAACTGACACAAAAATAACAGACTCTCGCTTTAAACACTAAAACTGAGAAGAACTGAATGCTGTTGTCATGTAGATGTGAAGTTCTGACTCCCAGTGGGTGAGCGACATTGTCACTGATGTGCACTCGACAGAGGAACTGAGGTGACGCAGCTTACCTCGGTGCCAGCTCTCCTGAAAAGTTCTGGCACCTGTGGGGTCCTAGTGCATCTAGCTCATATTCACCAGTGAGAATCAATGGTGAAGACTGATTACTGGAAACTCAGAACTGAGGTAAGTGAAAGCATCAGCAAGGGCTATAGGTATGTGCATGCCCCATCGTGATGCCTTGCATGTGCCGATATCAACAGCAATTGCTGGCACCCTGGCTGAAATTATTTCCTCCCATGAGGCCCCAGTGCCTCCAGTTCTAAGATCCAAGAGTGGGATTCTCCATTATGGAGAAGATTGATTTTTGGAAGGTCTTAGAATATTTGGGACTCTTAAGTAGCTGCTATATAAATATAATAGAGTCAATTCCTATACTGCCAACAATTAGTAATATCTTCTTTACTGTTCATAAATTTTAGCAAACCAGCATACTGTACCTCTCTACTTATGTGCTGCATTCTTTTCTTATTAATAGTATCCAGCACAAAGGTGGCTGATTGCTTGTCTGAATGGTCAATACTAGCATCCACTGGGTCATCTTGACTATTCTGTGCCACAAAGTCAGGATCAATATCTTCGTTATCATTCTCTTTTACAATAGATTTGTTCACCTTTACAGGTGAGAGATGAGGCTGCAGTTTGTTACAGAAAAAAATTATTAGTTCAGAGAAAAAAAGTTAAAATCTCTAGAAGCACACAAAAACTTTCACAGGCAATTTTCTTGAAACCCTTAAACTAAAATCTAAACTGCTGGAGTCATAATATGAATGTAAGATATAAACTGTGTCAGCACAGATCACTGCTAGCACTATTGTCTCTGGGTCACAAGCTCATGGTATCTCAAGTCCAACACTAGATACTGCACTCAATCAGTGCAAACACTGTAGTGTGGTACTAGATGGTACTGTCCAAATGGGAGCAGAAATGTTCACGTGAAAATTTAAACTGGTCTCTTCCAGTAGTTGTCTGTGTAGGAGTTAAAGACCACAAGCCATTTTTCAAACAAAAAAAAAAAAAAGAGAGAAGGGAAAGATAAGTTACTTACTGTAACTCTAGATCTGGGGAGGCAGTATACGTAGTGGTTAAGAGGACTGAGTTGCAAACCTGGAGAACCTCGGGTTTGAATCCCACAGCCACCACTTGCATACTGTATGACCATAAGCAAGTCACTTACCTTCCTGTGCTCCCAGTAAGCACCTGGAAACCAGCCTGGCTTAGTGTCTCTTTCTAGCCAAAATTTGTAAAACAAATAAATAAAAATCTTCAGGGCTATCTTCTCCATAGAGTACCACTCTTTGGTCTTGGAGCTGGAGGCGCTAGGACCCTATGGGAACCAGAATCTTGGGGCGGTAGTATCAGTGCCTAGCACAAAGTACATTATCTTCATGCCCACTGCATGTATATATATATATATATATATATATATATATATATATATATATATATATATATATATATATATAGGGCGTCAGCTCAAACTACCATAGTACCACTTTTACAGAGGAAGAAGAGCTAACAATCTACCCGACAACTAGTAATGAATAAGCAACTATGGAAATAAGATAGCCAATTGGTCCCCATAACAAGGGACAACCATCATAACAATAATAAGTGTCTGCACAGCCCACACCTATTTGGGGGGGGGGGACAAGATAAATGAAACTGAAGTGAGTCACAGGGATGAAGGGTGGACGAGCTGCACTCTATAGAAAATATATCCTTGAATATCTAGAGTTTAGGTGACTTCCTCATCTTCCAAGAATTGATCTTCTCCATAGAGTACCACATTTTGGTCTCAACTAGCAATTAGTCCGAAACATGTCACCCAGACTAGAGAAGCTGGAAACTTAAAACTAAGAGAGAAGGCCTTCCAGTAAATCCATTCCAAAAATGAAAGTTACATACTTACCATAAATATTAATCTTCTTGAACATCATCATAGATTACCACTAATGGGTCTGAGCCAGAGGCACTATGACCACATGAGCCCAAGATTTCTGGAGGAGTGGTGGCATGAGTAGGCCACGCGGGTGCATCACCACACTCGCCCGCTTGTATACAGTAATGCCAGCTTCCAAATGCCTCTGTATCTTTTTTTTTTTAACAAGGAGATGAGCAGCGTGAACCTAACGAGTAACTTATGTACTTAAACTAAGGGCATAAGATAGTCCTGGTGGCCCGTGTAAGAGGGGCCACAAAACACAGTAGCGCAGTATCTTCACAACCCAAGCCAATTACAAAGGTGTGAAGATCAACACAATACTGAAGTGAGTCCAGGGATGGTGGGTAGGTGTGGTAATCTGTGGAGTAGATATTTAAGCAATAAGGCACGATAAGGTGTGTGTTATTGTGTAATAACATCACTGTCTCAGGCACACACTGACCAATTAGAGTCCAGGAAATTTTCTTGCCATTGTATAATCATGAAGATCACAGTTACAGTAAGTATGCAAATGGAAATTACGTATTTACCGTAATTATTGATCTTCCCAAATCTCTTCACTATTTATTACCTATACGTCCTACCAGAGGTCAGGACCCTGCACAGAAAGATAAAAATAGCGCTACCTCTTTGAATTTACTGAGCTGGAGGAGTCAACGTTGGGATGGCGCCACCTATGAGGCCAGCATTCTACGTGGTGCTCGCGGATTGGCCGGTATCCGATGCCGACCCCTCCTAACACTCAGTTCTGTCCGCCAGGCAAGGAAAAAAGGGTAAGGATAGCGTTAGAAGATGGCGAGGGTGCCCGAATGGGGGGCGGGGGGGGTAAATATAAAACCGACAGAAAGAAGCGTTGTAGGCAAGAGGGACAACTATGAAGATAGGGGTGACCAGAAGAAAAAATTACTCACCTTAGTAATTATGTTTCTTCTAATGGAGTCTTGCTGTATTCTGACAATTGCAGTGATTCCCAACCTTTGAACTGCTCCGGAGAACAAAGAGTTAACTTTCTATGCAGGGCATAGAATGCTGAGCCTGACCTCGGTTGAAGCCTCTGTCTGGAGTGTTTTGAACTTAAACCGTCAGATTCTTACGAGACCAACTAACTAAAAATTCTATGTGGAATTGGAAAAATTCCTACTAGCCAACTGGCTGAAAAAAGTTTTGGATTCCCAGGGAAGACACAAGTCAGGAAACCCAAAAAACAATCTACTACAAATAACAATAATAAATCAGCACCCAAACAAAAAGGAGGGGGGTGCAAGCAAAACACCCTGGGTACAACATTGCACCTGCCCACCCACTTCCCAAAAACAGGTTCTGAGAGGAAGAGGAGAGTCAGAATACAGCAAGACTCATTAGAAGAAACATAATTACTAAGGTGAGTAATGTTTCTTCAAACAACATGAAGTCTTGCTGTATTCTGACAATTGCAGACTACTAAGCAGTACCTCCAAGGAGGAGGGACAGAATCTACTTTGAGAACAGGCTCTGAAGTACTGATGTGCAAACCGAGCATCACTCCTAGCCTGGATATCCAGACAGTAATGCTTGGTAAAGGTATGGACTGTTTTCCAGGTGACTGCTTGACAAATTTCTAAGAGAGGGATATCCCTGGCAGCAGTCAGGAAGCAGCTGTACCTCTTAGGAATGAGCCTCAGACCTGAGGGTGGAGCTTTTCCCAGTTTTTCATAGCAGAATTGTACACAAGACACAATCCACCTGGCAAAAGATCTTTTGCTGGCAGGTTTGCCCTTTCCCACTTCTCCATAAGTGAGGAACTGAAGGGAGTCAAACCTGTGACCCTTGGTACACTCTATGTATTAACAAAGGACTCTTTTAACATCTGAACTGTGTAGCCTCCTCTCTCCTGAGGAAGAATGATCAGTGAAGAAAACAGGAAGAGACACAGACTGGTTTAAATGGAAGTCTGAAACCACTTTGGGCAAGAACCTTCTATTGGTACTAAGGACTGCTTTATCCCTGTGAAATGAGATAAAATCAGGTTCCACTGACAGGGCTTGCAATTCACTGATACGCCTGGCAGAAGTAATGGCTACCAAGAACACAGTTTTCCAAGTCAAGTACTTAATCTCTGCTGAAGACATAGGCTCAAAGGGGGGTTGCATAAATTGAGCAATGCAAACATTCAAATCCCAGGCAGGGGCAGGGTCTCTAAAACGAGGACTGGTGTGAAGCAATACTTTAAAAATTTACAGAACACAGGATGGGAAGATAGTGAGGAAGACTTTCCCACAGACAAAACGCAGAAACAGTTGACAAGTGTACCTTGAGAGTAGCTAGTCTGAGACCTAGGCCATTAAGATGGACCATATAATCCAGAACCATAGGCAATCCAGCAGTGTCTGGAGAAATATTCTTCTTAGAACACCAAATGCAGAATCTCTTCCATTTGGAGTTATAAGTCTTTCTGGTGGAGGGCTTTCGAGAAGCCTTGAGGATATCCAGAACCCCTTGGGAAAGATGCAGATCTGCAAACTCTAACTCTTCAAGAGCCATGCCTTGAGATTGAGAGACTGAAGATTGGGGTACCAAATCCTTCCCTGAGAGGATGTTAACAGGCAGTAGTTCCTGGGAAGAGACAGGGAAGATGGACTGCTAGGACAGCAACAGGGGTACCAGGGCTGTCTGGCCCAATCTGGAGCAATCAGAATCACCTTGCAAGGCTGAGACCTTATTTTGACCAAAACTTTGAACAGGAGGGAAGGGGGAAAGGCGACATACAGAAACTTCCCTTCCCAATTCAGAATCAGGGCATCCAGAGGGACTGAGCCCAAGACTGGAGGTCTGCAACAAAAGAGAGGGAGTTGGTGATTGTCTGGGGCTGCAAAGAGATCTATCTCTGGAGTGCCCCACCTTGAAAAAATCACTTTCAACACCTGAGGGTCCAGGGACCATTCATGATGGCCCTGAGAGATCCTGCTTAGTGCATCTGCTAGCACATTGTCCATGCCTGGAAGGTGAACTGCTACAAGAGAGATCTGCAGGGAATAAGCCAGGGACCACAACTTCATGGCTTCTGTGCACAAGGCCATCGACCGAGTGCCCCCTGCTTGTTGATGTACCACATGGTGGTGGTGTTGTCCGTTCTGACTTGTACCACCTTGTTCTGTACTGACTGAGAGAAAGCTTTTAGGGCCAGAAAAACTGCCCTGAGCTCTAGGAGATTGATGTGGAGAAGGGATTCTTGGGGGGACCACAGGCCCTGGGCAGTAAGGGACCCCAGATGGGCTCCCCAGCCCAGAAGAGAAGCATCCATGGTAAGGACCACTGAACAAGGCTGAGCAACAAAAGGAACACCTTGTCTTAAATTGTCCTGATCCTGCCACCATTGGAGGGCTTGGATTAAGGTCAGAGTTACTGGGATCAGTTTGCTAAGGGGAATCCTTCCTCTGAGACCAAAAAGCTCTCAGGCGGAACTGAATATCCCTCACTTGGAATCTTGCCCTTTGGACCACTGCTGTTGAAGCTGCCATGTGGCCCAAGAGCTGGAGGAAATGCCTTGTTGTTCGAGACACCTGAAGGCTGAAGGAGGAAGCCAGTTCTATAAGAACTCTTGCCCTTTCCAGGGAAGATAGGTTCTGCTTTGACAGTATCCAGCTCTGCCCCATAAAGGTGAGAAGCTAGACTGGTTTGAGAACTGACTTGGGAAGGCTGAGAAGAAATCCTAGAGAAGTGAGCACTTGCTGGGTCACTTGCAGGAGAGACTTGACTTGGTCTGGAGACTGACGCACTATTAGCCAATCGTCCAGATATGGAAAAATGGAAATCTTTTGCCTTCTTAGAAAGGCAACTACTCCTGCCAGGCACTTTGTGAAAACCCTTGGAGCTGAGGTTAGGCCAAAGGGCATTGCTCTGAACTGATAATGGCCTGAGGGCAACTCAACCTGAGGTACTTTCTGTGGGAACACCTGATGGGAAAGTGAAAGTAGGCATCTTTGAGGTCCAGGGAGGCTAGCTAGTCCCCTGGCTTTAGAGAGGGAAGGATTATTCCCAGAGTTACCATCTTGAACTTTGGTTTTAAGAGATGTTTGTTTAGATATCTTAGGTCTAGGATGGGTCGCCACTCCCCTGTCTTTTTGGGGGTCAGAAAGTACCTGGAGTACAATCCTTTGCCCCAGTGTAGGGTAGGTACTCTCTCTATGGCTCTTAAAGCTAGGAGAGAAGAAGCCTCTGCCTCTAGGGCAAGGGTTTCCGAGAGATTTGCAGGTGGAAAAGATCTGGCTCTCATCTTTGGGAATTTTTGGAAGCTGAGAACCAGTCCCTGGCTTACTACTTCCAGGACCCACTTGTCTGATGTAATAGACATCCAGTCCTGGACAAAGTAAGCCAGCCTGCCCCTACTGAATAGGAGAGTCGACCCAGGCAGGCCCATCAGGATGTCTGCTTGGCAGAGGCTTTAGGCTGAGGAGGATGCAGCCCTGCTGATCCCCTTCTGCCCCTCCCTCTGAAGAACCCTCCGAGAAAAGGAAGAAGAGGACTGTGCTTGGTAAAAGGCCTTTGAAAAGGCCTGCCCCTGCCCTAGACTGCTGCCTTTGAGCAGTTGCCTCCTCTTGGCCTGGAGCACTCCTGTAAGTGGTCCCGACTCATCCATTTTCTTCATGTAATCTTTGTCTGCTCCCCAAACAGAGAATTACCCACCACAGGGAAATCCACGGCCTTAGCCTGGGTATCCTGTGAGAGGCTAGTACATCTGAGCCAAGCCATCCTCCGAAGAGCCACAGATGTAGCCATGACTCTTGATGACACATCACTGGAGTCTACAGCAGCATGAAACTGAACCTTAGATGCCTCAATCCCACCTGCAGCAAAGCCTCCAGCTCCTTGGCTAGCTGGGGGAGGCCTGTTTAGCCAGTGCCAGTACAGTGTCCCACTTGGACTTCTGGTACCTGGCTGTATAGGCCATGTAATTCGCCTGCCTGAGTCCCAAAGAAGATGCCATGTACTGCTTCTTTGCCATGGCATTAATCTTCCTGGAGTTTTTGTCTGGGAGGTGTGAAGCCAAGGGAATATTTGCCTTGTCACAGGCAGCAGCCTGCACTACCCCAACATGGCTGCATTGCTGATAAAAGAACTCTGTGTCCGAGCCTGAAAATGTAAACCTCTTGTCCATTCTTCGATCCACAGGAGGTATAGTGTTAGGAGACTTTAGAATTTTTTGTGTCTGTTTCCCAAAAGATTTGTGGAGGGGAATAGACAGTCTCCTGGACTCCGGGATATCCATCATCTCTACATAATCAGGCTCCTCTTGATCTTCCACAGCCTCCTCCATAGGAAGCTGGAGGGTTTCAGCCACCTTTCTGTAGAACATAAAGTGAGAAGGGGACTCAGAAAGCCTAGGAGGGGAAACAGCTGAAGGTCTGTCTGGGGAGATGTCCGGTTCCACAGGCACATCCAGACCCTCACTTCCATCATCATCCTCAAAATCCCCTTCCTCTTCAAATTCCAGTTCATAAAAATCTTCGAGGGTATAATCTTGAACCGGGGGAACCAACCAAACCTAACCCTCGCCAGAAGGAGCTGGCTCGGTAGGAACCAGACGGAGTGATTCCACAATCTGAATCGCTCTGGCTATCTCTTCGGCGGTCGGAACATGAACCTCTGGATCTGAACTGGTCAATTTGTCTTTGCGTTTTCTTTTTGTCAGAACCGATCCCTCGGAATTGGCTCTCCTTTTGCCGGAAGAAGTATCGCCTGGTCAGAGGGCAGCACCCTTCTAGTTCGGGTTTAAACTGAACCAAGCTGGCCATCCGAGTCAGTGGACTTTCTGCCTCCTTTCCAGTCTACCTAATCTCTTCTCAAGGGTAGATTTGAGAAAGTTTTACATATTTGGCAGTCTGAATCGAGTGGTCAAACCCCAGACATAACACAGGTGTGTGGGACGGCCTTAGCAAAGACCTCCCCACACTCACTGCAGTGTTGAAACCCAGTGGGCCAGGTTTTTTCTTGGGTTTCTCAGACACAGTCAACCTAACCAACTTATCCTTTTGGCAACCGCTAGGCAAGACTCCTTTCGGTTCCTAACCGTGTCACAGGTATTGGAAAAATGCACAAAACACGCTTTTTTTAGAACTATAATAATCTGAAGCACACTCTAAGTAAAATGCACAAAACACAATATTCCACTATCAAATGGCCGGTTCAGCCGAACCGAGCCGCCCTTTTACAAGTTCCACACAGAAAAAACTGAACAATTCCTATCTAGTACTCACGGCACCACAGACAGAGACTGAACCGACTATGCGGATAACTTTTTCGGTTTAAAAAACCAACGAAAACTGAAACTTTAACCGATTTTCAAACCGAGCTGAAGGAGAAATCTCCAGAGCGACCGTTCAGTGAGGCGGAATAAAGAATCTGACGGTTTAAGTCCAAAACATTCCAGACAGAGACTTCAACTGAGCTCGAGCTCAGCATTCTATGCCCTGCATAGAAAGTTAACTCTTTGTTCTCTGGGGCAGTTCAAAGGTTGGGAATCATTGCAATTGTCAGAATACAGCAAGACTTCATGTTGTTTGAACATTGGGCAGCCCAAGACAGAGTAAAAAATCAACCAAAAATAGAAGAGGAAGAAGGAAGATAGAAGTCGAAAAAGAACTGACAGGCTCCCTTGTCAAGGACCCCCCCACTCTCTCTCCCGCACAGCCCCCCCTCCAAACACTCAGGCCCGAGAGGGGGACCTAATGGGCTTTCTGACAAGAGAAGGCAAGTCAAGGAACTGGCTTTGAGAGTGGGGTTAGAAGAAGTTGAGTGGTCCATGCCAGTGGCCGATGGGGGATGTAGGAAGAAGAACCAGGGAGGAGGAGGTGACTGAGCCAAGAGGAATGGTCAGAAGCCTAGAAGGCCACCCTTTCTCCCCAGAGTTTAGAGGGTTTTGCTGGAGAGATTCTGAAGAAGGAGAAGACCCCGCCTTATACAGAAGTTTTCCTTGACAGACCTCAGAAATCCATCTTACTTTCTGATCCTTCTTCCTTTTCTTCCTTTTTTTTTTTAAAGGATCACAGCTGTGAGCCCTTACTGACCATCCAGGCTAAGGTCGAACCAGATAAACTCAGCTAAAAATACCCTCACAGAAGGTAAACTGATGTCACCTTCAGGGATCGTAGAATCTCTGGGATTTGGAGATCCTAGAAGGATTCAATCCTGCAATGGATGTTGACTGGGCTGAGAAGGAAAGCAATTATACCCCTGGATGAAGAAGTCTCAGAAGATAGAGCCTACCTGTGGGGTCAGCAGGTTCAAACAAGAGGCTGACAGATTGCATACTAAGGAGTAGTTCAGAGTTTGCCCATCAAAAGCTATCCCTTTCCTTGACTGCCATCCCCAAGGGGGAAGGGAGAGAAAAGGAAAGGGACAGCGCTGTCCAGTGTGAGATACCTGTGATGAATGGTGAAGATATTTGGGAAGATCAATAATTACGGTAAGTAATTTCCATATCTTCCCCAAATTAATCTTCACCATTCATTACCTATGGGTCCAAGTACCAAGATAGCAACCCCTAAGAGAAAAACTATTTCCCCCAGCCTCCTGTGGGGGTACCACAGGAGGAGAGGGCTGGTTTACAGGCCTGAAGAGGCCAGAGGACTAGAAGGGTCCGGCAAGCGACTTGAGATCCAGGAGGTGGATTGTGGCCCTGCAACACCCACCGTGCCCTGCGAGAAAAGAAATGGGCCCCCCGGAAGGATGAGGATACCACCCGACGCTGGGCAAAGGATGACAACCTGGATAAGTGAAGCCAGGCAGTCCGCCTAATGCAGACTGTAGATCCTACCAGCCTGGAAGCCACCTCGTTGGCATTGTAGATTGCCCTAGAGAGGAGTCTTGCCAGCTCCAGGCCTTGAGCGGTGAGGTAAATGGCTTGCCTTGTTCCCTTACAATCAGGCAGGGTTGCTAGAACCTGTCCTAGCAGAGTCCAGATGTGCCGGGCATAGGCAACCTGGTGTGCCAGATGAGCCACTATCTGCAGGTAGAAGGCATGCTGAAGAACACACCCTTTTCCCCCATCAGTCAAACTCCGGGTCAGCATCAGGGGCTGGTCGAGGAGTGGTGACGAGCTGATGGAGTATCCAGGAATCCCAGACTCAAAGTGGGCTGGGGCATAGCACCTGAGACCCTGCTGATGCACAGTACCTGTGTCTACAGTCCCTAGGGGCCGGAGAATGGGCAGCTGGATGCTGCCAGATGGTGCGCGAAGCCTCCATCAAGGCCTCAGCCAGGGAGGGATGACTAAACCGTCAGCACTGTATGCACCCAAGAATGACAGCATTGCACGATCAGTGTTCTGTCCGATGAAGTGAGAGAGGTGAAGTTTCTTTATCATCTTTGCCAGGAAATGCTGGTAGGACACGAAGTCCTCAACAGCAGAAAAAGGGCTTGAGGAGTTCCTTTCTCCATGGAGAAAGTTGAAGATGAGAAGGCCGAAATAGAACTTGGTGGTGGTGCTGTCAGGTCCCAAAAATAACCTCAGAGATGGCCCTAAAGTAACGAGGGAAAGCAGCTGCTGCAGCCCTGAACTGTTCCCAGGTGAGAGGGCCTCCCAGGGCCAAAGAACCCCAGAAAGGGGAAGAGATGGCAAAGAAATGGAGGTGGGGCAGCCTGGCCACACCAGGGATGTCCTCTGCCAGAGTTGTGGGTTTGAGTAAAGAGCCCTGTCAAAGGGGAACTGGCAGACCATCCCACCCTGGGTGCGTCCAACTGTCCAGGGGCGGACTGGGGTTTGCTCTTGGGGGACCTCCAACTGGTGAGGGCCAGAGCCACACAAAGCACTTTGGAAGGCACCTGTCTGCACCAACTGCAGGGCCCCACTACGAAGCAAGGGAAGGCAAGGATATGTCTGAATCGCGACCCCCAACAGTCCCATGAGAGGTACCCCGAGAAGACTGCTGCTTAGACCTGGTCCTACCAACTCTCCTCTTCAGAGAAAGGGACCTGTCCCTCGAGGGGCTCAGTAGAAGAATCTGGGCTGATCGCCTTGGAGGGATAGCCCCAGATTCCCCAGAGAAGAGGTGGGGACCTCCCAAATATCCTCAGCACCAGCCAAGCCAGATAACGGTGGGTCTGGGCCCAGCCAACGGAGACTACCTGTCCCCAATCCAGAACTGATTGTGGAGCCGGAGGTTAAGCAGTGTTGCCCAGAGCAACACCAGATGCCTGACCACCACACCGCCAGCAGATGTGGTGCCGACTGTGACACCACCACCTGAAATGGTGTGTCAGGCACGGCACCGCCACCCAGAGAGACTCTGAAGAGGGACCCAAAAGCCCCTGGCACCGAAGGTGGCACCAGAGGAGTCCGGAGTGCCGGTGCCACCCTCAGCATCATCCCTGCGCACTGACGCCAACTCAGAAACTAAACTAGGCCCCGAAAAGTCCGAGCAGAATCTGAGGAACTCGGAACCAAGTCAGGTGCATCCAGATCACCATCCTCCAAAATGGGGATGAGATCAGGAGCTCTCCACACAGGCCACTCCCCGAACCCGCAACCCTCCAGCACCAAGGGAGGCATCGGAGGGGAGCCTGGACACGCGACGATGCCATCCCACCCACCGCCCCAGAGGTGGTGCGGAGCCTAGGCAGAAGCCAATCATGGTCTTGAGGGGACCACCCAAGAAAAGCCTGCTTATAGCCCTGACTCCAACCTGGGGTCATCCTCGCTCTTCAAGGAAGCACCGGACTGCAAGGAGTGACCAACTGTCCTCTTGGAGGGACACAGCTGCCCCACCAACCTCGTTGTGGGACCCCTTGCCCCAGGAAGCTGTGAAGCAGAGGTGGTCCCTTCCCCACTGACTTGTATAGGGCAAGGGGGTACTAAGGGGAGGAGCCCAGAGACCGTGTCTTGGCATCCCGAGTTTGATGACGGCCACTGAAAGTTGGGGAGTTTCTATCCAACCATGCCGCATGAATAACGAGAGTACAAAAGTCCAAAAAGAAGCAGGCAGCACACTTGTCCATCGCATGGTGGGGACCCAGACAGAAAAAACATGGTTGTGGGGGGCCAATACTATCACGAAGGCTATTAGGGCACTGACGATGGGGTCAACTTGATCGCTGGAGACTTAGAACAGCGACCCGACCCCGACATACCATCACGCGACAAAATAATAAAACAGGGAATACAACAAAAGACACCTGGCACTGCGAGAAAGGATAAAAAGAGAAAAAAACTCCAGCGCTGAACAGCCCCGGTACTCATGACACTGAGAAACTTCAAGGCCTAGGTGTGATGCAGATACAGAAGCAGTCTTCCCACACAGGAGTCCTTCCTTGACGGCGGAAAAAAACAGAACTGAGTGTTGGAAGGGGCCACCATCAGTTACTGGCCAACCCGCGAGCGCCATGTAGAGCGCTGCCTTGTGGGCAGCGCCATCCTGATGTTGACTCCTCCAGCTCAGAAAATTTAAAGAGCACTCTTCTTCTTTCAGTGCATGGGTCCTGACTCGTAGGACCCATAGGTAATGAATGGTGAAGCTAATTTGGGAAGACCTCATATCTTCCACAAATCAGTCTTCCACAACTTCACACAGTTGGTCAGAGTACCAAGTTCAGAAAAGGTCTCCCTACTAGGGAGGCTGGAGCTCAGGGCTCACTCAGGATAGTAATCTATTCAGAACTGTCTTGCTAAGGCAGCATGCTGTCTGGCATGCACATCCAGGGCACAGTGTTTGGTGAAAATGTACTGTGTTCTAAGCTGCAGATCTACAAATGTCTCCAACTGGCATAAAGCATATTTCTGCTGCTCTGCTGTGGTGGGCATGCACCTTACCTCCAATTGAACCTCGCGCAAGGCACAGCTGTGGAGAAGGCAATTCAATCCAGGCTGAAATGCACTTGACTGTGACAGGTTGCCCCATTCAATTCGGGCTGAAGCAGACAAAGGAGATTTTGACCTTCTGTTGTCCTTAGTCCTGTCCCAGTAAAACCTGGGGACCTTCTTAGCATATAGTGAGTGGAAAGTCCTTTCTCCTTCATTCTGGAAGTTGGCAAAATAGGTAGGCATGATTATAGCCTGATTAAGATAGAACTCCAACACTGCTTTGGGTAGAAACTTGCGGGAGGTGCGGGGAAATGAAAATTACATACTCACCATAATTCTTGATCTTCCCAAGTATCGTTACCATTCATCACACTTGGGTCTAGGCCAGGGGACTGGACTCTGCTCGGGAGCTTGTCTCTTTAAGTTTTTCAGTGCTGGAGGAGCCGACGTTGGAGACGGTGCCACCCACAAGGCCGACGTAATACATGGCACTCGTGAAGTGGCCAGTAACCAATGTCGACTCCTCCCAGCTCCTCAGCTCTGACACCAGGAGATCAAGACAGAAACAGGGAGAGGAGTGAGGGCAAGGGAGCCTGAAGGAGAGGGAGGGTGGAGAAAATAAAGATAAAAGGCTGACTTATTAGAAGATACAGATAAGAAGAGGGACTAAGAAGGGCAGGGATGGCCAGCATGCTGGGCAGCCCTAGGTAGAAGGAAAGAAAGAAAGACAGGAAAGAAAGAGGAAGCAAGAAGAAGAAGAAAGAGAGAGCTAGTCCTCCTCCTCCCATTATCCCTCCTTTTTAATCTGAGGCAGGGGCCCTAGAGAGGGCACGAGGCCAGGTTGCCCGGCATTAACCAGACCTAAGGTCTGAGACGATTCCAAAGAGAAAAAGAAGCAATATCTAACCCAGCTGGGCAATGAGTGGGAGTGAAGCAGGATGCCTCCACAGCTCCACCCTTTCTTTACCCTCCAATGTTCTCTCTTTTTTTTTTTTGGTTTTGGATTGAAAGTTGGGCATGTGAGGGAAGAACCGGAAATTACGTACCTACCGTAATTCTTGATCTTCTTGGACGAAGTCTCCACCACTGGGATCTACGCTGGAGGTGCTAGGACCCAGCGGGAGCAAACGTTTTGCAAGAGGGTCGGCGCCAGAGATGGAGCAGCGAGGAGCAGCGCTGCGAGCCTCAGCTCATGCGGCAATGACTATCTCGGCGTCGATCCTCCAACCGCCTCAGTACCTTTTTTTTCCGAGAAGGTGCAGCATAACTAACCTAGAAGGATAGCCTAATAAAAACCAGACATAAGACAGTCTGGATGACACGTATAAGAAGGGTCAACAAAGAAGTCTTCACAGCCTAAAGATTGAGAAAGTGAAGACCAACAACAGAGGTGAGCTCGGGGATGGGAGGAGGATCGAGTGGTGGAGACTTCATCCAAGAAGATCAAGAATTACGGTAGGTACATAATTTCCATATCTTCCTGGACAAAGTCTCCACCACTATTCACACCGATGGGAGAGTACCGAGCTAATAATCCCGAGAGGCCGCCAGGAGAGTCCAAGAGCTCACAAATTCAGGACAGAAGTCCATTAAGGATGGTCCTGCCAAACGAAGATATCACCTGGCATGGACATCCAGGGCATAGTGCTTGACAAAGTATGCACCGAGCTCCAGGGCACCGAGCCCAGGTAGCCGAGATTGCAAATGTCTGCAATGGGCATGTTGGATTTCCACCAGGGATGCCTCGATTGCTCTAGTAGAGTGAGCGACACTCTGCCCTCCAGCTTAACCTGCACCATGGAATAGCAGTGGTGAGGCATGCCACCAGCCATGCTGAAATGCATCTGACAGCAACAGGTTGATCCAGCCAGGTCTCGCTGAAGGAAACAAACAGTTGTTGAGCTTTGCGAATTTGTTTTGTTCTGTCTAAATAGAAACATAGAGCTCTTTTGACATCTAAAGAATGAAGGGTACGCTCTCCTTCATTTTGGAAGTTGGCAAAGTAAGTAGGTAGGACTAAAAGTTGGTTTAGATGGAATTCTGAAACAACCTTAGGATGGGTCCTAAGAACTACTTTGTCCTTATGAAACACAATATACGGAGGGTCTGAGACCAAGGCATGTATTTCAGAGACCCTATGGCCGAGGAAATGGCCACCAGGAAGGCTGTTTTCAAGTGAGAAATTTCAGCCATGTAGCTAGAGGCTCGAAAGGCTTTCAGTGAGCATGTCTAGTACAAGATTAATGTCCCAGGCTGTGACTGGACGTCTGATATGGGGTCTGGTTTGCAAAATTCCCTTAAGAAACCTCTTATCTACTGGTAACTAAGCCAGTGACAAGGAAAGTACTGGCTCATGATAAGCTGAAATGGCACAAAGGTGAACTTTGACTGTAGAGTATCTGAGACCTGAATTTGAGAGGTTTAAAAGGTACTCAGAACTTTACTTGGTGGGCAGGAAAAAGGATTCAAAGAGGATTTTGCATACCAGAGAGAAAGCGCCCATTTGGCTGTGTAAGTTTTTCTAGTGGCTGGCTTCAGCAGCCAGAAAATATCTGAAACTCATGAAGCGACACTGAACCTGTTCACTTCTATCTCTTCAGGAGCCAAGCATGAAGGTGAAGCAATCTCAGATTGGGATGGACCACAGGCCCCTGGGTCAGAAGGTTCGTCTGAAGGGGAAGTGCTTTTGGAGGGGTTTCCGACATACTGTTAAGTAATGGAAACCATATCTGTTGAGGCCAGAAGGGAGCAATGAAGATCATTTTGGCCCCCTCAGACTCGAACTTGAGAAGTACCCTCTGAATTAGAGGAAGAGGAGGAAAGGCGTATAGAAAGCATTTTGTCCACTGCAGCCTGAATGCATCCTGACAAAAAATGCTGGGCCTTGGATTTCTGGAGCAGAAGAGAGGCAGTTTTGTGTTGAGTGAGGGTGCAGAAAGGTACAGGTCTGGAGTTCCCCACTTTGTGAATAGTGACTGAACTACGGTGGAGTCGAGAGACCATTCGTAAGGATATGTCTCCATTCTGCTGAGATGGTCTGCCAGTTAATTCTGCTTTTTTGGTTGGTAGACCGCCTGGATTAGAGCCTTGTGCTCCAAGCACCATTCCCACACTCTCATTGCTTCCCTGGATAAAGGGTAAGAGTGTGCACCGCCCTGCTTGTTGATGTAATACATCACTGCTTTGTTGTCCGTTTCAAGGAGAATGTTCTTGTGACAGAGAATATCCTTCAAAGCCCGGACTGCATAAAGGACAGCTCTCATTTCTAGGACGTGTATATGAAGCTGGGACTTGTCTTGAGTCCACTTACCTTGGGTGTGGAGATTCTGACAGTGGGCTGCCCACCTCATCAGGGACGCATTCATGGTAATGGAGATCTTGTGATCCAGGGGAGCAAATGGATACCCTTCCAGAAGGTTGTCCTCTTGCGACCACCAGGTGAGTGACCTCTTCAGAGGTTCTGTCACCTTGATGAGAAACGACTGAGGGTGAGTGGTTGGGGACCACTGAGTACTGAGCATCCATTGAGAGGCTCTCATGAGGAGACGAGCTAGGGGTACAGTGAACACCGAGGATGCCATGAGACCCAGCATCCGTTGCATTGAGATAGTTCGAACCGAGCTTTTCTCTCTGATGTATCGGTCATTTGTAGGATATCGCCTCCTTCTGTCCTCTGGAAGAAAGGCTTTCGCACAGGAGGTGTCCAGAAGAGTTCCTATAAAAAGGAGCTTCTGGGAGGGCTGCAACTACGATTTCTTAAGGTTTAGCAGAACTCCCATGGACGTAAGAAAGTCTGAGGCTGTGGATACGACGTTGAGCGTTCCTTGTCTGGAAGGACTTGCTAGAAGCCAGTCATCCAGACACAGGAACACTTGTATTCCGATCTTTCTGAGGTGAGCTGTGAGAATTGCACAACACTTTGTAAACACTCGCGGCGCCAAGGATAACCCAAAGGGCAGGACTCTGAACCGATAATGTTGACCCAAAGCCACGAACCTTAGGTATTTGTGATGCTTTGGGTGAATAGGAATATGCTGGTAAGCATCCTGCATGTCCAGGGAGGCTAACCAGTCATGCTGATGAAGCAAAGGTAACAGGGTTCCTAGAGATATCATTTTGAACTTCTCCTTGGGAAGACATTTTCTGAGGTCCAAAATGGGGTGCATGCCCCCTGTTTTCTAGGAACTAGAAAGTAATGGGAGAAGAACCCTGTGTTCCATTGATCCAGCAGAACTATTTCTACTGCCCTGTTGTTCAGAAGGCCTTGTATCTTGGAAGTGAGAAGTTCTAACTGATGTACTGAGAGCTTGGGCTGTCGTCTGGGGGGACAATCTGGAAGGGGTCTCTGAAAGATTGAGGGAATACTCCTCGTGGATTATCCGGAGGACACATTTGTCCGATGTTATGAACTTCCATTGCTCGTAGAATTGAGTCAGATGACCTCCCACCGCTGAAGAAGAGTCCTCCTTGGGCAGCTGAGGTGGGACTTGGGCCAGAAACTCAGAAGGTGGCACTGGGCGCTTTGAGCCCTTGTGCTTTCTGTTGTGTTTCCTTTTGAGGCTGAGGGGCTTGTTTTTATTAAAACCTCCCTGCCTTTGCCTCAAAGGACTGACGGTTGTGAAACTGGTGCTTATTAACACCCCCCCACCCCCGAGAAAGGGTGGGAGCAGGCTGAGCCAATTTAATGGCCGATCTGGTCTTTTGTGTGGCCTCTAGAGCTTGTTCTACTTGACGACTGAAGAGACACACATCGTCGAAGGGCAACGTCATGACCTGTTGCTGGGCATCATTTGTGAAGCCTGAAGTGCGCAGCCAGGAATGTTGCCGGGTACAAATGTCCGCCGCTGCCACTCAGGAGGCAGTATCGAAAGCATCCATAGCTGCTTTAACCTGTTGGTTGTTGGACTTGATACCCCTGGTTATGGTTTGAATAAGCTCTGAATTAATGTCTGACTCCGCTAGAGCTTCAACCATTTGTTTGAGTGAATGCCAAAGAATATACTTATATTGAGAGAAATAGCCCTGGTAGCTGGCAATACGCATACCCAAGGTGGATGCAGCAAAGACTCTCTTACCTAAAGTGTCTATTTTATGAAATTCTTTGTTTATAGTTCGTGTTGTAGTAGCCTGTGGGAGGATGACCTTATCATTCTCTGCCAAGACTACAATAGGGTCCGCAAAGGCTTGAGAGGCCAAAACAGGTCGATCCTTGGGAACAGCATATTTCTTATCTATGGACTTAGCCACAGAAGGAATGAGAGCAGGATTATTCCATAACATTTGAGAAAGCGTCTCTAAGGAAGGCTGTACCGGGGGAGTTAAATCCATAGAGATGACGGTATTGGAGTTTTAAAAGATTCCCAGGATCGATATCTGTAGTCTAAAGAGAAAGAGTGGAATTCAAAGTTTTCAGCAGAGACTTAAATGACAGTTCCTCGATCACAGGCTATGCAATAGGATTAGGTCCTTTTCCTTCCACGTCATCACCCAGCCTAAGGTCTGGGTCAGGCTCAATATCATCTCCTGACAGCCCAGGAGGGACTGTATGGACAGGAAAGGAGTGAAAATCAGAAGGAAAGTAGGACGGAAAAGGGTTCGGAGTCGAGAAGCTCTGAAGACTGGAAGATGTCACACCAAGTCCCAGCGCCAAAGAGCAAGGCGTCACCTGACCCAGCACAGTGTACGGCGCTGACAGAGCCCCCGGCGCCGAGGATGGTGCCAAAAAGCCACACGGCACCAAGGACAGCGCCGACAAGCCCAACAGCACCGAGGATGGCGACGAAAGGCCACATGGGCACCAAGAGCAGCACTGACAATCTCAACAGCGCTGATGACGGCGCCAACAGATGCATTAGTGCCAAGGATGGCGCCGAGCGACCCATCGATGCCGATGGTGCTGAAACCAATGCAGGGCCCTGGAAACTAAGATTTGAGGATAAAGAAGGAAAAATACTTGGAGATAGAGGCATCAGTGTGGCCCCCTGCGCCGCAGCCATGTGAGGGGGGAAAACACCTGAGCACGGAGTTGATGGCACTGAAGAAGGTGCCGCACGACTAGGGAGGCCCAACCGCCCTACCCTATCCCCCGAAGGGTCCAAGTGCCCCGAGTTACCGGGCCAGGCAGCTGGACCAACCTCCGAGCCCATTACTCCATAAGAGTGGCCCACTGGTGAAACTGCTCATCTGAAGCCCTACCAGAAGGTGGGGAAGGGCTCCAGTGTCGAAGAGTTCAGTGACTGGAAACAGAAACCGGCAATTCCAGAGGAGGAGACCGGCAACTGATCCCAATGACCGACCATCGACGCGCAGACATACCAGAGGGCGACCTCAAGTGATGCCTTCTCTTTCTTGACTTGTGGGCCGAGGAAGAGCTTGAGGCCGAATGGTGCCAAGAATGTGACTGTTTTCTTTTATGCTTCCAGGGGACCGCCCCTCCCCTCAGGTACTGGACCATCTGTTGTCAGACACCCCCCCCCCCGGAGATGGCGGCGGATTGGACCCAGCCCGGCTGATTGAACAGCTTTCATACGAAGTCTCCCTACCGTCACCTGACCCACTCATGGTCGACTCCGTCAATGTAGGCTGAGACTTCTTTCTTGTAATAAGAATAAATTATAGTAAGCGGTACTTATTCAAAAAATACTACAAAATAAGAAACTGAAAACTATGTTGCTAGTTTGACCCCCAGCAGGCGAGCGACATCGTCACTGTAGCGCACTCGACAGTAAGAAAAAGGAACTGAGGCAGTTGGAGGTCTGGCGCCGAGACAGTCATTACCGTACGAGCTGAGGCTCACGGCGCCGCTCCTCGCGGCTCCATCTCTGGCGCCGGCCCTCCTGCAAAAAGTTTGCTCCCACTGGGTCCTAGTGCTTCCGGCATAGATCCCATCTGTGTGAATGAGTGGTGCAGACTTTACGTCTAGGAAGATCTGAGGGGGGAGTAGGTAGGAGGAGGACAGTTAAGGGGATCACAGCTTAAGTGGTCTCCCAATGAAGGAGCCACAGGATCAGCCCTTAGAATGCTCTCTCCCTCTTTTGTTATTGTTTTTTTTTTAATATATATCCTCAAGGAGGAGAACAAAAAAGAGGGGTTCATAGAAGGCGGAGAGAAAACAGGGGAACCTGTGTCATCCCTATCCACCTGAAAGCTGTATTGAAAATCCTTTTAAAACAGGAGGGTGACCTTGGAAAGGGAGAAGAAGGAATGAAAGATAAGCTGAGACCTTCTTTTCTTTTAATATATCCTCCTGAGGACCCTATTGCTATACCTCTAATGCTTAGCCAAGCCAAAACGAGGCAGAAATGCTGGTCTGGCCTGAAAAGGCAGGGTTTGCCCTGAAGAAAAATAACATGCCCCCTTAACTCCCACCCTTGAGAGTCAAGGGAGCAGACAGAGAAGAGAGATTGGGGTGGGGGGGTGGAGCCTGGGCATAGGGGAGGAAGGGTGAGTCGTGATGAATGGTGAAGATATTTGGGAAGATCAAGAATTATGGTGAGTACGTAATTTTCATATCTTCCCCAAGTTAATCTTCACCATTCGTCATGCTTGGGTCAGAGTGCTGAGCTGGGAAACTCTGAGGGAGAAAAGATTCCCTCAGCCTCCTTTGAGGGAGACACTGGAGGGGAGGATCCTTTATGGACCTGGCTAGGCCCGTGAGCGGTTCTGGGCAGGCGGAGGCTGAGGTCTGGGAAATGTAAGGCGTCCCTGCAACTCATACCTTGCCCTCCAAGAGAAAAAGTGGGCTCCCAGGAAAGGTGAGGACAGCACCCTACACCAGGCCAAGGGTGACAACCTTGATAGGTGAAGCCATGCCATCCGCCTTATGCAGAGTGATGTTTCTACAAGCTTGGAAGTCACCTCATTAGCATCATATGCTGCCCTGGAGAGATGTCTTGCGAGCTCAAGGCCCCGTGCAGAAAGGCTAATGGCCTGCCAGGTTTCCTCATGATCAGGCATTGCTGCCAGGAGCTGATGTAGCAGCATCCAAAAGTGCCTGGTATAGGCTACCTAGTGTGCCTGATGGGCCGCGATACACAAAAGGAGGTGCACAGCTCAAACACCCTTCTTCCCCGGCAGTCTAACTCAGCCGAGTCAGCCTCTGGGGGGCAGTCGTGCCGGGGCAATGATGCCTGGATGGGGTATGCAGAAGCTCCACTCCCGATGAGGGATGGGACATGACACCTGGAGATCTCAAAGCAGCGCAATACCTGCGCATGCAGTCCCTAGGGGCAGGAGCTGGGGCAGTAGGGGGTTGTCAGACAGTGTACGAGGCCTCTGCAAATTGCCAGGGCCAAGGAGGTATGACCAAATGATCAGCACTGTACTCCCCAAGGAATGACAGTGTCATAAAGGCAGGGTTGGATCCAGCGAAATGGGAGATGTGCAGCTCCTCCAATATCTCCACCAGGAAGCACTGATAAGATATGATGTCCACATCAGCAGAGTAGTGAAGGGAAGCATCTTTTTTTTTTGGTGGAGAAAGTGGAAGATTCAGAGGAGCAAGGCTCAGAGGGAGGTGGCACTGGGGTTGAGGTCTAAAGATGACCTCCTTAAGTGCCCTAAGTACCAGGGAACCGCAGCCGCCGATCCTGAGAACTCATCCCAGGTTATGGGGCCTCTTGGGCCAAGGAGACTGGGAAGCAGGAGGGTAGGAGGAGAGGATGAAAAGTGGAAGCAGCCTGGCGAACCAGGGGAGGTCCACTGCAAGGGCTGCGAGATCATGCTGGAGACCCCTCCTGAAGTTGGGCTGCCTATCCCGCCCACCTTAGGGCACCCAACAACAGAGGGGAGAACAGGGTGGTGCTCTTGAGGGAGGACCCCAAGATGAGGAGAACAGAGCCGCATGGAGCCCGAAGACAGACCCCATCCCCCACCAACTGCAGAACTCCCCCTAGGCGGAGGGGAAGACAAGGCAGCATCAGCGTAGTGGCTCTTTCCTAAACCCCAAGACATTCCATGGGAGGACCGCAGCACCGAATGAGCCCTGCCAACCCCTGCCCCAGAAGAGACAGAGAGAGAGATCTTCCCCTTGGAGGAGGTCTAATGGACAAATCCAGGCTAGCAGGAGAAGAAGAGGGTCCAGACACCGAGGAAGTGACAATGGCCCCCCTCTCAGTACTGTTCCCAGTGGCAGAGGTCGCCCCCATCTGAACAGAAACAGAGGAGGTGGACTCGGCACCGGAGATGGTGCTGGTTCCCAAATCAGCACCAGCCCTGGTGCCGCCATCCCAAGGAGTGCCACGATCGGCACCGAGAGAGTGCCCCACAGCAGAGAGGTCAGGGGAGGCAGTACTGAGGGAGACTCCCTGATAACGCGCTAAGCCCCAGTCATGGGGCAGCTTTTGCTTTTTGTTTAGATCATCAGTCTAGCGACCCCTGATCTAGGACCTCCAGCACCAAAAGTGGCACTGAGAGGAGGCCGGTGCAAAGACGGTGCCTGCTTGCTAACTGGTGCCAGGCCGTGGCACCGAGGGACCACCGAGCGGTCCAGCGATAGCTGTGGCACCACACCCGGGTCATCCATGTCTCCGAGGAGACCCGGACTGAGGGTGCCCAGTCACCCCACAGAAGAGGATGACTGCCCCACCAATCTCTTGCTGAGTTTCCTTGTTTCAGCAAGATTTGAAACAGAGGGGTCTTCTCTGCTGGCCTGAATAGAGCCAGGAGGGCTCAGAGGAGGAGCCCAGAGACCTTGTTTAGCGCATCGGTGCGCTGTTGAGCTATCAAGGTTGGGCTGTTACTCCCAACCTTGTCCCGTGGATAACTAGGGTGTGGTAATCCATTAAGAAGCAGGTGTTGCGCCATCCATTATGTGGTGGAGACCCAAGCAAGAAAAAGAGTGGTTGTGGGGGTCTTTCACGATCATGGAGTTGCCACAAGGGCACCTGCCACTTTTCTAGAAGATTTTTTTATGCCCTGAACCCGACATTGGCACTGTGCAGAAAGAAAAACAGATGGGGAAAAAGTTCTTGACGCCACGAAAAAATGAATGGTGAAGACTGACTTGGGGAAGATTTACCTTGTATTTATGTAAAACAGTATATGGAGAATGGGTGACCAAAGCATGGATTTCAGATACTCTGAGTGCAGAGGTGACAGCTACCAGAAATGCTGCTTTCCAAGTTAGAAACCTCACATCACAAGTCACAACCGGCTCAAAAGGCTTGCGAATGGGCATACCCAGTGGAAGGTTGAGATCTCAGGGAGACACTGTCTTCCTGATGGGAGGCCTTGTGTGCAGAGTACCCTGAGGAACCTCTGAACAGTGTCAGCTGTACCAAACAGAGGGTATCAATAGGTTTGTGGTATGACGATATAGCACATATATGGACCTTAAGTATGGAATACTGCAGGCCAGGCCAGGATCAAAATATCCAGAAGTATTCCAAAACCTTTTAAGATGGACATATAAAAGGGTTAATGAGAGTTTTGGAACACCAGAAGCAACATCTTTTCCACTTGGCTGTGTCTGTCTTCCTGGTGGAATGTTTATGTTTGGTCAAGGGTATTTCACTCAGAGATACTTTAAACCTGTTTACTTCTACTTCTTCAGAAGTCAGGCCTGATAGTGAAGGGAGCACAAGCTGGGGTACACTAGCTGACTATGGGTCAACAAGTTTGTCTGGAGTGGAAGAAACTTTGGTTTGCTGACTGACAGGTGAGTCAACAGAGGAAACCATATCTGTTGAGGCCAGCATAGGGTCATTAAGATCATCTTGCCCCTGTGTGCCTCCAATTTGAGCAATACTCTCTGCACAAGAGGGATTGAAGGGAATGCATACATAAACAGATATTGCCATGGCAATCTGAATGCCTACCAACAGAAAACAATGTCCAGGATTTCTAAAGCAGAGCTGAGGCAGTTTGGTGTTGAGTGGGGGACACAAAAGGTTCATATCTGGGGTGGCAGACACATTGAATGGCAATCTCGTAACGTTTAGTGCTAGTGCCTCTGTTGATTTAACTTGTCTGCCAGTGTTATGGACACCTGGCAGATAGACTGTCCGGTGCAAGATCCATTGTTCCAACCACTCACACACTCTTATTGTCTCCCAGCAGATAGAGTCAGAGTGTGCTCCTCGTTGCTAGTTGATTTAGTACATGACAGACTTGTTGACCATCCGTAGGAGAACTGTCCTTTGGCTGACAAAGTCCACTAGGGCTTTCAGATTGTACAGAACTGCAACCATATCCAGCACATTGATATGAACATGTTTCTGATGAATGCCAGACACCTTGCATCTGGAGACCCTGACAGTATGCTCCCACCCCAGCAGGGGGCATCCATAGTGAGTGTCACCTCTGGCTCGAGCAGGGAGAACGGAAGTTCTAGAGGAGGTTTTCCTCCATTAACCATCATAGCAGGGACCTCACTTGGGGTTTGTAGCCTAAATGGGGTAGCAGTGAGAGTGCAATGCTTGTAACCACTGGGCACTGAGCATCCACTGAGTTGTCCTTATGTATAGCCTTGCTAGAGGCACTCTGAGCAGTGAGAAGACTATGAGGTCCTGCTTGCATTGCATGAAGTGGGCTGGCACAGTCTCGTGTTCCATGATGTAACATGCCATCTGTAAGACTACCCACAGTCTGCTGTCTGGAAGAAGTCCCGAGCCTGGGTTGCGGACAGAATAGCTTCTATGAACAGCAGTTTTTGGTAGGACTGCAGCTGAGACTCCCATGCACACTAGGAAGTGAGAAGCAGTGGACACTGCCTGTTCTATCTCCTATAGTCTGTATGGGCTTGAAATTAGCCAGTCGTCCAGATACAGGAAGACTTGGAGTCCTAGCTTTCTGAGGTGCACTGCAAGTACTGCAAAGCACTTTGTAAAGACTTATGCCTCTGAGGAAAACCTAAAGGGTAGGACTCTGAACTGGTAATGCTGGTATGCATCATGCATATCCAGTGATGCTAGTTAATCCTGAAGCTTTCAGGTAAGGTAGCAAAAATGCCAGAGAAATAATCTTGAACTTTTCTCAATCCATGTATTTGTTCAGTATTCTGAGGTCAAGAATGGGGTGCATGCCCAGATTTCTTTAGTACCACGAAGTAGTGGGAGTAGAACCCTGTATTCTGTTCTGACTCTAGCACTATTTCCACTTCCTTGTTTCTCAGAGGGACTGGAATTTCCTGTGCCAGAAGATCTGACGGAGCTGCCTTCTGGAAAGATTGTCCGTAAAGACTGTCCGGGGAGGAGGGCCTGCATTGGGAAGCTGAATTGTACCTGAGACCACAGCTTTAGATGGTGTCATTGTACGCTTTTGCTGCCTGTGCCTTCAGCTGTGCTTTCTTCTGACCTGGGGAGGCTGGGTCTCATAGTTTTGGGGTCCCTACCCTAACACAAAAAGGACTGCTTGTTGTAAAAGGAATTGTGCCTCTCTACACCTTTGTGGGTTATAGGGAGCTGACCTGAAATCTTAAGAGTCCTTCTCATTTCATTTGGACATTCATGATCTGTTGCTGGACATTCTGGATGAAGCCAGCAGTGCTGCTTGATGCAAATACCTGCAGCCGTTGAGGGAGTTGTTGCACCAAAGGCATCCATAGATGTTTTAAGCTGGTGGTTGTTAAGAGTCAATGCCTCACTTAACAGCAAACAACATCTCCTGTTTTGCCTCTATACCTGGCTGGGCCTCTGTCAGACATAAACTTGCACCAGAGGGTATACTTGTACTTAAGATAAGTGACCCTCGTAGCTAGCTACCTATCCTCATGCCAAGGGTAGCTGACGCACTAAAAATTATTCACCTTAGTAATTATGTTTCTTCTAATGGAGTCTTGATGTATTCTGACAATTGCATTTAGGTCCAGCCTTTCAACTGCCCCGAGAACATAGGGTTAACTTTTCTATGCATGGCATAGAATGTTCATCTCGAGCTCAGTTGAAGCCTCTGCCTGTTGTTATTCGAACTGCAACCGCCGGATCTTTACGAGCAAAACTCACTACGTGTTCTGAGTGGAAATGAAAATTACGTATCTACCATAATTCTGATCTTTCTGTGTATCTTCACCATTCATCACAGATGGGTACTGGCCGGAGATCAGGACCCAGCAGAACTTTTTTTAAAAGGTAAGGCGGAGCCGACACAGCATCGCCCGCACCGAGGGCCGACGTATCATGCGGCACTTGAGGGATGGCCGTTAGTGTGTTGACTCCGCCTGTCTACCAGTTCTGAGTCGCGGAGAGGTAAGAGGAAGGGATGGAGGGTGGGACAAGAGAGTCCAAGGGACAGAAAAAGGAAAGGATAACTGAACTAAAAATAGAAATAACGACTGAGAGGACAGCAAAGAAGAGATGAAACTAAGGGGATTGGGTAGGGGCCCCAATCTCTGGAAGCGGAAGAAGGAGGGTAGGGAGGGAGAGAATTTAGAGAGAGTGAGAGGTATCAAGGTATCCGAGACCCTGTCCGTCACCAGATTGTATAGGAACTGCAAGGAGTAGCAAAGCTCTCTGACAGAAATCAAGGCACAGAATAACTGGCAAAACCCACAGAAGCAGAGTCGGCTATTCTGGAAAAAGGACAGGTACAGGGATTTAGTACTCTCAGGAAAATGTTTGGTGAAAAAGGGTTTTTCTTTTTTTTAGACAGTTGGATGGAAACCAGAAGGAGAACAGGAGGAGGGCAACTACTAACTCCACCCCATCGGGGTGGAGACATGTAGTAGAGAGGAGTGCCCGCGAGCTGTACCTTTTAAAGGAGAATATCCCCTGTGTGTCCCTACTTTACCGCTTCATAAAGAGGAGAGGGGCCACAGAGAGGGAGGGGACCCAGAGACTGAGGCCCAGGGGATGGTGTAGGGTTAGATGAATGGTGAAGATACACAGAAAGACTCAGAATTACGGTAGGCAATGCATTCTCATATCTTATCTGTGTCAATCTTCACCATTCATCACAGATGGGTGAGTACTAAGCCCCCCCGAAGGGGGTTGTCTCTTTACACCCTAAGGGACAGAGTCCCTTAGCCCTCAGTGGGTGACACACTAAGCAGGAGAAACTTCAAGGCCTGGGGAGGCCCGAGAGTGGGGAGAGAGAGACGGGGTCCCCCCAGAGGGGGAAGGAAGCTGCCCCGACAAGCGCCATCTCGCTCTATGGGAGAAAGAAAAAATTACTCACCTTAGTAATGTTGTTTCTTCTAATGGAGTCTTGCTATATTATGACTATTGCAGTTTGTCCCAGCCTTAGAACTGCTCCGGAGATGAAAGAGTTAACTTCCATGCAGAGCATGGAGCTTAGAGCGCGAGCTCGGTTCAGAAGCTCTGTTAGGTTGGTTTCAAACCGAAACCGTCAGATCTTTACGAGCAAAAACTCACTAAGGTTCTGTGTGGAAGCTGTAACCTACACTACCCAACTGGCCACTAATATATTAACACATTTTCCTGGTCCCAACACAAAGACTCAAGTCAGTGGACCAGAAAAATAAGATAAAATAACTAAATAAACACAACACCCAAACATGAAAGAGGGCATCAATAAATGCCAACAGAGGACTACCCACCCATAACCAAAGTAGGAGTTCTGAGAGGGCAGGCTTAGAGGAGGTCATAATATAGCAAGACTCCATTAGAAGAAACAACATTACTAAGGTGAGTAATTTTTCTTCAAACAACATGAAGTCTTGCTATATTATGACTATTGCAGACTACACAGCAGTACCTCCATGGAGGAGGACAGAACCTACTTAGGAATAGGCTCTGAAGCACGGTTGTGTTAAACCGAGCATCCCTCCTGGCCTGAATATCCAGGAGTAATGCTTGGTGAAAGTGTGTACTGTCTTCCAAGTAGCTGCCTGACATATCTCCAAGATAGGGATGTCTCTAGCAGCAGCTAGAGATGCAGCTGTACCTCTGGTAGAGTGAGCCCTCAGGCCTGAGGTGGGAACTTACCCAGCTTTTGATAGCAAAACTGGATACAAGAAACGATCCACCTGGCAATGGATCTCTTAGTGGCAGGTCTCCCTTTCCCAACCTCACCATAAGTGAGAAACAGTTGGAGGGAGTCAAACCTGTGACCCTTGGTATTCTCTATGTAGTAACTTAGGGCCCTCTTAACAGCTAAGCTGTGCAGCCTCCTCTCACCAGAGGAGGAATGGTCAGTGAAGAACACTGGAAGTGAAATAGATTGGTTAAGGTGGAAATCTGAAACCACCTTAGGCAAAAACTTCCTGTTAGTCCTGAGGACTACTTTATCCCTGTGAAAGGAAATAAAGTCAGTTTCTACTGATAAAGCCTGTAACTCACTTATACGCCTGGCAGAAGTGATGGCTACCAGAAATACAGTTTTCCAAGTCAAATACTTAAGCTCTGCCGAAGACAGAGGCTCAAAGGGGGGTTGCATTAGCTGAGCAATGCATACATTAAGATCCCAAGCCAGGGCAGGGTCCCTGAATGGAGGATTGTGTGAAGCAACTTTAAAAACTTTGAAAATACAGGATGAGCAGAAAGAGAAGAGGGCTTCCTGCTGAAATGAAGGCAGAGACAGCAGCCAAGTGCACTTTCAGGGTAGCTGGTCTCAGTCCCAAAGAATTAAGATGGACCATGTTGTCCAATACAGTAGGTAGATCGGCAGATTCCGGGAAACATAGCTTCCCAGAACACCATATGGAAAACCTTTTCCACTTGGAGTTGTAGGTGCTCTCTGGTGGAAGGCTTCCTAGCAGCCTTCAGGATTTCGAGAACACTTTGAGAAAGTTGTAAATCAGCAACTCTAACTGCTCAAGAGCCAAGCCTTGAGGTTGAGGGATTTGAGATCTGGATACCAAACTCTCCCTGAGCACAGGTTAACAGATTGTGGTTCCTGGGAGACACAGGGAAGATGGACTGCTAAGGACAGAAGGAGTGGGTACCAGGGCTGCCTGGCCCAGTCTGGAGCAATCAGGATCATTTTGCAGGGCTGAGACCTGATTTTGACTAGTACTTTGAACAGGAGAGGGAAGGGGGAAGGCATAAAGAAACTTCCCTTCCCAATCGAGGAGAAAGGCATCCAGGGGAACTGAGCCCAACACTGGGGGCCTGCAACAAAACAGTGGAAGTTGATGATTGTCTGGGGCTGTGAAAAGATCTATCTGAGGAGTGCCCCATCTGGCAAACACTATCCCCAGTACTAGGGGATCCAGTGACCATTCGTGATGGCCCTGGGAAATCCTGCTGAGAGCATCTGTCAGGACATTGTCCTTGCCTGGGAGGTGAACTGCTATGAGGGAAGTGTTCAGGGAATAAGCCAGAGACCACAACTTATCGCCTCGGTGCACAAGGCCAAGACCGAGTGCCCCTTGTTTCTTGATGTACCACATTGTAGTGGTGTTGTCTGTTCTGACCTGTACCACCTTGTTCTGAACAGATGCAGAGAAAACCTGAAGTGCTAGAAAACAGCTCTGAGTTCCAACAGATTGATGTGGAGCAGAGATTCCTGAGGGTACCATAACCCTGGGTGGAGAGGTCGCCATGTGAGCTCCCCATCCCAAGAGGGATGCATCTGTAGTAAGGGTCAAGGAATGGGACAGAGGGATGAAAGGCACCCCTGTTCAGATTGCTCTGATCCTGCCACCACTGAAGGGCCTGGATCAGAGTTCGAGTCACTGGGATTAACTTGGATAGAGGATTTCTTCTTTGAGACCAGAAAGCTTTCAAATGGAACTGAATGTCCTCATCTGAAATCTTGCTCCTTGCACCACAGCTGTGGAGGCAGCCATGTGCCCTAGAGCTGCAGGAAATGCCTTGCTGGTCGAGACCTGCAGAGTGAAGGAGGCAGCCAGGGCCACTAAGGTCCTTACCCTTTCCAAGGGAAGGAAGGTTCTGCTCTGCTTTGTGTCCAGTTCTGCGCCTATAAAGGTGAGTACCTGGACAAGTTCCAAACTGACTTTGGAAGATTGAGAAGAAATCCCAGAGAGATAAGCAGCTGGGTAACTAGCAGGGTGTGATTTGACTTGGTCTGGGCGACTGACCCACAATGAGCCAGTCACCAGGTAGGGAAAATGGCACCTTTTGCCTTCTTAGATGAGCCGACTGCTACTGCCAGACATTTTGTGAACACCCTTGGGGCAGAAGTGAGGTCAAGGGCATTGTTTGAACTGATAATGGCCTGAGGGCAGTTCAATCTGAGGTACTTTCGATGGGAGCTTCTGATGAGAACATGGAAGTAGGCATCCTTGAGGTCCAGGGAGGCTAGCCAGTCCCTGGCCTTAGGGAGGGTAAAATCATTCCCAGTGTCACCATTTTGAACTTTGGCTTTAAAGGTGCTTGTTTAGATATCTTAGATCCAGGATAGGCGCCACTCTCCTGTCTTTTTGGGGTAAGGAAGTACCTGGAGTACAGACCCTTGCCCTGGTGAAGGGAGAAACTTTCTACAGCTCTGAGAGCCAAGAGGGTTGAGACTTCTGTTTCCAAAGCCAGAGTCTCTAAAGGGTTTGTAGGTGGAAAAGATCTGGCTCTCATCCTTGGAAATTTCTTGAAGCTGAGAACTAGACCCTGGCTTCACTACTTCCAGGACCCACCTGTCTGAAGTTAAAGACTGCCAGTCCTGGACGAAGTGAGCCAACCTGCCTCCTACAGGTAGTGGAGAGCCGACCCTGGGCATCCCATCAGGGTGCCTGTTTGGCAGGGGCTTTAGGCTGAGGGTGGGAGCAGGCCTGCTCGAACCCCGCCTGCCCTCTCTCTGAAGAACCCCTCTGTACATAGGCTGAAGAGGAGGCCTGGTCTGGAAAGGCCTGTGAAAAGGCTCTACCCCTACCCCTGGGGCTGCCTCTGAGGAGGCTTGGCTGCCTCGCTTGTGCACTCCTGTAAGTGGTTCTATATTCATCCATTTTTCATATAATTCTCTGTCTGCTCCCCAAACAGAGAATTTCCCACCACAGGAAAATCCATAGCCTTAGCCTGGGTATCCTGTGACAAAGTAGTACACCTGAGCCAGGCCAATCTCCGAAAAGCCACAGATGTATCCATGACTCTAGAGGATACATCGTTAGAATCCACTGCAGCATGGAATTGCACCTTAGATGCCTCAATACTATCCAGAGCCACCTGTTCCAGCTCCTTTGCAAGCTGGCCAGGGACCTGTTTGGCTAAGGCCATGACAGTATCCCATCTAGATTTCTGGTATCTTGCAACATAAGCCATATAGTTTGCTTGTCTGAGTCCCAAGGATGCTGCCATGTATTGTTTTTTTGGCCATGGCATCAATCTTCCTGGAATCCTTGTCAGGAGGATGTGAAGCCAGTAGAATATTAGCTTTATCACAGGCTGCAGCCTGAACTACCCCAACATGACTGCATTGCTGTGAAAGAAAATCTGTATCAGGACCTGACAAAGTGTACCTCCTGTCCATCTTTTTATCCACAGGAGGCACAGAATTAGGAGCTTTTAACATTTTTATTGTTTGTTTTCTAAAAGATTTATGTAAAGGGATGGACAACCTCCTGGACTCTGGGATATCCATCATCTCCACATAGTCAGGCTCCTCTTGCTCATCCAAAGCCTCCTCTAAGGGAAGCTGGAGGGTCTCAGCAACTTTTTTATAAAACAAAAAATGAGAAGGGGACTCAGAAAGCCTAGGGGGAGACTCACCTGAAGGTCTGTCTGGGGAGATGTCCGGTTCAATGGGCACATCCAGACTTTCAAAGTCACATTCACACTGATCATAATCCTCATCCCCCCTCCTCTGGTTCATAGAACTCTTCTATATCATAATCCTGAACCACTGGAACCAACCTTTTGCCAGACAGTGGTGGTTCGGAGGGAACCGGGGACAGGGACTGGACAATCTGTGTTGCCCTGGTTATCTCTGCAGCAGTTGGAGAAGGAATTTTGGACCCAAACCTGCTGATTTTTTAGTTTTCTTTGCTGGAACTGGCCCTCAGAGCCAGCTTTTCGCTTGCCCGAGGAAGTCTCGCCCTGGTCAGAGGAGTCTCCTCCGGGTTCGTTGGCACCGAACCGGCTGGCCATCCGGGTCAGCGGACTTTTGGCCTGCTCCTGAGCCTGCCCACTCTCTGTCCAGGGTGGCTGCAGGGAAATTTTTACAAATCTGGCAGTCTGAATTGAGGTGGTCAAACCCCAGACAATAGACACATGTAGTGTGTGGGTCAGCCTTGGCAAAGGCTTCCCCACAGACACTACAGTGTTGAAACCCAGTGGGCCCGGTTTTCTTTTGGGTTCTCAGACATGATGCCAGCCTAACCAACAAACTTGCCCTTTTAATGGCAGTGCCAGGCAAGACACCTTATCGGTTCCAAACCGTGTCACATGGTCGTGGAAAACCGTAATGAAATCTGCTTTAGAACCGATAAGAACCGGAATCACGATTCAAGAAGCCTTAAAAGGCTTTAAACTTAAATTTTAATACTAATTCGATCGGTTCAACCGAACCGATAACACTTTACAAGTTCCACACAGAAAAAACCCTATCTATTACTTACGATTACCATAGACAGAGCTTGAACCGATCGGTTTTACGGTTAAAATAATTAAATCACAGTTAAATTAAACCGAGAAATAGCGCTTTAAACCGAAGAAATGAACCGAGCAACAGGAGGAATCTCTGGAGCGACAGTTCAGTGAGGCGGAGTAAAGAATCTGACGGTTTCGGTTTGAAACCAACCTAACAGAGCTTCTGAACCGAGCTCGCGCTCTAAGCTCCATGCTCGGCATGGAAGTTAACTCTTTCACCTCCGGAGCAGTTCTAAGGCTGGGACAAACTGCAATAGTCATAATATAGCAAGACTTCATGTTGTTTGAAAGGTAGGTTCCCTGGTGGGCGGAGCAAATCACCCTACGCTGGGCCAAGGGTGACAACCGGGAAAGACGTAGCCACGCCGATCTCCTAGTGCAGATCGCTGTCCCTACGACCCTGGTAGCTACCTCGCTGGCATCGTAAGATGCCCTCGCTTGGTGCCTTGCTAGTTCCAGGCCACGTGCAGAGAGCACGATGGCTTGTCTGGTTTGCTCCGAGTCAGGCAAAGAAGCTAGAACCTGACCTAGCCTGGACCACAAGAACCTGTTGTAGGCTGCATAGTGGGCCTGGTGAGCAGAAATAGAAAGGAGCAACCTTGCCGAGTAGAAGGTCCTCCTCCCCCAAAAATCAAAATCTGAGGAGTCTTGATCCGGGGGCCGGTCACGGTGGAGGGCGCGAAGCCCATCAGGAGTGTCCAGATGCGCTGGCCAGAGTGCGGAGGCATAAAACCTGGAGACTCGGGAGCGAATACCTCTGGCTGAGGTCCCTAGGGCAGGAACTCCGGAGAAGGGCCTCTGCCAGAAACACAAGGACGCCTCCGAAAGGGAGCAGGCTAGGGTGGCACCACAAGGGTGGCCTCTCCAAAATCGCAAGAAAGGCATGCTACATGCTCAGGATTACACAGTGAGGGTGAAAGGTGCAAGTCCTCCAACATCCTCACGAGGAAGCGCTGATACTCTGAGAGATCAGCAGCCGGAGATATGTGGACAGAAGGTTCCTCTCCCCTAGAAGAGGGGGATGAGGAGCTGGAGGTCACCATATGTTCCGAGGGTGGCTGCATGGGGGAGGTTGAAAACTGGCTGTTCATAGCCCTAACATAGGCGGAATCGGGCAGCCACCACTCTGAACTGCTCCCAGGTGAGAGGGCCAGGACCAAGAATGCCTGGGAGCGCAGGAATGTGTGGCAGAGGGATGGGCAGAGCCGAGAAAAGGTCGGCTGACTTCCGCCAGGGCTAGGAGCGGACCATGAGCACCCGAGGAGTGCTCCAGAAGACCTCCACAGCCGACAGCTGTACAACCACATTGGTACTGCCTTGGCTGCACCCAGAAGAATCCTCCCAGTGAGGCAACCGGGCCGTAAGTCCAGAAGGATGGTCCCCTGCCTCAAAAGAATGGGACTCCTCAAGGAACCCAAGGGGGGAGGGTGGAACTGCACTCGACTTCGGCCCAGGGCACGAGTGGGACTTCAGAAAAAAGGCCGACGCCACCGACATCTCACACCTCACCCCTCAGAGTCTGAGATCCTCCTCCTCGAGAGGGCCAGCCTAGGTAGCTGGCATTTCTGGGCAGCCTCAAGGGAAGACCCAGGGAACAGTACCATACCCTCCTGTAGGCTTCTCGATGGGCCCCAAAGTTGGGCGATCAAGACACACCACTGGAGGGGGTACCACTACCGAGGGGTCGATGAAACCCCCGAGGCCAGGTTGCAGAGCAATGGTGGCTCGCACCACTGACCCTAATCTCGGGGGCCACCTGGCTCTCCTCAGTAGGGGGCTGACTTCGACTCGTCGACGAGACCACAGGAGTGTCCTCCTCCGCAGTCAACCCCGAAGGGTGTGACTGCACAACTGACTCGGAGCTTGACTCCGACTCTGAAGAGGTAGAGTCCGAAGCTCTAAGCCAAACAGTAGGAGGGCGGGCAGAACCAACCTTGCCAGCGGGCCGGGCAGCCAGAGTTGTGGCCGAGACGGCACCCATGCCCTCCGCAACCCCGCGAGCGGGACCTGCAGGAGGCACCAGGGCAGCTCGAGCCAAAGGTCCAGTGCCAGGGCCAGACACAGCGCCGTCAAGTCCACCAGCACCGGGGGCAGTACCAGGGACAGGGACGGTGCCGACAGCAGCAACCTCGGCGCCAACGACACCGCTGGGCCCCACCGCGCCGCGAGCGGCACCAGGACCGAAGCGGCACCGACGACGTCTCGAGCAGACCCGCGCCAACACGGGCATCGAGCCGCCCTCGGCGCCGCTGAATGGCACCAAGAGCGTGGACGGCGCCGAGGACGGCACCGACAGCCGGAGTCGAAGGCCCTACAGCGCCGAGCCGCGAAGGCACGGTGCCATGCTCAACCGTGGCGCCGAGGCGAGACATGGCAAAGGAGGACGCCGGATCTTGTCCCACGGCACCGCGAGCAGTGTCAGCACCGCGAACGGCGTCGACAGGGCCCATGGCGCCGACGACGGCGCCGACAGGGCCCACGGCATCGGTGGATGGTGCCGACTGGGCCTTCCAAGCCGCTGGAGCGACACCGGGCAGCCTTCATCCTCGGGCGGGCGATTGCTGTGGCGGTATTCTCCCGCCCGGCCTCCCGGAGGAAGCGGGACAGGCTCCTGCGCTGCGGGAGGAGCTCGTCAAGGCCAGGCTACAGTAGCCGAGGCTCCCTCCTCCTCGGGTCTCAGAACCGGAGGGACCCGAGGAAGGGCTGAGAGAGCGCGGCTTGGCCCGGCTGAGCGTATCCCTACTCCCCGAAAGTCGGCGGAGTTCGCCCCACTTTCAACGGCGCTGTTCGAGGCCCGTGGTCCATGCGGAGAAGCAGGCGCCGCATAAGTCCATGTCGTGAAGCGGGTTGAAGATGACCGGTCGTGTTGGTCGGTGACGGAAAACCTCAGCCGCATGGGCACCGACGCATCGGGGCCAACCTGCCTTTTGAAGACTTTTTGCCTCCGACCGAGACACGACCTATGGAGAAAAAAACACCACAAACAGACTCGACGTCGCAGAATTTCAAATAAAAGGAAAGATCTTACCGGTGACGTCGAGTGGAGGCAGAACCCAGAACCGGTAGACGATCGACGGACTGAATGTCGATTTCAAACAGGCTGAAGGCCTAAAAACTGGAGACAAGCTTCCCACGAGGCGACCTTGACAGCGGGAGATGAAGAACTGGTAGACAGGCGGAGTCAACACAGCCTAACGGCCAACCCTCGAGCGCCACGCAGTACGTCGGCCTCAAGGGCGGCGCCGATGCTGTGTCAGCTCTGCCTACCCTTTTTAACAAAAAAAAAAGCTTCTTCGGGGTCCTGATCTCCAGCCAGTACCCATCTGTGATGAATGGTGAAGATTGACACAGATAAGATCTGTAAAAATTTTAACTAGCCAACTGACAGAAATATAATGTTTTTGGTTCTCAAAGGAAGATTCAAGTCAGGAAACCCAAAAACAAAAACCAATAAAATGAAACAACATTCCACCCAAAGAAAAAGAGGGTTTAAAAGGGAAGGCACCTCTAGGGAGCCAACACTGCGCCTGCCCACCCACATCCCAAAAATCTAGGTTCTGAGAGGGGAGGCAGGGGGGAGGTCAGAAAACAGCAAGACTCCATTAGAAGAAACATAGTTACTAAGGTGAATAATTTTTTCTTCAAACAACATGAAGTCTTGCTGTATTCTGACAATTGCATACTACCAAGCAGTACCTCCATGGAGAAGGGACAGAACCTACTTTGGAAACAGGCTCTGAAGTACTGCTGTGTTAAACCGAGCATCACTCCTAGCCTGGATATCCAGAGAGTAATGCTTGGTAAAGTATGGACTGTTTTCCAGGTGGCTGCCTGACAAATTTCTGAGAGGGATATCCTGGCAGCAGCCAGGAAGCAGCTGTACTCCTGTGAATGAGCCTCAGACCTGAGGGTGGAGTTCTACCCAGTTTTCATAGCAGAATTGTATACAAGAAACAATCCACCTGGCAATAGATCTTTGGTAGGTTTGCCTTCCCAACTTCTCCATAAGTGAAGAACAACTGAGGGATTCAAACCCTGTAGCCTTGGTACGCTCTATGTAGTAGCTAAGGACTCTTTAACATCCAAACTGTGTAGCCTCTCTCCCGAGGAAGAATGACCAGTGAAGAAAATAGGAGAGATATAGACTGATTGAGGTGAAATCTGAAACCACTTAGGCAAGAACTTCTGTTTGTTCTAAGGACCACTTTATCTCTGTGAAAAGAGATGAAATCAGATTCCACTGACAAGGCTTGCAATTCACTGATACATCTTCAAGAAATACAGGTTACTCACCTGTAACAGGAGTTCTAGGAATGGTATATGTTGTTCATCCACACTGTCTGGCAGGTATCCTTGCCGCTTAAATCTTGCCGGAAGGTCTTCAAGCTGGCCCTCCCACCCACCGGTGGTAAAACTCGGCTCACCTATGACGCCAGATCTGCCCGCTGAAGCTCAGGTTGTGCGTCGGGCCAGAGGTCAGGGAATAGGATGAACAACATATACCATTCCTAGAACTCCTGTTACAGGTGAGTAACCTGTATTTCTAGGGACATGGATATGTTGTTCATCCACACTGTCTGGCAGACTCTAGCAGTTCTCCGGGAGGAGGGGCAAGGCACACCCCTACTTAGGGAACAGAGACTGAGAACCGAGGCCCCAAACCAGCATCCCGGCGTGACTCAAGGTCGATGTGGTAATGGGTGATGAAGGTGTGTGCTGACTTCCAGGTAGCAGCCCGCAGATTTCCTGGATAGGACGCCCTGAAGCAGCCACTCACTCAGCAGTATGGCGGGTAGAATGAGCCTTATCCTCTGGGAGGCCCATGCCCGCCAACTTATAGCAGAGATCTATGCAGGAGGTGACCCACCTGCCTATCATCCGCTGGCTGCAGGTCTGCCAGGTGCGTCTCAGCGTGAGGTGACAACAGCTGGCTTAACCTCTCCTCGAATTTCAGCCGCAGCTCTTATAGTAAGCCAGCCTTCTAGGGTCCAGAGTATGGAGCCTATTCGCCTCGAGGTGTGATTGGGGTAGAACACCGCAGAGTCAACACCTGGTTAAGGTGAAACTCCGACACCACCTTCGGAAGGAATTTCGGTGGGGGCGCAGGACAACCTTGTCCCTGTGGAAGACCAGGTAAGGAGACTCATGCAGAGCGCCTGAGCTCTCCCATCCTTCTGGCTGACGGATAGCCACCAAGAAGGCAGTCTTCCACGACAGGTGAGAGAGATCACACCTGTGCATTGGTTCGAATGGCTTGCCCAGGAGCTTTGCCAGTACCAGCAGTAGATCCCACGGAGGTGGAGGTTCTCGCACTGGAGGGGAAATGTGATCAAGGCCTTGAAAAGTGCCAGACCACCTTTCTCCCAGGAAACATCGACTGCTTCCCTGCCCGCTACTGTAAGCAGAGATGGATGCCAGGTGCACCTTAAGGGTCGCCGACCAAAGCCCTTGCTGAGAAAGGACCAAAGGTAGTCCAATATGCTCGCCAAGGAACAGGAGGAAGGGTCCAGGCCTCTTCTGGCACCAAATGGAAAATCTCTTCCATTTGAAGACGAGATTTTCTGGTCGACTTACGCGACGCCCAACTACGCTGAGGACCTCGCCGAAAGACCCAAGGCCTGGAACTCTAGCCTCCAGGAACCAGGCCGTCAGGTGCAGGGATTGAAGGTCCGGATGGAATATCTTCCCTGAGTGACTTGAGAGCAGGTCCGGGAGAGCTGGAAGCTGCCTCGGGAGCCTGGAGCTGAGGCTGAGGAGATCTGGTACCAGTATTGGCGGGCCAGTCTGGGGCTATCAGAATCACCTGCGCCTGTCCCTCCCTGCTTGAGCAGCACCTGTGCATCAAGGGAATAGAGGAAGGAGAAGAGGCCCGGGGTCCGCGCCCGAGAAGGCATCCCCTGCAGAGAACTCTGCTGAGGGGCGGGCATGGAACAGCCTCAGCTCAGATTCTCCTGAGGCAAACAGGTCCACCTGAGGTGTGCCCCAATGGGAGAATAGATCTTGTACTACCTCCGCAGGAGAGACCAATCGGGACGAGCCCCTATCCGCCTTAGGCATCGGCCAGGTGTTGGAGGCCCTGCCACATGAATGGCTAGGAGATCCGCCTCAGGGTTGTGCACGAGTGACCAGATGGAGAGCCTTTGCATAGAAGCATGGAGTGCGCCTCGCCTCACGGTTTAGATAGTACATGGTCATGGTACTGTCCGTCCTGACCCGGACCACTTGACCTCAAGAAATGGAGCAAAGGCGGTGAGCTAGGCGGACCGCCGGAGCTCCAGCAGGTTGATGTGCATCGACTCCGCGGGACCAGAGGCCGGCTACCGGTGTTCCCCAGATGGGCACCCCAACCCATCAGAGAGGCATCGGTCGAGAGAGACCGTTGGTCGGGCAGACAAACGGGATGCTCTCCTGCAGATGAACTGGAACGGTCCACCACTGGAGAGCGCCCATATCCCCTGGTCACCGTCACTAGCTGGTCCAAAGGATCGCAGGCTGGGAGACCACTGGCCAGCCCCACTGAAGGGGTCACATGTTCCCAGCGGGCCCAACGGACCACGCTGGTACAGGCCGCCATGAGACCCAGGAGGCGCAGGAAGTCCCGGGCAGGGTGCACTGCCCAACCAGAAATGACTGGGCAAAGGAGGAAAGAACCTCGGCCCTGTCTGCCGGGAGCCATGCTCTGGCTCGAAGAGAGTCGAGCTCTGCCCCGATGAAAAGAATAACCTGCTTTGGCTCGAGTTCCGACTTGGCCTCGTTGATGAGGAGGCCGACCTGAGAGCAAACCCGGAGGGCCAGATCTCTGGACAGCTCCACCTCCTGTCTGGAGCGGGCTGCTATCAGCCAATCGTCCAGGTAAGGGTAAACCCGAACCCCTCGGTGCCGCAGGAATGCTGTCACCACTGCCATGCATTTGGTGAAGACCCTGGGAGCTGGAGATAAGCCGAAGGGCATGGCTTGGAACTCGAAAGGATCCCTCCGCCGAAAGCTTAAGGAACTCTGATGGACGGACGGATAGGGACGTGAAAGAATGCGCCCTGCAGGTCCAGAGAGCAGAACCACACTCCGGTTCCAAGGATGGTATTATCTGAGCCAGAGTGATCATCCTGAAGGTTCGAGACCTTAGGAACTTGTTTAGGTCGTAGGTCGAGAATGGGGAGCCAGCCCCGTCCGCTTCGGAACCAGGAAGTACCTGGACACGAACCCGGGTCTGAGGAGGGTCCACCACTCTCTTATCACCTCCTTCTCGAGGAGAGCGGCGTCGGCTCGGGCGAGCTGACAGCGAGGCTGGACCCCGGGTCCCCGAGGTGCGACGGCTTGAAGGGTGGGGCCTGCTCGAACTCCAGAGGCAGGCCCTTTCCCACACCTCCAACACCCACCGGTCTGTGGTGATAATGGACCAGGCGGAAAGAAAGTGGCGGCCGCCCAAGGGGCACCTGGGGTGAGGCGGACGGGGTTGGGCGGCACCCCTCAACCCGCCACTGGGCAGGCTTGGAGGAAGGACCGGCCGAGGACCTCAGGGCTTTATCTCCCTGCTTCCTGGAGGAGGAAGCCGAGGGCTTGGGTTTGGGATGCCAAGTCGAGCCTGCTGGCCCTGACATTGCTGGGCCGGACGCATAGCGGGCGAGGGACGAAGGGCTTAGGCATGTGCTTTGTCCTTCTGAGCGGATGAGACCGAGTCCAAGGTAGCAATGGACTTCTCGATCCTCTGCAGGTGACCTTCCACCCCAGGGCCGAGGAGGTCGGTCCCCAGGAAGGGGACATCCACCAACTTGTGCTGGGTATCCGAAGTGAAGGTGGATATCCTCAGCCATGCCCAACGGCGCATAGCCACTGCGGCCGCTACTGACCTGGCACATGGGTCTCCAATGTCCAGAGCAGTCTGAAGCTGCTGTTTGGCCACTGCCCTGCCCTGGTCCTGCCTGACCGTGGTCTGCAGGTCCGCCGGAAGATGAGGAACTACCTCGTCCAGGGAGCCCAACAGGGCATGAGAGAAATGTGCCATGAGTAAGGCCGAACTGGCCTGACGAAGGCCGAGGGAGGACGCAGTGTAGACTTTGCGCCCGGCATAGTCCAATTTCTTGGACTCCTTGTCGGGAGGTTTGTCCACGCCCCAGCGCTCCAGCCGCGAACACGCTTTCAGTAACTAGCCCTCGGCTGAGGGGTGTCGAAAACAGGACAAGGAACCTGTAGGGACCGCGATACTTCCTGGCCATCCTGGCCGAGGGTGCAGGACAGGAAGCAGGGCGCTGCAGAGCTCCAAGGCCGGGTCCACTATGGCCTCGCCACCGAAAGGCCTCCGTGAGGGGAATCCTCAGTCCAGTATCTCCGTGAGGGATACCTGGCCCGCTTAGACACAGGTTCAGCCATCCGCAGACTCCGAGATGAGCCAGGCTACCCATGCTAAGACGCAGGGCCATCGCTCCATCGCCTGACCCTCCAGAGGACTCCAAGTCTACCCGCCTGGAGAAAAGGGAGGACCGGCCACGGACTCCGAAGAGTCCGCAAAGAGCTGCCTCGGGCCTGAGCCACCCTCCACCTGCCGAGGTCGATCGGGAGTGAGGGCAGTCCCTGAGCCGACTGAGAGTTCTTGGTCGGAGCCCCAAATAACGGCTGTGGAGGCGGAGGTTCCACCGGAATCGGTGGAGCAGCTGGTTTTGGCCGAACAACCGGCCTGGGAACAGGCTCCTCGGGTAAGTAGAGGGGTTGTTTCGGCCGCTCCAGTGACAGCCACTTAATGGCCGGGAAGGCAACGCGCGGCTTGTTCCCCGTCAGAAGGAGCTGTTGCTACATAAGGTCTCGCATCTGGCCGACGCAACTTTACGTCAGCTTCCTCGTCCGAGGAGGAGGATGAGGACGCGGCGACGCTTGCTTATCATGGTGTTGACCGAGACCGCCTATGACGCGTGGATCGGGCTGGACCGCCAAGAAGTCTGAGACCGAGAACCCGTTTTCCGAGGCGATGTGGGAGGAACGGGGAACCGCCTCCCTCGCTCGAGGGTTCACCCGAGGGCTCCGGAACCGGAGGCACTGGTGCCCACGGATCCTCAACTCCCACTGGGGAACCGGGAGAGAGGATTTCGGCTCGCATGGCACAACCCGTCCAACGGGTCGAGAAAATCTCGACCGCGCGACGGAGTCTCGTCAACTGGCCTGACGGGACACCGTGAGACCAGTGGCCGAAGTCAACGATCGACCAGAGTCGATGGCCGACAACCGGGAGAGGGACCTTTCCGCTCCCAAGAGTGTCGACGGAGGGACTTACCCTTGTCTTTCTTTTTGGACCGAGAAGAAGGTCCAGCAGACGTTGGTCCCTCTCCCTTAGTGGAGAGGGACAGACAAAGCTCCTTAAAAGAAGCTGTATAAGAGGAACCCAGGGAGAGCGGGATAAATGCCGCGGTCGAGGAAGATGCGGCCCGCGCCGCCTCCTCTTTGAAGGCGATCATCTGCTCTAGCTGATCCACCGAGCCCGCCGCCGGAGACCGCCGACCGGGCCTCTTTTGACTTTACCAGAAGAAAACGTTTCTCGGGACGCCCCAGTTGTAAACGGGCAGCACGGTCTTCGAGGACGTAGGCTGAGAAGGAACAGCACAGGTCGCAAGCCTGCGGGTCGTGCTCAAAGCCTAAACAGTAGACACACGTGGAGTGCGGGTCTGTCCGAGACATCTTCTGCCCGCAAGGGCATCTCCGAAAACTGGGAGTCGATTTATCCATCGCAGCCGCGAGGGATAGAAGACCGAAGTCTAGAAGTGCAAAAACTTTAAATTCGCAAAACCGAAGAATTAGGAACCAGTCTTATACGCAGAGCGTTAAGGAGGGAACCTGAGCTTCCAAGCGGTAAGGAAAATCTGTCGGCATGGGGCGGAGCCGAGAGTTTTACCACCCGGGTGGGTGGGAGGAGCCAGCTTGAAGACCTTCCGGCAAGATTTAAAGCGGCAAGGATACCTGCCAGACAGTGTGGATGAACAACATATCCATGTCCCTAGAAGTAATGGCTACCAAAAACACAGTTTTCCAAGTCAAGTACTTAAGCTCTGCTGAGGACAAAGGCTCAAAAGGGGGTTGCATAAGCTGAGCAATGCAAACATTAAGATCCCAAGCAGGAGCAGGCTCCCTAAAGGGGGGATTGGTGTGAAGCAATCCCTTGAAAAACTTACAGAATACAGGATGGGATGACAGAGAGGAAGACTTGCCTACAGACAGGAAAGCAGAAACAGCTGCCAAGTGAACCTTGAGAGTAGCTGGTCTGAGACCTAGGCCATTAAGATGGACCATATAATCCAGAACCAAAGGCAATTCAGCAGAGTCTGGAGAAATATTCTTCTTAGAACACCAAATGCTGAATCTTTTCCATTTGGAGTTGTATGACTTTCTGGTGGAAGGTTTTCGAGAAGTCTTAAGGATATCCAGAACCCTTGGGAAAGATGCAGATCTGCAACTCTAACTCTTCAAGAGCCAAGCCTTGAAATTGAGAGACTGAAGATTGGGGTACCAAATCCTCCCCTGAGAGGATGTTAACAGGTTGTAATTCCTGGGAAAAGACAGGGGAAGATGGACTGCTAGGGACAGCAACAAGGGGTACCATGGCTGCCTGGCCCAGTCTGGAGCAATCAGAATCACTTTGCATGGTTGTGACCTTATCTTGACAAGCACCTTGAACAGGAGAGGGAAGGTGGGAAAGCGTACAGAAATTTCCCTTCCCAGTTCAGGATCAGAGCATCCAGGGGGACTGAGCCCAAGACTTGGGGTCTGCAACAAAAAAAAGGAAGTTGGTGATTGTCTGGGGCTGCAAAAAGATCTATCTCTGGGGTGCCTCATCTTGAGAAAATCACTTTCAACACCAGAGGATCTAAGGCCCATTCATGATGGCCCTGGGATATTCTGCTCAGTGCATCTGTTAGGACATTGTCCTTCCCTGGGAGGTGAACTGCTAGCAAAGAGGTTTGCAGGGAATAGGCCAGGGACCACAACTTCATTGCTTCTGTGCACAAGGCTGTAGACCGTGTGCCTCCTTGCTTGTTGATGTACCACATGGTGGTGGTGTTGTCTGTTCTGACCTGAACCACCTTGTTCTGTACAGATTTGGAGACAGCTTGCAGTGCCAGAAACACTGCTCTGAGTTCCAAGAGATTGATGTGAAGCTGAGATTCCTGAGGTGACCACAGTCCCTGGGTGGTACGTTCCCCCAAATGGGCTCCCCAGCCCAGCAGGGAAGCATCTGTGGTGAGGACCACTGAATTAGACTGAATGACAAATGGAACCCCTGGCCTCAAATTGTCCTGATCCTGCCACCATTGCAGGGCTTGGATCAGAGTTTGAGTCACTGGAATTAGTTTGGTAAGGGAATCCTTTCTTTGGGACCAAAAAGCTCTTAAGTGGAACTGAATGTCCCTCATTTGGAATCTTGCGCCTTGGACCACTGCTGTAGAAGCTGCCATGTGGTCCAGTAGCTGAAGGAAGTGCCCTGCTGGTCGAGACACCTGAAGGCTGACTGAAGAGGCCAGTTACATGAGGGTCCTTGCCCTTTCCAGGGGAAGGAAGGCTCTTGCTTTTACCATATCCAGCTCTGCCCCTATGAAGGTGAGGAGCTGCACTGGTTCGCGAACTGACTTTGGTAGGTTGAGAAGAAATCCTAAAGAAGTGAGCACTTGCTGAGTCACTTGCAGGTGTGACTTGACTTGGTCTGGAGACTGTCCCACTATGAGCCAGTCGTCCAAGTATGGAAAAACGGAAATCTTTTGTCTTCTTAGGAAGGCAACAACTACTGCCAGGCACTTTGTGAAAACCTTGGGGCTGATGTTAGCCAAAGGGCATTGTTTGAACTGATAGTGGCCTGAGGGCAACTTGAACCTGAGGTATTTCTCTGGGAGCACCTGATGGGAATGTGAAAGTAGGCATCTTTGAGGTCCAGGAGGCTAGCCAGTCCCCTGGCCTTAGAGAGGGAGGATAATTCCAGAGTTATCATCTTGAACTTTGGCTTTAAAAGATGCTTGTTCAGGTATCTTAGGTCCAGGATGGGTCGCCACTCTCCTGTCTTTTTGGGGTTAGGAAGTACCTGGAGTACAATCCTTTGCCCCAGTGTGGGTAGGTACTCTCTCTATAGCTCTGAGAGCTAGGGGAGAAGAAACCCCTGCCTCTAGAGCAAGGGTTTCTGAGAGATTTTCAGGTGGAAAAGATCTGGCTCTCAGCTTGGGAAATTTTTTGAAGCTGAGAACCAGACCCTGGCTTACTACCTCCAGGACCCACTTGTCTGATGTAATAGACATCCAGTCCTGGACAAAGTAAGCCAGCCTGCCTCCTACTGGGCTAGGAGAATCGACCCGGGCAGACCCATCAGGGTGTCTGCTTGGCAGAGACTTTAGGCTGAGGGGTGGATGCAGGCCTGCTCATCCCCCTTCTGCCTCTCCCTCTGAAGAACCCCCTCTGTGAAAAAGAAGAAGAGGCCTGTGCTTGGTAAAAAGGCCTTTGGAAAGGCTTGCCCCTGCCCCTGGACTGCTGCCTCTGAGGAGTTGCTTGCCTTTCCTTGGCCTGAGCACTCCTGTAAGTGGTCCTGTATTCATCCATTTTCTTCATGTAATTCTCTGCTCCCCAAACAGAGAATTACCCACTACAGGAAAATCCATGGCCTTAGCCTGGGTATCCTGTGAGAGGCTAGTACATCTTTGCCAAGCCATTCTCCGAAGAGCCACAGATGTAGCCATGACTCTTGATGATACATCACTGGAGTCTACAGCAGCATGAAACTTAACTTTCGATGCCTTAATCCCATCCGTGGCCACCTCCACCAGCTCCTTGGCAAGCTGGGGGAAAGCCTGTTTAGCCAGTGCCAGTACAGTGTCCCACCTGGACTTCTGGTACCTGGCTGCATAGGCCATATAATTAGCCTGCCTGAGTCCTAAGGATGATGCCATGTACTGCTTCTTTGCCATGGCATCAATCTTCCTGGAGTCCTTGTCTTTGAGGGGGGGGGGTGATGCCAAGGGAATGCTTGCCTTATCACAGGCAGCAGCCTGTACAACCCCAACATGGTTGCATTGCTGATAAAGGAACTCCATATCTGAGCCTGAAAGAGTATACCTCTTGTCCACTCTTCTGTCCACAGGAGGTATGGAATTGGGAGACTTAAGAATTTTTTGTGTCTGTTTCCCAAAAGATTTGTGGAGGGGACTAGACAGTCTCCTGGACTCGGATGTCCATCATCTCTACATAGTCAGGCTCTTCCTGATCCTCCACTGCCTCCTCCACAGGAAGCTGGAGGGTATCAGCCACCCTTCTGTAAAGCATGTAGTGTGAAGGGGACTCAGAAAGCCTAGGAGGAGAAACACCTGAAGGTCTGTCTGGGGAGATGTCCGGGTCAATAGGCACATCCAGACTTTCACCATCACCATAATCATGTTCCAACTCTCCTTCCTCCTCAAACTCCAGTTCATAAAATTCTTCCAGGATATAATCCGGAACCGGGGGAACTGACCGAACCGAACCCCTGCCAAAAGATGCCGGTTCAGTCGGAACCGATCAAAGCGATTCCACAATACGAATCGCTTTGGCTATTTCATCGGCGGTCAGAGTATGAGATTCTGGAACCGAATCGGTCAACTTGTCTTTTTTTTTTTTTGTTGGAACTGATTCCTCGGAATCAGCTCTCCTTTTGCCCGAAGAAGTATCGCCCTGGTCAGAGGGCACTCCTTCTGGTTCGGTCGAAACTGAACCGGGCTGGCCATCTGGGTCAGCGGACTTCCGGCCTCCCTTTCCCTCAGTCTACCTAATCTCTTTTCCAGGGTAGATTTGGGAAATTTTTTGCAAATTTGGCAGTCTGAATCGAGGTGGTCAAACCCCAGACAATAAACACAGGTGGTGTGGGGATCAGCCTTAGCAAAGACCTCCCCACACATACTGCAGTGTTGAAACCCAGTGGGCCCATTTTTTCCTTGGGTTTCTCAGACATGGCCAACCTAACCAAACTTACCCTTTTTTCAGCAATCCACCAGGCAAGACTCCCCTATCGGTTCCTGACCGTGTCACAGGTCTTGGAAAAAAATGTACTAAAACCTGTTTTTTTTTAGAACTGATACAGACCAGTAACCACACACTAAAGTAAAGTACAAATTTTACCTCAGAATGATCGGTTCAGCTGAACCAATCCACAGCTTTACAAGTTACACACAGAAAACAGAACAAAACCTATCTAGTACTCATGGTACCACAGACAGAGACTTGAACCGACTATGCGGAAACAACAATTTCGGAAGAAAAACCAACCGAAAACCGACACTTCAACTGACTTTGAACCGAGCAGCAGGAGAAATCTCCGGAGCAACTGTTCAGTGAGGCGGAGTAAAGAATCTGATGGTTGCAGTTCGAATAACAACAGGCAGAGGCCTCAACCGAGCTTGAGATGAACATTCTATGCCATGCATAGAAAAGTTAACCCTATGTTCTCAGGGGCAGTTGAAAGGCTGGACCTAACTGCAATTGTCAGAATACAGCAAGACTTCATGTTGTTTGAAAGATACACTTGTCCATGGTGTCTACCCTGTGTGACAATGTGTTAGCTGGGTATAAGGTGACCTCCTTGGGAATTACAGCATTGTCATTCTCTGCCAGAATAACAACTGCATCCTCTTTTGGCTTCGTCAAATACATGGGCTTAGATTCAGGAACCAAGCATTTTTTGTCTGCCTGCCTGGGGACATCTGTCACAGTAATGGGTCTATTCCAAGTCACCTCCGAGAGTGTGTTCAGGGCCAGCTAGATGAGAGGAACTAGAGAGACCGGGACATTAGGCACATTTAGAAAATCCAGGAGGAGGCGCCTAGTCTGGTCTATGGTTGCTGGCTCAAAATTCACTGCTGCATGCATATTTCTGAGCAGAAGCTGAAAGGAGAGCACTCTTCATCTGCGACTTTGATTTTTTGCTGTCCTACAATGTTGCCACTCCACTGTTCCTCCCAGTTTCCACCAGGGTGTGACCTGGAGCTTGTTATATAAATAACAGGGGGGTGCAGGGGGCACAGCTCCCTCCCTGCCATGATGGAGGTTGCTCCTTCTGCCAGACGTCAAACTGTCAGAGTGTAGTGGCTGGTGTCAGTACATTGCTTGCGCTGTAATTTACACTGGCAACTTAACTGTCGCTGCAACATGGGTGAACCATCTAGACTGTCGTACGAGTCATCGTCGTCACCGCTGAAGATGAAGTCAGGGTCTGACTTGTCTCCCTCCACACTCAGAGAGTGTTAAAGAGGGCATTGAAAGAGCAACAGCATGGGCAGTGCCCTTGGCAACACTAGACCTGGCCCTGGGTGGGGCCTCAGAAATGGCCCCGTCAGCAGTACTGAAGACAGCCTTTGAACCGGCTCCGCAGGAAATGCTCTTGGCACTTAAGGCTTGTGTGGCACAGTTGACACTGGAGTAGGCCTCAAATAACCAAACCCTGGCATCAGAGGCTGCACCACTAACAGTGTCAATGACCCTGCCGGCACCGATGGTACCAGTAGCGGCACCATGGTTGTCCCTATCCCTGGAAGGGTCCAAGATGATACAAGTGGGGAAGATTTGGCAGCACAAACTGTGGCCCAAGCCAGGAGGCTGGAGTTGGACTCAGCTACATGCCTAACTCAAGTCGCACCAAGGACAGTGGAGGTTCGATTGACCCCGAGAGATGAGCAGCCATCACCAAAATGGCACCGCTTCACTTTCACCCTGCACTCACTGCTTCATAAGAGCTGCCCAATGGCCAAACTACCCACCAGAGTTCCCTCTATTGCACAATGGGGACTCCTGGACAGAAACCTTGACTTCGTAGGCACAGGTGTCTCCGGTGTCATAGATGATGACAGTGATGTGTGTGGGTCCACAGAAGTCGAGTGTCTCCCAGCAGAGCAACCAAAGAATGACCTTGGATGGTGCCTTTTCTTTCCCTTATGCTTTTTGTGAAAAGAGGTGGTGGACAAATTGTACAAAGACCCCGATGCAGAGCATGTGCGGTACCTGGAGCATTTGTTTTTGCGTCTCGAAGACGGCTATCCATCTTCTTGGGTGCCAGAATGCCTACTGTCAGAGCACCAGCCCAGATGGAGATGATGGCCAGACAGCACCATTGCCAGAGCAACTTGACTTTTCAGGCTTCTTACCTTCTTCCAGGGTCATTGACTGCTAGCATGAGGTAGAGTTTAGAAACTATAGTTTTTTGTATTTAACTAAACTGACACACACACACACAAAATAAAATAGGTTACTCACCTATAATCCTATTTCCTGGAGTGGTATATATTTTACATCCATGCACTAGTAGTTGTACTGTAAATGCTGATTCATCGAAACGCCTTCAAGTTAAGCTCCTCCCACAACCCAGGAGGTATATCCTCTGGCCCCACCCTATGATATCAAATACTGCATGCTGGAAGTAGGGATCTGTGTGCGACTTGCCAGGGGAGACCAGTGGGTGGTGTGGAAGTGAACTATATACCACTCCTAGGAATATGGTTACAGGCAAATAACCTGTTTTTCTAAGGGCATGGATATAGTTCACTGTCAACACACTGGCAGAATTCAAGCAGTTCTTCAGGAGGAGGGGGTAGGTGCACACCCCCACTCGATGAACAGGGATTGGAGAACCGAGTTCCCAAAAGCAGCATCCTGATGAGACTCTAGGGGCCCAATTTTCAAAGGTTGATGCAGGGCTTCTGTCAATCCCTGTGTCAACTCCCGATGTTTGGTGCAACTGCGCCTAACTCCTTTGATGCAACTGTGCCCAATTTTAGTACGCTGGGTGCAGTTACGACAGTTTCCTCAATTTACAGCAGCTTGTGCCAAATATTTGGCACAAGCCCCATAAAAGGTCCCCAAATGGCACAAGTTAGTACCGGGGCGCTGGTCTAAGGCATTGGCACACCTGACTGGGAATCGCAATCACCGCCAACAGAATGCTACAAGCTCCTGAGCCGTATGTTCAGCGTACCAGGGGCTTGCGGCATTCTTACTGCGTTTGAAAATTGGGCCCTAGGTCAGTGCTGCAATGGGAAATGAAAGTGTTTACTGACTTCCAGGTAGCAGCCGTGTAGATCTCCTGGATCGGAATGTCCCTGGAAGCAGCCACTGAGGCAATGGTATGTCTGCTGGAATGAGCCCTAAGCCCTACAAAGACTGCCTACCAGTCAACCTAAAGCAGAAGTAAATGCAGGATGTCATCCACTTGCTGGTTCCAAAAGGTTCAAACCACAAATACTCCTGGTAGGTTTGGTGTAGGAAAAGTGGGCGGCCAGCCAGGCTGAAGTACAAACTCTAAAGACTATCTGCACTCGAAGGACTTCAAAAAAACATAACAGCACCAAATTTGCAATTTCAAAGGCTTTATTGCCTAAATGAAAGGTAGAGTGTGCACAGGATAAGACCACACACCACAGTGCCCCGGTACATTGAGCCATGGAGCAGAACCCTATGCTCTGCTCCAGAGGTGGTATGATCTGGTTCAGAGTGACCATCCTGAACTTGTTCTTCCACAGAAACTGGTTCAGATCATGAAGATCCATTATGGCGTATGATGTTTGTACAGCTGGTTCTGATTAATCTATGCTTTTTGTAATATAAAAATGTGTTACTGAGTGTCTCTCATGAGACATGCTGTTTCAGTTAAATGATAAAAGCCAGGAGACAGTTACAGGCTAGAAGAGACTTAAAGTAAGGATCTCTTGTTTATCAAGCTTACTTGTAGCTGCCAGCTGCTAGGCTGGAAAATTTGTATAACGTTTAGAAAATGAATACTGGTTATATCACTGTGGTGCGAAGTCATAAAAGGTCCTTTGATGTCCTTGAGAGAGGATGCTGCTCATGGATGAAAGAATGGATTTGGAACATTGCAGACTTAATTGGGAAGTCATATGGGGAAACAAGTTTTTCTGCTGATGTCACCTATTAATTTACCTCCTGACACAAGACATCCTGACTGTATAATTTTTAATAAATAGAGGAGGAGCTGGGTGACATCATGGAGGAGACAGGGTCAAGACAGTGTTTTAATTATGCTGTAACAAACCTTTACAGACACACATGTTTGGACTCTGAAAAAAGAAACATCAACAGCACTATAAGAAGAAAAGAATACATTAAGTAGACAGGTCTAAGTGTATTATTGGTAGAAATTTGCACTTTTTAAACCTTACTGTTTTAAAAGATTGTATGTTTTGTGATATATGGTTCTGTGTTTTACATTGTTATCTACTTTAAGTAAACCTCTATTTTTAGAGACTACCTGGTGTACCTTTGAAATTCTTTTCTTTGAAAGGTGGAGCATATATGGTTAAAGCTGACACTGTACAAAGCTTACTGGTTTTACCAAACTGGGAAAAGGTAAGAGTTTATTCTGAGGTCTTTCACAGAGTTTTAAGGGTTAATTTCTGTACACCTGGTTAGGTGCCCGTAGGCGAAAGATATCTGCCCCCCACCGAAGAGCAGAACTATCTGAGCCTGTACATTGCGTACGCTAGCAAGAAGTTCACAGTTTGAGTCCCTCCAGAACTCGAGACTGAAGTTTGATTTGAACCCACAAAACAGACAGGAGGGTTACCCAGTTTCTGTTTCCTGTTCACAAGACTATGCTCGGAGGTTGGCGCTGTGGGAGCAGAGGGCCTGACCTGCTGAGTGGGTTTGTGACAGATTGGTTGGCAGTGGTGCGACAATTTTGGCATTACAAGCTTTTATTGTTCAGTGTGTCAGCTTGAGACCGTCAGCTCACTTGCAAAGACAGAAAAAGGCAGTGATTTATTTTTAAAAAGGAGTCAGAACTATATCACTTGGCGTACACTCAAGTTCCTACCCGTTTTTGGTTTTTTTTCTCTAAAGTGCAAGTCAGAATAGCCGTAGTTAGGAAAGAAGATGGCTTCCAACTACAGCAGGCACACCGTAGACTACTTAAAGCAGTTGTGCGGGGACGTAGGAGTCCCATTCAAGGTGAAAGCCACCAAACAGAACCTCGTGGATACCCTGATGGTAGCAGATACCCACAGCATTGAGTCACAGACAGTGACTGAAAAGGACTGCACCTTGAGTGTGGCAGGGCTAGCGGCCAGTGCAGTGTCCAGATCCAATGAGGAGGGCAACAGGGCCACTGTCAGCGAAGGGCCACAGCAGCAGAGGAAGGTCACCAGGTATCCTGGATCCAGAAGCACTCAGGCTGCAAATTGAGTTGCACAGAATGGAGCTGGAGTTCCAGAGGGAGAGGGACCTTGAACAGTGGGAGGCAAGACTGTGAGAAGCGTAAGCGCCAGCAAGCCGCAGAGAAGAAGAGGGAACAAGAACAGAGGGAGGCAGAGCGAGAACGCCGAAAAGCAGAGCGAGAACAGAAAGACGCTGACTGTGAGGAGCACGGGCGGCAGAGGCAACACGAACTGGAGAAGCTATGACTCCAACCAGTGGCACCAGAGCAGGCAAGGGCTTGGGTGTAACTGGGACTACAGGACTGGGTTACAAATTGAATTCCAAATTGATAGCCAAATTTAAAGAGGGAAAGGATATGGATGCCTTTTCAAATTCTTTTGAAAAAGTTTGTATTCAGGCTAAAATTCCTAGGGAGTCCTGGAGCTTCCAGCTATCCCCCCTACTTACCGGGAAAGCTCGGGATGCATTGGGTCAAATGGACAATGAGGACAGTGATGATAACAGCAAACTTAAAGCTGCACTGTTAAAGAAATTTGAATTAACTGCTGAATCATACAGAGCTCAATTCCATAAGCGCAGGAGAAGCCCTGACATGAGCTACGAGAAGCTAGCCATGAAAAAACGTCAGTTTTTAAAACATTGGTGGGAAGGAACTGAAGCAAATTCTGTTGATAAAATTGAAAATCTGATTTTGTTGGAACAGTTTTTCTGGGCATGCCCAGCAGAGCTGAAAACCTGGCTGGAGGACTGAGACCCCAAAACAGTGCAAGAGGCTGCTGAACTCTCGGAACGCTATGCCAAGAGCAGACCTGCTCTGAGAGCAAATGGGGCGGGCGTGGCAGCGCAGAAAGGGAAAAGCGCGCCTTCAGGGCACCCAAAACCCTCACTGTCTCCACCGAAACCGGTTAGCCCCAGGTTTCAGAGAAAAGATTTCTCTGAGAAAATAAATGAATGTTGGTTGTGTAAAGAAACTGGGCATATTGCCAGACAGGTTCCCAAACGGTTGAGCAATAATACACAAGGTGGTGCTAGGAAAACTGGCACTTGTGCCTAGTAGGCCTTAGCTGGTTACCACAGACTAAAATAAAAATAAATAAATAAAAATTGTGTGTCCCTGTGAAGATGAGGGAACACATGCACCCAGTCATGGTGAATGATGTCCAGATGCAAGGGTTAAGGGACACAGGGGCATCCTTGACCTTGGTAAAGGGGGATCTAGTAGAGCCGGGTCAGCTGACACCCAATAAATACATTACTGTACAGGACTTTACTGGTGAAGAGAAAACATTGCCCCTTGTTAGTGTTCTCCTAGACTGGGGTGAAACGGGGAACTGTGCAATAGGTGGCAGTAGCCAAAACCTTAGCAGTGGATGTGATCCTGGGCAACAATCTCAAACAAGGGATGGTGTGTGCAGTTACCCGTAGCCAAGCAGCAAGGGAACACTGTAGTTCCCTGGACCCCACAAGAGCCCTTGCGGACACCACTGAGAGGCTGATTCCCCGGCCTATGTCTCCTGATATGGAGACTAACGAAGAGGGGTAGAAATTTCCCCAGTAGTAAGTAACCACACAGCTACAGAGGGTTGCTCTGAGGAGGGAGGGGTGACCCACTGTCAGAGGGTTGGGATTGACAGTGATCCTGAGTGCCCTGATGATAGTGCTAGGGACCCTAGTTGAACGACTGAAGGGGACCTGTCCCATGCCTTGGGAATGTGTGAGGGGTTTGCAGCTGCTCAGAGAAGTGACCCTAGTCTAGAGAAGCTGAGGGCTTGGGCAGACTCTGATGGGGCACAGGGAGGTGACGGCAGACATAAGGTTTATTGGGAGAATGGACTGATGTATACTCAGGTTGTGCAGACAGAGGAAGGGGTGCTAGCCAGACAGCTTGTCGTTCCCCAGGGGTATCGTGAGCAGTTGCTCAAGATTACACATGATATTCCCTTGTCTGGTCATCTGGGAATTGCGCGCACTATGCAGCAGTTGGCCCAGAATTTCTATTGGCCTAACTTCACCCAGCAGGTGAAGGAGTATTACAGGTCTTGTCTCCAGTGCCAAGAAATAGGGAAGGCGGGCAAGAAAACCCAAGCCGCCCTGATTCCATTGCCAATAGTGGAGGAGCCATTCCAGAGGGTGGGAATGGATATTGTGGGGCCTTTAAATACCCCCAGCTCCTCAAGGAAGAGATTCATTTTGACTGTGGTGGATTATGCCACCCGCTACCCCAAGGCAGTCACCCTATCCTCACTGAGGACAGACAAATTGGCAGATGCCTTACTCGGGATTTTCTCCCGTGTTGGGTTTCTGCAGGAGGTTATCACCGATCGAGGGGGGTCCTTCATGTTGGACCTGATGAAATGATTATAGGAGAAGTGTGGGGTGGTGCAGAGATCCACGACACCGTATCACCCATAAGCCAATGGGCTTGTGGAAAGAGTCAATGGTACCCTGAAGTCCATGCTCCGGGCATTTCATGAACAACATGGGAGGGACTGGGAGAAATACCTTCCCCACCTGTTATTTGCATACAGGGAGGTGCCCCAAGAGTCGATGGGATTTTCCCCATTCGAACTCTTATATGGACACCGGTTATGTGGGCCCCTAGACTTGATCCAGGAGGACTGGGAAGGCAAGCACACCACCCAGGGAACTCCCATTGTGGATTACGTCCTTAGGTTCAGGAAAAGGCTGAAGGAGCTTATGGAGACAGCCCAGAGCAACCTGGCAACTGCCCAACAGAAACAAAAAGTGTGGTACGACTGCAGAGCCAGAGTGAGCTCATACATAGTGGGTCAGGAAGTCATGGTCCTTATTCTGGTCCAGAAAGACAAGCTGTAGGCTGAGTGGACAGGACTGTACAAAGTGGTTAGGAAGGTAAATGACATGAACTATATTGTAGAGTTACCTGACCGAAGACAGACAGAAAGGATATACCATGTCAACATGATGAAGTCATATGCAGATAGGGCTGACATGGTGTTTGCAGTGTGTAGTCCTGGGGAGGGGACAGATGAAGGAGACGCCCTTCTGGACTTGCTGAAAGAAACAAAGCGGGAGTCCTCTATGGAGGCAGTTAAATTGTTTCCCTAGCTGGCCCCGGACCAGATCCAGGAAGTAAGGGAGGTTTTAGCAGACTTTGCCCCATTGTTTAGAGCCAAGCATGGACTAACCCTCTTAGCGACACACGATGTGGAGACAGGGATACAGACGCCCATACGGCGGACAGCATATTGGGTGTCAGAGGCTGTCCAAAAGGACATTAGGAGGGAAGTGGAGGAGATGCTGGATTTGGGGGTAATCCAGAGATCCCACAGCCCGGGGCCTCACCCGTAGTCCTTGTGCTACGCCAGATGGCTCTACTCATTTCTGTGTGGACTATCATGGACTGAATGCAGTCACAAAGTCAGACACCCACCCGATGCCCCGTACGGATGAACTCCTGGAAAAGTTGGGAGGGGCGACCTACCCTACGACCACTGACCTGACCAAGGGGTATTGGCAGATAGAGTTGACAGACAGAGCTAGGGAGAAGTCGGCCTTCATCACTCCCATAGGATTATTTGAATTTAAAGTAATGCCTTCCGGAATGAAGAATGCCCCAGCCACTTTCCAAAGGTTGGTGAACCAGGTGTTAAATGGGGCTGAGAAGTACACCATGGCGTACCTGGGTGACTTTGCCATCTTTAGTATCAGCTGGGAGGAACACCTATCCCACCTTAGGGAAGTGCAGGGCAAGATACAGAGGGCCGGGCTCACTGTCAAAGCCGGGAAGTGCCAGGTGGCCATGGGAGAAGTGACATACCTCAGGCAAGTGTTAGGCCGGGGACAGCTCCGTCCTAACCAAATAAAAACAGAGGTAATCCAGACATGGCCCAGACCAGAAACGCAGAAGCAGGTCAGGAGTTTTCTTGGGACAGCAGGGTACTATAGGAAATTTGTACCCAATTACAGTATCCTGGCTGCTCCCCTATCTGACCTGGTAAAGAAAAGGATGCCAAAGAAAATTACCTGGGGACCAGCTTGTGAAGAAACCTTTACCAGACTGAAGGAGACACTGTGCAGTGCTCCTGTTTTGCTAGCATATCTAGTACAAGGTTAATATCCCAGGCTGCAACTGGATGTCTAATAGGAGGTTTGGCATGCAGAATCCCTTTAAGAAACCTCTTAACCACAGGCAGCTGAGCCAGAGACATGGAGAGTACTGGTTCATGATATGCCGAAATTGCACAAAGATGAACTTTGACTGTGGAGTATTGCAGACCTGTGTTTGAGAGGTCTAAGAGATACTCCAACACTTTATTAGGTGGACAGGAAAAAGGATTCCAAGAGCATTTTGCACACCAGATAGAGAAACACTTCCATTTAGCTGTGTAGGTCTTTCTGGTAGCTGGCTTGTGTGCAGCCAAAAGAATATCCGAAACCCTATAAGAAACTTTAAACCTATTCACCTCTATCTCCTCAGGAGCCAAGCGTGGAGATTAAGAGACTTCAGATTGAGATGAACTACAGCGCCCTGGGTCAGAAGGTTCACCTAAAGGGGAAGCGGTTTAAGAGAGGTTTCTGATAGTCTGTTGATTAGGGGAAACCAGATCTGATGAGGCCACAATGGGGCAATGAGAATAATTCAGCCCCTCTGTGCCTCCAGTTTGAGCAGCACCCTCTGAATCAGGGGAAGAGGAGGAAATGCATATAGAAAGTGTTTTGTCCACTGCAGCTTGAATGCATCCTGACAAAAAAAGGCAGGTCCTGGATTTCAGGAGCAGAAGAGAAGCAGTTTTGTGTTGAGTGGGGATGCAAAAAGGTCCAGGTCTGGAGTTCCCCACTCTTTGAAGAGTAACTGAATGACAGTTAAGTCGAGAGACCACTCGTGAGGATGTGACTCCATTCTGCTGAGATGGTCTGCCAGCTCGTTTTGTGCCCCAGGCATGTAAACTGCCTGAATCAGAGCCTTGTGCTCCACGCACCATTCCCACGCTCTCATTGCTTCCCTGCATAATGGATAAGAGTGCGCACCGCCCTGTTTGTTGATGTAATACATCACTGCCTTGTTGTCCGTTTAAAGGAAAATGGTCTTGTGATGAGTATGTCCTTCAAAGTCTGGACTGCATAGAGGACGACTGTCATTTCCAGAACATTTATGTGGAGTTGAGACTCGTCCTGAGTCCACATGCTCTGGGTGAGGAGCCCCCCAACCCATCAGGGACGCATCTCTGGTAATGGACATCTGATGATCCAGAGGGGTGAAGGGATATCCTACCTGAAGGTTGTCCTCCTGAGACCACCAGGTGAGTTACCTCTTCAGAGGTTCCGTCACCTTCATGAGAAAGGACTGAGGGTGAGTGGTTGGTGACCACTGAGTACTGAGAATCCACTGAGAGGTTCTCATGTGGAGACAAGCCAAAGGAACAGTGAACACTGAGGATGCCATGAGACCCAGCATTTGTTGCATTGAGAAAGCTCGCACTGAGCTGTGTTCTCTGATGAAGTGGGCCATCTGTAAGATATCACTCCTTCTGTCCTCCGGAAGAAAAGCTTTCGCACAGGAAAAGGGTGCCTTTGGAAAGGAGCTTCTTGGAGGGCTGCAACTGTGACTTTTTGAGGTTCAGCATGACTCCCATGGACGTGAGGAAGTCTGAAGCCGTGGCCACGGCCTCCAGAGTCTCTTGCCTGGAGGGGCTTCCTAGAAGCCAGTTATCCAGATATGGGAACACTTGGATTCTGATTTTCCTTAGATGTGACGTGAGAACTGCTCAACACTTTGTAAAAACTTGAGGCGCAGAGGGTAGCCCAAAGGGCAGGACATGGAAATTACGTACCTACCATAATTCTTGATCTTCTTGGACGAAGTCTCCACCACTCATTCACACTGATGGGATCTACGCCGGAGGTGCTAGGACCCAGCAGGAGCAAACTTTTTGCAAGAGGGCCTGTGCCAGAGATGGAGCTGCGAGGAAGCTCATGCAGTAAAGACTATCTCAGCGTCGACCCTCCAACTGCCTCAGTACCTTTTTTTCCGAGGAGGTGCCGCGTAACTAACCTAGAAGGACTAAGCTAAAAATGGACATAAGATAGTCCAAATAACCCACGTAAGAAGGGGCAACAATGAAGTCTTCACAGCCCAGCCATTGAGGGAGTGAAGACCAAACAGATAAGTGAGCTCGGGGATGGAGGGTGGGCGTGTGAATGAGTGGTGGAGACTTTGTCCAAGAAGATCAAGAATTACGGTAGGTATATAATTTAAATATCTTCCTGGGCATAAAGTCTTCACCACTCATTCACACTGATGGGAGAGTACCGAGCTAATAATCTCCCCAAGACGGGCGGCAGGAGAATCTAAGAGCTCACAATTCAGGACAGAAGTCTGTTGAGGATAGTCCTGCCAAACGACAGATGTCTTCTGGCATGGACATCCAAAGCATAGTGCTTAACAAAAGTATGGACTGAATTCCATGTAGCCGCTTTGCAATTATCTGCAATGGGCACGTTGTGGATTTCCGCCAGAGATGCTGCGACTGCTCTAGTACAGTGAGCGTATACTCTACCTTTCAGCTTGACTTGCGCCATAGAATAGCAGTGGCAGAAACGTGCTACCAGCCACGCTGAAGTGCACCTAATAGCGACAGGTTGACCCAGCCGGGTCTCACTAAAAGAAACAGAGTTGCTGAGCCTTGCAAATTTCTTTTGTTCTATCAAGATAAAATAACAGGGCTCGCTTTACTTCAAGAGAATGAAGAGTTTGTTCACCTTCATTCTGGAAGTTAGCAAAGTAGGTAGGTAAGATTAAAGGTTGGTTTAGATGAAATTCTGAGACAAGATGGGAAGAAACTTTGGGTGAGTCCTAAGAACTACTTTATCCTTGTGAAATACAGTGTACGGGGGGTCTGTGACCAGAGCATGCAATTCAGAAACTCTACGGGCCGAAGTGATGGCCACCAGGAAGGCTGGTTTCCAAGTGAGGAACTTCAACTCTCAGGTAGCTAGAGGCTTGAAAGGTTTCCGAGTGAGTATGTCTGGCACAAGGTTAATGTCCCAGGCTGCGACTGGACGTCTGATAGGAGGTCTGGTATGCAGAATGCCCTTAAGAAACCTCTTAACTACAGGCAACTGAGCCAGAGTCAAGGAATGTACCAGCTCATGATAAGCTGAAATGGCACAGAGGTGAACTTTGACAGTAGAGTACTGCAAGCCTGAATTTGAGAGGTCCAAAAGGCACTCCAAGAGTTTATTTGGTGGGCAGGAAAAGGGGTTTGAAGAGGATTTTGCACACCAGAGAGAAAAACGCTTCCATTTGGCTGTGTAGGTTTTTCTAGTGGCTGGTTTACACGCAGCCAAGAGAATATCTGAAGCCCTACGGGAAACATTGAACCTATTCACCTCTATCTCTTCAGGAGCCAAGCATGAAGGTGAAGCGCCATCAGATTGGGATGGACCACAGGCCCGTGGGTCAGAAGGTTCGTCTGAAGGGGAAGTGCTTTTGTGAGGGTTGCCGACAGACTGTTGAGCAGTGGGAACCATATCTGTCGAGGCCAGAAGGGAGCAATGAGAATCATTCTGTCTCCCTGAGACTCGAATTGGAGAAGCACCCTCTGAATTACAGGAAGAAGAGGAAAGGCATATAGAAAGCATTTTGTCCACTGCAGCCTGAATGCATCCTGACAGAAGGTGCCAGGTCCTGGATTTCTGTAGCAGAAGAGAGGCAGTTTTGCATTGAGTGGGGATGCAAAAAGGTCCAGGTCCGGAGTTCCCCACTCTTTGAAGACTGACTGAGCGACGGTTAGGTCGAGAGACCACTTGTGAGGATCTGTCTCTGTTCTGCTGATACGGTCTGCCTGTTTGTTCTGCCGGCCTGGTAGGTAAACCGCGTGGATTAGAGCCTTGTGCTCCAGACACCATTCCCACACTCTCAGAGCTTCCCTGCATAATGGGTAAGAGTGTGCACTGCCCTATTTGTTGATGTGATACATCACTGTTTTGTTGTCCGTTTGAAGGAGAATGTTCTTGTGACAGAGTATGTCCTTCAAGGCCTGGACTGCATAGAGCACGGCTCTCATTTCCAGGATACTTATGTGGAGTCGGGACTTATCCTGAGTCCATGTACCTTAGGTGTGGAGCTTCTGGCAATGAGCTTCCCACCCCATCAGGGACGCGTCAGTGGTAATGGAGATCTGATGATCCAGAGGAGCAAAAGGATACCCTTCTAGAAGGTTGTTCTTCTGCGACCACCAGGTAAGTGACCTCTTTAGAGGTTCTGCCACCTTGATGGGAAAGGACTGAGGGTGAGTGGTTGGGGACCACTGAGTAATGAGCATCCACTGAGAGGTTCTCATGTGGAGATGAGCTAGAGGTACAGTGAACACCGAGGATGCCATGAGACCCAGCATCCATTGCACCGAGATAGCGTGAACCAAGCTGTTTTCTCTGATGTATCGGGCCATCTGTAGGATATCACTCCTTCTGTCCTCTGGAAGAAAAGCTTTCACACAGCCGGTATCCTGAAGAGTTCCTATGAAAAGGAGTTTCTTGGAGGGCTGCAACTGCGATTTATTGCGATTTAGCAGGACTCCCATGGACGAGAGGAAGTCTGAAGCTTTGGCTATAGCGCCCAGAGTTCCCTGCCTCAAAGGGCTTGATAGAAGCCAGTTGTTCATGTATGGAAACACTTGAATTACGATTTTCCTGAGATGTGCTGTGAGAATTGCACAACACTTTGTAAAAACTTGCAGCGCCAAGGATAGCCCAAAGGGCAGGACTCTGAACTGATAATGTTGACCCAACGCTACAAACCTCAGGTATTTGTGGTGCTTTGGGTGTATAAGAATGTGTTGGTAGGCATCCTGCATGTCCAGGGAGGCCAGTCAATGATGCTGATGAGTCAAAGGTAGAAGGGTACCTAGAGATATCATCTTGAACTTTTCATTGTGAAGGAATTTGCTTAACTTTCTGAGATCCAGAATGGGGCGTATGCCTCCAGTTTTCTTCAGAACTAAAAAGTAATGGGAGTAGAAACCTGTGTTTCATTGGTCTGGCGGAACTACTTCTACTGCCCTGTTGTTCAGAAGGCCTTGCACCTCAGAAGCAAGAAGGTCTGACTGTACTGCTGACAGTCTGGGCTGTTGTTTGGGGGGATGATCCGGGGGGGTTTCTAAAAGATTGAGCAAATACCCATTGTGGATTATCCGGAGGACCCATTTGTCTGATGTTATAGACTTCCCCTGGTCTTAGAACTGAGTCAGACGTCCTCCCACTGCTGAGGAAGAGTCCCCCTCGGGCAGTTGAGGTGGGACCTGGGCTGAGAACTCAGAAGGTGGCACTGGATGCTTTGGGGGCGTGTGCCTTCTGCTGCATTTTCTTTTGTGGCTGTGGGGTGTGGCTTTTGTTAAAGCCCCCCCGCCTTTGCCCCAAAAGGACTGACAGTTATGAAACTGACGTTTATTGGCACCCACCACCGAGAGGGGGCTGGTGCGGGTTGAGCTATCCTAATGGCTGACCTAGTCTTCTGTGTGGCTTCAAGAGCTTGTTCCACCTGGGTTCCGAACAGACACATACCGTCGAAGGGTAAGGCAATGAACTGCTGCTGGGCATCATTCGTGAAGTCCAAAGTACATAGCCAGGAGTGGCGACGGGTGCAAATGCCCGCCACTGCTGCTCGAGAAGCAGTATCGAAAGCGTCCATTGCAGCTTTAATCTGTTGGTTATTGGACTTGATGCCCCTGGTTACGGAGTGAAGTAGCTCTGAAATAGTTTCCGACTCAGGCAGAGCTTCTACCATTTGCTTGAGTGAATGCCAAAGGACATATTCATATTGAGAAAAATAGCCCTGGTAGCTGGCAATACGCATACCCAGGGTGGTGGCAGCAAAGACTCTCTTACCTAAGGAGTCTATCTTATGAGATTCTTTATTAATAGGCCGGGCTGAGGAAGCCTGAGGGAGGATGGCCTTGTCATTCTCTGCTATGACTACAATGGGATCAGCAAAAGCTTGTGAGGCCAATATGGGTAGATCTTTGGGAGCAGCGTACTTCCTATCTGTGGCCTTAGCCACGGAAGGGATAAGAGCAGGATTGTTCCATACCATCTGAGAAAGGGTCTCAAAAGATGGTTGTACCAGATTTGTTAAATCCATAGGGATCTCCGGGACATGTAGGTATTGGAGTCTTAAAAGCTTCCCAGGATCGATTTCTGTAGTCTGTAGAGAAAGAGTGGAATTTAAATTTTTCAGCAGAGACTTACAGGAAAGGTCTTTGACCACTGGCTCTTCAGCAGGATTAACTCCTGCTCCTTCAACATCATCACCCAGATGAAGATCTGGGTCAGGCTCAAAATCATCTCCTGACAGTCCGGGTTGGGGGACTGTATGGACAAGAAAGGAGTGAAAATCAGAATGGAAATTAGAAGAGGAAAGAATTGGAGTCGAAAAGCCCTGGAGGCTGGACGGCGCTGCACCAAGTATCAGCACCGATGAAGAACACGGCACCAAACCCAAGGAAGTCAGCGCCATTGGAAACAGCCCAGCACATGGCACTGACAAAGGCCACGGCGCCGAAAGAGCCCTCGGCACCGTGGCCGGTGCTGACAGAGTCCCCGGCACTGCGGTGTTGCCAACAAGAGCCCCCAATGCCACGGATGGCGTTGACAGAGCCCCCAATGCTGTGGATAACGCAGACAAAGCAGATAGCGCTGACAGAGCCCCCGATGCTGTGGACGGCGCCGCGCATGGCTTCGAGAGTGTCCCTAAGTTCCGAAAACTGCAATTGGAAGGAAAAAGAGGAAAATTAACAGGAGATAGAGGCATCGGTGTGAGCCCCTGCACCGCAGCCATGTGAGGGGGAAAACACCTGAGCATGGAGTCCATGGCACTGAAGAAGGTGCCTCACGACTAGGAAGGTCCAACCGCCCTACCCAGTCTCTCGAGTGGCCCAAAGGCCCTGGAGTTACTGGGTCAGGCAGCTGGACCAACCTCCGAGCCCACTGCTTCATAAGAGCAGCCCACTGGTGAAACTGCTCATTGGAGACCCGTCCAGTAGGCGAGGATGGGCTCCGATGTCGAAGAGGTCAGGCACGGGCAGAAACCGGCGACTCCAAGAGGGGAGGAGACAGTGCTTAGCCCCAATGACCGACCATCAATCTTAGACTGTATACCAGAAGGTGACTTGAGTGTGCCTTCTCTTTCTCGACATATGTGCCGAAGAAGAACTCAAGTCCGAACAGTGACGTGAATGGGACCGTTTCCTTTTATGCTTTCTGGGGGACTGCCCATCTCCCTGAGCATTGGACCGTCCGTTGTCAGACCCACCCTCCGGGAAGGGCGGCGGACTGGACCCAGACTGGCTGACTGAACAGCTTTCATACAAAGTCTCCCTACCATCACCTCACCTGCTCACGGTCGACTTTGTGAATGGAGGGCTAAAGACTTCTTTATTAATCAATAAATTTAATTGAAATCTACTTGGTACTTATCGAAGATAAATTACAAAACAATAAACTGAAAACTATGCTGCTAGTTTGAAGTTTGACTCCCAGTGGGCGAGTGACTGAAGCGCACTCAACGGCGGGAAGAAAGGAACTGAGATGGTTGGAGGGTCGACGCCGAGCTAGTCTTTACCACACAAGCCGGTGCTCGCAGTGCCGCTTCCTTGCGGCTCCATCTCTGGCACCGGCACTCTTGCAAACAGTTTACTCCTGCTGGGTCCTAGCGCCTCCGGCGTAGATCCCATCAGTGTAAATGAGTGGTGGAGACTTTATGCCCAGGAAGATTCTGAACTGATAGTGTTGAACCAAAGCCACAAACCATAGGTATTTGTGGTGATTTGGGTGTATGAGAATGTGCTGGTAGGCGTCCTGCATATCCAAGGAGGCTAGCCAATCGTGTTGATGAATCAAAGGCAACAGGGTACGGAGTGATATCATCTTGAACTTTTCCTTGTGCAGGAATTTGTTTAACTTTCTGAGATCCAGAATACGGCACATGCTGCCAGTTTTCTTTGGAACCAGAAAGTAATGGGAGTAGAAACCTGTGTTTCACTGATCTAGCGGAACTACTTCTACTGCCCAGTTGTTCAGAAGGCCTTGTACCTTGGAAGCAAGAAGGTCTGACTGTGCTCCAGACAGCCTGGGCTGTCACTTGGGAGGATGATCCAGAGGGATTTCTGACAGATTGAGAAAGTACCCCTCGTGGATTATCCTGAGGACCCATTTGCCTCATGTTATAAATTTCCACTGGTCGTAGAATTGAGTCAGACGTCCTCCCACTGTCAAGAAAGAGTCCCTCTCTAGCAGCTAAGGTGGGACCTTGGCCGGAAACTCAGAAGGTGGCACTGGGTGCTTTTGGGCCTTCTGCTGCATTTTCTTTTCCAGCTGAGGGGTTTGGTTCCTGTTAAAACCTCCTCTGCCTTTGCCACGAAAGGACTGACGGTTGTGAAACTAACGCTTGTTCCCACCTCCTCGAGAGGGAGCAGGCAGAGGTCTAGCTGTCTTAATGGCAGACCTAGTCTTCTGTGTGGACTCTAGTGCTTGTTCCACCTGGGGCCCAAACAGATACATACTGTTGAAAGGTAAGGCCATGACTTTCTGTTGGGCATCATTCGTAAAGCCCGAAGTACGCAGCCAGGAGTGGCGACAGGTGCAAATGCTAGTCGCCGCTGCCTGGGAAGCAGTATCAAAAGCGTCCATTGCAGCTTTAATTTGTTGGTTATTGGACTCAATACCTCTAGTTATGGCCTGTAGTAGTTCTGCGTTAACCTCCGAGTCGGGCAGAGCTTCTACTGTTGCTTTGAGTAAATATCAAAGAACATACTCATATTGAGAAAAATAGCCCGGTAGTTGGCAATGCACATGCCCAGGGTTGAGGCAGCAAAGACTCTCTTACCCAAGGTGTCTATCTTGCAAGACTCTTTTTTTATAGGACGGGCTGTAGATTCCTGAGGGAGGACAGCCTTATCATTCTCTGCCACAACCACAATGGCACCAGCAAAGGCTTGTGAGGCCAATATGGGGCGATCCTTGGGAGGGGCATATTTCCTATCTATGGACTTGGCCACAGAAGGAATAAGATCCAGATCTTTCCACACCATCTGGAAAACAGTATCGAAAGAGGGCTGTACCGGAGGGGTTAAATCCATAGGGATTTCCGGAACATGTAGATACTGGAGATGTAGAAGGTTCCCAGGATTGACTTCCGTGGACTGGAGAGAAAGAGTAGAATTTAAATTCTTGAGCAGAGACTTAAAGAAACGGTCTTCAACACCAGGCTCTGCAGGAGGATTGATCCCTGCCCCCAGGGCAGAATCAGCATCAACATCACCCAGCCGAAGATCCAGATCGGGCTCAAAATCATCTCCTGACAGTCTGGGGGGACTGTATAGACAGGAATGGGATGAAAACCAGGAGGAAGAAGAGAAGGAGAAAGAATAGGAGTTGAAAACCTCTGAAAAATGGACAGCGCTGTACACATGCAGTGCAGCCGGAGAGAACTGCACCGAGAACAGAGATGATGCCGACAGGGAAAATGACACTGCGCATGGCACCGACAGGGAGTGCAACACCGCACATAGTGCTGACACCACTCCCGGTGCCGAAGGAGGCTCCAACAGGTAGCATGGCACCCCACCGCGACACTGACGCCAATCCGGTGCTGAGGACAGCACTGACAGGCGCCACAGATTGCGCCACACCATTAAGGCAGCCGCAGCGACCTCGGCGCCGGAGAAGTCAGCACCGCAGTCAACGGCACCATTGCAGAAGTCTGAGAACTGCGATTTGAAGGTAAAGGATGAAAAATGGCAGGAGATAAAGGCATCAGTGTGGACCCCTGCATCGCAGATATGTGAGGGGGATAGACACTGGAGCGCGGAGTCGACAGCACCAAAGGAGCTGTTCTGAAACTGACAGGCCCGAAGGCCCCGGGGACAGACTGGCTGGTTCGTGCAGTCGGGACAACCTCCAGGCCCACTGCTCCATAAGAGTGGCCCAATGGTGAAACTGCTCATTGGAAGCCCCTCTAATAGGCAGAGAGGAGCTCTGGTGTCGAAGAGGCTGGCTACCAGAGACAGAAACTGGAGACTCCAAAAGAAGAGGAGACCGGCTCCTGACCCTAACAACCAACCGTCCATGCGCAGACGAACCAGAAGGCGGCCTCGAATGATGCAGTTTCTTCTTCGACCGGTGGGCCAAGGAAGAACGCGAGGCTGAACAGTGCTGTGAACGGGACCATTTCTTTTTATGCTTTCGCAGGGACGGCTCAGCCCACTGAGCACTGGACCGTCTGTTGTCAGATCCCCCCCTCCGGAGAGGGCAGCGGACCAAACCCGGCCTGGCTGAACAGTTTTCATACGAAGTCTCCCTACTGTCACCTGCCCCACTCATGTTCGACTCCATCAATGGAGGGCTCAAGACTTCTTTCTTGTACAAGTAAGAAATTGATTAAAATATAATCGGTACTTATTGTGATAAAATACAAAATAATACAACTGAAAACTAAGCTGCTAGTTTGAAGTTTGACTCCCGGCGGGTGGGCAACGTCGTCACTGAAGCGCACTTGTCGGTGGGGAAAAAAAGAACTGAGTGGTTGGAGGGTTGGTGCCGAGATAGTCTTTACTGCACACGCCGGGCATGCGGTGCAGCTTCCTCACAGCTCCATCTCCGCAGTGGCCCTCCTGAAAAACTTTGGTCCCGCTGGGTCCTAGCGCCTCCGGCATACTCCCATCAGTGTGAATGAGTGGTGGAGACTTTATATCTAGGAAGACCTATGCTCCATAAGAGCGGCCCAATGATGAAACTGCTCACTGGAAGATTCCCCAGGGTGTGGGGAAGGACTACGGAGTCGAGGATGTCGGCCACTAGAAGAAAAAATTACTCACCTTAGTAATGTTGTTTCTTCTAATGGAGTCTTGCTATATTATAGACATTAGCAGTTTGTTCCAGCTCTAGAACTGCCCCGGAGTGAAATGGTTAAAACCATTCCAAAATAGAATTTTGGCACGAGAGCAGCTCTATCTGTGTCATTTCAAACTTGAACTGTCAGATCTTTACGAGCCAAACTCACTAAGGTCTGTGTGGAAGCTGTAACCTACACTAGCCAAATGGCTACCTAAATAATAACAACCATTGATGGTCCCAACACCCAAGACTCAAGTCAGGGACCAGAAATACTAACACCATTCTAATAATATGAAATGGAACATAAGTATAATAAACCACACACGCAGTACATACACACCCCAAAGTCCCAAAGGGACAAAATGCTAACAGGACATAAGTAGTGCCCACACTAAGTTGCCCGCACCCCACCAAGTAGAGGTTCTGAGAGGGGCAGGTTGGGAGGTCTATAATATAGCAAGACTCCATTAGAAGAAACAACATTACTAAGGTGAGTAATTTTTTCTTCAAACAACATGAAGTCTTGCTATATTATAGACATTAACAAATACACAGCAGTACCTCCATGGAGGAGGGCAGAACCTACTTAGGAATAGGCTCTAAGAACAGCTGTGCCAAACCGAGCATCTCTCCTGGCCTGGACATCCAGGAGTAATGCTTGTGTGTGTACCGCTTTTCCAAGTAGCAGCCTGCAAATCTCTAATAAAGGATATCTCTGGCAGCAGCCAGAGACGCAGCTGTACCCCTGGTAGAATGAGCCTCTCAAACCGGGGCTCTGCCCACTTTCTGATAACAAATTGGATACAAGAGACAATCCACCTGGCTATTGATCTCTTAGTGGCAGGTTTGCCTTCCCAACTTCACCATAGGTAAGAAAAGTTGAGGATTTGAACCTGTGACCTTTGGTACGCTCTATATAATAACTAAGAGCTCTCTTAACATCCAGGCTGTGCAACCTTCTCTCACCCAAGAGGAGTGATCAGTGAAAATACTGGAAGGAGATAGATTGATTAAGATGGAAATCTGAAACCACCTTAGCAAAACCTTCCTATTAGTCCTAAGGACTACCTTATCCCTGTGGAAAGAAATAAAGTCAGTCTCCACTGACAAGGCTTGCAATTCACTTATGCGTCTGGCAGAAGTGATAAACACTAGAAAACAGTTTTCCAAGTTAGGGTACTTAAGCTCTGCAGAAGACAGAGGTTCAAAAGGGGGTTGCATTAACTGGGCAATGCAAACATTAAGGTCCCAAGCAGGGGCCGGTTCCCGAAAGGGAGGATTAGTATGGAGTAATCCCTTAAAAAACTTGGAAAACACAGGCTGAGAGGAAAGAGGGGATGACTTTCCTGCTGACACAAAAGCAGACACAGCTGCCAAATGAACTCTCAGGGTAGCTGGTCTGAGACCCAAGGAATTAAGATGTACCATGTAATCTAACAAAATGGGCAATTCAGCAGATTCTGGGAAATATTTTCCCAGCACACCAAATGGAAAACCTTTCCATTTAGAACTATAAGTAGCCCTAGTGGAAGGCTTTCTGGAAGCCTTTAGGATCTCAAGAACCCTGAGAGAGGTGTAAATCAGCAAACTCTAACTCCTCAAGAGCCAGGCCTTGAGGTTGAGGATTGAGGTCCGGATACAAACCCTTCCCTGGGCACAAGTCAACAGATTGTGATTCCTGGGGAGGCACAGGGAAGATGGACTGTCAAGACAGAAGAAGTGGGTACCAGGCTGCCTGGCTCAATCCGGGGCAATCAGAATTACCCTGCAAGGCTGAGATCTGATTTTGACTAGTACTTTGAATAGGAGAGGAAAGGGGAAGCATGAGGAACTTCCTCCCAATCCAGAAGAAGGGCATCCAGGGAACTGAGCCCAGCACTGGAGGCCTGCAACAGAACAGAGGAAGTTTGTGATTGTCTGGGGCTGCAAAAGATCTATCTGAGGGATGCCCCACCTGGCAAAAACTATCCCAGCACTTGAGGATCCAGGGACCATTCGTGATGGCCCTGGGAAATCCTGCTGAGGGCATCCGCTAGGACATTGTCCTTCCCTGGAAGATGAATTGCTATGAGGGAAGTGTTCAGGAATAGGCCAGAGACCACAACTTATTGCCTCGGTGCACAAGGTCAAGACCGCAGTGCCCCTGTTTGTTGGATGTACCACATTGTTGTGGTGTTGTCTGTTCTGACTTGTATCACCTTGTCGTGGACAGATGCAGAAAAGCTTGAAGAGCTAAAAGACAGCTCTGAGTTCCAGCAAACTGATGTGGAGCAGAGATTCCTGGGGACCAAACTCCTGAGTGGAAAGGTGCCCATGTGGTCTCCCCAACCCAGAAGGGAAGCATCTGTAGTGAGAGTCAAGTCGTGAGAAGGGGAAATGAAGGGAACCCCCGCTCTTAAATTGCTCTGATTCTGCCACCACTGGAGAGCTAGGATCAAGGTTCGAGTCACTGGGACCAACTTGGAAAGGGGGTCTCTTCTCTGAGACCAAAAGGTTCTCAAGTGAAACTGAATGTCTCTCATCTGAAATCTGGCTCCCTGCACAACAGCTGTGGATGCAGCCATGTGCCCCAGGAGCTGCAGAGTGTCTTGCTGGTCGAGAGACCTGCAGAGTGAAGGAAGAGGCCAGAGCCACTAAATTCCTTACCCTTTCTGGGGAAGAAAGGCTCTGGCTAGCTTTGTCCAATTCTGCCCCTATAAGGTGAGTACCTGGACTGGTTCCAGAACCGACTTTAGTAGGTTTAGCAGAAAACCCAGGGAGGTGAGAAGCTGCTGGGTGACCTGCAGGTGAGATTTTACCTGTTCTGGGGACTGGCCTACAATGAGCCAGTCGTCCTAGATAGGGAAAACAGCAATCCTCTGCCTCCTTAAGTGGGCCACTGCCACTGCTAGACACTTTGTGAATACCCTTGGAGCAGAGGTAAGGCCAAGGGCATTGCTCTGAACTGGTAATGACCTGAGGGCAGTTCGAATCTGAGGTACTTTCAATGGGATCTTCTGATTAGGACATGGAAATAGGCATCCTTGAGGTCCAGGGAGGCTAGCCAGTCCCCTGGCCTTAGGGAAGGTAAAATCATTGCCAGAGTTACCATTTTGAACTTTGGTTTCAAAAGATGCTTGTTCAGTTATCTGAGATCTAAAATGGGCCACCATTCTCCTGTCTTTTTTGGGGTAAGGAAGTATCTGGAATACAGACCCCTGCCCTGATGCAGGGGAGGAACCCTTTCTACTGCTCTGAGAGCTAACAGGGATGAGACCTCTGTTTCCACAACGAGGGTCTCTGAAGCACTTGCAGGTAAACAAAGTCTGCTTCTCAACTTGGGAAACTTTTTGAAGCTGAGAACCAGATCCTGGCTTACTACTTCCAGAACCCACTTGTCTGAGGTTAAAGAAGCCCAATTCTGACTGAAGTAAGCCAGCCTGCCCCCCACTGGTACAGGAGAATCGGCCCTGGGCACCCCATCAGGGTGCCTGTTTCGCAGAGCTTTAGGCTGGGGGTGGGAGCAGGTCTGCCCACCCCTCGTCTGCCCCTGCTCTCTGAAGAAGCCCTCTGAGCATAGACAGAGGAGGCCTGAGTCTGGTAGAAAGGCCTTCGTGAAAAGGCCTACCCTCACCCCTGGGGCATGCCTTGAGGAGTGGCTTACGCTTCCTTAGCCTGGGCATTCTTGTAAGTAGTCCTATATTCATCCATCTCTTCATGTAATTCTCTGTCTGCTCTCCAAACAGAGAATTTCCCACCACAGGAAAATCCATAGCCTTAGTCTGGGTATCCTGTGACAAACTAGTACACCTGAGCCAGGCCAACCTATGAAAAGCACAGATGTGGCCATGACCCTAGAGGAAACATCATTAACATCCACAGCAGCATGAAACTGAATCTTAGAGCTTCAATGCCATCAGCAGCCACCTGTTCTAGTTCACTAGCCAGCTGGCCCATGGGCCTGCTTAGCCAGTGCATAACAGTATCCCATCTAGATTTCTGATACCTAGCTACATAAGCCATATAATTTGCTTGCCTGAGTCCCAGAGAGGCTGCCATATACTGTTTTTTGCCATGGCATCAATCTTCCTGGAATCCTTGTCAGGAGGATGTGAAGCCAAGGATTATTAGCTTTATCACAGGCAGCAGCCTGAACTACCCCAACATGTCTGCATTGCTGAGAAAGGAATTTGTATCAGGGCCTGACAATGTATACCTTCTGTCCATCTTTTATCTACAGGAGGCACAGAATTAGGAACTTTTAAAATTTTAATTGTTTGTTTCCTAAAAGACTTATGTAAAGGAATAGACAATCTCCTAGACTCTGGAATATCCATCATTTCTACAAAATCAGGCTCCTCTTGCTCATCCACAGCCTCTTCTAAAGGAAGCTGAGGGTTTCAGCAACTTTTATAAAACATAAAATGAGATGGGGACTCAGACAGCACAGGAGAGATTCTAAAGGTCTGTCTGGGGAGATGTCCGTTCAATGGGCACACCAGACCTTCCCAGCCACATTCATACTGTTCATAATCCTCCTCCCTCCTCTGGTTCATAAAATTCCTCAATATCATAATCCTGAACCACTGGGACCAGACGAACCGACCTTTACCAGATAGTGGTGGTTCGACGGACCTGAGACAGTGACTGGACAATTTGTATGGTTTTGCTATCTCTGCAGCAGTTGGAGAAGGAATTTTGACTCCAGACCTGCTGATTTTCTTGTTTTCTTTACTGGAATTGGTTCCTCAGAACTAGCTTTTCTTTTACCGAGAAGTCTGGCCCTGGTCGAGGGCACTCCCTCTGGTTCGATTGGCACTGAACTGGGCTGGCCATCCGGGTCAGTGGACTTTTGGCCTCTACGTTCCCTGAGCCTGCCCAATCTTTTTCCAGGGTGGCTGCAGGAAATTCTTACCTGGCAGTCTGACTGGAGGTGGTCAAACCCAGACAATAAACTACGTGGTGTGTGGGTCAGCCTTGGCAAAGACTTCCCCACAAACATCACAGTGTTGAAACCAATGGGCCAGTTTTTCTTTTGGGTTTCTCAGACATAATGCCAGCGCTAACCAAAAACTTGCCCTTTTAATGGCAGTGCCAGGCAAGATATTAATTTATCGTTCCAAAACCGTTACGGGTATTGGAAAAAAACGTAATAAATCGGTTTTTTTTAGAACCGATAAGAACCGGGAACCGCACTCTAAAATAGTAACTTTTAGTTTTAAATGAGTTTTAAACCCACTGATCAGTTCAAAACCGAACCGATAACTTACAAGTTCCACACAGACAAAACCTTCATTTACTTACGGTTACCACAGATAGAGCTTGAACCGAACGGTTTTGCGGTTAAAATAAAACTATTCTCGGTTAAATCCAACCGAGAAAACACTTTTTAAACCGAGAAATGAACCAAGCAGAAGGAGAAATCTCCGGAGCGACTGTTCACTGAGGCGGAGTAAAGAATCTGACAGTTCAAGTTTGAAATGACAGATAGAGCTGCTCTCGTGCCAAAATTCTATTTTGGAATGGTTTTAACCATTTCACTCCGGGGCAGTTCTAGAGCTGGAACAAACTGCTAATGTCTATAATATAGCAAGACTTCATGTTGTTTGAAAGAGAGGCCGTGGGAGACCCTGGCAGAGTCGGATCCCTATCCTCAGCTACTGATAATCGACGCACAGACATACCAGAGGGTGACCTCAAGCAGCACCGTTTCTTCTTCAACCGGGGGGGCTGAGAAAGAACTCGAGGTTGAGCTGTGCTGAGTCCTCGATGATGATCGAGAATGGGATTGCTTCTTTTTGTACTTTCTGGATGAGCGCCCATCCCTCCAAGCACCAGACTGCCTGTAGTCAGATCCCCCCCCTCCATAGAGGGCGGTGGACCAGACCCACCTCTGCTGAAAACACATCTTTCATGCGAAGCCTCCCTATCATCACCAGCCCCGTTCATGGTCAACTCCGTCGAAGGCGGGCTGCTGAAGACTTGTTTTGTTGAATGAAATCAACTTTTTTTTTAAATAACTAAAATCGCTAAAAACTAATAAACTAATCAAATACTGCTGTCGTATAGATGTGAAGATTTGACTCCTGGCGGGTGAGCATCGTCTCACTGGAGCGCATTTGACGGTGAGAAAAAAGGAACTGAAGTGGTTGGAGGGTCGACACCGAGGTAGCCTATACAGTGCAAGCCGGTCTCATGGCACTGCTTCCTCACGGCCCTACCTTGGTGTCAGCCCTCGTGAAGATTTTTGGCTCCCGCTCAGTCCTAGCGCCTCTGGTGCAGTCCCATTAGTGTGAATGAGTGGTGGAGACTTTATGTCCAGTAAGATCACCGACCAGAAAGTGGCAAAAAGGTTGTTTCTTTGGCCGAAGACTACCAAATGGCCAGACAGACGCCACAGCAGCGAGGGAACAGCCAAACACCGGTAACACACTCTTTTTCCCATTTAAACTCCAAGTCTGATAAGAACTCTGGTGGGGGTAACAAATCTGCATCCAAAGACTTTATTTGCTATAACTGTAATAAGCCAGGTCATATTGCAAGAAATTGCCGTTAAGAAGTGACACTGGAGCAGATTTGTCCTGAGCAAACTGGGGCAGGTACTTAACAGATGTGAAGGTTGGAGATAAGACTGTGAAGGGACTTACAGATTCAGGAAGCAGACAGACCCTAGTACATACTGAAGTGCTAGGAGAACAGTGTCAAAAAGGACCAGGTACTAGTGTCATCTGCATCCACGGGGACACTCAATACTATCCCACCAGCCAAGTGACTCTGATTATTAATCGGGTGTTGCACCAAATGAAACTGGGGGTAGTACCTAAGTTACCTGTACCTGTGATTATTGGAAACAACTTTCCAGGATTTACTGAGTTAATCAAAGAGGGAGTAAATCCTGATGTTTCAGCAGCAGTGGTGACAAGAAAAAAACTCAAATGGTGGAGACTCTTCCTTTCGCAGATTTTGATTCGGACTTGTTTGAGCACAGCTCCAAGATCCGGAAGTCCAGGAAAGAAAGACGACATCTGAAGAAACAGTGGCAACAAAAGACTGATGGACATAAGAGGTTAACATATGAAAATGCTGAAACTAAACTGTTCACTGATTGTGATTTTGTTTCAGAACAAGCTAACAATGTTTCTCTCCAGGGTTATTTTAAGCAGCTGGGAATGAAACCAAAACAGGGTGAACCTATGTTTTTCCCCATAATAATTTTTATTGAAATTTCAAACATAACAGGATATAATGACATTGCTACAATGAAAATAAATAAATAAAACAAGAAAAAAAGAATAAGAAAAATTGAAAAGAGAAGTAACAGCTCTTAACAATACATCGTAATTTTACACACCACTTATGTTAACCTGCACACTATACCATGTTAGACTAGATATATCTAACCTAATTACCGATCCAACTTATATTCTCTTGTCACAATGTATTTATCATAAGAAATTGTGATGCCGGCCCGCCAGCGCAGCAGTTGAATTTCGCATGCGGCGCCTTGGCGACCGGGTTGGGAGCGGACTTGGGTCGCTGGAGGGCCGGCTGGGAGAAGGGATGGAGCCCAGGGACTGCTCTCCTTCTCGGGGAGGGAGGGGAAGTGTCCGGAGCTCGGATGACCCCTGGTGGAGGCCAGGAGTCACGCAGCTGCCGGCACAGGCACGTACTGGAGGCGGGGCAGGACGCCCCGCATCATTGCACAACCCCGCCTCCCGCGAAAAAGGAAAATGGATAAAGCTGCCGGCAGCCCTAAATGAAGCTCGCCACGGCTTCAATTAGCCCCCCAGGCCAGCCCTCCGACCTAGTCCGATGACTGCGGCATGCAGCCAGAGTGCCACAGCCCCACCGTGGGGGTTAAGCCACGGGTATCGGAGGGCCCGAGGCCGATATGGGGGGTGGAAGTCAGTGGTTCGTGACCGGGCTGACAGTAACGGGCTGCTGGCTGCTAGGGCAGGTGGAGAAAAGAATAAAATGGAAAAAAAAAAAAAGAAATTGTGATATCAGCAGTTATAAAAGTTCCTTATACTTAGATTTCTCACATCTCTTAACTCTAGCTAGGGCCTATATATCTTTTGCAGCACTACTGTACAGAGTTTGGGTTAAACCTCAGACACAGGACCAGATAGAACAATTGGTTATACCACAAAAGTATGGATCTGAGTTGTTACAGATAGCACTTGATAGTCCAATGGCTGGTCACTTAGGAAGGGATCGCACCCTAGGCAGATTGCTATACAGATTTTACTGACCTGGAATTCATAAAGATGTTGCTATCTATCGCAGTTCTTGTGCTGAGTGTCAGAAATTAGCCCCAGTGACTAAACAAAATCTGGTCAGATCCACCACGACTGCATAATGAAGTTAGTGAAGTTGTGTGGAATTGTTAAGGAGGTATGGAGAAACAACACAATGATTTGTAAGTAGTAAGATCTGTTTTAGTTTCTATTCTAAGGAAGGCATACATATTATTAGGAAACTATATGGAGGTGTACATTTTAATGGAAGGAATAAGATGCTCACAAAAGAACCCCAGAGCAAATGCCACTGATGTATGTGTTCTCCTGGATGATATTGGCCAGTCAAATTTTAAAGAAAACACAATTGCACATATCCCAATAATGCAAAGCATAAAGAGAAACATATGCAAATCCCCATGATGGTACAGAAGGTGGCAGTGCACGAAAAAGTAATGGCTGGCATATGTTCAGCCTTGGTATTATTTACATAGTTTGTTTTAATTTTTTAAAGAGAAACAGGGTTTTTGTCCATGAGGCGATGTAAGTTATATTTAAGCAATGTATTGATATCAGGAAGTCACGTGTGATGATGATGGACTGTTAGAGAAAATGTGATATTAACTTTCAGAGGGGATCGCTTTTGATAAGGGCAAGGTGGTTATGCTTATGATAATGGGAATATTAGGAAAGCATGAGGTCTACGCAGAAGTGGAGTACAAATTTGCAGTTTCATAAGTATGTGCTCAGAGTGCAGGCAAATGTGATATGCAGGTTTGTTTTAGAAATAGGTAAAAATAGCGATACTTGCAATTAATAGAAAGATAGATAATTACACAGACATATATATATATATATATATATATATATATATAGAGAGAGAGAGAGAGAGAGACTCTCACAGACAGACAGGCAGAATATGAATGGCAGTAAAATATTGAAGTGACGCCAACCCAACCCCCACCCTGCAGACATGGGCAGGCATTGAGGTGTGCCTTTGGGTTATTGCCCATAACGCTCACGCCATTTCACCTCACCCTACCTTGCAGACACAGACAAGAGTCAAGGTGTGCTTTGGGGTTTTCAAACTTTACACTCACCCCATTCCATAAGGAAATATGCTGAAATGGGTACAGTATAAGAGAATGGAGTGAACTTTGGGGCTGAAGAGTCAAAGGCACACCTCGATACCTGTCACTGGCTACAGGGTGTGGATGGGGGTGAAATGGCGTGAGCATTACTGTTGACAATCCCAAGTCACACCCCTGATGCCTGGCAGTCCCTACAGTGCAGGGTGTTATGGTCAGAAACCCTTATGCACTGGGCATTTCTTGGTATTTTCACTCCAAGTTTTCAGCATGGGCTTTTTGTGACCCCACCGCATGAACAGTGACACTATCAGTTGATTAGCTGAAAGGAGATTTTGCACAGCGACTGTGCCATTTGGCACCACAGGTGCAAAAACAAATTTTGAACAGGATGTAAAAAATGACAGCTGTACATTTCTTGCTTCAGTAACTGCTCAGCACATCTGTTGCATGACCTGCTTATTGACATGTTAAATCTGCTATGCAATGTACTGCTGCTATGTCTGGGGAAGTACCTTCCTAGGTTGCAAGAACAGCCTCGGAGGAACACACACACACACACACACACACACAGCAGAATACAGTTGCAAAATGGTTAGATTGTCTACATGCATTGTTTTCCATGCAAGACAATAACAATAGAATCATAAGCACACACACACACACACCAGAACACAGCGGCAAAATGATTAGATTTGTCTACAAGCACTATCTTCTATGCAAGCTGGAGCACGGTGGGGGGGGGGGGTTAAGGCTGGAGATCAGTTATGGTCCATGACATAACCACATGGTCAGAATATTAAATATTTTAAAATTAGCATAAATGCAAAAATACAGGTTACTCACCCGTAACAGGAGTTCTAGGAGTGGTATATATTGTTCATCCACACTTACTGGCAGGTTCCTTGCTGCTTTAAATGTTGCCGGAAGGTCTTCAAGCTGGCTCCTCCCACCCACTTGGGTGGTAAAACTGTCGGCTCCGCTCCATGACACCAGATCTAGCCCGCTGGAAGCCTGGTTGTGTGTCGAAGCCGGGGAGGTCGGATGGGTTGTGTGGATGAACAATATATACCACTCCTAGAACTCCTGTTACAGGTGAGTAACCTGTATTTCTAGGGATGTGGATATCTTGTTCAATCCACACTTATTGACAGACACCTAGCAGTTCTCCGGGAGGAGGGGGGCAAGGCGCACACCCCCTACTTAGGGAATAAGGACTGGAGAACCGAGGTCCCAAAACCAGCAGCCCAGCATGACTCTAGGTCGATGTGGTAATGGGTAATGAAGGTGTGTGCTGACTTCCAGATAGCAGCCCTGCAGATTTCCTGGATAGGGACGTCCCTGGAAGCAGCCACGGAAGCAGCGGTATGGCAGGTAGAATGAGCTCTTATCCCTCTGGGAGGCTCCATGCCCGCCAACCTATAGCAGAGATCTATACAGGAGGTGGCCCACCTGCTTATCATCCGCTTGGCTGCAGGTCTGCCAGGTGCGACTTCAACGTAGGTGACAAACAGCTGGCAAACCTCTCCCCGAACTTCAGCCGTTCGCTCCTTATAATAAGAGGGCGCTCTTCTAGGGTCCAAAGTATGGAGCCTGTATTTGGCCTCCGAGGTGTGACTGTGGTAGAACATTGGCTGAGTCAACACCTGGTTAAGGTGAAACTCTGACACCACCTTCGGAAGGAATTTCTGGTGGGGGCGCAGGACAACCGTGTCCCTGTGGAAGACCAGATAAGGAGACTCGATGGAAAGTGCATGGAGCTCTCCCATCCTCTTGGCTGACGTGATAGCCACCAAAAAGATGGTCTTCCAGGACAGGTGAGAAATGTCACACCTGTGCATCGGTTCGAATGGCTTGCCCATGAGCTTAGCCAATACCAGCAGTAGATCCCACGGAGGTGAAGGTTCTCGCACCGAAGGGGATATGTGATCAAGACCTTTGGGTCTGTTCACAAGAAAGAGGTACCAAAATGTGACATAGAGGTAATTTTTTCAGCCTCACAGTAGAATAATTGTGATAAGCTTTTCTAAACACTCTTTCCCAAAGTTGAAAAACTAACTATGTAGTGAGATAATTGCCTAACAGAGACTTGAGATAAAAGCCACTTATTGTGGTGCGTGCAACAGGGGACACCAAACAGTGTGGTGCGTGCAACATTGGACAACAAAAGAGTGTTCTTCTCAGCATGTAATCATTATAATATTAAAACCATTTAACACCAAACATTGCATAAGCAGCATATTTTCGTTTGACCATTTTGAAGTGTTCTAGGGTGCAATTCCGCCAACCCCTAAAACCTTCTATTCAAGTATTGTTATTTTTCCATTGTCTTATGCTGTGTTGCCCTGTTCCCCCAGGTTTGCCCAAACAAATGGAGACACACACCAAGCACTGCAGAGAAATGGCCACTGCCATGCATTTATTTGATAAAAAAAAAAACAGCATTAACAAGTCTGCCTGATGTGGTCAGCCAGGTAGTCTTGATTGGTATTCTACTTCGTAACTCTGTGCTTCCACATGAGTTACGAGTCTTCAGCCATGCTCAGTTGGATTTTTCATTCAGAAATGTTAAGATAATACTTCCTTCAAATTCTGTGTTAATTCCAACATTGTTGCAGCTTTTCATGTTTCTCGACAATGGTTTTTAGGTCATCTAGTGATATGTTGAATTTTCCTTGTCCTTGCACTGTTACTGGTCCATAAAAAAGTCGTCTTCCCTTTATGACATCGATGTCTGGATGCCGTGGCCAAGAGAATTTGCCATCCCTGCCCCGTTGCAAAAATTTACATTCGAATTCTTGTTTCATTTCATCAAATGATGTTACTTGTCCAACCTAAAATGTGTTAGAGTAATAGACGGCATAAAACTGGCTTGTCTGTATGTGGTCATAGTTCTTTTGTTTTCTGGTAGATGCACTGGCAACAGATGTATTGGCTGTTGTGCTGGCTGTGCTGGAAACAGATTTGATTGTTGTGCTGGCTGTAGAATCTGTCAACGCGGCAGCATGTTCACTAATCTGGTTCACAACAGTAGACGCACTGGTCATCATTAGAGGTGTGATATCAGAAGCGGGAGTGGGTGTGCTGGTGATTGCACTGTGGACAGCAAATGGCAATGTAGTGGGCCCAGGATTCTTAATATCCAAAGGGGGAGAGGGTGTGTGAATGATTGCACTGGAGACTGGAATAGGCAATGTAGGAGGCCCTGAAGATTCTTTTTCCTTCACTGAAGACACATAGCCAGGTGCAGTCTGAATAATCCTCTTCTTCCATCCGTTGACATGTCTTGCATTTTCACAGTGACCATCCTCCTTTCTGCATGGCCCGCAGAAACAGCTGTAGTCTCGGACTTCAACACCATCCGCCGCTGGTCGGACACTCTGAACCTTTCGTGTGCCAGCTATTGTTTTTAGTTCTGGTCCTGCATTTCTGCTAATTTTTCCATCACCAACCCAGAAGAATGTTCTGCGGTAATGAGTGCAACCTTCGATGGCAGGCTCCTTTGTTAAATTCCTCTTGCAGTACTGAATGAGGTGTGCAGCATTTGAAATGATAGCCTGTTGGGACTGCACAGTTAGGCTTGCACGTGACTTCACCACTGCACTCTCACCATCTGAGGGTCCTTTTCCATGCCTGGATCCAAAAAATGCACACTCTATTGGGAATCCATGTAGTGATGGAGACAATGATATGTTCTGGAAGGTCCATTTTGATTTGTACGGACTCCCACACCCATCAGTAAAGTGTACCTGTCTCTCAGTATTGATGCCAAGGATGTTTCTGAGGTAGGAATTGGACATGTTCACGAAATGCAGAACTGCGTGGTGGTCATGTTTGAGATCACTAGATATGAAGACAAGTGACTCTGTAACTAAGTCTGTACATCTTTCACACCTGTAGTATGTCACTACAGGGTGAACAGTTGCTTGCTCATGGTGCCAGTGGCATGCCTCAATTTCATCCTGGTACTTGCATGTGTAGTCTCCGCAAAGTCTAGAACCATCAATACCCAGCTGTCGGGAAGGTTATCTTTTAGTGATTTGAATTGGTGTTGTTGCCAGGATGCTACGTGTAGATGTCGACCCAAAAACTGGAGGTCCTCCTTCAAGACTTCAACCAGACATCGAAATGTGGCCACTTTTCTCTTCATGACTTTCCTTGTTTGTTTACTTTCTGATCCATTTATGACCCTGGAAATGGTCACACTGCCCCAGTGTTGCCATTTCACCTCCTCAGTTCCATGTGCCTATAAAAGTTCTTCCAGTGATTTGTCAATAGCAGAAGTGCTACACATTTTGCAATTTTTTTCAGTGCAGGACTTTTTAAAGAATTTCTCACCTTCCTTCTTTGGGCACATTGTCAGCTCTGCTGCTTCATAAATATTGGAAATTGTGCGCTCCATTTTTTTTCTGCTTGACAAATTGCTTTATTGCTAACAGCTTTAGTTTTCCATTGGTGCAATACTCGTATAGACACTGGTCCAGTTTTTGATCCTGTGCGAGTTTAATAGTATCAGGATGGAGACTGCTGAATTTAGTTAGTCCAATTTTCTCATCTGGGTTCTGCTCACGGAATTCTTGGTGCAGCCTTTTCAGAGTTTTGTCTAAGAATGATCTTGCTTTCCTGGTTCGCTTAGAAAATGCCTTCTTATGTGGAAGCGATGTAGCTGATATACTGAAAAAATCATCTACTTTCTTCTGCAGCTCCTCAGATATTCCCAACTTGTGCCTAGTGCTCCTCTTAACTTGCGCACTCTTCGATACCCAGGCACGTGCTTGCTCTTCGTAGTAGGCGGTACTTTTTCAGAATGAGAAACGTGCCGATTAATTATTTTTTCAGTTCTTTGTCTGCCTTCCTGTTGCACTGTTTAAACAAATGTAATTTTTGTTGAAAGACTTCCACTAACTTATTGTCCAGTTTGGTGTGACATCCGAACCTTGAGAGGGCAGCCTGCTCTTTTGGAGTGGCCAAGGAGATAACTTTTGAGATTGTTGCAACAAACCTGGTTGGGGACCTGGGCAGCCCTTCACGTGCTCTCTGCACAGCCTTTCTAATTGCGCTTTCTGATCTTGGGTCCATCACTGGTGTTGTGCTTTCGTCCAAGGCAATCGATGTCATGGTTGTACTGGTAATGAAGGGTGTTCCCATTTGTGTTTCCATTGTGCTGGATGGTATGCTCACTTGCATTTCCATAGAGTTTGTGGTGTTAGTGACTGTGGTCAAAGAACTGGTGGTCCGCATCTTCTTTACTTCATGGTATCCTGGTCGCTGTTTTTCATTGATTCTTCTGCGTTTTTGCAAGGTCATCATCATGCGTTGTTCTCTTTTTCTCTCTCTCTCCAATATTCTCTTTTCTGTTCTGCTGTTTGTTTAGTTGTTTTAGTTACAGAAGGGTTTACAGTATCTGGTGTCATGTCCCTCTTCCTTTTCCTGGCTTCCTGCATTCACAACCGACTTTTCTCTCTAGCAAGTGTTCGTTGTTCTTCGGTCATTTTCTCTCTGTGTTTCCGTGCACATCCTTTTTCTTTTTCTTTATACTCCTGGATGCGTTGTGGATCCTTTCTTAAGTTATTCCGGTACCGCTGACTTCTTTCTTTTACTGTGAGTGGTACAGAACAATTCTCAAAGCCCCACATAGCAAGTCAGCAGCAGACACACATGGTGTTTGATGTCTTCTTGTTTCACTTTGATCCATCTTTTTCTTTCCAAAACTATTCAAGATTAAAAAAGAAATGATGCCATAATAAAAAAACACAGACTATATTAAAAAAATTCACTCACATAAAACAACGAGGAGAGCACAGGGCAAAACAGTAGCACCACACGAGGTAGAGTAGAGCAGCAAACATGGTGATGCCGCACGAGGTAGGAAGAGCAGCACACATGGTGACGCCACACGAGGTAGGTAGAGCAGCACACATGGTGACGCTGCATGAGGTAGAGTAGAGCACACATGGTGACGCCACACGAGGCAGAGTAAAGCAGCACTTTCCTTGCAAACAAAATGGAGGCCCGCCTGCACTTGCCTGCAAACAAAATGGAGGCCCGCCTGCACTTGCCTGCTAACAAAATGGAGGCCCGCCTGCACATTCCTTGCAAACAAAATGGAGGCCCGCCTGCACTTTCCTTGCAAACAAAATGGAGGCCCACCTGCACTTTCATTGCAAACAAAATGGAGGCACACCTGCACTTTCCTTGCAAACAAAATGGAGGCCCGCCTGCACTTGCCTGCAAACAAAATGGAGGCCCACCTGCACTTTCCTTGCAAACAAAATGGAGGCCCGCCTGCACTTGCCTTGCAAACAAAATGGAGGCCTGCCTGCACTTGATTTGCAAACAAAATGGAGGCTGCCTGCACTTTCCTTGCAAACAAAATGGAAGCCCGCCTGCACTTGCCTTGCAAACAAAATGGAGGCCCACCTGCTCTTGCCTGCAAACAAAATGGAGGCCCGCCTGCACTTGCCTGTAAACAAAAAGGAGGCCCGCCTGCACTTGCCTGCAAACAAAATGGAGGCCCGCTCGCACTTTCCTTGCAAACAAAATAGCGGTGAGGAAAACAGTGTCGTAATGCGGGCGGAGGGGTGGAGGAATGCTGTGCGTGTCCAATGAAGAGATATGTCTGGTTAATGGGGGGAGGCAGCAATGTGGGGTTGTTGGGTTAGTGGCAGGGGGGAAGCCGGTAGGGTGCACTAGGGACATGAAGGTCTCACTTTAAATATGAAGGTCTCGCTTTAAACTAAAAAGCCATCACAAAATAATTCAGCATGAATAATCCAGACAAAGCATCATTTCAACACACAAGCCCCAGACGATGCATATTTTCAGGCATGCTTCTCAGCCCACACCCTTCCTCCACCCCAACCCCCCTCCCCTTACACAGGCCTGGGAAAATGCATCTCCTGGCAACCACAGGCCTCAAGTCAAACAAAAAGCCAGCAATCACAGTTCAGCACAGAATTTAGCATTCCAGGTGTGCTTATCCAACACTTACCGAGCCATGGTGCTCAAGATGGCTGAGAGGGCCTCTGTGAACAAGCACACCTGGAAAGCAGTATTGCCTGTGCGCTTTAAACCCCCAGCGTCTCACTTTAAAAAAAAAAAAAAGGTCCACATATCATCACAAGGCAGCGATCACAAAGTTCGGCATTAAGCGTCAACACAACAGCCCCAGACCGATGCATCTTTCCAGGAGTGCTTCTCGCCTACACCCTTCCACCCAACCAAACCCCCACCCCAATCCAAGAAAGCACATGGCACTCCTAAGATGGCCGAGTCCTAAGCAGGCCTGGAAAATGCATCTCCTGCCCCCAACCACATGCCTCGAGGCAAAAAAAAAAAAAAAGCCAGCAATCACAAAATTCAGCACAAGCCCCAGACGATGCATATTTCCAGGCATGCTTCTCAGCCCACACCCTTCCTCCACCCCACCCCTCCCTTGCACAGGCCTGGGAAAATGCATCTCCTGGCAACCACAGGCCTCAAGTCAAACAAAAAGCCAGCAGTCACAGTTCAGCACAGAATTTAGCATTCCAGGTGTGCTTATCCAACACTTACCGAGCCATGGTGCTCAAGATGGCTGAGAGGGCCTCTGTGAACAAGCACACCTGGAAACCAGTATTGCCTGTGCACTTTAAACCCCCAGCGTCTCACTTTAAATAAATTAAAAAAAAAACAAAAAAAACCAAACAAAAAGGTCCACATATCATCACAAGGCAGCGATCACAAAATTCGGCATTAAGCGTCAACACAACAGCCCCAGACGATGCATCTTTCCAGGAGTGCTTCTCGGCCTACACCCTTCCACCCAACCAAACCCCCCACCCCAATCCAAGAAAGCACATGGCACTCCTAAGATGGCCGAGTCCTAAGCAGGCCTGGAAAAAATGCATCTCCTGCCCCCCCCAACCACATGCCTCAAGGCACAAAAAAAAAAGAAGCCAGCAATCACAAAATTCAGCACAAGCCCCAGACGATGCATATTTCCAGGCATGCTTCTCAGCCCACACCCTTCCTCCACCTCCACCCCCTTCCCCTTACACAGGCCTGGAAAAATGCATCTCCTGGGCCCCCCCCAACCACAGACCTTGAGTCAAGCAAAAAGCCAGCAATTACAGTTCAGCACAGAATTTAGCGTTCCAGGTGTGCTTATCCAACACTTACCAAGCCATGGTGCTCAAGATGGCTGAGAGGGCCTCTGTGAACAAGCACACCTGGAAAGTAGTATTGCCTGCGTGCTTTAAACCCCCAGCGTCTCACTTTAATTAAAAAAAAAAAACAAACAGGTCCACATATCATCACAAGGCAGCAATCACAAAATTCGGCATTAAGCGTCAACACAACAGCCCCAGACGATGCATCTTTCCAGGAGTGCTTCTCGGCCAACACCCTTCCACCCAACCCAACCCCCCACCCCAATCCAGGAAAGCACATGGCACTCTTAAGATGGCCAAGCCCTAAGCAGGCCTGGAAAAAATGCATCTCCTGGGCTCCCCCACAACCACATGCCTCAAGGCAAAAAAAAAAAGGCAGCAATGACAAAATTCAGTACAAGCCCCAGACGATGCATATTTCCAGGCATGCTTCTCAGCCCACACCCTTCCTCCACCCCCACCCCTCTCCCCTTACACAGGCCTGGAAAAATGCATCTCCTGGGACCCCCCCCCAACCACAGGCCTCGAGTCAAACAAAAAGCCAGCAATCACAGTTCAGCACAGAATTTAGCGTTCTGGGTGTGCTTATCCAACATTAACCGAGCCATGGTGTTCAAGATGGCTGAGAGGGCCTCTGTGAACAAGCAGACCTGGAAAGCAGTATTGCCTGAGTACTTTAAACCCCCAGCGTCTCACTTTAAATAAAAAAAAAAAAAGGTCTACATATCATCACAAGGCAGCTTTAAACCCCCAGCGTCTCTCCATAAATTAAAAAAAAAAACACATGCCTCACTGCAAACAAAAAGCATCTCACCCTACGCAGGCTGGAAAAATGCATCTCTGGACCATCAACCCCAGTCAGCCAGGGTCTTTAAAGGTTAACAGAATTAGCAGAATGGTTTGGAACTAACCAACAGGGAGAAGTAAACCCTACCCAATGGCAATAATGGGCAACTTCATCAAACTAGGTGCAGTCAGAATGGAGTCAACCAACAGGGAGCAGTGTATTTTAACCCACCCCCAAACGATTTGCATTCAGGAATAAAGTCCAGCTAAAACGATGCCAATAAGTCTCACATCCATTCTCAAGCAGCAAAAAATTGGAACCACCAGCTACCACTCGAAGAACTAGACATAAACCCACATTACACACTCACCAGCTAAATGGTAGCAGTGAGCAACACACCAAACATGTTGCACTTGCATGGTGATCATAGGGAGCACACAGAACGACTCTAGGGCACACCACATATGCAGTTAAAGCACTGACAAAAATATTAGCGATATCAGTAGAGCCAGAGGGACTGGTTAATTTGCCAAACAATAAAACTGAACTGAACTAAATAGTCTGCTGTCAAAAGAGAGATAGGTCTAGGACTTCCTGTTCTGCCTCGAGAGGGAATGGCAGCCTAATTTACCCTGTCTGGGAGCTGCTAGATAATAAGCCTCTCATAAATATTTTTCATCAGCAGAATTGAACCAGCAAAGAGATGAGGTGGCATTTTTGTTAATGGGAAAGATAAAAAAATCTAAAACATTCTTAACGGAGAGAGCAGAAGCGGCGCACTCCTCATCTGCGCAACAATGGCTCTTCTCCACTGAAGAAATGGCCAAAGGAGATAAATCATCTCTGGCTAATGGTGATCAAACACTCACTGCCATTCTGAAGGAGCTGCAAGGATTCAGGATAGAGACCTGTAATTCAAATGCTGACTTAAAAACGTCTATTCAGGCTCTGGAGGAAAAAGTAAGTGAACTGACTATGTAGGTGATTGAATTCGACTCACAGGTTGACCGCATTGAAAGAATCATAGTTTGGGTCTTGCAAGACTGCCAATGACTAACTGAGTCATGTGAAGACCTTGTGAATACCCACTGAACAGGCCCATCAGGCATTAGGGAGAAAACCCACATCACCTACACAGCGCCCGCGTTTGATCGTAGTGAGATTTTATAATTATGCTATTAAAAACGAATGAAGGGCTTGGAAGGGGGGAGGATTCTCTTAAATATAAGGATTCAAGAAGCTTCCAGATAATGACTATTCTCCAGCATTACAAACTAGGCAGTGAGTATATGCACCCATAATTAAGGTACTCCGGGCCCATAATATTAAATCACTCACCTGAGCGAACAACAAACCGTGGCGCAGCTAACAGGCCCAGCAAAACTCCTCGTGGCGCAGTGTACAAAGAAGGTGAGGGAGGACACGGCTCTTCCACAACACCAAAGTGCAAACAGGGAAAAGGGCTGAAGGCATGCAGTGCACATGCTTTTATAGCCCGACGGAACAGGTCTACTAATGATGGTGCAATTCGGTGCCTGGGATATCCGTAGCTGGATGGGTCGGGTCAGGGAGTGGTGCACACACATCCGGGAAATAAGGACACCAATGGGAGTGCAATCCATAAATCTCGTTTCTGGCAAGTGCAGACTGTGGGAATGGGGAAAGTGCTTGCCAGCAGTGTAATGACTTGCCAGTGCTTAGCAGTAGGGATGCTGTAAGGGACTGAATTGTAACCAAAAACATTTGTGGGGCATATTTAGCATAGCCCATAAAGAGGACACCGCTTGTTGCATGCACCACGGCAATTTGTCCAGGCAAGTAACGTTTTCAGCAGGTGTTTAAATCGGGGCCAAAGCATGCAGAAGTAATAAAGACACACACCACAATGTTTCACAGACATTTTTATTCAAAACAAGTAAGGCACAGGCTGCATATAATCAGCAGCAGAAGCTGTGATGCTGAATGTCACAATATGCAGCTAAACAATGTGTCTTTTCCTAGATGGCCAGCTAAAAACTAAACTAATGACTACAGCTAGGGCTTTGAAACTATGTCATCTATCTATGGATATGCCCTTCTATAAAAAGCACACATTATTACTGCAGTTGCTATCTAGAAATTTCTGAAAATAAGGGTTTAAACTAGGTGACATCATTGGTAACCCCTTCTTGTGAACAGGCCCCTTTGAAAACGCACCCGACCACCTTCTCCTGTGCCACTGACTGCTTTCCGGCCCGCGCCTGGTAAGCAGAGATGGCTGCCAGGTGCACCTTAAGGGTCGTCGACCGAAACCCTAGCTGAGAAAGGGACCATAGGTAGTCCAGAATGCTGGCCAAGGAACAGAAGGAAGGGTCCAGCACCTTATCCTGACACCAAATGAAGAATCTCTTCCATTTGAAGGCATAGCATTTTCTGGTCGACTCCTTACGGGATGCCTCAACAATGTTGAGGACCTCGTCGGAAAGACCCAAGGCCTGGAACTCCAGCCGCTCAGGAACCCGGCCGTCAGGTGCAGGGATTGAAGGTCCGGGTGGAATACCTTCTCCTGGTTGACTGAGATCAGGTCGGGGCGGGCTGGAAGCTGTCTCGGGAGCCTGGAGCTGAGGCTGAGGAGATCTGCATACCAGAACTGACGGGGCTAGTCTGGGGCTACCAGAATCACCTACGCCTTGTCCCTCCTCACCTTGAGCAGCACCTTGTGGACCAAGGGAAATGGGGGAAAGGTGTAGAAGAGGCCCCGGGCTCCACGGCCTCGAGAAGGCATCCCCCTGCAGTGAGCCCTGCTGAGGGGGCCGGGCATGAAACAGCCTCAGCTTCGCATTCTCCCTAGAAGCAAACAGGTCCACCTAAAGTGTGCCCCAGTGGGAGAACAGATCGTGTACTACCTCCGGCAGGAGAGACCACTCGTGAGATGCAGCACCTATCCGGCTTAGGGCATCGGCCAGAGTGTTGGAGGCTCTCGCACATGAATGGCTAGGAGATCCGCCTCCAGTCTGCCCACAAGAGACCAAGTGTGGAGAGCTTCCTTGCACAGAGGCAAGGAGCGCATCCCACCCTGGCGGTTTAGGTAGTACATGGTCGTGGTGTTGTCCGTCTGGACCTGGACCACTTGACCCCGTACAAATGGAGCGAAGGCGGTGAGAGCTAGTCAGACCGCTTGAAGCTCCAGCAGGTTGATGTGGCATCGAGACTCCTGGGGGAACCAGAGGCTATGTGCTCTGAGCTCCCCCAGATGGGCACCCCAACCCATTAGAGAGGCATTGCTCGTTAGAGTGACTGTCGGCTCTGGGTGGACAAACGGGATACCCTCCTGCAGATGAGCGGGAGTGATCCATCACTGGAGAGCATTCCCCATCTCCTGGGTCACCATCACTGGCTGGTCCAGAGGACTGGAGTGCTGTGACCACTGGCGGGCCAGTCCCCATTGTAGGGGACGCATGTGCCAGAGAGCCCAACGGACCACACTGCTGCAGGCCGCCATTAGGCCCAGGAGGCGCATGAAGTCCCGGGCAGGGTGCAATTGCCAAACCAGAAATGATTGGGCAAAGGAGGAAAGAACCTTGTCTCTATCTGCCGGGAGCTGCGCTCTGGCTTGAAGAGAGTCGAGCTCTGCCCCGATGAATTGAATCACCTGCATTGGCACGAGTTCCTATTAGGCCTTGTTGATGAGGAGACCAATCTGAGAGCAGACCTGGAGGGCCAGATCCCTGGACCGCTCCACCTCCGACTTGGAGGAGGCTGCAATCAGCCAGTCGTCCAAGTAAGGGTACATCCGGACCCTTCTGCACCGCAGGAATGCTGTCACCACTGCCATGCATTTGGTGAAGACTCTGGGAGCTGGAGAAAGGCCGAAGGGCATGGCCTGGAACTCATAAAGGGATCCTTCCGCTCTGAAGCAGAAGAATCGCTGGTGGTACGGATGAATTGGGATGTGTAAGAACGGGTCCTGAAGGTCCAGAGAACAGAACGACATGCCTCGTTCCAAGGATGGGATGATCTGAGCCAGAGTGACCGTCCTGAAGGTTCGAGACCTTAGGAACTTGTTCAGGTCGTGGAGGTCTAGAATGGGGCGCCAGCCCCCTCGTCCATTTTGGGACCAGGAAGTACCTGGACACAAACCTTGGGTCTGAAGGAGGGTCCGCCACTTCCCTGATCACCTCCTTCTGGAAGAGCAGGGCAATGTCGGCTTGACGGGCTGACAGAGAGGCTGTGGACCCTGTAGATCCCCGTGGGGTGACGGCTCAATAGGGTGGGGACTGCTCGAACTCCAGCGGCAGACAATTTCCTACCACTTCCAACACCCAGCAGTCCGTGGTGATAACGGACCAGGCGGAAATGAAGTGACAGAGCTGTCCCCCCACGGGAGGAACCCTGGGAGGAGTGATGAGGTTGGGGGCAACACCGCTCAACCCGTCACTGGGCAGGCTTGGAGGAAGGACTGGCCAAGGAGCCTCCTGGACCTTTCCCTCCTGGCTTCCTGTTGGAGGAAGCAGCAGGCTTGGCTTTGGGGTGCCAAGTGCTAGCCTGCTGACCCTGATGCTGGTGTTGCTGGGCCGGACGTGCTGCAGAGGCTGAAGGATGAAAGGGCTTACGCTGCTGCTGGCGACCTTTGTCCTTCTGGGCAGACGTGACTGAGTCCAAGGTGGCGTTGGACTTCTCGATCCGTTGGAGATGACCCTCCACCCTGGGTCCGAACAAGCTGGTACCCAGGAAGAGGATGTCTGCCAGCATGTGCTGGGTATCCGCCATAAAGGTGGAGATCCGCAGCCAAGGTCTGTGGCGCATGGCCACTGCGGCCGCTACTGACCGGGCACATGAATCAGCGATGTCCAGGGAGGTCTGGAGCTGCTGTCTGGCCACCGCCCTTCCCTGATCCCGCACCTGCTTGACCGTAATTTGGAGGTCAGCCGGGAGATGAGGAATCACCTCATCCAGGGAGCCCAAAAGGGCATGTGAAAAGTGTGCCATCAGGACGGCCGAGCTGGCCTGACGAAGGCCTAGGGAGGAAGCGGCATAAACTTTCTGCCCAGAGTAGTCGAGCTTCTTGGACTCCTTGTCGGGAGGCTTGTCCACGTCCCGAGCGTTCCCGGAACGCCGGAAAACGCTATCAGTAACGAGCCCCTCCGCAGAGGGGTGCTCCGAGAAACTGGAGAGTGAACCAGTGGGGATGGCATACTTCAAAGCCATCCTGGCCGAAGGGTGCTGGACAAGAAGCTGGCCACTGCCATAGCTCCAGGGCTGGGCCAACAATGGCTTCGGCCACCAGAAAGGCTTCCGTGGGGGTATCCCCTCGGTCCAGTATCTTCGTGAGGAGGATACTTGGACCTCTTTGAAATGGGTTCCAGCTTCATCCCAGTGGATTCTGAGATGAGCCGAAGCATTCCCAAAAATAAGGATGGTCTCTCGTCCACTGACTGACCCCCGGTGGACTCCAAGTCAAGCGGCCTGGAGAACAAAGAGGAGTCATCATCAGACTCCGAGGAGTCTGCGAACAGCTGCTGAGCACCTGAGCCACCCTCCACCTGCCGAGGTTGATCAGGAGTGAGGGTGACAGACAACCGATGGGGCAAGCCCTGACCCGACTGAGAATCCTTGATCGGTTCCCCAAATTTAGGTTGTGGAGGCGGGGGTTCCACCATGATGGGTGGTGCAGCTGGTTTCAGCCAAATAACCGGTGCCGGCTTCAGCTCCTCGACCGCCGCGAGGGGTTGTTTCAGCCATTCTGGTGACAGCCACTTAATGGCCGGCTAAGACGACGAAGTCGGCCTATTCCCAGTCAAAAGGAACTGCTGCCACATTAGCTCCTCGTAGCGCCGACGCAATTTGCACCGGAGCCTATCCTCTGAAGACGAGGATGAGCGGCGTCGCCACTTTCCACGGTGCCGAGATCGAGATTGCCGATGTCGGCGGGATCAGCTGGACCAAGAGGTCCAAGACCGAAACCTTTGGTGTTTCCGAGGGTGGGTCTGAGAGGGGCCGGGGGAAACCCGCTCCTCCCTCAGTTCAGGGACCTTAACCGGGGACTCTGGCACAGGAGGCAAAGGCAAGTCCTCGGTTTCCACCGGGGGAACTGGTGAAGAAGGGTTGTCGGCTTCTCCAGTCGGCAGACCGTCCGATGGGTCGAGAAAAATCTCGACCGCATCGATGGGTGTCTCGGCCAGCTGACCTGACAGGGACATCGTAAAGCCAGCAGCCTTAGCCGCAACCTCGACTGAAGTCGAGTGTCGACTCTCTGGGAAAGGGGACCTCTCCCACTCCCACGAACGTCGATGGTGGGACTTACCCTTGGGGTCCTTCTTTTTGGACCGAGAGGGATGTCCCGAAGGGCCTTCTCCCTTGGTGGAGAGGGACTGGCAAAGCTCTTTGAAACAAGCTGTGTAGGAGGATTCCAAGGAGAGGGGGATAAATGCTGCAACCGAGGATGATGATGATGCGGCCTAGGCCGCCTCTTCCTCGAGGGCAATCATCTGCTCTAGCTGTTCCGCCAAGCCCGCAGCCGCAGACACTGCCCAACGGGCCTCCTTAGACTTAACCGGAGGATAACGTTTCTTGGGTTGCCCCAACAGTAACCAGGCAGCACGGTCCTCCAAGACCGAAGCCGAAAAGGATTTGCACAACTCACAAGCCTGTGAGTTATAGCCGAGTCCAAGGCAATAAACGCACGTGGCGTGCGGATTGGTCCGGGACATCTTCTGCCCACAGGAGCACTGACGAAATCTGGGAGTCGATTTGTCCATCGCAGCCGCGAGGGAAGATACAGACTGAAGTCTTGTAAACCGTAAAATAAGTTTCAGATTAACCGAGGAGTGTGAATTCAGCCTAAAACGCAGAGTGCTAAGGAGGGAACCTGAGCTTCCAAGCGGTAAGGAAGATCTGCTGTCATGGGGCGGAACCGAGAGTTTTACCACCCGGTTGGGTGGGAGGAGCCAGCTTGGAGACCTTCTGGCAACATTTAAAGCGGCAAGGAACCTACCAATAATTGTGGATTGAATAACATATCCACGTCCCTAGAAGTAGACATTTCAAGAAGAAAATGCAGACTGTGACACTTAACGGTTGTAGGGTAAGTTAACACATCTGGACTTATTTGCTGCATATGCATCTCAATTGCTAAGGCATCCTGACCATGCTCACCCTTCCTCAAGCCAAGCTAGCTGTAGTATGTCTAGCAATAACATGGATGGAAAGATTATACCATATTTTAAATAAGAAGTTAACATTTTAAAAAGACAGTGCTGTATACTGAGAAGCAGCTTGTGTAGGTGAATTCATCATGCTAGCCAAGATATGTTCTGGTTACGTTCCATATGGGTAACCAGTGGGAGAAGTAGGGGAAAGGGATAGAACTCTAAAATAGAACCATTTAACCCATTTGTGATTTAAAGTTGCATGATGGAAATGCGGCTTCCAGAACTGGACACCATATTCCAAATGAGGCCTCACCAGTGATCTACATAGTGGCATCACCACCTCCTTCCTTCTGCTGGTAATACCTCTCCCTATTCACCTCAGCATTCCACTGGCTCTCCTCACAGCTTCGGTACATTGTTTAGCCACCATTAGATCATCCAATATGATTACCCCAAAATCCCTTTCCATTTTGATGACCATCAGACCCGCCAACAATTATTCCCTGGGTTCCTGCAACCCTTCCTTATTCAGCAAGCAGGTGTTCCCAGGGCAGAGGGAACTTGCATCCAGGAATAGGGAGGAGATGCCTCATCATTTCTACCTTTCCTATGTTGCAAGAACAGCCTTAGAGGAACACACACACACACACACACACACACACATATACACACACAGCAGAACACAGCTGCAAAATGATTAGATTGTCTACAAGCACTGTTTTCCATGCAAGACACAAGCAATTGAATCAAAAACACACACACACACACACACACACACACACACACACACACCAGAACACAGTGGCAAAATTATTAGATTTGTCTACAAGCACTATCTTCTATGCAAGTTGGGGCGCGGGGGAGGGGGTTAAGGCTGGAGATCAGTTATGGTCCATAACATAACCACATGGTCAGAATATTATTTTAAAATAAACAAAATGCAAAAGTAACCATTTCAAGCAGAGAATGCAGACTGTGACACAACAGTTATAGGGTAAGTTAGCGCATCTGGACTTATTTGTTGCATATGTATCTCAATTGCTAAGGGGTCCTGACCATGTTAACCCTTCCTCAAGCCAAGCTAGCTACAGTATGTCTAATAATAATAATATGAATGGAAAGATTATGCATATAAAAACATATTAATTATGCTGTACATACCCTAAGGCTCAAAGTGTGTCTCCTTTGGCTGCCATGATGTCTGCAGTTAATTTGAAACAAAAGACAATGTAAAAAGGCACTGGCCTCTACCCAGAGCTATTAAACAATAGAGCAAACTGCACTCTGGGAAGACTGCCTGGAACAAGATGCAAATAAAAAAAACTGAATAGCAGGTTCCAAAGAGTATAAAACCACCAGGAATGTTAGAAAAAACTCCCCCTCCCCACTCATTCACAGGTGTCAATCAATGCATTTGTTAACCATGTTGGTTCATCTTCTTGCTTCATTTGTGTTATTTTAAATGAGTGATAAATGGCATGTCCAGGGGGATAGCAGATCTGATAGTCACTTGGACCAACATGATAGATCCACCTCATGCCCCTCCCATGAATATGAAAGCATAGTGCATGTAATAGACCTTAGGAATATCACATTTTTTAATGTCAGCTCTGATCTGTTCAGTTTTACTTTTTTCCTGGCTCAGTTTATAATGTAAGTGAAAACAAAGTAGGAAAAAAAAAAACACCCAGCCTTTTGCTTCTACAAGTAGTTGTTAATTGCAGCTGGTATATTTTAGCATGTGAAAGGCAACTCCACCCAAAACTTCCCTAACACAGACAAATGGCATCAGTGCTCACTGATGTGTTAACATCCTGTTTCTAGCGTACCTGATAAAATAAAATAAAAAATACAGTAGAGTTTTTTTTTTAAATATCAGCTCTGATCAGAATAGCTTTTAAAATCACCAATTGTTTTCTTGTTCAGTGTTTTCTTCTCTCCTTTTACTGATAGTACAAAATGAGCCATAGCTATTTCTTACAACAATACATGAAAGAAACCCCTATGATATATATCACTGTTTTGCAAAATGTATCCCTTACAACTTTTTCTAATTTGCAAGACAGCATATATTTATCCTAACAAATCTGTCCTACTGCCACAGTCAAAACACTATCCCCTACCTACTTGCCACACATACACTCAATTATATTAAAAAAAGAATGCTAGGAAAACTTAAAAGAAAAAAAATACACTTTATCACCAAGTACTGTGCCCATGATTAAAATAATCTGAACCGCCTCTCAAAAAAAATGTGCCTTCACATGAAACTGCATGTTTAACTGTAAAGACAATTACAACATTTATTTCTTAATGCATTACTAACACCAATGCTTTCAAAGTTTTGAAACTACTAAACAGACAAACTATGTGTGTGTATATATATATATATACACGTATATGTATGTATATAAATAAATATATATATATATATATTGAATATGGTAAACAAATATTGTTAATCTCAAAAGCTGAACTTTATGTTTTTAGTATATAAATGTTTAAGGTAAACCTGTGGCTCTTTAAACTTGAATCAGAATGCTGTGTCTATTGTTTTCCTTGGGAGCTGTAGTTTCAGGCACTCCTTAATTACTCTTTCCTTATGAAGTCAATTTGAAGGCATTAAGGCCCAGATATTCAAAAGAGTTGCACCATACGCAATAGGGTTGCACCAGTGCAAGTTCAAAAATGCACCATTCTGCGATATTCAGCGGGAGGCAGTTGCGCCCCCCAAATCACACTGAGCAACAGCGCAATGATAATGAATGTATGTGCAACTGAAGGGGGAGAAACCATGCATAAATGGCGCAGTGCGATATTCAACAACATGCACCATACGCAATAGGGGAGCCAGCGGAAGTTGCACCATAGCGGAAATGAGCCAAAATAAAAAGGAGCAAGGAAGAGGCGCAAGAACGCTACAGGAAAGCCTCAAGTTGCTGAACTATAGCCAGCCACACAGGCAACACACACGCACACAGGGCAGGACAGTGAAAGGGCACCTGGAACCCACAGGCTCAGGGGAAGGTGTGGGGAGCCACAGTGCAGAAGGGGAAGTACTTGCCACACAGCAGTGAGGCCAGCACAGTCAGGAGTTCCCGGTGCAGGGGAAGTAGCAGCCAGGGCAGCGGGGGGAACACAGAAACAGCTGCCAGGGGGGTAAACACAAGCCAGAGACATGGCCAGTGCCACCATCCAGATGGAGGCAGTAATGAGGAGGGTGAGAAGGTGGGCAGCAGGGGGGCGCGGCCGTGGAAGGTCCCATCGGCGGTATGCCCCCAACAGGCAGTACCGAGCCCGTGCCAGCTTCGAGCTGTATAGTGATACAGAGATCGTGGGCTGGTACCGCCTGAATCGGGCAATTCTGAGGCGGTTCTGTGAGCTGTGCAGTGATGTGATGCAGGCACCCACACGACGGAGCCATGCTCTGTCAGTGGAGACTAAGGTGACAGCTTGCATGTGCTTGCTCGCCACGGGTACCTTCCAGAGACCAACTGGGGACACTACAGGCATAACCCAGTCGGCCGCGTCACACCACCTCACCCAATTCCTCAGCGCACTGCTGCCACATGCTGCGGAGTACATCTATTTCCCCAGCACACCGGCGGAGCGCACAGCAAACATACAGGAGTTCCACAGGTAGCACGATGCCTGGCATGCTAGGGCAATAGACTGCACCCATGTGGCCATCCAGACACCACCTGCCCCGAGGGTATGCATGAATTGCAAGGGCTATGCTAGCATCAACTGCCAGGTGGTGTGCTGGCCAGGGCGCATAATCAGTGTCTGTGCCACGCACCCTGGGGGAGCACACGATGCCTTTATCTGGCACCAGTCGGCACTGTGCCACAGATTCGAGAGTGGGGACATCCCCACTGGCCACCTAGTGGGTGAGTATGCAAACCACATGGACATAGGGCCTGGGAGGGGCATGGTCAGAGGTGACATGGGTAGTGGCCTACATGGCCCGGGGCAGGGCGATGCTGATCACCAAACTAATCTCCACCCTCTACACACAGGTGACAGTAGATACCCACTCCATCCCTGGCTGCTCACACCATACCGGCAGCCCCACGACCCCACTGCAGTAACGCTACAATGAGGCACATGCCACCACACGTAATGTCATCGAGCGGGTGTTCGGGATGCTGTAGGCACATTTCCGTTGCCTGGACACCTCTGGCGGTGCCCTACAGTACAGCCCTTCAAAGGCCTGTGGGCTATTCCTGGCCTGTTGCATCCTGCGCAACATGGCCAACGAATGTGGGATAGCCGTACAGGTCGAAGAGGGGGACAGCGATGGGGACGATGAGGACGCTAGTGACAATGGTGATGTAGGCTCCCCGCCTTGGGCGACGGACCCCGACTGCTCCGGCTGGCACAGCTGCACTGGGACACCATCATGGAGGAGCACTTCAGCCAACCCAGGTAATTCATGGGGCCATGTGCAACCAACAGTGGCTAAGGCACAACCCAAAAACACGCATGGACACACACCAGGGGTGCATCCCATCAAGGGAAGTGGCCGGGCATGGAACCGCACACACCACCAGGGATGGGTGAGGTCTAACATGGCACGCGGACAGACACACACACACACAAACGCACCAGACATGCACAAAGGGTAGGAGGCACACCGACCCAGAATGCCACCCCTAGCCACGCACATGTCCACAGACCACCACGCCCACTGCCTGTCATTGTGCGTGTGTCAGATGCTGGGCACCATTGCACATTGGTGTACAGCGCAATGCAGGCATCATCATGTACACGCAACTGCGGACAGCAGCCGGGAGGGTGTGCAGATGGATTGTGTGTCTGCGTGCAGGGCCGTGTACCCACCCGTGCATTGTCCACTGAATGACACAATGCACACAGGGCAACATCAGACAGTAGCCGCGTTGGGAGACAGGTCAGTCATGTGCCACAGTGCCCCGGCCGCCACGGATGCGTGGGCAGCCCCGCCAAGGCCCGCCAGCACGGACAGGCTGACCACTGGCCTCATGGGGTGGCACCGATGGTCCCCCAGGGGTTCCACTGCGTGAATGCGACCGTGCTCACGCAGGGGTCTGCAGCACACTGAACATGCCTGTGCCAGGCGTGCTCAGGATGCCCACAGCTGAACCCGGTGTCGACAAGGAGAGTGTCGCCCGACGCTGGGACCGGGGGGTGGACATTGCATTGCGCCGCATGGGCAAATAACTGTATGCCCCCTGTGGCCATAGCAGCTGTGATTGTATGCGTCAGCCTGTCAATGGCAGCGGTCACATCCTCCCACATCCGGTCCATCCCTGCCAGGAGCAGAGTGGTTTCTCTGCTGCGACGCTCCTCTGCCCACTCCAGAGCCGCACTCAGTGCATCCACCACTGTCACAAGCCGCATCTGCTGATTGACTGATGCTTGCAGTATGCAGGTGTGCTCATCCAAGAGGTCATCTGCCTGATCGGCATTCTGTCCCTTAGGGTGTGTACAGCCCTGATGCTCAGCACCCCTTGCGGGTGGGCGCTGCACACCAGGACCAGGCCTGGGCATGTCCACAGGCGGTGCACTGATGCTGCCCCTCTGGCTGCCACTCCCCAGGGCTCACTGGTGCCGCCATAGTGGCTGCAACAGTCCCACTGTCCTGTACACACACCAGTGCTGCCAGGCACAGGCTGGGACTGTGATGACACGCAGGCCTCCACGGCAGCACCACCCACAGCCATGGCCGCGATGTTACCTGCTATGTGGCCATCCTGTGGCACACACGTGTCACTGCCCATGAAGTTGGCGACATCATCATCGGTGACGGACCCAACACCAGCCCGAGTCACAGCATGCTGGCATCTGTGGACACTGGCACGCTGGGACACAGGCAGGGCCTCCTCCGCACCTGTTCCAATAACATCAGTCTGGACATCCAGGCGGGCCCACTGTCGCACTGAGTCGCGTATTCCTGTGGAGGTGGATGGGCCCTCCTCCATCTCCATCTAACTGGCCTCAGTGGAGAGGCCCACCACCGCCCCTGACCCATGCAGACGCTCAGGAGCTGTAAGGGAAAACAAAGTCGCATTACTGCATGTGACCTACCCTGTCCCCCCCCCCCAATAGACAGACCATGACCTACCATATGACGGGCTACCACCCGTCTGGAAGCCACCACCTGGAACACCCTCAATGGCAAAACGCTGCATGCTGCTACCAACCCTCTCCTCCTGTGGGGTCAGGCGAAGCACCTCCGGCTGTCCCCCACCTGTCGCAGATCGTGCTGCCCTGATGGCAGCCACCTTCTCCTTAATCCTCCTCCTGTCTGTGCCCATCTTCTTCTTGCACTCCTGCACGGAGCACTGGTGGCTGCCATGCAGGTTCACAGCACGCGCCACTTCCTCCCATGCAGCAGTACGGACCTGTGGTGTTACCTGGCGTCTGCTGAGAAGCGGCTCCTGGTCCAGGTAGGCCTCAAACAGGGCGTCCATCTCGGCCTTTGTGAAATTTGGCCTCCTACTCCCACAACTCTGTTCCTCTTCTCCCACAACTCGCTCAGTCATGATGATTCAGCCTGTGAGAATGACAGTTGTTACCTGTGACTGTGCAGTCCCATGTATGTCCCAAAATCCACAGTCCACATTCCCAAGCAGCATGCAACTCACCAATAGACTGCAGTAACTGACTATGGCCAGTGCAGCCCAATGTCACACTTTTATAGCGCAACCCATGCAAATGAGGCGAGGCGCAACTTTAAGTGGATGCAAATTGCAGTGCTGCGCCATTGAATGGCTGATTAGCCGATTTGCATATGACGGCTGAATATTGCACTTTTGCACTTTGCACAATTTTGTTGAACGTGCTGAGCCAATCGCGCAGTTCTGTGACATGTGCAGTACACACCTAACTGCGCATGCCTGGGTTGACGATGCAGGCGCCTGCCATGTTGCTGATGTGCTGTGCACGGGAGGCAATGCAAGGCACGGCCACCATTGTGCCAGTGGTGCTACAGCGATGTTCACCTATATGGCGCTGTGGCACTGGTGCATCGTAGGCGCACTGGGGCAACAGCGTGGTAGGCCGCTACTGGAGGTGGCACATAGGCACCCAATCACGCTACACATATTGGGTGCCAATCGCGCTGTGGCTGTCCGTGCGCCAGAGACCCTTGACCCTGTGCCCGACCTTTGCCCCCTAGGCACCATGCGTCAGGCATGGGTGCACCACTATCGCGCTGTTCGGTGACAGCGCAATAGGGAATGGCAGCGCTGTACCGCGCAGCATCTGCATGTGGCGGAACCACGCTGCAGAGCACCATTTTGACCCTACCGAGCAAGAGAGATGGCGCGGAGGAGAGTTGCCCAGTGCAGCCAGATAGAAATCGCAAACTTGCTTGCCATTGTGGAGCCACTTGTTGGCCCACTGTTTGGTGAGGCACCCCTGGACAGGTCCAGGAGTAAGGTGTGGCAGGAGGTGGCCGACGCACAAGAGGAGGCCACAGAAATGGGGTGGACAGCGGAGCAGTGCCCCCACAGATATGGGGACCTGAAGTGGAGGGACCCGGACCTGCTTGCCTGCCAGCGGGCACGTGCCAGGAGGGGCACGGTGCCACGACTAGGTAGGTGTAACATCCATACACTTTTATCTTCCATATGGGTATCACGGTTGCATGTGTCCGGAACATGGGGGACCATCCGGTGTTGGCTGTGGTGGTGTTATCAGGGTGGTGGGTGGGTGGGTGGGTCTGGCTGTGTGGGATTGCACACACATGGGGGCAGGAGGACTTTGCTACAGGGTTGTACTGATGTTCCTCTCTCCATGTTTACACCTTAGGCCCAGAAGAGCGACGGCTGGCAAGGGAGAGGAGGCGCCAGCTGGAAGACCGTCACTCCAGGAAGGGCAAAGGTCCACAGAGGCAGAGGGACCAGCCTGATGATGGTGAGTGCCTTACATCCATGATTACTATTGCATGCTGTGTAACAGGGTGGGCAGCGGGACATGGCCACCATCCACTGACACCACTGCCATGCATGCAACTTGTTACAGTCAGCACTGTCCAGTGGCACTGCATGTCTGGGAGTGCGTCAATGGTGGTCCATGCATGCACCGGGTACATGGCTGTGCCACTGCCTTCGCACCACATAGCCATGTCAGTAAACAGCCATGGTGGTGCTGTGCAGAACTTGGCCAGTGGGTGTGTGCAGCAGTCCGCATGGCTGTGTGTGCCTGGGTGGGCAGGTCTTGTGGACACGATCACTGTGGGTGGTCACACACCATCACAGAGGCATGTCCCATGGCCGTATGCCATGCACAGTGGGTGGGCTGCATGGGGCTGTGCATTCACACCTGTTGACTCTGCTCCCTTGTCCTAGGTGGACGGCAGCTGCAGGCGATCAGGGAGGCGCTGCAGGAGATACTGACTGTTGCCAAGGCGTCGCTGGAAATCCTGCAAAGGATCGAGAGGCTGGGGGTCAGGCGGCGTCATGGCAGGAGAAGCAGCCGGAGCGGGGAGCGGGCTCCTGCTGAGTTTCACAATGCCCTTGATTTCCCCTACCCCCCTGGACCCACCCTCACATCCCTCCTTCCCTCTACCATTTATTCACCCCTGCCCCCCCCCCCCACCTTGTTTGTGACCCTCCCCCAAAACTTTTGTAAATATTTGTACATAGTTTTGTTTGATGTTTTTAAATACATTTATTTTGATATGACTACTGTGGTGGTCTCTGATTTGCAGTGGGCTATAGGTGCTCAGCTGCAGTGGTGTGCATGCGCCAGGGGTGGTGCAGTCATGGGCATGTGTGTTTGTGGCCATGGGGAAGTGACTATGGTGTGGGAGTAGCTATCAGTCACTGTCTGTGGTGTGTGTGTTGTTCCCTGTGCACTGGATGACTGTGTGCAGTGGTCCATGGTGCATACTCTGTGTCCATGGCGCACCTGTCAGCCCGTCCATGGCCTGTGCAGCTGACACCCTTGCATGTCTGTGACCTGCACAGTCTGCTGGCATGTCAGTGGTGGCTGTCCATGCAGGACAGCCACTGTACCCGTCACAATGCTGGGTTGCCTCCTGTCACTGGTGTGGTGCATGTCTGCCTCGGGTGACACTGTGGCCTCCGCTGTTGTTGTCCCACATCCATGCTGTGGCTTGTGTGTGTTGCAGGGGAAGTGCACCGCTGTCTGTGACTTGTGCTCCAGGCAAATGCTGGTGGTGTACAGCTCCACAGTGCCTGCGCAGGGTGGCTGGCAATCCTGTGCCATGAAGGAGTGCTGGCCGTGTGTACACGGTTTCCATGGCCCCACGCTGGGGGCTTGGTTGCCCTGCTACTGCGTCCCTGTGTTGGTGTGCCCTTGGGTATGGGTGGGTGTTTGTCCATGCACTGTGTTGCATCTGGTGTGGTGCATGCTTCCATGCACCACTGTGGGTGTCTGCGCTGGCTGCTGTGGCCAGTGCTGGATCGGGGTGTGTCCTTGGGAGGGTGTGCAGGGTGCTGTACTACTGGTGGTGGGGTCCGGGGCATGCCCTGTCACGTGTGGGGTACCTCGTGTGCCGACGCATGGTAGGTCTGTCAGCTGTACCTTGGGGGGCTGTGCATGGTGGCACTGTGTATGTCGTCACTGCATCGCTGTGTGCTGCCACCAGCTGATGGGTGCTTGTGGTGGGGCTGCCTTGCATGGTTCTGTGGTGCACAGGGTTGCATTGTCACAGTGGGGGTGGTGGCATGCATGGGGTATCCTGCACTGGTGGACGCTGCTCCGGGGCAGGGTGTCTGGGGATCACGGTGCAGGGCGTGCTCTGCATTGGTGGGATGGTGTGGCACGGGGTGGTCGGCCCTCCTTGTGTGCCGGTCACAGCTTGCCAGGGGGTGTGATGGGGCACCATGGCCCAGCTGTGGGTTGGTTGCTGGTCTCCATGGGCCAGTGGTTATTCCAGCCCTCCCCCCCAGTTGTGCAGTGCATGGGGTGTGGGGGGACGATGTCTGTTCTGCTGTGTGTTCCTCTGCCCATCTGTGGCATGGGTGGTGGGCCCCTGCATCCCTGGTTATGCTGTTGCATTGCTGCCCTGCTGCTGGTGGGCGCTATGGTGCATCTGGACTGCTCAGCTGAACATCCCTTGTTGCGCTATGGCGCATCAGATATGCTCAGCTTCCCCTCCCTAGTTGTGCTATGGCACAGGTGGTACGATATTCAGTTGTTGGCTGTAGGCACATCTTGGCCAGCGCAGTTTTTGAATATCGCGCCTCTTGTGCATGGGCGCAATGGACTTGCGCTTGCTCTTTCTGTTGCACACTTTTTGGGCGCAGTTTGAATATCTGGGACTAAGTACCTTTGTTCTCCTAGTCCTTAATAAAAAACAGGGGCTCCACAACTGGATCACTCCAAAGACTAGTTCTGTTGCTTAATTCAGGTCCCAAACTAGTGTGTCTTGTTCCAACATGATAAATCCACCTCATGCCCCTCCCACCTGAATCAAAAAAAAAAGGTGGCGGTGGATCTTTAGAAGCTTCTCAGGTGGAGGTGGGGGTGGATCTTACCCCCCCCCAAAAAAAACTAATGCTGCCTCCTACTATTCAGGTTCCAGTTCTTGTACCACCCATTTAAGATAGAAAATAGTACCCTGCAACCATTGACTAACATAAAAATGTATTTATTTGAGGGTGGAAAACATTTCCTGGAGGAGGGTAAGACGGAGGAGACCATTTACACCTTCAGTCGGTTCCACAAACAGAAAACATGACATCACTCCTTTTGTACATGCAAAACGTCTGTAAGCTCTGCCTACTGCAGCCGTAAAAACACAAGGTGCCCCTGGTGCCCCTACCCTTGATAAATGTGCCTTTTGAGACAACTGCAATGGATGTGGTTGGCCCCTTAGACAAAAGTAAAAAGGGAAATCGATTCATTTTGGTAGTCTGTGACTACACTACTCGATACCCAGAAGCAGTTCTTATGCGTACTGTCACAGCCCCAAAAGTTGCAGCACAGCTTGCCGAAATATTCAGCAGGGTGGGCATACAAAAAGAGATTATTACTGATCTGGGCAGTAATTGTGGTGCTGCATTACTGAAGGAGCTGTACCAAGTACGAGGTATCACTGCCATACGAACCTCCCCTTATCACCCTCAGACAGATGGTCTTGTTGAGCGTTTTAATCAAACCCTAAAAAGCAAGTTAAAAAGGTTTGTAAAAGGGGAAGGACTGGGATAGTACAGTTACGTAAGAACTCACTGTAACTGCAGATCTTCGAGAGGAGCGCTTGTAGCAGGTAATACCATTAGGACTAAGGCAGCAGGCGTTAGGACCCCTCGGAAAAATTTTCTAACTAGCAGTCTGTAGAGGAGGACCACGCCTGATGTCAGACGTGGTATGAAGGGGATGGTCCACTGGTGCCATCACAGCTCCCCGCCGGAGACCCGGTTGATAGATAATGAAGAACCGAGAAGGAACTCTCACAATAGAAAGAAAACCTCGGAGGAACAAACTGACCTGGGGGATGGAGGGTGGGAAAGCCACCTGCTGCAAGAGCTCCTCTCGAAGGTCTACTGTTACGGTAAGTTCTTACGTAACTGTACTATCTGACTTCAAGATGGAGCTCTTGCAGCAGGTAATACCATTAGGACTGAGCCCCAAACAGTACCCAAAAAAAGGCCCAGATCAGAGGGGAGGAAGAATGACTGTGAGGGGACGAACAGGATCACTCTCCCAGGACAGCAGTCCATGAAGAACAGCCAAACCAAAACCTGCTCTCCTCCTAGAGGCTATGCCCAGACTGTAATGCCGAATGAAGGTATGGACAGTGCTCCAGGTGGCTGCGACACACAGGTCCAATGCTGACACGTTCCTTAAAGAGGCTAAAGAGGCGGTGATAGCCCTGGTGGAATGACCCTTAACCGGGCCCGGTAAGGGTTTGCCGTGATGCTGATAACAGAAGGAAATGCAATTTACTAACCACTTGGTTAGTGTTTGTTTAGTGACAGGGTCCCCTGTCTTGTGTTTTGCAAATGCCACGAACAACAGGTCCGTGTTTCAGACAGAATGAGTCTGGTCCGAGTAATAATGCAGAATTCTATGAACATCCAGAGTATGTATCAAGGCCTCCTCCATTGGAGAACTCTGGGTAATAGACCGGAAGTTGAATGTCCTGGTTCAGAGTCATAGCGGACACAACTTTTGGTAGGAATTTGGGATTTGTACGAAGCTGCACCCTATCCCTATGAAAAACAAGGTAAGGCTTCTTGCACATCAGGGCCTGAAGCGCGGAAATCCTCCGAGCTGAAGTAATGGCAACCAAGAAAGGAGACGTAGCTCGCATGATGCGGCCGGTTCAAAAGGGAGCAGGGTGAACTTTTCTAAAACAAACAAAAGGTACCATAGAGGGACTGGATCCTTCCTGAGGGGGGGGTCTAATATGCAAGACTCCTCGGAGGAATGTCTTGCAAACGTCAAGCTGTGCTAGAGTCCCTTCTCCAACAGCATCGTGATTCGCAGAAACTGCACAAAGATGCACCTTGATAGAGAAATAACTAAGACCTAAGTCAAGGAGGTGGAGCAGGTACTCTAGGATGAACCTGACTCAGCACTGGAGAGGATCTAAAGATCACGCTGCTGCACAAGGACAGAACTGCTTCCACTTCATGGCATAAGTGGCCCTGATAGAGGGTTTCCTTGCTGCCACCAAAATCTCTGCCACTCTCTGAGAAACTCCCAGTCTCTCCTCTGCCAAGACTGCAGGAGCCAAGCATGCAGGTGAAGAGATCATAGGGACGGGAGGACTAGTGTCTCCCGATCCTGGGAGAGTAAGTGGGTGGAGAGAGGCAGTGGTACAGCTGGATCCGTGGCCAACTGCTGCAGAAGTGAGAACCAGATCTGACGAGGCCTGAAAGGGGCTACCAAGATCATCCTGGCCCCTTCTGACTGCAGTTTGAGCAGTACTCTCTGAACCAAAGGGAAGGGAGGGAAGGCATAGAGGAACCTCCCTGCCCGAGAGAAGGATAATGTGTCTCACCAGAAAACACCAGGCTCTGGATCTAGCGAGCAGAAATTTGGTAGTTTGGCACTGTGCCGGGACACAAAGAGGTCCAGCTCAGGATGACCCCATCTGACAAACAGGTCGTCTGCTATGTCCTGCAGCAACTCCCACTCGTGGTTCAGTGACCGAGAATGGCTTAGACTGTCAGTGAGAACGTTCTGAATACCTGGCACGTGGATCGTGACTAGGAACAGACTGCGTTCTACCACCCAGTCCCAGATTCTCATGGCCTCTCTGCAAAGAGGGTATGAGCCCGTTCCCCCTTGCTTGTTCAGGTAAAAGACTACTGGGGTATTGTCTGACTGGATTACCAGAGGGCCCTGGGAGAGCTGATCCTGGAAGGCCTGAAGGGCATACAAAACTGCCCTCATCTCCAATACATTGATGTGGAGAGACTTTTTGTGGCAGACCACAATCCTCTCATCCGATGCTCGTAAAAGTGAGAACCCCAGCCTAGTCCCGAGGCGTCCATTGTGACAGTCTGTGTTGAACTTTGCCTCTGAAAAGGGACACACTGTTCTAGGTGAGCTGGATTTTGCCACCATTGGAGGGAGCGTCAGACCACTTCCGAGATACAGATGGGCCGGTCCAACTCGTCCGAACCCTGATCCCGTTGGACCCTAAGGTGCCACTGAAGAACTCTCATATTGAGACATGAGAAGGGACCGTGGCTATGGCTGCAGCGATGTGACCTAACAGCTGCAAGACTACCCTGGCAGGCACTTGATCCGCTGACTGTATCCTTTGAGCTAGTGTCGAAAGGCGGAGTGCTCTGTCCGCAGGAAGAAAAGCCCTGCCTTGTAGAGTGTCAATCACTGCTCCAATGTCCTGAAGCTGTTGGGAGGTCCAGGGTTGGGATTTTGGCCAGTTCACGGTGACTCCGAGAGACCAAAAAAGCTGTTCCGTCTCTCTCGGTGTGCTCGATAGCTGGTGTTCTGTGGCTGTGGATATTATCCAATCATCGAGGTAGGGGTAGACGAAGTGACCCCTTCTCCTCAACATTGCCGCAACTACAGCGATACATGTTGTAAAGATCCTTGGGGCCGGTGAAAGGCCGAAGGGCAAGATCCTGAATTGGTAATGCTTGTCCTGAAAGTGTAGAAACTTCCTGTGTGAAAGCAGGATCTTTATATGCATATAGGCGTCCTGCATGTCCAGGGAACATAACCCAGTCCCTTTGGTGAAGGAGGGGAAACAGGCTTGCCAGGGTGAGCATCCGAAATCTTTTGTATAGGACAAACTCATTCAGGTGGCTGAGGTCTAGAATAGGGTGAAGGTCTTCCGCTTTCTTGGGGACCAAGAAAAAATGGGAATAAAAGCCTCTGCCTTGCTGGGACTTTGGGACTGGCTGAATGGCCTTCATCTGGAGGAGAGAAGTAATAGTACAGTTATGTAAGAACTTGCCATAACAGTAGATCTTCGAGAGAGTCTCCTGCAGTAGGTAATTACATATAGGACTGAAGCCGGCAAGCATCGGGACCCCACAGAAAAATTTCTAGCTAGCAGTCTCAGGCGGGGGACCGCCCCCACGTCAGGTGACCGACATCATGTGACGGCAGTATAAAGGGGCGGTCCCCCATGATCACCTTCCAGTTCTTTCCTGCCAAAGGCCAAAAAAGGCAAGACGAGAAAGAAGCGGATGATTCCCTTCATGGAAAAGGAGCTGAAAAAGCTAAGGTGGATGGAGGGCGGGAAGGCATTACCTACTGCAAGAGCCTCTCTCTCCAAGATCTACTGTTACAGTAAGTTCTTACATAACTGTACTATCTTATTTTGAGAGGGCTCTTGCAGTAGGTAATTACATATAGGACTGAGTCCCAAGCAGTTTGGAACAAGAAGAAGCAAACGTGAGGAGGAAAGCTACTCAGAAGTAGATCCTCTAGCTGTGAAGACCTTAGGAAAGGAGGCCTTGCAGAACAGCCAGCCCGAAGCCTGCTCTACAGCGAGAGGCAATGTCCAAACTGTAGTGTTTCGTAAAGGTATGGATGGAAGTCCAAGTGGCGGCAGCGCAGATGTCTGCCGCTGACACATTCTTGAAACAAGCCGCAGAGGCAGCGACTCCTCTAGTGGAATGGCCTCTGACTTGACCCGGCAGGGTCTTGTACTTGTCATAACAGAAGGTGATACAATGAGCCAACCATTTAGAAAGGCATTGCTTAGAAACAGCATTGCCTTCTCTTTTGTGAGCAAAAGAGACAAACAGTTGATCAGTCTTTCTGAGATCTTTCATCCTGCTGTTGTAGTATCTCAGAATCCGGTGAACATCCAGAGTATGAAGGAGATACTCCCTTTGATTGGAGTGCTGCGTAAAGAAGGCAGGTAACTCTATGGATTGATTCAGCTTAGATTTCATTACCACCTTGGGGAGAAACTTAGGGTTGGTGCGTACAGCCACAAGTTCCTTGTGAAAAATCAAGTACAGAATTTTACACATCAAGGTCTGGAGCTCGGAAATCCTCCAAGCAGAAGTAATGGCCACGAGGAAGAGAGTCTTTCATGAGAGGAACTTCAGGTCTGCTGAGGCTGCCGGTTCGAAAGGAGGCAGAGTAAGCTTCTCGAGGATAAAATTCAAATCCAAAGGAGGGGCAGGAACCTGGATAGGGGGCCTCAAATGGAGGACCCCTCTAAGGAAGGTCTTAGAGACCTCCAACTGAGCAAATGTTCTGTCTGCAAAAGGGACATGGTAGGCCGAGATGGCCACCATGTGTACCGTCAAGGATGAATGACTGAGACCCAGATCAAAGAGGTGTCGCAGGTAATCCAGAAGCCATCCAACAGAGCACAAGGAAGGCTCGAAATCTTTTGAAGCGGCCCAAATAGCGAACCGTTTCCATTTCATGGCATAGGTAGAGCTAGTGGAGGGTTTTCTGGCCTCCACCAAAATCTCAGCCACTCGGGATGAAACCCCAAATCAGGCTTGAACTACATCTGCAGGAGCCATGTGTGCAGCTGAAGGGACTTGAGACCTGGATGGACCAGGGTCCCCTGATCCTGGGTCAGTAAAAGACGCGTCAGAGGAAGAGGAAGTTCCTCTGAGTAATGCTGCAGAAAAGAGAGAACCAAACTTGCCTGGGCCAGAAAGGAGCGATCAGTATCATTCGAGCTCCTTCTGAACTGAGTTTCTTTAAGACCCTTGGAATCAAAGGGATCAGGGGGAAAGCATAGACGAATCTGCCCTTCCAATCTAGAGACACAGCATCTCTCCAAAAAATGCCGCGCCCTGGAGCGAGTGAGCAGAAGTCGGGAAGTTTTACGTTTAGAAGGGATGCGAACAGGTCCACCTGTGGTATTCCCCAATGTAGGAAGATATTGTCTAAGACCCCCTGATCCAGTTCCCACTCGTGAGCTTGAGCAGATAACCGACTGAGTTTGTCTGCCAAGGTGTTCTCAAACCCCGGGATGTGAATTGCCTTGAGGTGATGGTTGTGCTGCACTGCCCAATCCCAAACTCGCATCACTTCCCTGCAAAGAGGGTAGGAAGGAATCCCTCCCTGTTTGTTGATGTACCAGACCACACACACATATTGTCCGTCTGTACGGCCAAGTGACCAGGAAGTAGATGCAGATGCAGAGCTTGAAGAGCATACAGCACTGCCCGAAGCTCGAGCACACTGATGTGAAGAGTTTTCTCGAGCTTGGACCACAAGCCCTGGGTCCTGTGAGGCCCAAGATGGGCTCCCCAACACTTGCCCGAGGTGTCTGTGGTCAGAGTCTGGGAGGGGGAGGAAGATAGATGGGAACTCCTCAGCAAAGGTTCTTCAGAACCATCCACCACTGCAAGTCCCAAACCATGGGAGTGGAGACTAGAACAAGCTGGTCTAGTTTGTCCCCCAACTGACTCCACTGAGACCGAAGCGTCCACTGAGAGATCCTCATGTGGAGCCAAGCACGAGGGACCATCGGGATCGCAGCCACCATGAGCCCGAGGAGTTGAAGGACTGACCTGGCACTGACCCGCCTGCAGTCGGACAACAGGCTGACCTGAGCCTGAAGTGTGGCAGCCCTGTCTGGTGGCAGGAAGGCCCTGCCAGAGGTTGTCTCCAGGATCATCCTGATGAACTGAAGCCTCTGGCAGGAAGGCCCTGTCAGAGGCCGTGTCCAGGATTACCCCGATGAACTGAACCCTCTGGGAAGGGATCAAGTGGGATTTGGAGAGGTTAATGGTAATGCCCAGGGAGGAAAACATCCCTTGGGTAAGGGAAAGGAAGCGCATTAGATCCTCCCTGGACGGGGCCGCCAGGAGCCAATCGTCCAGGTACAGGAAAACCTGCACCCCTTGGGTACGCAGCTACCACAGAAAGGCATTTGATGAACACTTGGGGTGCCGAGGAAAGACCAAATGGGAGGGCCTTGAACTGGTAGTGGTCCCCCTGGAAAGAAAAACGTAGGTATTTGCGGTGAGAAGGGCAGATAGGAATGTGCAGGTAACCATCCTGCATATCCAGAGCGCACAGCCACTGTCCCGGCCGAAGGAGGGGCAGGAGGCCCTGCAGGGACAGCATCCTGAACCCCTTGTACTCCACGAACAAGTTCAGGGAACTGAGGTCGATAATCAGCCTTACGACTCCTGTCTTCTTCGGGACCAGGAAGAAGTGGGAATAGTCAGGGCCCCATGTTTTCTGCGATTCTGCGGTTGCAGCAGTGGCCGCAGAAATCAGGGCTGACTGCAGAAATCGGTGCTGGCTGCAAATATTGGGAAAGCTAACTATGCTATGCAATGACACAAGGCAAGGGCATAGCTACTGATATGTTAAGTATACCATGGCATATATACTTACTGGAAGAGGCAGCAAACTGATGCCACTCACTATAAAGCTGACAAGCTAGTGGCCACATGGCATCTTGACTCATGCTGGTTCTTGTTACATATCTCTGTCCACCCAGTATTGTGGGGGGGGGGGACTGATGCAAGAGTAGCAGAGCTTGATTAGGTCCACAGCAGTTATGATTTGCTGCTGTGTAGGTGTGACTAGCTTAGCCATGTTAATTTTTCATTGTGAGGCTGCTCACGGTGCACGCTGAATCCTTGGAAGATGAATTTGGAAGGAAGTACTGGAAGGCGAGCAGTAGTCAAAAAGTGAGAAGATTCAGTGGTGTCCGTGGAGGTGGAATTGATCTTGGTGTGGTGGCAGGTATCGGAGGAGAAACTGATTGCAGAAACATGTGGCTGGCAGCAGACTGAGCAGATGTCTCGGTCCCCACTGATGGACATCAATCACAGTTTTGATTTGTGGGACACAGATCTGTACTTGCAAGTGTGAGTGTAATTTCTTGGCAGATTTGAACCTGCAGCCTAAGTGGTGGCATCAAGCTCAATTCTTAAGGAGGGATAAGTTGCCCAGCTGCAGCAGAATTGGGGACCAGGGTATACTAGAACTGGAGTGAGCAGGTTTGGGAAAAAAATCCGAGTGGAGAGCTGTATTGATTGCTGCTATATATAAGTGAAATGAGGGTCACTAACTGAAGAACACCACCACCACCCCTGAGATGCTGGGAGAAGAGAACATGCTAACCAAGATTACTCCAGCTTAATAAGAATGACTTACTTGCATTTTTATGTTTGCTTGCACGCATGTGCAAGAAACACAGTGCCTTCATCGGAGATTTCAGAGGTGTGTCACCTCCTCCTCCAATTCAGGCACTGTGCTGGCAGGCGCGGCCCCTGTTATCGCATTTTGGAGCTCGTCTATGACACGCCCAAAATGCAGTGGCATACAGTTGAAAGGGGAGCTACGCTGAGTGAGCAGCGATAAGAAGCTGCTGACGCAGCTCCCCCAGCCGCAGGTGTGCGCCGCTTCTGCACGCAGCGTATAGCCGCTCGGCTCAGCTGCATCATCTCGGTTCCCCCAGTAGTTCATGGCCACGCTGGGAGCCCACCCCAGGCGGTAATCCATCTGTTGCCAACGGGGGTGCCCATCCCCGTCGGCTGGGCAGCCCCCTCCCCAAAGTCCCGCTTGTGCCACGCTGGAGCCCACCCCAGCGTGGCAAACGGTCCCGCGTTTGTTTTTTTAATTTTTTTGCCGACGGGGGTGCCCAATCCCGCGGCTGAACGCCCCCTCAAGTCCTGGTGCCACGCTGGGAGCCCACCCCAGCGTGGCAAGCGGTCCCACAATGTCTTTTTGTTTTTCCTGTAAACAAAACGGTACCACGGGCGCTGCCTCCCCAAGCCCTCCCACAACCCGCACCCACCACTGCGCACTCAGCCTTTCCCACCCCCTCACCCCCATACTTACCTCCGGAGCTTGGCGCGACGATCATCGCTGGACCGGGAACACGCCTGCACTCTTCAAAGCCGACCGCTTAACTGAGGAAATGCCGTAAGCTGTATAATGGCCAGATAGGGGGTTTCAACTTTATTGCATATCTCATTTTTTAGACCACCAATGATGGTTTTGGGACTTTTTCTTGATTGAGTCACTGTCATGGAGTTATTGCATTCGGCGGGTGATTTCCCGCGCAGTGACTGCGAAATCACTCCTTCGGACCGAATACCGCCATGACAGTGACATCATTCATGAGAAGGGGCCCAAACCCATGTTGAAAATTTGTGCCAAAATTCCAAAAATGACTGTTTAACGAGTGTGCTGCTGCAGTTCCTACGCAGGCTCGTAAGTTCGTGGAAATTTCAATATTTTCATTCCAGATTTTCAACATTGCCATTTCACCACACTGTCTTATGAGTAGTACAGCTGTCATTTTTCACATCTCACCCAAAATGTGTTTCCACCCTTGTAGCGCAGAATGGCGCAGTCGGCGTGCGAAATCAATGTACGGGACAAATTAAGAAAATCACAGTGACACTGTTCATGAGCAGAGGTCTTGAAATGGCTATGTTGAAAATTTGGTGAAAAATTTCCTAAAAATGACTGTTTTACGAACGTGCGTTGCGCAGTTCCTACGCACGCTCATAGGTTTGCGAATTTTCAATATTTCCACTCCAGATTTTCAACATTGCCATTTTTCCACATCTTCTTATGAGTAGTACAGCTGTCATTTTTCACATCTCACCCAAAACGTGTTTCCGCCCATGTAGCGCACAATGGCGCAGTCGTTGTGCGAACTCAGTGTATGGGACACATTAAGAAAATCACAGTGTCACTGTTCATGAGCAGAGATCTTAAAATGGCAATGTTGCAAATTTGGTGACAGAATTCCTAAAATTGACTATTTTAGAGTGTCGTTGCACAGTTCCTGCCTAATGAGGTTCGCGAATTTTCAATATTTCCATCCAGATTTCCAACATTGCCATTTTCCACACCTCCTTATGAGCAGTACAGCTGTCATTTTTCACATCCTGCCCAAAACATGTTTCCGCCCATGTAGCGCACAATGGCGAGTCGTGGTGTGCAAACTCAATGTATGGGACACATTAACAAAACCACAGTGACACTGGTCACGAGCAGAGGTCTTAAAATGGCTATGTTGAAAACTTGGTGAAAAAATGCCTAAAAATTACTTTAACGAGCGTGCGTTGCACAGTTCCTATGCATGCTCATAAGTTTGCAGATTTAATATTTTCACTCTAGATTTCAACATGTCCATTTTATTAAACTTCCTTATGAACAGTCCAGCTGCAATTTTTCATATGTCTCCCAAAATATGTTATCGCACATGTAGCGCACAAAGGTGCTGTTGGTGTGCGAAAGCAATGTTTAGGACAGATTAAGAAACTCACAGTTACACTGTTCATGAGCAGAGGTCTTAAAATGGCTATGTTGAAAATTTGGTGACAAAAGTCCATAAAATGACTGTGTTACGAGTGAGCATTGTGCAGTTTCCACGCATCCTCGTTATTTCATGACTTTGTAATATTTTCAGTCCAGATTTTCACTAGTGGCATTTTCAACACTTCCTTATGAACAGTACAGCTGGCATTTTTCACAACATGGCGCAGTGTGTTTTCACACTTTCAGTGCAGAGATGCGTGGTCGCTTGGAAATCATTGTCTCGCACAGATAAAGAAAATCACAGTGACACTGTTCATGATCGGAGGCACCAAAATGCCTTAGTTGACAATCTGCTAAAAATATCCCCAACCTACTTATATAACGTGTGCATTGCACAGTTTCTGTGTACGCTCGTGACTTCACCTTTTTAAAATATTTTACTACACATTTGCAACATAGTCATTTTACACCTCCCATGAAAGAGTACAGCTGTGATTTTTACAGCCTGTTCAGAATATTTTGCACCTGTGGTGCTAAATGCCAGTAGTCACTGTGCATAAGCAGCTGTCACCAAACTGATATTCCCCTGTTCATGAGGTGGGGTCACAAACCAAACATGTTGAAAATTCGGAGTTAAAATACCAACGAATGCCTGAGGTATTAGGCTTTTCAACTAAATCGCCCAACCCTATAGAGAATGACAGGAATCAGGGTGTGACTTGGGATTCTTGCCTGTGATGCTCGTACCATTCCACACCCTGCAGTCACTGAGAGGCATCGAGGTATGCCTTGGGCTCTTCGGCCCCAAACTTCACCCCATTCTCCTATATCGCACCCATCTCACCGTATTTCCTAATGAAATGGGGTGCGCATAAGGGCCAAAGACCCCAAGGAACACGTCACACTTGTCAGTCTCTGCAGAGTGGGGTGTGGTGAAATGGCGTGGCCGTTATGCCTGACGACCCAAATGCACACCCCAATGCCTGTCACTCTCTGCAGGGTGGTGGTGGGGTTGGCTTCAGTTCAATACTTCACTGCGATTCCTATTACGCAGCTCTGTAACTTCTACTCTACCACTGCCAATGCCAGTAAGCAAACATTCGGCATTGACAAATGCTTGTTTTAGAGTGTCCTCCAAAAGAAAAATCAGGAGTCAGCAAATCTGACAGACACTGCAAATTACATCCTCCTTCACTATTATAGGAAGACAATCCCCCTCTCCAAAACACACAGATTTGCACACTGCACTTAGCATGTTTTTTGCAAGGCAGTTGGAGTGTTCCTAGTTTAAAAAAATTATAATCTAAAAGAACGTTGATCAAAATCAGGAAAAATAAAATAAAATGGCATTCAAGCTGGATTCTCTCTTTATATCTGCTAACTGTACATATAAACCAGAAGAAAACACCAAGCAGGTTTTGCCTTCTGTGTAGTTTTAGCTGAGTGTTTATGTCCTCCTCCAGTTATAACCTAGGAGAACAACAAAAGCCACCAATTTTCAGAACAGATGAGCCTTCAAATTTGGGGTGGGAGGGAAAAGTCATTAAAAGAGAACACTGATGTCCATGGCTGTGCCAGGTTTAGGTTACTGCAGTTTATAAATGTTTGTGATAAGAAGACTGAATACTGTTAAATGGTCTGCTGTTCCCCTTTCAGTGTAACGGAGTGGTTGCACGAAGGCAGTCAATGGGTTAACTAAGACTTAATCCCCTTGAAGGTATGCTGTTTAACCACAATTTATCTGCCACAGAATGGCTACAGAATCAACAGTTGCTCTACAGCAGAAAGTATGAGGTCCTGCCACAGAATGTAGGTCCACTTTGCAGCAGTAAACACGGGGCCCTGGGAATAATAACCCGTTCCCTGAAAAGGAAGGGGAACGGGCTCTATCGCCTCCTTCAGCAAAAGTGCTGAAATCTCTTCCTGGACCAGAAGATGATGTTCCCGAGAGTATGACGACCTTGGAGGAGGGTGTCGAGGGGGTTTCTGAAGAAACTCTATTGAGTGTCCTTCTGCGATCAGCTGGAGCACCCAGGAATCTGAAGTTATCCTCTCCCAACCCAGGAGGTGGAGGGAAAACCTCCCTCCTACCAGTTCCTCTGGAAGGCCCAGAGGCTGTGGGAGAGGAGAGGAAAGGAGTCAGGTGGTGTGGGGCAGCATCGTGGCTGAAGCACCCACTGCTTTTTTGGGGCAGAGGGGGATTGGCAGTCGGAGGGGCCCAGCGTTTATTGGCCCGCTTTCCCTGGGGTTTCACCTTTTGCCGATTCCGCCTGCGAAAGGGCCGGCGCTGCGTTTGATGGGGGTGGTACATGGAGTCCACAGACTTAAGTGCAGCCCCCTTCTCCTGCAGTCCGGTGATGACGTCCTTCACATCACCACCAAACAGCACCGAACCCCGGAAGGGCGTGTCCTGGATAACGGACTGCACTTCCAGGACCAATCCTGACACTCAGAGCCAGGCATGATGCCGTAAGCCTACGGCAAAAGCGGAGCTCCTACCAGCAATGTCCACTGCATTGTATGTGGCATGAAGCATGTGCCGACTGGCTGAACGTGCAGAGCAGACGAGGTCAGCCACTTTCTGTTTGACTTGAGAGTCAGGAATGGAGTCCAATTTGGATTCCACCTCACTAAGAACCGCCTTCTGGTAATCCCCCATGTGAACGACATAATTTAGGGCCCTAATTCCCAGAGTGGAAGAAGCAAAGATCTTCTTCCCATACTGGTCCAGAAGACGGGATTCTTTGTCAGGTGGAGATGAGCTCAGATGTTTCAGGTTAGCTGTCCGGCCATGAGTGGCACTAATCACGACTGAATCAGCTCAAGGGTGAGAATCTAGAAAGTCAACACCCTCGGGAGCCTGATGTAGCCTGTTCGACTTCCAAGGAAGCATGGCTAAAGCCGACGGTTCCTTCCGAATAGTGGAAACAAGATCGGCGTGAGGCTCAATCCAGGGTGGCACCAAGGTAGGAGCTGTCTCGGGGCAGGTCCAGATGCTCAGCGAGTTTCTTATACTATGGATCCGGCTCCAAGGAATGCCACTTGTGAACCTCCTGGATTTTTCGCAGCAACTCCGTAAAGGAAGGACCCTCCGGAGGAGACTTCTGAGGAGTCGTCCGAGGTGTCCAAGAAGTAAGAAGATGAAGAGAAAGACTCTCTCTCCTGTCGTGGGGGAGGAACAGACCTCTTGGAAGGTCCTCGGGGAAGCGTATCCTGCCCCACCCTGGAACCAGAGAGATCGCCCCTGGTGTCCGGAGGTAGGGAGGGAGTCTGTCGTCGTGGATGTACGGGAGCCGGAATCAGCACCGTCGTCGTGAGACGACTCTCACCTCTCTGGTGAGCTGAGCCCTGGCCTCAGCCCACCAGGAGGCCAGAGTCTCCTTCATGTCCATCGGCGGCTGAGGGGGCAGTGGATGAGGAGGAGGAGGAGGAGGAGGAGGAGGAGGAGGGATATGGGTATTGATTGTACCCGTGGCGCGTATCCATAACCCTGGCGGAAACCCGGTCCGGGTATTGAAGAACTGGGTCTGCGCGCCGATAGGCCGGCGTCGGATATCAAGTGGAGCCAGGTAAGACGGGCACAGATATGAAGGGTCGGATACCCGGGAACTGGGGGGTCTGTTGGAGACGGCCCGGCCGGAGGGCCCACGGGCGGGCCTGGAGCAGAAGGCCCGGCATTGGAGCGGCATCCTGGAGCGGGATGTCGCCCAGCATCAGCAAGCCCGGCGTCAGAGCCAGCGTCCGGGGAACCGACGTCAGGTCAGTCGGCCCAGCGGGCAGACGGCCTGACGGGGGTGCAGCAGGAACCTCGGCATTGCCCAGGGATGGAGGGGAAAAATCCCCAGGGTCAGGCTGAGGAGAGACAGGGTCCCCGGAAAGCAGCGAAGGCTGCGGAGAGCCAGGAACAGCGGACGTGAGAGGGTCCGGCGTTGACTCCGCCGCCGTGTGGGCATTGGGCAGCCCGATGTCCGACTTATCAGCGGAGTCCGGGTGGATGCTGGAGGAGCCGACATCTGACTTATTGGACCCATCGCCCGAGGCAGGTTGCGAAGGAGGAGCAGCGGCTGGTCGGAAGACGCTCGCCACCCGAAGGGTAGAGGCGGCATGTCGATTGTCTCCATGCGAGCGTGAGAGGAGCTGATGTCCGGCTTACCGGAGCCACTCGAACCAGTAGGCCGTACGGTGGCGGCTTTAGTGGGAGCGGAGGCCTCCAATAGGCTGGAGGCGCCCGAAGGGCCTGAGCGCGAGCCAGATGGGTGGGCCAACGCCACCTTGGAAGATTCCAAGGCGGCCATCGTGGAGCGGTCCCCTGGAGGGGACATTACCTGTAGCACGGCAACTCCCGAAGAAGACACGGTGAATGAGGAGCCCTTATCCCAGTGCTTCTGCTTGTCTTTCTTCTTACAATGGACTTCGGGGAGAAGTGGACGCCTGCTGGAGCTTTTTTAACTCCTTCTACATGGAGGACATTTTCTTCTTTAGTATGTGGGCCTCCAGGGACTGCTGCCTCCGTCTGTGGGTGGCGGCGTTGAATTTAAGGCAGTGCTGGCACTTTTCCACCTGATGATCCGGGTCTAGACAGAAGAGGCACTGGGAATGGCCGCCCTTGTGCGGGAGTTGGGCACCACATGAGTCGCACTTATTTTTGTGCTCGGAAGGTGTAGGGGATGACATACACCGACGAATGCCTGTCGATTTAGTCGAAGAATCGACAAAAAAAAAAAAAAATGACGGTAAAAACTACCGACAGAGCTGACGAGCGTTGAACTTTACTGCAAGGTGCTGACACGAGCTAATGGTGGGAAAGAACTGGAAGGCGGGCGTGGGGGACCGCCCCTTTATACTGACGTCGCATGACGTCGGTCACCTGACCTGGGGGCAGTCCCCCACCAGAGACTGCTGGCTAATTTATCCATGGGGTCCTGACGCCTGCCAGCATCAGTCCTATATGTAATTACCTACTGCAAGAGCGCTCTCGAAGTAAGATCTTTTTTTCCGAGGAGGTGCAGCGTAACTAACCTAGAAGGACTAGCCTAACAAAAATCAGACATAAGATAGTCTGAATGACCCGTATAAGAAGGGTCAACAAAGAAGTCTTCACAGCCTAGCCATTAAGGGAGTGAAGACCAACAACAGAGAGGTGAGCTCGGGGGATGGTGGGTGGGCGTGTGAATGAGTGGTGGAGACTTCGTCCAAGAAGATCAAGAATTATTGAAGGTATGTAATTTCCATATCTTCCTGGACATAAAGTCTCCAAAATTCATTCACACTGATGGGAGAGTACCGAGCTAATAATCCCCCGAGAGGGCTGCAGGAGAAACCAAGCGCTCACATATTCAGGACAGAAGTCCATTAAGGATAGTCCTGCCAAACGAAAGATGTCACCTGGCATGGACATCCAGGCACAGTGCTTGACGAAAGTATGCACTGAGCTCCAGGTAGCCACAGATTTCTGCCAGAGATGTTGCGACTGCTCTAGTAGAGTGAGCATACACTCTGCCTTCCAGCTTAACCTGTGCCATAGAATAGCAGTGGAAAAGGCATGCCACCAGCCATGCCAAAATGCATCTGATAGCGACAGACTGACCCAGTCGGGTCTCGCTGAAGGAAACAAACAGTTGTTGAGCCTTGCAAATCTCTTTTGTTCTGTCTAAATAGTAACGCAGTGCTCTTCTAACATCTAAAGAATGAAGGGTACGCTCTCCTTCATTTTGGAAGTTCGCAAAGTAAGTAGAAAGGACCAAAGGTTGGTTTAGATGGAATTCTGAGACAACCTTAGGGTCCTAAGAACTACTTTGACCAAAGCATGTATTTCAGAGACTCTAAGGGCCGAGGTGATGGTCACCTGGAAGGCCGTTTTCCAAGTGAGGAATTTCAGCTCACAGGTACCTAGAGGCTCGAAGGGCTTTCGAGTGAGCATGTCTAGCATGATAGTAATGTCCCAGGCTGCAACTAGACATCTGATAGGAGGTTTGGTATGCAGAATACCTTTAAGAAACCTCTTAACTACAGGTAATTGAGCCAGTGACAGAGAAAGTTCCGGCTCATGATAGGCTGAAATAGCAAAAAGGTGAACTTTGACCGTAGAGTATTGTAGGCTTGAATTTCAGAGGTCTAAAAGGTACTCTAAGACTTTATTTGGTGAGCAGGAAAAAGGGTTCCAAGAGGATTTTGCACACCAGGGAGAAAAACGCTTCCATTTGGCTCTGTAGGTTTTTCTGGTGGCTGGCTTGTGCACAGCCAAAAGAATATCTGAAACTCTCCGAGAGACATTGAACCTATTCACCTCTATCGCCTCAGGAGACAAGCGTGAAGGTGAAGCGACCTCAGATTAGGATGGACCACGAGACCCTGAGTCAGAAGGTTCGTCTGAAGGGGAAGTGCCTTTGGAGGGGTTTCTGACATACTGTTGAGTAGCAGAAAATGAAAATTACATACATACCGTAATTCTTGATCTTCTTGGATGAGTCTCCACCACTCATTCACACTAATGGGAACTGCGCCGGAGGCACTAGGACCCAGTGGGAGCAACCTTTTTTGCTGGAGGGCCGGCGCCAGAGATGGGGCCACGAGGAGCGGCACCGCGAGCCTCAGCTCGTGCGGTAATGACTATCTCGGCGTCGACCCTCCAACCGCCTCAGTACCTTTTTTTCTGAGGAGGTGCAGAGTAACTAACCTAGAAGGATAGCTTAACCAAAAACCGGATATAAGATAGTCCGGGTGACCTGTATAAGAAGGGTCAACAAAGAAGTCTTCACAGCCTAAAGATTTGAGGGAGTGAAGACCAACAACAGAGGTGAGCTCGGGGGATGGAGTGTGGGCGTTTAAATGAGTGGTGGAGACTCGTCCAAGAAGATTAAGAATTACGGTAGGTACGTAATTTTCATATCTTCCTGGACATAAGTCTCCACCACTCATTCACACTAATGGGAGAGTACCGAGCTAATAATCCCCCGAGAGGGCGGCAGGAGAGACCAAGAGCTCACAGTTTAGGGCAGAAGTCCATTAAGGATGGTTCTGCCAAAGGAAAGATGTCGTCTGGCATGGACATCCAGGGCATAGTGTTTATCGAAAGTATGCACTGAGCTCCAGGTAGTCACGTTGCAAATATCTGCAATGGGCGCGTTGCGGATTTCCGCCAGAGATGCCTCAACCGCTCTAGTAGAGTGAGCGTAAACTCTACCCTCCAGCTTAACCTGCATCATGGAATAGCAGTGGCGAAGGCATGCCACTAGCCATGCTGAGATACATCTGATAGCGACAGGTTGACCCAGCCGGGTCTCGCTGAAGGAAACAAACAGTTGCTGGGCTTTGCGAAAATCCTTGGTTCTATCTAGATAGAAACGCAAGGCCCTCTTAACGTCCAAAGAACGAAGAGAACGTTCTCCTTCGTTTTGGAAGTTCGCAAAGTAAGAGGGAAGGACCAAAGGTTGGTTTAGATGAAATTCTGACACAACCTTAGGAAGAAATTTAGGATGAGTACAAAGAACTACTTTGTCCTTATGGAACACAGTATACGGAGGGTCTGTGACCAGGGCATGTATCTCAGAGACCCTGCGGGCTGAGGTAATGGGCACTAGGAAGGCAGTCTTCCAGGTGAGAAATTTTAGCTCACAGGTAGCCAGAGGTTCGAAAGGTTTCCGAGTGAGCATGTCTATCACAAGATTAATGTCCCAGGCTGCAACTGGACGTCTTGTAGGAGGTCTGGTATGCAGAATTCCTTTAAGAAATCTCTTAACCACAGGTAACTGAGCCAGTGTTAAGGAAAAAACCGCTCATGATACGCTGAAATGGCACAAAGGTGAACTTTGACTGTAGAGTACTGCAGACCTGAATTTGAGAGGTCCAAGAGGTACTCCAAAACCTTATCTGGTGGGCAGGAAAAGGGATTCAAAGAGGACTTTGCACACAAGAGCGAAAAACGCTTCCACTTGGCTGTGTAAGTTTTCCGAGTGGCTGGCTTTCGCGCAGCCAGAAGAATATCTGAAACCCTTCGAGAGACATTGAACTGGTTTACTTCTACCTCTTCAGGAGCCAAGTGTGAAGGTGAAGCGATCTCAGGTTGGGATGGACCACCGGTCCCTGAGTCAAAAGGTTCATCAGCAGGGGAAGTGGTCTCGGAGGAACTGCCAACATATTGCTGAGTAGTGGAAACCACAGCTGCTGAGGCCAAAAGGGAGCAATCAGAATCATCTTGTCCCCCTGAGATTCGAACTTGAGGAGTACCCTCTGAATTAGAGGAAGAGGCGCAAAGGCATAAAGAAAGCGTTTCGTCCACTGCAGCCTGAACGCATTCTGACAGAAAATGCCAGGCCCTGGATTTCTGGAGCAAAAGAGAGGCAGTTTTGCATTGAGTGGGGATGCAAAAAGGTCCAGGTCTGGAGTTTCCCACTCTTCGAATAGTGACTGAACTATGGTTGAGTCGAGAGACCATTCGTGAGGATCTGTCTCTGTTCTGCTGAGACGGTCTGCCATTCGTTCTGTACACCTGGCAGGTAGACCACTTGAATTAGAGCCTTGTGCTCCAAGCACCATTCCCATACCATCATTGCTTCCCTGCATAAGGGGTAAGAATGAGCACCGCCCTGCTTATTGATGTAATACATCACTGCTTTGTTGTCCGTTTGAAGGAGAATGTTCTTGTGACAGAGAATGTCCTTCAACGCTCGGACCACATAAAGGACGGCTCTCATTTCTAGGACGTTTATGTGAAGCTGGGACTCGAGTTGAGTCCACACACCTTGAGTGTGGAGAGTCTGACAGTGAGTTCCCCACCCCATTAGGGATGCATCCATGGTAATGGAGATTTGATGGTCCAGAGGAGCAAAGGGATATCCTTCCTGGAGATTGGTCTCTTGAGACCACCAGGTGAGTGACCTCTTTAAAGGTTCTGTCACCTTGATGAGATAGGACTGTGGGTGAGTGGTTGGGGACCACTGAGTACTGAGCATCCACTGAGTGATTCTCATGTGCAGATGTGCTAGGGGTACAGTGAACACTGAGGATGCCATGAGGCCTAGCATCCGTTGCATTGAGACAGCTGTAACTGAGCTGTTCTCCCTGATGTGACAGACCATTTGAAGGATATCGTTCCTTCTGTCTTCTGGAAGAAAAGCCTTCGCACAGGAGGTGTCCAGATGAGTCCCTATAAAGAGGAGCCTCTGGGAGGGCTGCAGTTGCGATTTCTTGAGGTTCAGCAGAACTCCCATGGACGTAAGGAGGCGAGAGGCCGTCTCTATGGCGTCCAGGGTCCCTTGCCTGGAAGGGCTTGCTAGAAGCCAATCGTCCAGATAAGGGAACACCTGTATCCCGACCTTTCTGAGGTGTGCTGCGGAGAACTGCACAACACTTTGTAAAAACCTGCGGCACCGAGGATAGCCCAAAGGGAAGGACTCTGAACTGATAATGCTGTCCCAGAGCCACAAACCTCAGGAATTTGTGATGCCTCGGGTGAATAGGAATGTGCTGGTAAGCATCCTGCATGTCCAGGGAGGCTAGCCAGGCGTGTTGATGAAGCAAAGGTAACAGAGTTCCCAGAGAAATCATTTTGAATTTCTCCCTGGGGAGAAATTTGTTTAGCTTTCTGAGATCTAGAATGGGGTGCATTCCCCCGGACTTCTTTGGAACCAGAAAGTAATGGGAGTAGAACCCCGTGTTCCGTTGATGCAGCGGCACCACTTCTACTGCCCTGTTGTTCAGAAGGCCCTGAATCTCGGCGGCGAGAAGGTCTGACTGAAGAGTTGACAGCCTGGGCTGCCGTTTGGGAGGACGATCCGGAGGGGGTCTCCAGAAGATTGAGTGAATACCCCTGGCGAATTATCCGAAGGACCCATTTGTCTGAGGTTATGGACTTCCACTGGTTGTAGAAGTGCATCAGATGACCTCCCACTGGAGAGGAAAAGTCCACCTCGGGCAGCTGAGATGGGACTTGGGCTAGCAATTCATAAGGTAGCGCTGGGCGCTTTGGGCCCTTGCGCTTTCTGTTGTGTTTTCTTTTGAGGTTGGGCAGGTTGGTTTTTATGGAAACCTCCTCTGCCTCGAAAGGACTGACGATTATGAAACTGACGTTTATTGACATGCCCTCGAGAGGGGGCAGGAGGGGGTCGAGCCAACTTAATGGCCGACCTAGTCTTTTGTGTAGCTTCCAGAGCTTGCTCACCTGAGGACCAAAAAGATATGCACCATCAAAGGGCAACACCATTACCTGCTGCTGCGCATCATTCATGAAGCCCGAAGTGCGCAGCCAGGAATGACGGGGGGTGCAAATACCAGCAGCCGCTGAACGGGAAGCAGTGTCGAAAGCATCCATGGCTGCTTTAACCTGCTGGTTGTTAGATTCGATACCTCTGGTAATGGTTTGAAGAAGCTCTGGCTTTGCATTCGACTCCGGAAGAGCTTCAACGATTTGCTTGATTGAGTGCCACAGGATATACTCATACTAGGAGAAGTAACCCTGGCAACTGGCAATACGCATACTTAGGGTAGAAGCAGCAAAGACTCTCTTACCTAAGGTGTCTATCTTACGAGATTCTTTGTTAATAGGTCGAGCTGTAGTAGTTTGAGGAAGAACGATCTTATCATTCTCTGCCAGGACTACAATAGGATCCGCAAAGGCTTGAGATGCCAAAATGGGATGATCCTTGGGGGCTGAATATTTCCTATCTATGGATTTTGCCACCGAAGGGGTGAGAGCAGGATTATTCCATACCATTTGAGACAGCGTCTCGAAGGAAGGCTGAACCGGAGAAGTCAAATCCGTAGGGATCTCCGGGGCATGAAGGTATTGGAGTCTTAACAATTTCCCACAATCGATGTCTGTAGTCTGGAGAGAAAGAGTGGAACTCAGATTTTTCGGCAGAGACTTAAATGACAGGTCCTCGACCACAGGCTCTGTAGCAGTAATAGATCCTGCTTCGTCCACTTCATCACCCAACCGAAGGTCTGGGTCAGGCTCAATGTCATCTCCTGACAGTCCAGGAGGGACTGTATGGACAGGAAAGGAATGAAAATCAGAAGAGAGGAAAGAAGGAAACGAGTGAAAGGAGGAGTCCTGAAAAGCAGAGGGAGCCCCGAGAGCCCCCGGCTCCGAGGAGGCGCACGGCACAGAAAACGACGCCGAGGGACCACGCGGTGCCAAAAGCGGCGCCGAGCGCACCATTGGTGCTGAGGACGGCGCTGAGCGCACCATCGGCGCTGAGGATGGTGCAGAGAAGCCGCATGGTGCCGAGGACGGCGCCGAGGGCACTGAAAACACCCCAGACTCCAAAAACAGGTTTTGAAGGAAGAAGAGCAGGAGATAAGGGCATCGGTGTGGCCCCTTGCGCCGTAGTCATGTGAGGGGGGGGAACACCGAAGTGCGGAGTCGACGGCACCGAAGAAGGTGCTGCGCGACCAGGAAAGTCCAACCGCCCTACCTGGTCTCCTAATGAGCCCGAAAGCCCACGAGTGACCGAGCCAGGTAGCTGAACCAACCTCCAAGCCCATTGCTCCATAAGAGCGGCCCACTGATGAAACTGCCCATCTGAAGACCTACCTGCGGGCGGGGTAGGGCTCATGATGTCAGCGTCAGGGTACCAGAAGCAGAGGTTGGCGACTCCGAAGGAGGAGACCGCAACTAGCCCTGATAACCCAACGCTCACGCAGACATATCAGAGGGCGCACTTTAGTGATGCCTTCTTTAGACCTGTGGGCCGAAAAAGAGCTTGAGGCCGAACGGTGTGCGAGAATGCACTCGTTTATTTTATGCTTCCACGGGGACCGCCCATCCCCCCGGGCATTGGACTGACTGTTGTCAGACCCCTCCGGAGAAGGTGGCGGACCGGACCCAGCCCTACTGACTGAACAGCTTTCATACGAAGTCTCCCTACCGTCACCTGACCTGCTCATGGTCGACTCCGTCAAAGTAGGCTGAGACTTCTTTATTTTTTTAAAATAAGAATAAACTAAGCGATACTTTATCGAGATAATACTACAAAATAACAAAACTGAAAACTATGCTGCTAGTTTGAAGTTTGACTCCGGGGCGACGACGACGTCACTGAAGCGCACTCGATGGCGGGAAAAAAGGAACTGAGGCGGTTGGAGGGTCGATGCCGAGATAGTCATTACCGCGCGAACTGAGGCTCGCAGTGCCATTCCTCACGGCTCCATCTCTGGCGCCGACCCTCCAGCAAAAAGTTTGCTCCCGATGGGTCCTAGTGCCTCCGGCGCAGATCCCAATATTGTGAATGAGTGGTGGAGACTTAAGTCCAGGAAGATCACCTGAATGCGGAGTCGACGGCACCAAAGATGGCGCCACATGGCTAGGAAGGTCCAACTGCCCTACCCGGTCCCCCGAAAGGCCCAAAGGCCTCGGAGTGACCAGGTCAAGCAGCTGGACCAACCTCCGAGCCCACTGCTCCATAAGAGCAGCCCACTGATGAAACTGCTCATTGGAAGCCCTTTCAGTAGGCAGGGAAGGGTTCCGATGTCGAAAAGGTCGGCCACTGGAGACAGAAACCGGTGACTCCAGAGGAGGTGACCGGCACCTGGCCCCAACGACCGACCGTTGATGCGCAGACATACCAGAAGGCTAATGCTTTAGCTTTAGATGTTGTACAGAAGGGTAACACACATTTGTTTAAATTCCAAGGTCTTGAAAAGGTTTCATTTAACTATTTTAATTATTTGAATGATTGTGATGTCAATTGTTTTATAGACTCTATAATGTGGGATCCTGTATGAGCTTGATATCACATTGAAAAAGTGTCTTTGGGACGTGAAACGTGTGTCTGTGATTTTTTACATGCTGCTTGCTTCAGCTATCTGATTAAAGCTGTTTTAACTATATCTCCAGTATTGGATGTATGTTTTATCGATTACCGGGTAGCCGTTCTGTGTTTTTTCCTGCATTTTCCTTGTTTGGCTCCGGTCTTGTCCGTTGGTGGCCGCCTTCTGTACATATAATTCTTCTGTGGCAGGCACAACGGTATCGATATTTTATGCATTATTGGCATCATGGCTTATGGAGGGATGGATTGTAATCCATCGGATTTGACAAGCAGCATTCCTTCTGTATTTCGTGAGTATACAGATATGGATCCTTTAGATATGACTACACACACAATTGTGGATTGTTCATCTGTGAATATTGATAGCACTGTCAAGAAGGATGATTTTGTGGAGTCTTTATTTTTTAGAAAAGGGGACGTTAATCCTTTATTGACTAAATTGAATCAGAGAGAGCAGCTTGGCAATATAAATGATTTGCAGAGACAAGATACACCACTGACAATTAAGCAAGCTTTTATTCAATTAGAAAGAGTGATGTTAAAAGCCAGACGTCTATATTGGCAAAAGGTTACTATGTCGGCTTATCTGACGGTTCATCGAGCTCCTAGAGGCTTGAGATTTAATTTACAGCCTGCATTTGGTCAGGCTCGAACCCCGTTCTTGAAAAAGTGGCAAACGCATTGCCTTAATTACAGTGCTGGTCTTATTCAGTTGATTCTTGATGATGGTGATGAACAAGAAAAAGACATTAGAGAATTGATTTTATTAAAGGAGCAACAAGTACGATTGTTTCAACATGACATGGAATATTCTAAATACAGGGAACAACTGATTTCCACTGTACATAAGTATGATATTAGAATCAGCAAGATCAAAGAGACTAAGTTTGAAAGAGATAGAAGAGATTATGCTGAGGGCCGAATTTTTGAATGGAACAAGAAAACTACTGGGCACATTAAATCCATCCTTAAAAAATGTAATTTGGATGTTTATACCAGTGGTTCAGATTCGGATTCAGATGGAAATGCTGTTCCACCCAGTGATACTCGGACATTACAAGTTACTTCGGAAAATAATAATTTTGGAAAAAATGTTGTGATTTTAACTTTTCCCCCCGCCCTCCAAATTTACAAGATCCAGTGAGATCAATACAGGTGCTAACGGAGAGCCCTTCACAACAGCTGATATTAGAACAAGAGACGTCAGTAAAAATGAAAGGACAATCGGAGACCTTGGATTTTTTACAACAGAAACAGAATGTGCTGAATTTGGGGAATGTGGAAGTATGGGAGAAAATGTATCCGAATTTGCCAGAGTTACCAACAGTTCCCCAGAATCTGAGAAGGAGTCCACGATTTGTACAGTTTCAAGAAGACGGACCAGAAGAGGTACACGGGGCAAGAATCGAAGGTACTGGATACAGGGGCAGTTGGAATCGGGGAAGGAATTGGAGTCGGTGAAACAGAAAGAGAACACAGTGGAATTAAATACTCCACAGGATATTTTGGTCATTAATATTTCGTCCTACATACTCACGGGTCCTGAGACTGCCATTCTCCAGAAAGGTCTTAACTTCGTACCTGCTACACAATTTAGTGAATTTCAGACTATGCTGGATTTACATAAGTTTGTTAGAAAATTGGACTTGAAGGTGCAATTCTCTCCAGAGCCACGGGATGTATCAACTGCTAATGTTATGACCTTTGAACATTTTTCTAATGAAGAATCACTTAGAAAACCATCTATTTACATTCCTCCAAAAAATCCAATAGTGAATGTATTCTTTAAAGCCTGTGAAAAGGATATACTGGATTTTACATCAAAAGGTCTTTCATCATGTTTTAATAACTGTACTAAAGATGAATGAGCAGCTTTAAAATCTTTACGTGACAATACATCTATTGAGATCAAAAGTGCAGCTAAAGGGGGTGCGGTTGTTGTGCTTGACAAAGTTAAGTATCAATTAGAAATGTTAAGCCAGTTAAATAACTCTGTATATTATAGAAGGTTGTTAACTGATCCTACTTTGGAGTGTAAGAAACGGATTGACTTGATTCTTTACGATATGTTTATGAATGGTTTATTTTCTAAACAAATTTATGAATTCCTAACTGTTCAATTTCCAGTACGTCCGACTTTATATGGTCTACCTAAGATCCACAAAGATCTTTTTAATCCTCCAGCTAGACCAATAGTCGCATCGATTGGCTCTGTTACTGAACCCCTTTCAAAATTTGTAGATCAACACATCATACAAATCATTCCTTTATGGCCTTTACATGTTCGAGATACCACGGATGTAATTTTACATCTTAAAGATGTGGTTTTGTGTGAGAAAGATCTTTTGGTCACCTTAGATGTGGCTGCTTTATATACTAATATCCCCCAAAAGGGAGGGCTTGAAGCTATGCGGTCATCTCTTTGCGAATTTACTAACTATACTAGTCCATTTGTGGAATGTTTAATTACTTTAACTGAACTGGTTCTGACTAATAATGTTTTTATGTTTGATAATTCCTTTTTTCTACAGCTTAAGGGCACTGCCATGGGGGCATCTTTCGCCCCCAATTATGCTAATATCTATTTAATGCAGTGGGAAAAACATTTTGTCGTTTCTGACATTTTTAATCCGTTTTTTCAGAATTTGGTATTTTATGTCCGCTTTATTGATGACATTTTGCTCGTCTGGAGGGGTAGTGTCTCTATATTGGATGAATTTATTTCTTATTTGGAATCTACAAACAAAAATCTCACTTTTACTAAGAGAGTAGAAATTTCTGAGATTCAGTTTCTGGATCTTAGTATTTTTAAGAATGATCAAAATGGGTTGGAGACCTGATTATTCACTAAGGAAACAGCTAGAAATTCATTATTGTTATATAGTAGCTGCCATCCCAGACATATTCCAGATAATATTCCAAAGGGACAAATGATGCGGTTAAAAATAAATACCACTTCACATGAGCAATATGTTTTGGATGTTAAATTGCTTATGGACAAATTTGAACGTAGAGGTTACAATAAAACATTGTTGGAAAAATCTCAGAACATTGTTAGCCATATGGAGAGGGAGACTTTACTTCATAAAAAAAGTTATAATGTTCAGCAGTGTGGTCACAAAGAGTTTACAAGATTTAATTTTGTTTCAGATTTTACACCGTATAGTGCAGCCATTTCGGATATTCTTTTGAAGAACTGGAACATTTTATTATTGGAACCTAGATTGGTCAAACATGTAGCAGTTCGTCCTCGGATGACTTATAGAAGAGGCAAAAATATTGCTGATATGGTTACCACTAGCCATTTTGGACTACCCCAGAATCAGAAGCAGGCCACATTACCAAATGGGACGTTCCATTGTGGTAACTGTTCTTTTTGTCAGCATTTAAATACAGTTTCAACTTTTCAACATCCTGTTACAAATAAGGAATTTTCTAATTGTGATTTTATAAGTTGTTCCACCACTAATGTGATTTATTTAGCGCAGTGTCTTTGCAAAGATTTCTATGTTGGTAAAACTCAGAGGGTTTTTAAAAATAGAATTGCTGAACATTTACGTTGTATTGCTAACAAAGATATTACTAATGCTTTAGCTTTACATGTTGTACAGAAGGGTAACACACATTTGCTTAAATTCCAAGGTCTTGAAAAGGTTTCATTAGGAAGTCGGGGGGGGGGGGATTTGAACAAGCTCCTACGTGCTGAAAGCAAATGGCAGTGCCTATTAGGAACACATAAGGAAAAAGGTTTAAATGCGATGTTTAGTATTATTCCTTATTTAAAATGAAGTGATATTGTCTGGTTCTTTTTCTTTCTCTTTCCCTTAGTTTTGTGTTTTGCATTTAAATGTGATTTGCTATTCTATGTGGATTAATTAATCTATATTCCTGTAATGTGAAACAATTATTGCTTTAGATTTGCTGAGCTTCTTTTTGATTGCTCCTAGTGTGCTTTAACTATTTTAATTATCTGAATGATTGTGATGTCAATTGTTTTATAGACTATATAATGTGGGATCCTGTATGAGCTTGATATCACATTGAAAAAGCGTCTTTGGGACGTGAAACGTGCGTCTGTGATTTTTTGCATGCTGCTTGCTTCAGCTATCTGATTAAAGCTGTTTTAACTATATATCCAGTATTGGATATATGTTTTATCGATTACCGGGTAGCCGTTCTGTGTTTTTTCCTGACCTCACGTGATGCCTTCTCTTTTTTGACCTGTGGGCTGAAGAAGAGCTCGAGGCCAAACGGTGCCGAGAATGGGACCGTTTTCTTTTATGCTTTCGGGGGGGACCACCCATCCTCCCGAGCATCAGCCCATCCATTTTCAGACCCCCCCCCAGAGAGGGCAGCGGACCAGACCTAGCCCGGCTGACTGAACAGCTTTCATATGAAATCTTCCTACCGTCACCTGACCCGCTCATGGTCGACTCCGTCAGTGGAGGGCTGAAGACTTCTTTTCTTAATAAGTGAAGTTTAAAAGTAAGCAGTACTTATTTCGAGATAAATTACAAAACAATAAACTGAAAACTATGCTGCCAGTTTGAAGTTTTACTCCCGGAGGGCGAGCGACGTCGTCACTGAAGCGCACTCGATGGCAGGAAAAAGGAACTGAGGCCATTGGAGGGTCGACGCCAAGATAGTCATTGCCGCACGAGCCAAGGCTCACGGTGCCACTCCTCGCAGCTCCATCTCTGGTGCCGGCCCTCTTGTGAAAATGTTTGCTCCCACTGCGTCCTAGCGCCTCCTGTGTAGATCCCATCAGTGTGAATGAGTGGTGGAGATTTTATGTCCAGAAAGATAAATTTATAGCATCTTATATGTGTGCCCTAAGAAAGAAGCTGCAAAATATGTTGAAATCGCCCATAGTAATCAAGAAGAGGCCCAAAACCAGCAGAAGGTATATTATGACCATGGGATAAGAGAAAAGGTTTTTAAGCCAGGTGAAAAGGTCTTGCTACTGTTACCCACTACAGAAAATAAACTGTTAATGAAGTGGCAAGGGCCTTATAAGGTTCTTAGATGTACCGGCACAGTTAACTATGAGATTGAGACCCCTAACAGGAAAAATCCTACTAAGATATACCATGCTAACCTCCTCAAGAAATGGGTTGAAAATCACCAAAGGCTGCTTTGCTAGTTTTACCAGAAACTGATAAAGAAGATATTGATGTAGCTTATGAGAGACTGGAACAAACTGTAACTGCTGATGCGTCAAGATGAATGTTTTCTTAACCTCCGAACAAGCCGCAGAAATCTGTAACTTGCTAAAGACATTTAACAGTACTTTTACCACAGTACCGGGCCGAGCAAAAGGGGTTGAGCACATAATAGTGAAAAAGAATGCTCGCCCTATTAGACAAAAAACATACAGATTATCAGAGCGGTTAAGAGATGACGTGGTTAAGGAAATACATAAAATGAAAAACTGGGTATTATAGAAGAGTTGAGAAGTGCTTGGTCATCACCAATGGTGACTGTAAACATAAAAGAAGGGGGTGCAAGAATATGCCTTGATTTTAGGAAAATTAATCAAATGTCAGAATTTGACAGTTATCCTATGCCCAGAATAGATGATTTGTTGGACAGACTGGGAATTGTTAAGTATATCAGTACCCTCGATCTCACCAAGGGTTACTGGCAAATCCCTCTAGCTATAGAATCCAGAGACAAAACTGCATTTACCACTCCTATAGGACTCTATCAGTTCACCACCATGTTGTTTGGGTTACATGGTGCACCGGCTACATTCCAATGGTACATGGATGTCATTTTATCCCCTCATACTGGTTACTGTGCTGCATACCTGGATGATGTTATGGTGTACAGTCCAGACTGGAAAAGCCACCTTTTGGGAAATGGAGAAGTTAAGCCAGAAGTTTCCAAGACAGAAGCTGTACCTAACAGCCCTGTCCCCAAAACCAAGAAACATGTCAGATCATTTTTAGGGCTGGCTGGTTATTATCAGAGATTTGTTCCCAGCTTTGCCAAGTTAGCTACTCCCCTCACTGAACTCACAAAGAAACGGCTTCCGAATAATGTGAAATGAACCCCAGAGTGTGACAAAGCATTTTGGGCCATTAAGGCTGCTTTATGTTCAGCCCCTGTTTTAAGAAGCCCAGACTTTGAGAAACCATTTTTGTTACAAACAGATGCATCAGAGGTAGGTCTAGGTTCAGTCCTGAGTGAAAATATAGATGGGACAAAACATCCTATTCTCTATATCAGTAGGAAGTTGCATGACAGAGAAAAAAGGTACTCCACCATTGAAAAGGAATGTCTTGCAGCAAAGTTGGCAATGGAGTCCCTTAAGTTTTACTTACTAGGAGCTGACTTTGTACTTGTAACATATCACAGTCCTTTCTGTTGGCTTAACCAAATGAAAGATACAAATTCTAGAATCACACAGTGGTACCTGGCACTACAGCCATTTAAATTTAAAGTGATGCACAAATCTGGTTTTACTTACTAGGAGCTAACTTTGTACTTGTAACATATCACAGTCCTCTCTGTTGGCTTAACCAAATGAAAGATAACAATTCTAGAATCACACAGTGGTACCTGGCACTACAGCCATTTAAATTTAAAGTGATGCACAAATCTGGGAAAGAGAATGTGATTGCTGCTTTTCTGTCAAGATATGGATCAGGAATTGAGAATTTCTAACGCTGAAAAAACAAATGTGTAAGTTTATACTTCACTATTTACTGTACTGTTACAGAAAAAAGGATACTGCAGATGCACAGAATTGTAAAGGTTATATGCTTATGCTAGATGAGAATTATTAGAAAGTTTTGGAAACCTGTTTTTGTAAAACAGGTTCCCTCTTAAGGAGAGGGGTATGTGACAGTGTTGAATAAGGCCCTGTCCCAGTTGTTATGGAGAAGGATTTTAAATGCAAGGATCTGTTCTATTCTCTCCTTTTCTGTCTGGTTGTGCAACCAAATTTTCTCACGAGACCCAGGACTTGATCACCTCAATGGTACTGCAATTCTCTGCCTCTCGCTGTCTCTCTACCCTCACTTGCTGTTCTGTCTTTTCTTCCCCCTTGCATACCTGCAGTTAAAAAAAAATATTTGTGAATCTTTTTGTGAAAATGTAATTAATACTGGGATCCCTTTGTTTAAAACTGTATATAGTTATACTGTTGAAATGATTGCAAAACTATTTGGAACTCAACGGGTTAACCAGAGATGGAATTTTTAAGCCTTTTGCAGAAGATATAAAGAAGAGATCAGTTCTGGGTCACAATGTTCTTTTTGTTGCACCTGTTGAAACTTACCAGAACACTGCGTGAGAAGCATGCTGTTTTCCTAACAAGCGGGGGTTGCAAAGACTTATAAAAACAGAGTTGCAACTTCTTGAAAGACAGAGACAGACTGAGATTGGAAATTGAGAAGAAAAACTTTAGAAGGACTCTATTTGTTTTCTGTGTTTCTTCTGCCATTGTAAATAGTTATTCTGAACAATTTTATTATTTTTATTTTCCTGTTATTAATAAAAAACTCTTGCTGTGAATTTTACAACTGCTCCTGGTTTACCTATGCTTCCCGACCTGCGCCACGCCGACACTTGGTACCAGTGCTAGAATCCGCTCACCCCACCCGGCACTGATAGTGGACATCAACTTTGATACTGGCCTCAGCACTGCAGACAGTGACTGTGCCAGAGTCGGCACTGATGATTAGGGATGTAAGTTTGTCATGGCAGTCATACACATCATTGATTCCATGATGTTTGATCTTTATTCAGGACTTCCATGACTTTCACTAGTGTCATTAGAAAGTAGCAATGATGACAGTGCCACAACATTTACTACTGTTTACTAATGATTTCATGAACAAACAATAACTCATTAAAACCTCATCCATGACAAACTTACATCCCTACTGATGACGACGCCACCCTCTGGGTCAGCACTGCGAATAGTGCTAACTCTAGAGGCAGTAGCCCTGACTCTGGGGTAGCTGGTTGCTGAAGGCAAACAGGCAGAGGTGGGTTCTCCCCAGCCACCTAAAATGAGCCAAGGGTCTGCCCGATGCCACCATGGAAGCCCCAGCATGATGGGAAACAGCGAGTTCCATACCTTAGCCAACTGCAAATAGTCAGGAGGGGACCTGGTGGAATGGTCCAGAGACCTACCTTTGGACTTCATAGGTTGATATCTGCCACCGGTGGTAGGTACAGGCCTACCAAACTTGTAGCACCTACTGTCTAATCTCAAAATGTCAGAGGACAGGCCATTCAGAAGGAATGCTGGTCAGTGCAGGGAATGTTCTTCCCACAGCAGCAACGCCAGAAAGCAAGACCTTTTTCACAGCCCTGCTTAGAAGCTGAACATGACACTCATTGTGAAAAATAATAAAAATAAGAAAAAAGTAAAGTCGAACTAAGGCACAAATAAAATGAACTGCTCCCACAGTGTGAACTTAACAGTAGAGAAAAAAGAACTGAGGAAAGTTAGGGCATCAGCAACACTTATGAACATGTAAGCAGAAAAAGGCCCTTTGGTCTATCTTTTCTGCCCGTATTACAGGGTCCTCAGCTTATGTTACTGACTCTGCCACCCCATCTCCATATGGCAATCCCTTGACCCTTATTCCACCCCAACTCTGTCCCAGTCTCTCTTGAAGCTGCCCACTGTTCTTGACAAAATCACCTCTTCCAGAAGCATGTTCCAACTTGCCACCACCTTCTTCATCAAGAAATGCCTGCTAGCCTCCCTCCTTAACCTCCCCCCCCCTGCAATTTAAGACTATGCCTCCTCTTGTTTTGGTTTCCCGTCAGCTTAAAGAGATCCTCCTTATCCACCCTATTTATTCCAATATGAACATATTGGTAAGCGCACACCACCACACAGTGTCAAGCATGCACTGTCACAACTAGTCTGTGGCAAACATAAAGGTACAGCGCACTTGAGAAAAATGGAAAAACAGCATGAGGCTGCGAACTAAATTTATTGAATGTCAAAGAAGTAAAGACAGCTGGACAACGGACACCCCAGCACTTCACTTCTTCAAAATGAGGCTTCATCAAGGGACACTATGGAGTAGATCAATTCTTGGAAGACTCTGTAGATTCATGCCCGCGCTGGTCATGCAGTAGGCCTAGGCAAGTCAGACAGATGTGCAGATCCATTCTCATCATGTTGTTGAAGTGACTGGCTACAATGAAAGTTGGACTGACTCCTAAGTATTCAAATGTTTTATTTATAACATCCATCTATTATAGGGCTGCTAACGTTTCATGGCATGTGGCCACTTCTTCAGAATATTGGTGGTCACTCCTTGCAAGATTCTTATCTATTTACTTGTTGGTTTTCAGTGAACAATACCTTCTCTTAATATCATGCTTACTAGACCGCTCCACATTTGTTTGTTTTATCCCCATTTGATTTCTAAATTTTGGTAAGTCGCAGCAGCCATCCTCTGTACTACTGGAGGTAGCAGTGGTTGCACTTTCATCTCTTGAAGCTGGAAGTATAGAAGTCCGCCTTCCCGCTGTAAAGTTCCATAAACAATAGTCCCTGTAAAACCTTTAGTGGGAATGAGCAACGTCACTCACTAGCAAAACAAACTCTGGCCAGAGCCGATAGGGCCGCAGGTGAGGAATTTGGGATAAAAATATGGAAATTAGTTTTTTATTATGTTTACACCAAATGTGCAACATAACCTTTTTAAGACACTGCCTCATGAGGAAGGGCAGAGGAAATGTTCAACTCCTGGCCTAAAGGTGATTTTGCGCAGGGACTGCACAATCAACTTTTAGGGTGCAAAAACACATTCTGGGCAGGAGTTGAAAAATTACAGCTGTCACATTCAGGAGGTGCTGTAAAGAAATATCTGTGTTGTAAATTCAGGGTAAAAATATTGAAAATTACCAAAGTTACAAGGCTGCGTTCGCAAAATTCAACGTAGGCTCATAACTTTGCTGTTCTTTAATATTTGTATACCAATTTTTCAACATAGCTTCCTCATGACCCCACCTCATGAACATGGGCAGAGAAGCTTTTCAACTCCTGCCCGAATGGTGATTTCGTGCAGGGGCCATAAAATCACCTTTCAGGATAGAAAAAAAACATTTTGGCCAGGATTTGAAAAATGACAGCTGTCATGTCATGAGGTGCTGTAAAGATTTTATTTATTTAAAAGTTTTACCAGGAAAGGCATACTGAGCAGACTACTGCTCGATTCCAGTTGCATCCTGGGGTAGAGGGAACAAGATAAGTACACACAAGTAAACATACAGAATTATAGAACAGCAACATTTACATAGGTTTCATATAATATGTACAAAGTTTTATAATTACAATGATAGATAATCTAGAAGTAGTATGTACAGGAGGCAAGAAACAGAGAGTGAACAGCATAATAGTAGGCAGAATATGTAGAAAAGGTAATGGCAAACAACATTTGACAGTTAAGCATTTGAGTGGACAACATAGATTTGCATTGGGGGGTTGGCCCTTACTTAGTGCACACCAATTTGACATGGCCCATGCTTAGTGCACGTCAAGTTGACATGAGCAGCTTGTGGGGACTTGTCCTTTTAGAAGGGAGATTTGTTGCCGAGGGGAAGGGGACAGCCGGATGTCATCCAGCAGAGAGTTCCATAGTTTTGGTAGATGGACTCTAAAAGCTGACTGTCCAGCAGAGGTAGCCATGTGTGGGATTTGTAGTAGGCGGGAGTCAAAATTTGTGAGTGAGTATGTTGATGGTGTTTGAGCTGTTAGGGTAGAGGCTAGGTAGGAGGGCAGTAACTGGGTCTAGAATTTGGATGTGAGTCTGTTGCAGTGGTATTGGTGCCTATTGATGAGGGAGGGTAGGTTAAGGTAACTGTAGAGGTCACAGTGGTGAGTGGAAGGAGGACAATCCAGTGCAAAGCAGCAGAAGGAGTTAAAAAGAGAATCCAGTCTAGCCAGGATGGATTTAGGGGCAGAACTGTAGACTACGTCCCCGTAGTCGAAAATAGGGAGGATCATTTTCTGCAGTATCTCTTTTCGGGCTGGCAGAGGGATGCAGCTGCGGTTCCGGTATAGTGCCCCCAGTCTAGGGTGTAGTTTTTTGTGGGTTGCTTCGATGTGCATGGAAAAGTCTAGGTGTTGGTCCAGCCAGACCCCTAAGTATCTGAAAGAGGTGCAGACTTCTAGAGGAGTCCCATCAAGTGTTTTGAGACTGGGGAAAGCGGGGAGGCGGGAGAGTCTTTGTCTCAAGCCAAAAGTCACGGAGATAGTTTTTTTGGCATTTAGAATAAGTTGATTTCTGTGAAACCAGTGCTGGACTTCTGTGAAATCTTGCTGGATCTTGAATGCAGCTTCCAGCGGGGAGTGTCCTGAGGCGTACAGGACTGTATAGTCTGCGTACATGTGAATGTCAGCATGCAGGCAGGTCGATGGCAGGTCACTGAGACAAATGGAGAATAAAATAGGGCCGAGGACAGAGCCTTGGGGGACACCAATGGAGACAGGGAGAGGGTTTGAGGTGGAGGCGCCAATTTTTACCGATTGGGACCTGCCACCCAGGTATAAGTCGGACCAGTTTGTAGCCGCACTGGAGAGGCCTGCCTTAGAGAGTTTCGATGGAAGAAGGGTATGTGAGACTGTGTCGAACGCCTTGGCCAGGTCAATGAAAATGGCAGATGTGATATGGCTTTTATCCATGCCTGTGAGGATGGAATCTGTGAGTCTGAGGAGGGACGTGGCAATGGAGTGGGATTTTCTAAAGCCAGACTGGTAAGGGGTGAAGTAGGAGGAGGAGTCAAGGAAGGTGGTGAGTTGCGAGAGGACGAGATGTTCCTGGATCTTGGCTAGGGTGGGTAGGAGGGAGATTGGGCGGTAGTTGCTGGGGAAGGATGGGTCGCCACCTTTCGGGAGGGGGATAACTGTGGCATGCTTCCATTTTGAAGATATAGAGGCAGAGGTGAAAGAGAGGTTGAAAAGAGATGCTAGGGGCATGGCGATAGCAGGGGCAGAAAGGTAGAGCATTTTGGCGTTCATGCCTGTGGTGCATCTACCCTTGGAGGGATTTAGGGCAAGCAGAGCTTTGAGTACTTCTGGTGGGGTAAACAGAGAAAAGAAGAAAGCCGGGTGAGGGGTTGGCGTGGGTGGTGATGAGGATGTCGCGTTGTGTGTAGCAGGTGGGGGGTTAGAGTAGTGGGGGGACCCGCTGCTAGTAAACACTGAGTTGAAAGCCATGGCAACTGCTAGTGGTTCAGTTATGATGGAGTCTCCCACATCTAGGGCAGGAGTGGGTGGCTGGGTGGGAGGGGAGAAAATTGATTTTATAGACCTCCAGAACTTGGCTGGATGGTTTAAATTTTTCTGGAGGGATGATGTGAAGTAGTAAGCTTTTGCCTGGCGGATAAGCCTGGTGCAGGAATTTCTAAGCGTTCAATAGTGTAGGTGATCGACATGCATCCCCGATGTCTTATAGGCTTTCCACACCTGATCTCTGACACGGAGGTGCTCCATGAGGTCAGCAGTGATCCATGGCATATGAGCTCCCCTTATCTAACCTTTCTGGGTGGTGCACAGTAGTCCCAGATGGTGAGAAATTTTGACTTAAAGAAGTCAAGGGCGTGATCCATGGAAGGGGCCCTCGGTATGTAGGACCAATCCAAGTTTGCTAAGTCTTGTAGGAGACCATCAAGCTTAAGGGATTTATATGATCTTATGAGGAGAGTTTTCAGAGGGGGTGACTTAGCTTTGAATATTTTACGTATTACATATATCATATGGTGATTGCTCAGTGAGTCCGGAAGAAGGCCTGAGGCTATAATCCTGTGTGGGTGAGAAGTGAGGGCCCAGTCAAGCAGAGAGTGGCTTTGAGTTTTGTGGTTTAGCTGTGTGGGCTCAGTGATGAGTTGTGTCAGATTTAAACTAGCTACATGGTTTCGGAGTTTGGTGCTTGCACTAGTGAGCCAGTTTAAGTTGAAATCACCTAGGATGTGGAGCTCCCCACCCGAGGTAATGGTTTTTAGGGTGTCCAGGTGTGTTGCTACGGAGTTTAAATGTGAGTCAGGGGAACAACAGGACCCTGCTATAAAGCTAGGGATGGACTGGGGTAAGGAGATTTTTATTAGTGAGGAGTCGATGTTTTCCGGGAAGACAGGTAGTGAGACAGGTGAGAACTGTACCTGGGAAGATACGTAAGTGGCTGTACCACCGCCTCTCTTTGTGCCCGGGCAGTCCTGATGGGTGATGGAGTATCCAGGAAGAGCTACTTCAGCATCCGGGTTGTGTGGTTTCAGCCGGGTCTCGGTGATAATTAGGACGTCAGGACATAGTGTTAGTACTAGTGTTTGTAGTAGGGGCATTTTTTGTAGGAGGCTGCGTATGTTTAGGTGGGCTATTTTGAGGCCTCTGGGTAGTTGGCCAGTGGGGAGGGGGTTTGGCTAGCGCTGGTGGCAGGTCCGGGATTTAGCGCAATGTCCCCTGTGAGTAGGATTACTAAGGTTAGTACCAGTTTTAGGTTCGGCAGTATTTTTATAGGCTTGCGGTGGGGCAAGGGAGACTGGGGGTGCTGTGTGAAAAAGCCTGACATGTGTAGTTTCAATATGGCCAGCCCAGTGTGGAAGGATGGGGGGATGATGGATGGGCCAGGAATCCAGGAACAGTGAGGCCCCAGGGGGAACTGGCCATTTATGGTGGTGGAGCTGTGACTAGGGTGGCAGTTGAGTGGGGTGAGGTTTGGGCGGCCGGGCTGTGGATTAGGGTGGTGCGTGGGTGGGAGGGATGCAAATGTTGCAAGGAGTGCTATCCCTAGCAATTGATTTAAAGGCTATGTGTGGCATGGCATTTCAAGAGGGGAATTTGATGCAGCAAGAACAAAAGAAATTGCTGTAGCGGCCGCTAGTGGTGAGCTCTGATAATCTGCAGATGGAAAAGTAGGCTGATTGGTTAAATCAGTCACCTGATGAACACTATATAATGGAGTGCTCACCAAGGGTGGTGGTGGGGGCGGCGGGGCAGCTGACGTGAAGCGTCAGCGGGGAAGCAACACTCGACTACCGTATCAGAGCAGCGTGGTCACTTTGCCGTCGTTTGTAGTACCTGGGCTCGGTTTTCGGTGGGTATCCTCGGGGGAGGACAGCTCCGTGCACCCTCGCGACCACCAGCGTCGCTTTCTCTGTGGGGGCTGCAGAGAAGAACAAAAGACACAGGTATTTATAGAGGAAGAACGTAAACATTGCAGGGGGGGGTTGGGATTGTAGGCAGTCAGGTAATGCGTTTACTGAGGTTGTGATTTTCTTTTGCTTTTTTTTTTTTTGTAACTCTGCCTCGTGGATAATTTGTAGCGTTTTAGTACTTGCTGGTAGATTCACCTTTGTAAGGGCACGGTGTGGGAGTTTAAAAATAGGTACAGGCTTGGTAAGATGCGAGGGTACACTCGCGATCCTTGATGCTGCCTTTTAAATGGGAGTTTGTACAAAGTCTCCTGCTGCTTAGCCACAAAGCACTTTTAAAGGTTAGAAAAAAACACAGTGCTGTAGAACTAAAGCAATTTAAATTGGCACAGTCCCCCCCCCCTTTTACTTTTAGGACTCGGGACTCTCCAAAGCAGCGCTCGAGAACCTTAATTTACTTGGTACAGGGAGCCAGCAGGTAATAAACTATACAGGGCATAAAATACAGAGCAAGGAAGCAGACAAAGGACTCGGGGACTTTTGGAAAAAACCGGGACACTCCAAGAAGCACTCGTAAACCTTAATTAACTGGTGCAGGGAGTCAGCAGATAGTAAACTATACAGAACACTCTAAGAAGCACTCAGAAACCTTAATTAACTGGTACAGGGAGTCGGCAGATAGTAAACTATACAGAGCATAAAATACAGAGCAAGGAAGCAGGCAAGGGACTCGGGGACTTTTTCAAAATGGGAGACTGGCGCCAAAATGGTAGCTGGTGCCCAAGGCTTCATCCCCTGCTTATCCCAAGGCAATATTCAAGAATTCAGGACTTGGGACACTTTAAACACTTTTTACTTTACAGGACTTCGTTCCCAGCTTCTAAACGCAGAAATACTGAAGCTTAAAGTGATACTTGTGCTAAGGCTTTGTCCCCTGCTGCACAAAAGTCACATATTTAAAGTCCCCTGCTGCTACAAAAAAACTCACATTTTAAAGTACAGGTAACGACAGTGCTGTGGGGTTATATTTCATAAAGGGACTCAGTAAATCAATTAAGGTAACGAACAGTAGCAGCTTGAAAGGCTCAAAGTTAACAATAATATTCCCCACAAAAACTATCACTGTAGCCGTCCCAGCCCTCGAGCACCCAGTGAGCGCAGGGGCTCCGAGCCGTCGATGGGCGGCGACTGGACGAGTTTGGGAACCAGGAGGCCGGGAGACAGCCAGCAAGGCACGGAAAGCCGCAGTTTTTCCGCCCCTCCCCTTCCTGGGTGTTTGTTTTATACACACCTTCCCGCCAAATCTCATTTCTCCGCCCTTAGTTCACCTCCTAGCCAATAACCTAGCACCACTCCCCCTATTGCCTTTGTTATTCCTAACCCTAGCTACCAACCATCATGCTGTTGCTCCTGCTATTGCTCCTTTGCCTTTCGCCTATGTCACACCGTGATGATAATGCCGCATCAGCCCTTGACCTAGAGATTATGGCTGCCAGTCAGTCTGACCTCCCTCATGCAACCCCTGTGGATGTCCCTCATTTCCTCAAGTATACCTTACCGTTGCTTTACCAAAATCCTTGGGGTATCCCAGAAAAAGGCTCACAACCAGTTTTGCACCTCCTTTACCCCACGCTCCATTCATGGCTCTTCAATGCCCCCCTACTTCTGTCCATCAAGCTGGTACTTTATGATATTATAACAAGCCATAAGGCAGGCCCGTTATTCTCTGATCACTGGACCCGGAGTAAGAAGAGAAAGCCCTCTGTCTGTTCCTTCCTCCTATCACTTGAAGCACTTATCAAACTATTGTTCTTTCTGCTTATCTGTGCTGGCACTATTGAACTCAATCCTGGACCCCTAGAAGGCTTCTCCTCACCTACAGATCTAGTCTCTATGAAAGGCCTAAGCTTCCTCCACATCAATGTATGCAGCCTTTTAAAAAAGTTCTCACTAATACAAGCCTGGGTTGCCCATACCCTGCCAGACTTTCTTGTGTTCTCTGAAACGTGGCTTAAACCAGCAACAAATGACAGTGAAATAAGTATACCTAATTACCAGCTCTTCAGAGCAGACCATCCATCCAGGGGTGGTGGTGTGGCCATTATGTTAACTCAAATTTCTCTGCTTCCTGTCTCAATATTTCATCTCAGCCTAAAGAATTCGAATGCATATCCTTAAAATATCCCTCCCAACATGTCAGCCTTTCAACTGGTTGGCTGCTACAGACCCCCTCTGCCGGACTTAAACTCCTTACCCACCTGGGGACTATAGCTAAACTGGGTCCTGAGGATACCATTATTCTAGGCGACTTGAATTTCAACTGGCTATCCAATGTTTCTGCACCCCTAGTATCTTTCTGTGACTCCCATGGCTTTACTCAACTAATAAATGAACCAACAAGGATTAACCCAAAAAACAAAAGTAACAGCACCTTACTTGATGTTATGTTAGTTAATAAGCCCCATCTATATTCACATGCTGGAGTGCTATTCAGTGATATAAGTGATCACTGCCTTATAGCTGGTATAAGATCTTCAATCAAGCCTGTTAACCCTGCAAAATTCCTCCCAAGAAGGTCTAAAAAGAACTTTAACATTGCAGAGTATCTTCAAAATCTGTGTCACTCCAAACACTGGCAAGATTTCTACCTCTCAGCTTCTGTGGAGTCAGCACTGCAGGTGCTAAATGACATAATCTTAGAGGCTCTCAATATACATGCACCAGTCACCAGTGTCAGAATTAAACGCAAATCTTGTCCCTGGTTCTCTGCTGAACTTAAATCTGCACTGCTTGCTAGAGACAAGCTCTGGAAAAAGGCAAGGAAAACCAAAGATCCAAACGACTGGGTACAATTCAGACAAGCCAGGAACAGCTGCACTAAAAAAGTGAGAGATGCTAAGGCTGCCTTCTATACAGCAGAGCTGGATGCCACCTACCACAACCCAAGACTCTAGCACCTCTTTACCATCTCAAGTGAACCTCAACAATGTGATCATTACTGACAAGTGTGAAATTTTAGATGCTTTCAATAATCATTTTACTACAGCAGGCCTAGCTTTTGACTCATCTCCAGCAAACTTGCTGCGCTCTCAATTTGCTCTCCATTCCACTGAAGCTCAGAAGACTACCTCTACATTTTCTTTCAAGCCAATTTTATTAAATCAAGTAGAAGACCTACTGCTCCGCCTGGATACAACTAAAAGCGCTAGCGCTGGTGCTGACTCTCTGGACCCTTTCTTTTTAAAAATTGCACTGCATGCCATTGCAGCCCCCCTAACTCACCTCTTCAACATGTCCTTATCTTCTGGCTCTATTCCTTCTTTGTGGAAGACAGCACAAGTGTTTCCCTCCTTAAAGCAGGGGACCCCATGGATCTCAACAACTACAGGCCTATTTCCATCCTTCCAGTGCTGTCCAAGATGTTAGAGAAACTGGTAAGCTTCCAACTAAATGACTACCTCAATGCTAATAACCTCCTCAACCCTGCTCAATCTGGGTTCAGAACCATACACAGCACCATTTCTGCCTTAGCAAAAGTTACAAATGACTGGCAGACTGAACTAGATAGAAAAAATAACATCTGTGCTGTATTCTGGATTTAAGTAAAGCATTCGATACTGTGGATCATGATCTTCTAATCTCCTCACTGCACTCCCTAGGCCTAGACCCTACCTCTCTTAAATGGTTCAAATGCTACCCTCTGGTAGGGTGCAGCAGGTAAAAGTGAAGGCAACCTTTCTTCCTCAAAACCACTCTTAAGAGGTTCCTCAAGGCTCCATCTTGGGCCCTATCCTCTTTGCCATCTACATCAATAACATTGACTCAGGCCTCACCAATTTAATGTTCACCTTTTGCAGATGACACTGTCCTTTATGTAAGCAATCCATCATCAAAAAGGCCTATGATCTACTAGGTTGACTTCTCCTTACTGCAACACAAATTACTTGAAAAGAAGCTTCTATTAAATGCCAAGAAGACTAAAGCTATGTTCATCTCCACCAATACCTACTCACCAAACATTCTTCCCCAACTTTCTACCGTCCTTGGTGAGAGTCTTGATTATGTTGATAAATTTAAATATCTGGGGTTTGGATTGACAACAGGCTTGATTTCACCCAGCACATTGAAGAGCTCCTGAAAAACTAAGGCAAAGGCTTGGCCTATTCTTCAGGATCAAACATTTTCTAAACAGAGAATCTAAGCAGAGATTAATCCAGGCTTCATTTATATCCTCCTGATTACGCAGACTTCCTATATGGCCACTGCTCCTGTCCTACCTAAATAAACTGGATACCCTGTACCATAGAGCTCTAAGATTCATCACTGACCTTCCTTTCAGTACCCACCACTGTTCTCTCTATGCTGCAGTTGGCTGGACATCCCTACATCACAGAAGGAACAAAAATGCTGCTCTTTGGATATACAAAACTCTGACAAATAAACTACCATCCTACATTTCTGATTGCTTCTCTCTTGTTACTCCAAGGCCATATGCCCTAAGAAGCAATAACCTCATCTTGCTGAATCTACCTAAGGCATGTACCCGTCATGGAAGGGCTGCAATCAACTACTTTCTAGCACACATCTGGAACTCTCTACAAAAGACCCTGAAGTTGAACACTTTCATTCCTGTAGTCTCCTTCAAAAGCTATACCTAAACCTTTTCCCAGAGATATGCAATTGCTTCCACAATTCCTAGCCTCTTCAGTCCCCTTTTCACCCCTGCCCCCATTAGATTCCCCCTCCCTTATCTGTCCACGCATTCACCCATTAACTTCTATATTATCTACCTCATAAACCCCTAACCATTACTTTTTTCCCACATTTGATCTGGTGCCCAATACCACTGTTTACTTGCCTTGTATATATGTGTACATTATCGCATTTGTTCATTCTTTGTTGTTTATTCTTAAAAAGTCTTTGTTACTGTACTTATTCTATATTTGTATATTTGTGAGTTTAAACCATTTTGTTGTTTATGACCAATCAGGTCCATCTTGTAAATGAGCTATGCTCAATGATGTTCGCCTGAATAAATAAAGATTTTGATTGATTGATTGATTGATTCGTGTGGGGTAAAAAAGTCTTTAAGGCAACACTCGACTACTGTATCAGAGCAGCGTGGTCACTTTGCCGTAGTTTGTAGTACCTGGGTTCGGTTTTCGGTGGGTATCCTTGGGGGAGGGCAGCTCTGTGCAACCTCGTGACCACCAGCGCCAAATATTGTAATTACTCAAAGTTATGAGCCTGCATTCACAAACTTCAACATGGGCTCATAACTGTAGTATTTTGTAATATTTACATCAAATTTTCAACATAGCCTTCTTATAACCCCACCTCGTGAACAAAGTCAGAGAAAATGTTCAACTCCTGGACAAAAGGTGATTTTGTGCAGGGACCACAAAATCACCTTTTGGGATGTAAACAAAAAATTTTGGCTAGGATTTGAAAAATGACAGCTGTCACACTCATGAGGTGCTATAAAGATATGGCTATGTTGTGAATTTGGGGGGAATATCGAAAATGATGAAAGTTATGAGCCTGCGTTCGCAAAATTCAACGTACACTCATAACTTTGCTGGTTGTTAATATTCGTACTCCAGATTTTCAACATAGCCTTCTTATGACCCCACCTCATGAACAAAGGCAGAGAAAATGTTCAACTCCTGGCTGTAAGGTGATTTCGTGCAAGGACTGCAAAATCACCTTTCGGGATATAAAAAAAAAATTTGGTCAGGATTTGAAAAATGACAGCTGTCACACTCATGAGGTGCTGTAAAGATATGGTCATGTTGTAAATTTGGGGGGAAAATATTGAAAATTACCAAAGTTATTTTGGGGTTGGGGGTGCTGGGGGGTATGTATAATCAACTATCAGTGATTCCCCCACAACTTCAGGGGGAAAGGGAGATGAAGGGCGCAAATCAGAAGAATTCACACGTAGACAGATCCTCTTGAACATTTATGCATATTTCCTTTATTGTAAATATAGGTGCATATCCTCTACGTTTCACCAATGTGTCACTGGCTTCCTCAGGAAGTGCCTCTTAAACATTCTTCTATTCCTATATACAGGTCAATTTTGTTCACTTAGACATACTGCAGTCAATGTTGTTTCTTATTCAGCCTTTTATTTGTTCTGCACATCACAGTTTTAGAAAACAGGTAGATAGCCCTCTTTAGAAAACTATTTCTCGACTTCTCATATGCATGTCCACTCTGTGGCTTGACTTGTATTACAAGAATGTTTAAGAGGCTCTGGTGAGACCCCTCTTAAAGAAGCCATCTTTGGACCCGCAGATCAAGACAAATTACCGTTCAATCTCTAACCTTCCATTTTTGGGAAAGGTCATTGAGAAGGTGGTAGCGCTTCAGTTGGAAGAGCACCTCATATCTCATGAGTTGTATGAACCCTTCCAGTCGGCTTTTCGTGCCAGACATAGCACTGAAACTGCACTTGTTCGGGTGCAGAATGATCTTCTCAGGGCTAGAGACCGGGGAGACAAGACAATTCTTGTTCTCCTTGATCTCTCCTCAGCATTTGACACTGTGGACCATTGTGTGCTGCTTGCTCGCCTTGGGGACCTATGCGGACTCACCGGTAATGTCATCAAATGGTTTGAGTCCTTTCTTACCAACAGGAGACAGCGGGTTATGATGGGAAATTTCTCATCTACACCCAGCCTACATCTTTGTGGAGTTCCTCAGGGATCAGTATTGGCTCCAATGTTGTTCGCAGTGTATATGCTGCCTCTGGGTGGGATCATTAGGAAATACAGCTTGAGTTTTCATTGCTATGCCGATGATACTCAGCTGTATTTTTCCTTTGCCCCAGGAACATCAAATGCAGTGGATGTGCTTAATATCTGTCTGGCCGAGATAAACGACTGGATGGCCTCCAGCTGTTTGCGGCTGAACCCCGACAAGACGGAGGTATTAGTAGTGGAGTCGAACAGAGTTCGTGATAGGATGGCCTCTGACACAGAAACTGGGCTTGTCCTAGGATCTGTGCCATTGAAGGCCTCCTCTTGGGTGCGAAATCTTGGCATGATTCTGGACAAAGATCTAACCATGGAGGCTCAAATATCCTCCGTGGTTCGTATTTTACCATCTTAGAAACATTGCCAGGATTAAGTCCCTTGTTCGCCTCTGGACCTCCCTACTTTGATACATGCCTTAGTCACATCTAGGCTCGATTACTGTAATGCGCTCTATCTCGGGGTAACGGGAGGATCTCTCCGCAGATTGCAGCTGGTGCAAAACGCAGCTGCCCAGTTGTTGACCGGGCAGCAAAAGTTTTGCCATATTACACCGGTTTTGCGTGAATTGCACTGGCTGCCAGTCAGGTGGAGAGTCCTCTTCAAGGTGGGTCTTCTCACCTATAAGGCCCTACACGGGCAGGGCCCTGGTTACCTGTTAGACCTTCTGTCACCTGCTTTCTCCTCGCGCCCTCTTCGTTCCTCCAGTGAATGCTTCCTGACCATTCCCAGAACTAGGCTGAAATCTGCCGGCGATAGAGCATTTAGTGCCGCGGCCCCTGTTCTGTGGAACTCCTTACCAACTATGGTCAGAGAAGCTTCGTCAGTGGATGTTTTTAAGGCCCAGCTTAAGGCTTTTTTTCTTTTCTAAAGCATTCAATGCTTAGATGAATATTTATAGTTATGGCTTGGTTTTTTGTAAGATTTGTATTTATTATGTGTAATATTTATGCTTACTATATCTAAATGCCTGTTTTAATGCTTGTACTGTGCCCAGAGCCTCGGGATTGGGCGTCTTTTAAATAAACTTTGCCTTGCCTTGCCTAAAGAAATCAAACAAATAAATGGAGGTCACAGTGGAACACAGCACAGTCCACTGTATCCAAAATGGCTGTCAAGCTCTATTGTGCATGCGCAAGTGGTCACGCATGCGCAGCAGAGTTTGTTAGCCATTTGGACACGGCGGATTGTGGCGCATGTTCACGTACCTCCAGGATAAATAGTTCTGTAGACTGGTCTCGACTGGTGGCAGAGCCATAGTGATGCAATTCTAAATCCTGTGTTGTTCATTCGGAATCTGGTGACGTGGGTCCTTTTCTCCTTGCAAGAGAATCTGCAAGACTCTACTCACTGTAGCCCTACAAAGCTCTAACCAAAAACATAACTTGGAAAAATGCCCCAAAAAGGAAATGTAAGGCCTAATAGGCCAGAGCTACACTACATATGATCTCAGGTTTTAAGGGAAAGAAAGGTCTGAGGTATGGAGGCAAGGGCAGGAAACAAAGAGGAGGGGTTAAAGCTCTAGCCAATTTGCTTTCCACTGACATCGTGCATGCTTAGATACTGCGCAAGTCTGGCTAGGCAGAAGGAATTTAGGCAGATACAAATTGATGCCACTGTTTACTGACATTGCCAGCCTCTGAGTTCCAGGTCCTGTGGGGTCCTAAAGCCTCCAACTTAGACAAGAGTGAGGTCCTATGAATGAGGTAACTTTAGAAAATCTTGTAACTGCATCCACCTACAGGTAAGCCTGACACCTTGTTTAAAAAATGTTTTCATACAGTCAGGGATAATTTACAAACTGTCCCATTAAACCATACTATCACTATGCTACTACCACAAAAGTTAGGAACCACAAGATATTTTCTTTTAAAGTGGCATTTAATTTTACTAGATTTCTAAACCATAAAATAAATCCCCCCACTATACATTTCTTTTATAATAAAATTCCTACCAATGACAGCGGACTAAGCACTGGTGAGTAACTGCCATTCTTATTACTTGATTTCTTGACAGAGTTGTCAGCAGACCAGGCAAACTGCGCTTTCTCTTTGTTTGTCTGTGGGTTATAAAACTTTGTGGCTGAGATTCCTGTAGAGGTTCTTGGAGACATTATTCTTTCTGGTGTTAAGCTAGGCAAAGAAGGAGAGGTAGAGCCTAAAACAGAACAGTGTTTCTTAGTAGACTCTAGTCCAGGCTTATTTTGTGCACCTGTGAATATACAAAAAATATGTTACTGGTGAGTGTTGGTTAATAATTTCTACAAAGTATTAATAAGTACTGTAGCATTTTCAATACAAAACTGAAATTCAGGGATCTTGCCATTTTGCAAATGTTAAGATTTACTTTTTGAAACAGAAACCACCAAAAAGTAGGAAAAAGTCAGCTGTTCCATGCAGTTCCGATGGCAGTATTTTCTGCCACACTGGCCACCGTTTTTTCCTACATACACTACTTAACTGTAGAAGTATAAACCATTTAATCCTTCTGCCGTTTTCACCAGAGATTTCTAAGGGAAATGTTCACCCCACAAAATGGTCAGGGGTAAGAGGACAACTATGGAGAGGCTAATGCCTTTAACCTTGGAGAAAAAGAGGTTGAGCTAGGACATCATCTCAGTGTTCTGCATACATAATGGTATCAAGGTCGAATAGAGATGCTTGATCTGGTGTCCTCCAGCAGGATGTGGGGCAAGCCATGAAGCACACGGGTGGAGGCAGTGCATTTAGCGTTTTACTGGATTAGCAGAAAACTAAGTGTGCAACAAGATAGTGGCTATGCTACCACTCATAAGTATATGCAGTCTGATGCTACAAGAATACAATGTGTTGATTCAGCACTGCAGTGGTTTCTGTCATTCCAAAGCAAATGGCTGTCCCAACAATAACTTAAAACAAGCATTTGTCAATGCCGAACGTTCGCTTGCAGGTATTTGCAGTGGTATTTGACACTTGGACATGGCTTAAAAAAATCAGTGACAAAGAAGTACAAGCATTTGTCAATGCCGAATGTTGCTTGCTTCTATGTGCTGTTTAGGTATCTGGAAGTCATTGGAGTGCAAATATTGAAAATTTGCGAACTTTACGAGCGTGCGTAGGAACTGCGCAATGCACGCCTGTAAAACAGTCATTTTAGGAATTTTTCAGCAATTTTCAACATAGCCATTTTAAGACCTCTGCTCATGAACAGTGTCACTGTGATTTTCTTAATGTGTCCCATACATTGATTTCGGACACCGACTCGCGCCATTGTATGCGCTACATGGGCGGAAACACGTTTTGGGCAGGATGTGAAAATGACAGCTGTGCTGCTCGTAGGAGGTGTGGTAAAATGGCAATGTTGAAAATCTGGAGGAAAATATTGAAAATTCGCAACCACGAAAGTACGCGAGGGAACTGCTAACGACGCCGTGAAACAGGCATTTTAGGAATTTTCACCAAATTTCAACATAGCCATTTTAAGACCTCTGCTAATGAACAGTGTCACTGTGATTTTCTTAATGTTTCCCATACATTGATTTCAGACACCAACTGCACCATTGTGCGCTACCTACGGAAACACGCTTTGGGCAGGATGTGAAAATAACAGCTGTACTGCTCATAAGGAGGTGGTAAAATGGCAATGTTGAAAATCTGGAGGAAAATATTGAAAATTCGCCGAACTTACGAAGCGCAGTATAGGAACTGCGCAATCGACACTTGTAAAACAGTCATTTTTAGGAATTTTTTCACCACATTTTCAACACAGCCATTTTAAGACCTCTGCTCATAAACAGTGTCACTGTGATTTTCTTAATGTATCCCATACATTGAGTTCGCCCACCGACTGCGCCATTGTGCGCTACATGGGCAGAAACACGTTTTGGGCAGGATGTAAAAAATGACAGCTGTACTGCTCATGAAGAGGTGTGGTAAAATGGCAATGTTGAAAATCTGGAGTGAAAATACTGAAAACTCGCAACTGCATAGCATGCGAGGAACTGGCAATGCACGCCAAAAACAGTCATTTTAGGAATTTTAGTTTTTCACCAAATTTCAACATAGCCATTTTAAGACTCTGCTCATGAACAGTGTCACTGTGATTTTCTTAATGTGTCCCATACATTGATTTCGCACACCGACTGCGCCATTGTGCGCTACATGAGGCGGAAACCGTTTTGGGTGAGATGTGAAAAATGACAGCTGTACTGCTCATAAGAAGGTTGTGGTAAAATGGCAATGTTGAAAATCTGGAGTGGAAATATTGAAAATTCGCAACCCTATGAGCGTGCGTACGAACTGCGCAACGCAGCGCTTGTAAAACAGTCATTTTAGAATTTTTTCACAAATTTTCAACATAGCCGTTTTAAGACCTCTGCTAGTGAACAGTGTCATGGTGATTTTCTAATGTGTCCCATACTACTGATTTCGCAGACAATCGACCGCGCCCATTGTGCTATATGGGCGGAAACATGTTTTGGGCAGGATGTGAAAATGACAGCTGTACTGCCCATAAGGAGGTGTGGTAAAATGGCAATGTTGAAAATCTGGAGTGAAAATATTGAAAATTTAGGAACTTACGAGCCCGCGAGGAACTGCGTAACGCACGCCAGAAACAGTCATTATTTGGATTTTGCACCAAAGCTGATGGGACTTCTTCATGAATGATCAACAGCTGTCATGGCATTATTCGCCTGAAGGTGATTTCGCAGTGACCGCGCACTGACCGCGAAATCACCTTCGGCCCGAATAACGCCATGACAGTGACATCATTCATGGAAGGGGTCCCAAAAACCCCATGTTGAAAATTTGGCGCAAAAATTCCAAAAAATGCCTGAGATAAACAATAAAGTTGAAAACCCCTATCTAGCCCATTATACAGCTTACCGGCATTTCCTCAGTTCGCGGTCGGCTTTGAAGAATGCAGACGGTTCCTGGTCCATCAAGATCGTCGCGCCAAGCTCCAGAGGTAGGTATGGGGTGAGGGGTGGGGAGGCGGAAGCGGCAGGGTGAGGCGGGTTGTGGGAGGGGGGCCTGGGAGAAGCGCCGTGGGACCGCTTTCAATTTCCAGGTTTAAAAAAAAAAGACTACGTTGATGCTTGCCACGCTTGGGGTGGGCCTCAGCGTGGCAGAAGGATGACTGGGAGCGTGGGTCGACGGGATTGGGCACCCCGGCCGGCAGACGCACGCAGAGACGGGACGCCGCCACATGTCGCTACTCCCAGCGCGGCAGAAGGATGGCTGGGGCCTGGAGCCGACAGGGATTGGGCACTCTGTCAGCAGATGACGCTGGACGCTGGCCACGCTGGGATGGGTTCCCAGTGTGGCAGCAAAGATTTTGGCGGCGGACGCTGTGTTGTGGATGACAGCGGTGGTTTTCTTGAAGAGAAGACCACCGCTGTCACACACAGCACCACGTCCGATTGGTGCAGGACTGCCACGCCTGCTCAATGGAGCAGGGGACTGCAGGAGAGAGGCACACCTCCAAAGTGTCCCATTCTCCCAAGACGTTCCCTGCGCATGCGAGCAAGCAAACGTAAAAAGACAGTGAGAGTAAGCCCTAGAAAGTGGTAACTGGCCACCGTCACATGAAAAGCATCCCTCAGGGAGACACCAAAGGAATACTGTTTCATATTTTTTCCGGGGTAGGGAGGATGTTACAGATGTACTATACAAAGCACTTGTTATACAGACTGCAGAAGAAAAGAAAAAATTACTTACCATAGTAATATAGTGTATGGTAGAACATTGTTCTCCACTGAAATCCATCGTTTTCGAAACCTTGTAGTCACACACTAGTGACGTTCGCAGTGCAACAGAATGATGTTTTCTACTGTACTGCGAACGTCACACTGTGTCCTCGAGCAGCATTTGACAGTTAGGGCTCACTCCATAGACAGGACACATGGTGAAAGCAGCAATGTCGGTGGCAGTACTAATGTTTAGCGTTAAAACGTTCACAATGTAAAGTTCTTAAGCAGTTAAAATGTCAAGCGTGAAAACGTTCAAAATGTAAAGTTCTTTTTTCCTTCTAGTAACTGATTTTTTTCCCCAAAAAACGACGTTCCACCATACACTATAAAGAAAAGTGCATGGGGAACAGTTGACAACAGGGCATCTTTCACCTCATTGGCACTATGACAACGGATTACCTCTCAAGCTGCGCTCTCGAGGTAATCCGTCGTCATAGTGCCAACTCGGTGAAAGAATAGCCCTGTTGTCAACTGTTCCCCATGCACTATCCTATATATTGTTTCTTCCAGGGGATCCCTCAGTATGCTTGACTAGTGCAGCTATGCCAGCTGTGTTCAGCTGCCGTAGAGGTGGAGTTATGCTAAATGATGCCAGGGTATTAGCCAATCGCACTGCAGTAAGAGCTGCCTTTTAGTGCTGCTGTACTCCAGTTAGATTCATTTTGAAGCCTGAGGGGCAAAAGGCCCCAAATCCTAAACCTATCTTAGTACTACAGAAGAAAAAGGAAAAAGAAATGGAAATTACATACTTACCATAATTATTGATCTTCTTGGACAGTCTCCATCACTAATTCACACTAGTGGGATAGCGCCAGAAGCGCTAGAACCAAGTGGGAGCCTAGAATTTTCTGAAGGGTTGGCACGAGACAGAGACCATGTATGCAGCAGCAATCGCAGACTAGCTCGCTCTTCGTGTAGGCTATCTCAAGGCCAACCTCCAACCGCCAGTACCTTTTCAACTAAGGAGGTGCAGCGTAACTAATGAGAATAATTCATCCTGAGATTCTGGGCTTGAAAGAGCCCAGGTGGCCTTTGCAAGAAAGGTCAAAGAATAATGTCCTCACAGTCTGAACCATAGGACCATCAAGACCAGGAAAGAAAACGAGTGAACCCAGGAGATAGTGGGTGGGCATGTGAATGAGTGATGGAGACTTTCCAAGAAGATCAATGATTATGGTAATTACGTAATTTCCATATCTTCCTGAACTAAGTCTCCATCACTCATTCACACTAGTGGGAGAGTACCGAGCTAAAACCAACAACCCTGAGTAGGGTGGTAGGAGATAGGGTTCACTCAGAAAGGGCAGCCAAGGACTGTCCAGCTAATAAAAAGAGCTGTCTTGTAAAGAGCAACTAGAACATAGAACAGAGAAAGTGAAAGCCAAAAAGATTGCATTCAGGCAATACAAAAAGACACAGGCAGAAGGGGATAGGGAGAAGTACCAGGAGAAGCAAAGGGAGGCAGGGAGGTCAGTAAGGGAAGCCAAAGCTCAGACAGAAGAACACATTGCAAAATCAGTGGGTAGAGGGGACAAAACCTTTTACAGGTACATATAGAAAAAGAAAGACAAAGGGAGGGATAGTGAGACTGAAGGGGAGGATGGGGCCGTGTGGAGGATGACAACAGTAAAGCTGAACATATTGAACAGGTATTTCTGCTCTCAGTCTTTACTGAGGAAGAGGAGGTAATGGGTCTGAAGGGAGTACAAGGGTGAGAATGGTGCAGAAATGGACACAAGTCCCTTTACACGCAGAAAGGGTCCTGAAGGAACTGGAAGTAATAAGAGTTGATAAAGCAATGGGGCCAGATGGGTGCACCCCAGGGTCCTTAAAGAACTAAGAGGTAGTGGCTGAACCTCTGGCTATCCTGTTTAGCCGATCACTGGAAACAGGAGGACCCAAAGACTAGAGGACAGCAGATGTAGTCCCCTTATACAAAGTGGGAACAAAGAGGAAGCAGGGAACTACAGACCAGTCAGCCCCTCACCTCGGTAGTGGGAAGATCATGGAAGCACTACTGAAGGAGAGATTGGTGGAACATCTGGTTGTCAATGGACTGCAGGACCCAAGGCAGCATGGTTTCACCAGGGAGGTCATGTCAGACCAACCTCGTTGAATTTTTGACTGGGTGACTGGGAGTGTGGATCAGGGAGGGCAATGGACATGGCCTATCTGGACTTCAAGCAAGGCCTCTGACACTGTGCCATAGAAGACTATTACACAAACTGGGGAATATGGGTGTGGGCAGGACAGCAGTGTGGTGGGTAGGTAACTGGCTGGGTGGCAGGACACAGAGGGTGGTGGTAAATGGCTGTCACTCCACAGAGGAAGAGTGACCAGTGGGTATCAAGGATCAGTGCTGGACCGCCCTATTCAACATCTTCATCAGTGACATTACGCAGGGACCTAGAAGGCAGAATTTCACTGTTCGCTGATGACACAAAGCTCTGTAACAGAGTAGACACACCAGAGGGTGTAGACAGAATGAGAAGGACCTGCAGAAACTTGAAGAATGGTCAGGGTTTGGCAGTTGAAATTCAATGCAAGGAAGTGCAAGATAATGCATATGGGGTACAAAAACCCCGGCACAATATATCAGTTGGGGTGAGGATATAGCATGCAACCAAGCAGGAAAGGGATCGTGTTACTATCCTGATGACCTCAAGGTAGGGAAACAGTGTGACAAGGCAGCAGGTAAAGCAAATAGGATGCTGGGATGCATAGGCAGGAGCATCACCAGCAGGAAAAGGGAGGTCATAATTCCGCTATACAAGACACTAGTGAGGCCCCACCTGGAGTACAGTGTACAGTTCTGGAGACCATACCTACGTAAGGACATAGAAAGGGTAGAGAAGGTTCAGAGGAGGGCAACAAAGATGGTGCATGGATTGCATCACAAGTCCTAAGAAGACAGGTTGAAGGAACTGAACATGTACCCTGGAGGAGAGGAGGAGAGAGGGATATGATAGAGACATACAAGTATCTTACAGGAGGAACATGGTGCAGGAATACACTATTTTAAGCGAAAAAGATGTTCCAGGACTAGAGGCATGGGATGAAGTTGGAGAGAGGACTATTCAGAGGAAACATGAGGAAGAATTCTTCACAGAACGGGTGGTGGACAAGTGGAACACCCTGCCAGAGGAAGTGGTGGGGCTGAAACAATCACGGGATTTAAGAATGCATGGGATAGACATAAGGAATTCTGGAGGTCAGGGTTAAGGGGCAACAGACTTCTAGGAAAACAAACTGAACTTACAAGCTCAAATGGGCAGACTGGGTGAGCCATAGGCCCTTATCTGCCGACACTGCCTATGTATCTATGTATCTATGTAACATAGTGCCTACAAGATAAGTGCTCAAGTTGTAACTCACCACTTTGCAGACGACTGCAATGGACACAAAATGAAAGTCTGCTAGGAAGCCGCAACCACTCTAGGAGAGCGGCAAGAACCTGGCCTCACAATTTGGTCTAGGACCAAAATTAATAGTGTCAAAGACATGTACTAATGTAATGTAAAGGGACCTCAGGAACTGAAAGAGTCAGAGGTAAAGTCTACTGGTTCAGAGTAGACCGGAAAGTGCAGAAGGAAACCCCCACTATCAAGTATGGCTGACCTGCAAACAACAGGTCCAGGAGCACTTGAACCCCTTACTTGGTGAGCAAGGGGGTCCAGGTGGGGTTAGCCCATCCAGGAGAATGGTCTCCACTTAGTCACTGGAACCTTCCTGATGGAAGGCTAAGCACGACGTAGAAGCCTCTCGTGGTGGTCTAGTAGAACCAGATCCTACCCACTGCATATTCCAAAGGAATCATCCTGCCCCTGTGTGTACAACTGTAGTAGCAGACTCCGAAGTCAGGGAAGAAAGGAAAAAGTGTACAGGAGGACGTGTCCACTGCGGAAAAAACATTCTGAAAGAAAAAAAAAGGGGCTGGATTTCTAAGGCAAATAGAGGCAGATGTGCATCGAGGAGGGACACAGCAGGACCAAGTTAGGGCTAACCCATTTGCTGAAGTGACTCAAAGAGGCAGTGACTCACTGCGGTGAGGCACTACCCACTCTTGCCTCCCTGAAGGGAGTAGGAAAGGATTCTAGTTTGTTTGCTGAAAAGCAAACATCATAACTCCATCACACACTTCAAGAGGATAGCTTCGTGAGCGACTGGCATGGACCAGTGCACAGGAACCGAAGGTGTGAATATTTGAGAAGCTACCTCAGAAAAAAGACCTACTTGACCTTCCGTCAAGAAGGAGAAAATCGCCTGTTAAATTAAGCAAGCAGGTAGGAACCTCAGTTCCGACTCGGTAGAGAGTCGCTTCTGCTGCTGCTAGGCTCTGCTCAAGATAAGAAAGCCTGGTAAAAAGAAAGGGGAATTAACAGACTGGGCAGTCGCCTAGGTCTAGGAAATGTCTCTGAATGAGAGAAATCTCTCTTAGAGAAACAGATGACCCATACCGCCGCTGGATCGGACTCCCCTAGGGGAAGAAGTCAGGTACTTTACTGTACTTGGAGACGAAGCCAGGGGCTGACAGCGGAACCCTGACCGGATCCAAAAGGGGTATTGGGTCATTTCAGCTAGGCCCTGTGCTGTGATAAAAAAAATTTTTTTTTTTTTTAGTCCAAACCTAACAAGGCTTTCAGGCTGCTATTTTGCAAGGATTGTCTTGATACAAAATGACAAAGATGTTCTCCATCTGAGTGCAGGAGTCTGAGCGTCCATACTGAAATAATCACCAGACTAATAATCACAGAGGGGGAGATGTTAACCCCCTGTGCCGAAGAAGCCACCGAAGAGGCAATATCACAAGGGGGCTATATACCCCTATCAAAAGTGCGGAAGAGCCAGAGCGGCTCCTGACTATTAAATTAGAAAGTTCCACAGAGTGTAACTGTCTTGACGATTTAAAAACTCTAGACGCAGAAGTGTATGGTCCACAGATGCGTGTGAAATACTATAGTGGACCCCATTACTGAGGAATTACTGAAAAGATTTTCCATCTCGGACTCTGATGATAGAGAGGACGTGCCCTTAGGTATATAAAATGAGTCGTCTGCTGTATTACTGACCAGAAGGACAGGGAAAGACCCATCTAGATGCACTTCTACCCCAGAAGGGCCTCCAAGAGAGGTCTAGGTCAGAGCCACTAGGGACTCCACCATCAGGAAGGATGTCAAGGAGCTTGGTACCACATAGGGAGCCGAGAAAGTGCTGAGCAGAATGAAATTCCACTGGCAGGGCAGTACAGCAGAGTTCCATCAGCAGAAAACCGCTGGATGACACAAGATCCCACATAGACCGCCACTCTCTAAGATGTGTGGAAAAAATAATCCGCAGAACAGGAGTTCATTTTGCGATAAACATCCCGCAAAAAGTTCTGTGAAAAGGAAGTTCGAAAATGAAAAATGTGTCACTAATTCTGCTATACAGCACCCATTATCACCTGTGTGGCACCAGCATCACCCATGGCACAGGAGGGCACCAAGCAGTACTTATGCCAACCTGGGCGATACCCGAGGGCAGCCGCAGCAGTACCCTCAGACACCCCCGGAACCCATGTAGCAACAACACCTGAGGGCACCCCCGACACCCATGGTACCATGACACCCATGGCAAGAATGGCACCCAAGGGCACCCATGGGTGCCAGTGGTGCCACCCGTGGCACCCACAGGTGCTCCCAGTGCTACCCATGGTACTCATGGCACCTGTGGCACCCGTGGGCACTCACGGCGCCACCCGCGTCACCCATGGGTGCTCCCGGCACCACCAATGGCACTCTTGACACCCATGGCACCCGCGGCTGCCCGCAGCATCACTGACAGCGCCGACAACCAATGGCTGCAACAAGAGCACCCTTGGCACTACACAGAGCGATGGTGTCGACCCACGCATACCGACTAAGGCATCGGCGTCGAATTGGGTGTCTGAGCCAATGCCCGAGGCACAGCCACCGACTAAGGCACTGAGCCATGGCACCAAACCATGGCAATCAAGAAAAATGCCGATGGAACCTGAGAAGGGGAGAAGGAAAAAGGTGGTGCCCGTGCTGGGCCCTGCATGGAAAAGGGAGAGGGGGGTAGGCATGAGGGGTCGACATGATGACAAAGGCACCAAGAGGGCACCTCGCCATTCGTGATCCAATAGACCTGGCTCTGGTCCAACGGCTTCGAGGCCTGGAGGTCCCGAAATCGGGAACAGAGCCAGGAAAAACTGGAAAGTCAAATCTCCTGCTCCATAGGAACAGCCCAGAAGTGAAACTGCCCACCGGAGCTCCAACGAGGACAGAAATGGAGCTCGGAGTCAAAAATTCAGCCGTTAGTAGCGCGGTCAAGAGGAACCCACCAAAGTCGGTTCAGGCCCATTGCCCCTCCCGATGAACAATCCTCGTGCATGCGTACCAACAGGCAACCTTGAGCGGCACCGATTCTTCTTCCCCCAACGAGGAAGAGGAGCTCGAGGTTTAATCGGAGCCGGATTCCCGGAACCGCTAGATTTGTGCTTCGGTGGACTTTTCTCCTCCCCGAGCACAGGACTGTCCATAGTCAAAGCCCCCTCTGTTAATTAAGGGCAGCGGACCGGACACAGCCCCTCTGCCATAAAAACTTTCAAATGAAGTCCTCCTACCGTCATCGCTACCGTCTAAGGACGACTCCATTGATGGCAGAAAATAATTTTTTTTTTCTTCTTCTTCATAATCCTCTTCTTGTTCATAAAATAAGAAATTACTACTTAAAATATTAAATTAAACGTTAAAAGCTGCTGTCGTATAGACGAAAACTTAGACTCCAGCAGATGAGCGACGTTGACATCCAAGCGCACTCGACGGCGGAAGAAAAGGAACTGAGGTAGTTGGAGGGTCGACGCCAAGATAGCATACACAGGTGTGAGCTAGTCTCGCAGTGCCGCGCATGCGTGGTCCTGTCTCGGCGCCGATCCTTCAGAAAATGTTAGGCTCCCGCTTGGTCCTAGCGCCTCTGGCGCTATCCCACTAGTGTGAATGAGTGATGGAGACTTAGTCCAGGAAGATCAAGGTAAAAAATACAAGAAAAGGAGAACTTGCCTCTAGGCAAACTGTGTACATCATGCCTCCCTGTGGAACGTTACACATTATATTGCTCTACAGAAGAAATCTGGCCTAAGGCAAGGACTGCAGGACTATTCTCAGCCAGGTTACGTGAGGGGAGGCTGGGTGGGAGGTCAAGCATATTGAGGGATCCCTTGGAAGAAAGTACAGTTACGTAAGAACTTACCGTAACAGTAGATCTTTGAGAGAGGCTCTTGCAGTAGGTAATTACATATAGGACTGACGCCGGCCGGCGGCAGGACCCCACGGAAAAATTTCTAGCTAGCAGTCCTGGCCAGGACCGCCTCATCGCCAGGGTGACCGGGCGCCAGATGACGTCGGTATAAAGGGCATCCCAGACGCCTTTCCAGTTCTTTTCCCGCCACAGACCCGGAAGGCGGGCGAGAGAGAAGCAGATATTTTCCTCACTGGAAAAGGAGCTGAAAAAGCCTAGGGGGATGGAGGGCGGGAAGGTATTACCTACTGCAAGAGCCTCTCTCGAAGATCTACTGTTACGGTAAGTTCTTACGTAACTGTACTATCTTACTCCGAGAGGGCTCTTGCAGTAGGTAATTACATATAGGACAGAATCCCAAGCAGTCTGGAACAAATGTAAGGCACCGGGAGGAGGAACTACTCCAAGAAGTAGCAAAAGCCTTGCAAACCTCAAGACAGGAGGCCTTGCAAGACAGCTAACCCAAAGCCTGCTCTACAGCGAGAGGCAATGTCCAAACTGTAATGTTTCGTAAAGGTATGGACGGAAGTCCAGGTGGCGGCAGCACAGATATCTGCCGCAGACACATTCTTGAAACGAGCCACAGAGGCTGCTACTCCCCGAGTGGAGTGACCTCTGACTTGACCCGGAAGGGTCTTGTTGTACTTGTCATAACAGAAAGTGATGCAATGAGCCAACCATTTCAACAGGCATTGCTTAGAAACAGCATTGCCTTCCCTTTTGTGAGCAAAAGAGACGAACAGCTGGTCATTTTTTCTGAGATCCTTAGTCCTATCGGTGTAGTATCTCAGAATACAGTGAACATCCATGGTATGGAGTAAATATTCCCCTTGATTGGAGTACTGCGTGAAAAAGGCAGGTAACTCTATAGACTGATTTAAGGTAGACTCCGCTACCACTTTAGGTAGAAACTTAGGGTTTGTGCGAAGAGCTACTCGTTCTTTGTGAAAAATCAAATAAGGAATTTTACACATGAGGGCCTGGAGCTCGGAAATTCTTCGAGCGGAGGTAATGGCCACCAAGAAGAGCGTCTTCCATGATAGAAACTTCAGGTCTGCAGAGACCGCAGGCTCGAAGGAAGGAAGGGTAAGTTTTTCGAGAACAAAGTTCAGATCCCAAGGGGGAGCAGGAGTCCGGACAGGGGGCCTGAGATGAAGGACCCCTCTAAGAAAAGTCTTGGATACCTCTAATTGGGCAAAGGCTTTATCAGCGAAGGGAACATGGTAATCTGAAATAGCGGCCATGTGTACTTTCAAGGAGGAATGACTGAGACCCAGGTCGAAGAGGTGACGTAAATATTCAAGCAGAATGGCCAGAGAACAGGAAAAAGGCTCCACATTTCTAGAGGCAGCCCAAATAGAAAATCTCTTCCATTTCATGGCGTAAGTGGACCTAGTGGAGGGTTTTCTGGCCTCCACCAGAATCTCGGCCACCTTTGGAGAGACACCAAAGCGAGATTGGGCTAGGTCTGCAGAAGCCATGCATGAAGTTGCAGGGACTTGAGTCCCGGATGGACCAGGGTCCCCTGATCCTGGGTCAGCAATCCTCGAGATAAAGGAAGAGGAAGAGGAGGAACCTCTGAGTATTGTTGTAGAAGAGAGAACCAGATTTGCCTGGGCCAGAGAGGAGTGATCAGAATCATTCTCGCTCCTTCCGTTGTTAGTTTCTGTAGTACACGAGGGACCAGAGGGATTGGGGGAAAAGCATAGATGAATCTGCCCTTCCAGTTTAGAGACAGAGCATCGCTCCAGAAACCGCCTCGCTCTGAAGCGAGCGAGCAAAAGGTGGGAAGTTTTGCGTTTTGGGAAGAGGCGAACAGGTCTACCTGTGGAGTCCCCCAAAGCTGGAAGATGTCGTCTAGAACCTTTTGGTCCAACTCCCACTCGTGTGGCAGAGCAGAGGACCGACTTAGCTTGTCTGCCAGGGTATTGTCGACTCCTGGAACATGGATCGCCGTGAGGTGAAGGTTGTGAAGCATTGCTCAGTCCCAAGCCCTCATTGCTTCCCCGCACAGCGGGTAGGATCGAGTCCCTCCCTGCTTGTTGATGTACCACACCATGCACATGTTGTCCGTCTGGACAGCTAGGTGACCGGGAAGGATGTATTGGTGAAGGACTTGGAGAGCATATAGTACTGCTCGTAGCTCGAGCACACTGATGTGGAGAGCTAGCTGCAATCTGGACCATAAACCCTGGGTTCGGTGAGGACCCAGATGGGCTCCCCAACCTTCGCCTGATGCGTCCGTGGTCAGAGTCTGGGGATGACAGAAGGGGCCCCCCTGAAACAGGTTCTCTCGAACCATCCACCATTGCAAGTCTCTTCTCATCGGCGAGGAGATCAGCACCAGATGATCTAGGTCGTCTACGGGTTGATCCCACTGAGAGCGGAGAGTCCACTGAGAAATCCTCATGTGGAGCCGCGCGTGGGGAACCATCGGGATGGCGGCCGTCATAAGCCCCAAGAGACGGAGAACCGACCTCGCCGGAACCTGATAGCAGGGAAATCTGTGACTGGAGGGAGGCCACCCTGTCCGGAGGAAGGAAGGCCTTGCTCACCGTCGTATCAAGGATAGCCCCGATGAACTGAAGTCTCTGGGAGGGGTCCAGATGAGACTTGGAATGGTTGATGGTAATACCCAGGCAAGTGAAAACCTGCTGGGTGAGGGAGAGAAAATGCAGGAGCTCCTCCCTGGATGAGGCCGCCAGGAGCCAGTCGTCCAGGTAGGGGAACACCTGAACTCCCATAGTACGCAGGTGGGCCGCTACCACCGCCAGGCATTTGGTAAAAACTCGAGGAGCCGAGGAAAGACCAAACGGTAGTGCCCGGAATTGGTAATGGTCCCTCTGGAAAGCAAACCAGAGGTACTTGCGATGCGAGGGACGAATGGGAATGTGCAGATATGCGTCCTGCATATCCAGCGCACAAAGCCATTGACCCTGCTGAAGAAGGGGCAGAAGGGTTTGAAGGGAGAGCATCCTGAACTTTTTGTATTCCACGTAGAAGTTCAGGGAGCTGAGATCGAGAATGGGTCTGAGATCTCCCGTCTTCTCTGGGACCAGGAAGAAATGGGAATAGTAACCCGCCCCCTGAAAGTGAGGAGGAATGGGTTCTATGGCCTGCTTCGCAAGAAGGGCAGATATTTCTTCCCTGACCAAAGGAAGATGGTCCCTTGCATAGGAAGACTTCAGAGGGGGGTGGCTCGGAGGTTTCTGTAGAAACTCTATGGAGTGCCCCGCTGCGATAATCTGAAGCACCCATGAATCAGTTGTTATCCTCTCCCAACCCAGAAGGTGGAGGGAGAATCTCCCTCCTACCGGTTCCTCCGGGGAGTCCGGAGGCGTTGGGAGAGGGAGGAGTCAGGTGGTGGGGCAGCGCGCAGCTGGGGCACCTGCTGCTTTTTGGGCGGGGGGCCTAGCAGCTGTGGGGCCCGGCGTTTAGTGGCCCGGCTTCCTTGGGGTTTCGCTTGAGGCCAGCTGCGTCTGCGAAAAGGACGGCACTGCGGGGGATGGGGACAGTACATGGAATCCACAGATTTCAGAGCCGTCCCCTTCTCCTGCAAATCGGTGATGATGTCCTTGACATCACCGCTGAAAAGCACTGAACCCCTGAAAGGTGCTTCCTGGATTGCTGACTGCACCTCCGGGACCAAACCAGACACGCGGAGCCAGGCGTGACGCCGAAGACTTACGGCGAACGCGGAGCTCCGTCCGGCAGTGTCCACTGCATCGTAAGTCGTCCTCAGGATGTGACGACGACGAACGAGCAGAACGGACTATGTCAGCTAACTCCTGCTTGACTTGGGAGTCAGGTAAGGAGTCAATCTTAGATTCCGCCTGCGTAAGGATAGCCTTCTGGTAATCCCCCATATGTGCTACATAATTCAGGACCCGAATTCCCAGTGTGGAAGAAGCGTATATTTTTCTTCCGTACTGGTCCAGGAGGCGAGATTCCTTATCCGGAGGAGACAAGCTTAAATGTTTGGGGTGTGCTGACCGGCAGTGAGCGGCGCTAATCACGAACGAGTCTGCACGGTGGTGAGAATCCAAAAAATCTACGCCCTCCGAAGCCTGGTATAGCCTGTTGGACTTCCTAGGAAGCGGGGCTAAAGCCAATGGTTGTTACTAAATAGTGGAAACAAGGTGGGCGTGAGGCTCGATCCAGGGTGGCACTAAGGTAGGAGCCATAAGGGGCAGGTCCAGATGTTCGCCGAGTTTGACCCGCTGAGGATCTGGTTCCAGAGAACGCCACTGATGTACTTCCTGGATCTTCCTGACCAACTCCGTGAAGGAAGGATCCTCTGGAGGAGACTTCGGAGGAGTCCTCAACCGGGGCTTGGACGGAGAGCGAGGCTTGTCGTCTCTCTCGGAGCATCCGTCGGAGGAATCCGAGAGCGAAGAAGAAGAAGAAATAGAAGCAGAGTAAGACTCCCTGACTCGTCCAGGGGGAGGAACGGGTTCCTTAGGGGGGATCCCTGGACGCGTGTCCTATCCCTCTCTGGATCCAGAGGGAAGAGCTCTGGAATCCGGAGGCGGAGAGGGAGTGTGCCGTCTCAGGCATACAGGGGCCGGGGGTGGCACCGTCGCCGTAAGGCGGCTCTCAACTTCCTTGGTGAGCTGAGCCTTGCCTCAGCCCACCAGGAAGCCAGAGTCTCCTGCAGATCCACCGGTGGCCTGGGGGGTGGTGGAGGAGGAGGAGGAGGGGGATAACTATACAGATTATATCCGTAAGGTGAGTATCCATAACCCGGCTGCAGGAAAACCGGTGCCAGGTAGTGCGGCGTCGGGTACTGCGGCGCTGGATACTGCGGATCCAGGTAAGACAGTGTCGGATAGGACGGCGGGTACCCGGGTACCGGAGGCACTGCCGGAGCAGACGGCCCAGTAGGAGGCCCCACGGGCGGGTTGACATTGAGAGGCCCATGGGGGGTTGGGCCTGACGGAGGGGGAATATCCCCCGCTGGCATCGGTGGGGCTGGGGTCGGAGCTGGCGTCCGGGGGCTCAGCGTCAGATCCGATTCTGTAGGAGGAGGGTCTGACGGTGGAGGAATATCCCCAGCATCGCCCGGTGATGGAGCAGAAAAGTCCCCGGGGTCAGGCTGGGGTGACTCGGGCTCCCCGGATGGCAGCGAAAGCTGCGGGGAACCTGGGACGACAGAAGTTGGAGGGTCTGTCGTAGGTTCCAATGCCCAGCGCACGTCGGAGGAGCCGACGTGCGACTTAGGGGCTGGATCCCGGCGGGCGCCGGAGGAGCCGGCGTCTGGCTTAAGGGTTCCCTCGTCGGAGGCGGGCTGAGGGTGGGAAGCGGCCCGGTCCGAGGGGGACACGATCGTGTACCGCCCCGAAGAATCGGGCGTCTTATCGATCTTCTCCCGGCAGACGTCGGAGGAGCCAACGTCCGACTTATGGGAGGTGCCCGCGCCAGTAGGCCACAAGCCTGCAGCGGTACTGGGGGCAGAGGCCTCCTTTAGCCCGGAGGCGCCCGCAGAGCCCGAGCGTGAGCCTGACGGGTGGGCCGACGCCTCCTCCAAAACCTTGGAGGCTGCCGTCGGACGATCCCCCGGAGGGAATGTTGCCTGAGCTGCGAGGACGAGGAGGCCTTCTCCCTGTGCCTTTCTTTGTCCCGCTTCTTGTGGTGTCCTTCAGGAGAAGTCGACACCTGAGCTTCTTCAATTCCTTCTCCATTGAAGACAACTTCTTTTTGAGCAGATGGGCTTCCAGGGACTGTTGGCGTCGTCTGCGGGTAGCCGTGTTGAAGTGCAGGCAATGCGGGCACTTGTCGACCGGGTGGTTGGGGCCTAAACAAAAAAGGCAGAGAGAATGGCCGTCCTTGTGTGGCAGTTGGGCGCCGCATGAGTCGCACTTGTTTTTGGAAGGTGTAGGGGACGACATACACCGACGCTGACCTGACGATGTGAAGAAAAATATTCAAAACTTTTCGGTAAAAAAACGACGAAAGAACAGGGCTTTGCTAAGCACTAACTTTATCACAGGAGCTGCACGAGCTAACGGCGGAAAGAACTGGAAGGCAGGCATCCGGGATCACCTTTATACCGCCGCTGCCTGACGCCGGCTCACCTGATGGGGCGGTCCTCGCCAGGGACCGCTAACTAGAAATTTTTCCGGGGTCCTGCCACTGGCCGGCGTCAGTCCTATATGTGATTACCTACCGCAAGAGCCCTCTTGAAGTAAGATCTAAAAATACTTATGTTTTTTAAACTTTTTTCTTTCTTCTTCATGTGAAAGAGGGTGACAGAGACTCCGAGCAACCAGACTTTCAGGCGGAGAGAAAAATCTGAAGGGCTTAGAACACTACAGTTGGTAGAGGCAGTATTTGAAAGATGCTCACGTGGAAAGAATTCCATCATTTGCATGTGTTCCATCTCTCCGGGCAGTCCAACCCATCAGGATGACTGTACAAAGTTATAAATGGTCTGAGCATTACTGGGGTTAGAAGAACCCTTTGCAGAGGTAGCATCCAAGGTGGCATTGGACTGCTCTATGCGCTGGAGGTGACCTGCCACTCCTGAACCGAAGAGGTCGGTGCCAAGGAAGGGCACGTCAGCTAACTTGTGCTGAGTATCTGCCGGAAAGGAGGATAACCTCAGCCAGGCTCCGCGCCGAGTGGCCACTGCAGCTGCTAAGGAGCAGGAATCTCCAATGTCCAGGGACGTCTGGAGCTGCTGTTTCGCAACAGCACAGCCCTGGTCACGGACCTGCTTCACCGTGGTCTGCATGTCCGCTGGGAGATGAGGGAGGACTTCATCTAGTGACCCCAAGAGGGCATGAGAGAAGTGTGCCGTGATCACAGCCGAGCTGGCCTGACAAAGGCCCAAGGATGAGGCCGCATAAACCTTCCGGGCAGAATGGTCCATATTCTTGGACTCCTTGTCCGGAGGGCGGTCAGTGTCAGCTGAGCTACCCGTGCGTCTAAACACAAAAGCAGTCACAAGGCTCTCGGCTGAGGGATGCTTTGAGAAACCCGCCAGGGACCCCATGGGTACCGTATACTTGCGGGCCATGTGGGCAGACAGAGCTGGGCAAGAGGCAGGATGCTGCCACAGCTCAAGGGCTGGGCCAACAATGGCTTTGGCTACTGGAAAGGCCTCAGTCGGGGTATCCCCCCCCTTGAGGATATCCGTGAGGGGGTATTCTGCCTTCTTTTGGACAGGCTCCAAGGGCATTCTGGTTGATTCAGAAATCAGGTGGAGGATGCCCTGAAAAGAGGAAGGACCTTCCTCCTAGTCTGCCACTGATGACTCATCAACCCCCGGATGCGAGTGCAGACCAGTGGCATCCGAGTCCGAAGAGTCGGGATATAAAGGTCTCCCACTTATGTCTCCCTCGATATGCCGAGGGCAATCAGGGACAACAGTAATGGACAGACGACGGGGAAGGCCAATGTCTGTCCTATCCTATCCTCTTTCGAGGAAGCCCCTCCCTGAGGCTGCTTAGGTGGTGGTTCCACCAAAATCGGTGGGGAGACCGAAACAGGCTGAGCTGGACTGCGTGCCGGCCCTATGGGTGGAGGAACCGGGATCTTCGGTTCTGGAGGGGTCGGCGTTGGCCTAAAAGGCTGAGGCCAAGTAATGGCTGGTGTAGCTGGCGGAGCTGGCTTCTGACCGGTCAGAATCAGCTGTTGCCATATGAGAGCTTCATAATGTCGACGGAGCTTCCGTCTAAGTCTCTCCTCGTCTGAGGAGGATGAGGATCGGTGGCAATGCCTCTTCCTAGACTGCTTGTGACCTTTCTTCGGGTTTTCGACCGAAGGGGTCCTGGTCCTCGATCGAGACCAATGGGGTCAGCTCGTTCTATCAGGAGAAGCCGGAGTCAGGGAGAACCGAGGTTCCGGCACCTTGCCCTCGATCAGGACACCTGAGGGCTGGGACTCCTCATTGGGAAAGGAAAGGAAAGGATAGGTGTCCTTTCCAAGGAGTCATCGACCGGAGTCTGCGACAATGGCTCGATTGAGTCGAGAGAAATCTCGGCTGGTTCAGCCGTTTCCTCGGCCTCAGTGCCTTGGCCTGACGGAAGTTCCGAGAAGCCGGTGGCCAAGGAAGCGATCTCGACCGAGGTCGAGACCGCAAGTTCCTGAGAGTCGGACCTCTCTCGGTCCCCAGAACGTCTTCTTTGGGATGGAGAAGACTTAGGGTCCTTGTCTCTTTTCCTAGGGTGGGAGGAGTGCGAGCCTGAGGGCGCCTCACCCCTGGTGGGGAGAGAATGTCACAGCTCCCAAAAGGACCCAGTGAAGGTAGAGCCAAGGTTAAGCGGCACGAAAAAACTTCAGCTGGACGGAGCTTGAGCAGCTTCTCCTTCGAAAGCCACCATCTGGTCGAGCTGCTCGGCGGATCCTGTGGCTGTGGAAACCGCCCACCTTGCCTCCTTTGATTTCACCGGTGGATTGCGAAGCTCCGATCTCCCCAGTTTTAGGTGCGCCTTGAGGTCATCCAGGATGTTGGGATGGAAGGCCAGACAGATGGTGCAAGAGGCGGTGTCATGTACGACACCCAAGCAGTAGACACACGAGAGGTGGGGATCAGTGCGTGGCATTTTTTGTCCGCAGTGACACCGGCGAAATCCGGGGGACGACTTGTCCTCCATGTCCGATGCGCTCAGATCGGTATCGTAAACTCTGATGAGTTTTAAAGAAAGCGATTACGGTGAAAACCGTCATTGAGATTCCAGGGCCTATGAACTGCAGAAGTAGCAAGAGGGAACCTGAATCTTCCAGCAGAAAGGAAGATCTGACGTCATGGGGCGGAGCCGAAGTATTTACCACCCGGGTGGGTGGGTGGAAGGAGCCAGCTCGAAGACTTTCCAGTGAATTTAAAGGGGAAAGGGACATGCTAGAGAGTGTGGATGAACAACATATCCACGCTCCTATAACACTTTGTTCCAGTCTATCATAACCTACAACAATATCTTCTTTATGAGTTTCTGGTAAAACCAGCATAACAGCTTTGGTGTTTTTTCAACCCATTTCTTGAGGAGGTTAGCATGGTATATGTTAGTAGGATTTTTCCTATCAGGGGTCTCAATCTCATACGTAACTGTGCCAGTACGTCTAAGCACTTAATAAGGCCCTTGCCACTTCATTAAGAGTTTATTGTCTGTACAGTAGTGGGTAACAGTAGCAAGACTTTTTCACTTGGCTCAAAAACTTTTTCTTCTATCCCATGGTCATAATACACCTTCTGCAAGGTTTGGGACTCTTCCTGATTACTATGGGCGATTTCAACTTAAATTTGCCATTTTCTTTCTCAGGGCACACATATAAGATGTAGTAGATTGCTTCTGATGGGGGTTATCTTCCCATGTTTCTTTTATTACATCTAGTAGCCCCCTAGGTTGTCTACCATAAAGCATTTAAAATAGTGAAAAACCTGTTGATGCCTGTGGCACTTCTCTGTAAGCTAAAAGCAGGTAAGATAAGTACTGATCCCAGTCTTTCCCTTCCCCTTTTTACAAACCTTTTTAATATGTGTTTTAGGGTTTGATTAAAATGCTCAACTAGACAGTCTATCTGAGGGTGATATGGGGAGGTTCTTATGGCACTGAAACCCCTTCAAAAAGTTTAAAGTTAAGGCCCTTTGTATATCCCTGGCTTACCGCCGACCTACTAGCGCAGCTAAAATTGAGGGACCACCTCTGGCTCCTGGCCCGAGACTCTGGGTCGCCAACTGCCATTCAGAGCTATAAACAAGTGCAGAATGACTGCACAAAGGCTATTAGACTACACAAAAGCACCTATTACAGGGAAGCCCTCACTAACACATGGGGAAATGGAAGCGCTTTCTGTAACAACATCAAAGAAGTAACCGGTAAACAGCCAAAAAACATCCCCAAATATGTTCAACATTGACGGAACCATAACACTTGACCCCACGACTATCGAAAATACCTTCAATACCGCCTTCACTGACCTCAGCTCTGTTCTTCCCCCCGACTTCTTCAATGAATCCAACACCTCTGCTGACCTTTACTGGCATCCCCCACTCTACTTCCTAACCCCTCTTCTATTTCAAAGCAGTCAAGCAGCAAGAAGCTCGCAAATACATTAGTAAGGCCATCGCCAAATCAAGAAATAGTGGGGACTCACTGGACCTAAAACTGCAGTCCCTTACTCTCAACGAAGTTATCAGACCTCTCACCAAGATCTTTAACCTCTCCCTCTGCCTTGGCCAGTTCCCTGACAGATGGAAATCCGCTACTGTCACCCCGGCACACAAGAATGGTGATAAGATCTACCATGGAAACTACCGACCAATCTCCATACTACCTCCCCTCTCCAAGGCCCTCGAACACATTGTTGCTGACCTACTCACCGACTACCTGGACAACCACAATATCTTATATACACAGCAACATGGCTTCAGAAAAGGACACAGCACCACATCTGCCCTCTTGGAATTTACCGGAGCCATCCACAGTTCCCTGGATAACGGTCACCTTGCCGGGTCAGTCTTCATCGATTTAACCAAGACTTTCGATACCGTCCACCACAAACTGCTACTGGACCAGCTCTCAATTGCTGGTCTCTCCCCAACTCCACGGCCTGGTTCCAGAGCTACAGTACCTGGAAAATAGATCGCAATGAGTAAAAATTGCTGGTGTTCTCTCTACTGCTATGTCAGTCCGCTCTGTAGTTCCTCAGGGCTCTATACTGAGACTGCTCCTATTCTCCCTCTTCCTGAATAAACTCCCTCAATCCTGTCCAGACAAATTATACTCTATGCTGATGATGCCATAATTCTCTCCTCCCATAAGGACCCACACTCCCTGCAAAATAATCTGCAACCTGGTTTTGCATCAGTGGAAAACTGGTTCAGCACACAGAGACTTACCCTCAACTATAAAAAAAGAAAGACCATGCTTTTCAGTAACTCCCACAGCAAACATAGTTCGCCCCGATCATCTCAAACCAACATGGGACAACTCTCGAACAGGTTCTAACAATTAAATATTTGGGGATCACTCGACAGTAACCTGTCCTATGAGGTCCATATTGACAACGTTGCTAAGGCTGCCAACATGCGGCTTGGCCTTCTCTACAGGCACAGGACTAGCTTAACCCCTGCTGCCTTAAGCGTTGCAGTTCAAAGCTCGATTGTCTCCATCATCGACTATGGCCTCATCATTTACGGATCGGCCACTTCAACTGCCCTCAGATGCATCTTGACTTCACTCAACAAAGCCTGTTGACTTATTACTGGGTCCCACCATCTAACCCACACATGCAACCTCTATGCTCAAACTGGCTGGCTACAACTATCCAATTGCATAAAATACCAAACCTGCACTATGGCTAAGAAGATCACTATGGGTCTGGCCCCCTGGGGGTACTATCACTCCTCTGCCCAAGTAGTAACCCCCGCCACACTAGGGGCGCTGAATCACAATGCCTGTTGGTCCCGCTCTGCAGAACCTCCCTGGGTCAACGCTCATTTGCCTACCAGGCTCCTTGCTGGTGGACTAGCCTCAACACTGAGATCTCCTCCGCTCCCAAGCTAGGCCCATTCAAATTAAGGCTCTGGCACCACCTCCCTGCCTCCGGCACCTGCGACTGCCATACCTAGCCGGTCCTCACAGCTATCCTGCAGTCCTAGCCCATTTGTCCCCTCACAGCACTTTGTGCCTCTTTCCTTCTACCTTCCCTTCTCCCCATCCCTCCCCTTCCCCCACCCCACCCTGCCCCACTACCTGCACTTCTCTTGTGGTTGACAACTGCCTCTGGCAAGCTCTCACCTCTTCAGTGTCCCCCCACTCCTCTGTTACCCCTAGTACTTCTGCCTGTATTTTCCTATAAGTATTCTTTGGTTTTATTTACTGTACAACTGTGTGTTAAATCTGTTTTATCCTGCCTAATTTTGCATTTGCTTTATTGTATATTGCATTTGCCCACTGTGTACTATTGTATTGTCCAGTTTCTGACGTGGAATCTTTGTAAAAGAGCCTCAGCTCAAAGGTACTTGTAGTCCTAGACTTAAATAAATAAAATAAAAATACCTAGTAGTCGGTATAGCTCCTTCAATAATGCAGCACCAAAATTACTACCCTGATCAGTAATAATCTCTTTTGGTATGCCCACCCTGTTGAAAAGTTTGCCAAGCTCTGCTGCAACTTTTGGCGCTGTGACAGTACGCATTGGAACTGCTTCTGGGTATTGAGTAGCATAGTCACATACTACCAGAATTAATCGAGTACCCTTTTTAATTTTGTCTAAGGGGCCAACCACATCCATTGCAATTCACTCAAAAGACACATCTATCAAGGGTAGGGGCACAAGGGGCACCTTGTCTTTTTTAGTCACTGGAGCTACTTTCTGACACTCAGCATAAGAACTGCAATAGGTAGCAACATCTTCATGAATTCCAGGCCAGTAAAATCTGTACAGCAATCTGCCAAGGGTGCAATCCCTCCCTGAGTGACCAGCCATAGGACTATCATGTGCTATCTGTAACAACTGAGATCTGTTCTTTTGTGGTATAACCAATTGTTCTAACTGTTCCTGTGCCCGAGGTTTAACCCAAACTCTGTACAGTAGCCCATTACATTTTTTAAACATAGGTTCAGCCTGTCTTGATTTCACCCCCAGCTGCTTATAATAACCCTGGAGAGAAACATTGTTGGCTTGTTCTGAAAGAAAATCATAATCTGTGATCAGTTTAGTTTCAGCACTTTCATATGTTAACCCCTTATGTCCATCAGTCTTTTGTTACCACTGTTTCTTCAGGCATCATCTTTCTTTTCTGGACATCTGGATCTTACAGCTCTGCTCGAGCAAGTCTGAATCAAAATCAACGAAAAGAAGAGTCTCCACCATCTGAGATTTTCTTTGCCTGAGCTTGTCACCACAGCTGCTGAAACATCAGGATTTACTCCCTCTTTGATTAACTCATTAAATCCTGGAAAGTCATTTCCAATAATCACAGGTACAGGTAATTTAGGTACTACCCCCAGTTTCATTTGGTGAGACATACCCATGATAGTCAGAGTCACCTGGCTTGTGGGATAGTATAGAGTGTCACCATGGATGCAGTTGACACCAGTACCTGGTCCGTTTGGACACTGTTTTCCTAGCACTTCAATATGTACAATACTAGGGTCTGTCTGCTTCCCGAATCTATAAGTCCATTCACAGCCTCATCTCCCACCTTCACAACTGTTAAGTACTTGCCCCAATTTGCTACGGACAAACCTGGTCCAGTGTCGCTCTTCTTACTACAGCAATGCCTTGCAATATGACCTGGCTTATTATAGTTACAGCAAATAAAGTCTTTAGCAGCAGATTCGTTACTCTCACCAGAGTTCTTATCAGACTTGGAGTTTAAATGGGAAAAAGTGTCTTACCGGGGCTTGGCTGTTACCTCGCGGCTGTGGAGCCTGTCTGGCCATTTGGTAGTCTTCTGCCAGAGAAACAGCCTTTTTTCCCACTTTCTGGTCAGTGTTCTTTTACCCAAAGCTGTACATCTGTAGGCAGGATGTTGATGATTTGCTCCATTGCAAATGTGTTGATCTGTGGGATTCTTTTGCCCTCAGGTTGGAACCATTTTATCAGGAGTTCTCTGAGTCGGGTGAAGGCTTCTCAAGGATCGTCGACTGAATTATATTTAAGAGACTGAAATCTCTGCCTGTATGTCTCTCCTGAGATGTCATACCGTTTCAGGATTTCGCTTTTCAGCAGGTCATAGTTTCTGACTGTGCAGTGTCCATATTGCTGTAGGCAGGTTGGTCTTTCCCTGTCAGGTAAGGTACCAGTCTGATTACCAATTGCTGCTCTGGTCACTGGCAGGCTGCGGCAATCCTTTCAAAAGTTGTCAGGTATGCTTCAATATCATCCGAGGGACACAACTTTGTAAGTTTAATGTATTTTAAGTTGTTAGTGTCCTGTTGCTCTGCTGGACCAGTGCCAGATTCTCCAGCTTTGGCAACTTGCAAGGCATCCATCCATTGCTGCATCTCTTCTCTTCTTTGCTACTCCTGTCGCTGCACCTCTTCTTTTCTTTGCCGCTCTTGTCGCTGCATCTCTACTTTTCTCTGCTGTTCGAGTTCTTGCATTTCTTCTTTTCTCTGTGCTTCTAAATATTGAATCTCTTTTTCTCTATGCATCTCCGTCTCTTTTTGTAGTATAGCCCACCATTTGGAAAAGGCAGTCAGGCTTTCAGATTCTGTCATGACCTGTTCTTTTTCTTTTTTTTTTACTTCTTCTTTATTCTCCCCCTACTCACAATGCTCCCACTCTTCGGGAGACATCTATGGCCTTTCTAGTCTATGCCCTCTTACCTGGAGCCCTGGTGCAGTCCATCCCCCATGTAGCCGTGGCTATATCCCCCAGGCGGGCACGGGGCTGGACCACCCCCAAAGTCCTTCTTGCTTTCATCATAATGCTGGAACCGGGTCAGGCAGGGGCATTGGAGATTGAGGCCTGGTGCTCCGTCTACCGGGAGAGCTGTGGGGTATTTTCCATTTTTTCTGTGGGCATGGTGCATGCCCCAACGTTAAGGCGTCGCCGCCAACATCACCCACTCCCAATCCCCTCTTTACGCTCGTGCTCTTGCTATGCCTCCAGCTTCCACCAGAGGCCAGACAAGTGCTGAGTGTGTGTCCCCTCCCTCCCGGGAAAAGAGAGCTGTCCTTCGGACACTCAATCCTTTCTCCCTGCCTATCCCCGACGGCCCGGCTCGCTCGAACCCGGGTCGCCGGCATGGAGCGAGGTGTGGCATCCACCGCCTCAACCCTCAGTGCCACCGGGCCCGTCTGACCTGTTCTTTTTCTATAACTGGTGCTAGCTGTACAGTCTCATCTTGGACTTCTGTCTCTGCCAGTTTGGCTTCCAGTCTCCTGGTAACCACTCCTGGTCTTGCTGCTACAGAATCCATACCTTTCTTCTATGCTTCCCTGGTACCAGGTGTAGTACCCACGCACACAACTCCTGGCTTAGAGTATGCACTGCGTAAATCCCACTTAGGCTGACACCATCTGTCGTCGAGGCACAGGTCAGGAAGCATAGGAAAACCAGGAGCAGTTGTAAAATTCACAAGAATTTTACTATTAATAACAGTAAAATAAAAATAAAAAAATTGTTCAGTATATCTGCTTACAAAGGCAGTATAAACAAAGAAAGCCCATCTGGGTTTCTTCTCAATTTCCAATCTCAGTGTCTCTCTCTCTCTCTCTTTTGCAAAACATTGCAGCTCCTTTTTATAAGTCTGTGCAGGAGCTCGTTAAGAAAATAGCATGCTTATCACACAGTGTTCTTGTACGTTTTCAATGTTCTTGTCAGTTTCAGCAGGTGCAGCAAAAAGAACATTGTGACCCAGAATTCACCTCTTGTTTACATCTTCTGCAAAAGACTTAAAAATTGCATATCAGGGTAACCCCGTTGAGTTCGAAATAGCTTTGAAATCATTTTAACAATATAACTATATACAGTTTTAGCTTTGCAATCATTTCAACAGTATAACTATATACAGTTTTAAACAAAGGGATCCCAATATCAATTACATTTCCACAAAAAGATTCACATACATTTTTTATTATTTTTTACTTTCTGTTTTTATCCCTCGCTTCCTACCCTCGGTGTCCACTCCTTCTGGCTGTTCATTCAACCCATCTCACTCGAATTCAGGATCTTCCCTTAGAATGCCTCTTACCTCCTTCCTCCCTTCCACACAGCGGGGTCTGTCCTGGAGATGGCGGACTGAGTGGCTTAGAATGGCCGTCACCTAGGACTGCCAAGGGTGTTTTTCTGTCTCCCCATTCCCAGTCCCTGAGATGCCGGTGCAAGAACGTACGTCCAGAGAGGAAATGTGCTGACACACGTCTCTCTCAAATGCCTGATAGCGTCTCCCCTCCCCAACTCCACTGAATGGAGCCGCCAAGCCCCTCGAAAGCCCCTATTCCCACCGGCCCTCTCAGGATGTCGGGTGCTTGTCACATCCCTGGTAACCCACCCCAGAAGGAGGAGAGAATCCGTTGGGACGCTCGATCCTCCCTTTCCCAGCTGACCCCTGCTGACCTGAATCCATTCCCGAACCTGGGTCGCCAGCAAAGCGCGAGGTGTGGCGCACAATGCCTCAGTGCCACCAGGCCGGCCTAAGATTCACATATATTTTTATACCTGCAGATATGCAAGTGAAGGAGAAAAGACAGAACAGCAAGTGAGTGTAGAGAGATAGCAGAGACAGAGAATTGCAAGACTGTCAGGGTGATAAAGTCCTAGGTCTCATTAGAAAATTTGGTTGCGCAACCAGACAGAGAAGAGACAGAAAAGGAGAGGATAGAAATGGAAATTACATACCTACCGCAATTCTTGACCTTCTTGGATGAAGTCTCCACCACTCATTCACACTAATGGGATCTACACCCGGAGGCGCTAGGACCCAGCGGAAGCAAACTTTTCAAGCGGTCCGGCGCCAAAGAGGGTGCCACGAGAAGCAGCACCGCGAGCCCTGGCTCATGCGGTAAAGACTATCTCGGCATCAACCCTCCAACCTCCTCAGTACCTTTTTTTGAGGAGGTGCAGCGTAACTAACCTAGAAGGACTAACCTAAAAATCGGACATAAGATAGTCCGAATGACCCGTGTAAGAAGGGTCAACAATGAAGTCTTCACAGCCCAGACATTGAGGGAGTGAAGACCAAAAACAGAGAAGTGAGCTTGGGGGATGGTGGGTGGGCGTGTGAATGAATGGTGGAGACTTTGTCCAAGAAGATCAAGAATTACTGTAGGTACGTAATTTCCACATCTTCCTGGACATAAAGTCTCCACCACTCATTCACACTAATGGGAGAGTACCGAGATAATAATCCCCCCGAGATGGGCGTCAGGAAATAAAGAGCTCACATACTTAGGACGGAAGTCTGTTAAGAATGGTCCTGCCAAATGACAGATGACGTTTGGCATGGACATCCAAGGTGTAGTGCTTAACGAAAGTATTCACTGAGCTCCAGGTAGCCGCATTGCAAATATCTGCAATAGGCACATTGCAGATTTCTGCCAGAGATGCCATGACTATTCTGGTACAGTGAGCGTACACTCTGCCTTCCAGCTTAACCTGTGCCATAGAATAGCAGTGGCAAAGGCATGCCACCAGCCATGCTGAAATGCATCTAATAGTGACAGGTTGACCCAGCCAGGTCTTATTGAAGGAAACAAACAGTTGTTGAGCCTTGCAAATTTCTTTTGTTCTATCTAGATAGAATCACAGCACTCTCTTAACATCCAGTGAATAAAGTGTACGCTCCCCTTCATTCTGGAAGTTTGCAAAGTAGGTAGCCAGGACTAAAGGTTGGTTAGATGGAATTCTGAGACAACCTTAGGGAGAAACTTAGGATGAGTCTTAAGAACTACTTTGTCCTTGTGGAATAAAGGGTGTGGGTGGGGTCTGTGACCAGTGCATGTATTTCAGAAACTCTTCGGGACGAAGTGATGGCCACCAGGAAGGCTGTTTTCCAAGTGAGGAATTTCAAGTCGCAAGTAGCTAGAGGTTCGAAAGTTTTACGAGCAAGCATGTCTAGCACAAGGTTAATGTCTCAGGCTGCGACTGGACGTCTGATAGGAGGTCTAGCATGCAGAATACCCCTAAGAAACATCTTAACTACAGGTAACTGAGCCAGCGACATGTGAAGTACCGGCTCATGATAACCTGAAATGACACAAAGATGAACTTTGACTGTAGAGTATTGCAGACCTGAATTTGAAAGGTCTAAAAGGTACTCCAAGACTTTATTCGGTGGGCAGAAAAAAGGGTTTGAAGAGGATTTTGCACGCCAGATAGAGAAATGCTTCCATTTGGCTGTGTAGGTTTTTCTACTGGCTGGTGTAAGTGCAGCCAAAAGAATATCTGAAACCCTATGAGAAACACTGAACTTATTCACCTCTATCTCTTCAGGAGCCAAGCATGAAGTTGAAGCGACCTCAGATTGACATGCATCACGGGACCCTGGGTCAGAAGTTTCTTCTGAAGGGAAACATCCTCAGGAGGGTTTCCGACAGACTGTTGAGCAGCGGGAACCATATCTGTCGAGGCCTGAAGGGGGCAATGAGGATCATTCTGCCCCCGAGACTCAAATTTGAGAAATACCCTCAGAAATAGGGAAGAGGAGGAAGGGAGTAGAAAAGCGTCTTGTCCACTGCAGCCTGAACGCATCCTGACAGAAAATGCCAGGTCCTGGATTTCTGGAGCAGAAGAGAGGCAGTATTGCACTGGGTGAGGACGCAAAAAGGTCCAGGTCTGGATTTCCCCATTCTTTGAAGAGTGACTGAACAACGGTAAAATCGAGAGACCACTCATGAGGATCTGTCTCCATTCTGCTGAGACGGTCTGCCACCTTGTTTTGTACTCCTGGCAGGTAAACTGCGTGGATTAGAGCATTGTGCTCCAGGCACCACTCCCACACTCTCATATCTTCCCTGCATAATGGGTAAGAGTGTGCCCTGCCTGTTGATGTAATACATCAATGCCTTGTTGTCCATTTGAAGGAGAATGTTCTTGTGACAGAGTACGTCCTTCAAGGCTTGGAGTGCATAGAGGACGGCTCTCATTTCCCGGACGTTTATGTGAAGCGGGGACTCGTCCTGAGTCCACATACCTTGGGTGTGAAGATTCTGGAAATGAGCTCCCAACCCCATCAAGGACGCGTCCATGGTAATGGAGATCTGATGATCCAGTGGAACAAAGGGATATTCTTCCAGAAGGTTGTCATCCTACGACTACCAGGCGAGTGACCTCTTCAGAGGTTCTGTCACCTTGAAGGGAAAGGACTGAGGGTGAGTGGCTGGGGACCACTGAGTACTGAGCATCCACTGAGAGGTTCTCATGTGGAGACTTGCTAAGGGTACAGTGAAAACCGAGGATGCCATGAGACCCAGCATTCTTTGCATCAAGATAGCGCGAACCGAGCTGTTTTCTCTGATGTATCGGGCCATCTGTAAGATATTGCTCCTTCTGTCCTCTGGGAGAAAAGCCTTCGCACAGGAGGCGTCCAGAAGAGTTCCTATAAAGAGGAGCTTCTGGGAGGGCTGCAACTGTGACTTGTTGAGATTAAGCAGGACTCCCATGGACGTGAGGAAGTCTGAGGCCGTGGCTACAATGTCCAGAGTTCCTTGTCTGGAGGGACTTGCTAGGAGCCAGTCATCCAGATATGGGGACACTTGTATTCTGATTTTCCTGAGATGCACCACGAGAATTGCACAACACTTTGTAAAAATGTGAGGTGCCCAGGATAGCCCAAAGGGCAGGACTCTGAACAGATAGTGTTGACCCAACGCCATGAACCTTTGGTATTTTTGGTGCTTTGGGTGTATAGGGATGTGTTGGAAGGCATCCTGCATGTCCAGGGAGGCTAGCCAATTGTGTTGATGAAGCAAAGGTAGCAGGGCACCTAGTGACATCATAGATACATACATAGATACATAGACAGTGTCGGCAGATAAGGGCCTATGGCCCAACCAGTCTGCCCATTTGAGCTTGTAAGTTCAGTTTATGTTTTCCTAGAAGTCTGTTGCCCCTTACCCCTGACCTCCAGAATTCCTTTATGTCTATCCCATGCATTCTTAAATCCCGTGATTGTTTCAGCCCCCACCACTTCCTCTGGCAGGGTGTTCCACTTGTCCACCACCCGTTCTGTGAAGAAATTCTTCCTCATGTTTCCTCCGAATCGTCCTCTCTCCAACTTCATCCCATCATCTTGAGCTTTCCCTACTGAAGGAACTTGTTTAACTTTCTGAGATCCAGAATGGGGGGCATGCCACCAGTTTTCTTCGGGACCAGGAAGTAATGGGAGTAGAAATACAGGTTACTCACCTGTAACAGGAGTTCGAGGAGTGGTATATGTTGTTCATCCACACTTATTGGCAGGTTTCTTGCCACTTTAAATCTTGCCGGAAAGTCTTCAAGCTGGCTCCTCCTACCCACCCCGGTGGTAAAACTCTCGGCTCCGCCCCATCACACCAGATCTAGTCCGCTGGAAGCCAGGTTGTGCGTCGAAGCCGGGGAGGTCGGGTGGGTTGTGTGGATGAACAACATATACCACTCCTACAACTCCTGTTACAGGTGAGTAACCTGCATTTCTAGGGACGTGGATATGTTGTTCAATCCACACTTATTGGCAGACTCCTAGCAGTTCTCCGGGAGGAGGGAGGCAAGGCATGCACCTCATTAGGGAATAAGGACTGGAGAACCGAGGTCCCAAAACCAGCATCCTGGGCGTGACTCAAGGTCGATGTGGTAATGGGTAATGAAGGTGTGTGCTGACTTCCAGGTAGCAGCCCTGCAGATTTCCTGGATAGGAACATCCCTGGAAGCAGCCACTGAAGCAACGGTATGGTGGGTAGAATGAGCTCTTATTCCTCTGGGAGGCTCCATGCCCGCCAACCTATAGCAGAGATACAGAAATTACGTACTTACCGTTCTGTGTATCTTCACCATTCATCACAGATGGGTACTGGCCGGAGGTCAGGACCCCGCGGGAGACTTTTTTTTTTTTAAAAAAGGATAGGCAGAGCTGACGCAGCATTGGCGCCGCCCTCGAGGCCGACATAGTACGTGGCGCTCGAGGATTAGCCGTTAAGCTGTGTCGACTCCGCCCGACTACCAGTTCTGAGTCGCCGGAGAGGTAAGAGGAAGGGATGGAGGGTGGGACAAGAGAGTCCGAGGGACAGAAAAAGGAAGGAAGAACTGAACCAAAAGGAGAAATAACGACTGAGAGGACAGCAGAGGAGAGATGAGACTAAGGGGATTGGGTAGGGGCCCCAATCTCTGGAAGCGGAAGAAGGGAGGGAAGGGAGGGAGAAAATTTAGGGAGAGAGTGAGAGGTAACAAGGATCCAGGACCCTTGTCCGTCACCAGACTGTATAGGAACTGCAAGAAGTAGCAAAGCTTTCTTGCCAGGATTCAAGGCACAGAATATATGGCAATACCCCAAAAGCAGAGTCGGCTATACTGGAGAAGGACAGGGTACAGGGATTAGTACTCTCTCTGTAACGAGATTTGGTGAAAAAAAGGGGGTTCCCTATTTTTTTTTGAAACAGTTGGATGACAGGAGGAGGGCAACCAACAACTCCCACCCTGATAGGGTGGAGATATGCAGTAGAGAAGGAATGCCACTCGAGCTGTACCCTTTAAAGGGGAAGAAATTACACCCGTGTGTCCCTACTTTACCCTGTTCCAAAGAGAGGGAGAGGCACAGAGTTAGGGGGACCCAGAGACTGAGGCCCCAGGGGGACGGTGGGCGGGATTGTGATGAATGGTGAAGATACACAGAAAGATCATAATTACGGTAAGTACGTAATTTCTATATCTTATTTCTGTCAATCTTCACTATTCATCACAGATGGGTGAGTACCAAGCCCCCCGAAGGGGGTTGACTAATTGCACCCTAAGGGACAGTGTCCCTTAGCCCTCAGTGAGTGACACACTAAGGGGAGGAACCTTCTGGGCCTGGGGAGGCCCGAGAGTGGGGAGGCAGGGACGGGTCCCCGGAGGGAAGGAAGTGCCCGACAAACGCCGGCCTTGCCCCACGGAAAACAGATAGGTTCCCTGGTGAGCAGAGCAAATCACCCCACGCGGGCCAAGGGTGACAACCGGGAAAGGCGAAGCCACGCCGATCTTCTGGTGCAGATCGCTGTCCCTACCACTCTGGTAGCTACCTCGTTGGCGTCATAAGACGCCCTTGCTTGGTGCCTTGCTAGCTCCAGGCCACGTGCAGAGAGAGCGATGGCTTGCCTGGTCTGCTCCGAGTCAGGCAAAGCAGCTAGGAACTGACCCAGCGCTGACCGCAAGAACCTGTTGTAGGCTGCACAGTGGGCCTGATGAGCGGAAATGGAGAGAAGCAACCGCGCCGAGTAGAAAGTCCTCCTCCCCCAGAAATCAAAATCCGAAGAGTCCTGATCTGGGGGCCGGTCACGGTGGAGGGCGCGAAGCCCGTCGGGAGTGTCCAGGTGCGTCAATCCGCACTGCGGATGAGGCATGAGCCTGGAGACTCCCAGGCTGCGCAATACCTCTGGCTGAGGTCCCTAGGGGCAGGAACTCCGGAGAAGGGCCTCTGCCAGAAACGCATGGACGCCTCCCGAAAGGAAGCAGGCCAGGGGGGCACCACAAGGGTGGCCGCCCTGAAATCGCCTAGAAAGGCGTGCGCCGCATGCTCTGGATTGCTCGCGGATAGGGGGAAAGGTAAAGGTCCTCCAACATCCTCGCGAGGAAACGCTGATACTCCGAGAGATCAGCGGCAGGAGAGTTGTGGACAGATGGTTCCTCACCCCCAGAAGAGGGGGATGAGGAGCTGGAGGTCACCATATGCTCCGAGGGTGGCTGCTCGGGGGGAGGTTGAAAAACCTGACTGTCCAAGACCCTAACGTAAGCAGGGAACCGAGAAGCCACCACTCTGAACTGCTCCCAGGTGAGAGGCCCGGTAGGACCAAGAATGCCCGGAGCTGGAGAATGCGGCAGAGGGGTAGGGGCAGAGCCGAGGGAAGGAATCGGCTGGCCTCTGCCAGGGCTAGGGAGCGGACCATGGACACCAGGGAAGGTGTCCCGGAAGACTCCGCAGCCGACAGCTGTACAACCACGTTGGTACTGCCTAGGCTGCGCCCAGAAGAATCCCCCCAGTGAGGCGACCGGGGCCGTATAGGTCCAGAAGGACGGTCCCCTGCCTCCAAAGAATAGGATCCTCTCAAGGAACCGGAAGGGGAAGGGCGGAAGTCCGCACTTCGGCTTCGTCGAGGGCCCGGGTGGACCCCAGAGAAAGACCGACACGCCGAACCCACACCCCACGACCCCTCAGAGTCCGAGAAGGTCCTGGTCCTCGGAAGAGTCAGCCTAGGTAGCTGGCAGCTCTGGGATGTCCCCGAGGGGGAAATCCAGGGCGCAGAACCCTCCCCAGCCGTAGGCTTCCCGATGGGTCCCAAAGTTGGGCGATCGAGACACACCATGTGAGGGGGTACCTCCGCTGAAGGGTCAAGGAACCCCCCAAGACCAGGTTGCATGGCTATGGTGGCACGCACCACAGCCTGCTGGTCAGTGCCACTGACCCCGATCTGGAGGGGAACCCGACGCTCCTCAGCAGGGGGCTGACTCCGACTCGTCGAAGAGACCACTGGCTCACTCTCCTGTGCAGGCAACCCCGAAGGGTGTGACTGCCCATCCAACTCTGAGCTGGACTCCAACTCCGAAGAGGTGGAATCCGAGGCCCTAAGCCAGACAGTAGGAGGGCGAGGAAACGCAACCGTGGAGGGCCCAGAAATCGTGGCAGTGGTCAAAGCCGCCCCCGCGCCCACGACCCCGCGGGCAGAGCTGGCAGAAGGCGGCAGGGCAGTCGAGACCAAAGGTCCGGAGATAGGGCCAGCGCGGCGCTCGGTCAAGCCCACCGCGCCGGAACAGAGACAGCGGCCGGAGGCAACCCCAACAGCGCCCCGAGACGCAAGCACTGCCAGGCTCCCCGAGCCGGCGGGAGCTGCACTGAGACTGCCGGGCGCCGAGCGTCCCTGAGAGCAGGCTCGCGGCGCCGACGACGACGCTTAGTCGCATGGCGCTGCAAGCAGCACCGAGAACTAAGGCGGCGCCGACGGCCCCGTAAATGGACCCAGCGCCGACAGCGGCACCGCCCGGCCCCCCGGCGCCGAGAGCAGAGGCGGTGCCGAAGGCGACGCCGACCAGCGACTCCGAGGGACCCGCAGCGCCATGCTCAACCTCGGCGTCGCGAGACATAGCAAAAGGCGACGCCAGATCCAGGGTCGCGGCACCACGAGCAGAGCCGACGCCGCAAGCGGTGCTGACAGGGCCCATGGCGCCGAGAGACGAGTCAGCGCCGCCAAGGCCCTCGGCACCGCAAACGGCGCCGAAGGCCTCGACGACACCGACCGACGGCGCCGAGACGGGCACCGACCTGGGCTTCCAGACCGCGGAGCGACACTGGGGCCTTCACCCCGAAGGGTGATTGCCATGGCGGCGCTCCCGCCTGCTCCCCGGGGAAGGGACGGGCCTCCGTGCCGCAGGAGGAGCCCCGACCAAGGCTAGGCTACGGGAGGTCGAGGCTCCCTCCTCCACGGTCCATACAGAACCGGGAGGGGACCCGGAGGAAAGGCCGAGAGAGCGTGGCTTGGCCCGACGAGTGCGAATCCGTCCCCCGAAAGTCGGCGGAGCTCGTCCAACTTTCCACGCGCGCTGTTCGAGGACGCGGCGGTCCATGGAGAAGCAGGCGTCGCACGAATCCATGTCGTGAAGCGGGCCAAGACACGCGAGACACCGGTCATGCTGGTCGGTCACGGAGAAATTGCGGCCGCACGGGCACCGACGCATAGGGGGCCGCCCCGCCTTACAGAATTTCTTGCCCTCCGACCGCGGCATGACCTACGGAAAAAACAACACCAAAAAAGACTCGACGTCGCTTAAATGTTAATAAAAAGGAAAGATCTTACCGGCAACGTCGAGTGGAGGCAGTACCCAGAACTAGTAGACCGCAGACTGGTGACGAAAATATCGCAGGCTTAAGGCCTAAAAACTGTGAAAACTTCTTCAGGCTTCCCACGAGGCGACCTCGTGACGGGAGGCGAAGAACTGGTAGTCAGGCGGAGTCGGACACGCTTAACGGCTAACCTCGAGCTGCCACGTAGTATCGCCGGCTCGAGGGCGGCCGGATGCTGTTGGCCTGCCTATCCTTTTAAAAAAAAGGCTCGCTGGGATCCTGACTCTCGCCAGTACCTATCTGTGATGAATGGTGAAGATTGACACAGATAAGATCTATGCAGGAGGTGACCCACCTGCCTATCGTCCGCTTGGCTGCAGGTCTGCCAGGTGCGGCTTCAGCGTAGGTGACAAACAGCTGGCGAACTTCTCCCCGAACTTCAACCATCTGCTCCTTATAAGAGCGCTTCTAGGGTCCAGAGTATGGAGCCTATATTCGGCCTCCGAGGTGTGATGGTAGAACACCGCAGAGTCAACACCTGGTTAAGGTGAAACTCCGGCACCACCTCGGAAGGAATTTTGGTGGGGCAGGACAACCTTGTCCCTGTGGAAGACCAGATAAGGAGACTCGATGGAAAGCACCTGGAGCTCTCCCATCCTTCTGGCTGACGTGATAGCCACCAAGAAGGCGGTCTTCCATGACAGGTAAGAGATGTCACACCTGTGCATCGGTTCGAATGGCTTGCCCATGAGCTTAGCCAATACCAGCAGTAGATCCCACAGAGGTGGAGGTTCTCGCACCAGAGGGGATATGTGATCAAGGCCTTTGAAAAAGAGCCTGACCACCTTCTCCTGCGCTATCGACTGCTTTCCGGCCCACGCCCGCTAAGCACAGATGGCTTCCAGGTGCACCTTAAGGGTCATCGACCAAAGCCCTAGCTGAGAAAGGGACCACAGGTAGTCCAGAATGCTGGCCAAGGAAGAGGAGGAAGGGCCCAGCCCCTTATCCTGACACCAAATGGAAAATCTCTTCCATTTGAAGGCATAGCATTTTCTGGTCGACTCCTTACGGGACGCCTCAACAATGTTGAGAACCTCGTCAGAAAGACCCAAGGCCTGGAACTCTAGCCACTCATGAACCAGGCCGTCAGGTGCAGGGATTGAAGGTCCGGGTGGAATACCTTCCCCTGGTTGACTGAGATCAGGTCCGGGCGGGCTGGAAGCCGTCTCGGGAGCCTGGAGCTGAGGCTGAGAAGATCTGGATACCAGAACTGACGGGGCCAGTCTGGGGCTACCAGAATCGCCTGCGCCTTGTCCCTCCTTGCCTTGAGCAGCACCTTGTGGATCAAGGGAAATGGGGGAAAGGCATAGAAGAGGCCCGGGGTCCACGGCCTCAAGAAGGCATCCCCCTGCAGTGAGCCCTGCTGAGAGAGGCGGGCATGAAACAGCCTTAGCTTCGCAGTTTCCCTGGAGGCAAACAGGTCCACCTGAGGTGTGCCCCAGTGGGAAAACAGATTCTGTACTACCTCTGGCAGGAGAGACCACTCATGAGATGCAGCTCCTATCCGGCTTAGGGCATCGGCCAGAGTGTTGGAGGCTCCCGCCACATGAATGACTAGGAGATCTGCCTCCAGTCTGCCCACGAGAGACCAACTGCGGAGAGCTTCCCTGTACAGAGGCCTGGCGGTTTAGGTAGTACATGGTCGTGGTGTTGTCCATCTGGACCTAGATCACTTTTACCCCATACAAACGGAGCGAAGGCAGTGAGGGCTAGTCGGACCACTCGAAGCTCCAGCAGGTTGATGTGCCATCGAGACTCCTGGGGGGACCAGAGACCGTGCGCTCTGAGCTCCCCCAGATGGGCACCCCAACCCATCAGAGAGGCGTCGGTCGTTAGAGTGACCGTCGGCTCTGGGCAGACAAACGGGATACCCTCCTGCAGATGAGCGGGAACGATCCAGCACTGGAGAGAGTTCCCCATCTCCTGGGTCACCATCACTGGCTGGTCCAGAGGATTGGAGCACTGTGACCATTAGCTAGCCAGTCCCCACTGTAGGGGACACATGTACCAGAAGGCCCAACGGACCACGCTGGTGCAGGCCGCCATGAGGCCCAGGAGGTGCAGAAAGTCCCGAGCAGGGTGCAATTGCCCAACCAGAAATGATTGGGCAAAGAAGGAAAGAACCTCGGCCCTGTCCGCCGGGAGCCGTGCTCTGGCTCGAAGAGAGTCGAGCTCTGCCCCGATGAATTGAATCACCTGCGTTGGCACGAGTTCCGATTGGGCCTCGTTGATGAGGAGGCCAATCTGAGAGCAGACCTGGAGGGCCAGATCCCTGGACTGCTCCACCTCCGACTTGCAGGAGGCTGCAATCAGTCAGTCGCCCAGGTAAGGGTACACCCGGACCCTTCGATGCCGCAGGAAGGCTGTCAACACTGCCATGCATTTGGTGAAGACCCTGGGAGCTGGAGAGAGGCTGAAGGGCATGGCCCGGAACTCGTAAAGGGATCCTTCCGCTCTGAAGCGGAGGAATCGCTGGTGTGACGGACGGATTGGGACGTGAAAGAACGCGTCCTGAAGGTCCAGAGAACAGAACCACATGCCTCATTCCAAGGAAGGGATGATCTGAGCCAGAGTGACCATCCTGAAGGTCCGAGACCTTAGGAACTTGTTCAGGTCATAGAGGTCTGGAATGGGGCACCAGCCCCCCATCCGTTTTGGGACCAGCAAGTACCTGGACACAAACTCAGGGTCTGAAGGAGGGTCCGCCACCTCCCTGATCACCTCCTTCTGGAGGAGCAGGGTAATGTCTACTCGATGGGCTGACAGAGAGGCTGCGGACCCCATAGCCCCCCATGGGGCAACGGCTCAATAGGGTGGGGACTGCTCAAATTCCAGCGGCAAACCCTTTCCTACCACTTCCAACACCCAACGGTCTGTGGTGATAACGGACCAGGTGGGAATGAAGTGGCGGAGCCGTCCCCCCATGGGGGGAACCCCGGGAGGAGTGATGAGGTTGGGGGCGACACCCCTTAACCTGTCACTGGGAAGACTTGGAGGAAGGACTGGCTGAGGAGCCTCCTGGATCTTTCCCTTCCAGCTTCCTGTTGGAGAAAGCAGCAGGCTTGGCTTTGGGGTGCCAAGTGCGAGCCTGCTGGCCCTGATGCTGGTGTTGCTGGGCCGGACGTGCCGTAGAAGCTGAAGGACGAAAGGGCTTTCGCTGCTGCTGGCAGCCTTTGTCCTTCTGAGCAGACGTGACCGAGTCCAAGGTGGCGTTGGACTTCTCCATCCGTTGGAGGTGACCCTCAACCCTGGTTCCGAACAAGACGGTAGCCAGGAAGGGGACATCTGCCAGCTTGTGCTGGGTATCTGCCATGAAAGTGGAGATCCGCAGCCAAGCTCTGCGGCGCATGGCCACTGTGGACGCTACTGACCGGGCACACGAATCAGCGATGTCCAGGGAGGTCTGGAGCTGCTGTTTGGCCACCGCCTTTCCCTGATCCCGCACCTGCTTAACTGTGGTTTGGAGGTCAGCCGGGAGATGAGGAATCACCTCAACCAGGGAGCACAAAAGGGAGTGTGAAAAGTGTGCCATCAGGACGGCCGAGCTGGTCTGATGAAGGCCTAGGGAGGAAGCAGCGTAAACTTTCCACCCAGAGTAGTCCAGCTTCTTGGACTCCTTATCGGGGCCTTGTCCATGTCCCGAGCGTTCCCGGAACGCTACAAAAGGCTATCGGTTACAAGCCCCTCCGCAGAGGAGTGCTCCGAGAAACAGGAGAGTGAACCGGTGGGGACAGCATACTTCTGAAGCATCCTGGCCGAAGGTGCTGGACAAGAAGCTGGCCACTGCCACAGCTCCAGAGCCGGGTCAACAATGGCTTTGGCCACTGGGAAGGCCTCTGTGGGGGAATTCCCTCGGTCCAGTATCTCCTTGAGGGGATACTTGGCCCGCTTTGAAATGGATTCGAGCTTCATCCCAGTGGATTCTGAGATGAGCCGAAGCATTCCCAAAAACGAGAATGGGCTCTCGTCCACTGACTGACCCCCGGTGGACTCCAAGTCAAGCGGCCTGGAGAACAAGGAGGAGTCATCATCAGACTCCAGGGAGTCTGCGAACAGCTGCCGAGAGCCTGAGCCACCCTCCACCTACCGAGGTCGATCAGGAGTGAGGGTGACTGACAACCAATGGGGCAAGCCCTGACCTAACTGAGAATCCTTGGACAGGGCCCCAAATTTAGGTTGTGGAGGTGGGAGGTTTCACCACGATGGGTGGCGCAGCCGGTTTCAGCCAAACAACCGGTGCCGGCTTCGGCTCCTCAACCGCTGCGAGGGGTTGTTTCGGCCGCTCCGGTGACAGCCACTTAATGGCCAGGGAAGACAACGAAGTCGGCCTATTCCCAGTCAAAAGGAGCTGCTGCTACATTAGCTCCTTGAGGCGCCGGTGCAATTTGCACTGAAGCCTATCCTCTGAAGAGGATGAAGACGAGGATACGCGGCGCCGCCGCTTTCCACAGTGCCGAGACCAAGACTGCCGATGTCGGCGGGATCGACTGGACCGAGAAGAGGTCCAAGACCAAGACCTTCGATGTTTCTGAGGGTGAGTCTGAGAGGGGGCGGGGGAACCCACTCCTCCCTTGGTTCAGGGGCCTTAAGAATAAATTACTCACCTTAGTAATGTTATTTCTTCTAATGGAGTCTTACTGTATTCTGACATATTCAGTTAGGTCCTGCCTTTCAACTGCCCCGGAGAACAAAGGGTTAACTTTTCTATGCCTTGCATAGAATGTTCATCACGAGCTCGGTTGAAGCCCCTGTCTGCTGTTGTTTAAACTGCAACTGTCAGATCTTTACTAGCAAAGACTCACTAGGTGTTCTGTGTGGAAACTGTAAAATTCTTCCTAGCCAACTGGCAAATATATAAAATGCTTTTTGGTTTCAAAGGAAGACTCAAGTCAGGAAACCGAAAAACAAAAACACATCCAAAACACAACATCCCACCCAAACAAAAAAGAGGGTGTAAAAAGGACACCCCTAGGGTGCCAACACTGCTCCTGCCCACCCACATCCCAAAAACTAGGTTCTGAGAGGGGAGGAGATCAGAATACAGCAATACTCCATTAGAAGAAACAACATTACTAAGGTGACTAATTTTTTCTTCAAACAACATGAAGTCTTGCTGTATTCTGACATATGCAGACTACCAAGCAGTACCCCCATGGAGGAGGGACCGAACCTACTTTGGGAACAGGCTCTGAAGTACTGGTGTGTCAAACCGAGCATCACTCCTAGCCTGGATATCCAGAGAGTAATGCTTGGTGAAAGTATGGACTGTTTTCCAGGTGGCTGCTTGACACATTTCTAAGAGAGGAATATCCCTGGCAGCAGCCAGGGAAGCAGCTGTACCTCTTGTGGAATGAGCCCTCAGGCCTGAGGGTGGAATTCTACCCAGTTTTTCATAGCAGAATTGTATACATGAAACAATCCACCTGACAATAGATCTCTTAGTGGCAGGTTTGCCTTTACCAACTTCTCCATAAGTAAGGAACAACTGGAGGGATTCAAACCTGTGACCCTTGGTACGCTCTATGTAGTAGCTAAGGGCTCTTTTAACATCCAAACTGTGTAGCCTCCTCTCTCCTCAGGACGAATGGTCATTGAAGAAAACAGGGAGAGATATAGACTGGTTGAGGTGGAAATCTGAAACCACTTTAGGTAAGAACTTTCTGTTAGTTCTAAGGACCACTTTATCTCTGTGAAAACAGATTAAATCAGATTCTACTGACAGGGCTTGCAATTCACTGATACGTCTGGCAGAAGTAATGGCTACCAAAAACAAAGTTTTCCAAGTCAAGTACTTAAGCTCTGCTGAGGACAAAGGCTCAAAGGGGGGTTGCATAAGCTGAACAATGCAAACATTAAGGTCCCGAGCAGGAGCAGGATCCCTAAAGGGGGTATTGGTGTGAAGCAATCCCTTGAAAAACTTACAGAATACAGGATGGGATGACACAGAGGAAGACTTGCCTACGGACAGGAAAGCAGAAACAGCTGCCAATTGTACTTTGAGGGTAACTGGTCTGAGGCCTAGGCCATTAAGATGGACCATATAATCCAGAACCGTAGGCAATTCAGCAGAGTCTGGAGAAATATTCTTCTTAGAACACTAAATGCTGAATCTTTTCCATTTGGAGTTGTAAGTCTTCCTGGTGGAAGGCTTTCGAGAAGCCTTAAGGATATCCAGAACCCCTTGGGAAAGATGCAGATCTGCAAACTCTAACTCTTCAACAGCCAAGCCTTGAGATTGAGAGACTGAAGATTCGGGTACCAAATCCTCCCCTGAGAGGATGTTAACAGGTTGTAATTCCTGGGAAGAGACAGGGGAAGGTGGACTGTTAGGGACAGCAACAAGGGATACCATGGCTGTCTGGCCCAGTCTGGAGCAATCAGAATCACTCTGCATGATTGAGACCTTATCTTGACTCACACCCTGAACAGGAGAGGGAAGGGGAGAAAAGCATACAGAAATTTCCCTTCCCAGTTCAGAATCAGAGCATCCAGGAGGACTGAGCCCAAGACTGGGGGTCTGCAACAAAAGAGAGGAAGTTGGTGATTGTCTGGGGCTGCAAAAAGATCTATTTCTGGAGTGCCCCATCTCGAGAAAATCACTTTCAAAACCCGAGGATCCAGGGCCCATTCGTGATGGCCCTGGGATATTCTGCTCAGTGCATCTGCTAGGACATTGTCCTTCCCTGGGAGGTGAACTGCTGTCAGAGAGGTTTGCAGGGAATAGGCCAGGGACCACAACTTCATTGCTTCTGTGCACAAGGCTGTAGACCGAGTGCTTCCTTGCTTGTTGATGTACCACATGGTGGTGGTGTTGTCTGTTCTGACCTGAACCACCTTGTTCTGTACAGATTTGGAAAAAGCTTGCAGTGCCAGAAACACTGCTCTGAGTTCCAAGAGATTGATGTGAAGCAGAGATTCTCGAGGTGACCACAGTCCTTGGGTAGTAAGATCCCCCAAATGGGCTCCCCAGCCCAGCAGGGAAGCATCTGTGGTGAGTATCACTGAACGAGACTGAGTGACAAATGGAACCCCTTGTCTCAAACTGTCCTGATCCTGCCACCATTGCAAGGCTTGGATCAGGGTTCGAGTCACTGGGATTAGTTTGGTAAGGGAATCCTTTCTTTGGGACCAAAAGGCTCTTAAGTGGAACTGAATGTCCCTCATTTGGAATCTTGCTCCCTGGACCACTGCTGTGGAGGCTGCCATGTGGCCCAGTAGCTGAAGGAAATACCTTGCTGGTCGAGACACCTGAAGGGTTAATGAAGAGGCCAGTTCCATAAGGGCCCTTGCCCTTTACCGGGGAAGGAAGGCTCTCGCCTTTACCGTATCCAGTTCTGCACCTATCAAGGTGAAGAGCTGCACTGGTTCGAGAACTGACTTTGGTAGGTTGAGAAGGAATCCTAAGGAAGTGACCACTTGCTGGGTCACTTGCAGATGTAACTTGACTTGGTTTGGAGACTGACCTACTATGAGCCAGTCGTCCAAGTATGGGAAAATGGAGATCTTTTGTCTTCTTAGGAAGGCAACAACTACTGCCAGGCACTTTGTGAAAACCCTTGGGGCTGATGTTAGGCCAAAGGGCATTGCTCTGAATTGATAGTGGCCTGAGGGCAACTCGAACCTGAGGTACTTTCTGTGGAAGCACCTGATGGGAATGTGAAAGTAGGCATCTTTGAGGTCCAGGAAGGCTAGCCAGTCCCCTGGCCTTAGAGAGGGAAGAATAATTCCCAGAGTTACCATTTTGAACTTTGGCTTTAAAAGATGTTTGTTCAGATATTTTAGGTCCAGGGTGGGTCGCCACTCTCCTGTCTTTTGGGGGGTTAGGAAGTACATGGAGTATAATCCTTTGCCCCTGTGTTGGGTGGGAACTCTCTCTATAGCTCTGAGAGCTAGGAGAGAAGAAACCTCTGCCTCTAGGGCAAGGGTCTCTGAGAGATTTTCAGGTGGAAAAGATCTGGTTCTCATCTTGGGAAATTTTTTGAAGCTGAGAACCAGTCCCCGGCTTACTACTTTCAGGACCCACTTGTCTGATGTAAGAGACATCCAGTCCTGGACAAAGTATCCTCCAGGAGGAAGTAGGTGATTCTGCCACTGTATAGGTCATTAGTTAGACCACACCTGGAGTACTGCGTGCAGTACTGGGGTCCGTATCTGAAGAGGGACATTAAGTTACTGAAGGGGGTGCAGCGCAGAGCGACAAAGATGTTCAAGGGGCTGGGGGACTTATCATACGAGAGGAGGTTGAAAGAGTTGAACATGTACTCACTGGAGGAGAGGAGAGACAGGGATGACATGATTGAAACCTTTAAATACATGAAAGGAATAAACAAGACGGGTACAGAGGGGCTGTTCAAAGTAAGGGAGGGGAGGGCCACCAGGGGCCATGATATGAGACTGCAGCGAGGAAGGTTCAGGAGGAAGATGAGGAGACACTTTTTTACAGAGAGGGTGCTGGCTGGGTGGAATGCATTACCTGCTGAAGTGCTATGCAGTAGAACAGTGGACTGCTTCAAACGAGGATGGGACAGGACAAGGGGGAGGGTCAATGAAGGGGAAGGGTGGAAGGGAGGGGCAGCTGCAGAATAAGGGGTGCTAGCTGCACATTCGAGCAGACTTGATAGACCTCTAGGCCTTTATCTGCTGGCAAATTTCGTATGTTCATATGTTCGTAAAGTAAGCCAGCCTGCCCCCTACTGGTATAGGAGAATTGACCCGGGCAGTCCCATCAGGGTGTCTGCTTGGCAGGGGCTTTAGGCTGAGGGGTGGATGCAGGCCTGTTCTTCCCCCTTCTGCCTCTCCCTCTAAAGAACCCCCTCTGCGAAAAGGAAGAAGAGGAGGCCTGAGCTTGGTAAAAAGGCCTTTGGAAAGGCCTGCCCCTGCCCCATGACTGCTGCCTTTGAGGAGCTGCTTGCCTTTCTTTGGCCTGAGCACTCCTGTAAGTGGTCCTGTACTCGTCCATCTTCTTCATGTAATTCTCTGCTCCCCAAACAGAGAATTACCAATTACAGGAAAATCCATGGCCTTAGCCTGGGTATCCTGTGAGAGGCTAGTACATCTGAGCCAGGCCATCCTCCCAAGAGCCACAGATATAGCCATGACTCTTGATGATACATCATCGGAGTCTACAGCAGCATGAAACCGTACTTTCGATGCCTCAATCCCATCTGCAGCCACCTGCTCCAGCTCCTTGGCAAGCTGGTCGGGACCCTGTTTAGCCAGTGCCAGTACAGTGTCCCACCTGGACTTCTGGTACCTGGCTGTATAGGTCATATAGTTAGCCTGCCTAAGTCCCAAAAATGCTGCCATGTATTGTTTCTTTGCCATGGCATCAATCTTCCTGGAGTCCTTGTCTGAGGGGGGGTGATGCCAAAGTAATGTTTGCCTTGTCATAGGCAGCAGCCTGCACAATCCCAACATGGCTGCATTGCTGAAAAAGGAACTCTGTGTCTGAGCTTGATACAGTGTACCTCTTGTCTATTCGTCTGTCCACAGGAGGTATAGAATTAGGAGACTTAAGAATATTTTATGTCTGTTTCCCAAAGGATTTGTGGAGGGGAATAGACAGTCTCCTGGACTCTGGGATGTCCATCATTTCAACATAATCAGGCTCTTCCTGATCCTCTGCTGCTTCCTCCACAGGAAGCTGGAGGGTATCAGCCACCTTTCTGTAGAACACATAGTGTGACGGGGACTCAGAAAGCCTAGGAGGAGAAACACCTGCAGGTCTGTCTGGGGAGATGTCCGGGTCAATAGGCACATCCAGACTTTCACCATCACCTTAATCATCCTCATACTCTCCCTCCTCCTCCTCCGGTTCATAAAATTCTTCCAAAGTATAATCCGTAACCGGGGGAACCGACCGAACTGAGCCCCTGCCAGATGGTGTTGGTTTGGTCGGAACCGAACTAAGCAACTGCACAATCCTAATCGCCTTGGCTATCTCATCGGTGGTCGGAGTATGAAATTCTGCATCCGAACCGGTCGATTTGTCTTTTCTTTTCCTTTTTGTCGGAACCGACTCCTTGGAATCGGCTCTCCTTTTGCCCGAAGAAGTATCGCCCTGGTCAGAGGGCACTCTTTCTGGTTTGGTCGGAACCGAACCGGGCTAGCCATCCGAGTCAGCGGACTTCTCGGCCTCCCTTTCCCTCAGTCTGCCTAATCTCTTTTCCAGGGTAGATCTGGGAAACTTCTTGCAAATTTGGCAGTCTGAACCGAGGTGGTCAAACCCCAGACAATAAACACAGGTGGTGTGGGGATGGGCCTTAGCAAAGACCTCCCCACACACACTGCAGTGTTGAAACCCAGTGGGCCCAGTTTTTTTCTTGGGTTTCTCAGACATGGCCAACCTAACCAAAAATGTACCCTTTTTTCGGCAATCCGCCAGGCAAGACTCCCCTGTCGGTTCCTGACCGTGTCACGGGTCTTGGAAAAAAACGTAATTAAATCAGTTTTTTTAGAACCGATACGGACCGGTAACCACACTCTAAAGTAAGCACAAGTTTTTTACCTCAATTTGATCGGTTCAGCCGATCCAATCCACAGTTTACAAGTTCCACACAGAAAACAGAACAAAAACCTATCTAGTACTCATGGTACCACAGACAGAGACTTGAACCGACTATGCGGAAACAACAATTCGGTAGAAACTGACCGAAAACTGACACTTCAACCGACTTTTGAAACGAGCAGCAAGAGAAATCTCCGGAGTGACTGTTCAGTGAGGCGGAGTAAAGAATCTGACGGTTGCAGTTTAAACAACAGCAGACAGGGGCTTCAACCAAGCTCGTGATGAATGTTCCATGCAAGGCATAGAAAAGTTAACCCTTCGTTCTCCGGGGCAGTTGAAAGGCAGGACCTAACTGCATATGTCAGAATACAGCAAGACTTCACCTTGTTTGAACCAGGAACTCCGGCACAGGAGGCACAGGCAAGTCCTCGGTTTCCACCGGGGGAACCGGTGAAGAAGGGTTGTCGGTTTCTCCAGTCGACAGACCGTCCGACGGGTCGAGAAAAATCTCGACCGTGTTGACGGGTGTCTCGGCCGGCTGACCTGATGGGGACACCGTGAAGCCAGTGGCCTTAGCCGCAACCTCGACTGAAGTTGAGTGTCGACTCTCTGGGGAAGGGGACCTCATCCGCTCCCACGAATGTCGACGGTGGAGCTTACCCTTGGGGTCCTTCTTTTTGGACTGAGAAGAATGTCCCGAAGAGCCTTCTCCCTTGGTGGAGAGGGACTGGCAAAACTCTTTGAAAGAAGCTGTGTAGGAGGATTCCAAGGAGAGCAGGATAAATGCCGCGACCAAGGATGATAAAGATGCAGCCTGGGCCGCCTCCTCCTCGAGGGCGATCATCTGCTCTAGCTGTTCCGCCGAGCCCGCCACCGCGGACACCGCCCAATGGGCCTTCTTCGACTTGACCGGAGGATAACGTTTCTCGGGTCGCCCCAACAGCAATCGAACAGCGCGGTCCTCCAAGACCGAAGCCGAAAAGGATTTGCATAACTCACAAGCCTGTGAGTCATGGCTGAGTCCAAGGCAATAAATGCACTAACTCACAAGCCTGTGAGTCATGGCCGAGTCCAAGGCAATAAATGCACGTGGCGTGCGGATCGGTCTGGGACAACTTCTGCCCATAGGGGCACTGACGAAATCCGGGAGTCGATTTGTCCATCGCAGCCGTGAGGGAAGATACAGACCGAAGTCTTGTAAAACGTAAAATAAGTTTTGGATTAACCGAAGAGTGTGAATCCAGCCTAAAACACAGAGCTCAAAGGAGGAAGCCTGAGCTTCCAAGCGGTAAGGAAGATCTAGCGTCATGGGGCGGAGCCGAGAGTTTTACCATCCGGGTGGGTGGGAGGAGCCAGCTTGTAGACCTTCCGGCAAGATTTAAAGCGGCAAGGAACCTGCAAATAAGTGTGAATTGAACAACATATCCACGTCCCTAGAAACCTGTGTTTTGTTGATCCAGCGGAACTACTTCTACTGCCCTGTTGTTCAGAAGGCCTTGTACTTCGGAAGCAAGAAGGTCTGACTGACGTGTCGACAGCCTGGGCTCCCATTTGGGAGGATGATCCGGATGGGTTTCTGAAATATTGAGCGAATACCCTTCGTGGATTATCCGGAGGACCCATTTGTCTGATGTTGTAGATTTCCACCGGTTGTAGAACTGAGTCAGACGTCCTACCTCCGCTGAGGAGGTGTCCCCCTCGGACAGTTGAGGTGGGACCTGGGCCAGAAACTCCGAAGGTGGCACTGGACGCTTTGGGCCCTTGCACTTTCTGCTAAGTTTTCTTTTTTGGTTGAGGGTTATAGTTTTTGTTAAAACCTCCTCTGCCTCTACCCCAAAAGGACTGACGGTTGTGAAATTGACACTTGTTGGGACCCCCCGGGAGGGGGCGGGTGCAGGTCTAGCCATCTTAATGGCAGACCTAGTCTTCTGTGTGGCCTCCAGAGCTTGCTCCACCTGGGGCCCAAACAGATAATACAGATACATACCATCAAAAGGTAAAGCCATGACCTGCTGCTGGGCATCATTCGTGAAGCCCAAAGTACGTAGCCAAGAGTGGCGACAGGTGCAGATGCCAGCCACTGCAGCTCGGGAGGCGGTATCAAAAGCATCCATTACAGCTTTAACCTGTTGGTTGTTGGACTCGATACCCCTGGTTATGGTCTGAAGTAGCTCTGAATTAGCTTCCAATTCGGGAAGAGCTTCTACCATTTGTTTGAGCAAATACCAAAGAACATACTCATATTGAGAAAAATAGCCCTAGTAGCTGGCAATACGCATACCCTGGGTGGAGGCAGCAAAGCTCTCTTATCTAAGGTGTCTATCTTGTGAGATTCTTCATTTATAGGCCGGGCTGTAGATGCCTGACAAAGGACGGCCTTATCATTCATTGCCAAGACTACAATGGGATCAGTAAAGGCTTGTGAGGCCAATATGGGGCGATCCCTGGGGAGGTGCATACTTCCTATCTATGTACTTAGCCATGGAAGAAATGAGAGCAGGATTCTTCCATACCATCTGAGAGAGGGTCTTGAAAGAGGGCTGTACCAGAGGAGTTAAATCCATAGGGATCTCCGGGACATGGAGTATTGGAGTCTTAAAAGCTTCCCAGGATCGATTTCTGTAGTCTGGAGTAAAAGTGTAGAATTTAAATTTTTAAGCAGAGACTTAAAGGAAAGGTCTTCGACCACAGGTACTGCAGAAGGACTGATCCCTGCTCCCAAGGCAGTGTCATCAACATCAATACCCAGTCGAATATCTGGGTCAGGCTCAAAATCATCTCCTGACAGTCCAGGAGGGACTTTAAGAACAGGAAAGGAGTGAAAATCAGGACGAAAAGCAGAAGAGGAAAGAACAGGAGTCAAGAACCCCTGGAGGCTGGATGACGCTGCACCAAGCCTCGGTGCCGTCGAAGAAAACGGCGTCAACCACAAGGAAGTCGGGCCATCAAAAACAGCCCAGCACGTGGCACTGACAGACTCCTCAGCGCCATGGGCAGTGTCGACAGACCCCCTATGGCAATGCGGACAGCGCCGAGAGTGTCCCAAGGGTCTGAAAACTGTGATTTGAGGAAAAAGAAGGAAAATTGGCAGGAGATAGAGGCATCAGTGTGGACCCCTGTGCTGCAGGCATGTGAGGAGGGAAAACACCCGAGCGTGGAGTCGACGGCACCGAAGAAGGCGCTACGTGACTAGGAAGACCCAACCACCCTACCTGTCCCTTGGAACCCGAATGGCCGGAAGTCCTCGGCCTTGGAGTGACTGGATCAGGCAGCTGGAAGAACCTCCAAGCCCATTGCTCCATAGGAGCAGCCCACTGATGAAACTGCTCATCGGAAGCCCCCCCCAATATGCAGGGAGGGACTCCGGTGTCGAGGAGGTTGGCCACCGGAGACAGAAACTGGCGACTTCAGCTGAGGTGGAGACCGGTGCCTGGCCCCAATAACCGACCGTCTATGCACAGACATACCAGAAGGTGACCTCGAGTGATGCCTTCTCTTTTCGACTTGTGTGCCAAAGAAGAACTTGAGGCCAAACCGTGCCGAGAATGGGACCGTTCCTTCCATGTCACTGGGGGGACCGCCATTCTCCCTGAGCATCGGAGCATCCGTTGTCAGACCCTTCTTCTGGAGAGGGCAGCGGACCGGACTCAGCCCGGCTGACTGAACAGCTTTCACACGAAGTCTCCCTACCGTCACCTGACCTGCTCATGGTTGACTCTGTCAATGGAGGGCTGAAGACTTCTTTCTTATAATAAGTAAAATTAAATATTATCAGTACTTATTTGAAGATAAACTACAAAACAATAAAACTGAAAACTAAGCTGCTAGTTTGAAGTTTGACTCCTGGCAGGCGAGCAACGTTGTCACTGAAATGCACTCGACGGCGGGAAAAAAGGACCCGAGGCGGTTGGAGGATCGATGCCGAGATAGTCTTTACCGCACAAGCCAAGGCTCGCGGTGCTGCTCCTCGTGGCACCATCTCTGGCACCGGCCTTCTTGAAAAGTTTACTCCCACTGGGTCCCAGCGCCTCCGGTGTAGATCCCATTAGTGTGAATGAGTGGTGGAGACTTTATGCCCAGGAAGATCAGCTCCTTACATTTAAACTCTTTCACCATAACAACTGGGACAGGGCTTTGTTCAACCCTGTCACATGCTTCTTCATCGCTACTGTCAGTTGACAAAGTGAAGCTGGAACATGCAGGAAAAAGTTTTAAACTGAAGACTAACTGAACTAGCCAAAATTCACCAAGGAAAAGCGCTTGAAAACTGTAAATACCACTACCCATTCAGAACTGTGAAGGAGGAGACTTGCCCCTTCCATTGGAAAGAAAAACCTGTTGTCACAGGGTGGAGCTGCAGGATATACCACCTGGGTGGCAGGAGAAGCTTAGCCTGAAGACATTCCAATTACTCTTCTGTCTCCGGGAACGCTGCCTATGTGTGCGTAATGAACTGAATCCATGTTCCTAGAAACACTGATTTTGAGGAGGCGGGGGAATGACTTCAGTGATCTTTGGTGGCTCAACTTATTTAAGAAGTCATGAGGAGTGCAATATAAATAAAATATCTAAGTGAAAACTTCGAAAAAATATTCAAAATATGGCCCATTTAATACTTCAGGCAGGCAGGTCCTCGAATGGAGTTGCCTGCCTGAAGATGTCAGTTCAATCACAGATATGTGCAAATAAAATATTTCTTAAAGAGCACCTTTCCTGGTATTAGTGCTCAAAGCCAGGAAGGACCATTACCTGCCCAGGAGTTCGACGATATGAATTTTTTTTTATATGGTACAGTTTTCGAGAGTGAAGGGACTGTATTTTGGCTCAGAGGAGCCAAGCTGCTGATCCCTTTCATGTCCTGGTTTGGAGACATGCCCCCCCCCCACATTTTTACATCGCAACATGCTAGCATGGGGGCGTGCTCTACAGACCATATGGAGTGCGCCCCGTTCCTGGCACATTGTGCTGTAATAGTATGGGAGAGGATGTGGGCATGTCTCCAATCCGGGAAGTGGAAGGGATCGGCGGCATGGCTCCTTGGAGGCAAAATACGATCCCTTCACTCCCGAAAACTATGCCATATAAAAAAATTTTTCCATACCGTCGAACTCCTGGGCAGGTAAGGGTTCTTCATGGCCTTCGGGGGACATTTTGTGACAGAGCACAGAAAGTGTTCTTTAAGGTTCTATAATTATTAAACAGTTTTAAGATTATTAATAAAATGCTTACATCTCATTTTCTCTACTGATGCAGGTGACCTCCAAGGTGAATATCCCAGTTTTCTGTCATCAAAAGACTCATGAACGTTAGTGATGTTGCATTTTTGTTCTCTAGGTAGGACTTTCTGTGATTTCTTATTAACTTTCCATGGATCTTTCTGATTTCCCTTGGAACTGATTTTCATACAATCTTGGTTTAACTAGAGAAAGAGAAACAAACATTTAATAATCCATAGCAGCAATCAAAATAAAATAATCAGAGCTTTCAAAAGAGAAATCCCTACAAAAGGAGTTTCTTCTGCTTAATACACTATACAGCAACATTAGTTAGAGGCCCCCAGTAAGCATTCAAAAACTCAGCCACTCTATTTCATTACTAACAGCATCTGCATAAAACCAAGAAAGAGTGACCTTCCTTCCAACCTGCCCAGACTGCTCTGGTCTCCTTCTCATCCGGCTACCTAGGCCCTCCCTCCCACACTCTCTTCTTCCTTCTGGTAGCAGGATTTTTATTGTTTTGTTTCTTTTATATCCTAGACCCTTTGTTCTACCCTTGGGTAATCTTGCTCCTCCTCTTTTTTTTTCTCCCACTTTCTTCCTCTCCTGGTGAACAGAAAGAACAGTTATGTACTCACCATAAAGTACAGTTACGTAAGAACTTACTGTAACAGCAGATTTTCGAGAGGAGCTCTTGCAGCAGGTAATTTCATTAGGATTAAGCCACCATGCGTTAGGACCCCACGGAAAACTTCTAGCTAGCAGTCTATGGAGGGGGATTGCCCCCGACACCGGCTCTGCCCCGACGTCAGACGTGGTATAAAGGAGGCAGTCCCTTGGCATCATCTCAGTTCTAATGCTGGAGACCTGGCTGAAAATAGATGGAGAACCGAGGAGGCTCTCTTATCCCCAAAGAGCAAATAGTAATATTAGTCCCCGGGGGCCAGTGGGTGGGAAAGCCACCTGCTGCAAGAGCTCCTCTCAAGTTACAATAAGTTCTTAATAAACTGTACTATCTCACTTTGAGGGGGAGCTCTTGCAGCAGATAATACCATTAGGGCTGAGTCTCAAGCAATACCCAATAAGAGACCCAGGTCAGAAGGGTGGAGGACAGTAGAACAGAGTCACAGGCAATTAGGAGAGGAATCCCTGAAGGACCGCTAGGCCAAAACCTGCTCTCCTTCTGGAAGCAACGTCCAGACTGTAGTACCTAACGAAGGTGTGCACTAAACTGCAAGTAGCGGCCGCATAGAGGTCTGCTGAGGAAACATTCCTAAGAGAAGCGAAGGATGTCACTATCCCTCTGGTGGAGTGCCCTTAACCGATCACGGTAAGGGTTTGTTGTACTGCTAACAGAATGTGATACAATTTATGAGCGACTTAGTCAGTGTCTGCTTCATCACTGGTGCCCCAACCGTTCTGTGGGTAAATGAGACAAACAACTGGTCTGTCTTTCTGGAGGAACTGGTTCGGGCCAAATAGTAACGAAGAATCCTATGTACATCCAGAGTATGTAACAAGGCCTCCTCTCTGTTTGAGTGCTCTGGATAATAAAACTGGTAGTTGTTTGTCTTGGTTCAACGTGAACTCAGACACTACCTTCGGAAGAAACTTAGGGTTTGTACATAGGACTACCCTGTCCCTGTGAAAAATAAGATAAGGCTCTTTACACATCAGTGCCTGCAGCTCAGAAATCCTCCGAGCTGAAGTAATAGCAACTAAAAATAACACCTTCCAAGAGAGAAGGTGTAGCTCGCAACTTGAGGCTGGTTCAAAGGGGGGGCAATGTAAGCTTTTCCAAAACAAACAGGAGGTCCCAAGGTGGCACAGGGTCTTTCCTGGGAGGTTTGATATGCAAGGTGCCCCTTAGAAAGGTATTGCATAGGTCCAACTATGCCAGAGTCTTCCCATTCAGTGGTGCATGATAAGCTGACAACGCACAGAGGTGCACCTTAATGGACGAGTAGCTAAGGCCCAAGTCTGATAGGGAGAGAAGATACTCCAGCACAGATCCAACTGAAAAAGTGATGGGATCCAGAGAACGTGGCAATGCCCACAAGCAGAAGCGCTTCCACTTCATGGCATATGTTGCCCTGGTAAAGGGTTTCCTTGTTGCCACGAGAACCTCTGCCACTCTTAGGGATACTCCAACTCTATCCCTAGCTAAGTCTGCAGGAGTCATGCATGTAGATGCAGGGACTGGAGGGCCGGATGGACCAGCATCCCTTGCTCCTGGGAAAGCAAGTGAGTGGACAGGGGCAACAGAACCGGTGGTTCCGATGCCAGCTGTTGTAACAGTTGGAACCAAATCTGTCGAGGCCAGAAGGGTGCAATCAGGATAATTCGGGCACCCTCTGCCTGCAACTTGAGCAGGATCCTCTGAAGAAGGGGAAAGGGAAGGAAGGCGTACAGAAACCTCCCTGTCCAAGAGAGGGACAATGCGTCTCGCCAAAAAACACCAGGCCCTGGATCTAGCATGCAGAAATTGGGCAGTTTGGCATTGTGTGGCGACGCAAAGAGGTCCAGCACTGGTAAACCCCACCTTTCAAAGAGGTTGTCTGTGACGTCTTGCTGTAGTTCCCATTCATGGCTCTGAGACTGAGAGCGGCGTAGGCTGTCTGCGAGTATGTTGCGGATCCCTGGAACATGGACTGCCATGAGATACAGGCTGTGATCCACTGCCCAGGTCCATACTCTCATTGCCTCTCTGCATAGGGGATAAGAGTGCATGCCCCCTTGCTTGTTGAGATGGGAGACTACTGGGGTATTGTCCAACCGGACCAGAAGGGGCCCAGGAAGGAGTATCCCTTGGAAGGCTTGTAGGGCGTATAGCATGGCTCTCATCTCCAAAATGTTTATGTGGAAAGACATTTCCATTGAATTCCAAGAACCCCTCGTCTGATGAGAAACAAGATGTGCTCCACATCCCTGTCCTGAGGCATTCGTAGTCAGGATTTGATGTGGACTGGGTCACTGGAAGGAAACCCCTTTGTCCAAATGGGCCAGGGTGACCCACCAAATCAGGGACTGATGGACCACATTGGAGATCTGGATAGGCTCTTCGAACTCGTCTGTGTCTTGGTCCAACTGTACTTGGAGGTGCCACTGCAGGATACTCATATTCAAATGTGCGAGGGGAATTCTGGCTATGGTTGCGGCCATAAGACCTAGAAGCTGCAGAATCACTCTCACTGGGACCTGATCTGAATCCATCACTCTGTGAGCAACCTCCCTTAGCCTGGTTGCCCAGTCTGCGGGAAGAAAGGCTTTCCCTTGGACGGTGTCCAGGACTGCTCCTATATACTGTAGCCTTTAGGTAGGTCACAGGTGTGATTTGGGCAGATTTAAGGTTACTGCCCAAAGTCCGGAATAGACTGAACGTCTCCTCCATCATCCTGTTTAAATTGGTCTTCTGAGGAAGCTGTGAGAAGCCAATCATCCAGGTAGGGGTAGACAAAGTGACCCCCTCTCCTAAGGGCCGCCGCCACTACTGCCAGGCAACTGGTAAAAACCCTTGGTGCTGATGACAGACTGACTAGAACCTGAACTGGTAGTGCCCTCCTTGGAAGGTGAAGCGCAGTTACTTCCTGAGGGATGGCAGGATCTTTATGCGCATATAAGCATCCTGCATATCCAGGAACCAGAGCCAGTCTCTGTGATGCAGCATAGGCAACATGCTTGCTAAGGTCACCATTCTGGACCTTTTGTATTCGATGAAAGTGTTCAGCTGGCTCAGATCCAGAATGGGACGGAGGTCTCTTCATTTTCTTCAGGACTAGGAAGAAGTGGGAGTAAAACCCCTTGCCTCTTTGGGTATAGGGGACCTCCTGGATAGCTCTTTTTTCTAGCAAGGCCTGTATCTTTGCCCGCAGGAGAGCCACATGGGAGGGGGAGCAGTGGGAGGGGACGGGTGGATTGTTGTTGAATCTGGGTAAATTCCAGTGCGTATCCTCTCTCTACTATTTGAAGGACCCATTGATTTGACATGATATTGGACCATCCGGATTGGTAAAGGGAGAATCTCCCTCCTACCGCTTCCCCCTGCACTTCCTCCAGAGGAGGGGGGTTGGTAGGGAGTCATGCAGTTGTGGAGGGGTTGGGCAGGGGAGGTCTGGGCACCTTGGGATTTTGGGGGCCATGGGCACCTGAAGGAATGGGGGGCCTCTTTTAAAGCCTCCCTTGTGCTGTGGCTGGCATCTTCCCTGCTGTCCCTGGTTCTTCCGAAAGGGATGGCGCCGGGTTGCCTGTAGTTCTGACCTATACATACGATGGACGTCAAACACTGTCTTGCCAGAGTCTTGCAGTCCTGTTATGAGTTTCTTTGTTTCTTGACCAAAGAGGACGGGACCCTGAAAGGGAGCGTCCAAGATGGCATCTTGTAAATCCTGGAGGAAACCAGAAGCTCTCAGCTAGGCATGCCTGCTCATGCAAATACCTGTTGTTGCTGCCCTTGCTGCTATGTCTGCGGAGTCGTAAAAGCTCCTTAGCACGTGCTTGTCCACATCCATACCCTATTGGATGACAGCTAGGAGTTCTGCCTTACCCTCGGAGTCTGGTTGAGCCTTAGACAGATCCATCACTTTTGACAACAGTGACTTCTGGTATGTAACCCTGTGGGTGAGGAAGTTCAGCGACTTGACTGTGCAGGTAGCCGATGAATATACCTTGCAGCCCACCTGGTCCAGCTTTTTAGACTCTGGATCTGGGTGCTCATGTGCCTCGGTTGTTGCGCCCTGCCGTGAGCAGCCATCAGCACCATAGAATCGTCTTTTGGTTGCTCGCTTAAGAAAGACTCCCCTTTGGGCATTTTATACAGCCTGTCTGCTTTTCTTGGTACTACCGTTGTGGTAGCCGGATGCTTCCATGTCAGTTTGGTGACATCTTAGAAGGGCTCCACCAGTGGGGGACGACCAAGTGTTTTGGGTCAGTAGACCCCAAGAATTTTGCCAGATGGTGTCGTTCAGGATCCAGCTCTTCTGTATCCCACTGGTACAGTGCTTGGATGTGCCTCATAATGTCGAAGAAGGACGGGTCATCCGGAGGTGACCTTCGTGAGTCTCTTGGATCCAGAGAAGGTATAGGTAGCGTTCATTCACAGATCTGGAACTGTGTAGTACAGTATGGACTGCACGCCCATTGGTCCACACTGTGGCCCAATGGGCGTACAGTTCCTACTGTATGCTGCCTTTCAGCGGGCATGGTGGGGTTGGGGGCCTCTGTGGGTGGGAAGGGGGGTACCACAGGACCACCAGGTAGCCGTTGGTTTGTGCTACAGCCCATGATTGGGCTTTCAGGGTGGGTTCCACTAGACCACCAGGGATCTAATTCATTACACTATAGCCCGTGATCAGGCACAGAATATATATTCAGCTGACGACTGCCCACGATCGGGCATAGGATATTTCTTCAGTCAACAACTGCCCGCAATTGAGCACATGGGAGGGGGACCACCAGGATATATCTTTTCATTGCAGCTGCCTGCAATCAGGCAGCGGGGGGTTCGCTAGACCCCCAGGTTTTTATCTTCTTCACTGATGCCCACGATTGGGCATGTGATTTATAGTCTGCTGACGAATGCCGCGATAAGGCATACAGGAGGAGGGGCTGCATTAGCCCTCCAGGGAGCACACCCCCACTGACAGCGAGTAGGCAGGGCACCAGGTGCAATTCACCAGGACGTCCGGTGCATCGCATGCAAATGGGGCCATAATGACATACAAATGGCCTAATTTGCATCTTGCATAGATTATGACCTCATTTGCGTGCCCCTGGCTGAGTATTGCAGGTGATGCACCTAGCGCAACTGCACTTGCACTGGCGAATCCCCCTGCTCCCCCTCTGTGGCTTGCGCTGGCACAGTGCCACTGCGCCATGTGCAGTATGTGCGCCGCCCCTGCCATATTCAACAGTGCTGAGCCATGGTGCATCACTGTTGTATATCACCTAGTCTTGGCCCCCAGACTGCGCCCAGGCTTGCGCCACTGCCCAATGCAGTCTGAATATCCAGCCCTAAATCTTCACCATTTATGGGTTAGAATATCAAGCTAAACCAATCTCCCTGGAGCTCACTCAGGACAGAAGTCCATTTAGGATTGTCCTGGCAAAGGAAGCATGCTGTCTGGCATGGACATCCAAAGCAAAGTGCTTTACAAAAGTGTGCAAAGAGCTCCAAGTGGCTGCCCTCAAATGTCAGCAATGGGGGCTGGGCATGTTTCTGCCAGGGATGAAGCAACTGCTCTGGTAGAGTGGGTGCACACCTGGCCATCCAAATTAACCTGTGCCATAGAATAGCAATGATGTAGGCATGCCACTAACCAAGCAGAGATGCATTTGATGGATACTGGCTGACCCGTTCGGGCCGTGCTGAAGGACACAAAGAGTTGCTTGTCCTTGTGGATATCCCCAGTTCTACTGAAGTAGAATCGGAGAGCCCTTTTAATGTCCAGGGAATGAAGGGTGCACTCCCCTTCATTTTGGAAGTTAGGGAAATAAATGGGGAGAACTAAGGGCTGGTTGAGATGGAAGTCCGAAACCACTTTAGGTAAGAATTTAGGGAGAGTATGGAGGACTACCTTGTCCTTGTGAAAGACAGTATACGGAGGGTCCATGACCAACGCATGTATTTCAGAGACCATATGAGCAGAAGTGATGGACCATACGAGCAGAAGTGATGGCCACCAGGAATGCCGTCTTCCACGTCAGAAATTTCAGGTCACACGTCGCTGGCTAGAGGCTCAAAGGGTTTACGAGTGAGCATGTCTAGCACGAGACTGATATCCCATGCAGTAACCGGCTTTCTGACCAGAGGCCTTGTGTGCAGAATGCTTTTGAGGAATCTTTTGAACAGTGGAAAACTGAGCCAGAATCATGTTCTGGACTTGCTCATGGTATGTGGAAAGTGTGCAAAGGTGTACTTTGACTGATGAGTGTTGCAATCCTGCATCCGAAAGGTCCAAAAAGTACTCCAATACAAAGGATCTTAACAGACCTTAGTGCACCATTCCAAAAAGAGTCTCCATTTGGCAGTATAAGCCTTACTAGTGGAAGGCTTACGAGCTGCAAAATGGATATTTGCAATACTCTGAGAAATTTGAAACCTGCTCACCTCTATCTCCTTAGGAGCCAGGCGTGGAGGTGAAGGAAGTGCAAGTTGGGATGGACCTGGGATCCCTGGGTCAGGAGCTCCGTTCGCAAAGGCAGTTGTTTCAAGGGAACCTCTGACAATCTGTTGAATAATGGAAACCATATTTGTAGAAGCTAATAAGGGGCAATTAGAAGCATCTCGCCCCCCCCTGTGCCTCCAGTTTGAGCAGCACCCTCTGAATTAGCGGTAAAGGAGGAAACGCATACAGAAAATGTCTTGTTCGGGCCGGCCCAGTGGCGATAAGGGTCGAGGAACTGGACGCCACACCGGTGACCCGGGTTCAGGAACAGACTCGGGTCGCTGGGGTTGGCAGGGGAGAGGGAGGACTGAGCGTCCCATGACTGCTCTCCTTCTTCTGGGGTGGGTGGGAGAACTGTATCGATCTGCAGCGGCAACTGGCATAGGCCAGAAGCACTACAGTTTGCAGGCACAATCAAGGGGTGGAGCACGGCGGGTGTCCAAACGGCTGTGCGTCGACGCCATTGCATGTCCGGCTCCTAGGGGAGATAATGGCTGAAAACCGTGGGGTGATTGTGGTGGCTGATGGCCGTGCTCTGCGCCCCTGGACACGAGAGGTGCACACCCCGGGTGTCTGAGCTCCAGGTCTCCATAGGGGGAGGGGATCCTGTCTACTTGCCGGCATGTGGGGGAGAGCGTGTCGCTGGCCAGATCTGGTCCGGGAGTGCAGGTGCCGGCAGCTGGACAATTTGCCATTACTGCTCCACAGTGGAACAGGAAAAAGCATTCTATGATTAAAAAAAAAAGAATACGTCTTGTTCACTGCAGTCTGAATGCATTCTGACAGAAAACACCAGGTTCTGGATTTCTGGAGCAGAATAGAGGTAGTTTTATATTGAGTGGGGACACAAAAAAGGTCCATGTCTGGACTGCCCCCTTCGTTGAATAGCGATTCACCACGTCTGGTGCAAGTGACCATTCGTGTGGACTGCCTCCGTCCTGCTGAGGTGATCCACTAGGTCATTGTGAGTTCCTGGCAGGTAGACTGCCTGAATCAGCACATCACAGGCTGCAGCATGCACCACTCCTTCATGGTCTGGATGCATATAAAGGTACTTAGCATTAGTTTTATCTAGGTGGTACCTTTTCTTTATTTTCTTATCCACTCCAGGATTGGAGGTAGGATTTTGAAGAATTTTGAAAGCAGACCTTTTTAAGGACTTGTGAAATGGGAAGAGGAGCTTTTTGGCAGGAGAGAGACCCATCATGTCTAAGAAGTCTGCCTCCTCTACTTAGCGTCCACCATGTGTTGAATAAAAGTAAAATAAGAGGAAAAATCCTTGTCCTTAGAGGAAGTGCTGAACTCCTGCAGATCAAGTTCAAGGAGTTCAGCCTCCTGCTCATGATCAGTTCCTTCAAAGAAAAGGCATTGGCCTAAGCAAGGGTCAGAGGGGATAGGAGAAATAGGAGTGGGTGGAGCACCCAAGAGAGCACCCACAGCCTGAAAGATCTGATACAATTGCCCAGCCTTAGCCATTTGCTCCGCAGAGGGCATATCTTGATGTAACACTGGCATCTCCCTTTGCTTTTCAGCAGGAGAGGCAGTGATATGTTTTTCTTTACATTTCTTTTTAGCAGGTCCTGAATCAGAAACCTGCTGAGAATGTCTTTTATTTTTGGAATGGTCATTATTATTATTACTATTATTTTATCAGACTTATTTTCAAAGGGGTCCTTAGAGGACTTTTCTTTAGATTTTTCTTGAGGGGCAGACCCCTCTTCTAAATTTTTTATAGAAGGAGAGGCAGACTGGGAAGCCATAATTTGAGGCCCAAAGGCTTAGTTCTCAATTGTTGAGCAGAATAAAAATGATGCTCACAGAGAAGCAAAGTTACTGTAAACAAAAAAAAAAAGGCCGTGGCAGTCTGCCAAGAGCACAACCAATAATGAAAATATATATTAGACAGAAAAAGACAGTCTGAAAAATAAAAAAAGTCTGTCTGGCTAAAAAAACTAACCAGAAGGTCAGAGTCAGTGTTCCCAAAAGGAACAAACTCTGGTCAGAGTCAATATGGCTGTGGAGAGATTTTAGGAGTGGCAAGAGCAGTCAACAGAATGTGCTGTGCTCTCGCTGCACAGGAGTCAGCCGTAATACTGCAACAATTACACTACTGCACATGCGTGATACTCGCACATGTGCAGTTTGCCCCGGGGTCAGCCTTACGCAACATCTCAGTGCTGACATAACTACGTGTGACAACCCAGTCACCTCGGGTTATTAGAATCCCATTAGTACTAGTCTTAAGCAGGTAGGAAAAGGCAGCTGGTGGGGATGTCATTAAGGGGTTTCTACGTAATGACATCATTGTTTACTCAGCTAGCCTGAGAGAAGGATGATCATGTCATTTAGAACTCTCACATCAGCATAATCATTTTAGAGTCAGCTGCTCTTGGGGAGCTTAGAATGTTCATCAGTAAGTTCAAGTGTGGCAGTTAGACTGGCAGGAGATCTGCCACAGGGGCTCTGTCAAATGGGAGCCCTGGTATTTCTCACCTTAGTTTGGTAAAATCTTCAGTTTGCCTGCAGGACTCTCTAGGTTCACTCCAGGGGGAGTGAGAGGGAATGCAGTTCTTGTGGATCCAAGGGGCACTCCCCTGAAGTTCCTGAAGCTCACAGCTGCCTTAAGGAAGAACAATGAGTAGAATCTGACAGCTACTAGAGAAAGAAATCTGCCTTTTGTTCTTTCCATGACTAGGAAGAAGGAATCTGTGAGTACAGAATTTGAGATTGCTCTCTGAGGGAGTTGTCTGAGATGTGTGTGTCCTAGATGAGGCTACATCACACCGGTCAGGACCCCTTTCAACACAACTGTGCTGAATTTAAAGTTAAAGTTGGGAGTCTTTAGCAATTCATTGGGGATTGGAGACTCGTTTGGTGTAACCCTGAAGGAATGGCAGAGGCTGTTTGGGGCAAAGAGTGAGGAACGCCATCTGGAGTTTCAGGCAGGGCTAAGTGGTTCGTGGATGGGCACCAGTGTTCATTGGGCAATGACCATGCACTAGGAGGATTTTAAAGTGTGTGACACATCCCACAGATATACACTTTGGAAATGGAAATGTGTGGAAAATGTTTAAAGTGTGCAGCACATCCCACAGACATACACTTTGGAAGAGAGCTATAGTTTTGTTTTGCGGAAAACAGTACTACTTAGCAAAGTGTCCTGCAAAAGAGAGTGTGCCTGTATAGCAATGATAAACATTTGGGGGACCACCCTTGCTTTAAGCAACATCTATAAATAAAACCATACTACACAATCCCAGTTACTGCTTCGAACATTCCACTTTTTGCTTCTAGTGTGAATGTTATTGGGGCTCCTCAGCAGCTAGGTCTAGCATATGCCTAGCATTGTCTCTCCTGCACCTGGTTGTAAAGAAAAAGGTCCATTTTAGTATGTACCCGCACCCCCATCCTTTAGATAATGAGCCTGGTATACACTCCAATGCTAGGGGTGGTATCATGAGTGTAGCTCTGCCAAAAGAAAATTGTATGCCATGTAGTTGTCAGTAGTTCTTTTAAGGGGGGTGCCTGAATAAAAGCTGAAGATGTCAGTTGTGTTTTGTTTTTGTTTTAGATTTACAGAACTGTTATTTAATACAGCAGATTAAATACATATGGACACATGTTGATACATGAATATATTAGGATAACAGTATCTCAATTACAAGGGGGTCTGTGTTAAATGTGGGTTTTAAATGTACACATACACTAGTCACTTGTTACAGAATTGCAGATATATGATGTTTAAGATAGTATAAGTTTGACTATTCATGAGTAATACGGACTTATTGTACACAGAGTTTAAGAAAAATGTATCTGAACAGTACACTGTGTAAAATTGATTAACACCACTGTGTGAAACAGCTGCTGAATGCTTAACTTACAGTAGGGCAGGTTATCTTCTGACCTACTTCTTACTTGACGCGTCTACATTTTCATATTTATAAGACTTTTAACATTATTTACTATGTATTGCTGAAAGAGCTACTTACGCCTGAAAGAAAACTTTGAAATACATAAGTAGGTAAAACTAATGTGAAATACAAGCTGAACTTAATCTAAATATTATGTTTTGTTAAAGTTCTCCTGAAGTTGTTAGCTGCTCTTTAAGTTTATTTTTCCTTGTGGTTTTTAATCATTGTCAGTTACTAATGCTAGGACAGACACACGCAGAGGGTTTTAAAATGAAGCTTCAGTTGGTTTATAGCTTGTGTCAGAGAGTAAACTTTCAAGTCAGTAAAATTTGACCTTGGGATGGCTTTCTTTTGATGGAACTGATCCCGTCTTGCGAAGTAATTTGCAAAGCTGAGGCTGTTTAGAAGTACAATAAGAGTTATGCTAAACAAATGTAAATATCTCTAAAAGTATACCACTTACAGTTAATAAACCTTATGAAACTTGTCCAGGACAACAAGACATTTCAAATGAGCCTACTCATTAAGCTGCACGAATTATATTTTTTAAACTATGGCCATCTGATTACCTCAGTTTTCATTTTTCATAGCAGTTATGCCAAACAAATATAAATATTTCTAAAAGTATATGAGTTATGCATAAACCATCATATGAAAGCAGTTCGGGACAAAACAGCCTTTCAAATGAGCCTATTCATTAAGCTGTACTAATTATATTTTTTAAACTATAGCCATCTGATTACCAGAATTTTCATTTTTCATCACAATTTTCACCTTTTGGATGGCTATATTTAAAAACATCTAATGAATTCAGATTAGTGACTACCCTCATTTGAAAGGTAATTTTGTCCTGAACAACATTCATGTTGGTTGTATATTGGTAGCCTGTACACTTTCCAAGATATTTACATTTGTTTGGCATGACTCCTACTGTGTTCACTCAGAGAGAAAAAAAAATGAGGTTGTTTGGAAGACCATATTTTACAAAATATATAGAATTCAGATTAGTGACTAGCCTCATGAGAAAGGACTTTTTGCCATGAACAATTTCACACTGGTTGTTTCTGTACACCTTGAATAGTTTTAAAGATATTTAGATTTGTTTGGAAGGTTTGCACATTTGCACTCAGAGAAAAGCAGCTTGGAGTTCTGTGTCCATTATTCTAATTAAACAGAAAGAAGGGAGTATTTCTTTAAAGAGCAACTGACACATCTCTGTAGAGACTTGTCAGTAGTGCCCTACCCTGCCTACAGTACCTCCCGGTACACAGAGTACCGCAAACGGAGGTACTGTAAGGCAGTATTTTACAGTAAAGATGTGGCAGAATTCAATGCGCGCCCCCTGCCCCTGCCTCAGGTCCCCTTCATGATCCAATCCTAAGGATGATGTCAGGATTTTTTTCCCCTCAGACGGGGTTTTCTTTTATTCAGAATAAAAGGCGGGAACTGCGGAAAAATGTGCAAAAACCGTGGTTCCTGGGAACTAAAGGAATTGTGGAAAAATGTTAAAATAAAGTACAAACAGTGGAAAAACTCTAAAAAAGCAGCACAAAAGAGGAAAAATCGGAAAAGTAACAGAAGAACTTTACTTCAGAAGAAGTATGAAGAGAGAGACTCTGGGGCAGACTTGTCCAGTCAGCGCAGAAATGAATCTGACTGGCTTTCAGCAGCAGCAGCACACAGCTCTCTATTACTTTTTTTCTGACTTTCTAATTCTCCTGGCTTCAGTAGCATAGTCTCCACCTCCGGGCTGCTGAACCCAGCTGGCATACTGCAATAGTCAAAGATGCTGAGGGATTCCTGGGGTGAGAAATGGGAATTACGTACCTACCGTTATTCTGATCTTTCTGTGTATCTTCACCATTCATCACCTTTGGGCTACTGGCCGGAGGTCATGACCCCATGGGAGCTCTTTTTGTTTTTGGGATGGGCGGAGTCGATGCACCATCGGCGCCGTCCTCGAGGCTGACGCACTGCGTGGTGCTTGCGGGTTGGCTGTTAGGTGATGTCGACTCCTCCCTCCCACCAGTTCTGAGTAGCCGTAGAGGTAAGAAAGAGGTTGGGAGGGTGGGACAAGGAAGTCCAAAGGACAGACAAAGGAAAAGATATAAAACTAAAAGGAGACATAAACGACTGAGAGGACAGAAGAAGCTCGAAGACTAAGGGGGATTGGGTAGGGGCCCCAATCCCTGGAAGTAGAAAGGAGGGAGGGAGGGAAAGGTTTTTAGAGGTAAGGAAACATTTTGGGGGGGGAGACAGGAAAAACATACCCTGTACCCTTGACTAGTCTCCAGTTTATATAGGAACTGCGAAGGAGTAGCCAAGAGGCTAAATGCCAGAATTGCAGGCACAGAATTACTGGTACAACTCCTATAAGCAGAATCGGCTATTCTGGAAGAAAGACAGGAAAAACAGGGATATTTCCCACCCCTCAAAGGAGATTTTGGTGTAAGAAACCTAGTTTCTTAAATTAATTGAGGTTATGTCCACAGGACAAGGAAATCAAAGGAAATCAAGGCTTGACGGGAGAAGGGGAGAAAAGGACAGAAAAGGGGGCAACTGCCAACCCCCATTCCACTGGGGTGGAGCCGATGCACTGAGGAAGGAGTGCCCCCAGTCCTGACCACTCCACCCTTAAGGAAAAATTATCTCCTATGTGCCCCAGTTTACCCCCTCCTGACCCACAGAAAGGAGGGGAGTAAGAAGCACAGACAGAGAGAGGACAGAGACTAAGGCCCCAGGGGATGGAGGGGTGGGATTGTGATGAATGGTGAAGATACACAGAAAGATCCAAATACGGTGAGTGCGTAATTTCCATATCTTATCTGTGTCAGTCTTCACCATTCATCTGACTAGTGATGCAGGCCCCGAAGGGTTTAAACCCTAGAGAGAATGAGTCCCTTTGCTTTCAGTGGGTGACACACTAAGAGGTAGAACCTTCAGGGCCTGGAGAGGCCCAAGTGTGGGGAGAGTGAGACGGGGAACCCCCAGACGGGGTAGAAAGTTGCCCCAATAGACGCTGCCTCACTCTATGGCAGAAGAGCTAGGTTATCTGGTGGGCAGAGTTAATCACCCTACGCCGGGCCATGGGTGACAACCCGGAAAGACGTAGCCATGCCGTCCGCCTAGTGCAGATCGCTGTCCCTATGACCCTGGTAGCTACCTCATTGGCATCATATGATGCCCTTGCTTGGTGCCTTGCTAGCTCCAGGCCACATGCAGAGAGTGCAATGGCTTGTCTGGTTTGCTCCGTGTCAGGCATGGAAGCTAGGAGCTGACCCAGCCTGGACCACAAGAACCTGTCACAGGATGCATAGCGGGCCTGATGTGCTGCAATAGAGAGCAGCAACCATGCTGTGTAGAATGTCTTCCTCTCCAGAAGTCAAAATCCGAAGAATCTTGATCTGGGGGCCGGTCACGGTGCAGGGGGTAAAGCCCATCAGGAGTGTCCAGTTGCGTCAATCCTGACTGAGGATGAGGCACTGAACCTGGAGACTGCCGGGTGGGGGGGGAACAATACCACTGGCAGAGATCCCTAGGGACAGGAACTCTGCAAAAAGGTCTCTGCCAGGAAAGCAAGGATGCCTCCCGAAAGGGAGCAGGCCAGCGGGGCACCACAAGGGTGTCCTCGCTGAAATCGTCCAGAAAGGTGTGCGCTGGGTGCTCTGGATTGTGTAGAGTGGGAGAGGTAATGTGCAGGTCCTCCAACATCCTCACGAGGAATCGCTGATACTCAGCGAGATCAGCAGCTGGAGAGATGTGGACAGATGGCTCCTGTCCCCCAGAAGAGGGGGATGAAGAATCAGAGGACCTCAAAGGTTCAGAAGCTGTCTGCTCAGAAGGAGGTTGAAAAACCTGTCTGTCCACTGCCCTAACGTAAGTTGGAAACTGAGCAGCCTGAGCTCTGAACTGCTCCCAGGAGAGAGGCCCACTAGGACCATGAATGCCTGGGAGTGCAGGAGAAGGTGGCGGAGGAATAAGGGCAGAACTGACAATGGGAATCGGTTGACCTCCGCCTGGGCTAGAGAGCGCACCAGGAGCCCTAGGGAAAGAAGGTGCTCTGGAAGACTCCACAGCTGACAGCTGAACAACCAAACTGGTACTGCCTAGGCTGCGCCCTGAAGAATACCCCCTGTGAGGTGACCGGGACTGTGTAGGTCCAGAAGAACGGTCCCCCACCTCCAAAGAACGGGGCCCTCTCAAGGAAACTGAGGGGGAAGAGTGGAGATCCGCACTACGGCCTCTCCCAGAGCCCGGGTGGGTTCCGGAAAAAGGCCGCCGCACAGACCCCATGCACCTTGTCCTCTTGGAATCCGAGAGTGCCCTCCTCCTCGAGAGAGCCAGTCTAGGCAACTGACAGCCCTGGTCGGCCCCCGAAGGGGCTATCCAGGGAGCAGCACCTTCCCCTCCCGTGGGTGCTCTGATTAGCCCCAAAGTCTGGTGATCCAGGCACACCACAGGAGGGGGTACCACCGCTGAGGGGTCAGAGAACCCTCCGAGGCCAGGCTGCAGAGCAATGGTGGCCTGCACCACTGCCTGCTGGTCAGAACCCTTGACCCTGGCCCCGGCAGTCACTGTCCACTCCTTAGAGGGGAGCTGACTCCGGTCTGTCGAGGACACTACCAGGGTGTCCACACTCGCAGCCAGCTCCAGAGAGTCAGACTGCCCGTCTGACTCACAGTCTTACTCCTCCTCCAAAGAGGTGGAGATCGAAGTCCTGTGCCAAACAGTGCGCGGACGCCCACTGCCATCCCTACTGAACAGGGCATCAGGACCAGAGACTGCACCAGAGTTGACACTGGTGCCCCCCTCCACACCGTGAATGGTGCCAGAAGAGGACACAGCCCCAACAAGGGCTGCAGCCTTGGAGCCGGAGCCTGACACAGCGTCATCCCGACCCACGGCACCTCAAGTGGTGCCGAGATCAGCAATGGCACCGATGGCTCCAACTGCGCTCTCGGAGACCCTCATGGCGCCGCCCTGCCCCACAGCGCCAAGGACAGGGATGGCACAGACGATGGCCCCGACAGCACTCTCGGAGCTGAGGTCCGAAACCCCACGGCGCATGTCCCTGTTCGAGTCGCCAACTGCTCTTATAACTGGACACGCACAGTGCTCAACTCTGGCGCCATGAACGGTGCTGGGCGAGAAACGATAGGATGATGCCGTAGAGCCTCCCATGGCACTGACAGCCCCATCGACGCTGTGAATGGCGCTGACAGCAGCAATGGTGCCGAGCGATAAACTGGTGCCGACAACGGCGCCATCAGGGCCCACAGTGCTGCAAACGGCGCTGAGGCACAAAACTGCACAAACAGACGGTGTCGAGGACAGCTCCAGCTCAGGCCTTCCAAGCCGTGGGTGCGATACCAGGGGAACTTTGCCCCCGAAGGGGCGATTGCCAAAGCGGCACCTCCCATCTGTCCCCCGGGGGCACAGGCCAGGCATCCTGCACCGCAGGAGGGGCCTCTGCCACGGCTAGGCTAGAAGAGGCAGAGACCCCCCCTCCTCCTCGATCCGAATAGAACCGGGAGGGGACCTGGAGGAAAGGCCGAGAGAACATGGCTTGGCCCAACGAGTGCACGCCCGACCCCCGAAAGTCAGCGGAGCTCGTCCCACTTTCCACACGCATTGCTCGATGACCTGGCGGTTCATGGAGAAACAGGCATCGCATGAATCCCTGTCGTGAAGCGGGCCAAGACACACGAGGCATCGGTTGTGCTGGTCGGTGATGGAGTACTTACGGCCGCATGTGAACCGTCGCATGGGGGGGCCGTCCCGTCTTAGAAGATTTCTTGCCCTCTGACTGAGACATGACCTACGGGAAAAAGAACACCAAAACAAGACCTGACATCACAAAGCAAATAAAATAAGGAACAGTCTTACCAGGCGACGTCGAGTAGAGCGAACAGAACCAGCAGGATATATAGAGTCGAAGGACTACGCAGCAACACGGAGTCAAAAATATAGCCGAAGGCTTCGACTGTAGAGGTAGGCCTCTGAAATTCTTCTTGGAGCTTCCCACAAGGTGACCTCGATGGCAGGAGATGAAGAACTGGCGGGAGGGAGGAGTTGACAACACTATGGCCAACCCAGCGACATCGCGGTGTGTCGGCCTCGAGGCGAGCACCGATGGTGTGTTGACTCCACCCATCCAAAAAAAAAAGAAAAAAAAGGAGCGCCCGCGGGTCATGACCTCTGGCCAGTAACCCAAAGGTGATGAATGGTGAAGACTGACAGATAAGATCATGGGATTTCTGTGGTTCTATCTCCATTGTTCTCTTTTCCAGTCCTCTGTCTCACCTGGTTTGTAGAGTGCTGGGTGCTCTCCCAGTTCCCTAGAGGGAGGTCCTTCAAGAGGATCGCTGGCAGGGAATGGAGGAGAGGAGGGGTTGCCATGTTTATGTAGACACTGGTACCTGACATCATGGTGGGTGGCCACTGGTAGACTGCTTGCAAAGTTTTCATGTGGTCCTAGTGCCTGGTGACTATAAGTTCAAAAGGTGTTGCCTGATAAAAGAGATTCTTTTGAAGATCTACTGTTACAGTAAGTACATAACTGTTCTTTTCAGCAATATATAAGGCAACTAGATGTGTATGGTTGAACATTATCAATAGCTATTGAGACAAAACAGTGTTGCTGCAGCACGCTGTATTTTATACAACAAAAAATGTAAATTACGTACCTACCGTAATTCATTTATTTATTTATGTATTACAGTCTCGGAATTTGACATACCTTTGAGTCAGAGACTCATTTACAAAGGTTCCACGTCCAAAATAAATCATAACAATTAGCTAAATACAACAATGTAACAGAAACATGACATGGATATAACAAAAACAATCAGAGCCATAATTATATCAGACTTTGTCAAAGTTGGCAAAAAAAAAAAAAAAAAAAAATAGATACCAGGTTAAAAACTAAGATAAAATACAATAATGTATCAGTATGTGATAATAGGCGGTCAAGAGTAAGTTTGTTGAAGTCAATAGGTTAACGTGGGTCAGCCAAGACAAATAAAAAGGAGCAGTGAAAAAGGGGAAAGTGGGAGGAGGGGGGATAGATGGAAATCAGGGTTCAGGAGCTACAGAGTGAGGTGAAGCAGAGAGAAAACACATCGAGAGAGGTACCTATGGGGGGGTGCGGGGGAAGGACAGGAGGGGTGGGGAGAATGGCAGCTGTTTAGCCAGGAAATGAGGGGACACGTAAGGGTGAAGTAGCTTAAGCTGAGCAGTCGCAGCGGTTGAGAGAAAGAAGGTATTGTCTGAGGTTGCATTTAAACTGCGCTAACTTGGAGGCAGTTTGGACATCAAGAGGGAGATCAGATAGCCAGGTGGGAGCTCTGTAGAGAATGGCCCACTGTGCTTGATTAGTCTGACAGAATGGGGCCTGATAGGTAGGTCTAGTTGTGCTTCTCATCCTTCAAGGAATGGTTACTGGGGTAAGGAGGTGTTGTGTTGTTGAAGGGGTTAGACCCAGACAGATCTTCTTACCTAGTAGGCAGGTCTGGCACCATGATTCTGCCACTAAGATTCAGCCAGTAGACTTCTGGTGCAGCTCTGGAACGAATGGCAGCATAAGATCGGAGCTCCATTGAGACCTCTCCCCAAAAATAATAAAAAAGCCAAAATTCAGCTTAAAAACTTGGTAGATGGCCCGCCGGTGCAGCGGTTGGATTTTTGCTTGTGACGCCAGCGACCCGGGTTTGGGAACAAGCATGGGTCGCTGGAGGGCTGGCCGGGGAGAGAAGGACTGAGCGTCCCATGGACAGCTCTCCTTCTCTGGGGGGGAGGGCAGGGGACTGGTCCGGCACCTGGTGGCTCCTAGCGGAGGCTGGGAGTATCACAGGACGCACGGCCCACATGCTTACGGGGGGAGAAGCGGATGTCGGCGTATGCTGTGATGTCACTACGCTGCCCCCAACAGAAAAAGGGAAAAAAATTGCTCACTGGCCGCTGGATGACGGCTCTCTGTTCCCTGAGCCTCCAGTGCCTTCCCAGGGCCTTCTGCTCCTCAGCAGCATCCCTGAGCCCTAGTAGTGTGTACTGGGGCCGTCCCCCTCGGAGGAGGGGGACCTGCCTGGCGAAGGGATATGCTGGGATATCCCGGGGATTGGCTGCCATATGAGGACCAGAGGAGGGCTGGGTAAGGACAGCGGGGCTGGAGGGAGCCTGTTGAGCCTGAAGGAGTGGCGGGCCAGCGAGCACAGGGGCAGAAAAAAAAAAAACTTGGTAGATGGAGAAATTCTTACAGATGGCATTGATTACACAAAAGGGATCCATGAACAGATACAAAGTATTACCAATAGAAGAAGAGAAATCGGGAGCTGAAAAATCGGACTCGGAGACATCAGAATTATTGCAGGCCCAGACGGTATAAGTGGGAAAGAAACCTAACTGCAGGAAAACAAAAATCAAAGACTTGGTATTAAATGAAAAACTCGATGGAATAATAGCAGACTTACAAGAAATTAAAAAGGATTTTCAGGACTTTCACTCAGAACATGATCTTTTACGCACAGATGTATCAAATCTACAAAACCAAGTAAAGTCGATGGAACAAAACAGCTCAGACCAGGCCTCAGAGATCACATACATTCAAACAACTATAACCCAACTTCTAGCTATAACCAAAGCCCTGGGAGAGAGACAGGAAGATGCAGAGAACAGACAGAGATGCCAGAATATCCCAATTTATGGAATACCAGAGAATAGTGAGGGCAGAGACATGAGGGGCTACATAGAGAATTTGTTAAAAGAAGAATTAGATCTGGAGCAGAACTTTCACTTAGAAATAGAAAGGGCTCACAGGACACTCAGTCCCAAACCTGTGGATCCGGAGATACGCCCGCTCTCCATAATAGTGCGATTTCTGAGTTATCATACTAAAGAAAAAATACTCCAGAAAGTGTGGGCAAAGGGGAAAATATTCGAGGGAAAACAGAGACCGTTTTTCGATAACGACTATGCGAGAGTAACAATGCAAAGAAGAACGGAATATGTACCTTTGCTTCTCATTTTGAGACAGCTGCAGCTGAAATTCTGAACACTTTATCCATCGTGACTTCTAATCCAATACCCCAATGGACAGGCCACATATGATAATGTAGCGAGTGCGATGGAGGACTTGAGACAGAGAGGATTTGAGCTGCCCACCAAATTACCAGGGAAACCTTACATTATGAATTCGAGACTGATCAAAGAAAAGAGACCAGGAAGGGAATCACAGCAAAAAGTACTAGACGAGATAAAGACTATTGGGACAATTTGCAAATAAAATACAATGATTATCCTCTTAGAATGAGTAGGCCAATGAGTAAGAGTACTGCACCCAGGTGAGATGGGAAAACAGCCCATGAGGAGGTAGGCCCTCGGATTAGACTGAATGGATTAACTGGGGGGGGGGGGGCAGATCTAGGCCGAGTCTAGGGTGATTAAGCCCTAAGGGCAAGTACACAAATGTCCTCATTAGGGGAGAAGTGATCCTGGCAGGCTGGATGGGGGTTCTCTGGAGATTGTTTCCACTAAAGAGCGCCAAAATGGTTCTGTGAGAGAGATCGCTTATAGGATGACGCTAATGAGCCTCAAAGTGAATACCAGAGAATGCTTAATAGTTTAAGAGAAGTGACCGGGGAGCTGGCCACTGTTTCTCGCTTAAAGATAAGTATTTAAAAATCTCTTAAAAAAGAGATAAATCGAGGGGGCGGGTGCATCTGAAGTGAAGGATACAGAAACAGGGTAATATTTTGGACAAATTACTAAGCACTGAACCAACTGGGTAATGGTTAACTTTTCTGACCCCCCCTTAACGAAGGTATAAACTAATATCAATATCTTTATGAGAACCAGGGGGTAATCACTTGACACAGTAAAAAAGTCACTTCTAATGCTGCTTTCACTTCTTATTTTCTTTTATTCACCCCTACGTTTCGCTCCTCAGAGCTTGTTCATAGGGCATATTCCATAATACAGTTTCCATCTGTTTAAAACAGAAATTACATATTTTAATATTTCTTCAAATCTCTATATGTTACAGATTCATTAATTTTCATTTCGGAATATTATGTACAAATTACCATTAATATTTAGTTGTTTGAAGTTCTTTTTTGTAACCAACAATTTCCATATGGCTATACATATCAGCTCCTATAAAACATATAACATCAAACAACCATTATTAGCGCACAATTTCTCATACCATATGCTCAACAGAAAAAACATTTATATCTGCAAGAGCCTGTTTTCCCCATAACATTCCACAATCCCTTATTCTGAGCTTTAAATATACTACCCACTTCATTTTACTAATGTTGTCATTTAATTTCATTAATTTTCCATTATATTACATATAAACCCACATTGTTACAGTGATTAATTTATTTTTTTACTTCTTTTATCTCTTACCTCAGCAAGCAAGATAACGTCATCATTTTTGTCCCAAATCACCACTACTTATCACTCTCAACAATAATGTAACTCTCCAAATCTCTCCGTAATTCTTCAGCGTCTAAATATTATCAAAACAACACTCATTTAGAATTTGCTTATACAATCACAAATTTATATTTTAATATACCTTATTTCTTAACATATTTTACCGCAAAATGTTCTCTATTGCCTACAGTATATGAATCCTTTTACAATCAAACACATTTCTTTACTTAGCATCCTACTTATTAAATGGACGTTTTCATGTTTTCTTTAACTCTATAGGAGTGCGGTATCCTCTTAAGCCTGTTCGTTGTTCCCTCCAAAGTGACGTATCACTTTGTGTACCTTTGGATCTCTCTCCGAAGTTGTTGCTAAGCAACCGTACATTCTCTCCTGGGGGAGAATCGGTTTCAACGAACAGGCTTTTATATCTCCTGCTGAGCACCAATGAAGACATATATGCATTGCCATCGTTTTTGTATTCAAACATGAAGGGGCTAAATGCTGATCTATCTCATTACTTTACTCGTATTCAACCTAATGTACAGTCCATATAAACTGCATTCAAAACACAGACATCTCGTGCCAAATCCTCGACAGGAAAAACGTTCCTTCAGCTTTTAGCCTGTTTCCCCATAGCAGTCCACAACCCCTTATTTTGAGCTTTACGCTTTATATTAATTATAGTTTTCTGTAACAATATAACTCTCTATTTTTCTCCATAACAGTGTTCAATATCTAAACATAGTACAATGGTTAGTTTACCTCTAGATGTTTTCTCACCGTTATTCACAGTGTATAAATCCTACTGTTATCATGAGGAGAGTTACTCAGCGTCCTGCTTCCTATTGAAATGGCGTTCTTATACTACCTTTGGCTCTAAAGAGGTGTGGTTTCCTCTTCAGCCTGTTCGTTTTTACCGCCAAAGTGACGTATCACTTCGTGTACCTTCGGAATACTCCGAAGTTGTTGCTAAGCAACTGTACATTCTCTCCTGGTGAGTGAGAGAATCGGTAAAAATGAACAGGCTCTTATGACCCTGTCGAGCACCAGTCACGACATGTCTACATTACTATCATATTTTACTTTTCTACAAAAGAGGATTAAGACCGATCTGTCTACTTACATAACTATTATTAAGTCTGCAACTTATTTAAATATCACATTACTACCCTGTTTATCTTGTATAAAGTTTTTACTTTATTGAGGTTTTCTAGGCTAGCAGATTCGGGTATCAGGGACTATTGAATCAATTATTCTGTAATACAACCATTATAAATAATCTTGTTGTTTCTTGTTCAGCGTCTAAATATTATCAAAACAACACTCATTTAGAATTTGCTTACACAATCACAAATTTATATTTTAATATAACTTATTTCTTAACATATTTTACCGCAAAATGTTCTCTATTGCCTACAGTATATGAATCCTTTTACAATCAAACACATTTCTTTACTTAGCATCCTACTTATTAAATGGACGTTTTCATGTTTTCTTTAACTCTATAGGAGTGCGGTATCCTCTTAAGCCTGTTCATTGTTCCCGCCAAAGTGACGTATCACTTCGTGTACCTTCGGATCTCTCTCTGAAGTTGTTGCTAAGCAACCGTACATTCACTCCTGGGGGGGAGAATCGGTTTCAACGAACAAATATTGGCACATGGTAGCACAGGATAATCAGCAAAATGTATTATTGCAGCAAAAACCGATTGTAGTGGCTAAAAAGGTAGCAAATTTAAGAGACAGACTGGTTCATTCTCAGTTTTTAACACCGGAAAAGGGTGATACTAAAATGCTTTTGGGTCCATTACAACCAGGGATGGTTAGATGTGGAAGATGTGCAGTTTGCAACAACACAACGAGGAAATGTATTTTTAAACATCCATTTTTTAATAGGGAATTCAAAATTAAGGATCACATAGATTGTAACACGGAAGGTGTTATCTATGTAATACAATGCCCATGTGATAAATTGTACATGGGACAAACAAAAAGAGCTCTTAAGAAAAGGATACTGGAACATAAAGGAAACATTAGAAATAGAAAGGAAAATTCACCAGTAGCCATCCATTTCAATAAAGAAGCACACACAGGAGTATCTTTAAGATTCTGGGGGTTGGAAATGGTTAGACCTCCCTGTAGAGGGGGAAACTATAAAGAGTTATTAAATAAAATGGAAATAAAATGGATTTTTTTGTTAAAAACGTTAGATCCGAATATAGGTATGAATACAGAAAGTAATTGGCAGACATGCTTTTAGGAAATCTAAACAGCAGGAAAAAAGGAAAACACTAATTGTTAGAGTGCACCAATCAGCTGGTAAAATAGGTGACTAACAAGTAAATCTAAGAAACAACAAGATTATTTATAATGGTTGTATTACAGAATAATTGATTCAATAGTCCCTGATACCTGAATCTGCTAGCCTAGAAAACCTCAATAAAGTAAAAACTTTTATACAAGATAAACAGGGTAGTAATATGATATTTAAATAAATTGCAGACTTAATAATAGTTATGTAAGTAGACAGATCGGTCTCAATCCTCTGTTGTAGAAAAGTAAAATATGATAGTAATGTAGACATGTCGTGACTGGTGCTCGACAGGGTCATAAGAGCCTGTTCATTTTTGCCGATTCTCTCACTCACCAGGAGAGAATGTACAGTTGCTTAGCAACAACGGAGTATTCCGAAGGTACAGTGATATGTCACTTTGGCGGCAAACGAACAGGCTCAAGGGAAACCACACCTCTTTAGAGCCAAAGGTAGTATGAAGCATGCCATTTCAGTAGGAAGCAGGGCTGAGTAACTCTCCTCATGATAACAGTAGGATTTATACACTGTGAATAATGGTGAGAAAACAGCTAGAGGTAAACTAACCATTGTACTATGTTTAGATATTGAACACTGTTATGGAGAAAAATAGAGAGTTATATTGTTACAGAAAACTATAATTAATATAAAGCGTAAAGCTCAAAATAAGGGGTTGTGGACTGCTATGGGGAAACAGGCTAAAAGCTGAAGGAACGTTTTTCCTGTCGAGGATTTGGCATGAGATGTCTATGTTTTAGAAGCAGTTTATATGGACTGTACATTAGGTTGAATGCGAATAAAGTAATGAGATAGATCAGCATTTAGCCCCTTCATGTTTGAATACAAAAACTATGGCAATGCATATATGTCTTCATTGGTGCTCAGCAGGAGATATAAAAGCCTGTTCGTTGAAACCGATTCTCCCCCCCCCAGGAGAGAATGTACGGTTGCTTAGCAACAACTTCGGAGAGAGATCCGAAGGTACACGAAGTGATACGTCACTTTGGCGGGAACAACGAACAGGCTCAAGAGGATACCGCACTCCTATAGAGTTAAAGAAAACATGAAAACGTCCATTTAATAAGTAGGATGCTAAGTAAAGAAATGTGTTTGATTGTAAAAGGATTCATATACTGTAGGCAATAGAGAACATTTTGCGGTAAAATATGTTAAGAAATAAGGTATATTAAAATATAAATTTGTGATTGTATAAGCAAATTCTAAATGGGTGTTGTTTTGATAATATTTAGATGCTGAACAAGAATTACGGAGAGATTTGGAGAGTTACATTATTGTTGAGAGTGATAAGTAGTGGTGATTTGGGACAAAAATGATGACATTATCTTGCTTGCTGAGGTAAGAGATAAAAGAAGTAAAAAAATAAATTAATCACTGTAACAATGTGGGTTTATATGTAATATAATGGAAAATTAATGAAATTAAATGACAACATTAGTAAAATGAAGTGGGTAGTATATTTAAAGCTCAGAATAAGGGATTGTGGAATGTTATGGGGAAAACAGGCTCTTGCAGATATAAATGTTTTTTCTGTTGAGCATATGGTATGAGACATTGTGCGCTAATAATAGTTGTTTGATGTTATATGTTTTATAGGAGCTGATATGTATAGCCATATGGAAATTGTTGGTTACAAAAAAGAACTTCAAACAACTAAATATTCATGGTAATTTGTACAAAATATTCCGAAATGAAAATTAATGAATCTGTAACATATATAGATTTGAAGAAACATTAAAATATGTAATTTCTGTTTTAAACAGATGGAAGAAAAAATTACTCACCTTAGTAATATTGTTTCTTCTAATGGAGTCTTGCTATATTATGACAATTGCAGTTTGTCCCAGCCTTAGAACTGCTCCGGAGGTGAAAGAGTTAACTTCCATGCCATGCATGGAACTTAGAGCGTGAGCTCAGTTAGAAAAGCTCTGTCTGGATCATTTCAAACTGAAACTGTCAGATCTTTACGAGCAAAACTCACTAAGGTTCTGTGTGAAGCTGTAACCTACACTCAGCCAACTGGCTACTTAAGTATAACACATTTTCCTGGTCCCAACACCAAGACTCAAGTCAGGGGAACAGAAAATAAGATAAGATAAGATAAGATAAAACACAACACCCAAACACCCCAAAAAGAAGGGGTGGAAAACACAAGATGGGCATCAAAAAATGCCAACACTGGACTGCCCAGCCCATCCCTAAAGTAGAAGTTCTGAGAGGGGCAGGCTGGGGGGAGGTCATAATATAGCAAGACTCCATTAGAAGAAACAACATTACTAATGGTGAGTAATTTTTTCTTCAAACAACATGAAGTCTTGCTATATTATGACAATTGCAGACTCACAGCAGTACCTCCAGAGGAGGGACAGAAACCTACTTTCAGAAATAGGCTCTGGAAGCACAGCTGTGCTAAATCAGCATCCCTCCTGGCCTGAATGTCTGGCGAGTAATGTTTAGTGAAAGTATGTACTGTTTTCCAAGTAGCTGCTTGACATATCTCCAAGATAGGGATGTCCCTGGCTGCAGCTAGGGACGCAGCTGTACCTCTGGTAGAGTGAGCCCTCAGGCCTGAAGGGGGAACCTTGTCCAGTTTTTGATAGCAAAATTGGATACAAGAGACAATCCACCTGGCAATGGATCTCTTAGTGGCAGGTTTCCCTTTCCCAACCTCACCATAAGTGAGAAAGAGTTGGAGGGAGTCAAACCTGTGACCCTTGGTACGCTCTATGTAGTAACTAAGGGCCCTCCTAACATCTAAGCTGTGCAGCCTCCTCTCACCAGAGGAGGAATGGTCAGTGAAGAACACTGGAAGAGAAATAGATTGATTAAGGTGGAAATCTGAAACCACCTTAGGCAAAAACTTCCTGTTAGTCCTGAGGACTACCTTATCCCTGTGAAAAGGAAATAAAGTCAGTCTCCACTGACAAAGCTTGCAACTCACTTATCGCCTGGCAGAGTGATGGCTACCTAAAACACCACCAGTTTTCAAGTCAAGTACTTCAAGAAGCTCTGCCGAAGACCAGAGGTTCAAGGGGATTGCATCAGCTGAGCAATGCAAACATTAAGATCCCAAGTAGGGGCAGGGTCCTGAATGGTGGTTAATATGAAGCAATCCCCTGAAAAAACTTGAAAATACATGGGTGAGCAGAGAGAGAAGAGGGCTTCCTGCTTGAAATAAAAGCAGAGACAGCTGCCAAATGCACTTTTAGGGTAGCTGGTCTCAGTCCCAAAAGAACTAAGATGGACCATATAGTCCAAAACAGTGGGCAAATCAGCAGATTCCGGGAAATATGCTTCCCAGAGCACCAGATGGAAAACCTTTCCCATTAGAGTTATAAGTAGCCCTAGTGGGAGGCTTCTCAGAAGCAAATGTCGAGAACACCTTGAGAAAGGTGTAAGTCAGCAATTCTAACTCCTCAAGAGCCAGGCCTGAGGTTGAGGGATTTGAGATTCGATACCAAAACTCTCCCCTGGGCACAGGTTAACAAATTATGGTTCCTGGGGAGACACAGGGGAGATGGACTGACTAAGGACAGAAGGAGAGGATTACCAGGGCTGTCTGGCCCCAATCTGGAGCAATCAGAATCATCTTGCAGGGCTGAGATCTGATTTTGACTAGCACCTTGAACAGGAGAGGGAAGGGGAAAGGCACAGAGAAACTTCCTTCCCAATTGAGGAGGAAGGCATCCAGGGGGACAGTAGCCCAACACTGGGGCCTGCAACAAAAAGTGGAAGTTGATGATTGTCTGGGGCTGCAAAAAGATCTATCTGAGGTGTGCCCCACCTGGCAAAAAAACACCCAGTACTCGAGGATCCAATGACCATTACGTGATGGCCCTGGGAACTGCTGAGAGCATCTGCCAGGACATTGTCCTTGCCTGGGAGGTGAACTGCTATGAGGGAGGTGTTCAGGGAATAAGCCAGAGACCACAACTTCATTGCCAGTGCATAAGGCTCAAGACCAGTGCCCCTTGTTTGTTGATGTACCATTGTAGTAGTGTTGTCTGTTCTGACCTGTACCACTTTGTTCTGAACAGATGCAGAAAAACTGAAGTGCTAGAAAACAGCTCTGAGTTCCAACAGATTGATGTGGAACAGAGATTCCTGAGGGGTCCACAATCCTCTGGAGAGGTCGCCATATGAGGCTCTATCCCAAAAGGGAATCATCTGTAGTAAGGGTCAAGAGTGAGATAGAGGATGAAAGGAACCCCTTCTCAGATTGCTCTGATCCTGCCACCACTGAAGGGCCTGGATCAGGGTTCGAAGTTACTGGGATCAACTTGGATAGGGATCTCTTCTTTGAGACCAAAAGGCTCTCAAATGGAACTGAATGTCCCTCATCTGAAATCTTGCTCCTTGCACTATGGCTGTGGAAGCAGCCATGTGTCCTAGGAGCTGTGAAAATGCCTTGCTGGTCGAGAGACCTGCAGGGGTGAAGGAGGCCAGGCCCACCAGGGTCCTTACCCTTTCTAGGGAAGGAAGGCTCTGCCTGCCTTGTGTCCAGTTCTCTGCGCTCTATGAAGGTGAGTACCTGGACAGGTTCTAAAACTGACTTTGGAAGAGTGAGAAGAAAGCCTAGAGAGGTAAGCAGCTGCTGGGTAACATGCAGGTGTGATTTGACCTGGTCTGAGACTGACCCACAATGAGCCAGTCGTCTAGTTAGGGAAGATGGCAATCTTTTGCAGCCTTCTAAATGAGCAACTGCTACCGTCTAGGCATTTTGTGAATACCCTTGGGGCAGAGGTAAGGCAGAAGGCATTGCCTGAACTGATAATGGCCTGAGGGCAGTTCAATCTGAGGTACTTTCAGTGGGAGCTTCTGATAAGAAGATGGAAGTAGGCATCCTTGAGGTCCTGGGAAGCTAGCCAGTCCCCTGGCCTTAGGGAGGGTAAAATCATTCCCAGAGTCACCATTGTGAATTTTGGTTTTAAAAGGTGCTTGTTCAGATATCTTAGGTCCAGGATGGGCCGCCATTCTCCTGTCTTTTTTGGGGTAAGGAAGTACCTGGAGTACAGTCCCTTGCCCTGGTGTATGGGAGAAACCCTTTCTACTGCTCTGAGAGCCAGGAGGGTTGAGACTTCTGTTCCAAAGCAAGAGTCTCTAGAGGATTTGCAGGTGGAAAGATCTGATTCTCATCTTTGGGAATTTTTGAAGCTGAGAACCAGACCCTGGCTTACCACTTCCAGGACCCACTTGTCTGAAGTTAAAGACCCTCAGTCCTGGACGAAGCAAGCCAGCCTGCCCCCTACAGGTAATGGAGAACGGCCCTGGGCATCCCATCAGGGTGCCTGTTTGGCAGGGCTTTTGGCTGAGGGGTGGGAGCAGGCCTGCTCATACCCCGTCTGCCTCTCCCTCTGAAGAACCCCCACTGAACGTAAGCTGAAGATGAGGCCTGGGTTTGGTAAAAAGGTCTGTGAAAAGGCCTGCCTCTACCTCTGGGGTGCTGCCTCTGAGGGAGTGGCTTGCCGTTCATGGCAATGCACTCTATAAGTGGTTCTATATTCATCCATTTTCTTCATATAATTCTCTGTCTGCTCCCCAAACAGAGAATTTCCCACCACAGGAAAATCCATGGCCTTAGACTGGGTGATCCTCAGACAGACTAGTACACCTGGAGCCAAGCCAATCTATGAAAAAGCCACAGATGTAGCCATGACTCTAGAGGATACATCATTAGAATCCACTGCAGCATGGATTGAACCTTTAGATGCCTCAATACCATCGGCAGCCACCTGTTCCAGCTCCTTCAAGCTGGCCAGGAGCCTGTTTGGCTAAGGCCATGACAGTATCCCATCTAGATTTCTGGTATCTAGCAACATAGGCCATATAATTTGCCTGTCTGAGTCCAAGGACGCTGCCATGTATTGTTTTTAGCCATGGCATCAATCTTCCTGGAGTCCTTGTCAGGAGGATGTAGCCAGGGGAATATAGCCTTATCACAGGCTGCAGCCTGAACTACTCCAACATGGCTGCATTGTTGTGAAAGAAATTATGTATCAGGACTGATAAGGTGTACCTCCTGTCCATCTTTTTATCCACAGGAGGCACAGAATTAGGAGCTTTTAAAATTTTTATTGTTTGTTTCCGAAGGATTTATGTAAAGGAATAGACAATCTCCTGGACTCTAGGATATCCATCATCTCCACAAAGTCAGGCTCCTCTTGCTCATCCACAGCTTCCTCCAAAGGAGCTGGAGGTTTCACAACTTTTATAAAACAGAAAATGAGAAGGGACTCAGAAAGCCTAGGGGAGACTCTCCTAAAGGTCTGTCTGGGGAGATGTCCGGTTCAATGGGCACATCCAGACTTTCAAAATCACATTCACACTGTTCATAATCATCCTCCCCCTCCTCTGGTTTATAAAACTCCTCTATATCATATTCTTGAACCGGAAGAACCGGCCGAACCGACCTTTTGCCAGATAGTGGCGGTTCGGACGGAACCGGGGAAAGCGACTGGACAATTTGGATCGCTTTGGCTAGCTCTGCAGCAGTTGGAGAAGGAATTTTGGACTCCACACCTGCTGCTTTTCTAGTTCTCTTCGCTGGAACTGGCTCCACTGAGTCAGCTTTTCGTTTGCCCGAGGGAGTCTCGCCCTGGTCAGAGGGCACTCCCTCCGGTTCGGTTGGCACCGAACCCGGGCTGGCCATCGGGTCAGGCGGACTTTTTAGCCTCTAGTTCCCTGAGCCTACCAACTCTCTAACTAGGGTAGCTGCAGGAAATTCTTGCAAATCTGGAATCTCTGCATTGGGGTGGTCAAACCCCAGACAATAAACACAATGAGTGTGTGGGTCAGCCTTGCAAAGGTTTCCACAGACACTACAGTGTTGAAACCCAGTGGGCCCGGTTTTTCTTTTGGGTTTCTCAGACATAATGCCAGCCTAACCAAAAACTTGCCCTTTTCCGGCAAATGCCAGGCAAGACACCCTTATTGGTTCCCAACCGTCTCACGGGTCGTGGAAAAAAACGTAATGAAATCCGTTTTTTTTAGAACCGATAAGAACCGGGAACCGCACTCTAAATGCCTTAAATGAATTCAGAAAAAAAGTTTTAAAAACAACCTGATCGGTTCAAACCGAACCGATAAACATTTACAAGTTCCACACAGAAATAAACCTGTCTATTACTTACAATACCACAGACAGAGCTTGAACCGATTGGTTTGCAGTTAAAATAATTATCATCGCTGTTGAATTTAACCGAGAAAAACACTTTTAAACCGAGAAATGAACCGAGCAGTAGGAGGAATCTCCGGAGGCGACTGTTCGAGGTCAGTAGTAAAGATCTGACAGTTTCAGTTTGAAATGATCCAGACAGAGCTTTTCTAACCGAGCTCGTGCTCTAAGTTCCATGCATGGCATGGAAGTTAAATCTTTCACCTCCGGAGCAGTTCTAAGGCTGGGACAAACTGCAATTGTCATAATATAGCAAGACTTCATGTTGTTTGAAACTGTATTATGGAATATGACCCGTGAACAAGCTCTGAGGAGCGAAACGAAGGGGTGAATAAAAGAAAATAAGAAGTGAAAGCAGCATTAGAAGTGACTTTTTTACTGTGTCAAGTGATTACCCCCTGGTTCTCATAAAGATATTGATAATATTTTGGAGACTCTTGGTGGGGAGAAGGGCGGAGAATAAGACAGGGCCAGCTAAGCGGGGATTTTCTTAGTGGAATCCCAGGAGACACATCCAGACTAGGGCCGTGGAGGCTCACACGGACCAAACAGTCAAGATGAGGGGCTTGCTGTTCTCGAATATTGGGCTGGATCACGAGGCTAGAGCCTCCTAGTAGGAGCTCAAGGCATATGGCAAAATAAAATCCACCAGAGGGCATGCTCTGCTTAAAGCTGAGAATCAAGGGGATTTTCTAACAGAATGGAAGAAAGGGAAGAAAACAGGGTAAATAGAAATAAATCAAAGTAATATTGGATAAAACCGAGAAGAAGAATAAAGAGGAAAAGGAAACCCATAATCTGGATAATTAAAATCAAAGGACATGGTCTAATTGAATAAAGAAGATGGACTACCCGAGAATTATGTTGGGAGGGGGGGAGAGAAATAGCGATGAAGTGACCAGAGCTTGGCACCTGTATTAACTATTTTATTTTTTTCATATTTTATGTTGGAAATTACACTTACTGTTTAGAAATTTCTTTAAAGGGACCAGATAGAAAACTCGGTTATGACCCAATTTAATATAGGTTCTCATTATGGGAGATATGTACAACCCCTAGGGCAGGCCTACAGAGTAAGGCAAATAGCCCACATTAGACAGATTTCTCTATCCTTGTCAAGGATGAATCTGACATTGGAAGTCACAATCAATATAGGTTATATTCAGGGGAAGAGAGATAGTTATTTGGTAGGAGGGAAGGAAAAAAGAGATGATACAGAAACATCGGAGAATTTAAATGGATGAGATATGAAACAAAAAAAAGAAAGCAAAATCAGGGGTGCAAGCAATATAGAAGAGAGGCAATGTAATAGATATAAGAGAACGATTATAGAGGAACTATATCAAAAGTATTTAGATGGCTCAGATTAAGAAAACCCTGAAAGTGGTGTCCCAGAATGTCAATGGGCTAAGCAACCCTATAAAGAGATCTAAAATAATCCCCCATCTCAGAAAAATGCATCCCCAAATTATTTTATTACAAGAGACACATCTATCAAAAGATGAACACCAGAAATAAAAAAAATATGGAATGTCGAGTGTTGGGGCTAGTACATACACAAGAGGGCATAGGAGAGGTTCAGCTATACTTATACCACGATCTTCGACATTCCAAATGCTAGAATCATATCAGGATGGTGAAGGCAGATTAAGCCTGGTGAAGGGAAACTGGGAAGGTCAGACTTGCACAGTGGGAAGCATATATATACCGCCACAATCAGAGACTACGGTATATCAAGCAGTCTTCGATAAACTTATAGCGTTTAAACAAGGGAAATTAATAATAGGAGGGGACTTGAACCTATTAAAGAATCCCGTAAAGGATAGCTCAAATCTTAATACCCCCAAAGCTACAAGAGGACAGAAACATGGCAAGAGACTTATAAAAGACCTTGCTTTAATAGATACTTGGAGACATTGTTACCCAACATCCCGAGGATATACACATTTCACTGGGGTTCATAATACATACTCATGTATAGACTTTTTTTGTGGAAGTGGACTCTTTAGATTTAATACTTAAGGCCAAGATTTCCCCAATTTATCTATCAGACCATGCAATTATTACTGCAGAACTAGAAGCAGAACAGGAAGTAATAACGAAAGAATGGAGGTTCAATAATATGTTAATTAAAGATAAACAATTCAAAGAAAAAGTGCAGCAATGGATCCCTAGAATAATACAAGAGCATACAATAGAAGAGGTGCAGGAGGGAACATTATGGGACACATTAAAATCAGTTCTAAGGGGAGAAATTATAGCATATGCAACCCACCAAAAGAAAATGAGAGCTAGAAAACAAAAAGAGTTGGAAATGGAACTAGAAAGATTACAACAAGTGCATGCAGAGGAAAAGAGAAATACGATTACACAGATTAATCAGGTAAAGACAAAACTACAAGATATTAAATCAAAAAACTGAACACACTTTGATGTATGTGAAACAAAGATACCACGAAGGGGGAAGCAGGGCGGCTAAAATATTAGCTTACAGATTAAGAAAACAACAGGCTATACCAACAATAACCAAAATAAAACACCCAACACAAGCCAAAATACTTACTAAAACAAAGGATATATTAGAGGGTTTCAAAACATTATATTCAAAATTATATTGACAGCAACAAGAACCAGAAGAAGAAAAATATAAAACGTTTTTTACAAATATGAAATTACCCCAAATCACAGAGGAACAAAGTAGGATATTAACCCATCCAATAACTTCCAAAGAGATAAGTAATGCATTTAGTAACTCCAAATCAAATAAAAGCCCAGTCCCAGATGGATACACTGCATACTTTTATAAAATGTTCAAGAAAACTCTACTCCCAACACTAACTAAGACATTTAATGCTATACAAGATGACAATTCTTCTTTTCCCAACAGCTGGCAATATGCTAACATATTCACAATACTTAAACCAGATAAAGACCAAATGAACTGTGAATCATATCATCCTATTTCAGTTTTAAATCAGGATTATAAATATTTCACAGCCATTATGGCTAAGAGATTGGAAAGTATAGTACCACATATTATAAATAAAGACCAAGCAGGGTTCATCATAAAACACCATACAGCAGATAATGTTAAACGAACAGTATATTTACTAGAAGAAATACAAAAGGGGAAAAAAAACCTCCATACTTTTAAGTATGGATGCCCAGAAAGCATTTGACACAGTTTCTTGGAGATTTCTAAGATACACGATGGAAAAATTTAATTTCCCAATGGCCTTTTTAAATATAACACAACGAATATACACATCTCCACAAGTTATGATAAAAGTGAATGGATCATTCTCAACCCGTTTCCCTCTAAGTAGAGGTACCCGCCAAGGCTGTTCCCTATCTCCTTCCCTCTTTGCTATATATGCAGAACCGTTAGCCTAGGCTATTAGACAAAATTAACAAATCACAAGGATTACATTTTTTGACACTACTCACAAAACAGTTTTTTTGCTGATGACTTATTAATATATCAGAAACATCCATACCAAAATTATTCTGTCTTCTTGAGGAGATGGAATGTATTTCAAGGTATAAACTAAATACAAGTAAAACAGAAGTGCTATGTCCAAATTACCAACCAAGTGAGACACTCCAGGCCAGATACCCATTGAAATGGAAAAGTAATAGATTTCGATATCTGGGGATAAATCTTACAAAGGAAACACACAATTTATACAAAGCCAATTATAACTCACTTATACAGTCTATCAGGGAAGATTTTCTGAGATGGGATCCTTTACCTCTCTCATTGAATCAAAGAATCGCGGTTATAAGAATGAATACACTCCCAAGATTCCTATACTTCTTCCAGACCCTTCCAATAAACCCACTACATATAGACTTTAAAAAATGGAATAGTATGATATCAAGGTTTATATGGCAAGGGAAAAAAACAAGAATAAAATATAAAACCCTAAAAATAAAGGGGGTCTCGCCTTACCTAATTTAGAACAATATGCACAGGCAGCAGTAACTTCACATATATTAGAGTGGTTAGAGGAAGGATTAAATCCGCACTGGAAAGAGATAGAGAGAGGAAACCAATTGGAGGGAATAGAGAAATATTTATTTGGCCAAACAGTACCAAAAGTAATCATGAAAAAAGAGATCAGATTTAAACAAACCAGACAATTACTTACTATTTGGAGATCAATAATTAAAAAAACTAAAGACCTCAAAATATACTTAATACAAAAAAATTACAGCAGATCCCAGATTCGAACCAACCAGACAGGATTATAATTTTACAAGATGGTACCAACAGGGCCTTACTAGATTCTATCAACTATAGGAACAAGGGGACTTTTGCTAATTCCAGACACTAAAAGAAAAGTACCATTTAGGGAAACAAGATTTTTTTTCGATTTCTCCAGATAAGACATTATTGCAAGAACCAATTAGTGAAAGACTGGGACCCAAGAGAGATACACCCACATATGAGAATACAGGTTACTCACCTGTAACAGGAGTTCTAGGACTGGTATGTGTTGTTTATCCACACTGTCTGGCAGGTTCCTTGCCGCTTTATATCTTGCCGGAAGGTCTTCAAGCTGGCTCCTCCCACCCACCTGGGTGGTAAAACTCTTGGCTCTGCCCCATGATGCCAGATCTAGCCCGCTGGAAGCCAGGTTGTGTGTCGCAGCCGGGGAGGTCAGGTGGGTCGTGTGGATGAACAACATATACCATTCCTAGAACTCCTGTTACAGGTGAGTAACCTGTGTTTCTAGGGACATGGATACGTTGTTCATCCACACCTGTCTGGCAGACTTCTAGAGTTCTCCGGAGGAGGGAGGCAAGGCGCCACCCCTACTTAGGAAATAAAGACTGAGAACTGAGGCCTCAAAACCAGCATCAGCCCGTGACTCAAGGTCGATGTGGTAGTGGGTGATGAAGGTGTATGCTGACACTTAGGTAGCAGCCCTGCAGATTTCTGGATAGGACATCTGGAAGAAGCCAACGATGCAGCGGCATGGTGGGTAGAATGAGCTCTTATCCCTCTGGGAGGCTCCATGCCTGCAACCTATAGCAGAGATCTCTGCAGGAGGTGACCTACCTGCCTATCGTCCGCTTGGCTGCAGGTCTGCCAGGTGCGGCTTCAAGCGTGGGTGACAAACAGCTGGCGAACCTCCCCCGAACTGCACCCGCCTGCTCCTAGTAATAAGCGAGCGCCACTAGGGTCCAAAAGTATGGAGCCTGATGGCCTCCGAGGTATGATTGGGTAGAACACCGCAGAGTCAACACCTGGTTAAGGTGAAACTCCGACACCACCTTCAGAAGGAATTTCGGTGGGGCTAGGACAACCTTGTCCCTGTAGAAGACCAGATAAGGAGACTCGATGGAAAGCGCCTAGAGCTCTCCCATCCTTCTGGCTGATGTGATAGCCACCAAGAAGGCGGTCTTCCACGACAGGTGAGAGATGTCACACCTGTGCATTGGTTCGAATGGCTTGCCCATGAGCTTAGCCAATACCAGCAGTAGATCCCACGGAGGTGGAGGTTCTCGCACCGGAGGGGATATATGATCAAGGCCTTTGAAAAAGTGCCTGACCACCTTCTCCTGCACCACCAACTGCTTCCGGCCCGCGCTGGCAGAGATAGCTACTCAGGTGCTGCTAAGGCCGATGGGCCGAAGCCCTTGCTGAGAAAGGGACTACCGGTAGTCCAGAATGCTTGCCAAGGAATGGAGAATCTCTTCCATTTGAAGGCATAGCATTTTCTGGTCGACTCCTAACGGGACGCCTCAATGATATTGAGGACCTCGTCGGAAAGACCCAAAGCCTGGAACTCTAGCCGCTCAGGAACCAGGCCGTCAGGTGCAGGGATTGAAGGTCCGGATGGAATACCTTCCCCTGATTGACTGAGATCAGGTCCGGGTGGGCTGGAAGCCGCCTCGGGAACCTGGAGCTGAGACTGAGGATATCTGGATACCAGAACTGGCAGGGCCAGTCTGGGGCTACCAGAATCACTCTGCTTGTCCCTCCCTGGCCGTGAGAAGCACCTTGTGGATCAGGGAAATGGGGAAAGCGTAGAAAGCCCGGGTCCACGACCTTGAGAAGGCATCCTGCAGCGAGCCCAGCTGAGGCGGGCATGAAACAGTCTCAGCTCGCATTCTCCCTGGAGGCAAACAGGTCCGCCTGAGGCGTGCCCCATTGGGAGAAGAGATCTTGTACTACCTCCAGCAGGAAAGACCACTCGTGAGACACAGCCCCTATCCGGCTTAGGGCACTGGCCAGGGTGTTGGAGGCTCCTGCCACATGAACGGCGAGGAGATCCGCTTCCAGGCTGCGCACGAGTGACCAAATGTGGAGAGCTTCCCCGCACAGAGGCATGGAGTGCGTCCTGCCCTGGCGGTTTAGGTAGTACATGGTCGTGGTATTGTCCATCTGGACCTGAACCACTTGACCCCGTAGAAACGGAGAGAAGGCGGTGAGGGCTAGATGAACCGCTCGAAGCTCCAGCAGGTTGATATGGCATCGGGACTCCCGAGGGGACCAGAGGCCATGCGCTCTGTGCTCCCCCAGATGGGCACCCCTACCCATCAGAGAGGCATCAGTCGATAGCGAGACCGTCAGCTCGGGGTGGACAAACGGGATGCCCTCCTGCAGATGTGCTGGAACGGTCCACCACTGGAGAGCGTTTCACATCCCCTGGGTCACTGTCACTAGCTGACCCAGCGGATCGAAGTGCTGTGACCATTGGTTGGCCAGCCCCCATTGAAGGGGACGCATGTACCAGCGGGCCCAACGGACCACGCTGGTGCAGGCCGTCATGAGGCCCAGGAGGCGCAGGAAGTCCTGGGCAGGGCGTGATTGCCCAACCTGAAATGACTGGGCAAAGGAGGAAAGAACCTCGGCCCTGTCCGCCAGGAGCCGTGCTCTGGCTCGAAGAGAGTTGAGCTCTGCCCTGATGAATTGTATCACATGCTTTGGCTCAAGTTCCGACTTGGCCTCGTTGATCAGAAGGCCAACCTGAGAGCAAACCTGGAGGAGCAGATCTCTGGACTGCTCCACCTCCGGTCTGGAGGGGGCTGCAATCAGCCAATCATCCAGGTAAGGGTACACCCGGACCCTTTGGCGCTGCAGGAATGATGTCACCACTGCCATGCATTTGGTGAAGACCCTGGGAGCTAGGGAAAGGCCGAAGTGCATGGCCCGGAACTCGTAAAGGGATCCCTCCGCTCTGAAGCGGAGGAATCTCTGGTGGGACGGACGGATTGGGACGTGAAAGAACGCATCCTGAAGGTCCAGGGAACAGAACCACATGCCTCGTTCCAAGGATGGGATTATCTGAGCCAGAGTGATCATCCTGAAGGTGCGAGACCTTAGGAACCGGTTCAGGTCGTGCAGGTCGAGAATGGGGCACCAGCCCCCCGTCTGTTTTGGGACCAGGAAGTACCTGGACACAAACCCCGGGTCTGGAGGAGGGTCCGCCACCTTCCTGATCACTGCTTTTTCGAGAAGCAGGGCAATGTCGGCTCGGCGAGCCGACAGAGAGGCTGCGGACCCCGTAGCCCCCCAGGGGTGATGGCTCGGAAGGGCGGGGCCTGCTCGAACTCCAGGGGCAGGCCCTTGACTACCACCTCCAAAACCCACCGGTCCGTGGTGATAGCGGACCAGGCGGAAAGAAGTGGAGAGCGTCCCACGGGGAACCCAGGAGGTGGACGAGGCTGGGGGGCAACACCCCTCAATCTGTCACTGGGCAGGCTTGGAGGAGAGACCGGCCGAGGGACCTCCTGGGCCTTTACCTCCCTGCTTCCTGTTGGAGGAAGCCACGGACTTGGGTTTGGGATGCCAAGCGTGAGCCTGCTGGCCCTGTTGCTGGTGCTGCTGGGCCGGACGTGCCGCAGGCGCAGAAGGATGAAAGGACTTGTGCTGCTGCTGTCGGTGGCCTTTGTCCTTCTGGGCGGAGGTGACCGAGTCCAGAGTGGCATTGGAATTTTCGATCCACTGGAGGTGACCTTCCACTCCAGGGCCGAAGAGGTCGGTCCCCAAGAAGGGGACATCCGCCAGTTTGTGCTGGGTATCTGCCGTGAAGGTGGATATCCTCAGCCATGCTCTGCGGCACATGGCCACCACGGCCGCAACCGATCTGGCACAGGAGTCTCCGATGTCCAGAGCCATTTGGAGCTGCTGCTTAGCCACTGCCCTACCCTGGTCCCATACCTGCCGGACCGTGATCTGCAGGTCGGCCAGGAGATGAGGGATCACCTCATCCAGGAAGCCCATGAGGGCGTGGGAGAAGTGTGCCATTAGCATGGCCGAGCTGGCCTGGCGGAGGCCAAGGGAGGACGCAGTGTACACCTTGCGCCCAGCATGGTCCAGCTTTTTGGACTCGTCAGGGGGCTCGTTCACGTCCCTAGCGTTCCCGGAACGCCGGAAAATGCTGTTGGTGACCAACCCTTCGGCAGAGAGGTGTTCCAAAAAACCAGGCAAAGAGCCGGTAGGGACCGCATACTTCCTGGCCATCCTGGCCAAAGGCGCAGGACAGGAAGCAGGCCGCTGCCAGAGCTCCAAGGCTGGGCCAACAATGGATTCACCCACCAGAAAGGCCTCCATGGGAGAATCCCCTCTGTCCAGTATCTCCATCAGGGGATACTTGGCCCGCTTGGATACGGGCTCGAGCTGCATCCCAGTGGACTCCAAGATGAGCTGAAGCAAACCAATGAAGGACGATGGGCTTTGTGAACAGGGAGGAGTTGTCATCGGACTCTGAGGAGTCCGTGAAGAGCTGCCTGGGGCCTGAGCCACCCTCCATCTGCCAAGGACAGTCGGGAGTGAGGGTGACCGACAACCTGTGGGGCAGGCCCTGACCCGACCGAGAGTCCTTGGTCGGCGCCCCTGATTTCGGTTGTGGAGGCAGAGGTTCCACCACAATCGGTGGGGCAGCTGGTTTCAGCCGAACAACTGGCCCAGGCTTGGGCACCTCGGCTATAACGAGGGGTTGTTTCGGTCGCTCGGGTGACAGCCACTTGATGGCCGGGGAAGGCGATGGCGTCGGCTTGCTCCCGGACAGAAGTAACTGCTGCCACATCAGGTCCTCGTAGCGTTGACGCAATCTGCGCCGAAGCCTCTCCTCTTCCAAGGAGGGGGACGAAGGTGAGCGGTGGCACCGCTTAGCTCGGTGCCGAGCCTGAGACTGCCGATGTCGGCGGGATCAGCTGGACCGAGACGATGTCCAAGACCGAAACCGAGATCCTCAGTGTTTCCGAGGATGGGTCTGGGAAGGGGTGGGGGACACCCGCTCTTCCCTCGGCTCAGAAGCCTTAACTGGGGACTGTGGCACCGGGGGCGCAGGCAGGCCTTCAGTCTCCACCAGGGGAACCGGTGAAGAAGGGTTGTTGGCCTCACCAGTCGACAGCCCGTCTGATGGGTCGAGAAAAATCTCGACCGCGTCAACGGGTGTCTCTGCCGGCTGGCCTAACGGGGACGCCGTGAAGCCAGCAGCCTTAGCTGCAACCTCGACCGAAGTCGACAGTCGGCTGTCCGTGGAAGGAGACCTCTCCCACTCCCATGAACGCCGACGGTGGGACTTACCCTTTGAGTCCTTCTTTTTGGACCGAGAGGAATGTCCCGATGGCCCCTCTCCCTTCATGGAAAGGGATTGGCAAAGCTTCTTGAAAGAAGCTGAATATGAGGTACCCAGTGAGAGCGGGATAAATGCCGCAACCGAGGAAGAGGATGATGCAGCCTGGGCCGCCTCCTCCTCCTCGAGGGTGATCATCTGCTCGAGGTTGCTCAGCTGAGCCAGCCGCGTAGTAACCGCCTAACAGGCCTCCTTCGACTTAACGATTGGGTGGCGCTTCTGGGCGTGGCTGTAACAGGAGCGTGCAGTCCTCCAGGGCGTTGGTCGAAACAACCGCATGACTCGCAGGGTCGCGGGTCGGTTCTATGCTGAGGCAGTAGACGACGTGAGTGCGGGTCCGTCCTGACATCTTCTGCCCACAAGGGCACCGCCAAATCTGGGAGTCGATTTGTCCATCGCAGCCGTGAGGGAGAAAGATGACCAAAGTCTTGAAAATTTTAAAATGAGTTTCGGGCAAACCGAAGAATTAGGATCCAGTCTATCACACAGAGCGTTAAGGAGGGAACCTGAGTTTCCAAGCGGTAAGGAAGATCTAGCGTCATGGGGCGGAGCCGAGAGTTTTACCACCAGGGTGGGTGGTAGGAGCCAGCTTGAAGACCTTCCGGCAAGATTTAAAGTGGCAAGGAACCTGCTAGACAGTGTGGATGAACAACATATCCATGTCCCTAGAAATAATAATTAATACAATAGAAATAGCAATACCAGAACACATAATATCCAAAACGTATCAAGCTTTAATTAACAACCAGAAAGAGATGAAGATGCACTCCCAACAACGGTGCCAAAAAGAATTAGGCATAAGACTGGAGGAAGAGAATTGGGAAGGGATATACACAACAGTACACAAAATTACAAGATCTCCAACTTGGAGAGAATTCGGCTGGAAATGTCTGATAAGGTTTTTTAGAACCCCACAAATAGTGGGGATATATGATCCTCAAATGGGAATGACATGCTGGAGAGGGTGTGGGGAACCTGTAGCTAACCATAAACATATATTTTGGAGCTGCCCAACTTTGGAAGCAATTTGAGAGAAGTGTTGGGGGGACATTACGAGAATTATTCCCTGAAATAGGGACTTTGACACCAGAAATAGCACTTATTTTAAATTTCACTAGTGAAGTAGGAAGAGGTAACACAAAGCTTTTGCTGGCCATATTGCTCATGGCTGCTAATAAAGCAGTAACGAGGAAATGGCTACAGAAAGACCCACCTACCTCTAGAGAATGGGAAGATATAACCTACCGAATATACAGAATGGAATTTATGACAGCCCAGATTAACTTAAAAATCCAGAGATTTACAGCTTTTTGGGCTAAATGGTGGCTCTGGATCTCTGGGCATAGGCCTGACCTGATACCATAAGGGAAGATACCGATGGACAGACCTGGGACTATCACAAGTGGAATTATGAAATACATTTTAAGTGTATTACTGAGAAAAGATACTGTAAAGAAAAAATCCTGAGTTTAATGAGAAGGACATATCTGTACAGAATCTATGAAAAATATGTATGAACAAATGATGTACACTGTAACTCTCCAGAAAATCATGAAACAATAAAAAAAAAAAAAAAAAAAAGATTCAGCCGGTAGGTTTGGGTATACAGATCGCAGGTGTGGGTGTACCTGTGAGCCCCGGAAACTAATTGGCAGGCCTTATTGAGGGCAACTTTAATACATTTAAGTGAAGTGTCACTAGCTGCTCCACAAATGACTAGCCCGTAGACTACAAGAGAGAGAGGACAGAGCTCTTGACAACAAGACGGAGTGCACTGGGGTAAGGCTATGATGGTGTCTGCAGAGGAGCCCTATTTGAGTATTAACAGCCTTAGAAATTATGTTTATATGGTCATTAAAGGATAAGGTGCTGTCAAGTGTAATACCTAGGTACCTGAAGTTGTGTACTTGCTCCAGAGGATCATGACAGTTGTTGAGGAGGGTGAGTTGAGCTGACTTATGCTTGTTGTGAGAATTTACAAGTAACATCACCTTGGTCTTTTTATAGTTCAGGATTAACTTGTGTTCTGGAAGCCAGGACTCGACCAGGCCAAAGCTGTGCTGCAACTCTCTAGTAAGGAGGGAGGGGTTTGGCTGGCTCGTGAATAAGACGTCATCATCCACATAGAAGAGGAGTTGACTGGCGCAGGCCTGGGGCAGGGAAATGAGGAAGAGACTAAAAAGAAGTGGGTCAAGAATGAAACCTTGCGGTACACCGGAGAGCACAGGATGGAGGTGAAGAGGGTACCCCTAATTTTCACCCGTTGTGTTCTGCCAGCAAGGTAGTTCTGAAACCAGGAGGTAACTGTATGTGAAAGACCAAGGACGGGTAGAGACTCAATAAGTAAAGAATGGTTAATCGTGTTGAATGCTTTAGTTAGGTCAATGTAGCTGGACCCAACTAGGTGGCCACGGTAGAGTGCTCTGTGAATAAATGTAGTATATTCAAGAAGTATGGAAGTGATGCTATGATTTTTTTCAAAACCCATGTTGCTGCGGACATTGATTATTGTTTCTGGACAGGTAATTGGAGAGCTGATCGGAAATGATACGTTCAAGCACGTTGTGGGGGGAATATAGAGATGGGACGGCAGAGTGCAAGGTCTTGTCTCCATTCTTGTAGACAGGGGTAACTATGGCTGCCTTCCACAAGAGAGGGAATTGACCTAGGCAGAGTGACAGATTAAAAATCTTGGTGAGAGGTAGCAGTACAGCATCTAGGGCAAGGCGGAGAAGTTTTAAATCAAGGGAATCACTGCTGTAGCGCAATCTGTTAAGGACCCGAAGAAGGTACTTTTGGTCTCTTTGGCCAAGACTGTCCTAAAGTAGAGTCGGGGGAGTTGGGAGTGGTCATAACTCAAGGGAGCTGTTAAGGATTCCAGGTGTAGATGGGGCATTAGAGAAGAAGTCAGGGGAAGGACTCCACTCATGTCTGAGAAGGCATTATTAAAGATGTCAGCAACTTGCTGTCGATCCTGGGTGGAAATCCCACTGATGTTGAAAAGTGAGGGCGGAGTTTTGTTGGACTTGCCAGTCAGTTCCTTGATGTTCTCCCAAAAATTCCTACTTCTTCCTAATTGCTGAGCTTCATGTATATCTTCACCATTCATTATTGGTGGGGTACCAGCCAGAGGGGCAGGACTCTGTGGGAAGCTTTGCTTGTAAAAGCTTTATTGCTTTAACAGGGAGGGACGACATCGGGGACAGGGCCACCCTCGAGGCAGATGCACTGCATGGTGCACACGGGTTGGTCAGTAACCGATGCCATCCCTTCCACTCCCTCAGTTCTGCTCACCGGAGAGGAAAGTAGATAGGAGAAAATAAGGGAGGAGGGTGGGCAAGGGAGCCCAAAAGGACAATAAAAAGAAAGGACATGAACTGAAAAAGGAATAAGCTGACAGGACAGGATAGAGTGCTTTTTTTTTATTGGGCCTAAGAGGGCTCAACCTCTGGCAGAACCCAACAGAAGAGGAAGAAGAAGAAAAGGATAAAGAAAAGAAGAAAAAGGAGAGAGGGAGTAAATGGGAGGATAAAAAGTCACCACTCTCTCTCTTTTTTTTTAAATTCAACCACCTTTATTAATTTTCATTAGAGTACAGGAGAATTGACAGGTACAAAGATGGGCCTAACAACTGAGATGCTTAGTCCGGCCTCCAAGACGAGAAGACACGGTGCCCCAACCCCTTTATTTTTTGCATCTGGGCAGAGCCCCACTGAAACTATACTCAGGAGAGGAGCCACCTCGCCAGAAAAAGGGTGGGGAATAATGCCAGCAAAAGTGTAGGCCCACTAGGGAAGAACTAGGCCTTGTTGCCCCCAGTGTCTGGCTGGGAAAGGGGATACAGAAGGGGATCCCATGAAATCCCCATCCCATCTCAGCCTTTATCTTAGTTAAAATAGACTTGAGGTAACAAGGGAGACCGTATCCCCAACCACCGAGGAGGAGGTTTGACGAGGCAGGACCCTGCAGGTGTTCTGATCTCGATGAAATAAGAATTTAATCACCAGCTGTGGGCCTCTGGAGAGGCCCACTGCTGAGGGCAGAAAAGAAGGCATACCGGAACGTCTCGCATATAAGATAAACAATAAGATAAACACTTTCAACACTAGATGGGGAAAATGGGCTGCATACCAGTTAGGGAATTATCCGGACTTTACCCCATGAAGAGAGATGATAAATCTTGCATGATTCTGGAGATACTCATGGATGGGAATATACATGCTCTATTGGCTCTGGCTGCTCTCTGGAGACGTTCCAGATTGGGGAGGAGGCTTGTTTGGAGGGCCCTGGGCAGGGAACATTTGGAACACTGTACATCTAATCCTATAGTTTATTGGAATCTATCCTGAATTATTCACTATATAGAGAGAAAATAAGCATGAAACTCTATCTGAGATATGTTAAACAGTCTTGTTTACACAAATTAATTGAATGTTTATGTTGTTACAAGGAATCTCAACAACAAATATGTTGCATAATTTATGAATATGTAGGTATTGTTTTATTTCAAAATAAAATAAAAAGTTATATTTAAAAAAAAAAAGAAAACAAGACATACAGAGTTCCCAGGTCCCAACCCCAATAGCAGACCAGGAAGTAGCCCACAAAGATGGGACACTACAGCAGAGCCAACCCCGGCACTGCCCAGAAGGGACCCCGGGGTACCGAGGAAAGGCCAAAGCCCCCTATTTTCCCTTCCCACCTCCCAAGGTGGGCCCCCTGCAGCTTCCACGAAGTGGCAGGGGGACTCAGAGGTTCCAGTGGGACTGAGCCCACAACTGGCATCGGGGGTAAGCAGGGAGCAGGCATTGCCCAGAGGCTGAGGCCCATGAGGGGATGGAGGGCAGGAAACAGTGATGAATGGTGAAGATATACAGGAATATCAAAAATTACGATATATACATAATTTACATATCTTCTCTGTATCAATAATCACCATTCATTACTGGTGGGTGAGTACCAAGCCCACAAAGTGGACCGGTACCTCCGGGAGGACTGGATCACCTTCAGCCCCTCATGAGGGAGACAAGAGGGTGGGAGGGCCCATCGTGGGTCTGGCCAGACCTACTACTGTTGAGAGTTAGGACAGGTCTCCTGTCCTGTACGACAGGGAGAGAGGGTGCCCCAACAGTTCCTGCCTGACTCTCAGTGAGAAAAACCAGGCCCCCTGGAAAAGCAAAGGAGTCTCCTTACGCTGGGCCTGGGGTGACAACCGGGATAGGCAAAGCCATGCTGTCTGCCTAATACAGACTGCTGATCCTATCAGTCTGGAAGCTACCGCACTGGCATCATAAGACACCCGTGTCTGGTGTCTCGCTAGCTCCAGAGCCCTTGAAGAGATGACAATGGCTCGCCTGGTCACCTCATAATCAGGCAAGGCCACAAAGAAGGAACCCACTATGGCCCACAGATGCCTTACATAGGATGGATGTGTTGCTATAGCTATTAGGAGATGCGTTAGGGCAAACACCCACCTGCCCAGCGATCGAACTCCACAGAGTCTGCATCTGGAAGATGGTCCCCGGAAAGGTGCAGACACCCAGAGGGGGTGTTCAGCCACTCCAGACCCAAAGAGGGGTGGGGCAAGGACCCTGGAGACCCCATGGGAGCACAGTACCGATGCTGGCAGTCCCCCGTGGTGGCCGAAGTGGAGGTGGGTGATAACCAAGCCCTGTACAACTTCTCTGAGAATGGTCGCGCCCACGGAGGAATGACTATCGACTCTGGGCTGTATTCCACCAGGAATACACGAGTCGCATGCTCTGTTGTGGCTTTGAGATGGGGTCAGGTTGAGCTCCACCATCATCATCATCATCAGGAACCGCTGATATGCAGTGAAATCTGCATCCACAGAGTGGAAAAAAGGGGTGTTCCTCTCCCTCCAAAGAGGAAACTGATGAAGTGGAGGGGCTCCACATAGGGAACAATGGAACCGTATCTTGAGATAAGAAAAAAATCTCGTCCATAGCTCTAGAGAATTGGGGAAATGAGTCCACTGCAGCCGTCTACTTTTCCCAGGTGAGGGGGCCCAAAGGGGCCAGAGAGACCCAGGAGAAGGGCAAGAGAATGCAAAATGGATCCAGGCTTGGAAGGAGTGTCCTAAGGGACTTGATCCGCTCTGTTAGGGTTAGGGGTATGAATGGGAGATCCCTCTACTGTGAGAGGACTGCGCTGCCAAAAGTCCTCCTGCTGTTGAAAAACCCTAAGGTCAGTAGGGGGGGATCCTACAGGGAAAGGCCCCTGGTGGGGAGACCCAGTGTGCCCAACAGGGAGGTCCCTGTCCCTACCCAATGCAGGACCTTGCCCCCACTCCCAGAAGAAGGGTGGCTGGACCCACACTCTGTCTCCGCCCACAAACCACCGAAGCCCCTGGGGCACACTGAAGTGAGGCCTGACCCCCTAACCTCCTCGGGAAGGGGAGAGAGACCTGCCCCGTGAGTAAGGTTGTCTAGTAGCCAAAGACCTAAGAGAGGAAGGCAAAGAGAAGCTGGCACCCAAATCGGCCTCAGACTGCCCCCACTCTGAAGCGGCAAGGAGAAGGGGGTCAGTGGCCCTCTGAGGCCCATCCCTGGGAACGTGCCCAAAGGTGGCACCGTCCTCAAGAGCAGTGCCCGAGACGGCACCTGACCCCTCCATGGCACTGACCTCAGAGCTGACTCCAAACACAGTGTCGACCATGGCACCGACAAATGTCATGGCATCAACATTGGAGTCAGTGCTGTCTTCAACACCGGCATTGGGAATGGTGCTGTCTCTGACAATGGCACCATTGGCAGGCACGGCACCGATAATGGCGCCATCCCCAGGCACGACACCGCAGCAGCGTTAGTGTCCTGGATGGAACTGGGAGCGACACCGGAGTCCCCATCAGCACCGACCATGGCACCGAATAAGACATGGGCAGCATCAAGCTCGATGAGGATGTCCAGGTCAGATCCTTTAGAAGACCCCGAATGAACTCCGACAGGCCACTGCTCCAAAGAGCCAGGTAGCCACTCCAAGCCCTCCGAGTCACTCCACGATTCTGAGGGGGAAACAACGGAGATGCCCAGAGAAGCAACCCCCTGTCACTCTGCTAGTCCCGGTACTGAGAATGGTGTTGGGAAGGGACTCAGAGGATGCGGTAAGAGAGCCCTGCTCAACGACCCAGGAGCCAAGCCTGCTCCCCGTCAGAAGCCCCCAAAGGGACCTCCAGCACATGCCCAGTATGTAGCTGAGGCCTTAACACAGGGATCAGATGGTTCTCCAAGGAAGAACCAGAGCTGGAGCAGTCTGCAGCCAGCCCCCCGGAGAGGGATGACCACACCCCCAATTGCTCACTCAGGTGCTGGAGCTCAGTGAGACGCAAGCCCTCAGCAGCCTGCTCTCTCCTGGCGCATGTAGTCATGGACGGAGGCCCCGGAGCCAGGCACAAACACCTTACCTTGGTGGCACGAGTCCGCTGCTTGCCTCTAAAGAACAGGGCTTTGCGTCCCAACCTTGCCGCGCACAGTTCCAAAGTACGGAAGTCCATCCTGAAGCAGACATTGCATCTATCCATGTTGTGATGCGGCCCCAGGCAGGTTAAGCACAATTATGTGGGTCCATAACTGTAAAACAACCCTCCGAAGGGACACCGACGCATAGGGGAGGTCCCCGCCTTTGAAGACTTACACCCCGAACCCAACATGACTCTGCCACGAAATGGAAATTATGTACCTACTGTAATTCTTGATCTTGTTGGACAAAGTCTCCACCACTGATTCACACTGATGGGATCTACACCAGAGGCGCTAGGACCCAGTGGGAGCTAACCTTTGAAGACAGCGGCGCCAGAGAGGGAGCTGCGAGGAGCGGCACCGCGAGCCTCAGCTCGTGCGGCAATGACTATCTCAGCATCGACCCTCCACCCGCCTCAGCACCTTTTTTTCCGAGGATGTGCAGCGTAACTAACCTAGAAGGATAGCCTAACAAAAACCGGACAGAAGATAGTCCGAATGACCCGTATAAGAAGGGACAACAAAGAAGACTTCACAGCCTAAACATTGAGGGGGTGAAGATGATCAACAGAGGTGAGCTTGGGGGATGGTGGTTGGGCGTGTGAATGAGCGGTGGAGACTTCGTCCAAGAAGATCAAGAATTACGGTAGGTACGTAATTTCCATATCTTTCTGGACATAAAGTCTCCACCACTTATTCACACTGATGGGAGAGTACCGAGCTAATAATCCCCTGAGAGGGCAGCAGGAGAAACCAAGAGCTCACAAATTTAGGACAGAAGTCCGTTAAGGATGTCCAGCCAAAACGAAAGACGTCGCCTGGCATGGACATCCAGGGCATAGTGCTTGACCAACGTATGCACTGAGCTCCAGGTAGCCACATTGTAAATATCTGCAATGGGCACGTTGCAGATTTCTGCCAGGGATACCGCGACTGCTCTAGTAGAGTGAGCGTACACTCTGCCCTCCAGCTTAACCTGCACCATGGAATAACAGTGGCGATAACATGCCACCAGCCATGCCGAAGTGCATCTGATAGCGACAGGTTGATCCAGCTGGGTCTCGCTGAAGGAAAAAAACAGTTGTTGAGCTTTGAAAATTTATTTTGTTCTATCTAAATAGAAATGCAGAGCTCTTTTGATGTCTAAAGAAGGAAGGCTACGCTCTCCTTCATTTTGGAAGTTCACAAAGTAAGTAGGTAGGACCAAAGGTTGGTTTAGATGGAATTCTGAAACAACCTTGGGAAGAAACTTAGGATGGGTCCTAAGGACTACTTTGTCCTTATGAAACACAGTATATGGAGGGTCTGGGACCAAGGCATGTATTTTAGAGACCCTGTGGGCCGAGGTAATGGCCACCAGGAAGGCCGTTTTCCAAGTGAGAAATTTCAGCTCACAGGTAGCTAGAGGCTCGAAAGATTTTCAAATGAGCACATCTAGCACCAGATTAATGTCCCAGACTGCGACTGGACGTTTGATAGGAGGTCTGATATGCAGAATACCCTTAAGAAACCTCTTAACTACTGGTAACTGAGTCAGTGATAAGGAAAGTACTGGCTCAAGATAAGCTGAAATGGCACAAAGGTAGAGTATTGTAGACCAGAATTTGAGAAGTCTAAAAAGTACTCTAGCAGCTTTAATTTGATGGGCAGGAAAAAGGATTCAAAGAGGATTTTTCACACCACAGAGAAAAACGCTTCCAAGTGGCTGTGTAAGTTTTTCTAGTGGCTTGCTTGCGTGCAGCCAAAAGAATATCTGAAACTCTCTGAGAGACATTGAACCTGTTCACTTCTGTCTCTTCAGGAGCCAAGCATGAAGGTGAAGTGACCTCAGGATGGGATGGACCACAGGCTCCTGGGTCAGAAGGTTCATCTGAAGGAGAAGCGCTTTCAGAGGGGTTTCCGACACACTGTTGAGTAACGGAAACCATATCTGTCGAGGCCAGAAGGGAGCAATGAGGATCATTTTGTTCCCCCTAGGAGGTCCTACTGGCTCCTGGGGAAGGTACTCGACCTGCTGCCCATTTTGGCGAAGGGGTCGGGTGATGCCGTGGGTGCGGGGAGTAGGGTGCGTGGTGACACATCCTTTTGATGGTGTCCCACCAGAAAGTGCATAGCTCCTTCACTTCTGTCAAGTTAAGGCCCAATAGCGGACCGGGCGCGGTGGCCTAGCAAATCGGGTCTAGCGTCAGACCGGGGTCTCCGGTTCTGGGGCGGGTTCCGTGGGAGGCTCGACGGGTCCGGGGTCGCCCGCCTGATCCTCGGGCTGAGTGGACTCCTCCTCCTCCATCAACGCCTCCTGGCCGACGTCGGTAGACAGTGGTGTGGTTCTTCTAACTGCTGTGTCGGACGTCGGTCCCCCGGCCGGCGTCCTGGGAGGTGAATGCCTGGCCGTCGACGGGTGACGAACTGCCGCTGGTTCCCGGGAGTGTCTGTGAAGTTTGGCCGACGTCGGGTCCGACGTCCGCTTCAGGGAGGTCAGCTACTTGGTCTTACGTTGGGGAGGTGGCGGCAGGGAGACTGACCAGACGTCGGAGGCCGAGTGCCGGGACGAGGACTTGTGGTGCTCCCCTGACCTGGACGAGGCCTTGAAAGAAGAAGTAGGCCTGGAGGTCTCAGCAGGCCGCAGGGTAGAAGAACCGCTGGCTGACTTGACCACGACCGGGGGAGGCTGAGAATGGGCCCGAGACGGGGAGCGGTCGGACCTAGAGCTAGAGCTGCGGGAGTCCGAGGCCCTAGAGAGGGATCTAGGTCTCACCTTCTCCCGATGCTTCTCATGGTGCCTGCGGGATTTCTCCGCAGATTCCCCCTTGGAGGAAGGATCCATGGCCTTGAGCTTTTCTTCTAAGAGGAAAGCTTGGAGAGCCTTCTGTCGGCGGATCCGGGTCTGGCTGTTGAAGCCCTGGCAAAAGGAGCAAGCCTGGGTGTCGTGATCCGGGCCCAGGCACCAGACGCAGGCCGAGTGGGGGTCTTTGAACGGGATCTGCTTCCCACAGGCGCACTTGGAAGAATGTCCCTCCACAGAAGTTGGGGAGGACATCAGATTGAAGAGTGGATCTTGAAGAAGGTATTCTTGTACAAAATTGGATTTCGGAAGGAATTCCTGGTCATCGCGCGCTAGAACTGACCGAAGGGTCGAGACATGCAAGTTGACGGCGGGAAAGAACTGGGGATTCTGGCGGGACCGCCTCCTTATGTACTACGCCTCACGCCGGGGCGGAACTGACGTATCGGAGGGTCCCCAGCTGAAGACTGCAATAGTGGCTCCAGGTCCTGACACCTGCCGGCGTTCAGTCCTAATGGTGTAACCTGCTGCAAGAGCTGTACCTCGAAGAAGATCCAAATTTGTCTGGGCCAAAAAGGCGCGATCAAAATGAGCATCGCCTGCTCCCTGCGAAGTTTTAAGAGAACTCTCTGGATCAACGGGAAAGGAGGGAAGGCATAGAGGAATCTGCCCGCCCAGAAGAGGGACAACGCGTCTCGCCAGAAAACACCAGGCCCTGGATCTAGTGAGCAAAAATTGGGCAGTTTTGCGTTGGATAGGGACGTGAAAAGGTCTAACTCTGGAGTGCCCCATCTGAGGAACAGATCCTCTGCCACCTCCTGTAGAAGTTCCCACTCATGGACTCTGGCCTGAGAGCGACTCAGACTGTCTGCGGCGGTGTTGTCCACTCCCGGAACGTGTACTGCAATTAGGTTTCTGCCGTGTTGCAATACCCACTTCCACACTCTCATGGCCTCCCTGCAAAGCGGGTAGGAGTGAGTGCCTCCTTGTTTGTTGAGGTAATACATCACTGCGGTATTGTCTGTTTGTAACAAGAGTGTACCCGGCGGAATCTCCGACAGGAAGGCCTGCAGATTGTAAAGTACTGCCCTCATTTCCAAAATGTTGATGTGGAGATGAGATTCCTGGGCTGTCCAAAGGCCCTGAGACCGCACACCGTCTAGGTGTGCTCCCAACCCGAGCCCTGAGGCATCTGTGGAGAAAGTCACAGTTGGTGAAGGCGCTGTGAAGGGAACCCCTGCAGAGAGGTTCCCCGGATCTAGCCACGATTGCCAATCCTGAATCGCGGCATTCGTGATTTGAATTGGCTGCTGCAGATGCTCTTGCCTTTGGTCCCATTGTACCCTTAGCATCCACTGGGTTACCCGCATGTGGTGCCGTGCCATCGAGACTGTTGCAATGGCCGCAGCCATGTGGTCGAGCAGTCGAAGGACCATTCTGGCCGGGACGGTCTTCTTCACCTACAGGTCCCTGATGAGGGATCTGATGTGTTCCGCTCTGTCTGAGGGAAGAAAAGCTTTCCCACTGATGGTGTCCAGAACTGCTCCTATAAACTGCAGTTTCTGGGACGGTACCAGGAGTGACTTCTCATAGTTGATGAGGATACCCAGTGATTGAAAAAGGGACTGGGTGCGGTGAATGGCCACCATCAGTGCCTCCCTGGAGGGTGCCATGAGAAGCCAGTCATCCAAGTATGGGAACACGTAGTGGCCTTGTCTCCTCAGAGACGCCGCTACGACCGCCATGCAATTTGTAAAAACACGAGGTGCCGATGACAGCCTGAAAGGAAGAGCTCGGAACTGATAATGGCGGCTCTGAAACTCGAAGCGCAGGAACCTCCTGTGCGCTTGAGCAATTGGAATGTGCAGGTAGGCATCCTGCATGTCCAAAGACGCCAGAAAGGTGTCTTGCTTCAACATGGGAATTAGGCCTGGAAGGGTCACCATGCGGAAGCGTTTGTAAGCGACCGACAAGTTGAGGTCGCTGAGGTCCAGTATTGGATGGAGGTCCCCTGTTTTCTTTGGAACCAGGAAGAAGGAAGAATAATACCCTAGTCCTCTGGAACATGCTCTAAGGCTTCTTTCTCCAGAAGCTCGAGCACTTCCTGCTGTATGAGCAGGGTGTGCTGACCCGAGTAGCGGGAAAGCAGGGGAGGTCTTTCAGGTGGGCTGCCTACAAATTCTATATAGTGGCCTTTTTTGACCAGTTGCAGTACCCACCTGTTGGTGGTGATCGACAGCCACCCTGGCAGGTGGCGTGAGATGCGACCCCTGACCTTCATTTCCCGTTGATCCTGAGGAGGGGCGGGGGCCGGGGGCCGGGAAGGAGTCATGCTGTGGCAGCGTTCGATCCAGCAGGCTGGGCCAACTTTGCAATTTGTTGGCCTCTGCCTGGGGATGACTTGGCCTGGGCTTTTCGGGTGAAAGTGCCCCTCTGCTGTTGGCCGGAACGTGGCTGTTGCCTTTGTATACGGCCATGAAAGCGGCTCTGGTTCCTAAGAAAGGAACTAGGGTGAGACCTGTACATGGCCTGTACAGATCTGACTGCCTTCCCTGCGTCCTGAAGTTTGGTGATCATCTTCTCTGAGGCTTCACCAAATAGGACCTTGCCGTTGTAAGGGATGACTAAGATGTTCTTCTGGACGTCCGGGTTAAAACTGGAGACACGGAGCCAAAAGAGTCTCCGGAGACACACGCCTGAGGCTGCAGCTCTGGCTGAAGAGTCCGCAGAATCATATGCGGCTCTGAGCACCTGGGTCCCCACATCCGAACCCGTGTGGAGGAGGTTCAAGAGCTGCTCCTTTTGGTCACCATCGGGCATCTTCTCAACCAGGTCCTGTCCCTGTTCCCACAGTGCGTTCTGAAACTGAACCATGTGGGTGAGGTAATTCAGAGACCTGATGACGCAAGTCGCAGCCATGTACATGCGCCTACCCAGGACATCCAGTTGCTTGGATTCCGGGTCCAGTGTCTGCGTGCTCAAATGCTGAGGTCTCTGAGACCGGTCATGCGAGGCAGTGATGACCAGGGAGTCAGCCAGAGGATGGTTCGCCAGATACTGGTCCTCCCTAGGCACCTTGTATAGGTGGTCAGCCTTCTTCGGCACTGCCGGAGTAGAATGCGGACGCTTCCATGCAGCCTTGGTGACGTCTGCAAAAGTGTCGTCCAAGGCTGACACTACCACAGGCTTTGGGTCTTTCTGCCAAAGGTAGTGGGCAAGGCGTTGTCTCTCGGGGTCGAGCTCTTCAGCATCCCACCCCATATTCTCCTGGATGTGCCTCATGATCTCCGTGAAAGAGGGATCATCTGGAGGAGACCTAGGTAGGTTGTATGGGTCTGGAGAGGGAATGCTGATGGGAGAAGGAGATCTGGAGCACCCCAAGGTGTCAGATCTAGAATCCTCCCCAGACGGGGTGTACCAGCGTAGTCTGGGTCTCTTAGGGCTGGATGATCCTGAAGTGGATCTAGAGGGAGGTCTTCTCCTGTCTGAGGATCTGCCCCGAGGAGGTGGTGTTCGCTCCTTGGGGGTTGGTGACCATCCTACAGTCCCCTTGGGCGGAGGAGGGGGCGGAGGCAGTGAAGGAGTGGGTGGAGGCGGAGCCGGAGTAGAAGGAGGGTGTGTGGCGACCACATCTTTCCTGATGGTGTCCCACCAGAAGGTAAAGAGCTCCTTTACCTCTGCCAAGTTCAAGCCCGACGACGGGCCAGGCGCCGGTGGCCTGTCTCCGGGGTCGGGTCCCCGGGGGTCTCCCGCTCCGGGGAAGGTCCCAGTGGGAGCCCAACGTCTCCTGTGTTGCCCTCCTGGTCCTCGGGCTGAGTGGTATCCTCTTCTGATGAGACCTTCCGACCGACATCAGCCAGCGACGGTGGTGCGGTCCTCCTCTCTGGGGTAGCCGACGTCAGTCCCCTGGCCGACGTCCTCAGAGGCGAATGCCTAGCCGGCGACAGGTGTTTCGCAGTCGCCGGCTCCTGGGAGCGCTGGTGATGCTTGGCCAACGTCAGGTCTGGCATCCATTTAAGGGACGTCAGGTCCGTGGTCTTACGAGGAACCAGGTCCGACCCACGTGAAGGCTGGGAAACCGACCTGGCATCGGAGTCCCGACGGCGGGAGGAAGATTTGTGGTGCTCCCCAGACTTAGACAAGGCCTTAGATGGAGTGGAGGAGGCCGAAGACCTAGAAGTCTTAAGGGGTTGCAGAGAGGAGGAGCCGCTGGAGGATCTGACCTGAACCGGGGGAGGCTGCGATTGAGCCCTGGAAGGAGAGCGGTCTGACCGTGAGCTGGAGCTTCGGGAGTCCGAGGCCCTCTCGGGAGACCTGGGCCTTTCCTTCTCCCGGTGTGTATGGGTTTTCCCCGACGACTCCCCCCTGGAGGAAGGTTCCTTATCCATGGTCTTCAGTTTCTCTTCTAAGAGAAATGCTTGAAGGGCCTTCTGGCGGCGGATCTTGGTGCGACTATTGAAGCTCTGGCAGAAGGAGCAAGCCTTGATGACATGTTCCGGGCCTAGGCAGCGCATGCAGGCTGAGTGAGGATCCTTGAATGGGATTTGTTTGCCGCAGGCACACTTCGATAGGTGACCTTCCAGAGAAGTGTTTGGAGAGGACATCAGATGAATCCAAATCTGTGAAGAAGGACGAGAACGTCGTAGCTATAAGTTAGATCATGACGCTAGAAAGGGACCGAGAGTCGATGCTTGCCATGTCGATGGTGGGAAAAGAACTGAGGATAGTGGGGGGACCGCCTCCTTATGTACTACACCTGATGTCGGGGGCGGGACCGACGTCGGAGGCAGTCCCCGCTGAAGACTGTTAGCTAGAAAATTTCCGTGGGGTCCTGACACCTGACGGCTTCAGTCCTAATGGTGTAACCTGCTGCAAGAGCTGTATCTTGAAGTAAGATCTTTAGGTCCGCTGAGGCTGCCGGTTCGAAAGGAGGCAGAGTAAGCTTCTCTAAAATGAAATTCAGATCCCAAGGAGGGGCAGGAACCCGGATAGGGGGTCGTAAGTGAAGGACCCCTCTCAAAAAGGTCTTAGAGACCTCCAGCTGAGCAAATGTTCTGTCTGCAAAGGGGACATGATAGTCCGAAATGGCTGCCATGTGAACCTTTAAGGATGAATGGCTGAGACCCATAATGAAGAGGTGTCGCAGGTAATCCAGAAGTCAGCCAACACAGCATGAGAAAGGCTCGACATCATTGGAGGTGGCCCAAATACAGAACCACTTCCATTTCATGGCATAAGTAGATCTGGTTGAGGGTTTCCTGGCCCCCACCAGAATCTCAGCTACTCGGTGGGGGGACTTGAGGCCTGGATGGACCAGGGTCCCCTGATCCTGGGTCAGCAAAAACAGCGACAGAGGAAGAGAAAGAGGAGGTTCTTCTGAGTACTGTTGCAGAACAAAGAACCAAACCTGCCTGGGCAGAAAAAGAGCGATCATAATCATTCGAGCTCCTTCCGAACTGAGTTTCTGCAAGACCCTCGTAATCAGTGGAATCAGAGGAAAGGCATAGACGAATCTGCCCTTCCAGTCCGGAGACAGAGCTTCTCTCCAAAAAATGCCGTGCCCTGGAACGAGCGAACAGAAGATGGGAAGTTTTGTGTTTTGAGGGGATGCAAACAGGTCTACCTGTGGAGTTCCCCAGTGCAGAAAGATGTCGTCTACGACCCCCGATCCAGTTCCCATTCGTGAGCTAGAGCAGTTGACCGGCTGAGCCTGTCTGCAAGTGTGTTCTCGACCTCCGGGAGGTGAGATGCTGTGAGGTGAAGGTTGTGTTGAACTGCCCAATCCCAGACTCGCATCGCCTCTCTGCAAAGGGGGTAGGAATGAGTTCCTCCCTGTTTGTTGATGTACCAGACCACACACATATTGTCCGTCTGTACAGCTAGGTGACCGGGAGACAGATACAGATGCAGAGCCTGAAGAGCATACAGTACTGCCCTTAGTTCCAGCACATTGATGTGAAGGGACTTCTCGAGCTTGGACCAGGAGCCCTGGGTCCTGTGAGGACTGAGATGGGCTCCCCAATCTTCGCCGGAGGCGTCCGTAGTCAACGTCTGCGAGGGAGGAAGGAGACCGAAGGGAACTCCCCAGCAGAGATTCTCCTGAACCATCCACCACTGCAAGTCCCGAGTCTCGGGAGTGGAGACCAGGACAAGTTGATCTAGGTCGTCCACTAGCTGATCCCATTGAGACCGAAGCGTCCACTGAGAGATTCTCATGTGGAGCCGTGGTTGATGGTAATACCCAGGCAGGCAAAGACCTGCTGAGTAAGGGATAGGAAGTGCAGGAGTTCCTCCCTGGATGGGGCCGCCAGGAGCCAATCGTCCAGGTACGGGAAAACCTGAACCCCCCGGGGTATGCAGGTAGGCTGCTACCACAGAAAGGCATTTGGTGAACACCCGGGGTGCCGAGGAAAGACCAAATGGGAGGGCCTTGAACTGGTAGTGGTCCCCCTGGAACGCAAAACGCAGGTATTCGTAGTGGGAAGGGCGGACAGGGGTATGCAGGTAGGCATCCTGCATATCCAAAGTGCATAGCCGCTGTCCTGGCCAGAGAAAGGGCAGGAGGCTCTGCAGAGAGACCATCCTGAACCTCTTGTACTCCATGAACAAGTTCAGGGAGCTGAGGTCGAGAATCAGCCTCACGTCCCCCATTTCCTTCGGAACCAGGAAGAAATGGGAATAGTACCCCGTTCCCTGAAGAGGAATGGGGACGGGTTCTATCGCCTTCTTCAAGAGAAGGGAATAAATTTCTTCCTTGGCCAGAAGAAGATGCTCCTGTGAGTACGACGACCTTGGGAGAGGGTGTCGAGGGGGTTTCTGTAGAAACTCTATTGAGTGTCCCTCTGTAATGAGTTGGAGCACCCAGAAATCTGATGTTATCCTCTTCCAACCTGGGAGGTGGAAGGAAAACCTCCCTCCTACCGGTTCCTCTGGAAACGCCAGAGGCTGTAGGAGAGGAAAGGAGTTGGGTGGTGTGGGGCAGCATCGTGGCTGAAGCGCCCGCTGCTTTTTTGCGGGCTTGGCAGCTGGAGGGGCCCGATGTTTATTGGCCCGCTTTCCCTGTGGTTTCTCCCTTTGCCAGTTCTGCCTGCGAAAGGGATGACGCTGCGCTGGAGGGGGACTGTGCATGGAGTTCACAGACTTCAGTGCAGTCCCCTTCTCCTGCAGATCGGTGATAATGTCCTTGACATCACCACTGAACAGCACCGAACCCCAGAAGGGTGCTTCCTGAATAGCGGACTGCACTTCTGAGACCAAACCTGAGACACGGAGCCAGGCATGACGCCATAAGCCTACAGCAAAAGCCAAGCTCCTACCAGCAGTGTCCACTGTATCGTACGTGGCACGAAGCATGTGCCGACTGGCCGAATGAGCAGAACGGACAAGGTCAGCCACTTCCTGTTTAACCTGAGAGTCAGGAAGGGAGTCCAACTTGGATTCCACCTCACTAAGAATTGCCTTCTGGTAATCCCCCATGTGACCGACATAGTTCAGAGCCCTAATACCCAGAGTGGAAGAAGCATAGATCTTCTTGCCGTACTGGTCCGGAAGACGGAATTCTTTGTTAGGTGGAGATGATCTCAAATGCTTCGGATTAGCTGACCGGCCGTGAGCGGCACTAATCACCACCGAGTCAGCTCCAGGGTGACAATCAAGGAAGTCAACATCCTCGGGAGCCTGGTATAGCCTATTAGACTTTTGAGGAAGAGGGGCTAATGCCGACGGTTGCTTCCAAATGGTGGAAACAAGGTCGGCATGAGGCTCAATCCAGGATGGCACCAAGGTCGGAGCGGTCTCGGGCAGATCCAGGTGCTCACTGAGTTTCTTACACTGTGGGTCCAGCTTCAAAGAGCGCCACTGATGAACTTCCTGGATTTTGCGCAGCAACTCCAAGAAATAAGGGTCCTCAGGAGGAGACTTCGGAGGAGTCCTAGGCCTGGGTTTGGTCGGAGAGCATGGCTCGTCATCCGGGTCGGAACAACCATCGAAGCATCCGAGGTGTCTGAGGAGGAAGAGGAAGAGAAAGAAGAAGAAGACTCCCTCTCCCGGCGTGGGGGAGGAACGGACCCCTTAGGAAACCCTCGGGGAAGTGTGTCCTGCCCCGCCCTGGAACCAGAAGGCTCGCCCCTGGTATCCAGAGAGGGGGAGGGAGTCTGTCGTCTGAGGCATACGGAAACCGGAAATGGCACCATCACCGGGAAATGACTCTCCACCTCTCTGGTGAGCTGAGCCTTGGTCTCAGTTGACCAGGAGGCCAGAGTCTCCTTTAAGTCCACCGGCGGCTGAGGGGGCGGTGGAGGAGGGGGATACGGATACCGAGTGTACCCGTAGGGTGAGTATCTGTAACCCGACGGCGGGTAGCCAGTCGGATAGTGAGCACCGGTACCTGCGCGTCAGGTAGGCTGCGTTGGTACTGGGGCGGCCAGATATCGCGAGCCGTAAAACGGTGCTGGATAAGACGGAGTCGGATACCCAGGGGCCAGGGGGGTTGACGGAGCAGACGGCCCGGCGGACGGCCTGGCGTTGGAGCGGCATCCGGGAGAAGAATGTCGCCCAGCGTTGGTATGACTGGCATCGGAGCCGGCATCTGGGGAACCGATGTCAGGTCATCCAGCCCATCGGGAGGGAGGCCTGACAGAGGCGTAGCAGGAACCTCAGCATCACCCGGGGATGGTGGGGAAAAATCCCCGGGGTCAGGCTGAGGAGACCCAGGGTCCCCGGAGGGCAGCGAAGGCTGCAGAGAGACAGAAACGGCGGACGTTAAAGGGTCCGATGTCGGCTCAGCCACCGCGCAGACGTTGGGTCGGCCGACGTCCGGCTTACCAGTGGAATTCGGGCAGACGTTGGAGGAGCCGGCGTCCGACTTAGCGGATTTAAAAAAAATTAACACACTGCATCAATTAGATACGACATTCAGGGGACATAATAAAAACATTTCAACTGGTGGTACATTTATGGCTGTTTATAAAAAGCCCATGAGCTGCATGATAATATGAACTACATATGAAGGCCATTGAGAATTCGACATCTGTATCCTATAAAGGAAATGCAGATATCATGCAATATCTCTTATTAGGAACCTTACTAGTATCCTTTTAAGCTATGATTATAGCTCTCAATTAGAAACTTTTAACTTTTATAAAATGCAAACCGTTACAGAAACGAAATAAAACACAACTATCTGTAACATATTTTAGAGGTATTAAAGATAGATATAGGAAAGGTATAATAATACTCCCCAAAAAGGTGGGGATATTCTTTTCTAGGAGCCTTGTCAGCTCAGCACTATTATATTAAACTGTGAGTCCCAAGCTGAAACTATGGGGTCTGTCCAGATTAAAGCCAACCTGATATCAGGCACAGCAACAAAGGATTCATGTCTCTCCCTCTTCTGATTTGTCTTCTTGGTCTATCTGGTCCGAGGACTCCTTCTGGCTACAAGACGGTACCTGGCGTTGGGCACACTTTAGGGCCTCGCTTGAGTCAGAAAGGATAAAGACCATGCCCAAGTAAAGGATCCGTAGACATGATGGAAACAGCATGTTATGAGGTATAACCGCCTCCCTCAAAATAGCTCGAACTCCATCAAAGCATTTTTTTTTTTTTTGCCTCGTTGCATAGCTTAGGTCAGGATAGATTCACATCTGGTTTCCTTCATGCAACAACATTCTTTACTGACGCACTAATGCCAATACAGAGTCTCTTGATCTGACACCATCCAGAACCAGAACTATTGTCCTGGGTGCATCGGAACTCTCAGAACAACGTCTAAGAGTCGCACTTATTTTTGTGCTTGGAGGGTGTAGGGGACGACATACACCAACGAAAGGCTGACGATTAAGTCGAATAACTCGAAAAAACGATGGTAAATACTACCGGCGACAGAGCTGATGAGCGTTGAACTTTACTGCGAGGCGCTGACATGAGCTAACGGCGGGGAAGAACTGGAAGGTGGGCGGGCGGGACTGCGCCTTTATACTGACGCCGCATGACGTCGGTCACCTGACGTGGGGGCGGTCCCCCACCAGAGACTGCTAGCTAGAAATTTTTCCGTTGGGTCCAGACACTGGCCGGCATCAGTCCTATATGTCATTACCTACTGCAAGAGCCCTCTCGAAGTAAGAGCTCTCTCTATGGCATTTGCGGGTGGAAAGGATCTTGATCACATTTTCAGAAAATTTTTGAAATTGAGAACCAGTCCCTGGCTTACTACCTCCAGGACCCACTTGTCTGAGGTAACAGACATCCAGTCCTGGACAAAGTAAGCCAGCCTGCCTCCTACCGGAATGGGGGAGTCGACCCGGGCTGACACATCGGGGTGTCTGCTTGGCAGAAGCCTTAGGCTGAGGAGTGGATGCAGCCCTGCTCATCCCCCTTCTGCTTCTCCCTTTAAACAATCCCCTCTGAGAAAATGGAGAAGAGGCCTGTGCCTGGTAGAAAGGCCTGTGAAAAGGCCTGCCCCTGTCCCTTTGAGGAGTTGCCTGCCTCTCCTTGGCCTGGGCACTCCTATAAGTGGACCTGAACTCATCCATTTTCTTCATGTAATTCTCTGTCTGCTCCCCAAACAGAGAATTACCCACCACAGGGAAATCCATGGCCTTAGCCTGGGTGTCCTGTGAAAGGCTAGTACATCTGAGCCAAGCCATCCTTCAAAAAGCAACAGATGTAGCCATGACTCTTGATGACACATCACTGGAGTCCACAGCAGCATGAAATTGCACATTTGATGCCTCAATCCCATCAGCAGCCACCTCCTCCAGCTCCTTGGCTAGCTGGGGGGAAGCCTGCTTAGCCAGTGCCAGTAAAGTGTCCCACCTGGACTTCTGGTACCTGGCTGTATAAGCCATATAGTAAGCCTGCCTGAGTCCCAAAGATGATGCCATGTACTGTTTCTTTGCCATGGCATCTATCTTCCTGGAGTCCTTGTCTGGTGAGTGTGAAGCCAAGGGAATATTTGCCTTGTCACAGGCTGCAGCCTGCACTACCCCAAAATGGCTGCATTGCTGATAGAAAAACTCCATATCTGAGCCTAATAAGGTGTACCTCTTGTCCATTCTTCTGTCAACTGGAGGTACCGAGTTAGGAGACCTTAGAATTTTGTGTCTGTTTCCCAAAGGACTTATGGAGAGGAATAGACAGTCTCTTAGACTCTGGGATGTCCATCATCTTAACAAAATCAGGCTCTTCCTGATCCTCCACAGCCTCCTCCATGGGAAGCTGGAGGATTTCAGCCACCTTTCTGTAAAACAGATAGTGGGAAGGGGACTCAGAAAGCCTAGGAGGGGAAACACCAGAAGGTCTGTCTGGGGAGATGTCCGGTTCCACAGGCACATCCAGAACTTCATCATCATCATCACCATCCTCTTCAAAATCCCCCTCCTCTTCAAACTCCAGTTCGTAAAAGTCTTCAGGGGAATAATCTTGAACTGGGGGGACCGACCGAACCGAGCCCCTGCCAGAAGGCGCCGGATTGGTCGGAACTGGATGAAGCGATTCAACAATCTGAATCGCTCTGGCTATCTCTTCGGCGGTCGGAACATGAAAGTCTAGATCCGAACCGGCTGATTTATCTTTGCGCTTTCTTTTTGTAGGAACCGATCTCTCAGGATCAGCTCCTCTCTTGCTCAAAGAAGTATTGCCCTGGTCAGAGGGCACTCCTTCTGGTTCGTTGGGAACCGAACCGGGCTGGCCTTCTGGGTCAGCGGATTTCTCGGCCTCCTTATCCCTAAGTCTACCTAACCCTTTTTCCAGGGTAGACTTAGGGAAATTCTTGCAGATTTGGCAGTCTGAATCGAGGTGATCAAACCCCAGACAGTAAACACAGGTGGTGTGGGGATCAGCCTTAGGAAAGACCTCCCCACACACACTGCAGTGCTGAAACCCAGTGGGCCCGGTTTTTTTCTTGGGTTTCTCAGACATGGCCAACCTAACAAACTTACCCTTTATTCGGCAACCACCAGGCAAGACTCCCCTGTCAGTCTCTCACCATGTTACAGGTGTTGGAAAAAACATTCAAATCACGTTTTTTTTAAAACCGATATGGACCAGTAACCACACACTAAATTTTCCCACAAAAGAACCGACCGAAAAATACAGTTTTTACAATTTCCACAAAAGAATTACCTAAGTACTTACAGTACCGCAGACAGAGTCCTGAACTGACAAAGCGGAACTAACTGCAGAATAATTTTGGACTAACCGACAACTTTAACCGAATTTTTGAACCGAGCAAAGGAGAAAATCTCCGGAGCGACTGTTCAGTGAGGCGGAGTAAAGAATCTGACGGTTGGGTTTCAAAGTGCTGCAGACAGAGATTTCAACCGAGCTCGAGCTCAATGTTCTATGCCTTGCATAGAATTTTAACCCTTCTCTCTCCGGGGCAGTTCAAGTGCTGGAGCTAACTGCAATAGTCAGAATACAGCAAGACTTCATGTTATCTGAATAAAGTCTTCACAGCTTAGCCATTGAGGGACTGAAGACCATAAGTAGAGAAGTGAGCTCGGTGGATGGAGGGTGGATGTGTGAATGAGTGGTGGAGACTTCGTCCAAGAAGATCAAAAACTACGGTAGGTATGCAATTTCCATATTTTCCTGGACATAAAGCCTCCACCACTCATTCACACTAATGGGAGAGTACCGAGCTAAATAATCCCCCGAGACGGGCAGCAGGAGATAAACAGCTCACGTGCTTAGGACATAAATCTGTTAAGAATGGTCCTGCCAAATGATAGATGTCGTCTGGCATGGACATCCAAGGCATAGTGCTTAATGACAGTATGCATGGAGCTCCAGGTAGCCGCATTGCAGATATCTGCAATGGGCAGGTTACAGATTTCCACCAGAGATGCCGCGACTGCTCTGGCGGAGTGAGAGTACACTCTGCCTTCCAGCTTGACCTGTGCCATAGAATAGCAGTGGCGAAGACATGCCACCAGCCACACTGAAATGCATCTGATAGCGACAAGCTGACCCAGCCAGGACTCGCTGAAGGAAACAAACAGTTTTTGAGCCTTGCAAATTTCTTCCATTCTGTCTACATAGAACTGCAACACTCTCTTAACATCCAGAGAATGAAGGGTACACTCCCCTTCATTCTGGAAGTTTGCAAAGTAGGTAGGAAGAATTAAAGGTTGGTTTAGATGGAATTCTGAGATAACCTTAGGGAGAAACTTAGGATGAGCCCTAAGAACTACTTTGTCCTTATGAAATACAGTGTACAGGGGGGTCTGTGACCAGTACGTGTATTTCAGAAACTCTACAGGCCTAAGTAATAGCCACCAGAAAGGCCGTTTTCCAAGTGAGAAACTTCAACTCACAAGTGGCTAGAAGCTCGAAAGGTTTACGAGTGAGCATGTCTAGCACAAGGTTAATGTCCCAGGCTGCAAATGGATGTCTAATGGGAGGTCTAGTATGCAGAATAGCCCTAAAAAACCTCCTAACCATGGGCAACTGAGCCAGCGCCATGGAAAGCACCGTCTCATGATATGCTGAAATGACACAAAGATGAATTTTGACTGTAGAGTACTGCAGACCTGTCTTTGAGAGGTCTGAGAGAGATACTCCAAGACTTTATTTGGTGGGCAGGGAAAAGGGTTCCAAGAGGATTTTGCACACCAGATAGAGAAAAGCTTCCATTTAGCCATGTAGGTTTTTCTAGTGGCTGGCTTACGCACAGCCAAAAGAATATCTGAAACTCTACGAAAAACATTGAACCTATTCACCTCTATCTCTTCAGCAGCCAAGCGTGAAGGTGAATCGACCTCAAGTTGGGATGGACCACAACACCCTGGGTCAGGAGGTTCGTCTGACGGGAAGCGTTTTCAGGGGGTTTCCGATAGTATGTTGAGTAGCAGGTACCATATCTGCCAAGGCCAGAAGAGGGCAATGAGAATCATTCTGCCCCCCTCAGACTCCAATTTGAGTAGTACCCTCTGAATTAGTGGAAGCGGAGGAAAAGTGTATAGAAAGTGTTTTGTCCACCGCAGCCTGAAAAAAAATGACAGGTCCTGGATTTCTGGAGCAGAAGAGAGGCAGTTTTGCATTGAGTGGGGATGCAAAAAGGTCCAGGTCTGGAGTTCTCCACTCTTTGAAGACTGACTGAACGACGGTTAAGTATAGAGACCAATCATGAGGATCTGCCTCCATTCTGCTGAGATGGTCTGCCAGCTCGTTTTGTACTCCTGTGAGATAAACCACCCGAATCAGAGCCTTGTGCTCCAGGCAGCATTTCCACACTCTTATTGCTTCCCTGAATGAAGGGTAAGAGTGTGCACTGCCCTGTTTGTTGATGTAGTACATTACTGCCTTGTCCATTTGAGAGAGAATGTTCTTGTGGCAGAGTATGTTCTCCAGAGCTCGGACTACATAGAGGATGGCTCTCATTTCCAGGATGTTTATGTGAAGTTGAGACACGTCCTGAGTCCACGTACCAGGGAGTGGAGATCCCGGCAGTGAGCTCCCCAACCCATCAGAGACGCGTCCGTGGTAATGGAGATATGGAAATTACGTACCTACCGTAATTCTTGATCTTCTTGGACGAGTCTCCACCACTCATTCACACTAATGGGATGTGCGCCGGAGGCACTAGGACCCAGCGGGAGCAAACTTTTTTGCTAGAGGGTCGGCGCCGAGAGGAGTGACACCGCGAGCCTCCGCTCGTGCGGTAATGACTATCCTGGCGTTGACCCTCCAACTGCCTCAGTACCTTTTTTTCTGAGGAGATGCAGCGTAACTAACCTAGAAGGACAGCCTAACAAAAAACGGACATAAGATAGTCCGGACGACCCGTATAAGAAGGGTCAACAAAGAAGTCTTCACAGCCTAAAGATTGAGGGAGTGAAGACCAATAACAGAGGTGAGCTCGGGGGATGGTGGGTGGGTGTGTGAATGAGTGGTGGAGACTCGTCCAAGAAAATCAAGAATTACGGTAGGTACGTCATTTCCATATCTTCCTGGACATAAGTCTCCACCACTCATTCACACTCTGCCCTCCAGCTTAACCTGCGCCATGGAATAACAGTGGCGAAGGCATGCAATCAGCCATGCAGAAATACATCTGATAGCAACAGGTTGACCCAGCTGGGTCTCGCTGAAGGGAAAAAAACAGTTGTTGAGCTTTACGAAAGTCTTTTGTTCTGTCTAGATAGAAAAGCAAAGCTCTTTTGACATCCAAGGAATGAAGAGAATGCTCTCCTTCATTTTGGAAGTTCACAAAGTAAGATGGAAGGACCAAAGGTTGGTTTACATGGAATTCTGAAACAACCTTAGGGAGAAACTTAGGATGGGTCCTAAGAACTAATCTATATTTATGAAATACAGTATACGGAGGGTCTGTGACCAAGGCATGTATCTCAGAGACCCTGCGGGCTCAGGTAATGGCCATTAGGAAGGCCATCTTCCAAGTGAGAAATTTTAACTCACAGGTAGCTAGAGGCTCGAAAGGTTTTCAAGTGAGCATGTCTAGCACCAGATTAATGTCCCAGGCTGCGACTGGACGTCTTTTAAGAGGTCTGGTATACAGAATTCCCTTAAGAAACCTCTTAACCACAGGTAACTGGGCCAGAGACAAGGAAAGTACTGGCTCATGATAAGCTGAAATGGCACAAAGGTGAACCTTGACTGTAGAGTACTGCAGACCTGAATCTGAGAGGTCTAAAAGGTACTCTAGAACTTTATCTGGTGGGCAGGAGAAAGGATTCAAAGAAGATTTTGCACACCAGAGCGAGAAACGCTACCGTTTGGCTGTGTAAGTTTTCCTAGTGGCTGGCTTCCGCGCAGCCAGAAGAATGTCTGAAACTCTGTGAAAGACATTGAACCTGTTCACTTCTATCTCTTCAGGAGCCAAGCTTGAAGGTGAAGTGATCTCAGATTGGGATGGACCACAGGCACTTGAGTCAGAAGGTTCATCTGAAGGGGAAGTGTTTTCGGATCAGATTCCGACATACTGTTGAGTAACGGAAACCATATTTGTCGAGGCCAGAAGGGAGCAATGAGGATCATTTTGTCCCCCTCAGACTCGAACTTGAGAAGTACCCTCTGAATTAGAGGAAGAGGTGAAAAGGCATATAGAAAGCGTTTTGTCCACTGCAGCCTGAACGCATCCTAACAGAAAATGCCAGGCCCTGGATTTCTGGAGCAGAACAGAGGCAGTTTTGTGTTGAGTGGGGATGCAGAAAGGTGCAGGTCTGGAGTTTCCCACTCTGTGAATAGTGACTGAACTACGGCTGAGTCGAGAGACCATTCGTGAGGATCTGTCTCTGTTCTGCTGAGATGGTCTGCCAGTTCGTTCTGTACTCCCGGCAGGTAGATCGCTTGAATTAGAGCCTTGTGCTCCAAGCACCATTCCCACACTCTCATCGCTTCTCTGCATAAGGGGTAAGAGTGAGCACCGCCCTGCTTGTTGATGTAATACATCACAGCTTTGTTGTCCATTTGAAGGAGAATGTTCTTGTGACAGAGAATGTCCTTCAAAGCCTGGACTGCAGAAAGGACAGCTCTCATTTCTAAGACACTTATGTGAAGTTGGGACTCGTCCTGAGTCCACATACCTTGAGTGTGGAGAGTCTGACAGTGAGCTCCCCACCTCATCAGGAACGCATCCATGGTAATGGAAATCTGATGATCCAGAGGACCAAAGGGATACCCCTCCAGAAGATTGTCCTCATGCAACCACCAGGTGAGTGACTTCTTGAGAGGTTCTGTCACCTTGATGAGAAAGGACTGAGGGTGAGTGGTTGGGGGCCACTGAGTATTGAGCATTCACTGAGAGGTTCTCATGTGAAGGCATGCTAGGGGTACAGTGAACACCGAGGATGCCATGAGACCTAGCATCCATTGCATCGAGGTAGCTCGAACCGAGCTGTTCTCTCTGATGTATCGGACCATCTGTAGGATATCGCTCCTTCTGTCCTCTGGTAGAAAAGCTTTCGCAGAGGAGGTGTCCAAAAGAGTTCCTATGAACAGGAGCCTCTGGGATGGCTGCAGCTGCGATTTCTTGAGATTTAGCAGGACTCCCATGGACGTGAGAAAGTCTGAGGCTGTGGTAACGGCATCGAGAGCTCCTTGCCTGGAAGGCTATGCTGGAAACCAGTCATCCAGATATAGGAACACTTGTACTCCGATTTTTCTGAGATGCGCTGCGAGGATTGCACAACACTTTGTAAAAAATCACGGCGCCAAGGATAGCCCAAAGGGCAGGACTCTGAACTGATAGTGCTGGCCCAAAGCCATGAACCTTAGGTATTTGTGATGCTTTGGGTGAATAGGAATATGTTGGTAAGCATCCTGCATGTCGAGGGAGGCTAACCAGTCGTGTTGATGAAGTAAAGGTAATAGGGTTCCTAGCGATATCATTTAGAATTTCTCTTTTGGAAGAAATTTGTTTAATTTTCTGAGATCCAAAATGGGCACATGCCTCCAGTTTTCTTTGGAACTAGAAAGTAATGGGAGTAGAAATACAGGTTACTCACCTGTAACAGGAGTTCTAGGAGGGGTATATGTTGTTCATCCACACTGTCTGGCAGGTTCCTTGCTGCTTTAAATTTTGCTAGAAGGTCTTCAAGCTGGCTTCTCCCACCCACCCGGGTGGTAAAACCCTCGGCTCCGCCCCATGACGCCAGATCTAGCCCGCTGGAAGCCAGGTTGCGCGTCGAAGCCGGGGAGGTTGGTTGGGTCATGTGGATGAGCAATATATACCACTACTAGAACTACTGTTACAGGTGAGTAACCTGTATTTCTGGGGACGTGGATATGTTGTTCAATCCACACTGTCTGGCAGACTCCTAGCAGTTCTCCGGGAGGAGGGAGGCAAGGCGCGCACCCCCTTCTTAGGGAATAAGGATCGGAGAACCAAGGTCCCAAAACCAGCATCCCGGCGTGACTTAAGGTTAATGTGGTAATGGGAAATAAAGGTGTGTGCTGACTTCCAAGTAGCAACCCTGCAGATTTCCTGGATAGGGACGTCCCTAGAAGCAGCCACCAAAGCAGCGGTAAAACGGGTAGAATGAGCTCTTATCCCTTTGGGAGGCTCCATGCTCGCCAACCTATAGCAGAGATCTATGCAGGAGGTGACCCACCTACTTATTGTCCGCTTGGCTGCAGGTCTGCCAGGTGTGGCTTCAGCGTAGGTGACAAACAGCTGGCGAACCTCTCCCCGAACTTCAGCCGTTCACTCGTTATAATAAGCGCGTGCTCTTCTAGGGTCCAGAGCATGGAGCCTATATTCAGCCTCCGAGGTGTGATTGGGGTAGAACACTGGAAGAGTCAACACCTGGTTACGGTGAAACTCCGACACCACCTTCGGAAGGAATTTCGGTTGGGGGAGCAGGACAACCTTGTCCCTGTGGAAGACCAGATAGGGAGACTCGATGGAAAGTGCCTGGAGCTCTCCCATCCTTCTGGCTCACGTAATAGCCAACAAGAAGGCGGTTTTCCATGACAGGTGGGAGATATCGCACCTGTGCATCAGTTCGAATGGCTTGCCCATGAGCTTAGCCAATATCAGCAGTATATCCCACAGAGGTGGAGGTTCTCGCACTGGAGGGGATATGTGATCAAGGCCTTTGAAAAAGCACCCAACCACCTCTTCCTGCACCACTGACTGCTTGCCAGCCCGCGCCCGGTAAGCAGAGATGGCTGCCAGGTGCACCTTAAGGGTCGTTGACCGAAGCCCTAGCTGAGAAAGGGACCAGAGGTAGTCCAAAATGCTAGCCAATGTACAGGAAGAAGGGTCCAACCCCTTGTCCTGACACCAAATGGAGACTCTCTTCCATTTAAAGGCATAGCATTTTCTGGTCGACTTCTTACGGGATGCCTCAACGACACTGAGGACCTCGTCGGAAAGACCCAAGGCTTGGAACTCTAGCCGCTCAGGAACCAGGCTGTCAGGTGCAGGCATTGAAGGTCCGGATGGAGTACCTTCCCCTAGTCGACTGAGATCAGGTCTGGGTGGCCTGGAAGCCGCCTTGGCAATCTGGAGCTGAGGCTGAGAAGATTTGGATACCAGAACTGGTGGGGCCAGTCTGGGGCTATCAGAATCACCTGCACTTTTTCCCTCTTCACCTTGAGAAGCACCTTGTGGATCAAGGGAAATGGAAGGAAGGCACAGAAGAGGCCTGGGGTCCACGGCCTTGAGAAGGCATCCCCCTGCAGCGAGCCCTGCTTGGAGGGCGGGCATGAAACAGTCTCAGCTTCGCATTCTCCCTGGAGGCGAACAGGTCCACCTGAGGGGTGCCCCAATGGAAGAAGAGATCTTGTACTACCTCCGGCAGGAGAGACCACTCATGAGATGCAGCGCCTATCTGGCTGAGGGCATCGGCCAGACTGTTAGAGGCTCCTGCCACATGGATGGCTAGGAGATCCACCTCCAGGCTGATCACGAGAGACCAAGTGCGGAGCGCCTCCTTGCACAGAGGCCAGGAGTGCGTCCTGCCCTGATGGTTGAGGTAGTACATGGTCATGGTGTTGTCCATCTGGACCTAAACCACTTGACCCCGTACAAACGAAGCGAAGGTGGTGAGGGCTAGACGCACCGCTCGAAGCTCCAGCGGGTTGATGTGGTATCGAGACTCCTGAGGGGACCAGAAGCCGTGACACCCTGAGCTCCCCCAGATAGGCACCCCAACCCATCAGAGAGGCGTCGGTCATTAGAGTGACCGTCGGCTTGGGGCGAACAAACGGGATACCCTACTGCAGATAAGCTGGGATGAGCCACCATTGTAGGCCGTCCCACATCTCCTGGGTCACCATCACTGGCTGGTCCAGAGGACCGGAGCACTGTGACCATTGGCGGGCCAGTCCCCATTGCAGGGGACGCATATGCCAGAAGGCCCAATGGACCACGCTGGTGCAGGCTGCCATGAGGCCCAGAAGGTGCAGGAAGTCCCGGGCAGGGTGCAATTGCCCAACCAGAAATGATTGGGCAAAGGAGGAAAGGACCTCGGCCCTGTCCCCCGGGAGCCCGGCTCTGGCTCTAAGAGAGTTGAGCTCTGCCACGATGAACCTGAATCACCTGCGAAGGCACGTGTTCTGACTTGGCCTCGTTGATGAGGAGGCCAATCTGAGAGCAGACGTGGAGGGCCAGATCTCTGGACTGCTCCACCTCCAACCTGGAGGGGGCTGCAATCAGTCAGTTATCCAGGTAAGGGTACACCCGGACCCCTCAGTGCTGCAGGAATGCTTTCATCACTGCCATGCATTTGGTGAAGACCCTGGGAGCTGGAGAGAGGCCGAAGGGCATGGCCCGGAACTCGTAAAGAGATACCTCTGCTCTGAAGTGGAGGAATCGCTGATGAGACGGACAGATTGGGACGTGAAAGAAGGTGTCCTGAAAGACCAGAGAACAGAACCACATGCTGAGTTCCAAGGATGGAATGATCTGAGCCAGAGTGACCATCCTGAAGGTGCACGGCCTTAGGAACTTGTTCAGGTCGTGCAGGTTGAGAATGGAGCACCAGCCTCCCATCCGTTTTGGGACCAGGAAGTACCTGGACACAAACCCTGGGTCTGGAGGAGGGCCTGCTACCTCTTTGATCACCTCCTTCTGGAGAAGCAAGGCAATGTCGGCTCGATGAGCTGCTAGAGAGGCTGCGGAACCCGTCGCCTCCCGTGGGGCGACGTCTCGATAGGGAGAGAACTGCTCGAATTCCAGAGGCAGACCCCTGCCTACCACTTCTAGCACCCAGCGGTCCGTGGTGATAGCGGACCAGGCGGAAAAGAAGTGGCAGAGCTGTCCCCCATGGTGGGGGCGGGGGGGAATGCAGGGGAAGTGACGAGGCTGGGGGCGACACACCTCAACCCGTCACTGGGCAGGCTTGGAGGAAGGGCCCGCTGAGGGACCCCTTGGACCCTTGCCTCCAGGCTTCCTACTTGAGGAAATGGCAGACTTGGTCTTAGGGTGCCAAGTATGAGCCTGCTGGCCCTGGTGCTGGTGTTGCAGGGCCAGATGTGCCGCAGGAGCAGAAGGGTGAAAGGGCTTATGCTGCTGCTGCTGGAGGCCTTTGTCCTTCTGGGCAGATATGACTGAATCCAAGGTGGCACTGGACTTCTCGATTTTCTGGAGATGGCCTCCCACCCCCGACCCAAACAAGTCAGTGCCCAGGAAGGGAACGTCTGCCAGCTTATGCTGGGTGTCCGCCGTGAAGGTGGAGATCCACATCCAAGCTCTGCGGCGCATGGCCACTGCGGCCGCTACTGATCGGGCACAAGAATCACTGATGTCCAACGAAGTTTGGTGTTGTTGTTTTGCCACTGCCCTTCCCTGATCCCGCACTTGCTTGACTGTCCTCTGAAGGTCAGCCAGGAGATGAGGAATCACCTCATCCAGGGAACCCATAAGGGCATGTGAGAAATGCGCCATCAGAAGGACTGAGCTAGCCTGATGAAAGCCTAGGGAGAAAGCAGCACAAACCTTCCGCCCCGCGTAATCCAGCTTTTTGGATTCCTTATCGGCCGGTTTTTCCACGTTGCGAGCATTCCCGGAATGCTGGAAAACCCTATTGGTCACTAACCCCTCCGTGGAGAGGTGCTCAGAAAACTGGAGTGAGCGGTGGGGACCAAGTACTTGCGAACCATCTAACGAAGGTGTGGGACAAGATGCTGCCGCTGCCACAACTCCAGGGCCGGGCCAACAATGGCTTCGGCCACCGGAAAGGCCTCCGAAGGGGAATACCCTCAGTCCAGTATCTCCATGAGGGGATACTTGGCCTGCTTTGAAATGGGTTCGAGCTGCATCCCAGTGGACTCTGAGATGAGTCAAAGCAAACCTAAAAACGAGGATGGGCTCTCGTCCATCGACTGGCCCCCGGCAGACTCCACGTCAAGCGGCCTGGAGAACAGGGAGGAGACGTCGTCAGACTCCGAGGAGTCTGCGAACAGCTGCCAAGCATCTGAGCCACCCTCCACCTGCCGATGATGATTGGGAGTGAGGGTGAGCGACAACCTATGGGGCAAGCCCTGACACGACCGAGAATCATTGGTTGGGGGCCCCAGTCTTCGGCTGTGGAGGCAGAGGTTCCACCGCAATAGGTGGAGCAGCTGGTTTCAGCCTAACAGCTGGTGTCGGGGTCGGCTCCTCGATTTCCACGAGGGGTTGCTTCGGCCACTCCAGTGATAGCCACTTAATGGCCGGAGAAGGTGACGGAGTCAGCTTGTTACCGGTCAATAGAAGTTGCTACCACATCAAATCCTCGTAGCGCTGGTGCAACTTGTGCCAGAGCCTATCCTCTCGAAGAGGATGACGAGGATGAGTGGCGACGCCGCTTTCCATGGTGCCAAGACCGCCGACGTTGGTGAGACCGGCTGGACCTGGAAGAGGACCGAGACCTTCGGGGATTCCGAGGGTGGGTCAGAGAGGGGATGGGGGAAACCCGCCCCTCTTTCAGTTCAGGGACCTTGACCGGGGACTTCGGCACAGGCAAGTCCTCGGTAACCACTGGGGGAACCGGTGAAGAAGGGTTGTCGGCATCTCCAGTCGATAAACCGTCCGACGGGTCGAGAAAAATCTCAACCGTGTCGACAGATGTCTCGGCCAGCTGACCTGACAGGGACACCATAAAGCCAGCGGCTGCAGCCGCAACCTCGACCGAAGTCGAGTGTCGACGGTCCTGTGAAGGGGATCTCTCCCGCTTCCACGGACGTCGACAGTAGGACTTACCCTTAGAGTCCTTCTTCTTGGACCAACTGGAATGTCCCATTGGCCCTTCTCCCTCGGTGGAGAGGGACTGACAAAGCTCCTTAAATGAAGCAGTGTAGGAGGAGCCCAAAGAAAGCAGGATAAATGCCGAGGCCGAGAAGGAAGAAGCTGCAGCCTGGGCCTCCTCCTCCTCAAGGGTGATCAACTGCTCCAGTTGTTCCGCGGAGCCCACCGCCACAGACACCACCCAATGGGCCTCCTTAGATTTGACCGGTGGATATTGTTTTTCAGGGTGCCCGAGAAGAAGTCTGGCAGCACGGTTCTCCAAGGCCATAGCCAAAAAGGACTTGCACAAATTGTAAGCCTGCGAAACATGGCCAAGCCCCAGGCAGGAAACGCACGTGGAGTATGGATCAGTCCGGGACATCTTCTGCCCACACGGGCACCGACGGAAGCTGGGAGTCAATTTGTCCATCGCAGCCACGAGGGAAGACGAAGACTGAAGTCTTGTAAATTTTAAAATTAGTTTAGGAAATTCCGAAGAGTGTGGATCCAGGCCTAAAACGCAGAGCACTAAGGAGGGAACCTGAGCTTCCAAGCGGTAAGGAAGATCTGGAGTCATGGGGTGGAGCCGAGGGTTTCACCACCCGGGTGGGTGGGAGGAGCCAGCTTGAAGACCTTCTGGCAAGATTTAAAGTGGCAAGGAACCTGCCACACAGTGTGGATTGAACAACATATCCACGGCCCTAGAACCCTGTGTCCCGTTGATCCAGCAGAACTACTTCTACTCCCCTGTTGTACAGAAGGCCTTGTATTTCGGAGGCGAGAAGTTCTGACTGAAGTATTGACAGTTTTGGCTGCTGTTTGGGGGGACAATCCTGAGGCTTCTCTGAAAAATTGAGGGAATATCCCTCGTGGATTATCTGGAGGACCCATTTGTCCGAAGTTATGGACTTCCACCGGTTGTAGAATTGAGTCAGAAGACCTCCCACCGCTAAGGAGTCCACCTCGGGCAGCTCAGGTGGGACTTGGGCCAGAAACTCATTAGGTGGCACTGGGCGCTTTGGGTTCTTGCGCCTTCTGTTGCGTCTTCTTTTGAGACTGGGGGGCTTGATTTTTATTAAAACCTCCCCTGCCCATGTCTCGAAAGGACTGATGGTTATGAAACTGGCATTTGTTAACACTCCCACGAGAGGGGGCGGGAGGAGGTCAAGCCAATTTAATGGCAGACATAGTCTTTTGTGTGGCCTCTAGAGCCTATTCTACCTGAGGGCCGAAGAGATACACACCATTGAAGGGCAACGCAATGAGGTGTTGCTGGGCATCATTTGTGAAACCTGAAGTGCGCAGCCAGGAATGACAGCGGGTACAAATGCCCGCCGCGTCCGCTCAGGAGGCAGTATCGAAGACGTCCGTAGCTGCTTTAACCTGCTGGTTGTTGGACTCAATACCCCTGGTTATGGCTTGAAGACACTCTGAATTAGTGTCCGACTCCGGCAGACCTTCAACCATCTGTTTGAGCGAATGCCAAAGAATATACTCATATTGAGAGAAATAGCCCTAGTAGCTGACGAAACGCATACCCAGGGTGAATGCAGCAAAGACTCTCTTACCTAAAGTATTTATCTTATGAGAGTCTTTGTTTATAGGTTGAGCTGTAGTAGTCTGAGGAAGGATGACCTTATCATTCTTTGCCAAGACTACAATAGGATCCGCAAAGGCTTGGGAGGCCAAAATAGGTCGATCCTTGGGAGCAGCATACTTCCTATCTATGGACTTAGCCACAGAAGGAATGAAAGCAGACTTATTCCATACCATTTGAGAAAGTGTCTCAAAGGAGGGTTGTACCGGGGGAGTTAAATCCATAGGGATGCCCAGAACATGAAGGTACTGGAGTCTTAAAAGCTTCCCAGGATCGATGTCCATAGTCTGGAGAGAAAGAGTGGAATTCAAATTTTTCAGCAGAGACTTAAAAGACAGGTCCTTGACCACAGGTTCTGCAACAGGATTAGGTCCTGCTCCTTCCACATCATCACCCAGATTAAGATATGGGTCAGGTTCAATATCATCTCTTGACAGTCCAGGAGGGACTGCACGGACAGGAAAGGAATGAAAATCAGCAGGAAAAGAGGAAGGAAAAGAATTCAGAGAGGAGAAACCCTGAAGATTGGCAGAAGAAAAGCCAGGCCTCGATGCTGAAGAAGAACACGGCGCCGACAAAGCAGACAGCGCCGACGAAGAACCCGGCGCCGAAAAGCTGCACGATGTCAAGATGGCGCCGAAACCAACGGAAGCATTTAAAAGCCGCAAGGCGCCGAGATGGTTTCTGACAGGCGCACTGGCACCGGAAACGCGCCGAAGCGACTCCATTGATGCCGATGGCATCAAACTAACCCAGGGCCCTGAAAATTAGAATTTGATGGAAAAGAAGGAAGAGTACCAGGAGATAGAGGCATCGGTGTGGCTCCCTGCGCCGCAGCCATGTGAGGGGGGAAAACACCTGAGTGCAGAATCGACGGCACTGAAGAAGGCGCCACATGACTAGGGAGGCCCAACCACCCTACCCGATCCCCCGAAGAGCCAGAGGGCCTCGGAGTGGCCGGGCCAGGCAGCTGGACCAGCTTCCGAGCCCATTGCTCCATCAGAGCAGCCCACTGGATGAAACTGCTCATCGGAAGCCCTACCAGAAGGTGGGGAACGGCTCCAATGTCGAAGAGGTTGGTGACCAGAACCAGAAACCGGCGACTCCGAACGAGGAGACTGGCAACTGATCCCAATGACCGACCGTCGACGCGCAGACATATCAGAGGATGACCTCGAGTGACGCCTTCTCTTTTTTGACCTACGGGTCAAGAAGAGCTTGAGGCCGCCGAACGGTGCCGAGAATGCAACCATTTACTTATGCTTCCGGGGACCGCCCAGCCCTCGGCACTGGACCGTCCGTTGTCAGACCCCCCTCTAGAGAAGGTGGCAGACCGGACCCAGCCCAGCTGACTGAACAGCTTTCATACGAAGTCTCCCTGCTGTCACCTGACCCGCTCATGGTCGACTCTGTCAATGTAGGCTGAGGCTTCTTTCTTTAAAAAGAATAAATTATCATACGCGGAACTTTTATTTGAAAAATGCTACAAAATAATAAACTGAAAACTATGCTGCTAATTTGAAGTTTGACTCCCGGGGGGGCGAGCGACGTCGTCACTGAAGCGCACTCGACGGCGGGAAAAAAGGAACTGAGGCAGTTGGAGGGTCGACGCCGAGACAGTCATTGCCACACGAGCTAAGGCTCGCGGCGCCACTCCTCATGGCTCCATCTCTGGCGCCGACCCTCCTGCAAAAATGTTTGCTCCCGCTGGGTCCTAGCGCCTCCGGCATAGATCCCCTTAGTGTGAATGAGTGGTGGAGACTTTATCTCCAGGAAATCCTCTTCTGCCTTTGCCAGGAAAGGACTGATGGTTGTGAAACTGGCACTTGTTCTTACCCCCTCAGGAGGGGATGGGCGTAGGTCTGGCTGTCTTAATGGCAGACCTAGTCTTCTGTGTGGCCTCCAGTGCTTGCTCCACCTGAGGTCCGAACAGATACATACCGTCGAAAGGTAAGGCCATGACTTGCTGCTGGGCATCATTCATGAAGCCCGAAGTACGCATCCAAGAATGGCGACGGGTGCAGATGCCAGCCGCTGCCCAGGAAGCAGTATCGAAGGCGTCCATTGTAGCTTTCACCTGTTGGTTTCTGGACTCAATACCCCTAGTTATGGTTTGAGGTAGCTCTGAGTTAACCTCCAATTCGGGCAGAGCTTCTGCCATTGCTTTGAGCGAATGCCAAAGAACATACGCATACTGGGAAAAATAACCCTAGTAGCAAGCAATGCACATGCCCAGGTTTGAGGCAGCAAAGACTCTCTTACCTAAGGTGTCTATCTTGCAAGATTCTTTGTTTATAGGCCGAGCTGTACACTCCTGAGGAAGGACAGCCTTATCATTCTCTGCCAGGACCACTATGGCATCAGCAAATGCTTGTGAGGCCAAAATGAGACAATCCTTGGGAGGGCATACTTCCCATCAATGGACTTCGCCACAGAAGGAATGAGAGCAGGATTCTTCCACACTATTTGAGAAAAGGTCTCAAAAGAGGGCTGTACCGGAGGGATTAAATCCATAGGGATTTCCGGGATATTAAGATATTGGAGATACAGAAGCTTCCCAGGATCAGTTTCTGTGGTCTGGAGAGAAGGAGTAGAATTTCAATTCTTGAGCACAGACTTAAAGAAAAGGTCCTCAAGAACAGGCTTTGCAACGACACCAGAGAAGTCGGCACCACAGACTACGTCAATGTCACAGAAGCCTGAGGATTGCGATTTGAAGTTACAGGATGAAAACCGTCAGGAGATAAGGGCATCGGTGAAGACCCCACGCCGCAGCCGTGTGAGGGGGACAGGCACCAGAGTGCAGATTCAACGGCACCGAAGAAGGCACTGCGCGACTAGGAAGACCTAACCACCCCATCTGCCATCCCAGACCCGAAGGGCCCGCAGGCCCCGAAGTTGGACAGGCTGGTTTGGATAATCGGGCCAACCTCCGAGCCCACTGCTCCATAAGAGCTGCCCACTGGTAAAACTGCTCATCGGAAACCCCTCCAGTAGGCAGAGAGGGGCTCCGGTGTGGAAGGGGTCGGCCACCAAAAACAGAAACCAGCGACTCTGACAGAGGTGGAGACCAGCGCCTGGCCCTAATAACTGACCGTCTACGTGCAGACATACCAGAGGGCAACCTCGAGTGATGCTGTCTCTTCTTCGACCTGTGTGTCAAGAAGAACCCGAGGCTGAAACGGTGCTGAGAATCAGCCGCTTTTTATGCTTCCAGGACCACCCATCTTCCTGAGCATTGACCGTCCGTTGTCAGAGCCCCCTGCAGGGCAGCAGACCAGACCGCCTCGCTTGACTGAACAGCTTTCATATGAAGTCTCCCTACCATAACCTGCCCCACTCATGGTTGATTCTGTCAAAGGAGGGATGAAGATGTCTCTTGTACAAAAATTTATTAAAATATAACTGGTACTTAACATTGATAAAATACAAAATAATAAACTGAAAACTAAGCTGCTAGTTTGAAGTTTGACTCCCGGAGGGCGAGCGACGTCGTCACTGAAGTGTACTCGACGGCGGAAAAAAAGGAACTGAGGCGGCTGGAGGGTCGACGCCGAGATAGTCTTTACCACACGGGCCGGGCTCGTGGTGCCGCTTCCTCACGACTCCATCTCAGGCACTGGCCCCCCTGAAAAAGTTTGCTCCAGCTGGGTCCTAGCGCTTCTGGCGAACTCCCATTAGTGTGAGTGAGTGATGGAGACTTTATGTCCAGAATTATCAAAGAAGGAGACGTCATCGGAAATGGCGTCGCACGCGGCACCGACAAAGAGCACGGCATCGTTGCCAGCCCAGACAGAACCCCTGACGCCACAGACGGCACTGACCAAGCCCGTGGTGCAGCAGATGGTGCCGACCGAGCCCCCGACCCCGATGAAGTTGGCACTGCAGACGACAGCAACGTCACGAGTCTGAGAACTGCAATTGGAAGGAAAAGAAGGAAAAATGGCAGGGGAGAGAGAGGCATCAGTGTAGACCCCTGTGCCGCAGCTGCGAGGGGGATAGACAACCGAGCATAGAATTGACGGCACCGAAAAAGGCCAAGAGGACTAGGAAGGCCCAACCACCCACCCGCCCTTCCGAAACCAAAAGGCCCGGAGGACCCGGAGTGTTGGACTGGCTGGCTCGGGCACCTGGACCAACCTCCGAGCCCACTGCTCCATAAGAGCAGCCCAATGGTAAAACTGCTCATCGGAAGCTCCTCCAAAAGGCGGAGAGGAGCGCTGGTGTCGAGGAGGTTGGCCACCAGAGACAGAAACCGCGACTCCAGAGAGGTGGAGACGGTGCCTGGCCCCTGATAACTGATGTCGCGGCAAGATCGTGCATCAGAGGGCGACCTCAAACGATGCCGCTTTTTCTCGACCTATGTGTCAAAGAACTCGAGGCCGAACGGTGCTGAGAATGTGACCGCTTTCCGCTTATGCTGGGAGACCGCCGATCTCCCCTGAGCTTGGACCGTCTGCTTCAGATACCCCTTCGGGAGGGCAGCGACCGAACCCGCCCGCTGACTGAACAGCTTTCATCACGAAGTCTTTCTACCGTCACCTGACCCACTCATGGTCAACTCCGTCAATGGAGGGCTGAAGACTTCTCTTGTACAAGTTAGAATTAATAAATATAATCGGTACTGATCAAGATAATATACAAAACAATAAACTGAACTAAGCAGCTAGTGAAGTTTAACTCCGGCGGGCGAGCGATGTCGTCACTGAAGCGCACTCGACAGCGGAAAAAAAGAAACTGAGGCTGCTGGAGAGTTGACACCGAGATAGTGATTACCGCATGCACCAGGCTTTCGGTGCCACTTCCTCGCGACTCCATCTCAGGTGCCGGCCCTTCTGAAAAAGTTTCTCCCGCTGGATTCTAGCGCCCCCGGCATACTCCCATTAGTGTGACTGACTGGTGGAGACTTTATGTCCAGGAAGACCCGCGATTTGAAGGTAAAGGATGAAAAATGGCAGGAGATAAAGGCATTGGTATGGACCCCTGCGCCGCAGCCATGTGAGGGGGACAGATACCAGAGCGCGGAGTCGAAGGTACCACGCAACTAGGAAGTCCTAACCGCCCTGCCTGCTAATCCGAAACCAACAGGCCCAAAGGCCCCGATGACGGACTGGCCACTTCAGGCAGTTGGGACAACCTCCGAGTCCACTGCTCTATAAGAGCGACAAAATGGTGAAATTGCTCATCGGAAGCCCTTCCAATAGGTGGAGACAGGTCTGGTGTCGAAGAGGCTGGCTACCAGAGACAGAACCCGCGACCTGAAAGAAGCGGGAGACTGCCTTAACCCCATCAACCGACTGGGTTTGGCGCGCAGACTTACTAGAGGGCGACTGAAAGGATGCCATTTCTTCTTTGACCAGTGGGCCGAAGAAGAACTCTAGGTCAATTGGTGCCATGAATGGGGCCATTTCTTTTTATGCTTTCGAAGGGACCACCCATTCCCCTGAGCACTGGACCGTCCGTTGTGAGACTCCCCTCTGGAGAGGGCGGCAAACCAGACCTGGCCCAGTTGACTGAACAGCTTTCATACAAAGTCTCCCTACCATCATCTGCCCCACTCATGGTAGACTCTGTCAATGGAGGGCTAAAGACTTCTTTCTTGTACAAGAAAGAAATTTACTAAAATATAATCGGTACTTATCATGATAAAACACAAAATAATAAAACTGAAAACTAAGCTGCTAGTTTGAAGTTTGGCTCCCAGCGGGCGAAGCGATGTCATCACTGAAGTGCTCTCGACAGCGGGGAAAAAAGGAAATGAGGTGGTTGGAGGGTCGACACCGAGATAGTCTTTGCTGTATGCGCCGGGCTTGCAATGCTGCTTCCTCGCGGCTCCATCTCGGCGCCGGCCCTCCTGAAAACATTTGCTCCCACTGGGTCCTAGTGCCTCCGGCATACTCCCAACAGTGTGAATGAGTGGTGGGGACTTTATGTCCAGGAAGATCAATAAAAAGGAAAAGCATGACCCCGAACTGACCGATGTCGAATAACATATCGAGAAACTGTAAAGACGAGCAGAACAGAGAAAAAAATTAAAATTACGTACCTACCGTATTCTTGATCTTCTTGGACGAAGTCTCCAACACTCATTCACACTAGTGAGACTATGCCAGAGGTGCTAGGACCAAGCAGGAACCAAAAATCTTCAGGAGGGCCGGTACCAAGGTAGGACCACGCATGCACAGCTCTGCAAGGCTGGCTAGCGCCCTATAGGCTATCTCAGCACCGACCCTCCAACTGCCTTAGTACCTTGTTTACCAAGGAGGTGCAGCGTAAACTAACCTAGGAAAACTAACCTAATTCGTACATAAGATAATCCGTATGACCCGTGTAAGAAGGGTCAACTCAACAGCGTCTTCACAGCCTAGGCCCACGAGGGAGTGAAGACCAGAACAGAGTGAGCTCGCTCGCGGGATGGTAGGTGGGCATGTGAATGAGTGGTGGAGACTTCTTCCAAGAAGATCAAGAATTAGGGTAGGTACACAGTTTTCATATCTTCCTAGACATAAAGTCTCCACCACTCATTCACACTAGTGGGAGAGTACTGAGCTAAAATAATCCCCTGAGAAGGGCAGCAGGAGACAGGAGCATACTCAGGACAGAAGTCCATTAAGGATCGTCCTGCCGAAGGAAGGATGCTGCCTGGCATGGACATCCAAGGCACAGTGCTTCACAAAAGTGTACACAGAGCTCCAAGTGGCCACATTGCAGATCAAAATCTCTGTCAGAGATGCCACGACCGCACTGGTAGAGTGAGTGTACACCCTGCTTTCCAGCTTGACCTGCGCCATTAAATAGCAATGGCAGAGACATGCTACCAGCAATGCTGAAATGCACCTGAAGGCAAAAGGCTGACCCAGCCGGGCCATGCTGAATGAGACAAAGAGTTGCTTGGATTTGCGAATCTCCTGTTCTTTCAATGTAGAATTGCAAAAATGGAAATTACATACCTACCGTAATTCTTGATCTTCTTGGATGAAGTCTCCACCACTCATTCACACTAATGGGAGTTCGCTGGAGGTGTTAGGACCCAGCGGGAGCAAACTTTTTTTCGAGAGGGTCGGCGCCTGAGATGGACCTGTGAGGAAGTGGCACCGCGAGCCCTGGCTCGTGTGGTAATGACTATCTCGGCATCGACCCTCCAACCGCCTCAGTGCCTTTTTTTCCGAGGAGGTGCAGTATAACTAACCTAGAAGGACTAACCTACAGGTCGGACATAAGATGGTCCGAATGACCTGTGTAAGAAGGGTCAACAACAAAGTCTTCATAGCCCAGCCATTGAGGGAGTGAAGACCAAAAACAGAGTGAGCTAGGGGGATGGTGGGTGGGTGTGTGAATGAGTGGTGGAGACTTCATCCACAAAGATCAAGAATTATGGTAGGTATGTAATTTCCATATCTTGCTGGACATAAAGTCTTCGCCACTCATTCGCACTAATGGGAGAGTACCGAGCCAATAATCCTCTGAGATGGGTGTCAGGAGATAAAGAGCTCACATACTTAGGACAGAAATCCGTTAAGAATGGTCCTGCCAAATGACAGATGTAGTCTGGCATGGACATCCAAGGCGTAGTGCTTAAGGAAAGAATGTATTGAGCTCCAAGTAGCCGCATTACAAATATCTGCAATGGGTACATTGCGGATTTCTGCTAGAGATGTTGCAACTGCTCTGGTAGAGTGAGTGTATACTCTGCCTTTCGGCTTGGCCTGTGCCATAGAACAGCAGCGGCATAGGCATGCCACCAGCCATGCTGAAATGCATCTAATAGCGACAGGCTGACCCAGCCAGGTTTCGCTGAAGGAAACAAACAGTTGTTGAGCCTTGCAAAATTCTTTTGTTCTATCTAGATAGAATCGCAGCACTTACTTAACATCCAGTGAATGAAGGGTATGCTCCCCTTCATTCTGGAAGTTCGCAAAGTAGGTAGGAAGGAAGGACTAAAGGTTGGTTTAGATGGAATTCTGAGACAACCTTAAGGAGAAACTTAGGATGAGTCCTAAGAAAGTACAGTTATGTTAAGAACTTACCGTAACAGTAGATCTTCGAGAGAGGCTCTTGTAGTAGGTAACTACATATAGGACTGAAGCTGGCAGGCATCAGGACCCCATGGAAAAATTTCTAGCTAGCAGTCTCTGACGGGGGACCGCCCCCACATCAGGTGACCAGCATCAGGCCACGTCAGTATAAAGGGATGGTCCCCCACGCCCGCCTTCCAGTTCTTTCCCGCCAAAGGCACAAAAAAGGCAAGACGAGAGAGAAGCGGATATTTTCCTTCCTGGAAAAGGAACTGAAAAAGCTAAGGGGGATGGAGGGCGGGAAAGCATTACCTACTGCAAGAGCCCCTCTCAAAGATCTACTGTTACGGTAAGTTCTTACGTAACTGTACTATCTTACTCCGAGAGGGCTCTAGCAGTAGGTAATTACATATAGGACTGAGTCCCAAGCAGTCTGGAACAAGGAGAAGCACACGGGAGGAGGAAAACTACACAACCATAGAACCTCCGGCTGTAAGGGTCTCAAGAAAGGAGACCTTGCAGAACAGCCAGCCCGAAGCCTGCTCTATGGCGAGTGGCAATGTCCAAACTGTAGTGTTTCATAAAGGTATGGACAGAAGTCAAAGTGGCGGCTGCACAAATGTCAGCAGCTGACATATTCTTGAAACAAGCCGCAGAGGCAGTGACACCCTAGTGGAGTGGCCTCTGACTTGACCTAGCAGGGTCTTGTGATACTTGTCGTAACAGAAAGTGATACAATGAGCCAGCCGTTTAGATAGGCATTGCTTGGTAACAGCATTGCCTTTTCTTTTGTGAGCAAAAGAGACAAAAAGCTGATCAGATTTCCTGAGATCCTTCATCCTAGTGGTGTAGTATCTCAGTATTCTATGAACATCCAAAGTATGCAAGAGGTACTCCCCTTGACAGGAGTGTTGCGTAAAGAAAGCAGGTAGCTCAATGGATTGATTCAGCGTAGATTCCGCTACCACTTTAGGGAGAAACATAGGGTTGGTACGCAAAGCCACACGTATCTTGTGAAAAATCAAATACGGCATTTAGCACATCAAGGCCTGAAGCTCGGAAATCCATCGAGCTGAAGTAATGGCCACTAAGAAGAGAGTCTTCCAGGATAGGAACTTCAAGTCTGCTGAGGTTGCCGGTTCAAAAGGAGGCAGGGTAAGCTTCTCAAGAATAAAATTCAGATCCCAAGGAGGGACAGGAACGTGAATAGGGGGTCTCAAATAGAGAACCCCTCTAAGAAAAGTCTTAGAGACCTCCAGCTGCGTGCAAGTTCTGTCCCCAAAAGGAACATGGTAAGCGGAAACAGCCACCATATGAACTTTCAAAGAGGAATGGCTGAGACCCAGGTCAAAGAGATGACGTATATAGTCCAGAATTCTCCCGACAGGGCACGAGAATGGCTCGAAATCCTTGGAAGAGGCCCAAATCGAGAACCGTTTCCATTTCATGGTGTAGGTAGATCTAGTGGAAGGCTTTCTGGCCTCCAACAGAATCTCAGCCACAAGCGGGGAGACCCTGAATCAGGCTTGAGCTTCGTCTGCAGGAGCCACACATGCAACTGAAGGGACTGGATGAATCAGGGTCCCCTGATCCTGGGTCAACAAAAGTTGCAATAGAGGAAGAGGAAGTGGAGGTTCCTCTGAATACTGTTGCAGAAGAGGGAACCAAACTTGCCTGGGCCAGAAAGGAGCGATTAGGATCATGCAAGCTCCTTCTGAGCTGGGTTTGCGTAAGACCCTCAGAATCAAGGGAATCGGAGGGAAGGCATAGACAAATCTGTCCTTCCAGTCTACAGACAGAGCCTCCCTCCAAAAAATGCCTCGCCCTGGAGCGAGCGAGCAAAAAGTGGGAAGTTTTACATTTTGAGGATACGCGAACAGGTCTACCTGAGGTGTTCCCCAGCACAGGAAGAGATCGTCTACTACCCCCGATCCAGTTCCCATTCGTGAGCCCTTGTTGATGACCGATTGAGGCGGTCTGCCAGCATATTTTCAACCCCCGGAACATGAACCGCCGTCAGGTGAAGGTTGTGTTGCACAGCCCAATCCCAAACTCTCATTGTCTCCCTGCATAGAGGGTAGAAACGTGTTTCTCCCTGCTTGTTGATGTACCAGACTATGCACATGTTGTCCGTCTGGACAGCCAGATGACCGGGAAGCACATACAAGTTCAGAGCTCGGAGCGCATACAGAACAGCTCTGAGCACAGCACGTTTATATGAAGAGTCTGCTCGAGTCTGGATCAGGAGCCCTGAGTCCTGTGAGACCCTAGATGGGCTCCCCAACCCTCTACCGAGGCATCTGTTGTCAAAGTTTGGGAGGCAGGTTTGAGGCAGAAGGGAACTCCCTGGCAAAGGTTCTCTTGTACCAGCCACCACTGCAAGTCCTGAATCATGGGGTTGGACACCAAAACTTCTTGGTCTAGGTCATCCAACATCTGGTCCCACTGAGACTGAAGCGTCCACTGAGAGATCCTCATATGGAGCCGAGTGCAAGGGACTGTCGGAATAGCAGTCGTCATGAGCACGAGAAGGCGAAGGACTGATCTGGTGCTGACCCGCCTGCGACCAGACAGCAGGCTTGCATGAGCCTGAAGGGTGTCCACCCAGTCTGGTGGCAGAAAGGCCATGCTAGTGGTTGTGTCCAGGCTCCCCCCAATGAACTGGAGCCTCTGAGAGGGGACCAGATGGGACTTGGCCTGGTTGATAGCTATACCCAGGCTGGTAAAAATCTGCAGGGTAAGGAAAAGGGAGCCCAGGAGATCCTCCCTGGATGGGACTGCCAGGAGCCAATCGTCCAGGTACGGGAAAACCTACACTCCCTGGGTATGCAGGTGAGCCGCTACCATGGAAAGGCATTTGGTGAACACTTGGGCCAGCAAGGAAAGACCAAATGGGAGGGCCTTGAACTGGTAGTGGTCCCCCTGGAACGAAAAACGAAGGAATTAGCGGTGGGAAGGGCATATAGGGATATGCAGGTAGGCATCCTGCATGTCCAGTGTGCACACCCACTGTCCCTGTTGAAGTAAGGCCAGAAGGCCCTGCAGGGAGAGCATTCTGAACTGTTTGTACTCCACGAACATCTTCAGGGATCCGAGGTCTAAAATAGGCCTCACGTCTCCCAATATCTTTGGAACCAGGAAGAAATGGGAGTAGTAGCCTGTCCCCCAAAGGTGGGTTGGGACAGGCTCTGTCGCCGCCTTCAGACGAAGGGAGGATATTTCTTCCCAAACCAGAGGAAGATATTCCGGGGAGTAAGACGACCGGGGGTGGGTTCTGGATGGTTTCTGAAGAAACTCGATTGAGTGTCCCGCTGCTACCAGTTGGAGCACCCAAGCATCTGATGTAATCCTCTCCCAACCTGGTAGATGGAAGGAGAACCTCCCTCCTACTGGTTCCTCTGGTAGGTCCAGAGGCTGTGGGAGAGGAGAGGAGTCAGGAGGAGTGGGGCTACGCCGCGGCTGAAGCTCCCTCCACTTTTTTGGGTGGAGGTGGCTTGGCAACCGGAGGGGCCCAATGTTTGATGGCCGCTTCCCCTGAGGTTTCCTTTGGCCAAAATCGTCTGCAAAAGGGCGGCACTGTCCCTGAGAGGGCCTGTACATACCGTCAACAACCTTAAGCGTAGTGCCCTTCTCTTGTAGGTCGGTGATGATGTCTTTGACATCCCCACCGAACAGCACAGAAACCCTGAAGGGCGTGTCCTGAATAGCAGACTGCACTTCAGGGACCAAACCTGACACCCAGAGCCAGGCATGATGCCAAAGGCCTATGGCGAAAGCCGAGCTCCGACCAGCATGTGTCGTACGTGGTACGGGGCATGTGCCGACTGGCCGAATGAGCTGATAGGACTAGATCAGCCGCTTCCTGCTTTGTCTGAGACTCAGAAAGGGAGTCCAACTTGGCTTCCACCTCACTCAGGATAGCCTTCTGGTAGTCCCCCATATGTGCGATATAATTCAGGCCCTTATCCCCCAAGTGGAAGAAGCATACACCTACTTCCCATACTGGTCCAGAAGGCGGGATTCCTTGTCCGGTGGAGATGAGCTGAGATGCTTTGGGTTCGCCGACCGGCCGTGAGTGGCGCTAATCACGACCGAGTCAGCCTTGGGGTGTGTATTCAAAGAATCCACACCGTCAAGAGCCTAATATATCCTATCCACCTTCCTCGGAAGGGGGGGTAATGCCGATGGCTGTTTCCAAATAGCGGAAATGAGGTCTGTGTGAGGCTCGATCCAGGGAGGAATCAATGTCGGAGTAGTTTCCGGCAGATCCAAAGAAAAAATTACTCACCTTAGTAATTATGTTTCTTCTAATGGAGTCTTGCTGTATTCTGACAATTACAGTGATTCCCAACCTTTGAACTGCCTCGGAGAACAAATAGTTAACTTTCTATGCAGGGCATAGAATGCTGAGCTCGAGCTCGGTTGAAGTCTCTGTCTGGAGTGATTCAAACCTAAACCGTCAGATTCTTACAAGCCCAACTAAACTAAAAATTCTATGTGGAAATTGTAAAAATTCCTACTAGCCAACTGGCTAAAAAAAGTTTTGGATTCCCAAGGAAGACTCAAGTCAGGAAACCCAAAACCAAAACCCAATGTACTATAAATAACAATAATAAATCAGCACCCAAACAAAAGGAGGTGCAAGCAAAAAATCCCTGTGGTACAACACTGCACCTGCCCACCCACTTCCCAAAAACAGGTTCTGAGAGGGAGGCAGGAGGAGGTCAGAATACAGTAAGACTCCATTAGAAGAAACATAATTACTAAGGTGAGTAATTTTTCTTCAAACAACATGAAGTCTTGCTGTATTCTGACAACTGCAGACTACCAAGCAGTACCTCCAAGGAGGAGGGACAGAACCTACTTTAGGAATAGGCTCTGAAGTACTGCTGTGCCAAACCGAGCATCACTCCTAGTCTGGATATCCAGAGAGTAATGCTAGGTAAAGGCATGGACTGTTTTCCAGGTAGCTGCTTGACAAATTTCTAAGAGAGGGATATCCCTGGCAGCAGCCAGGGAAGCAGTTGTACCTCTTATGGAATCAGCCCTCAGGCCTGAGGGTGGAGTTTTTCCCAGTTTTTCATAGCAGAATTGTATACAAGACACAATCCACCTGGCAATAGATCTTTTGGTGGCAGGTTTGCCCTTTCCCACTTCTCCATAAGTGAGGGACAACTGGAGGGAGTCAAACCTGTGACCCTCGGTACACTCTATGTAGTAACTAAGGGCTCTTTTGACATCTAAACTGTGTAGCCTCCTCTCTCCTGAGGAAGAATGATCAGTGAAGAAAACGGAGAGACATGAACTGGTTTAAATGGAAGTCTGAAATCACTTTGGGCAAGAACCTTCTATTGGTTCTAAGGACCACTTTATCCCTGTGAAATGAGATAAAATCAGGTTCCACTGACAGGGCTTGCAATTCACTGATACGCCTGGCAGAGGTAATGGCTACCACGAACACAGTTTTCCAAGTCAAGTACTTAAGCTCTGCTGAAGACACAGGCTCAAAGGGGGGTTGCATAAGTTGAGCAATGCAAACATTCAAATCCCAGGCAGGGGCAGGGTCTCTAAAAGGAGGATTGGTGTGAAGCAATCCTTTAAAAAATTTACAGAACACAGGAAGGGAAGATAGTGAGGAAGACTTCCTCACAGACAAAAACGCAGAAACAGCTGACAAGTGTACATTGAGAGTAGCTGGTCTGAGACCTAGGCCATTAAGGTGGACCATATAATCCAGAACCGTAGGCAATCCAGCAGTGTCTGGAGAAATATGCTTCCTTAGAACACCAAATGCTGAATCTCTTCCATTTGGAGTTATAAGTCTTTCTGGTGGAGGGCTTTTGAGAAGCCTTGAGAATATCCAGAACCCCGTGGGAAAGATGCAGCTCTGCAAACTCTAATGCTTCAAGAGCCATGCCTTGAGATTGAGAGACTGAAGATTGGGGTACCAAATCCTTCTCTGAGAGGATGTTAACATGTTGTAATTCCTGGGAAGAGACAGGGGAAGATGGACTGCTAGGGAGAGCAACAGCGGGTACCAGGGCTGTCTGGCCCAATCTGGAGTAATCAGAATCACCTTGCATGGTTGAGACCTTATTTTTACCAAAACTTTGAACAGCAGTGGGAAGGGGGAAAGGCATACAGAAACGTCCCCTCCCAATTCAGGATCAGGGCGTCCAGAGGGACTGAGCCCAGGACTGGAGGTCTGCAACAAAAGAGAGGGAGATGCTGATTGTCTAGGGCTGCAAAGAGATCTATCTCTGGAGTGCCCCACCTTGAAAAAATCACTTTCAACACCTGAGGGTCCAGGGACCATTCGTGATGGCCCTGAGAAATCCTGCTCAGTGCATCTGCTAGCACATTGTCCTTGCCTGGGAGGTGAACTGCTACAAGAGAGGTTTTCAGGGAATAAGCCAGGGACCACAACTTCATGGCTTCTGTGCACAAGGCCATGGACCGAGTGCCTCCCCTGCTTGTTGATGTACCACATGGTGGTGGTGTTGTCTGTTCAGACTTGAACCACCTTGTCCTGTACTGACTGTGAGAATGCTTTTAGAGTCAGAAAAACTGCCCTGAGCTCTAGAAGATTGATGTGGAGAAGGGATTCTTGAGGGGACCACAGCCCCTGGGCAGTAAAGGACCCCAGTTGGGCTCCCCAGCCCAGGAGAGAAGCATCCGTGGTAAGGACCACTGAACAAGGCTGAGCAACAAAAGGAACACCTTGTCTTAAATTGTCCTGATCCTGCCACCACTGGAGGGCTTGGATCAAGGTCAGAGTCACTGGGATCGGTTTGGTAAGGGAGTCCTTTCTCTGAGACCAGAAAGCTTTCAGGTGGAACTGAATATCCCTCATCTGGAATCTTGCCCCCTTGGACCACTGCTGTTCAAGCTGCCATGTGGTCCAACAGCAGGAGGAAATGCCTTGCTGGTCGAGATACCTGAAGGCTGAAGGAAGAAGCTAGTTCCATAAGAACCCTTGCCCTTTCTAGAGGAAGAAAGGCTCTTGCTCGGGAGTGTGTCCAGTTCTGCCCCTATAAAGGTAAGAAGCTGGACTGGCTCAAGAACTGACTTGGGAAGGCTGAGAAGATATCCTAGAGAAGTGAGCACTTGCTGGGTCACTTGCAGGTGAGACTTCACTAGGTCTGGAGACTGACTCACTATTAGCCAATCGTCCAGATATGGAAAAATCAAAATCTTTCGCCTTCTTAGAAAGGCAACTACTACTGCCAGGCACTTTGTGAAAACCGTTGGGGCTGAGGCTAGGCCAAAGGGCATTGCTCTGAACTGATAATGGCTGAGGGCAACTTGAACCTGAGGTACTTTCTGTGGGAGCACCTGATGGGAATGTGAAGGTAGGCATCTTTGAGGTCCTGGGAGGCTAGCCAGTCCCCCTGGCCTTAGAGAGGGAAGGATTATTCCCAGAGTTATCATCTTGAACTTTGGTTTTAAAAGATGTTTGTTTTGATATCTTAGGTCTAGGATGGGTCGCCGCTCCCCTGTTTTTTGGGGGGTCAGGAAGTACCTGGAGTAAAGTTCTTTGCCCCAGTGTACAGTAGGTACTCTCTCTATGGCTCTTAAAGCTAGGAGAGAAGAAACCTCTGCCTCTAGGGCAAGGGTCTCTGAGAGATTTGCAGGTGGAAAATATTTGGCTCTCATCTTTGGAAATTTTTTGAAGCTGAGAACCAGTCCCTGGCTTACTACTTCCAGGACCCTCTTGTCTGATGTAACAGACATCCAGTCCTGGACAAAGTAAGCCAGCCTGCCCCCTACTGGAATAGGAAAGTCGACCCGGACAGGCCCATCAGGGTGTCTGCTTGGCAGGGGCTTTAGGCTGAGGAGTGGATGCAGCCCTGCTCATCCTCCTTCTGCCTCTCCCTCTCAAGAACCCCCTCTGAGAAAAGGAAGGAGAGGCCTGTGCTTAGTAAAAAGGCCTTTGAAAAGGCCTGCCCCTAGACTGCTGCCTTTGAGGAGTTGCCTGCCTTTCCTTGGCCTGAGCACTCCTGTAAGTGGTCCTGTACTCATCCATTTTCTTCGTGTAATTCTCTGTCTGCTCCCCAAACAGAGAATTACCCACTACAAGAAAATCCATGGCCTTAGCCTGGGTGTCCTGCGAGAGGCTAGTACATCTGAGCCAAGCCATCCTCCGAAGAGCCACAGATGTAGCCGAGACTCTTGATGGCACATCATTAGAGTCCAAAGCAGCATGAAACTGAACCTTAGATACCTCAATCCCATCTGCAGCCACCGCCTCCAGCTCCTTGGCTAGCTGGGGGGAGGCCTGTTTGGCCAGCACCAGTACAGTGTCCCACCTGGACTTCTGGTACCTGGCTGTATAGGCCATGTAATTCGCCTGCCTGAGTCCCAAAGAAAATGCCATGTACTGCTTCTTTGCCATGGCATCAATCTTCCTGGAGTCCTTATCACGGGTGTGTGAAGCCAAGGGAATATTTTCCTTGTCACAGGCAGCAGCCTGCACTACCCCAACATGGCTGCATTATTGATATAAGAACTCCGTGTTTGAGCATGAAAGTGTATATTCTTGTCCATTTTCCTATCCACAGGAAGTATAGTGTTAGACTTTAAGATTTTTCGTGTCTGTTTCCCAAAAGATTTATGGAGGGGAATAGACAGTCTCCTGGACTTTGGGATGTCCATCATCTCTACATAATCAGGCTCCTCTTGATCTTCCACAGCCTCCTCCACAGGAAGCTGGAGGGTTTCAGCCACCTTTCTGTAAAACATAAAGTGAGAAGAGGACTCAGAAAGCCTAGGAGGGGAAACACCTGAAGGTCTGTCTGGGGAGATGTCCGGTTCCACAGGCACATCCAGACCTTCACTTACATCATCATCCTCAAATTCCCCTTCCTCTTCAAATTCCGGTTCATAAAAATCTTCAAGGGTACACTGCTGAACCGGGGGAACCAACCGAACCGAACCCCTGCCAGAAGGAGCCGGATCGGTCGGAACCGGATGGAGCGATTCCATAATCTGTATCGCTCTGGCTATCTCTTCGGCGGTCGGAACATGAACCTCTGGATCCGAACCGGTCGATTTATCTTTGCGCTTTCTTTTTGTCAAAACGATCCCTCGGAATCGGCTCTCCTTTTGCTCAATGAAGTATTGCCCTGGTCAGAGGGCACTCCTTCTGGTTCTGTTGAAACCGAACCGGGCTGACCATCCGGATCAGTGGACTTCTCAGCCTCCTTTTCCCTCAGTCTACCTAATCTTTTCTCAAGGGTAGATTTGGGAAAGTTTTTACATATTTGACAGTCTGAATTGAGGTGGTCAAACCCCAGACAATAAACACAGGTGGTGTGGGGATCGGCCTTAGCAAAGACCTCCCCACACTCACTGCAGTGTTGAAACCCAGTGGGCCCGGTTTTTTTCTTGGGTTTCTCAGAGATGGCCAACCTAACCAAACTTACCCTTTTTTCAGCAACCACCAGGCAGGACTCCATTATCGGTTCCTAACCATGTCACGGGTATTGGAAAAAAAGGGTTCAAAACACGTTTTTTTTTAGAACCGATAAGAACCAGTAACCACACACTAAGTAAACAAACAAATTTCACTATCAAATGGCCGGTTCAGCCGAACCGAGCCGCACTTTTACAAGTTCCACAGAGAAAAACAGAACAATTTCTATCTAGTACCCACGGCACCACAGACAGAGACTGAACCGACTATGCGGATACTTTTTTCGGTTTAAAAACCGATGAAAACTGAAAACTTTACCGACTTTCGAACCGAGCTGAAGGAGAAATCTCCGGAGCGACCGTTCAGTGAGGTGGAGTAAAGAATCTGACGGTTTAGGTTTGAATCACTCCAGACAGAGACTTCGACGGAGCTCGAGCTCTGCATTCTATGCCCTGCATAGAAAGTTAATTATTTGTTCTCTGGGGCAGTTCAAAGGTTGAGAATCACTGCAATTGTCAGAATACACCAAGACTTCATGTTGTTTGAACGGGCAGCGAGTTTCTTCCGCTGTGGATCTGGCTCCACAGATTGCCACTGGTGGACTGCCTGGATCTTTCTCAGCAGCTCCAGAAAAAAAGGATCTTCTGGAGGCGACTTCAGAGGAGTCCTTGTCCTGGGTCGGTCTGGAGTGCATGGCTCGTCAGGATCGGAGCACCAGACAGAATCAGATTCTGAGTTTCCGAAGAGGAAGAGGAAGACCCCTACCAGCGGAGGGGAGGAATAGACCCCTCGGGCAACCCTCAGGGAAGCATGTCCTCCTCAGCCCTGGCACCAGAGGGCTCACCTCTGATGTCGGGTAAGGGGGAAAGAGTCTCTCAACTCCGGTGACGGGCATCCGGAACCAGGTCTGGTGCTGGTAGATAGCTCTCCACCACCCTAGTAAGCTGAGCCTTGGCCTCAGCCCACCAACAAGCCAGAGTCTCCTTCAGATCCACTGGCAGCTGGGGGGGTGGTGGAGGAGAAGGAGGGGGATACGGATATTGAGGGTATCTGTAACGCGAGTATCCGTAGCCCAACGGCGGGAAGCCTGGCGTTGGGTACTGAGGCACCACGTACTGCGGCATGGGGTAGACCAATGTCGGGTACTGCGGCGCAGGATACTGTGGTCCAGGGTAGGACGGCGTCAGATAAGACGGGATAGGATATCCAGGAACCAGGGGCTCTGATGAAGCAGAAGTCCCTGGGAAAGGCCCAGCAGGCGGGCCAGGAACAGGTGGCCCAGCAGGCGTTGGGTCCGGCATTGGGACGGTGTCTAGTAAAGGGATGTCGCCTGGCATCGGATAGGCCAGCGTTGGAGCCGCTGTCCAAGGCTCCAATGTCAGGTGATCTGGCCCAGCAGGAGGGAGACCTGATGGGAGCGTACCGGCATCCTCTGTGTCGCCCGGGGAAGGAGGGCTATAATCCCCGGGGTCCAACAGGGGAGATGCTGGAACCTCGGTCAGCAGCGGACAGCTGGGGATGGCAGACTGCTCGATATGGTCTGGTGTCAGCTCTAATGCCGTGGGTCTGTCAGAGGGTCCAACGTCCGCCTTACCGGTGGGATCCAGGCGGGCGTTGGAGGAGCCGGCGTCTGACTATCAGAACCGACGCCCGACGAAGGCCGCAATGGAGGAGTGGTCTTGATGGGCGTTTTCAAGGCCGTGCTCTGCTCCAGAGGGTCGGGCGTCTTAGAGGCCTTGTCTGTGCGTGCATCGGTGGCACCGATGTCCGACTTACTGGATCCGCTTGACCCGGAAGGCCGCACGGTGGCGGTCTTCCCAGGAGTGGCTGCCTCCTTTATCCCGGAAGCTCCAGATGGGCCCGAGCCCGTGCCCGATGGGAGGGCTGTGGAAGTGAAGCCCCGGGCCCGGTGCTTCTCCTTCTTCTTGCAGTAACCCTCAGGGAAAGTTGGGGCCTGCCGAAGCTTCTTCAGCTCCTTCCCCATGGAGGACATCTTCTTCAAGATATGGGCCTCCAAGGACTGCTGCCTCCATTTGCAGGTGGCGGCATTAAATTGTTGGCAGTTCTGGCACTTCTCCATGGGGTGTTCCAGGCCTAGACAGAAGAGGCACAGGGAGTGTCCGTCCTTATGCAGGAGCTGGGCGCCGCACAAATCGCACTTGTTCTTATGCGAATCGGATGGAGTAGAGGACGACATACACAGCAGAAATCAAGAAAAAAAGGAGGTAATAAAACTGACAATAGACTGACGAAGCAGTGAACTTAACCGCGAGGCGCTTCACAAGCTAACGGCGGGAAAGAACTGGAAGGCGGGCGTGGGGGACCACCCCTTTATACTGACATCGCCTGACGCTGGTCACCTGACGTGGGGGCAGTCTCCCGCAAGAGACTGCTAACCAGAAATTTTTCCGTGGGGTCCTGACACCTGCCGGCTTCAGTCTTATATGTAATTACCTACTGCAACAGCCTTCTCGAAGTAAGATCTACTTTGTCCTTGTGAAATACAGTGTAAGAGGGGTTTGTGACCAGGGCATGTATTTCAGAAACTCTACATGCCGAAGTGATGGCCACCAGGAAGGCCGTTTTCCAAGTTAGGAAAGTACAGTTACGTAAGAACTTACCGTAACAGTAGATCTTCGAGAACAGCTCTTGCAGCAGGTTACACCATTGGGACTGAAGCCGGCAGGCATCAGGACCCCACGGAAAACTTCTAGCTAGCTATCTTCAGCGGGGACCGCCCCCGACGTCGGTCCCGCCCCCGACGTCAGGCGAGGTACATAAGGGGGGGTCCCCGCCAGATTCCCCTGTTCTCCGCTCGGAGACTTCCGCCGCAGGCTGACATCAAATGGGAGACCGAGGATCCACTGTCAGAAGACAAAAGGGTATAAATCCCTGTTAAAAAGGCTTAAGCCATGCCTCCTCCAAGGGGGAAGGTGGGCGGGAAGGTACCTGCTGCAAGAGCTGTTCTCGAAGATCTACTGTTACGGTAAGTTCTTACGTAACTGTACTATCTTACTTCGAGACACAGCTCTTGCAGCAGGTTACACCATTAGGACTGATTTCCAAGCAGTAGCACTTGCAAACACTCTGGGAGGAGGAAACTAGAAAGTTCATTCCAAGTCCTGATTCTAGGACAGGAGACCCTGTAGCACAGCCAGGCCGAAGCCGGCTCTTCGCCGTGAAGCGATGTCCAGGCTATAGTGCCTGATAAAGGTATGTACAGAGCTCCAAGTGGCTGCAGCACAAATGGCAGAGGTGGAGATGTTTCGAAGTGCTGCAAAGGAGGTGGTCACTCCCCTAGTGGAATGGCCCCGGACTGATCCTGGGAGGGGCTTTTGTTTGATATCATAACAGTATGATATGCACTGGACAAGCCAGCGAGAAAGGGACTGTTTGGATACTGGTTGGCTCATCATCCTTTCAGTAAAGGAAACGAAAAGTTGCTCCGATTTACGAAGCTGCTTAGTTCTGCTCAGGTAGTACCTTAAGCTGCGGTGAACATCCAGGGTGTGTAGCAGGGGCCTCTCCTCTATTAGAATAATTAGAGAAGTAGACAGGCAGGTCAATGTCCTGACTGAGACTGAGTGTGGAAACCACCTTAGGCAAGAATTTAGGATTCATCCTCAGGGATACTCTGTCCCGGTGGAAAATCAAATAAGGCTCCTTACACGTGAGAGCATGAAGCTTGGAAACTCTTCTCGCTGATGTAACAGCAACTAAAAATAACGTTTTCCACGACAGAAAACGCAGCTCGCAATCCAGCGGCAGGTTCAAAGGGGGCGGGGGAGCGTGAGTTGCTCCAGGACAAAGAGTAAGTCCCATGGAGGCACTGGGTCCTTAATGGGCGGCCTAAGATGTAACACCCCTCTCAAGAATTCTCGACAGGCATCTAATAGTGCCACTGTGCGCTGTCCCACCGAGAGGTGATAAGCTGAAATGGCACAGAAGTGCATCTTAATAGAGGTGTAGGCGAGACCCAAATGGAAAAGGGAGAGCAGGTACTCTAAAACTGCTTTCACCGGACAACCTAAAGGGGAAAGGCCGTGTGTTTGCGACCATAGACAAAAATGGCGCCATTTCATGGCGTACGTCGCATGCGTTGCCGGCTTTCGGGCTGCAGAAAGAACTTCCGCAACCTCTTGCGAGACCCTGTGTCGCAAAATGGCTATGTCTCTAGGAGCCATGCATGCAGGTTCAGTGAGTGTAAGTCCGGTTGGACCAGTGAACTCTCCTCCTGAGACAAGAGATGGAAGCTGAATGGCAATGGGAGCGGAGGTTCCCGGGATAGCTGTATTAGCAAAGGGAACCAGATCTGTCTGGGCCAGAAAGGGGCCACCAGGATCATTGTTGCATGCTCCCTGCACAGTTTGAGAAGAACTCTCTAGATCAACGGGAAGGGAGGGAAAGGGTAGAGGAATCTGTCCGCCCAGGAGAGGGACAACGCGTCTCACCAGAAAACACCAGGCCCTGGATCTAGCGAGCAAAAATTGGGCAGTTTTGCGTTGGATGGGGAAGCGAACAAGTCCAATTTTGGAGTTCCCCATCGAAGAAACAGATCCTCTGCAACCTCCTGAAGAAGTTCCCACTCGTGGACTCTGGTCTGGGAACGACTCAGGCCATCTGCAATTGTGTTGTCCACCCCGGAACATGTACTGTGACAGGTTCGCTGCGTCGGATTACCCAATCCCACACCCTCATAGCCTCCCTGCAAAGGGGGTAAGAGTGTGCGCCTCCTTGTTTGTTGAGGTAATACATCACCGCTGTGTTGTCTGTCTGTAGCAGAAGAGTACTCGGCGGGATCTCTGACTGAAATGCCTGCAGGGCATAAAGGACCACCCTCATCTCAAGAACGTTGATATGAAGGTGAGCCTCCTGAGGGGTCCACGTTCCCTGGGACTTCACCCCGTCCAGGTGTGCTCCCCACCCTAGTCCTGAGGCGTCTGTGGTGAGGATTACCTCCGGGGACGGCACTATAAACGGGACACCCGTAGAGAGTGTCCCTGGGTCTAGCCACCATTGCCAGTCTCGAATCACGGCGTTTGTGATTCTGACCAGATGCTGTATATGGTCTTGCCTTTGGTCCCATTGCACCTTGAGCATCCACTGAGTTACCCGCATGTGGAGCCTTGCGAAAGGGACGGTTGGAATGGCCGCAGCCATGTGTCCGAGCAAGCGAAGGACCGACCTGGCTGGGATGGTCTTGTTCGACGAAAGATCCCTGATGAGGGATCTGATGCGCTCCGCTCTGTCGTCTGGAAGAAATGCTATTCCCTGAACGGTGTCCAGGACTGCTCCTATGAACTGCAGTTTCTGCGACGGTACCAGGAGAGACTTCTCGTAATTGATCAAGATGCCCAGAGATCGAAACAGATCCTGGGTACACTGGATAGCCAATAACTACGCCTCTCTGGAGGCGGCCATGAGAAGCCAGTCATCCAAGTACGGGAACACATAATGGCCCTGTCTCCTTAGAGACGCGGCCACGACTGCCATGCATTTGGTAAAGACCCTGGGAGCCGATGACAGTCCGAATGGAAGTGCTCGGAACTGAAAGTGGTGGCCGAGAAACTCTAAGCGTAGGAACCTCCGTGCGCCTGAGCTACAGGGATGTGCAGGTATGCATCCTGCATGTCTAGGGACGCTAAAAATGCATCCTTCTTTAGCATGGGAATAAGACCCAGAAGAGTCACCATGCGGAATCTTTTGTAGGCGACCGACATATTGAGGTCGCTGAGGTCCAGAATTGGACGGAGGTCCCCTGTTTTCTTTGGAACCAGGAAGAAGTGGGAGTAGTACCCGTATCCTCTCTGGTTCTCTGGGACATACTCTGTCGCCCCCTTTTGCAGGAGCGCGAGTATTTCTTGCCTGATCAGAGGCTTGTGCTGACCCGAGTAACGGGAGAGCAGAGGACGCCTCGAGGGTGGCTTTTCTGCGAATTCTATAAAGTGGCCTTTTTCAACCAACTAAAGAACCCACCGGTCAGTGGTTATGGACTGCCATCCTGGCAGGTACTTTGCAATGCGACCCCCGACTTTGATGTCCCGTTGATCCTGAAGGGTGGGGGCTGGAAAGGAGTCAGGCTGTGGCGGCGGAGGGGCCTGCGGGCTGGGCCGGTTTAGCTGGGCATTGACCTCGGCCCGCGGGCTGTCTACCCTGGGCTCTACGGGAACCGGAGCCCCTCTGTTGTGGACTGGTGCGAGACTGTTGTCTCTGTGCCCGTCCACGAAAACGGCTTTGGTTCCTATGAAAGGAACTAAGCCTCGGTCAGTACATTGCCTGGACCAACCTCACCACCTTCCCGGCCTCTTGAAGCTTGGTGATGACCCTCTCAGAGGGCTCACCAAAGAGAACTTCTCCCTCAAATGGGGCGTCCATGATGTTTTTGTGGACGTCCGGAGTAAAGCCGGAGACATGGAGCCAAGAGTGTCTCTGGAGGCATACACCTGAAGCTGCTGCTCGGGCCGAGGAGTCCGCGGAGTCGTACGCGGCTCGTAGCACTTGGGTCCCCACGTCCGAACCCATCCGGAGGAGCTGCAACATCTCCTCCTTCTGCTCACCTTCTGGCAACTTCTCAGCCAGATCCAGACCCTGCTCCCACAAGGCATTTTGAACTGCACCATGGGTCAAGTAATTCAGGATCTGATGGCGCAAGTAGCGAAGCATACGTGGCGCCTACCCATAGCGTCCAGCTGTTTGGACTCCGGGTCCGGTGGCAGAGTGCTCAAATGTTGCGGTCTCTGGGACCGGTCATGAGAGACTGTTATGACCAGAGAGTCGGCCTGAGGATGCTGAGCCAAGTACTGGTCTTCCCTTGGAGCCTTGTACAGGCGGTTAGCTTTCTTCGGCATCGCCGGGAGTGAATGTGGACACTTCCACACTGCCTTGGTGATGTCCACGAAAGTGTCTACCAAGGGTGGCACCACCACAGGCTTGGGGTCCTTCTGCCGAAGATATTTCGCAAGGCGTAGCCTTCCGGGGTCTAACTCTTCCGCATCTCATCCCATGTTCTCTTGGATGTGTCTCATGATGTCCGAGAACGAAGGGTCATCCGGAGGAGACCTTGGAAGCTCACGTGGGTCTGGAGAAGGGATGTGGAGGGGAGATGGGGATCTAGATCCTGTTGAAAACTCTGATCCCATGTCCTCCGTCGAGGCGAACGGCGGCGTCTTCTGGGTCTCTTAGGGCTGGGTGACCCAGAAGAGGATCTGGATGGAGGTCTCCTTTTATCTGGTCTCCCCCTTGGAGGATCCTGAGCTCCCGGGAGGAGGTAACCGGCCTGCAGACCCAGATGGAGAAGGGGCGAGGAACCGGAGGAGTAATCGGCCTAGAGGAGGAGGAGGAGGAGGTGGAAGAGGAGGTGGGGTGGGGACCACGTCCTTTTTGATGGTATCCCACTAGTAAGTGAAAAGCTCCTTAACCTCTGAGAAAGAAAGACCCGACGACGGACCGGGCGCCGGTGGTCGGTCGTCGGGTTCCGGCGTCGGCTCCACAGGGGCCTCGGGTTGCGGGGAGGGTTCCCTGGGAGGCTCGACAGGACCGGGGTCGCCCGTCTGGTCCTCAGGCTGTGTTAACTCCTCCTCTGTAATGGTCTCCTGACCGACGTCGGTCCGAGGCGTGGGGTCCTCTTCTCAATCCGGACGGGCACGGACATCGGCCCTCTTACCGGCATCCGGGGGTGCATAGGCTTGGCCGGCGACGGTCGTCGGCTCTGGGGACCTGTGGCGAGAGGCCGACTTCGGGCGGGTCGACGTCGGGTCCGACGGTCTCTTAAGAGAGGTGAGCTCCTTGGTCTTCCGCTGGGGAGGAGGAGGCAAGGAGGCAGACCTGACGTTGGGTTCAGAATGGCGGGAACCCAACTTGTGGTGATGGTGGCGGTCCCCCAACTTGACCAGGGCCTTGGAAGATGAAGGAGGCCTGGAAGTCTTGGCCTGAGAAGAGGAGCCTGAAGATTTTCTCACTGCAGCAAGGGGAGGCTGAGAACTGGCCTGGGAAGGCGAACGGTCAGACCTGGAGCCAGAGCTACGAGAATCGGAGGCCCTAGACGGGGACCTGGAATGCTTCTCCGAATGTTTACGGGCCTTCTCCGAAGAATCCCCCTTGGAGGACATGGTCTTGAGTTGTTCCTCGAGCAGGAATGCCTGTAGGGCCTTCTGGCGACGGATCCGGGTTCTGTTGTTGAAACCTAGGCAAAAGGAGCAGGACCGGGTGACGTGGTCTGGGCCTAAGCACCGGACGCAGGCCGAATGCGGATCCTTAAAAGGGATCTGCTTCCCACAGCCGCACTTCGAAGAATGACTGGAGGTTGGAGAGGACATCAGACAATAAACTGACCGAAGAAAAAACTAATTTTCGGAAAGAAAAACTTTACCTCGCGTCGCGCTAAATTGGAATCAAAGGATTCGAGACTTACAAGTCCAGTAAGGAGGAAAGAACTGGGAATCTGGCGGGACCGCCCTTTATGTACTACGCCTGACGCCGTGGAGGCGGGACCGACGTCAGGTCCTCGCTGAAGATAGCTAGCCAGAAGTTTTTTGCAGGTCCTGACGCCTGCCGGCTTCAGTCCCAATGGTGTAACCTGCTGCAAGAGCTGTGTCTCGAAGTAAGATCTTCAAGTTGCACGTACCTAGAGGCTCAAAAGGTTTATGAGTGAGCATGTCTAGCACAAGGTTAATGTCCCAGGCTGCGACTGGACATCTAATAGGAGGCCTAGTATGCAGAATACCCTTAAGAAACCTCTTAGTTACAGGTAACTGAGCCAGTGACATGGAAAATACTGGCTCATAATATACCGAAATGGCACAAAGATGAACTTTGACTGTGGAGTACTGTAGACCTATATTTGCGAGGTCTAAAAGGTACTCCAAAACTTTATTTGGTGGGCAGGAAAAAGGGTTCCAAGAGGATTTTGCACACCAGAGAGAGAAACGCTTTCATTTGGCTGTGTAGGTTTTTCTAGTGGCTGGCTTACATGTAGCCAAAAGAATATCTGAAACTCTCCGAAAAACACTGAGCCTATTCACTTCCATCTCTTCAGGAGCCAAGCGTGAAGGTGAAGCGACCTCAGATTGGGATGGATCACAGGACGCTGGGTCAAAAGGTTCATTTGAAGGGGAAGCATCTTCGGGGGGTGTTCCGACAGACTGCTGAGCAGCGGGAAATGAAAATGACATACATACATTAATTCTTGATCTTCTTGGATGAAGTCTCCACGACTCATTCACACAGATGGGAACTACGCTGGAGGTGCTAGGACCCAGCGGGAGCAAACTTTTTTGCTGGAGGGCTGGCGCCCAAGATGGAGCCGCAAGGAGCGGTGCCATGAGCCTCAGCTCGTGCGGCAATGACTATCTCGGTGTCGACCCTCCAACTGCCTCAGTACCCTTTTTGCCAAGGAGGTGCAGTGTAACTAACCTAACAAGCCTAACAAAAACCAGACATAAGATAGTCCTGACGACCTGTATAAGAAGGGTCAACAAAGAAGTCTTCACAGCCTAAAGATTGTGGGAGTGAAGACCAACAACAGAGGTGAGCTCAGGGGATGGTGGGTGGGCGTGTGAATGAGCGGTGGAGACTTCGTCCAAGAAGATCAAGAATTACGGTAGGTACGTAATTTTCATATCTTCCTGGACATAACATCTCCACCACTCATTCACACTGATGGGAGAGTACCGAGCTAATAATCCCCTTAGAGGGCGGCAGGAGAGATCAAGAGCTCACAATTTTAGGACAGAAGTCCATTCAGGATGATTCTGCCAAATGAGAGATGTTGCCTGGAATGGACATCCAGGGCATAGTGCTTGACGAAAGTATGCAATGGGCTCCAGGTAGCCGCACTGCAAATATCTGCAATGGGCACGTTGCGGATTTCTGCCAGAGATGTCACGACTGCTCTAGTAGAGTGAGCGTACACTCTGCCCTCCAGCTTAACCTGCGCCATGGAATAACAGTGGCAAAGGCATGCCACCAGCCATGCTGAAATGCATCTAATAGCGACAGGCTGACCAAGCCAGGTCTCGCTGAAGGAAACAAACAGTTGTTGACCTTTGCAAATTTATTTTGTTCTATCTAAATAGAAATGCAGAGCTTTTTTGACATTGAAAGAATGAAGGGTATGCTCTCCCTCATTCTGGAAGTTCGCAAACTAAGTAGGTAGGACTAAAGGTTGGTTTAGAAAGAATTCTGAAATAACCTTAGGGAGAAACTTAGGATGGGTCCCAAGAACTACTTTGTCCTTATGGAACACAGTATACGGAGGGTCTGTGACCAAGACATGTGTAACCTCCACGTGGCGCTATCCCAAGGGCTACTACCCCTGTCTGCTTGACTACTGACAGGTTGAGGGGCCTAGGTTCTATGGCGGGTGCCTCCACCCAAAGGTCAGGGTTTGTAATGGTTGGTCTGGTTTGGTCACAGCCGTCTGGGACACTGAGACCCCCTTCTAATCCCTCTAATGGCCCACATGATGCACAAGAGTTACAGTACCAATACCCCACATGTACACACTGTTCATTCATAAGGTACCACTTACCCTTGAGACTGGTTTGCAGGTTCGTCTCTGAGGGCCACCTGAAAAATAAGGTTAAGCAGCATACACAAACCAATACAGTGCTTGGCATGAAGGTACTGACATTTCAGACAGTTTAAAGTTTAACAACAACAACAAATCTGATTTTTTTAGGGAACAGTAACATGGGAGGGGGAAATCAGGTTAATTAGTGGCATTAAATCACAGTACTGTGCACACATACAGGGTCTGAAAAGTCACACTCTGGGTACCCAGGTTGGGGGCTAGCCAGGTCCGTTGTCGGGTTGGCCGACAGGTGCAGACGGATAGGGCCCTGTAGAAGAAAATACATGCACAACACCCAATTGTAATCCGGAGCCGGAGGGCTCAGTCCATGAAACAGTGAAACAACAAGAATTAGATGACACACTCGTGATTGAAAACAAGCTGCAGGGGAATACCCTGATTTGTACTCACAACACCCAAGCTGAAGATCAGATGGAGAATGTCCCTCTGAATTGCCAGAAGAGCGGGGCATGAGGACAAGGTCCTTGTGACTGGACCCCACTGCAACTGATAGCAAACGAATGTAGTCCGAATTAAGTTGGGGGTTTATTTCCAGCTTCAGCATACAATTCACTGTACAGGGAATTTGAAATAGCGATTCCCCACAAGCACTACGCACATTTATATGTAAAAGGAAAGTACTATACCAGACAGGCTGTTCCTCAGTCCCAATCGCAATTACTGCAAAATACCCGGGAGCACACACAGCAGCTTCACTTCGTGACAGACTGTGCGCGGTTCAGCAATTTCTCCAGTCTTCTACAGGGTGAGCCTGGTTTCCACACTTCTAGTGCTTCTTTCTCCTCAAAACTCGGATTCAGTCCAAACTATAACTCACAAAGGCTGCAGACCGAAACTCCGGGCCTCGCACGTGCTTTCCGCGTGAAACTATACACCGCAGAAGCACACAGCTCCTTCTCTCTTCACTGCCACAACTGATCTGATCTTTCCAGTCACGGAGCAGGGCATTTCCTTTAGCTCCACACTATTCTGTTGGCTGATTCAGCTGTCACTCACAATAAGACTCCCTCTGCTGGTAGAAAAAGGCGCCAAGGTCAAAACTACATTTCCCAGTCACTGCCCATACAATGCCCTTGTGGCTGGCTCAAAATTAAGAGTCCAAGTTCTGATTCGTCCACAGGCTCCATTTTAGGGAACCCTTAACCCAATTGGCCCAGCATAGCAGTTTAGGTCCAAAATGGAGTGGTAACACACACAGAGTCCCAACTGCAAGAAGGGCAGGTTACACAAACTGTATTTTACTTAACACTCTAACTGGTTTCAGGCAAACAATTACATCTTTCATTTAGGCTCCCTCAGTGCTCTTAGCGACTGCAGAAACTGAGCGATTTCTCCACAGCTCGGTTGGGATTCAAGCATTAAATACACAGTCCCCCCATGCAAACTAATTAAGTCTGCAAGCAGACAGCTCTTAAAGAGACAGTACGCGGAGGCTCAAATAGCACTCACTTGGAACCACATTTAAACAGCTCAGATGCCGAACACCGCCCAGACTTGGAGCATTCAGGCAAACTCCTGGAAGACTTTTGAGAACCCCCATTTGTAGGGGGGTTACACATGTATTTCAGACACCCTGCAAGCTGAGGTAATGGACACCAGGAAGGCTGTTTTCCAATTGAGAAATTTCAGCTCACAGGTTGCTAGAGGCTTGAAAGGCTTTCAAGTGAGCATGTCTAGCACAAGGTTAATTTCCCAGGCTGCGACCGGACGTCTGATAGGAGGTCTGGTATGCAGAATACCCTTAAGAAGCCTCTTAACTACTGGTAACTGAGCCAGCGATAAGGAGAGCACTGGATCATGGTAAGCTGAAATGGTGCAAAGGTGAACTTTGACTAGAGTATTGCAGACCTGAATTTGAGAGGTCTAAAAGGTACTCTAGAACTTTATTTGGTGGACAGGAAAAAGGATTCAAAGAGGACTTTGCACACCAGAGAGAAAAACGCTTCTATTTGGTTGTGTAAGTTTTTCTAATGGCCGGCTTGCGAGCAGCCAAGAGAATATCCGAAACTCTCCAAGAGGCATTGAACCTGTTCACTTCTATCTCCTCAGGAGCCAGGCGTGAAGGTGAAGTGACGTCAGATTGGGATGGACCACAGACCCCTGGGTCAAAAGATTCGTCTGAAGGGGAAACGCTTTTGGAGAGCTTACCGACATACTGTTGAGTAACGGAAACCATATCTGTCGAGGCCAGAAGGGCACAATGAGGATCATTTTGTGAACCTGGGACTCAGGGAGGCAGTATAGCGCAGTGGTTTAAGGCTCTGAGCTGCAAATCTGGAGACCTGGGTTTGAATCCCACAGACCCCACTTGCATACTGTGTGACCCTGAGCAAGTCACTTAACTTCCCTGTGCTCCCAGGTTGCACCTGTAAACAAGCTTTCAGCTTAGTGTGTCTCACCTGGTCAAAACAATTGGTGGACTCGAATCTGAGAAGTACCCTCTGAATTAGTGGAACAGGAGGAAAGGTGTATAGAAATGTCTTGTCCACTACAGCCTGAATGCATCCTGACAGAAAATGCCAAGCCCTGGATTTCTGGAGCAGAAGAGAGGCAGCTTTGTGTTGAGTGGGGATGCAAAAAGGTCCAGGTCTGGAGTTCCCCACTCTGCGAAAAGTGACTTAACTACAGCTGAGTCTAGAGACCACTCATGAGGATCTGTCCCTGTTCTGCTGAAATGGTCTGCCAGTTCGTTCTGCACTCCTGGCAGGTAGAACGCCTGAATTAGAGCTTTGTGCTCCAGGCACCATTCCCACACTCTCATTGCTTCCCTGCATAATGGGTAAGAGTGTGCACTGCCCTGCTTGTTGATGTAATACATCACTGCTTTGTTGTCCATTTGAAGGAGAATGTTCTTGTGACAGAGAATGTCCTTCAAAGCCCGGACAGCATAAAGGACGGCTCTCATTTCTAGGACATTTATGTGAAGCTGGGACTCATCCTGAGCCCACGTACCTTGGGTGTGGAGATTCTGATAGTGAGTTCCCCACCGCATCAGGGCCGTGTCCGTGGAAATGGAAATCTGATGATCCAGGGGAGCAAAGGGATATCCCTGTAGAAGATTGTCCTCTTGCATCCACCAGGTGAGCGACCTCTTCAGAGGTTCTGTCACCTTGATGAGAAAGGACTGAGGGTGAGTGGTTGGGAACCACGGAGTACTGAGCATCCATTGAGAGGTTCTCATGTGGAGGCAAGCTAGGGGTGCAGTGAACACCGAGGATGCCATGAGACCAAGCATCCATTCCATCGAGATAGCTCAAACTGAGCTGTTCTCTCTGATGTATCGGGTAATCTGTAGGATATCACTCCTTCGGTCCTCTGGTAGAAAAGTTTTCGTACAGGAGGTGTCCAGAAGAGTTCCTATGAAAAGGAGCTTCTGGGGGGGCTGCATCTGTGATTTCCCGACATTTAGCAGGACTCCCATGGACGTGTGAAAGTCCGAGGCCATGGCTACGGCGTCAAGAGTCCCTTGCCTGGAAGGGCTTGCCAGAAGCCAGTCATCCAAATATGGGAACACTTGAATCCCGATCTTTCAGAGATGCGCTGTGAGAATTGCACAACACTGTAAAAACTTGCGGCACTGAGGATAGCCCAAAAGGCAGGACTCTGAACTGATAATGCTGGGCCAAAGCCACAAACCTTAGGTATTTGTGATGCTTTGGGTGAATAGTAATATGCTGGTAAGCATCCTGCCTGTCCAGGGAGGCTAGCCAGTCGCATTGATGAAGCAAAGGTAACAGAGTTCCTAGCGAAATCATTTTGAAATTTTCTTTGGGAAGAAATTTGTTCAATTGTCTGAGGTCCAAAATGGGACGCATGCCCCCAGTCTTCTTTGGGACCAGAAAGTAATGAGAGTAGAACCCTGTGTTCCATTGATCCAGTGGAACTATTTCTACTGCCCTGTTGTTTAGAAGGCCTTGTATCTCGGAAGTGAGAAGCTCTGACTGAATTACTGACATCCTGGACTGACGTTTGGGGGGACGATCCGAAGGGGTCTCTGAAAAATTGAGTGAATACCCTACACAGATTATCCATAGGACCCATTTTTCCGAAGTTATGGACTTCCACTGGTCATAGAACTGAGTCAGATGACCTCCCACCACCAAGAAAGAGTCTCTCTCGGGCAGCTGAGGTGGGACGTGGGCAAGCAACTCAGAAGGTGGCACTGGGCTCATTGGGCCCTTGTGCTTTCTGTTGCGTTTTCTTTCTTTTTTGTCAACTTTATTTCCCCCCGGTCGCGACCCCATGAAACTCTCTCGGGCATCCGAACCCTTATCCTGCCCGCCAGAGGGCCACCCTGAACTGAACCTTCTCTCTCTCTTCCCTACCTCCCTGCAGCCAGTGCCCCTGGTCTAACCCTCCCAGGGTGGGTCGCCCTCTGCCTCTTGAGTGCTCTTAGATTCAGACTCCAGCTGCAGGGCTGGACTGAGGTGAAGGACCTGGAAGGATAGATGGGGATGGCCCAGCGAAGGGCATGGGAGACTTGGTGCCATCGTCTATCCATGGCAACACTGTTTTCCACTTTTTCTTAAACTCCCCAAGAGCTCGGAAATGCAATGACGTCCAGCTCAGCTGATGCACGCTCCCGCGCACCCCCAAAAGACGTCTGCTGAGCTCCGATCCCCAGCGCTTCGCATCCGAGTACTGTACTGCCTCCAGCCTCCGCTAGAGGTCATCAGTACATCGGATGGTGGAATCTTCCTTCCCCTGGGAAGGAGAGCAGTCCAAGGGACGCTCAATCCTTCACCCTCCCTTTCAACCCCAAACGACTCAGGCTCGTTCCCGAACCCAGGTCACCGGCATGGCGTGAGGTGTGGCATCCAGCGCCTCAACCCTCAGTGCCACCGGGCCGGCCTGTTGCGTTTTCTTTTGAGGCTGGGGGGTTTGATTTGTATTAAAACCTCCCCTGCCACTGCCTCGAAAGGACTGATGGTTGTGAAATTGGTGCTTATTACCACCCCCCCAGAAGGGGCGGGAGGAGGCCGAGCCAATTTAATGGCAGACCTAGTCTTCTGAGTGGCCTCAAGAGCTTGCTCCACTTGAGGACCAAAGAGATACACACCGTCGAAGGGTAACGCCATGACCTGTTGCTGGGCATCATTCGCGAAGCCTGAATTGCGCAGCCAGGAGTGATGGCGGGTACAACTACCCGCCGTCAGGGAGTAGCAGTATCGAAAGCATCCATAGATGCTTTAACCTGCTGGTTGTTGGACTCAATACCCCTGGTTATGGTCTGAAGAAGCTCTGAAGTAGTATCCAACTCAGGTAGAGCTTCTACCAATTGTTTGAGTGAATGCCAAAAAACATACTCATATTGAGAGTAATAACCCTGGTAGCTGGCAATACGCATACCCAGGGTGGATGCAGCAAAGACACTCTTACCTAAAGTATCTATCTTACGAGATTCTTTGTTTATAGGTCGGTCTGTAGTAGCCTGAGGGAGGACAACCTTATCTTTCTCTGCCAGGACTACAATAGGGTCCGCAAAGGCTTGAGAGGCCAAAATGAGTCGATCCTTGGGAGCAGCGTACTTTCTATCTATGGACATGGCCACAGAAGGAATGAGAGCGAGATTATTCCATACCATTTGAGAAAGCGTTTCAAAGGAGGGCTGTACCGGTGGAGTTAAATCCATAGGGATCTCCAGGACATGAAGGTACTGGAGCCTTAAAAGCTTCCCAGGATCGATATCAGTAGTCTGGAGAGAAAGAGTGGAATTCAAATTTTTCAGCAGAGACTTAAATGATAGGTCCTCGACCACAGGCTCTGCAACAGGATTAGGTCCGGGTCCTTCCACATCATCACCCAGTCGAAGGTCTGGGTCAGGCTCAATATTATCTCCTGACAGCCTAGGTGGGACTGTATGCACAGGAAAGGAGAGAGAATCAGGAGGAAATAAGGAATGACAAGGATTCGGAGAGAAGAAGCCCTGAAGACAGGCAGACGTAAAACCAAACCTCAGCGCCAAAGAAGAGCACGGCGCCGCCTGCCCCAGCGTGGCGCATGGCGCCAAAGACGGCGCAGACAATCCCAACGGTGCCAAGGACGGTCCCGACAGGCGTATCAGCGCCGAGGACGGCGTCAAACGACCTATTGACACTGACGGCACCAAAACCTACACAGAGTACCAAAAACTAGAATTTGAGGAGAAAGTAGGAAGAATACCAGTAGATAGAGGCATTGGTGTGGCCCCCTGCGCCGCAGCCATGTGAGGGGGGCAAACACCTGATCACAGAGTCGACGGTGCCGAGGAAGGCGCTGCACGACTAGGGAAGTCCAACCGCCCTACCTGACCCCTCGAAGAGCCCAATGGCCCCAGAGTGACTGGACCAGGCAACTGGACTAACCTCCGAGCCCATTGCTCCATCAGAGCAGCCCACTGATGAAACTGCTCATCTGAAGCGCTACCAGAAGGCGGGGAAGGGCTCTGATGTCGAAGAGGGCGGTGACCAGGACCAGAAACTGGCAACTTCGAAGGAAGAGACCAGCAACTGACCCCAATGACTGACCGTTGACGCGCAGACATACCAGAGGGCGACCTCGAGGCTGAATGGTGCCGAGAATGCATCGTTTTCTTTTATGCTGCTAGGGGGGCTGTCCTTCCCCCCAGGCATTGGACCATCCGTTGTCAGGTCCCCCCCTCCGGAGAGGGCGGCAGACTGGATCCAGCCCTGCTGACTGAACAGCTGTCATACAAAGTCTCCCTACCGTCACCTGATCTGCTCATGGTCAACTCCGTCAATGTAGGCTGAGATTTCTTTAATAAGAATAAATTACTGTAGGCAGTATTTATTCAAGATATACTATAAAATAATAAAACTGAAAACTATGCTGCCAGTTTGAAGTTTGACTCCCAGCGGGCGAGCTACATCGTCACTGAAGTGCATTCGATGGTGGGAAAAAAGGAACTGAGGCGGTTGGAGGGTCGATGCCGAGAAAGTCACTGCCGCACGAGCCAAGGCTCGTGCTGCCACTCCTCGCGGCTCCATCTCGGGAGCTGGACCTCCTGCGAAAAAGTTTGCTCCCGCTGGGTCCTAGTGCCTCCGGCATAGGTCCCATCAGTGTAAGTGAGTGGTGGAGACTTTATGTCCAGGAAGATCCATATCTGTCGAGGCCAGAAGGGAGCAATGAGAATCACTCTACCCCCCGTGACTCGAATTTGAGAAGTACCCTCTGAATTAGGGGAAGAGGAGGAAAGGTGCAGCCTGAATGCATCCTGACAGAAAATGCCAGGTTCTGGATTTCTGGAGCAGAAGAGAGGCAATTTTGCGTTGAGTGGGGATGTAAAAAGGTCCAGATCTAGAGTTCCCCATTCTTTGAAGAAAGACTGAACGACAGTTAAGTCAAGACCACTCGTGAGGATCTGTCTCCATTCTGCTGAGACAGTCTACCAGCTCGTTTAGTACTTCTGGCAGGTAAACCGCCTGGATTAGAGCCTTGTGCTCCAGGCACCATTCCCACACTCTCATTGCTTCCCTGCATAATGGGTAAGAGTGTGCACCACCTTGTTTGCTGATGTAATACATCACTGCCTTGTTGTCCATTTGAAGAAGAATGTTCTTGAAACAGAGAATGTCCTTCAAGGCTCAGACCGCATAGAGGACGGCTCTCATTTCCAGGACGTTCATGTGAAGCTGGAAGTCGTCCTAATTCCACGTACCTTGGGTGTTGAGATTCTGGCAATGAGCTCCCCACCCCATCAGGGACGCGTCTGTGGTAATGGAGATCTGATGATCCAGAGGAGCGAAGGGATATCCTTCCAGAAGGTTGTCCTTCTTCGACCACTAGGCGAGTGACCTCTTTGGAGGTTCTGTCACCTTGATGGGAAAGGACTGAGGGTGAGTAGTTGGGGACCCACTGAGTACTGAGCATCCGCTGAGAGGTTCTCAGGTGGAGATGAGCTAAGGGTACAGTGAACACCGAGGATGCCATGAGACCCAGCATCTGTTGCATCGAGATAGCTCAAACCGAGCTGTTTTCTCTGATGTATCAGGCCATCTGTAAGATATCGCTCCTTCTGTCCTCTGGGAGAAAAGCCTTCACACAGGAGGTGTCCAGAATAGTTCCTATAAAGAGGTGGTTCTGGGAGGGTTGCAACTGTGACTTGTTGAGATTTAGCAGGACCCCATGGACGTGAGAAAGTCTGAGGTTGTGGCTATGGCGTCCAGAGTCCCTTGTCTGGTGGGACTTGCTAGGAGCCAGTTGTCCAGATATGGGAACACTTGTATTCCGATTTTCCGGAGATGTACCATGAGAACTGCACAACACTTTGTAAAAACTCAAGGCGCCGAGGATACCCCAAAGGGCAGGACTCTGAACTGATAGTGTTGACCCAACGCCATGAACCTTAGGTATTTGTGGAGCTTTGGGTGTATAAGGATGTGTTGGTAAGCATCCTGCATGTCCAGGGAAGCTAGCCAATTGTGTTGATAAAGCAAAGGTAGCAGGGTACCTAGTGATATCATCTTGAACTTCTTGTGAAGGAACTTGTTTAACTTTCTGAGATCCAGAATGGGGCACATGCCACCGGTTTTCTTCGGGACAAGGAAGTAATGGGAGTAGAAACCTGTGTTTTGTTGATCCAGCGGAAGGCACAGTTATGTAAGAACTTACCGTAACAGTGGATCTTCGAGAACAGCTCTTGCAGCAGGTTACACCATTAGGACTGAAGACGTCAGGCGCCAGGACCCCACGGAAAATTTCTAGCTAGCAGTCTTCAGAGGGGACGGCCTCCGACGTCGGTCCCGCCCCCGACGTCAGGCGTAGCACATAAGGAGGTGGTCCCCCCACAATCCTCAGTTCTTCCGCCGGAGACTCCCGGCCGCTGGATGACATCAGAAGAGGAGACTGAGGATCCACCACCAGATGGCCAAGACTAAAAACAGAACGTCCCATCTCGTAAGATGGATGTTTGGCTACAACCTACCTCCACAAGAAGGGGGATGGTGGGTGGGAAGGTACCTGCTGCAAGAGCTGTTCTCGAAGATCTACTGTTACGGTAAGTTCTTACGTAACTGTACTATCTTACTTCGAGATACAGCTCTTGCAGCAGGTTATACCATTAGGACTGATTTCTAAGCAATAGTGGCAATCTTACGCCACAGGGAGGTGGAAAGGTAGAAGTCTCAACACAACTTGAGCCTAGGACAGAAGTCCCTGAAGGACGGCTAGGCCGAACCCTGCTCTTCGCCTTGAAGCAATGTCCAGGCTGTAATGCCTGATAAAGGTATGCACAGAGCTCCAAGTGGTTGCAGTGCAAATAGCTGAGGTGGAGACGTTCCTTACTGCCGCAAAGGAAGTGGTCACCCCTCTCATGGAATGACCCTTAACCGCACCCAGTAAGGGTTTATTGCACTTATTATAACAGAAAGTGATACACCGGATGAGCCACCTCAAGATAGAGACTGTTTAGAGACCGGAGCTTCTTTCATTCTAACAGCGAAGGAGACAAACAGTTGATCCGTCTTTAGAAACTGTTTGGTTCTGGTCAGATAACATCTGAGGCACCTGTGTACATCAAGGGTGTGCAGAAGGGCTTCTCCTTGGTTGGTGTACCTTGGAAAATACACTGGTAAGTCAATATCCTGATAAAGGGTGAGGGCTGAAACCACCTTAGGCAGATACTTTAGGTTTGTCCTCAGGGATACCCTATCCTGATGGAAAACTAAATAAGGCTCTTTGCACATTAGTGCATGCAATTCGGAAATCCTTCTTGCCGAAGTAACCACAACTAAAAATAACGTTTTTCACGACAAAAAACGTAGCTCGCAATCCTCGGCTGGTTCAAAAGGTGGCAGCGTAAGCTGCTCCAGGACGACGGGCAAGTCCCGAGGAGGAATTGGATCCTTGATAGGCGGCCTAAGGTGGAGGACTCCCCTTAAAAAGGCACGAGTAGTGTCCAATTGGGCCACCATCCGATGGCCTATGGGGGCATGGTAAGCTGAAATTGCACAAAGGTGCACCTTAATCGAGGAGTAAGCCAGTCTGGTCTGAAAAAGGGAAAGCAGGTAATCCAGAACCAGCTTTTCGGGACAGCCTAACGGCAAGAAACCGCGCACTTGAGCCCACAATCAAAATCTGCGCCATTTCATGGGGTACGTTGCGTGGGTTGCCGGTTTTCTGGCGGCACAGAGTACAACTGCCACTTCTTGCGAGACCCCGTATTGCAACATGGCTATGTCTCTAGGAGCCAAGCGTGCAGGTTCAAAAAACATAAGTCTGGATGGACTAATGAACCCCCCTCCTGAGACAGCAGATGGGAGCTGATTGGCAAAGGAAGTGGAGGTTCCCAGGATAGCTGATGTAGAAGAGGGAACCAAATTTGTCTGGGCCAGAAAGGCGCTATCAAAATGAGCGTCGCCTGCTCCCTGCGGAGTTTTAAGAGAACTCTCTGGATCAATGGGAAAGGAGGGAAGGCATAGAAGAATCTGCCCGCCCAGAAGAGGGACAACGCATCTCGCCAGAAAACACCAGGCCCTGGATCTAGCGAGCAAAAATTGGGCAGTTTTGCGTTGGATAGGGACGTGAAAAGGTCTAACTCTGGCGTGCCCCATCTGTGAAACAGATCCTCTGCCACCTCCTGTAGAAGTTCCCACTTGTGGACTCTGGCCTGAGAGCGACTCAGACTGTCTGTGACGGTGTTGTCCACTCCCGGGATGTGTACTGCAATTAGGTTTGTGCCGTGTTGCACTACCCACTCCCACACTCTCATGGCCTCCCTGCAAAGCGGGTAGGAGAGAGTGCCTCCTTGTTTGTTGAGGTAATACATCACTGCAGTATTGTCTGTTTGTAACAGGAGAGTACCTGGTGGAATCTCCGACTGGAAGGCCTGCAGAGCGTAAAGTACTGCCCTCATCTCCAAAATGTTGATGTGGAGATGGGATTCCTGGGCTGTCCATATGCCCTGAGACCGTACACCATCTAGGTGTGCCCCCCACCCTAGACCTGAGGCGTCTGTGGAGAGAGTCACAGTCAGAGACGGCGCTATGAAGGGAACCCCCGCAGAGAGATTCTCCGGATGTAGCCACCACTGCCAATCCCGAATCGCGGCATTCGTGATTCGAATTGGCTGCTGCAGACTATCTTGCCTTTGGTCCCATTGCACCCTTAGCATCCACTGGGTTACCCGCATGTAGAGAAGTGCCATCGGGACTATTGCGATGGCTGCAGCCATGTGTCCGAGCAGGTGATGCACCAGTCTTGCCAGGACGTCTTCTTCACCGACATGTCCCTGATGAGGGATCTGATGTGTTCCGCTCTGTCTGAGGGAAGAAAGGCTTTCCCTCTGACGGTGTCCAGAACTGCTCCTATGAACTGCAGTTTCTGGGACGGTACCAGGTGAGACTTCTCATAATTAATGAGGATACCCAGTGATTGAAAAAGGGACTGGGTGCGATGACTGGCCGTCATCAGCGCCTCCCTGGAGGGAGCTATAAGAAGCCAGTCATCCAGGTATGGGAACACGTAGTGGCCTTGCCTCCTCAGAGATGCCGCAACGACCGCCATGCACTTCGTAAAAACGCGAGGTGCCGATGACAGCCTGAAAGGCAGCGCTCGGAACTGATAATGGCGGCTCTGAAACTCGAAAGCGCAGGAACCTCCTGTGCGCTTGAGCAATTGGAATGTGCAGGTAGGCGTCCTGCATATCCAAAGACGCCAGGAAAGTGTCCCGCTTCAGCATGGGAATTAGGCCTGGAAGGGTCACCATGCGGAATCGTTTGTAAACGACCGACAGATTGAGGTTGTTGAGGTCCAGAATAGGATGTAGGTACCCTGTTTTCTTTGGAACCAGGAAGAAGTGCGAATAATACCCTAGCCCTCTCTGGTTCTCTGGAACGTGCTCTAAGGCATCCTTGTCCAGAAGCGTGAGCACCTCCTGCTGTATGAGCAGGGCGTGCTGACCCGAGTAGCGGGAAAGCAGGGGAGGTCTTGTAGGTGGGCCGCCTACAAATTCTATATAGTGGCCTTTTTCAACCAGTTGCAGCACCCACCTGTCGGTGGTGATCGACTGCCACCCTGGCAGGTGACATGCGATGCGACCCCCGACCTTCATTTCCTGTTGATCCTGAGAAGGGGCGGGGGCCAGGAAGGAGTCATGCTGTGGCAGCGTTAGATCCCGCAGGCTGGGCCGACTTTGCGACTCGTTGGCCTCTGCCTGGTTATGACTTGGCCTGGACTTTTCGGATGAAGAAGCCCCTCTGCTGTTGGCTGGAACGTGGTTGTTGCCTTTGCATCCAACTGTGAAACTGACTCTGGTTCCTATGAAAGGAACTAGGTCGGGATCTGTACTAGGCCTGGACAGATCTAACTGCCTTCCCTGCATCCTGAAGTTTGGTGATCACCTTCTTGGAAGCTTCACCAAAACGGACTTCCCTGTTGTAAGGGACGTCTAGGATGTTCTTCTGGACGTCCGGGGTAAAACCGGAGACGCGGAGCCAAGAGTGTCTCCGGAGACACACGCCTGAGGCTGCAGCTCTGGCCGAAGAGTCTGCAAAGTCGTATGCGGCTCTGAGCGCCTGGGTCCCCACATCCGAACCCATATGGAGGAGGTTTAAAAGCTCCTCCTTTTGACCATCATCGGGCATCTTCTCAACCAGGTCCTGTCCCTGTTCCCTCAGTGCGTTCTGGAATTGTACCATGTGGGTGAGGTAATTTAGAGACTTGATGGCGCAAGTCGCAGCCACGTACGTGCGCCAACCCAGGACATCCAATTGCTTGGATTCCGGGTCCGGTGGCTGTGTGCTCAAGTGCTGAGGTCTCTGAGACCGGTCATGCGAGGCAGTTATGACCAGAGAATCGGCCAGAGGATGGTTCGCCAGATACTGGTCCTCCCTCGGGGCCTTGTATAGGCAGTCAGCCTTCTTCGGCACTGCCGGAGTCGACTGCGGACGCTTCCACGCAGCCTTGGTGACGTCCACAAAGGTGTCCACCAAGGGTGGCACTACCACAGGCTTTGGGTCTTTCTGCCGAAGGTAGCGGGCAAGGCGCTGTCTCTCGGGGTCTAGCTCTTCAACATCCCACCCCATATTCTCCTGAATGTGCCTCATGATCTCAGCGAAAGAGGGATCATCCGGAGGAGACCTGGGTAGGTCGTGTGGGTCTGGGGAGGAAATGCTGATGGGAGAAGGAGATCTGGAGCACCCTGAGGTGTCAGATCTAGAGTCCTCCGCAGACGTGGTGTACCGGCGTTGTCTGGGTCTCTTAGGGCTAGGTGACCCTGAAGTGGATCTTGAGGGAGGTCTTCTCCTATCTGAGGATCTGCCCCTAGGAGGAGGTGTTGGCTCCTTGGAGGCTGGTGACCGTCCTATGGGCCCCTTGGGTGGAGGAGGGAGCGTAGGCGTTGAAGGAGTGGGTGGAGGCGGAGTAGAAGGAAGGTGCGTGGCGACCACATCCTTCCTGATGGTGTCCCACCAGAAGGTAAAGAGCTCCTTCACCTCTGCCAAATTCAGGCCTGATGACAGGCCGGGTGCCGGTGGCCTGTCGCCAGGGTCGGGCTTTGAATCCCCGGGGGTCTCTCGCTCCGGGGAGGATTCCCGAGGGAGCCCGATGACTCCGGTGTCACCCACCTGGTCCTCGGGCTGAGTGGTGTTCTCCTCCGATGATTCCTTCTGACCGACGTCGGCCGGCGACGGTGGTGCAGTCCTCCTCTCTGGGGTATCCGGCCGTCGGTCCCCTGACCGATGCCCTGGGAGGCGAACGCCTGGCCGGCGACGGGTGTCTTGTTGTCGCCGGCTCCTGGGAGTGCCTGTGATGTTTGGCCAACGGGTGGGCCGACGTCGGGTCCAGCATCCGTTTTAGGGACATCAGGTCCTTAGTTTTGCGCGGGACCGGGTCAGACCCACTCGGAGGCTGGGACACTGACCTGGCGTCGGAGTCCCGACAGCGGGAGGAAGATTTGTGGCACTCCCCAGACTTGAACAAGGCCTTAGAAGGAGTTGATGAAGCCGACGGCCTGGAAGTCTTGATAGGCTGTAGGGAGGAGGAGCCGCTGGAGATCTGACCTGAAACAGGGGAAGCTGAGATTGAGCCCTGGAAGGAGAGTGGTCTGACCGCGAGCCGGAGCTTCGGGAGTCCGAGGCCCTCGCCGGGGTCCTGGGCCTTTCCTTCTCCCGGTGTTCTTCCCAGTGTTTGTGGGTCTTCCCTGATGATTCCCCCCTGGAGGAAGGTTCCCTATCCATGGTCTTGAGTTTCACCTCCAAGAGAAACACTTGAAGGGCCTTCTGGCGGTGGATCCAGGTGTGACTGTTGAAGCCCTGGCAGAAGGAGCAGGTCTTGCTGTCATGTTCCGGGCCTAGACAACGCACACAGGCTGAGTGAGGATCCTTGAAGGGGATCTGTTTGCCGAAGGCATACTTCGATGGGTGACCTTCCAGAGCAGTGTTTGGAGAGGACATCAGATGAATCCAAGTTCGTATCAGAAAGAGAGAACGTCGTAGTTCCGAGTCATCGCACGCTAGAAAGTGACAGAGAGGCCGATGCTTGCAATGTCGGAGGTGGGAAAAGAACTAGGGATTGTGAGGGGACCGCCTCCTTACATACTACGCCTGATGTCGGGGGCGGTCCCCGCTGAAGACTGCTACCTAGAAATTTTCCGTGGGGTCCTGGCGCCTGACGGCTTCAGTCCTAATGGTGTAACCTGCTGCAAGAGCTGTATCTCGAAGTAAGATCTACTTCTACTACCCTGTTGTTCAGAAGGTCTAGTACTTCAGAAGCAAGGTCTGACTGTACTGCGGACAGCCTGGGCTGTCATTTGAGGGGATGATCCGGAGGGGGTTCCAAAAGACTGAGGGAGTACCACTCGTGAATTATCCAGAGGACTCATTTGTCTGATGTTATACACTTCCACTGGTTGTTGAACTGAGTCAGATGTCCTCCCACTGCTGAGGAGGAGTCCCTCTTGGACAGCTGAGGTGGGACCTGGGCCAGAAACTCAGAAGACGGCACTGGGCACTTTGGGCCCTTGTGTCTTCTGCTGCGCTTCCTTTTGTGGCTGAGGGTTGTGGTTTTTGTTAAAACCTCCTCTGCCGAAAGGACTGACAGTTAATGAGTGTCGGCTTGTTTACCCCGGGAGGGGGGGGTGAATTGCCTAGCCAACTTAATGGCAGATCTAGTCTTCTGGGTGGCTCTCCAGAGCTTGCTCCACTTGGGAGCCGAAGAGATACATACCGTCAAAAGGCAAGGCCATGACCTGTTGCTGGGCGTCATTTGTGAATCCCGAAGTATGTAGCCAAGAGTGGCGATGGGTGCAGATGCCAGCCGCGGCTCGAGAAGCAGCATTGAAAGCGTCCATTGCAGCTTTAACCTGTTGGTTATTGGATTCGATACCCCTGGTAATGGTCTAAAGTAGCTTTGAATTAACTTCCGATTCAAGCAGAGCTTCTACCATTTGTTTGAGCGAATGCCAAAGGACATACTCATATTGAGAAAAATAGCCCTGGTAGCTGGCAATGTGCATACCCTGGGTGGAGACAGCAAAGACTCTCTTACCTAAGGTGTCTATCTTGTGAGATTCTTTATTTATGGGCCGGGCTGTAGATGCCTGAGGAAGGACGGCCTTATCATTCTCTGCCAAGACTACAATGGGATCAGCACAGGCTTGTGAGGCCAATATGTGGCGATCCTTGAGGGGGCATACTTCCTATCTATGGACTTGGCCATGGAAGGAATGAGAGCCGGATTCTTCCACATCATCTGAGAGTGGGTCTTGAAAGAGGGCTGTACCGGAGGTGTTAAATCCATAGGGATCTCTGGGACATGGAGGTACTGGAGTCTTAAAAGCTTCCCAGGATCGATTTCTATAGTCTGGAGAGAAAGAGTAAAATTAAAATTTTTAAGCATAGAGACTTAAAGGAAAGGTCTTCGACCACAGGCTCTGCAGAAGGATTGATCCCTGCTCCCAAGGCAGTGTCATCAACATCATCACCCAGTCGAAGATCTGGGTCAGACTCAAAATCATCTCCTGACAGTCCAGTAGGGACTGTATGGACAGGAAAGGAGTGAAAATCAGGAGGAAGAACAGAAGAGGAAAGAATCGGAGTCGAGAACCCTTGGAGGCCGGATGACGCCACACCAAGACTTGGTGCCGACGAAGAAAACGTTGCTGAGCACAAGGATGGCGGCGCCATCGAAAACAGCCCAGCACGTGGCGCCAACAGAGCCTATGGCACCGCAGATGGTGCCGACAGAGCCCATGGCGCCAACAGAGTCCCCGGCACCATGGATGGCGCCGAGAGTGTCCCTGGTGCCGCGGATGGTGCCGAAGAATTCCAAGGGTCTAAAAACTGCAATTAGAAAAAGTAGGAAAATTGACAGGAGACAGAGACATCGGTGTGGACTCCTGTGCCGCAGTCATGTGAGGGGGATAAACACCTGAGCGCGGAGTCAACGGCACCAAAGAAGGCGCTGCGCGACTAGGAAGGCCCAACCGCCCTACCCGTTCCTTCAAATGGCCCAAAGGCCTCGGAGTGACCGGTTCAGGCAACTGGACCAACCTCTGAGCCCACTGCTCCATAAGAGCAGCCCACTGGTGAAACTGCTTATCGGAAGCTCCTCCAATAGGCGGGGAGGGGCTCTGGTGTCAAGGAGGTCAGTCACCATAGACAGAAACCGGAAACTCCGACAGAGGTGGGAGACCGCGCCTTGCCCCTATTAACTGATGCCATGCTAAGAGATGCATTTTTCAGAGGGCAACCTCGAGTGATGCTGCTTCTTCTTTGACCTGTGTGCTGAAGAAGAACTCGAGGCTGAAAGGTGCTGTGAGTGGGACCGTTTCCGTTTATGCTTTCGGGGGGACCACCCATTTCCCTGAGCATCGGACCGTTCGTTGTCAGACCCCCCTTCAGAGAGGGTGGTGGACCGGACCCAGCCCGGCTGACTGAACAACTTTCATACAAAGTCTCCCTACCATCACCTGACCCGCTCATGGTCGACTCGTCAATGGAGGGCTGAAGACTTCTTTCTTGTTTTAAGTAGAATTAAATACAATCAGTACTTATTCAAAGATAAACTACAAAACAAAAAACTGAAAACTAAGCTGCTAGTTTGAAGTTTGACTCCCAGCGGGCAAGCGCTGTCATCACTGAAGCACACTCGAAGGTGGGAAAAAAGGAACTGAGGCGGTTGGAGGGTCGACACTGAGATAGTTATTACCGCATGAGCCAGGGCTCACAGTGCTGCTTCCTCACGGCTCCATCTCAGGCGCCGATCCTCTTGAAAAAAAGTTTGCTCCTGCTGGGTTCTAGCGCCTCCGGCGAACTCCCATTAGTGTGAATGAGTGGTGGAGACTTTATGTACAGGAAGATTCCTCTTTACATTCAAAGAATGTAGGGTATGCTCCCCTTCATTCTGAAAATTTGCAAAGTAGGTCAGATGGACCAGGGGCTGATTCAGGTGGAATTGAGACTACTTTAGGAAGCAATTTAGGGTGAGTTCTGAGAACCACCTTGTCCTTGTGAAATACTGTGTACGGGGGGTCTGTGACTAGGGCATGTATTTCAGAGGCCCTGCGACTGGAAGTAATGACCACAAGGAAAGCAGCCTTCCAGATCAGGAACTTCAAGTCGCAGGTTACTAGAGGCTCAAAGGGTTTACGAGTGAGCATGCCTAGCATAAGGTTGATATCTCAAGCAGCTAACGGTCTTCTGACTGGTGGTCTAGTGTGCAGTATACCTTTAAGGAATCTCTTGACCAAAGGTAGCTGAGCCATGGACATATTGTGGCTAGGCTTGTGGTAGGCCGAAATCACACAAAAATTTACCTTCACTGTTGAGTACTGCAGTCCTGCATTCAACAGGTCTAGAGGGTACTCCAACACTTTGTCTGGTGAGCAAGTAAATGGGTCCAAGGAGGAGTTTGCACACCAAATAGAGAATCGTTTCCACTTTGCTGCTAGGAGAATGTCTGAGATTCTACGGGAGACATTACACCTACTCACTTCTATCTTCTCAGGAACCAGGCATGGAGATGAAGGGACCGCAGGTTGGGATGGACCACTGGACCCTGGGTCAGGAGGTCCATTTGAAGTGGAAGTTGTCTCAGTGGAACCTCCGATAATCTTTTGATTAATGGAAACCATATCTGACGAGGCCAGTATGGGATGATGAGAATCACGCTTCCCCCCCCGTGCCTCCAGCTTGTACAGCACCCTCTGAATTAAGGGAAGAGGAGGAAATGTGTACAGAAAGCGTCTTGTCCACCGCAGTCTGAATGCATCCTGACAGAAAATGCCAGGTTCTGCATTTCTGGAGCAGAATAGAGGCAGTTTTGCGTAGGGGGGAGAACGCAGAACGGTCCAGGTCCGGAGTGTACCACTCTTCGAATAGCGACTACACAATGTTTGAGTCGAGAGACCATTCATGTGGATCCACCTTCGTTCTGCTGAGGTGAGCCACCAGATCGTTCTGGATCTCTGGCAGGTAGACCACCTGGATCAGGGCTTTGTGCTCAAGACACCATTCCCACACTCCATGGCCTCCCTGCGCAGTGGGTAAGAGTGTGCTCCACCTTGATCGTTGATGTAATACATCACCGCCTTGTTGTCTGTTTGAAGGAGAATTACCTTGTGACAGAGGACATCCTTCAGGGCTCGGACAGCGTACAGGATAGCTCTCATTTCCAGGACATTTATGTGCAGCTGGGACTCGTCCTGGTTCCACAGGCCTTGGGTGTGGAAACCCTGACAGTGAGCTCCCCAACTGGTCAGAGATGCATCCGTGATGGTGATCTGCGTCTCCAGTGGGGCAAATGGAAAACCTTGGGGAAAGTTGTCGTCCTGAGTCCACCAGGTGAGTGACCTCTTTAGGGGCTCTGTTACCTTGATGTGGAATGATTGCGCATGCATGGTTGGAGACCACTGAGTGCTGAGCATCCATTGTGTGGTTCTCACGTGCAAGCGGGCTGGGGCACTGTGAACACAGATGACGCCATGAGACTCAGCAGCCGCTGCATCGAGAGAGCTCGAACCAAGTTATTCTTCTTGATGAAGCGAGCCAGCTGGAGAATGTAATTTCTCCTGTGTTCTGGGAGGAAGGCTCTGGGCCGGGAGGTGTCCAGGAGAGCTCCTATGAAGAGAAGTTGTTGGGAGGGATGAAGCTGTGGTTCTTCTAGGTTCAGGAGAACTTCCATGGATGTGAGGAACTTGGAAGCCATGGCAACCACTTCCTGTGTCCCTTGTCTCGAGGAGCTTGCTAGGAGCCAATCGTCCAGGTACAGGAACACTTGAATTCCAAGTTTTCTGAGATGCATTGCGAGTACTACAAAGCACTTTGTAAAGACTCGAGGCACCGAGGATAGCCCAAAGGGCAGGACTCCGAACTGGTAGTGCTGACCCAGGGCCACAAAGTGTAGGTATTTGTGGTAGCTTGGCTGCACTGGGACTTGTTGTAGGCATCCTGCATGTCCAGAGAAGCCAAACAATCATTTGGATGAATCAGAGTTAGGAGCATTCCTTGCGGTCTCAGCTTGAATTTCTCTTTGAACAGGTATTTGTTTAACTTCCTTAGGTCTAGAATAGGGCGCATACCACCGGTTTTCTTTGGAACTATGATGTAGTGGAAGTAGAAACCTGTGTTCCATTCTGCTTGCAGAAACACTTCTACTGCCCTGTTGTTCAGAAGGTCCTGAATCTCAGAAGCATGGAAGTCTGACTGAGTGGTAGACAGTTTGGGCAGTCGTTTGGGTGGGTGATCCAGAGGGGTCTCCAAAGATTTTGAGAGTATCCCTCTCGATTTTATCCTGAGGACCCATTTGTCTGTTGTGACAGACTTCCACTGGTTGTAAAACTGAGTCAGATGCCCCCCCAAAGCCGAAGAGGAGTTCCCCTCGGGCAGTTGAGATGGGGTATGGGCCAGGTCTTCAGAGGGAGCCACTGGGCACCTTTGGGCCCTGTGCCTTCTGCTGCATTTTCTTTTGTGGCTGGGGGGCTTGGTTCTTGCTAAAAGTCCCTCTGCCTTTACCATGAAAGGACTGACAGTTATGAAACTGCCGACGGTTTCCACCCCGCTAAGGGATGGCAGGGGCCAGTCTGGCCATCTTAATAGCAGTCCTAGTTTTCTGAGTGGCCTCCAGTGCCTGCTTCACCTGAGGGCCAAACAGATAAACCCCATCAAATGGAAAATTCATGACTCTCTGCTTAGCATCATTTGTGAATCCCAAAGTCCTTAGCCATGAGTGACACCCGGTGCAATATCCCAGCTGCCGCTGCTCTAGAAGAAGTGTCAAAGGCATCCATAGCAGCCTTAAGTTGCTGATTGTTGGACTCAATGCCCCTAGTTTTGGTCTGAAGAAGCTCCGAGATAACGCACAGCCCCGGAAGAGCCTCGACAGTTTCTTTGAGCAAATGCCAGAGGTTATAGTCATACTGAGAGAAATAGCCCTGATAGCAAGCAATACACATGCCTAGGGTAGCAGCAGTGAACACTCGCTTCCCCAGAGTGTCAGTTTTATGGGATTCTTTATTTACTGGATGAGTTGTGGATTCCTTGGGAAGAATGGCTTTGTTATTCTCTGCCAAGACCACTATGGTGTCCGCAAAGGCTTGAGAGGCAATGACTTATCCTCAGGGGGAACATATTTCCTGTCTATGGTCTTAGCCACAGAAGGAATGAGTGCCGGTCTGTCCACCACCATTTGTAAAAGAGTCTTGAAAGAGAGTTGCACTGGTGGTGTCAATTCCACAGGAATTTCAGAAACATGCAGATACTGAAGGTGCAAAAGCTTCCCAAGATCCACCTCAGAAGTCTGAAGAGAAAGGCTGGAATTCATATTCTTCAGAAGAGACTTAAAAGAAAGGTCTTCGACCAAAGGTTCTGCTGAAGTGGAGGGCTTACTCTCCACTCCAAAGGATGAATCCTCATCCAGATCATCCCCTAATTGTAGATTGGGATCAGACTCAGTATAGTCTCCTACTAACCCAGAAGGGATAGTATTGAAAGGAAAAGGAGGAAGAAGAACAGGAGAAGGCACTCCCTGAATCGGAGTCAAAAACCCCGGCACCCGAAGTGGCGCGGCACTGAAAATAAGCCGGGCGCCACAATGCAACCAATGGCGGATGAGCGTCTGGGGTCCCAACCCCAACACTGGGGCACCCAAAGCTGGAGACCTGAAAGTGCAGGAGGAGTAGGAGAAAGCAGTACCTGTGCTGGCCGTCTTGCCCGCACCATGTGAAGGAAAACACGAGAGAGCTGTGATGATGAGCAGTGTCGCGCAGCAGGCTGACCCAACGCTCCACCTGCAGGTCCCACGGCTCCCAGGTCCGAGCCTCGGGTTTGGGTCCACAGGCTAGGGCAGTCGGGACAACCACCAGACCCACTGTTCCATAAGAGCAGCCCAGATGAAACTACTCACTGGAGGATCCCCAGGGGGGAGGAGACTCCGGAGATGAGACTGTGGTCACTAGGAACGAGGCACTGAGCAACCTGATGGGCAGGGTGGCCTCTTGTCCCCTACTGACAATCTCATTACAGACATACAGAGCATGACCTTGGAGTGGTACAGCTTCTTCATCGACCGTGGGACAAAGAGGCTCGAGGCCAAGCGGTGACAGGTCCCCGACTTCAATCGGAAAGGGACAGCTTCATTTGTGCTTTTGGGAAGACCACCCTTCCTCCAGAGCACCGGATTGCCCATGGTCAGACTCCCGCCTCCTCCGAGAGGGCGCGGACCGGACACAACCTCCAAGGAAAACAATTTCAAGCGAAGTCTCCACTGGCCACCGCCCTGTCTCATGGTCAACCCCATCAAAGGCTGGCTGAAGAAGATTTCTTTTCTTCATCGTTGAAATAAAATAAAACATTTGTTTTTAAAAATAAAAAATAAATATACTAAAAACTAATTAAATACTGAACGACTATGCTGCTGTCACACAGACGTGAAGATTTCACTCCCAGCGGGCAAGCGACATCGTCACTGAAATGCACTCGACGGTGAGAAAAAAAGGAACTGAGGCGGCTGGAGGGTCGGTATTGAGATAGCTTATATGTCGTGAGCCAGCCTCGCGGGTAATCAAGACATGCACGGGTCGGGTCCTACCTGGCACCGCCTCCTGAAGATTTTCTTTTTTAATTACTGTTTATGCCGCCTACTCTCTCCAAGCTCCACTCTTTGGGAGCTCTAATGAAGGACTGCCCCCGCTCCTGCCACCTACCTGGTCCCAAGGTCGATCCCCCATGGAGCCGCAGATCTTCCCCCTGGGCGGGGATGAGGTGGGGCAGAACACCCCATGTATTCAACTTTCGTCGGGAGACCCTAGGACCAGGCAGGTGGGAGCTATTAGGGATCTGCCTCAGTGCTCTGTCTACCCGGAGCTCGGGAGAGTGCTTTTCTCTGTTAGTTCTTGGGGAGTGGCATGCCTGGCGTCAAAACATTACCATGGCGTCACCACTCCCCTCCACCCAGCGCTGCCATGCTTACCATGCCTCAGGCTCTGCCAGAGGCCAGTCAAGCGCTGAGCAGGGACCCCTCCCTCCCAGGAGAGGAGAGCTGTCCTCTGGATGTTCAATCCTCTCCCTGTTCTGCTGACCCCCAATGGCCCAGGCTTGCTTGCGAACCTGGGTCACTGTTGCGGAGCGAGGTGTGGCGTCCAGCGTCTCAACCCTCAGCACCACTGGGCCGGCCCCTCTTGAAGATTTTTGGCTCCCGCTCAGTGCTAGCGCCTCCAGCGTAGTCCCACTAGTGTGAATGAGTGATGGTAACTTTATGTTCAGGAAGATCTAGAGTTTTCGGAATGACTCAGTTGAAAAGAATGCTGTCCCATGAACATCTGCTACCTTGAAAGCGGGAAGAGCAGAACTGAGGGCGTGGAAGGGATGGTGTTGGTTCCTGGCCAACTCGCAAGCACCATGCACTACGTCAGCCCTCTCTTTTAAAGCAACAAAGCTTTTACAAGCAAAGCTTCCTGTGGGGACCAGCGCCTCCGGCTGGTACCCCAACAGTGATGAATGGTGAAGATTGATACAGAAAAGAGTAATATAATATTTATTTCCATTTTATACCACATGATTTATCATTATGAATATTCCATGACTTAAACTGCATATGACAAATTCATTTAAACAATATACCCAACTTTTCTTTATTTTACTTTTAAGTGATAATTTCAACTTTGAGGATTTACCTTAAGAGATTTTTCTTTTACAACAGGAAGGGATATCTTAGATTCATTCTCACTTTCTGACTCTGAATTTGACAGTTCTCTGTAACTGGCATTTCTGGCTGCCGCTCGTCGTGGTTGCCTGGTTCTAGTGGGCTGTTTGAGCACTTCTGTAGTCTTCATCTTTTGCTTAGTAGGACCTGTCTACAAAAAATAAAAATTGCTTACCTACCGTAATTCCTGATCTTTCTGTGTATCTTCTCCTTTCATCACCTTTAGGTAATGTGGCCGGAGGTCACGACCCCGCAGGATTTTTTATTATATTTTTTTTGGATGGGCAGAGTCGACGCACCGTCGTTGTCGCCCTTGAGGCCGACGCACCGCATGGCACTCGCGGGTTGGCCATTAGGTGTTGTCGACCCCACCCTCTCGCCAGTTCTGAGTCACCATAGAGTAAGAAAGGGTAGGGAGGGAAGGACAAGGAAGTCCAAGGGACAGACAAAGGAAAAGATATATAAACTAAAAGGAGAAATAAACGACGAAGAGGACAGAATGAGAGAGTTAGATTTCTAAGGGGATTGAGAAGGGGCCCCAATCTCTGGAAGCAGAAGAAGAGGGAGGGAGGAAGGGAAAAATTAGTAATGGGGAGGGGAGGACATACCCTGAACCTTTTTGACCTGCCTCCAGATTGTATAGGAACTGCGAAGGAGTAGCCAGAAGGCTGCACTGCCAGAATTCAAGGCACAGAATCACTGGCACTAAACGCCAACATAAGTAGAAGCAGCTATACTAGAAGAAAGACAGGATACAGGGCTGTACTCCTCTTGACACCAATTTTGGAGGTAAGGAACAACAGTTTCTAAAATTAATTTGACAGATGAGTCCCCAAGGACAAGAATGGAGTAGGATAGAGAAGGAGAGAGAGAAAAGAAGAGAGGGCAACCACCAACTCCCACCCCACAAGGGAGAAGCAGAAGCACTGAGGAGAGAAGTCACCCCTCCCCTGATCCCTCTCCCCTCTTGTCAGGAGTAAAATTCCCCCTATGCAGCCAAGGTCACCCTGCTCCTGACCACTGGAAACGAAGGGGGAGAAAAAGAGGGGCACACAGAAGGAGGGGGACCCAGAGACTGAGGCCCCAGGGGATGGAGGGTGGGATTGTGATGAATGGTGAAGATACACAGAAAGATCAGTAATTACGGTAGGTACGTAATTTTCATATCTTATCTGTGTCAATCTTCACCATTCATCTCCTTTGGGTGAGTACCGAGCCACCCTGAAGGGGGCCCTAGACCCTAAAGGATTGAGTCCCTTAGCTCACAGTGGGTGACACACTGGGAGAGAGAATCTTCACGGGTCTGGAGAGGCCCGAGACTGGGGAGAGTGAGACGGGGACCCCCTGGAGGGCGCAGGAGGTTGCCCCGACAGATGCTACCTCACCCTATGGGAGAAAAGATGGGTTCTACGGTACGTGGAGGAAATCACCATCCACCGGGCCAAGGGTGACAACCGGGAAAGACGCAGCCATGCCGTCCGCCTAGTGCAGATCGCTGCCCCTACGACCCTGGAAGCTACCTTGTTGGTGTCATAAGATGCCCTCGCTTGGTGCCTTGCTAGCTCCAAGCCATGTGCAGAGAGTGCAATGGTTTGTCTGGTTACCCTTGAATCTGGCATAGAGGCTAGGAGTTGACCTAGCCCGGACCACAGAAACCAATCATTGGTAGCATAGTGGGCCTGATGTGCAGAAATTGAAAGAACCAAACGTGCTGAGTAGAAAGTCCTCCTTCCTCAGAAGTCAAAATCCATGGAATCTGCATCTGGGGGCTGGTCACGGTGGAGGGCGCGAAGCCCATCGGGAGTGTTCAGCTGCATCAGTCCTGACTGAGGATAAGGCAAACTACCTGGAGACTCCGGGGGGGCACAATACCTCTGGCGCAGATCACTAGGGGCTGGGACTCCAGAAAAGGGTCTTTGCCAGAAATGCAATGGCGCCTCCTGGAAGGGAGCAGGCCAGGGGGGCACAACAAGGGTGTCCACACTGAAATCACTTAGGAAGGCATGCGGCGAATGCTCTGGATTGTGCTGAGTGGGTGGGGTGAGATGCAGGTCCTCCATCATCCTCACGAGGAAACGTTGATACTCTGCGAGATCAGCAGCAGGGGAGATGTGGAAAGAGGGCTCCTCTCCTCCCGAAGAGGAGGATGAGGAAGCGGAGGACCTCAGAGATTCAGTGGCTGGCTGCTCAGGGGGAGGTTGGAACACTTGCCTGTCCATGGCCCTGACATAAGAAGGGAAATGAGCAGCCACAGCCCTGAATTGCTCACAGGACAGAGGTCCACTAGGACCAAGAATGCCTGGGAGAGCAGAAGATGACAGAGGAGTGGGGGCCAAGCCGACAACAGGAATCAACTCCAAGTATGTACGCGCTCTTGAGTAGAAATATCAATCAAAACTAAATTTCTCAACTAAGTAGTTGATTTATTCCGCATCACTGTGGAAGCCCCTAGCGCCTCGGCAATGTGCCTTCAAGGGGGATTGTTACAATCTGGCATACATGTTTCTAATGTTTAGATAGTAATCAAAAAGTGACATCATACATTAATTCCCCAATCCAACAGATATTCTAATTAAGGTGATAGAATCACCATCAGCCAATCAATATTCAAAAACAATTAATCAAATCACTTTCAGAAAAACAAATATGTATAAAAAAAGTACAGTTACGTAAGAACTTACCGTAACAGTAGATCTTCGAGAGAGGCTCTTTCGGTAGGTAATTATATATAGGACTGACGTCGGCAGGCGGCAGGACCCCACGGAAAAATTTCTAGCTAGCAGTCCCTGGCGAGGGACCGCCCCCATGTCAGGTGACCGGCGTCAGACGACATTGGTATAAAGAGGTGGTCCCAGACGCCCGCCTTCCAGTTCTTTCCCTCCACAGGCCCGGAAGGCCCGGACGAGAGAGAAGCGGATATTTCCCTCAATGGAAAAGGAGCTGAAAAAGCCTAGGGGGATGGAGGGCGGGAAGGTATTACCTACTGCAAGAGCCTCTCTCGAAGATCTACTGTTACAGTAAGTTCTTACGTAACTGTACTATCTTACTTCGAGAGGGCTCTTGCAGTAGGTAATTACATATAGGACAGAATCCCAAGCAGTCTGGAACAAATGAAAGGCACCGGGAGGAGGAACTACTCCAAGAAGTAGCAAAAACCTTGCAAACCTCAAGACAGGAGGCCTTGCAAGACCGCTAAGCCGAAGCCTGCTCTGCGGCGAGCGGCAATGTCCAAACTGTAATGTTTTGTAAAGGTATGGGCGGAAGTCCAAGTAGCGGCAGCACAGATGTCCGCCGCAGACACATTCTTGAAACAAGCCACAGAGGCTGCTACTCCACGAGGGGAGAGACCTCTGACTTGACCCGGAAGGGTCTTGTTGTACTTGTCATAACAGAAAGTGATGCAATGAGCCAACCACTTTGACAGGCATTGCTTGGAAACAGCATTGCCTTCCCTTTTGTGAGCAAAAGAGACGAACAACTGATCGGTCTTTCTGAGATCCTTTGTCCTATCGGTGTAGTATCTCAGAATCCTGTGAACATCCATGGTATGGAGCAAATATTCTCCCTGATTGGAGTACTGCATGAAAAAGGCAGGTAATTCAATAGACTGATTTAAAGTAGACTCCACTACCTCTTTCGAAAGAAACTTAAGGTTCGTCCGAAGAGCTACTCGTTCTTTGTGAAAAATCAGATAGAGGACTTTACACATAAGGGCCTGGAGCTTGGAAATTCTTCGAGCAGAAGTAATGGCCACCAAGAAGAGCGTCTTCCATGAAAGAAACTTCAAGTCTGCGGAAGCCACAGGCTCGAAGGGAGGAAGGGTAAGTTTCTCGAGAACAAATTTCAGATCCCAAGGGGGAGCAGGAGTCCAGACCGGGGGCCTGAGATGAAGGACCCCTCTGAGAAAGGTCTTGGATACCTCTAATTGGGCAAAAGCTTTATCAGCAAAAGGAACATGGTAGGCTGAAATAGCGGCCATGTGAACTTTCAAAGAGGAATGACTGAGACCCAGGTTGAAGAGGTGACGTAAATAATCGAGCAGAACAGCCACAGGACAGGAGAAAGGCTCCACATTCCTGGAGGCAGCCCAAATGGAAAACCTCTTCCATTTCATGGAGTAGGTGGACCTAGTGGAGGGTTTTCTAACCTCCACCAGAATCTCAGCCACCTTAGGAGAGATGCCAAATCGAGATTGGGCTAGGTCTGCAGGAGCCATGCATGAAGTTGAAGGGACTTGAGTCCCGGATGGACCAGGGTCCCCTGATCCTGGGTCAGCAATCCTCGAGATAAAGGAAGAGGAGGAACCTCTGAGTATTGTTGTAGAAGAGAGAACCAAATTTGCCTGGGCCAGAAAGGAGCGATCAGAATCATTCTCGCTCCTTCCATTGCAAGCTTCTGCAGCACACGAGGGACCAGAGAAATTGGGGGGAAAGCATAGACGAATCTGCCCTTCCAACTTAGAGACAGAGCGTCGCTCCAGACAGCGCCTCTCTCTGGAGCGAGCGAGCAAAAGGTGGGAAGTTTTGCGTTTTGGGAAGAGGCGAACAGGTCTACCTGTGGAGTCTCCCAAAGCTCGAAGATGCCGTTTAGAACCTTTTGGTCCAGTTCCCACTTGTGTGGCGGAGTCGAGGAGTGACTTAGCTTGTCTGCCAGGGTATTTTCAACTCCTGGAACATGGATCACCGTGAGGTGAAGGCTGTGAAGCGTTGCCCAGTCCCAAACCCTCATTGCTTCCCTGCACAGCGGGTAGGATCGAGTTCCTCCCTGCTAATTGATGTACCACACCACGCACATGTTGTCTGTTTGGACAGCTAGGTGACCAGGAAGGATGTATTGGTGAAGGGCTTGGAGAGCAAACAGAACTGCTCGTAGCTCGAGCGCATTGACGTGGAGAGCTAACTCAGATCTGGACCATAAACCCTGGGTTCGGTGAGGACCCAGATGGGCTCCCCAACCTTCACCTGATGCGTCTGTGGTCAGAGTCTGGGAGGGGGGAGGATGACAGAAGGGGACCCCCTGAAACAGGTTCTCTCAAACCATCCACCATTGCAAGTCTCTTGTCATCGGCGAGGAGATCAGCACCAGATGATCTAGGTTGTCTACAAGTTGATCCCACTGAGAGCGGAGAGTCCACTGAGAGATCCTCATGTGGAGCCTTGCGTGCGGAACCGTCAGGATGGAGGCTGCCATAAACCCCAAAAGACGGAGCACCGACTTCGCCGGAACCTTCCTGCACTCCGAAAGCAGGGAAATCTGTAACTGGAGGGAGAGCGCCCTGTCCAAAGGGAGGAAGGCCTTGCACACTGTCGTATCGAGGATTGCCCCAATGAACTGCAGTCTCTGGGAGGGATCCAGATGAGACTTGGAATGGTTGATGGTGATACCCAGACAAGTGAAAACCTGCTGGGTGAGGGAGAGAAAATGCAGGAGTTCCTCCCTGGACGAGGCCACCAGGAGCCAGTAGTCCAGGTAGGGAAACACCTGAACTCCCAAAGTAAGCAGGTGGGCCGCTACCACCACCAGGCATTTGGTAAAAACTCAGGGAGCCGAGGAAAGACCAAATGGGAGCGCCCGGAACTAGTAATGGTCCCCCTGGAAAGCAAACCGGAGGTACTTTCGGTGCGAGGGACGAATGGGGATGTGCAGGTAAGCACCCTGCATATCCAGTGCACAAAGCCATTGACCCGACCGAAGAAGGGGCAGAAGGGTTTGAAAGGAGAGCATCCTGAACTTCTTGTATTCTACATAGAAGTTCAGGGAGCTGAGATCGAGAATAGGTCTGAGATCTCCCGTCTTCTTTGGTACAAGGAAGAAATGGGAATAGTAACCCGTCCCGTGAAGGTGAGGAGGAACGGGTTCTATGGCCTGCTTCGCGAGGAGGGCAGATATTTCTTCCCTGACCAAAGGAAGATGGTCCCTTGAGTAAGAGGACTTCAGAGGGGGGTGGCGTGGAGGTTTCTGTAGAAACTCTATGGAGTGCCCCTCCGTGAAAAACTGAAGCACCCATGAATCCGATGTTATCCTCTCCCAACCCGGAAATTGGAGGGAGAACTTCCCTCCTACTGGTTCCTCCGGAGAGTCCGGAGGCGGTGGGACAGGGAAGGAGTCAGGTGGTGTGGGGCAGCTCCGCAGCTGGGGCACCCGCTGCTTTTTTTGGCGGCGGGGGCCCTGGTAGCTGCGGGGGCCCGGCGTTTGGTGGCCCGCCTTCCTTGGGGTTTCACTTGAGGCCGACTACGTCTGCGAAAAGGACGGCACTGCGAGGGATGGGGACGGTACATGGAATCCACAGATTTCAGAGCCGTCCCCCTCTCCTGCAAATCGGTGATGATGTCCTTGACGTCACCGCCGAAAAGCAATGAATCCCTGAAAGGTGCTTCCTGGATTGCTGATTGCACCTCCGGGACCAAACCTGACACGCGGAGCCAGGCGTGACCCCGAAGACTTACGGCGAACGCGGAGCTCCGTCCTGCAGTGTCCACTGCATCGTAGGTCATCCTCAGGATGTGACGACTGGCCAAACGAGCAGAACGGACTAGGTCAGCTAACTCCTGCTTGACTTGGGAGTCAGGTAAGGAGTCAATCTTAGATTCCGCCTGGGTAAGGATAGCCTTCTGGTAATCTCCCATATGTGCTACATAATTCAGGGCCCTAATTCCCAGTGTGGAAGAAGCGTATATCTTCCTTCCATACTGATCCAGAAGGCGAGATTCCTTATCTGGGGGAGACGAGCTCAAATGTTTGGGGTGTGCTGACCGGCCGTGAGCGGCGCTAATCACAACCGAGTCTGCATGGGGGCGAGAATCCAAAAAGCTACACCCTCCGGAGCCTGGTATAGCCTGTTGGACTTCCGAGGAAGTGGGGCTAAAGCCGACGGTTGTTTCCAAATAGCGGAAACAAGGTGGGCGTGAGGCTCGATCCAGGGTGGCACTACAGTAAGGGCCGTAAGGGGCAGGTCCAGATGTTCGGTGAGTTTAACCTGCTGAGGATCTGGTTCCAAAGAATGCCACTGATGTACTTCCTGGATCTTACTGAGCAACTCCGTGAAGGAAGGGTCCTCCGGAGGAGACTTCGGAGGAGTCCTGGGCCGGGGCTTGGATGGAGAGCGAGGCTCGTCGTCTTTTATTGAAGCATCCATCAGAGGAATCCGAGGAGTCCGAGAGAGAAGAAGAAGAAGAATTGGAAGCAGAGTAAGGCTCCCTGACTCGTCTAGGGGGAGGAACGGGTTCCTTAGGGGAATCCCTGGACGCGTGTCCTACCCCTCTCTGGATCCAGAGGGAAGAGCTTGGAAATCCGGAGGCGGAGAGGGAGTGTGCCGTCTCGGGCGTATGGGGGCCGGAGGTGGCACCATCGCCGTAAGGTGGCTCTCGACTTCCTTGGTGAGCTGAGCCTTGGCCTCAGCCCACCAGGAGGCCAGAGTCTCCTGAAGATCCACCGGCGGCCTGGGGGTGGTGGAGGAGGAGGAGGATAGTTATATGGATTATATCCGTAAGGCAAGTATCCGTAACCCGGCTGCGGGAATACCGGTGCCGGGTATTGCAGCGTCGGTGGAGCCGGCATCGGGTACTGCGGTGCTGGATACTGCGGACCCAGGTAAGCCGGCGTCGGATACGACGACGGATACCCAGGTACCGGAGGAGCTGCCGGCCCAGTAGGGAGCCCCACGGGAGGATCAACAGGGATAGGCCCGTGGGGGTGGGGCCTGGCTGAGGAGGATATCACCCGCTGGCGCCGGAACCGACGCCGGCGGGGCCGTGTCGGGGCCGGCGTCCGGTGGGCCGCGCAGATCCGTTCAGTAGGAGGAGGGTCTGACGGTGTAAAGCATCCTGCATCACCCAGGGACGGAGGGAAAAGTCCCGGGTCAGGCAGGGTGACTCGGCTTCGGACGGCAGCGAAGGCTGCGGGTAGCCTGGGACGACAGATGATGGAGGGTCTGTCGTAGGCTCCAACGACCGGAGCACGTCGGAGGAGCCAACGTGCGACTTAGGGGCTGAATCCCGGTGGACGCCAGAGGAGCCGGCGTCCGACTTAAGGGGTCCCTCGTCGGAGGCGGGCTGAGGGTGGGAAGTGGCCCAGTCCGAGGGGGACACGACCATGCGCCGCCCTGAAGGGTCGGGCATCTTAGTGGTCTTCTCCCAGCGGGCGTCGGAGGAGCCGACGTCCGGCTTATGGGAGGTGCCCGCGCCAGTAGGCCGCAAGCCTGCGGCAGTACTGGGGGCAGAGGCCTCCTTTTGCCCGGAGGCGCCCATAGGACCCAAACGCGAGCCCGACGGGTGGGCCGACGCCTCCTCCAAAACCTTGGAGGCTGCCGTCGGGCGATCCCCCGGAGGGGACATTACCTGTGAACCGCGGCTCCAGCCGAAGTTGCGGACGAGGAGGCCCTCTCCCCGTGCCTTTCTTTATCCCACTTCTTCTGTCCTTCTGGAGAGGTCGACGCCTGCCTAAGCTTCTTCAACTCCTTCTCCATTGCAGACATCTTCTTTTTAAGGAAATGGGCTTCCAAAGACTGCTGGCGTCGTCTGCGGGTGGCCGCGTTGAAATGCAGGCAATGTGGGCACTTGTAGACCGCGTGGTCGGGGCCTAAGCAAAAAAGGCAGAGAGAGTGACCGTCCTTGTGAGGCAGTTGGGCGCCGCATGAGTCGCACTTATTTTTGGAAGGGGACGACATAAACCGACGTTCACCTGACGAAATCATACTAAAATACTAATAACTTTCGGTGAAAACCGGCGAAATAACGCTGACACGAACTTTACATGACGCTGCGAGCTGGCGGGAAAAGAACTGGGGGGCGGGCGTCCGGGACCGCCCCTTTATACCGACGTCGTCTGACGCCGGTCACCTGACGTGGGGGCAGTCCCTCCCCAGGGACTACTAGCTAGAAATTTTTCCGTGGGGTCCTGCCGCCTGCTGACATCAGTCCTATATGTAATTACCTACTGCAAGAGCCCTCTCGAAGTAAGATCTCAGTTTATACTGCAATTCAGAAATGGACAAGGGACTGTGCACTCTATATTTGTTTTAAACTATGACCATGAATTTTTAGTAGGATATGAATTCAAATGTGATGTTTCTATTGGTAAACTTTGCCATAGGGTTCACCTAAGTTATTAGGGATGCACCGGAAATTTCTTTATATCCAAATAAAGTACAGTTTCGTAAGAACTTACTGTAACAGTAGATCTTCGAGAGAGGCTCTTACAGTAGGTAATCACATATAGGACTGACGTTGGCAGGCAGCAGGACCCCACGGAAAGATTTCTAGCTAGAAGTCCCTGGCGAGGGACCGCCTCCACGTCAGGTGACCGGCGTCAGGAAACATTGGTATAAAGGGGCAGTCCCTGATGGCTGCCTTCCAGTTCTTTCCCACCACAGGCCAGAAAGGTCGGATGAGAGAGGAGCGGATATTTCCATCACTGGAAAAGGAGCAGAAAAAGCCTAGGGGGTTGGAGGGCGGGAAGTTATTACCTACTGCAAGAGCCTCTCTCGAAGATCTAATGTTACGATAAGTTCTTATGTAACTGTATTATCTTACTTCGAGAGGGCTCTTGCAGTAGGTAATTATATATAGGACTGAATCCCAAGCAGTCTGGAACAAAGAGAGGCACCGGGAGGAGGAAAACTACTCCAAGAAGCAGTTCTAGCTGTGCAAGCCTCAAGATAAGAGGCCTTGCAGAACAGCAGCCCGAAGCCTGCTCTACGGCGAGAGGCAACATCCAAACTGTAGTGTTTAGTAAAGGTATGAATGGAAGTCCAGGTGGCGGCAGCGCAGATGTCTGCCGCAGACACATTTTTGAAACAAGCCGCTGAGGCAGCTACTCCTCTGGTGGAGTGGCCTCTTACCTGACCCAGGAGGGTCTTGTTGTATTTGTCATAACAGAAAGTGATGCAATGCGCCAACCACTTATATAGGCATTGCTTAGAAACAGCATTGCCTTCCCCTTTTATGAGCAAAAGAGATGAACAATTGATCAGTCTTTCTGAGATCCTTCGTCCTGTTGGTGTAGTATCTCAGAATCTGGTGAACATCCATAGTATGGAGTAAATACTCCCCTTGATTAGAGTACTGCGTGAAAAAGGCGGGTAACTCTATGGACTGATTTAGAGTAGACTCTGCTACTACTTTAGGAAGAAACTTAGGGTTCGTGCGAAGAGCGACACGTTCCTTGTGAAAAATCAAGTATGGAATTTCACACATCAGGGCCTGGAGCTTGGAAATTCTCCGAGCGGAAGTAATGGCCAACAGGAAGAGAGTCTTCCACGAAAGGAACTTCAAATCCGCAGAAGCTGCTGGTTCGAACACAGGCAGAGTAAGTTTCTCAAGAACAAAGTTCAAGTCCCAAGGGGGGAGCAGGAGTACGGATAGGGGGTCGCAGATGGAGAACCTCTCTGAGGAATTTCTTAGAGACCTCCAATTGAGCGAAAGTTTTATCTGCAAAGGGGACATGATAGGCTGAGATGGCCGCCATGTGTACCTTCAGAGAAGAATGACTGAGACCCAGGTCAAACAGATGATATAGATACTCCAGCAGAAGCCCCGCTGAACAGGAGAAAGGTTCTGCGTTCTTGGAAGCCGCCCAGATAGTGAATCTTTTCCACTTCATGGCGTAAGTGGATCTAGTGGAGGGTTTTCTGGCCTCCACCAAAATCTCCGCCACTTGGGGAGACATCCCAAAACGGGATTGAGCTAAGTCTGCAGGAGCCATGCGTGCAGCAGAAGGGATATGAGGCCTGGATGGACCAGGGTCCCCTGATCCTGGGTCAGTAAACCTCGAGATAGAGGAAGAGGATGATCCTCTGAGTATTGTTGTAGAAGAGAGAACCAAACTTGCCTGGGCCAGAAAGGAGCAATCAGAATCATTCGTGCTCCTTCTCAAGCTAGTTTCTGCAAGACTCGTGGGATAAGTGGAACTGGGGGAAAGGCATAGATGAATCTGTCCTTCCAGTCTAGAGACAGAGCGTCTCTCCAGAAAGCGCCTCGCTCTGGAACGAGGGAGCAGAAGACAGGAAGCTTTGCATTTAGAGGGGATGCGAACAGGTCGACCTGTGGTGTTCCCCAAAGTCAGAAGATACTGTCTAGGACCCCTTGGTCCAGTTCCCACTCGTGAGTCAGAGCAGAAGAGCGACTTAGCTTGTCTGCCAGGGTGTTGTCGACTCCTGGAACGTGAACTGCCGTGAGGTGAAGGTCGTGTTGTGTTGCCCAATCCCAGACCCTTACTGCCTCCCTGCTAAGAGGGTAGGACCGAGTCCGTCCCTGTTTGCTGATGTACCAAACCACGCACATGTTGTCCGTCTGGACGGCTAGGTGGCTGGGAAGGATGCATTGGTGAAGGGTGAAGGGCTTGGAGAGCGTACAACACTGCCCGGAGCTCGAGCACATTGATGTGGAGAGCTTGTTCGAGCTTGGACCAGGAGCCCTGGGTTCGATGAGGGCCTAGATGGGCTCCCCAACCTTTGCCTGAGGCGTCTGTGGTAAGAGTCTGGGAGGGGGGAGGACGAAAGAAAGGAACTCCCCGAAACAGGTTCTCTCGAACCATCCACCTTTGCAAGTCTTGAAGCATCGGCGAGGAGACCAGAACTGGGTGATCTAGGTCGTCCACTAACTGATCCCATTGGGAGCATAGAGTGCACTGAGAGACTCTCATGTGGAGTCGAGCGCGAGGAACTGTCGGGATAGCAGCCGCCATGAGCCCGAGAAGGCGAAGGACCGACCTTGCAGAGACCCGCCTGCTGCCAGACAGCAGACTTTTCTAAGTCTGGAGGTGGACGCCTGTCCGTGGCAGGAAGGCCTGCCCGTGGTCGTATTGAGAATCGCCCAATAAACTGTAGTCTCGGATGGGATCAGGTGAGACTTGGAATGGTTGATGGTAATACCCAGGCAGGCAAAACCTGCTGGGTAAGGGAGAGGCAGCGCAGGAGTTCCTCCCTGGGCGAGGCCGCCAGGAACCAGTGTCCAAATGCAGGAAAACCTGCACACCTCCCTGAAATGCGCGGGTGAGCCGCCACCACTGCCAGGCATTTGGTAAATACTCGGTGTGCGAGGATGACCAAGCGGAGCGCTTTGAATTGGTAGTAGTCCCCCTGGAACGCAAAACGAAGGTATTTGCGGTGAGACGGGCGAATGGAAATATGCAGGTAAGCATCCTGCATATCCAGGGCACACAGCCATTGACCCAGCCAGAGGAGGGGCAGAAGGCTCTGCAAAGAGAGCATCCTGAACCTTTTGCATTCCACAAAAAGATTCAGGGAACTGAGATCCAGAATTGGTCTAAGGTCTCCTGTCTTCTTTGGGACCAGGAAGAAATGGGAATAGTAACCCGTCCCTTGCAGATGAAGGGGGACGGGTTCTATTGCATATTTCAGCAGTAGAGCTGAAATTTCCTCCTGGACCAACAGAAGATGTTCCCTTGAATACGACGACTTCAGAGGGTGGTGGCAAGGTGGTTTCTGAAGAAACTCTATCGAGTGTCCTTCTGCGATGAGCTGGAGCACCCAAGAATCTGTTGTTATCCTCTCCCAGCCCAGAAGGTGGAGGGAAAACCTCCCTCCTACTGGGTCCTCCAGGGAGTCCGAAGGCTGTGGGAGAGGGAAGGAGTCAGGTGGTGTTGGGCAGTGCCGCAGCTGAAACACCCGCTGCTTTTTTGGGCGGGGGGGGCTTAGCAGCTGTGGGGGCCCGGCGTTTTGTGGCCCGCCTTCCCTGGGGTTTTGCCTTGGGCCGATTCCATCTGCAAAAGGGACGGCGCTGCTGCTGATGGGGGCAGTACATGGAATCAACAGATTTCAGTGCCATTGCCTTCTCTTGCAAATCGGTGATGATGTCCTTGACATCACCACCGAAAAGCACCGACACCCGGAAGGGCGCTTCCTGGATAGCACATTGCACCTCCGGGACCAACCCTGACACGCAGAGCCAAGCATGACGTCATAGGGCAACGGCGAAAACTGAGCTCCGTCTGGCAGTGTCCACTGCATTGTATGTCGCATGAAGCATGTGTCGACTGGCCGAACGTGCAGAGCGGACAAGATCAGCCAACTCCTGCTTGACTTGGGAGTCTGGCAGGGAATCCAATTTGGCTTCCACCTGAGTCAGAATGGCCTTCTGGTAGTCCCCCATATGGCCGACATAACTCAGGGCCCTAATCCCCAGCATGGAGGAAGCAAAGATCTTCTTCCCATACTGGTCCAGAAGGCGGGATTCTTTGTCAGGTGGCGATGAGCTGAGGTGTTTTGGGTTGGCCGACCGGCCGTGAGCGGTGCTAATCACAACCGAGTCGGCACGAGGGTGAGAATCTAGGAAATCAACCCCTCTGGAGCCAGATATAGCCTATTCGACTTCCCTGGAAGTGGGGCTAAAGCCAACGGCTGTTTCCATATGGTGGTGACGAGGTTGGCATGAGGCTCTATCCAGGGTGGCACCAAGGTAGGAGCTGTCACGGGCAGATCCAGATGTTCAACGAGTTTCAGACACTGAGGATCTGGTTCCAAGGAGTGCCACTGATGAACCGCCTGGATTTTCCTTAGCAACTCCGTAAAAGAAGGATCTTCCGGAGGGGACTTCGGAGGAGTCCTTGGTCTGGGCTTCGATGGAGAGTGTGGCTTGTCGTCCCTCTCGGAGCAACCGTCGGAGGAATCCCAGGAGTCCGAGGGTGAAAAGGAGGAGGAGGAGGAGGAAGAGGGAAAAAGACTCCCTTTCCCGGCCAGGGGGAGGAACGGACCCCTTGGGAAGCCCCCGGGGAAGCGTGTCCTGCCCCTCTCTGGACCCAGATGGAAGAGCCCTGGAGTCCGGAAGTGGTGAGGGAGTGTGCCGTCTCGGACATACGGGAACCTGAGACGGCACCATCATCAGTAGGCAGCTCTCAACCTCCCTGGTGAGCTGAGCCTTGGCCTTAGCCCACCAGGAGGCCAGAGTCTCCTGCAGGTCCACCGGCGGCTGTGGGGGCGGTGGAGGAGGAGGAGGCGGGGGATAAGAATACGGGTTGTACCCATAAGGAGAGTATCCAAAATCCGGCTGAGGAAAGCCCGGCATCGGGTACTGCGGCGTTGGAAAGACCGGCGTCGGGTACTGCAGCACCGGGATACTGTGGTCTCGGGTATGTCGGCGTCGGATAGGACGGAGGGTACCTGAGAGCCAGGGGAGCTGCCGGAGCAGACGGCCCAGCCGGCGGCCTCACGGGCAGATTCATGTTGGAGGGCCCGGCGGTGGGGGGACATCCAGAAGCGGGATGTCACCTGGAGTCGGTAGAACCGGCGTCGGGGCCGGGTCGGAGGCCCCGGCGTCGGGGCCGGCGTCCGGGGAGCCGACGTCAGATCCGGTGCACCTACCGGGGGATGGTCTGACGGAGGAAGGTCCCCAGCGTCGCCCGGGGATGGAGGGGGAAAAATCCCCGGAGTCGGGCTGGGGGGACTCTGGGTCCCTGGACGGCAGCGAAGGTTGCAGAGAACCGGGGACGACGGACGTGGGGGGGTCCATCGTCGGTTCTGTCGCCAACCGGACATCGGATGAGCCGATGTGTGGCTTTACAGCGAGCTCCCGGCGGGTGCTGGAGGAGCCAGCGTCCGGCTTATGGAAGCCTTCACCAGAGGCAGGCCGAGGAGAAGGATCGGCCTGGTCCGATGGAAGAGAGGCCGCGCGCTGCCCCGAAGGGTCGTGCGTCTTACCAGCCTTCTCCCCATGGACGTCGGAGGAGCCAACGCCTGACTTACCGGAGTTGCCCACGCCAGTAGGCCGCGAGCCTGCAGCCGAACCGGGGGCGGAGGCCTCCAATTGCCTGGAGGTGCCTGAAAGGCCCGAGTGTGAGCCAGACAGGTGGGCCGACGCCTCCTTGGAAACCTCCAAGGCGGCCGTCGAGGAGCGGTCCCTCGAAGGGGACGTTACCTGTGTCTCGGCGGCTCCCGAGGGAGACGCGGTAGAGAAGCCCATGTCCCGGTGCCTCTCCTTATCCTTCTTCTTTTGATGGCCTTCGGGGGAAGTGGACGCCTGCCTCAGTTTTTTGAGCTCCTTCTCCATTGAACTCATCTTTTTCTTCAAAATATGGGTTTTCAGGGATTTCTGCCGCCTTTTCCGGGTAGCCGCGTTGAAGCTGAGGCAGTGCTGGCACTTCTCGACCGGCTGATCGGGGCCTAGGCAGAACAGGCACAGGGAATGGCTGTCCTTGTACGGTAGTTGAGCGCCGCACGAATCACACTTATTTTTGTGCTCGGAGGGTGTAGGGGACGACATACACCGACGATGGTACCTGACGTTAGTCGAAAAAACAAATTACTCGTAAAACTCGGCGAAGATTGGGCTGACGGGTTCAAACTTTTCCATGAAAGCGCCGTGCACAAGTCAACCGCGGAAAGAACTGGAAGAAGCGGGCATCAGGGACTGCCCCTTTACACCAACGTCTCCTGACGCCGGTCACCTGACGTGGGGGAGGTCCCTCGCCAGGGACTGCTAGCTAGAAATTTTTCTATGGGGTCCTGCCGCCTGCCGACGTCAGTCCTATATGTAATTACCTACTGCAAGAGCCCTCTCGAAGTAAGATCATCAATTCTGTATCATTAACTATTACTTTTTAGTCTTACATGGTCTTTTAAAGTGGTGAAAGGAGTGGAGAAGCACATTCAGCTACTGCTTCAAGGCCCATCTGTATTGGGAATAGTATGTCCATAGGTGGTCCTATAGAATCCAGCAAAGAAAAGAAAAAACAGAGAACACACATTATTTTTACACTATTGAACACAGTGAATATTCTCTAAATTATATAATAACTATCACTAATAATCAGACATGGAAGTAGTATGGCCAGAAAGGGGGGAGGGAGGGAGGGGTTTGAGGGAACAAGAAGGAAGGGTGGGAGAAAGAAAGGCAGTGAAGAAGGCTTAATTTAACTGAAGATTAAGGATATTGTGAATGCTTAAATTCCAAAATCTTTATGAGCAATCTTTGTGAATGTGCTTCTCCGCTCCTTTCACCACTTTAAAAGACCATGTAAGAATAAAAAGTAATGGTTAATGATACAGAATTTATGTTATTTGGATATAAAGAAATTATCGGTGAATCCCTAATAAATTAGGTGAACCCTATAGCAAAGTTTACCAATAGAAACATCACATTTGAATTCATATCCTACTAAAAATTCATGGTTATAGTTTAAAACAAATATAGAGTGCACAGTCCCTTGTCTATTGCTGAACTGCAGTATGAACTGAGTTTTTTATACATATTTGTTTTTCTGAAAGTGATTTGATTAATTGTTTTTGAATATTGATTGGCTGATGGTGATTCTGTCACTTCAATTAGAAGATCTGTTGGATTGGGTAATTAATGTATGATGTCACTTTTTGATTACTATTTAAACATTAGAAACATGTTTGCCAGATTGTAACAAGCCCCCTTGAAGGCACATTGCCGAGGCACTAGGGGCTTCCACAGTGGTGCGGAATAAATCAACTACTTGGTTGAGAAATTTCGTTTTGATTGATTTTTCTACCCAAGAGCGCGTACATACTTGGAGTTGTGTCTCTGTTAAGGGTTTGTCACCCTATGTATGTGACCCCCTAATAGCTTTTGAGTGCAGCATTTTGCTTGTTGGATTTCGACAACAGGAAATGACTGTCCTCTGTCCAGGCAAGAGCTGGAGCCCCAAGGGAAGAGGGAGCTCCAGAAAATTCAACAGCTGACAGCCGATCAACCATGCTATAACTGCTTAGGCTGCACCCTGAAGATTCCCCCCTGTGAGGTGACCGGGACTGTGGAATTCCAAATGGATGGTCCCTTCCCTCTAAAGAACAGCGCCCTCTCAAGAAGACCGAGAAGGAAGGGCGGGGGTCCGCACTAAGACTCCTTCCCGAACCCGGGTTGGTCCCGGAAAAGAGCCACCGCATGGCACCCTGACCCCTCGGAGTCCGAAAGAGCCCTCCTCCTCGCAAACACCAGCCTAGGCAGCTGACAACTCTGGTCAGTCCCCGAGGGGACTATCCAGGGAGTAGCACCCTCCCCTCCTGTGGGTGCTCCGTTTAGCCCCAAAGTTGGGCGATCCAGGCACACCACTTGAGGGGGTACCACAACTGAGGGGGCAGAAAACACTCCAAGCCCAGGCTGCAGAGCAATAGTGGCCTCCACCACTGCCTACTGGTCAGCACCCCTGACCCTGGACACAGAAGCAACTGCCCGCCCCTCAGAGGGGGGCTAGCTCCGGTCAGCCGGGGAAACTATCAGGGTGTCTACATGGGCTGCCTACTCCAAAGAGTCAGACAGCCTGTCTGAATCAGACTCCAACTCCATCTCCGAGGAGGTAGAGACTGATGTCCAATGCCAGACAGTACGCGGACGCCCGCTGCCATCCTGACCGAAGGGAGTACCAGTCCGGGTATCTGCACCAGAGCCGGCGCTGAAGGCTGAAACTGCACCACGAATGATGCCCGAAGAAGATACAGTGCTGAGGGCGGGTAGCAGAAGCAGAGTTGATGTCTGCCACGGCTACGTCCCGACCCACAGTGCTGCGAGCGGCGCTGAAGTCAGGGACAGCGACGATGATGGCACTGACAGCTCGTGGCGCCGAGGTCGACACCCCCCATGGCACCGCAAGCGGCACCAGAGCTAGACATGGCATGTTCCCCAGCCTCGGCGTGAGGCGAGAAATGATCGAAGATGGCGCTGGAGAACCTTCCACGGCGTCGACAGCACCATTGGCACCGCGAATGGCGCAGAGACCCAAGACAGCACCAACGGACGGAATCGAGGTCCTAGGCTTACCAGCCTGAGGAAACTATATTGGGGGAGCCTTCGCCCCCAAGGGGGTGATTACCAGTGCAGTGCCTTTCGTCCGTCCCCCAGGGAGGACGGACTGGGCCTCCTGCACCGCGGAAGGGGCTTCTGCAATGGCGAGGCTACTAGGAGCAGAAGCCCCCTCCTCCACAGTCCGTACAGAACCAGGAGGGTACCCGGAGGAAAGGCCGAGAGACTGCGGCTTGGCCCGATGAGTGCACGCCTGTCCCCCAAAAGTCGGCAGAGCTCGTCCAACTTTCCACGCACGTTACTCGATGACACGACGGTCCATGGAGGAGCAGGTGTTGCACAAATCCATGTCGTGAAGCGGGTCAAGACACGCGAGGCAATGGTTATGCTGGTCGGTGATGGAGTACTTGCGGCAGCATGGGCATCGTCGTATAGGGGGCCGCCCCGTCTTCAACGATTTCTTGTCCCCCCAACCAAGACATGATCCACGGCAAAACAAGCTAAACAAAAGATTCAATGTTGCTGACAAATAAAGAAAAGGAACAGTCTTACCAGAGTGGCATCAAGTGGTAGCGAAAAAGGGAACTGGCAGGAAATCAGACGGCGTCAAAGGAGCCTTCGGCATCAACACTATACTAGGCCTCTTGCGCAGCAGCTCCACATGAGGTGCAACCTCTACGGCAGGAGGCCAGGGTTGACGACACCTAACGGCCAACCTGCAAGCGCCACGCAGTGCATCTGCCTCGAGGGCGGCGCCGACGGTGCATCGACTCTGCCCATCAAAAAAAAAAAGCTCCCGCGGAGTTGTGACCTCTGGCTACATTACCCAAAGGTAATGAAAGGTGAAGACTGACACAGATAAGATCACTTGTTTTGTTTTTAATATTTTGACTAACATAGTGTTAAGCTTGAATCAGAGTTATAAATGGAAAACAGAATTATACTAAGACTTTAACAGCAACAAAATCATCTGCTATGCTACATTCTTTTTTTTTGTAAATTTTATTTTGAATTTTGCAAGCAATACATGCAAGATGTTACATGGAAGGATAATAAATTGATTAACAGAGAGTAGCACTTACAAAGGTTGTTGTCAGACCCCTTCCCAGCAATACACACTGATGGCAGATAAGGACCGCTTGGCCCACCCAGTCTGCCCATTCCCCTACCTACTGGATAAGCTGCAGATCCTAGTTAACCAACAGCCTACTTCCTCCTACCCCCACTAGAATTGCCTTATGTCTGTCCCATACGTTCTTCAATTTCCCCACTGTTTTTGACCCCATGACCTCCTCAAGAAGGCAGTTCCATGCATTCACCACCCTCTCCATGAAAAAATACTTCCTCATGTTGCCCCTGAGTCGTCCCCCCTCTATCTTCAAATTGTTCCCCCTTGTTCTTGCACATCTCTTTTTCTGTAAAATGCTACCCTCTTGGACTTTAGTCCCTTGAGGTACTTGAAAGCTTTTTCAGTCTCTCTTCATATGGCTTCTGGTGCAGACCCTGCATATATAGAAACACATTATTAATACAAAGGCACACACCCTAGGAACTCTATAGGGATAATGCTACAGAATATTCTCTGATTCCCTTTTCCCATCCAGGCATAAACTGCCACCCAGTATCATTTATATGCATCAATCCAGATTTAACAGAAGTACATACCCAAGAACGACGCGGAAATAACTTTCATAGAAACACAAACTTTCACTGAGAAAACGAAACTAACATGCAGTTAGAATTGGATCAACCAGATTTCTACCCCACTAGCTAGATTCAGTACTTTATCTAAACTTCCACTCATCTTTCTATATTGCCAGCGTATGTGATTCAAAGACAAAAATGAAAATTACGTACTCACCGTAATTCTGGATCTTCTTGGACCATCGTCACCATTGATTCACACTGATGGGTTATAAACCGGAGGTGCTAGAACCCTGCAGGAGCCAGAACTTTTCAGGACAGCCGGCACCAAGGTAGGCTGCCTGCATGAACGGCACTGTGAGATTAGCTCACGGTGTATGGGTTACCTTGGCACTGGCCCTCAACTGCCTCAGTACCTTTTTTACCAAGGAGGAGCAGAGTAACCTAAGTAAAACACGTAACCTAACAAAGGCATAAAACAGCCCTTGAGACCTGTGTAAAAAGGATCAAGAACACAAAGCAGTGTCTTCACAGCCCAAACTAAAATAAGAGTGAAGACCATGGAACAGGAGAGTGAGCCCAGGGGACAGTGGGTAGGTGTGTGAATCACTGATGACGATAGTCCAAGAAGATAGTGCAGCTACATAAGAACTTACTGTAACAGTAGATCTTCGAGAGGAGCTCCTGCAGCAGGCTACTACCATAAGGATTATGCCGCCAGGCACTAGGACCCCACGGTAACCTTCTAGCTAGCAGTCTTCAGCTGGGACTGCCCTCGACGCCTTCTCCACCCCAATGACGGCCAATAATCTGTAAGGAGGCAGTCCCCAGCCCCACCTCAGTTCAGCCGGCAGAGACCCTTTGGTAAGGCAGCAGGTGGACTGGGTGGAAGCGTGCTATAAAAAAGATGCAGAGACTCACCAGGGGGAAGGAGGGAGGGAGGGAAAGCAGCACCTGCTGCAAGAGCTCCTCTTGAATATCTACTGTTACGGCAAGTTCTTACATAACTGTACTATCTTACTTCGAGTGGGAGCTCTTGCAGCAGGCTATTACCATAAGGAATGAGTCCCAAGCAGTCCTAGAAAAAGGATCGAGATAGGTCTGGGAGGAGGCTGAAGTGCAACTGCCAGAAGGTGTCAGGACAGGAGGCCTTGAAGGACATCCAGGCCAAAACCTGTCCTTCACCTAGAGGCAATGTCCAAGCTGTAATGTTTGATAAAGGTATGCATTGAGCTCCAGATAGCCGCTAAACAAATATCCACTATAGAGACATTATGCATAGAAGTGAAAGAAGTAGACACTCCCCTGGTGGAATGACCCTGGACGAGCCCGGAAGGGGTTTATTGTACTGTCATAGCAGGAGACAATGCACTTCACCATTTTTTTTTTTAACACTCTTTTTCTGGCTCCACTTGGACCCCAGAGAACTGTCTCAGGCAACTGCACACCCTTCGGCTCTACCTCCGAGCCTGAAACCCCCCAGCTTCCCGGCACCATCCCAGCTATCCCCTCGGCTCTGAACCCTCCCGAGGTGGGGCCACCCTATCCTCCCAGGGTGCTCTACCTTGCACTTCAGGCCGGGCTGGGCTCATCCCAGGAGCTGGGTGGGTCCGGCTAGTGGAGTGTGGTCGAGGGGGCAGTGCTGTCGCCTATCTCTGGGAGCGGGGGTTTTCTTGGCTGCTTTGCTCCCTTTCCCCTGCATTCCTCCCCCGGCAGAGCTCGGTCGTGCAATGGCACCAGGCACGCCTGCCACAGTTCTGCCTTCCCTCTAGCAAGCCCTGTGCGTTGCAGTGCCTCCAGTTACCACCGGGGGCCGCTGTGGTGCCGGGCATATGCCTGGATCCTCCCCGACAGAGGAGAGCAGTCCTCCAGATGCTCGATCCTCTCTCTCCCCTGCCGACCCCCAGCAACCCGGCCTCATTCCCGAACCTGCGTTGCCGGCGTGGCGTCCAGCGCCTCAACCCTCAGTGCCAGCAGGCCAGCTATTCACCAACCATTTAGATAAGGTCTGTTTAGACACCGGAGTACCCTGACAACGAGATGCAAAGGCCGCAAATGACTGATCTGTCTTACAGTACGGAGCAGTACGATTCAATTAGTATCGTAGCACTCTGTGGACATCCAGAGTATGCAGGATTGCTTCCCCTTGGTTCGAGTGGTTGGAGTAATCCACTGGCAGGTTAACGTCCTGATTAAGCATGAACTCGGACACTACCTTAGGTAAAAACGTAGGGTTAGTACATAAGGACACCCTGTCCTTAAGGAAAACTAAATAAGACTCCCTTACACATCAGGACCTGAAGCTCAGAAACCCTCCGAGCAGAAGTAACAGCAGGTTCGAATGGGGGAAGAGTACGTTTTTCAAGTATAAAAAGGAGATCCGAAGACGGTACTGGATCTCTGATGGGAGGCTTAATGTGTAGTATACCCCACGAAAAGGTGAGGGACATGTCCAGCTGGGCGAGGGCTCCCCCCCGTAGGTACGTGGTAAGCAGAAATCGCAGAAATATATATCTTATGGAGGAGCAGCTCAAGCCTTGGTTTGAAAAGGAGAGGAGATACTCTAAGACAGAGTTCATTGGACAGGTAAACGGGTCCAAGTGATGGGGTGAAGCACAGACAAAATCTTTTCCACTTCATGGTGTAAGTGGATCTAGTCGAGGGCTTTTTCGTACGATGAGAATGTCCGCCACCTCCTGGGAGAAGCCATACCTGGAGTTAATTAATTAATTCTGCAGGAGCCACACATGAAGATGGACCAGGGTGCCCTGATCCTGTGATAGCAAGTGTGAGCTCAGTGGCAGCTGCATTGAAGGCTCCACTGCCAGCTGCTGAATTACTGGGAACCAAATCTGCCAAGGCCAATAGGGAGCGATGAGGATCATCTCTGCTCCCTCGGCCTGCAACTTCAGGAGGACCCTCTGGAGAATGGGAAAGGGAGGGAAGGCATACTGAAACCTCCCTGTCCAACAGAGGGACAAAGTGTCTGGCCAGAAAACACCAGGCCCGGGCTCTAGCGAGCAGAAACTGGGCAGTTTGGTGGTGAGTGGAGACACAAAGAGGTCCAACTCTGAACGGCCCCATCTGTTGAATAGCTGGTCTGTTACTGACTGAAGGAGCTCGTACTTGGGAGCCTTGGACCGAGACCAGCTTAGGCTGTCTGCAAAGAAATTTTGGACACCTTGAACATGAACAGCGGTGAGATCTAAGTGGTGTTCCAGGGCCCAATACCAGACCCTCATCGCTTCCCCGGCAAAGGGGGTAAGAATGTGTGCCCCATTGCTTGTTGATGTAAAACACTACCGACATGTTATCCATCTGTATGAGAAGAGGCCCTGGCGAAAGGTCCAACTGAAACGCCTGCAGAGCGTTCAGGACCGCTCGCATCTTTAGGACACTGATGTGGAGCGTCTGCTCATTTGGAGACCAGGACCACTGGGTCTGCACCCCCAACTGAGACCCGAACTCTTTGTAGTTAGAACCTGTCTTGGGGGCTCCTGCCGGAAGGGGACCCCTCATCCCATGTTGGAGGGGTCTAGCCACCAGGATAGAGTCCTTCGGACTGGGTCAGAGATCCTGACCGGCTGGTCTAGGTCGTCTGACTTCTGGTCCCATTGCAACCTGAGCGTCCACTGAGGAACCCTCATGTGCAGGTGGGCCATGGGAACTGTAGTAATGGCCTCCACCATTTGCCCCAGAAGTCTGAGGAAGGTCCTGGCTGGGATCCGGGGAGCCATGGATACTGCTCGGGTTAAGCTCCTTAGGAGATCTCCCCTGTCTGCCAGAAGAAAGTCCATGCCCTGAATCAAGTCCAGGACCACTCCGATGAATTGAAGTCACTGACTGGGCCATGGGGATGACTTTGGAAGGTTCAGGGTGATCCCCAACTCTCGAAAGAGTGTAAAGGTGTCTCCAAGAGTGTGAAGTAGTTGAGCTCTGGAAGGAACTGCTAGGAGCCAATCATCCAGGTAAGGGAAGACGTAATGGCTCTGGCATTGTAAAGCCGTGGCCAACACCTCTAGACAACTGGTGAAGACTCGAGGAGCGGAGGAGTGGCCGAACAGTAAGGCTCGGAACTGGTAATGTCTCCCCTGGAAGTAGAACCTCATAAACTTCTGATGGGGAGAGAGGAAAGACACGTACGTGCAGGTAGGCATCCTGCATGTCCAGGGAGCAGAGCCAGTCCCCTTGGTGCAAGAGGGGGATGAGACCTGGAAGAGTGACCATTCTGAACCATCTGTACTCGATAAAGAGGTTTAGGGAGCTGAGGTCCAGAATGGCCCAAAGGTCTACCGTCTTATTTGATACCAGAAAGAAATGGGAATAATAGCCCTACCCCTGTTGTTCCGGGGGAACCAGTTCTATTACCCGCTTCAGCAGAAGGGCCTGGCTCTCTCCTTCTGTAAGGGGTGAGAAGGAGGATAATGGGAGGACCCAGGTGGCTGATCCGGAGGGATCTGAAAGAACTCTAAAGTATGTCCTCCCCTGATCAGATTCAACACCCAGAGATCTGTGTTGGTGATGCTGCTCCATCCCCCTTGGTAGAGGAAGAAATTACCCAGTACTGCCTCCCCCATGGCCTCCGCCGGAGGAAGGAGGTTGGGTAGTGAGTCACTGGGTGGATCTGGGAACAGGCAGAGAGGGCTGGGAGGACTTGGGGCCTCTAGAGGCAGAGCTCCCAGGAGTTTGGGTTGTTGCCTTCCTCTTGAAGCCTCCTCTGTGCTGGAACTGGTTGTGGGAATTTTGCCCTGAGGACTTCCGAAAGGGCCATTTCTAAAAAGACTTCTAGTCCCCTTCGTACATTTTACAGATGGATCAGATGGATTTCCTGGACACCTGGAGATGGGAGACCAGTTTCTCCATCTCCTCCCCAAAAAGTACAGAACCTTGGAAGGGAAGGTCCAGGATACCGGACTACAGACCCTAGGAGAATCCAGAGACTCTGAGCCAGGTGTGGCACCTAAGACAAACGCTGGATACCGCTGCCCTAGAAGCCGTATCTGCAGTATCGTACGAGGCCCTCGGGACATGAGTGCCTAGTCCGATCCCGACTTGAGGATATGCAGGGGCTCACTCTTCTGAGCAGAGTCTGGAAAGGCATGAGCAGCCTCTACTCCTTTCTCCTACAGTGCATTCTGGTGTTGGACCATATGTGTGAGAAAGTTTAAAGATCTGATAGAGCAGGTGGAGGTAGGATATATTTTCTTGCCCACATGGTCTAGAAACCTGGACTCTGTGTCGGGAGGCTGAGAGCTGAGGTGCTTCAGCTTCTTTGACTTATCGTGAGCACCCGTGATAACCATCGAGTCCACCTGATGCTGTTTCACCAGGAAAGGCTCGTCCCTCGGTGTCTAGTACAGCCTGTATAACTTTTAGAGACTGTCGGAGCGGTATAGGGATGCTTCCAGGTAATCCAGGTAAGATCCTGGAATGTATCCACTAAAGGACAAACGAACAAGGGCTTTGGCTCCTTCTGCCTCAGGTATTGGCCAACCTCCGGCGCTCTGGATCCAGATCCTCCATCTCTCATCCATTGGAGGTTCGGATATGCCTCATGACATCCATAATGGTAGGACTGTCAGGAGGTGATCTAGGGGTGTCCTTCTCCTCTGGCGAGGTATGCCTATCCCTAGCAGGAGATCAGTCGGAACCTGAGGCGCTAGAGTCCGATCTGGGATCTCTAGAAGAGAGGGAAGCAGATCTAAATCTGGATGAAGACCAGCGCCCTTCGTCTGAACGCCGCCCACTAGAGGACTGGCAGCGGCCATGGGACCGGCGACGGCTGGTGGAGTGCTGATGACGGCTATCTGACCATCGTCAGCTGTCAGACCGCCTAAGGCTGGAGAAGCAACGTCGGCAGGTATTGGGTGAGCAGGAGTGATGTTGGTGGTGCTGTTCTCGGTGCAAAGTCCTGCCATGGGAGTCAGCGGGACTTTGATTTTGGAGCTGGTGAGTACGGTTTGTCCCCTCGGTCCTCGTCCGCATCCGGATTCCTGATAATGTCCAGCTGCAGGGGAAGGATATCCTGTTTAACCTGGCTCCACCAGAACTGAAAGACTTCCGATTGTTCTGGTTTGGAAAACTGTGGAACCACGGTGCCCACCGGGGAATGAGGTGTTTGGTCACCCGGTGTGGGTGGAGCGACAGGAGTAGAAGGCTGATATGGTTGATCCCTGGGGGAAGGGGTAGACTGGCCCCCTTGGGTGTCGGGGGTAAAAGGCTTTTGGACCGCTGAACTAGTAAGGTCCGGAGAGCCAATGCCTGACATATGTCCCTTGGCTTGGGCCATCGACGATCTGGAGCTGTCGGCTTTGTGGACTGTCATCGGCTTGGACGTAGTCTTTTGAGAAGCCGAGGTCGGTTTGGAGACTGACTCCTGATCCTGGTGCTCAGTGGTCTAACCCAGAGCCCAGGGAGAGACCGGCACCGGGACCTTGCACGGAGGAACTGAAGTCCCCGCCCCAGCAGAAGAGGAGGTCCCGACCACTGAGGCGGAGGGTGACTGTATGGGTATGGCCTTTGCCTGCAGGGTAACCAAGGCCTGGGTAGAGGAGCCTGAGCCCTGTTTTCCACTCCATGATGCCGAGGTTTTGGTGGGAGTGGAGGAGTCCTGCTACGCAGAAGAATGGCGAGAGTGGCGGGAGGAGTGAACCGAGCCCGTGGAGTTAGAGCCTGAGGAGGTTTTTTGTGGTGCGGGGACCGGGAGCGCGAGTGCCCCTTAGACCTACCCCAGTCCTTCTCACGGGACTTGCGCTGGTCTGAATCCTTTTTGTTCTCTTTATGCTTGGAAGAATGGGAAGAAGAGGCAGACTTCTCAGCAGGTGAGCTCTTCATGATGCCCAGCTGCTGCTCCAGGATGTGTGCCTTCAGTGCCTTAAGGCAGCGGATGCAAGTCCAGCCTGTAAAGCCACAACAGATGGGACAAGCCTTGGTGTCATGGTCAGACCCCAGGTAGTAAGACTATGCTGCCAGGCACTAGGACCCCAAGGAAACCTTCTAGCTAGCAGTCTTCAGCTGAGACCACTCACGATGTCAACTCCGCCTCGACGTCGGCCAATGGTAGATAAGGGGGCAGTCCCCAGCCCCACCTCAGTTCTATTCCTGCTGTCGACCAGTCTGCTTCGGCTCTTCAGTCGCCTTCTAGAACCCCACTAGCGTTTTCAGTGACCTTTTTTTTAACCCAAAGAAAAGTCAATTTTTCTTAAAAATATTGTCTCTGTTGCATATCTTCTTCTCCGCCATCGATCTCCTCTACAGAGAAGAAGAGGACCAAGTGTGCCTGTGGTTGACAGATACCGGCCAAGGACAAGCACAAGGCCTGTGTCTTATGGCAACAGCCTGCTGCAAGAGTTTCCACTCAAAGTAAGATTAAGAATTACTGTGAGTATGTAATTTTTGTATCTTCCTGGACCACATCCTCACCATTGACTCACACTGATGAGTTAGAGCACCAAGCTCAGATAAAAATCCCCTGAGCAGAGTGGTAGGAGATGGTGCTCACTCAGGATAACATTTCATTAAGGATTGTCCTGCCAAAAGAGGCATGCTGTCTGTCATGGACATCCAGGGCACAGTGCTTGATGAAGGTGTGCACTGTGCTCCAGGTAGTAGCCCTAAAAATATCAGGAATGGGTACGGAGTGAATCTCCACTAGGGAGGTAGCAACCACTCTGGTGGAACAGACACGGACATTGCCTTCCAATTTGACTTACACCATGGAATAACACTGGTGAAGGCAAGCTAATATCCAAGCGGAAATGCATTTAAGTGTAACCAGCTGACAAGCTGAAGAAAAGCAGCTTGGATTGACGGAAGTCCTTAGTTCTATTGCTGTAGAACCTGAGGGCCCGCTTAACATCCAGAGAGTGGAGGGTGCACTCTCCCTCGTTCTGGAAGTTGGGAAAGCATGTGGGCAACACCAAAGGCTGGTTTAGATGGAACTCTGAGACCAGATTAGGAAAGAACTTGGGGTGTGTACAGAGAACTACCTTGTCTTTGTGGAAGACAGTATAAGGAGGATCTGTGATCAAAGAATGTTTCAAACCCCAGGAATCCCTCATTATGCTTAACATATGCAGTGAGCTATGCTAGTGAATCTACTCCAGAGCGCATGGAATAGAATTTAGAAATGCAATTCAAAGCCATGCACTCTGTGTGGTGCTGCGTTCTACAGTCTAACATTAGATTCTTTTCTCCCCCTGCCTACCAAGTCGCCCTGAAGAGCTCTCTTCAAGCAACTCAACTCAGGAAAACAATTGTTCGAATATAAGTATATAAAACACAGGGTGGGATATTCAAAAGGGTTGCGCCAGCACAAGTCCAAAATTGTGCCATTCTGTGATATTCAGCAGGAGGCAGTTACGCCACTGAAAACATGCTGAGCAACAGCGCAATGCTAATTCAGGCATGCGCAACCGAAGGGGGTGGAACCATGCATAAAGTGTGCAATGCGATATTCAAGGCTTGCGCAATACGCAGCAGTGGATCAGGCGGAAGTTGCGCCATAGCAGAAATGAGCCAAAATAAAAAGGCTCAAGGAAGAGACGCAAGAACGCTACAGGGAAGCCACATCAGGCAGGGAGACAGACAAGGCCAGAGGGAGAAACAGTGCAGGCCAGGGAGAGCACAGGACGGAAGAGGGGCAAGGGAAGGTGTGTGGGGCCACAGAGTGCAGAGGCCAGTAGGTGTACCTGGTGCAGTGGAGGTAACAGTCAGGACAGCGGGGGTAACAAAGCAACAACAGCCAGGGGGGGAACACAAGCCAGGGACATCGACAGTGCCAGCTTACACATGGAAGCTGTAATGAGGGGGGTGAGAAGGCATGCTGCAGGGGGACGGGCTGGAAGGCCTGCCCATGTGTACGCCCCCAACAGGCAGCACCGAGCCCGCATCAGCTTTGAGCTCTACTCAGATGTCGAGATTGTGGGCCGGTACCACCTGAACAGGGAAATACTGAGGCGGCTCTGTGAGCTGTGCAGTGATGTGATGCAGGCACCCTCACGACGGAGTCACGCTCTGTCAGTGGAGACAAAGGTAACAGCCTGCATGTGCTTGCTCGCCATGGGTACCTTCCAGAGACCAACAGGGGACACCACAGGCATGACACAGTCGGCCACGTCACGCATCCTCACCCAATTCCTCAGCGCACTGCTGCCACATGCTGCAGAGTACATCCATTTCCCCAGCACCGCGGCGGAGCGTACAGCAAACATACAGGAGTTCCACAGGGTAGCACCGCATGCCTGACAGTACAGAGGCGCATAGACTGCACCCATGTGGCTATTCGCATGCCACCTAGCCCTGATGGGGCTGCCTATCGGAATCGGAAGGGATATGCTAGTGTCAACTGCCAGGTGGTGTGTGATGCCAGTGGGCGCATCATCAATGTCTATGCCACGCACCCTGGCGAAGCACACGATTCATTCATATGGTACCAGTCGGCACTGTGCCATCGATTCAAGAGTGGGGACATCCCCACAGGACATCTAGTGGGTGAGTATGCATGTAGGATTGGAAAATCGGGGGCAAGGGTGGGTAAGCCACAGGTGCCATGGGTGTGGCACACAGGGTTAGGGGCAATATGAGCCTGAACAAGACACTAACCTCCACTATCTCCACACAGGTGACAGTGGATACTCACTCCGTCCCTGGCTGCTCACACCCTACCGGCGGCCCATGACCCCATCACAGCAACGCTTCAATGAGGCACACGCCGCCACACGCAACATCGTTGAGCGGGTGTTTGGGATGCTGAAGGCGCCGCTCATGCCTAGACACCTCCGCGATATCTCTACAGTATAGCCCTCAAAGCCTGTGGATATTCCTGGCCTGTTGTATCCTGCACAACATGGCCAAAGACTGAGGGATAGCCATACAGGTCGGAAGAGGGGACAGCGGAGGGGGACCATGGTGACGCCCGGTGATGATAGGGATGAGCAGCCCCCCCTTGGACGACGTGACCCCCGACTGATCCGGCTGGCCCAGCTGCACTGGGACACCATCACAGAGGAGCACTTCGCCCAACAGAGGTAAGTCATGGGGCCATGTGCAACCAACAGTGGCTAGGGCACAACCCACATACACACAGGGAAACACACCTGGGGTGCATGACGGCAAGGGAAGTGGCAGGGCACAGATGCACACACATACAACCAGGGAGGGATGAACAGTAACACGCCACATGGACAGACACACGCACACACACACACACAACAGGCACAAAGTGCACAGGGGTCAGGTGCACAACAGAGCAGGAACACAGACACTAAAAACACACACGTCCACAGGCCACCACCTCCACTTTTACTGTCCATGTACATGTGTCAGATGCTGGGCACCTTCGCACTTTGGTGTACAGCGCAATGCAGGCATCATCATGCACACGCACCTGTGGACAGCAGTCGGGAGGGTGTGCAGGTGGTCCGTGTGTCTGCATGTAGGGCAGGGCACCCACTGGTGCACTGCCCACCGAAACACACATTGCACACAGGGCAGCACCAGACAGGGCCCGCACTGGGAGACAGCTCAGTCATGCGGCACAGTGCCACGGCCACCTCGGATGCGTGGGTGGCCCACCAAGACCCAGCAGCACTGGCAGGCTGAGCATGGGCCTCATGGGGTGGCACCGATGGACCACCAGGGGTCCCACCGCGCAACGCGACCTTGCCTGCACAGGGGTCTGCAGCATACCGAACATACCTGCACCAGGGTGATCTGGGTCGTACGAACCCGGCGCCGACAGGGTGGGTGTCGCATCGACGCCGAACGGGAGTGGATAGTGTACTGTGCGTGTGAGTGGCACAGGGGCACCGGACTGTGTGCCCATGTGTACCGACAGCGACCAATGCCTGTGTCTGCCTGTCGATGGCAGCGGTCACATCCACCAGCAAATGGTCAATCTGGGACAGGATCCTCTCATTGTCCCTGCTGTGCCGCTGCAGAGCCACACACAGTGCCTCCACGGACGTTGCAACCCGCATCTGCTGCTGTACTGATGCCTGCAGCAGGCGGGTGTGCTCATCAAAGAAGTCGTCTGCCACATCGGCAACCTGTCCCTCAGGGTCTGGAAGGGCCTGATGTACAGCACCCCTTGAGGGTGGGCGCCGCTCACCAGGACCAGATATGGGCATGTCCACAGGCGGTGCACCTACATCACCACTGAGCCCTGTACCCCCAGTCCCGGTGGGTGACTGCTGCTGCTGCCTCGACGCCTGCTGTGCCCAAGGGATCAGTTGTTCCGCTGCTGTGGCCGCAACAGTGCCAGTGACCTGCACAGCCACCGGTGCTGACAGGCACAGCCTGGGACTGTGTTGACATGCTGGCACACACGTCGGAACCAGCTAGGTCCATGGGCGTGAGCTGTCCTGCTGTGTGTCCATTCTGTGACACACACATGTCAATGCCCATAGTGGTCGGTGCATCATCAATGGTGCAGGTCTGTGCCACAGCCACAGTCAGAGCGTGCTGGCATGCTTGCATGCCAGACCGCTGAGACACAGGAAGGGCACCCCCCACACCTGTCTCAATGACATCAGTGATGGTAGCCAGGCGTGCACACTGGCGCAGTGCACGCCGGCAACCTGCGGAGGTGGATGGTCCCTCCTCCAACTCCGGATGGCTGTCCGCAGTGGACAGGCCCTCCACCGCTGACCCCTGCAGACGCACAGGATCTGTAACAGAAAGGAAGGACATGTTAGTGCATGTGATCTACCTTCCCCCGACCATGACATACCATGCAGTGATGGGCTACCACCTGTCTGGAAGCCACCTCCAGGAACACCCTCAATGGCACTGCGCTGCATGCTTGCAGCGAGCATGTCCTCTGCCGGAGTCAGCTGCACCACCTCCAGCTGGCCCCCGCCTGTTGCAGCACGTGCCGCCCTGATGGCTGCAACCTTCTCCTTCACCCTCCTCCAGTCGGTCCCCATCTTCTTTTTACACTCCTGCACAGAGCACTGGTGGCTGTCGTGCAGGTTGACGGCATGCGCCACCCCCTCCCATGCAGCAGCACGGGCCTGAGGGGTGCCCTGCCGTCCACTGAGAAGTGGCTCCTCATCCAGGTAGGCCTCGAACAATGCCTCCGTCTCAGCCTTCGTAAAGTTAGGCCTCCTCTTCCGCCCACCATCACCCTCCTCACCCAGTCCTTGCTCGGTCATTTCACAGCCTGTATGGGTGAGAGTGGTCACCTGTGACTGTGCAGTACACAGCAATTCTCTGAGGCCATGGTCCAGAACATCACAATGCATGCAACTCACCTATCAACTGCAGTAAATGAATATGGCCACTGCAGAACAGTGTTGCATATTTATAGCGCAATACATGCAAATTAGGACTGCAGCAACTTTAATGAGATGCAAATCGCGCTGCTGCGCCATTGAATAGCTGATTGGATGATTTGCATATGACAGCTGAATATCGTGCTGTTGCGCTTTGCGCAATACGGTCGAACCGGCTGAGCCAATGGCACAGTTCTGTGACTGCGTAGTACACCGCACTGCGCATGCCCAGGTAGCTTACGAAGGCGTCTGCCGCGTTGATGATGTGCTGTGCGCGGTAGGCAATTCAGGGCACGGCCACCATTGTGCCAGTGGCGCTACAGCGACGGTCACTACATGGCGCTGTACATAACCGCGCATAGTCCGCTAGGCAATGGAACACAGGCGACACAATCGCGCTAGACGATAGACATCCGATGGCGCTGTGCGTGGCCATGTGCCAGAGACCCATGACCCTGTGCCCGACCTTTGCCCCCTTGGCGCTGTACGTATGGCATGTCTGCAGCTCTAGCGCGCTGTTCGCTAACAGTGCAATAGGGACTGGCGGCGCTGTACCAACAGCGCGATAGGGAATAGCGGCGTTGTATTGCGCAACAATTCCACGTGGGGTTGCCGCGCTGTGGAACGCCATATTGCCTACTATACATCCAGGGATGGCACGCAGAAGAGCCCCCCAGTGGAGTTCACTCGAGCTCGCCAACTTGGTGGCCATAGTGGAGCCTCACTATGGCCCACTATTTGGGGATGAACCCCTTAACATGGCCAGGACCCATGTGTGGCAGCAGGTGGCCACTGAGCTTGAGGAGGCCACTGGCTGGCGGAGGTCCGCGGAGCAGTGCAGGCACCGGTACAGGGACCTGCGGAGGAGGGAGCCGGCACTACTGGCACGCCGTCGGTCACGTGCCAGGAGGGGAGTGGTGCCTCGGCCAGGTGGGTGATCCGTCTATGCACCTGTATGGTCCATATGGGTAACACTGTCTATTGTGTCCAGCACATGGGGGAGAGTTGGTCTAGGGTTGGCTGTGGCGGTGTTTACAGGATATGTGATGTATGAGTCTGGCTGGGTGGGCGGGCACACTCATTGGGGCAGGGGGAAATCTGCTTTGGGATTTCACTAATGTGTTTCTCACCTTTTGTTTCCCATAGGCGTGGCGGAGCGGAGGAGGGCCAGGGCTGAGGTGCAAGGAGTGGTGGCAGCGGTGGCTGAGCTTGGTGGTGGTGAACCACGACAGCAGCAGCACGATGAGGGTGAGTGCCATGACATCATGAATGCTATAGCATGCTGTGCGACGGGGGGGGCAGGGCATGGCCACCATCCATGGACACCACTGCCATGCACGCGACATGTGACAGTCAGCACTGTCCAGTGGCACTGCATGTCTGGGAGTGCGTCAATGGTGGTCCATGCGTGCACTGGGCACATGGCTGCGGCACTGCCTGCCCACCGCGTAGCCACGTTACTGTACAGCCTTGGTTGTGCTGTGCTGGACATGGACGGTGTGTGTGTGCAGTGGTACACATGGCTGTTGCTGCCTGGTTGGGCATGTCTTGTGCACGGTCACTGTGGGTGGGTGCAGTCCATCACAGGAGCGGGGCACTTGGCTGTATGTCATGCATGATGGGTGGGCTTCAGGGATATGGACAGTCACAGCCATTGACTCTGATCCCTTGTCCTAGGTGTCCGGATCCTGCACCGCATTGAACGTTCGATGCAGCAGCTGATACAGGTGGTGATGGACTCGCTCGCCATCCTGCAGGACCCACAGCAACACGGTCTGAGACGCAGGAGGAGGCCCTGGGACCAGCACCAGGCGGCAGGAGAGCAGGCTGGCAGGCAGTAGCTGCCCATCACCTCCCCCCTTTACCTATCCCTCACACCCTGCCTTCCCTCTCCCAGTTGTTCACCCCTGCCCCTTACCCACCCCTACCTTGTACCCATACCCCCACCCCTGTTTTGTATATTTGTACATAGTTATAGTTGTTGTTCTTCTTATTCTTGTTATATTTGAAATATATATTTTGATATGAATACTGTGGTGGTCTCGGATTCGCAGCTGGCTATAGGTGCTCAGTTGCAGTGGTGTGCATGACATCTGGGGTGGTATAGTCATGGGTATGTGTGTGTGTGCGTGGGGAGGTGTCTCTGGTGTGGGAGTGGCTTTCAGTCGGTATTGCCGTGTGCTGCCACCCACTGCTGGGTGCTCAGGGTGGGTCTGGCTTGTATGGTTCTGTGGTACACGAGGTTGCAGTGTGACGGGGGGATGCATGGAGATTCTTGCAGTGATGGTCACTGCTCATGGGGAGTGTCTTGGGGTCACAGTGCAGGGTGTGCTGTGCACAAGGGGGGGGGCTGATGTACACTGGGGTGGTCGGCCCCCTTTATGTGGCAGTCTCAGCTTGTCAGTGGGTGTGCTGGAGCAACATGGCCCGGCTGTGCTTTGTTTGCTTGTCCCCATGGGCCGGTGGATATTCAGTCCCTCCCCCAGTTATGCTGTGCTTGGGGTGTGGGGGTGCATTGTTAGTTCCGCAGTGTGTTCCTGTGCCCATCTGTGGCATGGGTGGTGGGCCCCTGCCTACCTCCCTGGTTGTGCAGTTCCATTGCTCTGCTGTTGGGGGGCTCCCTGCTTGCGCTATGGCGTCTCTGGACTGCTCAGCTGGGCTGCCCTCGTTGCGCTATAGCGCATCGTATCTGCTCAGCTTCCCCTTCCTGGTTGTGCTATGGCGCAGGCTGTGCGATATTCAGACGTTGGCTGGTTGCGCAATTTGCCTCGCTCCATGTTTGAATATTGTGTCTATTGCGCATGTGTGCAATGGACTTGTGCTTGCTCCTGCTATTGCGCACATTTTGGGCTCAGTTTGAATATCTGGGCCACAGTATTTATTATGTACAGCCCTGCCCTCTTACTTTTATTTAGTTTTCTTTTTTTTTTAGCTAGCTTAGCATTATTCTCTGGTTCCCCAGTGGTTCCTGAGAACTGGAGAACTCACATAGTTGGCATTTTTTTCCCTTAAACCATGGTTTGCTAATTGTTTTTTTGATGAAACCAGTGTTCTTTCTACTCAGATTTGCTATTTTAAAAACATTTTCATAACTTTTTGTCTCATTTCCACAGTTTAGGAACGGAAGAGGTAATTTCATTTTTATTGTATTTTTTGTTTACGCTGAAAACATTTTTTCTTCATATAAATATCAGTTTAGTCGTGACTGGCACTGAACTGCGATTTGTTTCTCACTATGGGAATTTTTTGAGATTCTTGAATTCTGGCTGATGACTGGTATGTCAGATAGATCTAAGAAGAGAACAGAACCTACTGCCTTTAAGAATTGCACAAAGTGCTTTCACCTCGTGACGAAGGCTAAACGCCACAATTTCTGTATTAGGTGCCCTGGTCCTAGCCATATTTCTGTAAACTGTGAATTTTGCAACATGTTCTGACCCCAAAACAATCAGAAAGAGGACAAAAAAGCTAGAGGAAATTATGGCTTCTCAGTCCACCTCTGGGTCACTAAAGCAATCAGAAGAGGGCCCTTTCCACACTAAGGCTGCTAAACCTTCTGAGGACCATTCTGATAAAGCCTCTGAAAAGCAGAAAAGGCCCTCAGAGCAGGCTCTGGAGCTGTTCCTGTCAAGAAAAAACAAAAAGAAAAAAATTTCGTTGTCCCTCCTGCTGAAGAGCAAAAGGAGACAACAGACACAGTGACAATACTCTCTCAAGAGGATATGTCAAAAGCTTGGCAGTTTTTCCAGGCTGTTCAAGTCATGGGAATTCATGAGTTTCTCGGTTCCTCCTCAACCTCCGGTTCCCTCACCGATTCCAGGAAACCAGGGTGACACCCTCTATTATGATGAGGAGTGTCCTTGAGGCACAGGTCAAGAAGCATAAGAAGACCAGGAACAGGTACAAAATTTGCAAGTAGAATTTTATTTTTTCCAATAACAGTAAAATAAAAAATAAAATTTCTCCGTATAACTATTTACAAAAGCAGTACAAACACAGAAAACAAAGTTCTTTGCCTGAGGATGTCTCTAATTTCAAGTTTCAGTCTTGCTGTCTCTCTAGCAAAAATATTGCTGCTCTTTTTACAAGTCTTTTCCTGGGAGCTCACTAAGGAGACATCCTGTTTTTCAGAAAATGTTCTTGTCAGTTTCCTTCCTTGCAGGTGCAACAAAACAGTACATGGTGTCTCAAAATTGACCTCCTGTTGACAGCTCTGCTAAGATCTAGTTTTGCATTCCAGCTTAACTCCCTAAGTTCCAAATAGCTTTTTGCAATCATTTCAACAATATACAGTGCAACCCACTTATATCGGACTACTTGGTACATGTCCGAAATTGATGATATAACTGAGTGTCCAAATTATCGCAAAGTGCTTATTTGCATTAGTATCAGTTCAATTCTGCCATAATGCGTGCTGCGCTTAGTGAGTTTATTATGCTCATGCTATGCTGTACAGGGTATACTTTGCTATGAGGTGGGGGTGTGATAGGGAGATCACTCAATGCTTTGTATTGTTTTGTACTGTGCTTCTTGTGCTTGTGTTTTGTGAGAACGGGTTATACTGGATGGTTGTGCTTTGTGCAACTCGTGGAACTGGGTATGTTCTGTGACTTAGTGGCAAGGTTTTTAACTTTTAAAAACATAAACTTTATTTCTTCAGTTAAGATCTGGCTCTGAAAGCTTCATAAAAAAGGCAAACAGGAAAATTACATCCCTATCATAATTCTTGATCTTCCTGTGTATCTTCACCATTCATCACTGGTGGGTGCCTGGCTGGAGACAAGCACCCTGCGGGAGCATTTTTTATTTTGTAGGAGTGAGCAGACGGTACCATCCACAAGGCCGATGCATTGCATGGCGCTCGCGGGTTGGCCAGTAACAGCTGTTGGCTTCTCCTCCTTCACCTCAGTTCTGCATGCCAGAGAGACAGAGACAAAAGGTGATAAGAGAAAAACAAGGACGGGGCAAGGGACCCCGAGGGACAGCAAAAGGAAAGGATGTAAACTGAAAAAGAACAGGCCGACCCGAGGACAGAGGAGGAGGAGAAGCAGGACCTGGGAGGCTATGGGCCGAAAAGGCCCCAGTCCCTGGACAGCCAGAAAGGGCAGGAAAGGGGAGAGAAGAGAGAGGGAGAGAGAGAGAGAAACATAGACTTTGATGGCAGATAAGGACCACGTGGCCCACCTGGTCTGCCCATTTCCCTACCTACAGGATAAGCTGTAGATCCTAGTTAACCAACAGCCTATTTCTTCCTACCCCCCCCCACAAGAACTGCCTTTTGTCTATCCCATGCATTCTTGAACTCTCTCACAGTTTTAGACCCCACAACTTCCTCAGGAAGGCTGTTCCATGCGTCCACCACCCTCACTGTGAAAAAATGCTTTCTCACATTGCCCCTAAGCCGTCCCCCCCATCTTCAAATTGTGTCCCCTTGTTCTTGCACATCTCTTTTTCTGAAAGATGCTACCCTCTTGAACTTTGTTGATCCCACTGCGGTACTTAAAAGTTTCTATCATGTCCTCCCTCTCCCTCCTTTCCTCAAGTGTATAAATATTAAGCTCCTTTAGTCTCTCCTTGTATGGCTTCTCTTGCAGATGCCACAATATTTTAATTGCCCTCCTCTGGACTGCCTCCATCTTGTCTATGTCCTTGCAGAGATGGTGTCTCCAGAACTGGATGCAGTACTCCAGATGGATCTCACCAACTGTCTGTACAGAGGGATAACAACTTCCTGTTTTCTGCTGGTGATGCCTCTCCCTATACATCCCAGTATCCCCCCAGCCCTCCCCACCGCCTTCTCACATCGCTTGTCAACCTTAAGGTCATCTGATATGATTACCCCCAGGTCCCTTTCCATTTTTATTGTTGTTACTATCTCCCCTCCACTGTGTAATCTTCCCTTGGGTTTTTGTTTCCCTGGTGCATTATTTTGCACTTATTTGCATTGAATCCAAGCTGCCATACTTCTGACCATTGCTCCAACCTTGCCAAGTCCCTTCTCATCCTTTCTACGCCTCCTTGTGTATCAACCCTGTTGCAGATCTTTGTGTCATCTGCAAAGAGGCATACTTTTCCTTCCAGTCCCTCTGCAATGTCACTTATAAAGACATTAAAAAGGACTGGACCCAGTACTGAACCCTGTGGTACCCCACTAGTAACCCCCTTTCTTCAGAGTGGACTCCGTTTACAATTACCTTCTATGTCCTGTTGTTCTGCCAATGTTTTACCCAGGCTACCATCCTGGGACCCACTCCCAGGCTGGTTAATTTGTTTATTAATCTTCTGTGTGGGACTGTGTCAGATGCCTTGATAAAAGTCCAGGTAGGCTATGTTCACAGCCCCTCCCTGGTCTACTACTTTGGTCACCTAGTCAAAGAAATTAATTAGATTCATCTGACATGACCTTCCCGTTGTGAACCCATGCTGCCTTGGGTCCTGTGTCCCACTCGCCTCTAGCTCCTCAACTGTGTATAAGAGAGATAAATTAAGGGGAGAGGAAAGGAGGGACCAACACTCATCTAGGACACAGAGCTTGCAAGAGCAGATCTTCCAGGAGGCAACAGTCCATCACTTGGGAGTTTCTTTTTTTTGCTACTTAATTTTTATTGATGCACAGAAAATACATCAGTTTGACATAACAACAGTTGATCTGTTACCATGCTCAACAAAGAGTAGCAATCATATTAATGATCTTATACGCTTAGAGGAATTCTTATAATGTCCATTTTCTTTTTTTGTATGGTCTGTGAACAGAGTCTCTGGATACGGACCACAAATGTCCGTATTGGTATGGTCAAAAAACATTTTACAGTTCGTTTTCTTTTGTTCACCCATATTTTGATTTATCCTTGTTGTTGCTTATTTAACTCCATTCTTTGCCCGAACTCCTCTGCCTATAACAATACCCCTTCCTGAGTACAAAACTGGAAATACACTTAATAGGTCGTGGCCATAGGCCATGTGATTGACCAACATTATTTCAGAACAAGAAAATTAAATATTATAAATAATTAATTAGCTAAATAAATAGCTAGCTAACTAACCGATGGTGTGTGCGTGTCGGAATCATCTATTTAATGTTAATGTTTCTCTGCCCCTTCTACCATTCCCATATAAACTCAGATCTGAGATGGTGAGCCTTTCTCGTACCAGTCTTTCCACACCATCCCAACTCTCTCCACATTAAACCTCAGCTGCTGTAATTTTTTCCATCTGTTCAATCTCATTAACCTTGTCCCTCCAGGTCTGAAGAGCAGGCGGGTCCTCAAAGCACCAGCGAATTGTGATGCTTTTTAAAGCAGCCAATCTGAAGGAGTGGTATAGTTTTCTCTGAGGCCTAGAAAGTTTAAACTGCTCCTTGTTTTGAAGTCCTAGACACAAGGCTTCGAAAGTTCCTGGCAAGGAGACCCCCAGAATTCTTTGGATCTGTATGTGTACCCGCCGCCAAAAGCTGCCAAGTACTGGACATTCCCAGAAAATATGATAATGGGAACTTACCTCCCCACACCCCTTCCAACATTTATTCTTATAGTTTGGATTAAAATGCTGAGTAGTCATGGGGGTTCTAAAAAAGCGCATCAGGATCTTCCAATGGAATTCACCCTATGTAGGTGAAGCTGTAATGTACCAACTTTGGGAGAGAGCCCTCTGCCACTCTGAATTCTCTATATGTGAGTTTGATTCCCTTTCCCATCTAGTCTTGGCCACCTCAATTAGTCCCGAATGTTGATCTATCAGCAGCTTGTAGGTTTGGGAGATAGGTTTCATCTTAACTTTTAAGGTAATGCAGCTGTGAATAAGCTGCTCCAAATCTGTCAGGGGCCTTAACAACTGTTGTACATGGGAGGACTGCTGAATAAAATGCCTTACTTGCAAAAAATGAAAATGGTCTTCTTTTCTAAGGCCATATTTTAACCTTAATTGTTGAAATGTAGTGCAAATACCTCCTTCCAGGAAATGGGTAAACCTTGTAAGGCCCTGGTGCTCCCAAAACCCATATCCAGGACCAGGAGTGCCAAATGGTCCATGATGGCGAATAAGAGACAGCGGGCCCAACCCTCCAGGGACTCTCAGCCGTTTATGTAACATGAGTAATACCTGTAGGGTATGTCTAGTCCAAGGATTCTTCACCTTGCTCACCACGCCCGGAGAGACAGAGGCTGTAGGGAGGGTCCAAAGTGTTGTCTTTTGGGCTTGTTCTAATTCCATAGTGTACCATCTGTTATCCACCCTCTGCTTCGCCCAGGCATAGAGCCAGGGAGCCTGTGCCGACAAGTAGTAATTTTTAATATCTGGCAGACCCAACCCTCCCCGCTCCCGCCTAGTACACAGGAGTGTCTTTCTTAACCGGGGCCTTTTACCGTTCCATATAAAACTTGTAATCAGATGGTCAATTTCTTTGAAAAACAATTTGGGAGGGGTAATTGGCAGAGTCTGAAATAGGAAAAGTAACCATGACAACATTTTCATTTTAATAGAGTGTACCCTACCTAAAAGGGTCAAAGGAAGCAGTCTCCACCTACCCAAGTCCTGCCTGATAGAATCTCGGAGTCTATGGTAATTGGCGGGGAAAAGTTGAGAAATATCTGCGGAAACCCTTATTCCTAGATATCTTATTGTGTTATTTGGGGCCCACATAAACTGGAAGTGAGATTGTAATTCAGGTGGAGGATGCCCACTTAACTGTATCGCCTCAGATTTCGAAGGGTTGATTTTACATCCCGCTATTATACTGAATTGGTTCAGGATTCCATAAGGTGGGGAAGGAAGCCAACTGGGTCACCCAGGTAGATTAATGCATCATCGGCGTACAGCGAGAGTTTATGGGTTTGGGATCTTACCTTGATTCCCACCACCTGGGGATGTTGTCTAATTTGTTCAGCTAAGGGCTCTAGGGAAAGGGCAAATAGCAGTGGGGGAGAGTGGGCATCCTTGACAGGTTCCTCGAGACAGAGGAAACCTGGCAGAAGAGCAGCCATTTACAGTTACCATCACCTCTGGTTGGGAATAAAGTGCTGTGACTCCTCTAATGAAGTTGTCCCCTAAGTTAAATTTTTTAAGGACTGCTTGGAGGAAAACCCAATCCACTCTGTCGAAAGCCTTTTCGGCATCAATACTCACCGCCAGTTTAAGTGTGGAGGCTGTTTTTTGGGCAGAGATTATGTTCAAGAGGCGCCTTACATTATCTTGTAAGAATCTGCCGGAAATAAATCCAGTTTGATCTGGATGCACCAGATCACTGATAACTAGTTGAAGTCTCTGGGCCAATACGCCAGTAAATATTTTTAGATCTGTATTTAATAGGGAAATGGGTCTGTACAATCCGCATTCCTCCAGTGACTTGCCAGGTTTTAATAATACAGATATCCTGGCATAGATCCACGACGGTGGGATTGGGAGAGATCCCCTCAAGATTACATTAAACGCTTCCAGCAGGGGATGGAGGACATCCGCTTGAAATGTCTTGTAGAATTCAGCGGGATACCCGTTTAATCCCGGGCCTTTGGTATTACTAAGTGCGGAGATCTGGTTTCTTAGTTCTTGCATTGTAATGGTGGCCCCTAGCCTCTCTCTACCAGCCAAGTCCAAGACTGGAAGACAGATCCCTCCCAAGTACTGGGCAATTTTAGCCTCGTGATCTGGGTTCCGTTCTGCCGTATATAATTTTTGATAATAATCCTCAAAGCACTCCGTTATGTCCGATTGGGACGTAACCAAGCGACCGTCCGCTACCCTCCTAAGCCTCAGCACTGCCCTGGATGCTGCCTCTTTCCGTAGTTGGGCTGCCAGCAGTTTACCTGCCCTGTTACCCTTCTCATAATAAAGCTGCCTAGCGAACCGGCAGTTAGCTTCTATTCGCTGATTTATCAACCAGGACAGCTTTTCCCTGGCTGCATCTAACTCTTTCCTTATTTCCTCTTGATTATGTTGTTTGTGTTGTGCTTCTAACTCAAAGATTATTTTTTCCAGCTTCCTCCAAGCTTCTTTTCTGTCCTTATTAACCCTAGATGCGTAAGAAATAATTTTACCCCTAAGATAGGCTTTTAACGTGTCCCAGTATATCGTGCGGGTTGGGGGGTGGTGGTATCTGCCTGATTATTTAATACTTGGAATTGTCTGATCTCTGCTCTGACCATGGATTTAAATTCTTCTTTGTTAATTAAACTCAAGTTTAGTTTCCAAGTCAGGGAGCAGTTTGGTGTTCCCAATAACAATTTCAGCAGGACCGGGGCATGGTCCAATAGGGTAAAGCTGCCTATACGGGCTGAATTCAATGCCCAGGCCCAGTTTGTGGGAACCAACAGGAGATCAATCCTACTGTAGCTGGAGTGCCTGAGTGAATATAACGAGCAATCTCTCATGGCGGGGTGTAAAAATCTCCAGGCATCTGTCATGCCATGCTCGTACATAAGTCTGTGGAGAGTGGTCGAAACTTTAGCTCGCCTACCTGGCTGTGTCCCAGACCTATCTAATCGAGGGCAGAGAATAGTGTTAAAATCCCCACCCACTATCTTGAGGCCCACCTCTAAACTTGGGAAATCTGACAACATTCTTGTGAGGAACATTGATCTGAATTTTTCCTCATTAGGGGCATATATGTTCAGGATGCTACATCTATGAGCCCCCAGAGTTGCCTCCACATGTACGTATCTGCCCTCGGGGTCAGACCTCATCTCTATCTCCTTAAAAGGAAGATTCCTTCTAATTAGAATGGCTACTCCCCGTTTATGCGGTTGGGTTTGATAAGAAGAGGAAAATACATGCCCTACCCAGGATCTTTTTAATTTGGAATGTTCCAATTGTGTAAGATGGGTCTCTTGAAGTAGGACAATGTCCGTCCTCAACTCCCTCAACTCTTTCAGCACCCTGGCCCTCTTAATTGGGCTTCCCAACCCCTTTATGTTGTAAGTGACTATCTGGATTTTAGCCATATTCTTTCGAATGTGATATTGGTTTGGTCTGACCTCTGAGAGCTTTCCTCCCTAAAGATTTGTTCGATGCACACATCATCATTTCAAAACCAGTAAAAAAAATACTAAACTTCATAACCATTACATTAACTATACACAAGTTGACAGATCTTATCATTCTGTTCTGCTGTGCGATTTTATATTGCAATCTACTATGCGCGTCAAGGTGGTACTTTAGATGGAACAACATGAAATTTGGAACCCTAATTGGGTCTCACCTGTAATCAATGGTAAAAAGGAGACCCTGGGGAGACTACTCTAGTTGCTCCCCGGCTGACCACTCCTCGGAGGTCAGTAGGGTGATAGGCTAAGCAGTTTAATGTGAGGTAGCAGTAATTACCTCTCTCGAGGGCCAAACTAGATGAAGTGTCTGGGCCTCGGTGCTCCGCTTGCCCCGCCCAACAAAATCGGTACTTTTCCCCACTGTTCCCTCCTCTTCTCCTCCATAAAGAGGAAAAGAAAAGGAAGCGGGAATATAATTCTCTTTGGTGTGAGGAGGAAGGGGAAAGGACCCGGAAGTGGGCCATCAATATCCCTGGTTCGGGCATATTCAAGCATCTACCAATAGGCAGTTCCTCCGTCTCTCTAACTTAATATATTCTGCCAATGTCGCATTTGCAGTCTAACTCAATCAACATACTAGGGAGTTTCTGAGGCAGAATTGGAAAAGAATCCTGATGAGACGGAGAAGGTCCCCCTCCAGCCCCTAACAACTAAGATGATTTCCTGCCCCACACCCCTGTTACTGTTTACCAGGAGAACCCACGGGGTTCTGGGAGGGGAGGAGGAGAAGAGGGGATTCCAACTATTAACGTGCTCTCCCCGAAAGGGAATGAGACAGGAGAGTAAAGAATAACAAAGGGTGGGCGGAGGGGAGTTCCAGTCAGACCAGTGCCCCCCCATCCCAGGGGACTCAAGAGTCGGCGCACCACCCAGGGGTTAGCAGATCCCAGAGATCAGACCCAGGATAAGGGGGAAGGGCCCACCAGAAGCCCCTGCATTAGCCCAGACAGAGGCCCTACTCACAGTCCTCTGAGAACCTCTCAGATATCTCCAAGGGAGAGGCCACAAGAGGAAGAGGGAGGGGAAAACCCAACTGGATCCCCATAGAGGAGGGTGAGCAGGTAGGGGGCATGACCCAGGGACCGATGCCTTGTGAGGGGGGAAGATGGGTGGGATTCAGTGATGAATAGTGAAGATACACAGGAAGATCAAGAATTATGGTAGCACATCATTTTCATATCTTCCCTGTGTCAGTCTTCACCATTCATCACTAGTGGGTGAGTACCGAGCCCCCGCGAAAGGGGCCTAGTAGTTCCCTGATAGAACAGCATCCTCAGTCCCCGTGGGGAAACATGGGGACTCTCCAACGGCCAGTTAGGGCCTAAGACTGATCAGGGCGAGGCAGGGTGCCCGTTCCCTGGGGGAAGGAAGGCGCCCATGCAGTTCCTGTCTTGCCCTGTGGGAAAAGAGATGGGTCCCCCAGAAAGAGGAGGCCAGTAACCTATGCCGGACCAAAGGTGACAACCTCGAAAGGCAAAGCCATTCCGTCTGCCAAATGTAGATCGCTGTCCCTACAAGTTATGAAGGGACTTAACTGGTGTCTTAAGATGCCCTTGACTGGTCCTTGCCAGGACTGGTTCAACAGCAGAGAGGGCTATGGCTTGCCAGGTAGTCCCTGAATCGGGCAGTGATGCTAACGCCTGGCCCAGCATCACCCACAGATGCCTGTTATAGGCAGCGTGGTGCACCTGAAGCAAAACAATGGATAGTATCATCTGCACAGAGGAGAAAACTCTCCACCAAAGATGATCAAACTCTGCAGAGTCAGGATCTGGGGGCCGGTCGTGGACCGGACATCTAAGACCGGTAGGGGTGTCCAGATGTGTCAATCCCAAAGTGGGATGAGGGAGAGAGCCTGGCAACCCCTGGAGTGCACAATACTGTCTCCAGCAGTTCCTGGGAACTGCAGCTGTGGCATATGGAAGCTGCCAGATGCTGCACGATGCATCCTGGAAGGAAATTGGCCAAAAGGGGACCACCAAATGGTGTGCACAAATTCGCCCAAGAAGGCTTGCAGCGAAAGCTCGGTATTTTGATGGGCAAAATAGGTAATATGCAAGACCATGACCAGCCTTGCTAGGAAGCGCTGATAATGGGCCTGATCAGCGTCAGAGGATATGTAGATGGAAGACTCCTCTTCCTCAGTGGAGGAAGATGAGGAGGCCGAGGAACTTGCAGAATCAAACTCTGGCTGCAGAGGGGGAAACCAGTCGAAAGACACGTTCATCCACAGCCCTAAAGTAACGGGGGAAGTCTGCAGCCCAGAATCTGAACTGTTCCCAGGTCAAAGGGCCCCGAAGGACCAACATGGCCTGGGAGAGGAGAAGCCGGACGTAAAGGCATGGGAGAAGCTGTCACCATATGGGACTTGCCTCTGCCAGGGCTGGAAGACCCGACAGGTGATCCTGGCATAACAGGGAATCCAAAGGTCTGCAAAGTCACTGTCCTACTGAGAAAAGTAAAGCGATAGGGACTGAACCCTGTAGGGGAAGCTTCCCTATTAGGGGACCGGGGCCGCATGGATCCAGATGGGCAGTCCCCAGCCCCACCCAATGAGGACACCCACGAAGGAGACGAGGGAGAGAACCTGGGCTCAGAACTGAGGCTCCTCCCCAGGCCCCAGGGGGTGCTGCTGCCCCTCGCCCCATCCCCTCAACCCCACCGACTCCGGGAAGATTCTTCCTTGCGCCCAGTGCCAAAGAACACCCCAATTCCACAGACTCCCCGAGGAGAATCGCAGAGGAGGTGGATTCGGTCTTGATCTTGATAAGAGAGGATGGCACCAGGAATGGCAACCGACTTCTCCTCAAAAGCCCGGACCACCGCACCCAAGGCAGTGGGACCACCAGCCCGCACCTGCCCCTTCGAGCCGCCATGAGCTTGAGAGCTGGTGTGTGCCACAGTCACCGGAGCCGCTGGTGGGAGCACCTTGGAGGTGCAAGAGTGCTAGGCTGTGGAGAACCCTCTGACTCTGAGGAGCCAGGCTGCCAGTCCGGATCAGCAACTGAATCATCCGGCTCTGAAGAGGAGACGATCCAGAAGATCTCTGGACTGGTGGCCCTGGGGGCTCTCCAGCCTGGGCTGGCCTTGCACCCCTTGCGGTGTCGCCCTGATCGCCAGAGCCATGAACGGCCCTGGGATCCGTGGTGGTGCTGGCAGGCGGCGCAGAGGAATGCCCTGCGCCGGGACAGGCAGCTGTGGGCCATGACAACGGGGGAACCTGCACCTCTCAAGAGGTGACTGCCTGAGCGGTATTCTCGGCCCAGCCCCGGATGGAGCCAGACTGGACCTCTGGCACCACGGTAGAGATCTTTTCCATGGCAAAGCTAGAAGAGGACGAGGCCCCCTCTTCACCAGACCGTGTAGTCCAGGGAAGGGACCTGGAGGAAGGGCCGGGGGTCCTATGCTTGGACTGACAAGAGCGCCGCCGCCCCCTGAAAGTTGGTGGAGCCCTGGTGACCTTCAACGCATGGTGCTCCAGAACCTGGCGTTCCATAGAGAAGCAGGCATCGCTGGTGTCCATATTGTGCTGAGGTCCAGGGCAGGTGAGGCAAACATCATGCTGGTCAGTAACAGAGATTTTCCAGCCACAGGGACACTGACGCATAGGAGGCTGGCCCGTTTTCTTAGAAGAACATTTCTTGTCCCAAGGACCAGGCAGATGCAACAGTAACTAAATTCAAAAAACAGTAAAGACAGAAAGCACCAGGTTCTGGATCTCTGGAGTAGAACAGAGGCAGTTTTGCATTGAGCGGGAACGCAGAAAGGTCCAGGTCCGGAGTGGCCCACTCTTTGAATAACGATTGCACGATGTTTGAATCGAGAGGCCATTCATGTGGATTCACCTCCATTCTGCTGAGGCGGCCGTCAGATCATTCTGGAGACCCGGAAGGCAGACTGCCTGGATCAGGGTCTTGTGCTCGAGACACCACTCCCACATTTTCATGGCTTCTCTGCACAGAGGGTAAGAGTACACTCCATTCTGCTTGTTGATGTAGTACCTCACCGCCATGTTGTCCGTCTGAAGGAGTATTACTTTGTGACAGAGGACATCCTTCAGGACTTGGACAGCATTCAGGACAGCTCTCATCCCCAGGATATTTATGTGTAGATGGGACTCGTCCTGGCTCCACAGGTCTTGGGTATGGAGGTGCTGACAGTGAGCTCCCCAACCGGTCAGAGATGCATCTGTGGTGATGGTGATCTGCGTCTCCAGTGGGGCAAAGGAAGAACTCTGGAGAAGATTGTCCTCCTGGGTTCACCAGGTGAGTGATCTCATTAGAAGCTCTGTCACCTTGATGTGGAAGGATTGTGAGTGCATGGTTGGGGACCATTGAGCGCTGAGCATCCACTGTGTGGCTCTCATGTGTAAGCGGGCTAGGGGTACCGAGAATATGGACGATGCCATGAAACCTAGCATCCGCTGCATTGAGAGAGCTCGAACCGAGCTGTTCCCCTTGATGAAGCAAGCCATCTGGAGAATGTTGTTTCTCCTGTCTTCTGGAAGGAAGGCTCTTGCCCTGGAGGTGTCCAGGAGAGCTCCTATGACGAGAAGTTGCTGGGTGGGCTGAGAAAACTGCTTCCTAAGTCCCCTGTCTGAAGGGGCTCGCTAGGAGCCAATCATCCAGATTCGGGTACACCTGAATTCCAAGTTTTCTGAGATGCGCCACGAGTACTGCAAACCACTTTGTAAAGACTCACGGCACTGATGAGAGCTCAAAGGGGATGACTCTGACTTGGTAGTGCTGACCCAGAGCCACAAAGCGTAGGTACTTGTGGTGGATTGGATACACTGGGACATGCTGGTAGGCGTCCTGCATGTCCAGAGAAGCCAACCAGTCATTTTGATGACTGAGAGGCAGTAGCATTCCAAGCGAGATCATCTTGAATTGTTCTTTCAACAGGTATTTGTTTAGCTTCCTTAGGTCTAGAATAGGGTGCATACCCCATCTTTTTTCTTTGGAACTAGGAAGTAATGGGTGTAGAAAATGTAAATGACGTACCTACCATAATTCTGATCTTTCTGTGTATCTTCACCATTCATTACCTTTGAGTACTTGGCCGGAGGTCATGACCCCGTGGGAGCTTTTTCTTTTTTTCCTTTTGGAAGGGTGGAGTCGATGCACCATCGGCGCCACCCTCGAGGCCGATGCACTGTGGCACTCATGGGCTGGCCATTAGGTGTTGTCGACTCAGCCCTCCTGCCAGTTCTGAGTCACCGTAGAGGTTAGAAAAAGGGTTGGGAGGGTGGGACAAGGAAGTCCAAGGACAGACAAAGGAAAAGATATAAAAACTGAAAAGAGAAATAAACGACTGAGAGAACAGAAGAAGTTCGAAGACTAAGGGGGTTTGGGTAGGGGCCCCAATCTCTGGAAGTAGAAAAGGAGGAGGGAGTGAGGGAGGGTTAAGGATTTTGAGAAGAAGGAATAGAGTGAGAGGGGGGAAGATAGGAGAAACATACCTTGTAACCTTGACCTGTCTCAAGTTTGTATAGGAACTGCGAAGGAGTAGCCAAAAGGCTAACTGCCAGAACTGAAGGCACAGAATCACTGGCAAAAACTCCTACAAAGCAGAATCAGCTATTCTGGAAGAAAGGACAGGATACCGGGATATCCCCCCCAAAGGAGACTTTGGTGCAAGAAACCTAGTTTCTTAAATTAATTGAGGTTATGTCCACACGACAAGGAAATCAAAGGACTGACGGGGAGAAGGAAAGAAAAGAGGGCAACTGCCAACCCCAACCCCACCGGGGTGGAGTCAAAGCACTGAAGAAGTGCCCCCAGTCCTGACCACTCTGCCCCTAAAGAAAATGATCCCCCTATGTACCTAAGTTTACCCAGCTCCTGACTAACAGAAAGGGGGGGGCAAGAGAGGGAGGGGGACCCAGAGATTGAGGCCCCAGGGGGATGGAGGGTGGGATTGTGATGAATGGTGAAGATACACAGAAAGATCAGAATTACGGTAGGTACGTAATTTCCATATCTTACCTGTGTCAGTCTTCACCATTCATCACCTTTGAGTGAGTGTCGAGCCCCCCCAAGGGAGCTTATAACCCTAAGGGGCTGAGTCTCTTAGCTCTCAGTGGGTGACACACTAAGAGGGAGAATGTTCATGGGTATGGAGAGGCCCGAGAGTGGGGAGAGTGAGACGGGAACACCCCGGAGGGGGTAGGAAGTTGCCCTGACAGACGCCGCCTAACTCTACGGGAGAAGAGATAGGTTCTCTGGTGAATGGAGTTAATCACCCTACACCGGGCCAAGGGTGACAACTGGGAAAGACACAGCCATGCCGTCCGCCTACATAGATACATAGACAGTGTCGGCAGATAAGGGCCTATGGCCCACCCAGTCTGCCCATTTGAGCTTGTAAGTTCAGTTTATGTTTTCCTAGAAGTCTGTTGCCCCTTACCCCTGACCTCCAGAATTCCTTTATGTCTATCCCATGTATTCTTAAATCCCGTGATTGTTTCAGCCCCAACCACTTCCTCTGGCAGGGTGTTCTACTTGTCCACCACCTGTTCTGTGAAGAAATTCTTCCTCACATTTCCTCTGAATCGTCCTCCCTCCAACTTCATCCCATGCCCTCTAGTCCTGGAACATCTTTTTCGCTTAAAAATAGTGTATTCCTGCACCCTGTTCCTCCCTGTAAGATACTTGCATGTCTCTATCATATCCCCTCTCTCCCTCCTCTCCTCTAGGGAGTACATGTTCAGCTCTAGTGCAGATCACTGTCCCTACGACCCTGGTAGCTACCTCACTGGCATCTTGCTTGGTGCCTTGCTAGCTCCAGGTCACGTGCAGAGAGTGCAATGGCTTGTCTGGTTTGCCCCATGTCAAGCATGCAGGCTAGGAGCTGACCCAGCCTGGACCACAGGAACCTGTCATAGGTTGCATAGTGAGCCTAATGTGCTGCAATAGAGAGCAGCAACTGTGCCGAGTAGAACATCCTCCTCCCCCAGAAGTCAAAATCCGAGGAGTCTTGATCTGGGGGCCGGTCACGGTGAGGGGCGTGAAGCCCATCAGGAGTGTCCAGTTGTGTCAATCCTGACTGAGGATAAGGCATGGAACCTGGAGACTCTGGGAGGGCACAATACCGCTGGCAGAGATCCATAGGGGCAGGAACTCTGGAAAAGGGTCTCTGCCAGAAACGCAACGACGCCTCCCGAAAGGGAGCAGGCCAGGGGGGCACCACAAGGGTGTCCTCACTGAAATCACCTAGAAAGGCATGCACCGAGTGCTCTGGATTGTGTTGAGTGGGAGGGGTGGTGTGCAGGTCCTCTAACATCCTCAGGAGGAATCGCTGATACTCAGCGAGATCAGCAGCTGGTGAGATGTGGACAGACAGCTCCTCTCCCCCAGAAGGGGGATGAATAGTCAGAGGACCTCGAAGGTTCAGAAGCTGGCTGCTCAACAGGAGGTTGAAAAACCTGTCTGTCCATAGCCCTAACGTAAGAGGGAAACTGAACAGCCTGAGCTCTGAACTGCTCCCAGGAGAGAGGCGCGCTAGGACCAAGAATGCCTGGGAGAGCAGGAGAATGTGGCACAGGAATGGGGGCACAGCAGACAATGGAAATCGGCTGACCTCCGCCTGGGCTAGGGAGTGCACCAGGAGCCCTAGGGAAGGAAGGAGCTCCGGAAAACTCCACAGCTGACAGCTGATCAACCAAACTGGAACTGCCTCGGCTGTGCCCTGAAGAATCCCCTCTGTGAAGTGACCAGGGCCACATAGGTCAAGAAGGATTGTATCCTACCTCCAAAGAATGAGGCCCTCTCGAAGAAATCAAAAGGGAAAGGCAGAGATCCACACAACGGCCTCTCCCAGAGCCTGGTTGGGTTCCGGAAAAAGGCCGCCGCACAGACTCCATGCCCCTCAACCCCTCGGAATCTGAGAGTGCCCTCCTATTCGAGAGAGCCAGCCTAGGCAACTGGCAGCCCTGGTCAGCCCCCGAAGGGGCTATCCAGCAAGCAGCACCCTCCCCTCCTGTGGGTGCTCCGATCGGCCCCAAAGTTGGGCGACCCAGGCACACCACCTGAGGGGGTACCACTACTGAGGGGTCAGAGAACCCTCCAAGGCAATGCTGCAGGGCAATGGTGGCCTGCACCACTGCCTGCTGGTCAGAACCCCTGATCCTGGCCCCAGCAGTCACTGTCCTATCCTCAGAGGGAGGCTGACTCCGGCCTGTCGAGGACACTAGCAGGGTGTCCATGCGAGCAGCCAACTCCAGGAGCCAGACTGTCTGTCTGACTCAAAGTCCAACTCCTCCTCCGAAGAGGTGGAGATCAAAGTCCTGTGCCAAACAGTGTGTGGACGCCCGTTGCCATCCCCACTGAACAGGGCACCAGAACCAGAGACTGCACCAGAGTTGGTGCCATCGCCCCCCTCTGCACCATGAACGGTGCCAAAGAGGACAGGGCTCCAACAAGTGCAGCAGCCTCGGAGCTGGAGCCTGTCACGGCACTGCAAGTGGCATTTAGACCAGCAACAGCACTGACAATGGCTCCAACCGCGCTCTCGGCGCTGTGAGTGGGGCCGAGGCTGGAGACCCCCATGGTGCCGACCCACCCCATGGCACTGTGATCGTCGCCGAGGACAGAGACGGCGCCAACGATGGCTCGGATAGGGCTCTCAGCGCCACGAACAGCACTGAGCTCCGAAACCCCAACGGCGCTGTGCCCACGCATGGAGCCACAAACGGCTCCAGAACTGGACATGGCGCTATGCTCAACCAAGGCACCACGAATGGCGCCGGGCGAGAAACAGTCAGCTACGGCACTGTGGAGTCTCCCACCGTGCCGACAGCACTATCAGCAATGGTGCTGATGACGATGCCATCAGGGCCCACGGCGCCGCAAATGGCACCGAGGCCCAAGATGGCGCTGACAGATGGCATTGAGGACAGCGTGGACCCAGGCCTTCTGAGACGCGGGTATGACATCGGGGAAGCCTTCGCCCCCGAAGGGGAGATTGCCAAGAATGTCCCTCCCGCCTTTCTCACGGGGTGGGGGGGGACAGACCGGGCCTCCTGCATCGCGGAAGGGGCCTCTGCCATGGCTAGGCTACAAGAGGCAGAGACCCCCTCCTCCTCGGTCCATATGGAACCAGGAGGGGACCCAGAGGAAAGGCCGAGAAAACACAGCTTGGCCAGACGAATGCGCACCCGACACCCGAAAGTCGGCGGAGCTTGCCCCACTTTCCATGTGTGTTGATCAATGACCCGGTGGTCCATGGAGAAACAGGTGTTGCACGAATCCATGTCGTGAAGTAGGCCAAGACACGCGAGGCAACGGTCGTGCTGGTCTGTGACGGCGTTCTTACGGCCGCAAGGGCACTATTGCATGGGGGTCATTCTGCCTGGAAATCTTCTTGCCCTCCGACCTAGACATGACCTACGAGAAACAAAAAAAAAATTACTCACCTTAGTAATTATGTTTCTTCTATTGGAATCTTGCTGTACGCTGACAAGTGCAGATAGCCCCAGCCTTTAAACTGCCCCAGAGAACAAAGGGTTAACCTTTCTATGCAGAGCACTGAATGCTGAGCTCAGGCTCGGTTGATGTCTCTGTCTGTTTCTCTTTGAAAGCTAACCGTCAGATTCTTACAAGCAACACTTTAATAGTATTCTATGTGGAAATTGTAAAACAAAATTTTTAATAGCCAACTGGCAACAAAAGGTTTTGGACTACCAAAAGAAACTCAAGTCAGGAAACCCAAAACTCAAAACGCAAACCAAACAAGAATATAACAAAATAAATACCCACACAAGAAAAGGGTGTAAAAAGAGCACCCCTGAGGTGCAACACTGCTCCTGCCCACCCGCTTCCCAAAACAGGTTCTGAGAGGGGAGGCAGGGAGGGTGGTCAGAAAACAGCAAGACTCCAATAGAAGAAACATAATTACTAAGGTGAGTAATTTTTTTCTTCAAACAACTTGAAGTCTTGCTGTATTCTGTCAAGTGCAGACTACTGCAACAGTACCTCCATGGAGGGGACAGAGCCTACTTTGGGAATAGGCTCTGAAGTACTGCTGTACAAACCGAGCATCACTCCCAGCCTGGATATCCAGAGAGTAATGCTTGGTAAAGGCATGGACTGTTTTCCAGGTGGCTGCTTGACAAATTTCTAAGAGAGGATATCCCTGGCAGCAGCCAGGGAAGCAGCTGTACCACTTGTGGAATGAGCCCTCAGGCCTGAGGGTGGAGTTTTCCCCAGTTTTTCATAGCAGAATTGTATACAAGACACAATCCACCTGGCAATAGATCTCTTGGTGGCAGCTTTACCCTTTCCCACTTCTCCATAAGTGAGGAACAACTGGAGGGAGTCAAACCTGTGACCCTTGGTACGCTCTATGTAGTAACTAAGGGCTCTTTTAACATCTAAACTCTGTAGCCTCCTCTCTCCTGAGGAAGAATGATCAGTGATGAAGACAGGAAGAGACATAGACTGGTTTAAATGGAAGTCTGAAACCACTTTGGGCAAGAACCTTCTATTGGTTCTAAGGACCACTTTATCCCTGTGAAATGAGATAAAATCAGGTTCCACTGACAGGGCTTGCAATTCACTGATATGCCTGGCAGAGGTAATGGCTACCAAGAACACAGTTTTCAAAGTCAAGTACTTAAGCTCTGCTGAAGACATAGGCTCAAAAGGGGGTTGCATAAATTAAGCAATGCAAACATTCAAATCCTATAGGCAGGGCAGGGTTCCTAAAAGAAGGATTGGTGTGAAGCAACCTTTAAAATTTACAGAACCCAGGATGAGAAGATAGTGAGGAAGACTGCCCCACAGACAAAAACGCAGAAACAGCTGACAAGTGTACCTTGAGAGTAGCTGGTCTGAGGCCTAGGCCATTAAGATGGACCATATAATCCAGAACCGTAGGCAATCCAGCAGTGTCTGGAGAAATATGCTTCTTAGAACACCAAATGCTGAATCTCTTCCATTTGGAGTTATAAGTCTTTCTGGTGGAGGGATTTCAAGAAGCTTTGAGAAAATCCAGAACCCATTGGGAAAGATGTAGATCTGCAAACTCTAACTCTTCAAGAGCCATGCCTTGAGATTGAGAGACTGAAGATTGGGGTACCAAATCCTCCCCTCTAAAGATGTTAACAGGTTGTAATTCCTGGGAAGAGACAGGGGAAGATGGACTGCTAGGGTCAGTAATGGGGGTACCAGGGCTGTCTGGCCCAATCTGGAGCAATCAGAATCTCTTTGCAAGGTTGAGACTTTATTTTGACTAAAACTCTGAACAGGAGTGGGAAGGGAGGAAAGGCATACAGAAACTTCCATTCCCAATTCAGAATCAGGGCGTCCAGGGGGACTAAGCCCAAGACTGGAGGTCTGCAACAAAAAAGAGGGAGTTGGTGACTGTCTGGGGCTGCAAAGAGATCTATCTCTGGAATGTCCCATCTTGAAAAAATCACTTTCAACACCAGAGGGTCCAGGGACCATTCGTGATGGCCCTGAGAGATCCTGCTCAGTGCATCTCCTAGCACATTGTCCTTCCCTGGAAGGTAAACTGCTACCAGAGAGGTTTGCAGGGAGTAAGCCAGGGACCACAATTTCATGGCTTCCGTGCACAAGGCCGTGGACTGAATACCTCCCTGCTTGTTGATGTACCACATGGTGGTGGTGTTGCCCGTTCAGACCTGAACCACCTTGTTCTGTACTGACTGAGAGAAAGCTTTCAGGGCCAGAAAAATTGCCCTGAGCTCTAGGAGATTGATATGGAGAAGGGATTGTTGGTGGTACCACAGCCCCTGGGCAGAGAGGGCTCCCAGATAAGCTCCTCAGCCCAGAAGAGAAGCGTCCGTGGTAAGGACCACTGAACAAGGCTGAGTGGCAAAAGGAACACCTTGTCTTAAATTGTCCTGATCCTGCCACCATTGGAGGACTTGGATCAAGGTCAGAGTCACTGAGATCAGTTTGGTAAGGGAATCCTTCCTCTGAGACCAAAAAGCTCTCAGAAGGAACTGAATATCCCTCATCTGGAATTTTGCCCCTTGGACCACTGCTGTTGAAGCTGCCATGTGGCCCAACAGCAGGAGGAAATACCTTGCTGGTCAAGGTACCCGAAGGCTGAAGGAAGAGGCTAGTTCCAAAAGAACCCTTGCCCTTTCTAGAGGAAGAAAGGCTCTTGCTCTGAGTGTGTCTAAGAACTAAGAGAGGTGGTGGCTGAACCTCTGGCTATCCTGTTTAGCCGATCACTGGAAACAGGGGAGGTACCCAAAGACTGGAGGACAGCAGATGTAGTCCCTTATACAAAAGTGGGAACAAAGAGGAGAAGGGAACTACAGACCATCAGCCTCACCTCGGTGGTGGGGAAGATCATGGAAGCACTACTGAAGGAGAATTGTGGAACATCTGGTTGTCAATGGACTACAGGACCCAAGGCAGCATGGTTTCACCAGGGGGAGGTCATGTCAGACCAACCTCATTGAATTTTTGACTGGGTGACTAGGGAGGTGGATCAGGGAGGGGTGGACATGGCCTATCTGGACTTCAGCAAGGCCTTTGACACTGTGCCACATAGAAGACTATTACACAAACTGGGGAATATGGGTGTGGGCAGGACAGTAGTGTGGTGGGTAGGTAACTGGCTGGGTGGCAGGACACAGAGGGTGGTGGTAAATGGCTGTCACTCCACAGAGGGAAGAGTGACCAGTGGGGTACCACAGGGATCAGTGCGGGGACCAGTCCTATTCAACATCTTCATCAGTGATGTGGCGCAGGACCTAGAAGGCAGAATTTCACTGTTCGCTGATGACACAAAGCTCTGTAACAGAGTAGACACACCAGAGGGTGTAGACAGAATGAGAAGTGACCTGCAGAAACTTGAAGAATGGTCAGGGGTTTGGCAGTTTAAATTCAATGCAAAGAAGTGCAAGATAATGCATATGGGGCACAAAAACCCTGGCACAATATATCAGTTGGGGGGTGAGGATATAGCATGCACCAAGCAGGAAAGGGATCTTGGGGTTATCATCTCTGATGACCTCAAGGTAGGGAAACAGTGTGACAAGGCAGCAGGTAAAGCAAATAGGATGCTGGGATGTATAGGCAGGGGCACCACCAGCAGGAAAAGGGAGGTCATAATTCCGCTATACAAGACACTAGTGAGGCTCCACCTGGAGTACAGTGTACAGTTCTGGAGACCATACCTACGTAAGGACATAGACAGGGTAGAGAAGGTTCAGAGGAGGGCAACAAAGATGGTGCATGGATTGCATCACAAGTCCTATGAAGACAGGTTGAAGGAACTGAACATGTACTCCCTGGAGGAGAGGAGGGAGAGGGATATGAGAGACATACAAGTATCTTACAGGGAGGAACAGGGTGCAGGAAAACACTATTTTTAAGCGAAAAGATGTTCCAGGACTAGAGGCATGGGATGAAGTTGGAGGAGGACGATTCAGAGGAAACATAAGAAAGAATTTCTTCACAGAACGGGTGGTGGACAAGTGAAACACCTGCCAGAGGAAGTGGTGGGGGCTGAAACAATCACGGGATTTAAGAATGCATGGGATAGACATAAAGGAATTCTGGAGGTTAGGGGTAAGGGGCAACAGACTTCTAGGAAAACAAACTGAACTTACAAGCTCAAATGGGCAGACTGGGTGGGCCATAGGCCCTTATCTGCCAACACTGTCTATGTATCTATGTATCTATGTGTCCAGTTCTGCCCCTATAAAGGTAAGAAGCTGGACTGGTTCGAGAACTGACACGGGAAGGTTGAGAAGAAATCCTAGAGAAGTGAGCACCTGCTGGGTCACTTGCAGGTGAAACTTGACTTGGTCTGGGGACTGGCCCACTAATAGCTAATTGTCCACATATGGAAAAATGGAAATCTTTTGCCTTCTTAGAAAGGCAACTACTGCTGCCAGGCACTTTGTGAAAACCCTTGGGGCTGAAGTTAGGCCAAAGGGCATTGCTCTGAACTGATAGTGGCCTGAGGGCAACTCAAACCTGAGGTACTTTCTGTGGGAGCACCTGATGGGAATGTGAAAGTAGGCATCTTTGAGGTCCAGGGAGGCTAACCAGTCCCCTGGCCTTAGAGAGGGAAGGATTATTCCCAGAGCTACCATCTTGAACTTTGATTTTAAAAGATGTTTGTTTAGATATCTTAGGTCTAGGATGGGTCGCCACTCCCCTGTCTTTTTTGGGGTCAGGAAGTACCTGGAGTACAGCCTTCTGTCGCAGTGTAGGGTAGGTACTCTCTCTATGGCTCTTAAGGCTAGAAGAGAAGAAACCTCTGCCTCTAGGGCAAGTGTTTCCGAGAGATTTGCAGGTGAAAAAGATCTGGCTCTCATCTTTGGAAAATTTCTGAAGTTGAGAACCAGTCCCTGGCTTACTACTTCCAGGAACCACTTGTCTGATGTAATAGACATCCAGTCCTGGACAAAGTAAGCCAGCCTGCCCCCCACTGGAATAGGACAGTCGACCCAGGCAGGCCCATCAGGGTGTCTGCTTGGCTGGGGCTTTAGGCTGAGGAGTGGATGCAGCCCTGCTCATCCCCCTTCGCTCTCCTGAAGAACCCCTCTGTGATAAAGGAAGAAGAGGCCTGTGCTTGGCAAAAAGGCCTTTGAAAATGCCTGCCCCTGCCCCTAGACTGCTGCCTTTGAGGAAATGCCTGCCTCTCCTTGGCCTGAGCACTCCTGTAGGTGGTTCTGTACTCATCCATTTTCTTCATGTAATTCTCTGTCTGCTCTCCAAACAGAGAATTACCCACTAGAGGAAAATCCATGGCCATAGCCTGGGTATCCTGCGAGAGGCTAGTACATCTGAGCCAAGCCATTGTCCGAGGAGCCACAGATGTAGCTATGACTCTTGATGACACATCATTAGAGTCCACAGCAGCATGATGAAACTGAACTTTAGATGCCTCAATCCCATCTGCAGCCACCACCTCCAGCTCCTTGGCTAGCTGGGGGAGGCCTGTTTAGCCAGTGCCAGTACAGAGTCCCACCTGGACTTCTGGTACCTAGCTGTATAGGTCACATAATTCACCTGTCTGAGTCCCAGGGAAGATGCCATGTACAGCTTTTTTACCATGGCATCAACCTTCCTAGAGTCTTTGTCTGGGGGTGAAGCCAAGGGAATGCTTGCCTTATCACAGGCAGCAGTCTGCACAACCCCAACATGGCTGCATTGATGGTATAAATACTCCATTTCTGAGCCTGAGAGTGTATACCTTTTATCCATATTTCTGTCCACAGGAGGTATAGAATTGAGAGACTTCAGAATTTTTTGTGTCTGTTTCCCAAAAGATTTGTGGAGGGGAACAGACAGTCTCCTGGACTCTGGGATGTCCATCATTTCTACATAATCAGGCTCCTCCTGATCCTCCATTGCCTCTTCCACAGGAAGTTGGAGGGTCTCAGCTACCTTTCTGTAGAACATAAAGTGGGAAGGGGACTCAGAAAGCCTAAGAGGGGATACACCTGAAGGTCTGTCTGGGGAGATGCCCGGTTCCACAGGCACATCTAGACTTTCACCATCACCATCATCATCATCAAACTCCCCTTCCTCCTCAAACTCCGGTTCATAAAATTTTCCCAAAGTACAATCGTGAACTAGGGGAACCGACCGAACCGAGCCCCTGCAAAAAGGTGCAGATCGGTCGGAACCGAGCAAAGCGATTCCACTATCTGAATCGCTCTAGCTATTTCCTTCGGCGGTCGGAACATGGACTTCTGTATCCAAACCAGATGATTTTTCTTTGCGCTTTCTTTTTGTCGGAACTGACCCCTCGAGATCGGCTCTCCTTTTGCCCAAAGAAGTATCGCCCTGGTCAGAGGGCACTCTTTCTGGTTCGGTCGGAACCAAACCGGGCTGGCCATCCAGGTCAGCAGACTTCTCGGCCTCCTCTTCCCTTAGTCTATCTAATCTCTTTTCCAGAGTAGATTTTGAGAAAATTCTTGCAAATTTGGCAGTCTGAATCGAGGTGGTCAAACCCCAGACAGTAAACACAGGTGGTGTGGGGATCAGCCTTAGCAAAGACCTCCTCACACTCACTGCAGTGTTGAAACCTAGTGGGCCCGTTTTTTTTCCTTGGGTTTCTCAAACATGGCCAACCTAACCAAACTTACCCTTTTCTCGGCAACCGACGGGCAAGACTCACTTATCGGTTCCCAATCGTGTCACGGGTGTTGGAAAAAACTGTTTCAAAACACGTATTTTTTAGAAACGATAAGAACCGGTAACTACACACTAAAATTTACACAAGAATTAAACAAATGATTGGTTCGGGCGAACATATTCACACTTTTTACAAGTTCCACACAGAAACACAGTACAAAACCTATCTAGTACTCACAATACCACAGACAGACTGAACCGAGTTATGCGGGAAACTTTTTTGGTTAGAAACCGTCGAAAAAAATGACACTTAAACTGACTTTCGAACCGAGCTACAGGAGAAATCTCTGGAGCGACTGTTCAGTGAGGCAGAGTAAAGAATCTGACGGTTAGCATTCAGTGGGAAACAGAGACATCAACCGAGCTCGAGCTCACATTCTATGCTCTGCATAGAAAGGTTAACCCTTTGTTCTCCGGGGCAGTTTAAAGGCTGGGGCTAATTGCACTTGTCAGAATACAGCAAGACTTCAAGTTGTTTGAAGGTTCGTCTGAAGGGGAAGTGCTTTTGGAGGGGGTTTCGACATATTGTTGAGTAATGGAAACCATATTTGCAGAGGCCAGAAGGGAGCAATGAGAATCATTTTGTCCCCCTGGGACTTGAACTTGAGAAATACTCTCTGAATTAGAGGAAAAGGTGGAAAGGCGTATAGAAAGTGTTTTGTTCACTGCAGCCTGAACGCATTCTGACAGAAAATGCCAGGCCCTGGATTTCTGAAGCAAAACAGAGGCAGTTTTGTGTTGAGTGGGGATGCAAAAAGGTCCAGGTCTGGAGTTCCCCACTCTGCGAATAGTAACTGAACAACCATTTAGTCAAGAGACCATTAGTGAGGATCTGCCTCTGTTCTACTGAGATGGTCTGCCAGTTCGTTCTGCACTCCCGGCAGGTAGACCACTTGAATTAAAGCCTTGTGCTCCAAGCACCATTCCCACACTCTCATCACTTCCCTGCATAAAGGGTAAGAGTGAGCACCGCCCTACTTGTTGATGTAATACATCACTGCTTTGTTGTCCATTTGAAGGAGAATGTTCTTGTGACAAAGAATGTCCTTCAAAGCTCGGACTGTATAAAGGACGGCTCTCATTTCTAAGACATTTATGTGCAGCTGGGACTCGTTCTGAGTCCACGTTCCTTGGGTGTGGAGATTCTGACAGTGAGCTCTCCACCCCATCAGGAACGCGTCTTTGGTAATGGAAATCTGATGATCCTGAGGAGCAAAGGGATATCCCTGAAGGAGACTGTCTTCTTACGCCCACCAGGTGAGAGACCTCTTGAAAGGTTCTGTCACCTTGATGAGAATGGACTGAGGGTGAGTGGTTGGTGACCACTGACTACTGAGCATCCATTGAGAGGTTCTCATGTGGAGGCGAGCTAGAGGTACAGTGAACACCGAGGATGCCATGAGGCCGAGCATCCGTTGCATCGAGATAGCCTGAATGAGCAGTTCTCTCTGATGTATCGGGCCATCTGTAGGATATCGCTCCTTCTCTCCTCTGGTAGAAAAGCTTTCGCACAGGTGTCCAGAAGAGTTCCTATGAAAAGGAGCTTCTGGGAAGGCTGCAACTGTGATTTCTTGAGATTTAGCAGGACTCCCATAGATGTCAGAAAATTCGAGGCGGTGGCTACGGTGTCTAGAGTTCCTTGCCTGGAAGGGCTTGCTAGAAGCCAGTCGTCCAGATATGGGAACACTTGTATTCCGATCTTTCTGAGATGCGCTGCGAGAATTGCACAATACTTTGTAAAAACTCGCAGCGTCGAGGATAGCCCAAAGGGCAGGACTCTGAACTGATAATGCTGGGCCAAAGCCACAAACCTTAGGCATTTGCGATGCTTTGGGTGAATAGGAGTAAGCATCCTGCATGTCCAGGGAGGCTAGCCAGTCGTGTTGATGAAGCAAAGGTAACAGAGTTCCTAGCAAAATCATTTTGAGCTTCTCTTTGGGAAGAAATTTGTTCAATTTTCTGAGGTCCACAATGGGGCGCATGCCCCCAGTTTTCTTTGGAACTAGAAAGTAATGGGAGTAGAACCCTGTGTTCCATTGATCCATCGGAACTATTTCTACTGCCCTGTTGTTCAGAAGGCCTTGCATCTTGGTGGCGAGAAGCTCTGATTGAAAAACTGACAGCCTGGGCTGACGTTTGGGGGGACGATCCAGAGGGGTCTCGGAAAGATTGAGGGAATACCCCTCATGGATTATCCGGAGGACCCATTTGTCCGAAGTTATGGACTTCCATCGGTTGGAGAATTGAGTCAGACAACCCCCCACCACCAAGAAAGAGTCTCCCTCGGGCAGCTGAGGTGGAACTTGGGCCAGAAACTCAGAAGGCAGCACTGGGTGCTTTGGACCCTTGTGCTTTCTGTTGCATTTTCGTTTGAGGCTGGGGGGTTTGATTCTTATTAAAACGTCCCCTGCCCTTGCCTTGAAAGGACTGACGGTTGTGAAATTGACACTTATTAACACCCCCCCGAGAAGGGGCAGGAGCAGGTCGAGCCAATTTAATGGCAGACCTAGTCTACTGAGTGGCCTCTAGAGCTTGCTCTACTTGAGGTGTTTCATTTTTCTTGCAGTGATCACCTTGCACTGGTTTTCAATTGTGTACTGTTACTGTGGAGACTTCAATAAAATATCGAGTGTTTTTCACTATAAGACGCTCTTTTTTGTGACTGAGTCTTCACTTTTAAAGTATTATCCCCAGTGCCAGAGGTACTATTGTGCTCTCTATGTCTGGATCTTATTCTACTTGAGGACCAAAGAGATACACACTGTCGAAGGTTAACGCCATGACCTGCTGCTGGGCATCATTCGTGAAGCCTGAAGTGCGCATCCAGGAGTGACGGTGGGTACAAATACCTGCCGCTGCCGCTCTGAAGGCAGTATCGAAAGAGTCCATAGCTGCTTTAACCTGCTGGTTGTTGGACACGATACCCCTGGTTATGGTCTGAAGAAGCTCTGAATTAAAATTCAACTCAGGTAGAACTTCTACCAATTGTTTGAGCGAATGCCAAAGAAATGAAAATTACGTACCTAACGTAATTCTTGATCTTCTTGGACGAGTCTCCACCACTCATTCACACTATTGGGATCTGCGCCGGAGGCACTAGGACCCATCAGGAGCAAACTTTTTGCTGGAGGGTCGGCGCCAGAGATGGAGCCACGAGGAACAGCACTGCAAGCCTCAGCTTGCGCGGTAATGACTATCTCAGCGTCGACCCTCCAACCGCCTCAGTACCTTTTTTATCAAGGAGGTGCAGCGTAACTAACCTAGAAGGGTAGCCTAACCTAAAAACCGGACATAAGATAGTCCGGATGACCCGTATAAGAAGGGTCAACAAAGAAGTCTTCACAGCCTAAAGATTTGAGGGTGTGAAGACCAACAACAGAGGTGAGCTCGGGGGACGGAGGGTGGGCGTGTGAATGAGTGGTGGAGACTCATCCAAGAAGATCAAGAATTACGGTAGGTACATAATTTTCATATCTTCCTGCACATAGGTCTCCACCACTCATTCACACTATTGGGAGAGTACCAAGCTAATAATCCTCCGAGAGGGTGGCAGGAGAGACCAAGAGCTCACGTTTGTAAGACAGAAGTCCATTAAGGATGGCTCTGCCAAATGAAGAATGTCGTCTGGCATGGACATCCAGTGCATAATATTTAACGAAAGTATGCACTGAGCTCCAGGTGGCCGCGTTGCAAATATCTGCAATGGGCACGTTGCGAATTTCCTCTAGGGATGCCGCGACCGCTCTAGTAGAGTGAGCGTAAACTCTACCATCCAACTTAACCTGCGCCATGGAATAGCAGTGGCAAAGGCATGCCACTAGCCATGCTAAGATACATCTGATAGCGACAGGTTGACCCAGCCGGGTCTCGCTGAAGGAAGTGAACAGTTGCTGGGCTTTGCGAAAGTCCTTGGTTCTATCTAGATAGAAACGCAAGGCCCTCTTAACATCCAAAGAATGAAGAGAACGTTCTCCTTCATTTTGGAAGTCCGCAAAGTAAGAGGGAAGGACCAAAGCTTGGTTTAGATGAAATTCTGACACAACCTTAGGAAGAAATTTAGGATGAGTACAAAGAACTACTTTGTCCTTATGGAACACAGTATACGGAGGGTCTGTGACCAGGGCATGTATCTCAGAGACCTTGCGGGCTGAGGTAATGGCCACTAGGAAGGCAGTCTTCCAGGTGAGAAATTTTAGCTCACAGGTAGCCAGAGGTTCGAAAGGTTTCTGAGTGAACATGTCTAGCACAAGATTAATGTCCCAGGCTGCAACTGGACGTCTTGTAGGAGGTCTGGCATGCAGAATTCCTTTAAGAAATCTCTTAACCACAGGTGACTGAGCCAGTGTTAAGGAGAAAAACGGCTCATGATACGCTGAAATGGCACTAAGGTGTACTTTGACTGTAGAGTACTGCAGACCTGAATTTGAGAGATCCAAGAGGTACTCCAAGACCTTATCTGGTGGGCAGGAAAAGGGATTCAAAGAGGACTTTGCTCACCAGAGCGAAAAATGCTTCCACTTGGCTGTGTAAGTTTTCCGAGTGGCTGGCTTCCATGCAGCCAGAAGAATATCTGAAACCCTTCGAGACATTAAACCGGTTCACTTCCTACCTCTTCAGGAGCCAAGCGTGAAGGTGAAGCGATCTCAGGTTGGGATGGACCACCGGTCCCTGAGTCAAAAGGTTCATCTGCAGGGGAAGTGGTCTCGGAGGAACTGCCAACATATTGTTGAGTAGTGGAAACCACAGCTGCCGAGGCCAGAAGGGAGCAATGAGTACCATCTTGTCCACCTGGGATTCGAACTTGAGGAGTACCCTCTGAATTAGAGGAAGAGGTTGAAAGGCGTAAAGAAAGCGTTTTGTCCACCGCAGCCTGAACGCATCCTGACAGAAAATGCCAGGCCCTGGATTTCTGGAGCAGAAGAGAGGCCGTTTTGCGTTGAGTGGGGATGCAAAAAGGTCCAGGTCTGGAGTTCCCCCACTCTTCGAATAGTGACCGAACTATGGTTGAGTCGAGAGACCACTCGTGAGGATCTGTCTCTGTTCTGCTGAGATGGTCTGCTAATTCGTTTTGTACACCTGGCAGGTAGACCGCTTGAATTAGAGCCTTGTGCTCCAAGCACCATTCCCATACCCTCATTGCTTCCCTGCATAAGGGGTAAGAATGAGCACCACCCTGCTTGTTGATGTAATACATCACTGCTTTGTTGTCCGTTTGAAGGAGAATGTTCTTGTGACAGAGAATGTCCTTCAACGCTCGGACCGCATAAAGGACAGCTCTCATTTCTAGGACGTTTATGTGAAGCTGGGACTCGACTTGAGTCCACACACTTTGAGTGTGGAGAGCCTGACAGTGAGCTCCACACCCCATTAGGGATGCGTCCGTGGTAATGGAGATTTGATGATCCAGAGGAGCAAAAGGGATATCCTTCCAGGAGATTGGTCTCTTGAGACCACCAGGTGAGTGACCTCTTTAAAGGTTCTGTCACCTTGATGAGATAGGACTGTGGGTGAGTGGTTGGGGACCACTGAGTACTGAGCATCCACTGAGTGGTTCTCATGTGCAGACGTGCTAGGGGTACAGTGAACACTGAGAATGCCATAAAGCCTAGCGTCCGTTGCATCTAGAGAGCTGTAACTGTGCTGTTCTCCCCCGATGTGATGGGCCATTTGAAGGATATTGTTCCTTCTGTCTTCTGGAAGAAAAGCCTTCGCACAGGAGGTGTCCAGAAGAGTCCCTATAAAGAGGAGCCTCTGGGAGGGCTGCAGTTGCGATTTCTTGAGGTTCAGCCGAACTCCCATGGACGTAAGGAGGCGAGAGGCCGTCTCTACGGTGTCCAGGGTCCCTTGCCTGGAAGGGCTTGCTAGAAGCCAATCGTCCAGATAAGGGAACACATTTATCCCGACCTTTCTGAGGTGCGCTGCGAGAACTGCACAACACTTTGTAAAAACCCGCGGGGCCGAGGATAGCCCAAAGGGCAGGACTCTGAACTGATAATGCTGTCCCAGAGCCACAAACCTCAGGAATTTGTGATGCCTCGGGTGAATAGGAATGTGCTGGTAAGCATCCTGCATGTCCAGGGAGGCTAGCCAGTCGTGTTGATGAAGCAAAGGTAACAGGGTTCCCAGAGAAATCATTTTGAATTTCTCCCTGGGGAGAAATTTGTTTAGCTTTCTGAGATCTAGAATGGGGCGCATTGCCCCGGACTTCTTTGGAACCAGAAAGTAATGAGAGTAGAACCCCGTGTTCTGTTGATGCAGCGGCACCACTTCTACTGCCCTGTTGTTCAGAAGGCCCTGAATCTCGGCGGTGCGAAGGTCTGACTGAAGGGTTGACAGCCTGGGCTGCCGTTTGGGAGGACGATCCGGAGGGGTCTCCAGAAGATTGAGTGATTACCCTTTGCGAATTATCCGAAGGACCCATTTGTCTGAGGTTATGGACTTCCACTGGTTGTAGAAGTGCATTAGACAACCTCCCACCAGAGAGGAAAAGTCCACCTCGGGCAGCTGAGATGGGACTTGGGGCAGCAATTCATAAGGTAGCGCTGGGCGCTTTGGGCCCTTGCGCTTTCTGTTGTGTCTTCTTTTGAGGTTGGGCAGGTTGGTTTTTATGGAAACCTCCTCTGCCTCTGCCTCGAAAGGACTGACGATTATGAAACCGACGTTTATTGACATGCCCTCGAGAGGGGGGGCAGGAGGGGGTCGAGCCAACTTAATGGCTGACCTAGTCTTTTGTGTAGCTTCCAGAGCTTGCTCTACCTGAGGACCAAAAAGATATGCACCATCAAAGGGCAATGCCATTACCTGCTGCTGCGCGTCATTCGTGAAGCCCGAAGTGCGCAGCCAGGAATGACAGCGGGTGCAAATACCAGCCGCCGCTGAGCAGGAAGCAGTGTTGAAAGCATCCATGGCTGCTTTAACCTGCTGGTTGTTAGATTCGATACCTCTGGTAATGGTTTGAAGAAGCTCTGGCTTTGCATCCGACTCTGGAAGAGCTTCAACCATCTGCTTGATAGAGTGCCACAGGATATACTCATACTGGGAGAAATAGCACTGGTAACTGGCAATACGCATACTTAGGGTAGAAGCAGCAAAGACTCTCTTTACCTAAGGTGTCTATCTTATGAGATTCCTTGTTAATAGGTCGAGCTGTAGTAGTTTGAGGAAGAACAACCTTATCATTCTCTGCCAGGACTACAATAGGATCCACAAAGGCTTGAGATGCCAAAATGGGATGATCCTTGGGGGCTGAATATTTCCTATCTATGGATTTAGCCACCGAATGGGTGAGAGCAGGATTATTCCATACCATTTGAGACAGCGTCTCGAAGGAAGGCTGAACCGGAGGAGTCAAATCTGTAGGGATCTCCGGGGCATGAAGGTATTGGAGTCTTAACAATTTCCCGGGATCGATGTCTGTAGTCTTGAGAGAAAGAGTGGAACTCAGATTTTTCAGCAGAGACTTAAATGACAGGTCCTCGACCACAGGCTCTGTAGCAGTAATAGAACCTGCTTCGTCCACTTCATCACCCAACCGAAGGTCTGGGTCAGGCTCAATATCATCTCCTGACAGTCCAGGAGGGACTGTATGGACAGGAAAGGAATGAAAATCAGAAGAGAGGGAAGAAGGAAACGAGTGAAAGGAGGAGTCCTGAAAAGCAGAGGGAGCCCCGGGAGCCCCCGGCGCCAAGGAGGCGCACGTCACCGAGAACGATGCCGAGGGACCATGCGGCACCGAAAATGACGCCGAGGGACCACGTGGCCCCGAAAATGGCGCAGAGAAGCCGCACTGTGCTGAGGATGGCGCCGAGCACACCATCGGTGCCGAAGACGGTGCCAAGAAGCCGCACGGCACCAAGGACGGCGACGAGCGCACCATCGGTGCCGAGAAGCCACACGGCACCGAGGATGGCGCCGAGAACCCGCACGGCACCGAGGACGGTGCCGAGGGCACCGAAAACACCCCCAGACTCCGAAAAACAGGTTTTGAAGGAAGAAGAGCAGGAGATAAGGGCATCGATGTGGCCCCCTGTGCAGTAGCCATGTGGGAGGGGGGGGAACACCTAAGCTCGGAGTCGACGGCACCGAAGAAGGTGCCGTGCAACCAGGAAAGTCCAACCGCCCTACCTGGTCTCTCAATGAGACCGAAAGCCCACGAGTGACCGAGCCAGGTAGCTGAACCAACCTCCGAGCCCATTGCTCCATAAGAGCGGCCCACTGATGAAACTGCTCATCTGAAGACCTACCTACGGGTGGGGTGGGCTCGATGTCAAGGCGTTGGCTACCAAAGCAGAGGTTGGCACTCAAGGAGAGACCGACAACTAGCCCGATAACGAAGCATCTCACGCATAGACATATCAGAGGGCACTCAAGTGATGCCTTCTCTTTTTAGACCTGTGGGCTGAAGAAGAGCTCGAGGCCGAACGGTGCCGAGAATGTGACCATTTATTTTATGTTTTTCCGCTGGGACCCCCATCCCCGGCATTGACTGACCGCTGTCAGACCCGAAGAAGGCGCGGACCGACCCAGCCCGACTGACTGAACAGCTTTCATACGAAGTCTCCCTACCGTCACCTGACCTGCTCATGGTCGACTCCATCAAAGTAGGTTGAGACTTCTTTATTTTAAAATAAAAATAAACTAAGCGATACTTTATCGAGATAATACTACAAAATAACAAAACTGAAAACTATGCTGCTAGTTTGAAGTTTGACTCAGCGGACGGCAGCGTCAGTCACTGAAGCGCACTCGACGGGCGGGAAAAAGGAACTGAGGCGGTTGGAGGGTCGACGCTGAGAAAGTCATTACCACGCGAGCTGAGGCTCGCGGTGCCATTCCTCGCAGCTCCATCTCTGGCGCCGACCCTCCAGCAAAAAGTTTGCTCCCGATGGGTCCTAGTGCCTCCGGCGCAGATCCCAATAGTGTGAATGAGTGGTGGAGACTTATGTCCAGGAAGATCATACTCATATTGAGAGAAATAACCCTGGTAGCTGGCAATACGCATACCCAGGGTGGATGCAGCAAAGACTCTCTTACCTGAAGTATCTATCTTATGAGATTCTTTATTTATAGATCATGCAGTAGTAGCTTGAGGAAGGACGACCAATCATTCTCTGCCAGGACTACAATAGGGTCTGCAAAGGCTTGGGAGGCCAAAATGGATCGATCCTTGGGTGCAGCGTACTTTCTATCTATGGACTTAGGCACAGAAGGAATGAGAGTGGGATTATTCCATACCATTTGAGAAAGAGTCTCAAAGAAGGGCTGTACTGGGGGAGTTAGAGCCACAGGGATCTCCGGGACATGAAGGTATTGGAGCCCTAAAAGCTTCCCAGGATCGATATCTGTAGTCTAGAGTGAAAGAGTGGAATTCAAATTCTTTAGCAGAGACTTAAAAGACAGGTCCTCGACCACAGGCTCTGCAACAGGATTAGGTCCTGCTCCTTCCACATCATCACCCAGTCGAAGGTCTGGGGTCAGGCTGAATATCATCTCCTGACTGTCCAGGAGGGACTGTATGGACAGGAAAGGAATGAAAATCAGCAGGAAATGAGGAAGAAAAAGAATTCGGAGAGGAGAGGAGAAGCCCTGAGGATTGGCTGATGAAAAGCCAGGCCTCGGCGCCAAAGAAGAAGAACAAGGCGCTGACAAAGCCAACAGTGCAGAAGAAGAACATGGCACTAAAAAGCCGCACAGCGTTGAAGACGGCGCAGAAAGGCCACAGGGCGCCAAAAAACCGAACGGCACCAAAAAGACGCACAGTGCCAAGGACGGTGCCGAGAGACTCACCAGAACCGAGGACGGCACTGAGCTACCCACCGATGCTGACGGCGCTGAAACCAACCCGGGCCCCGAAAATTAGGATTTGAGGGAAAAGGAAGAATACCAGGAGATAGAGGCATCGGTGTGGCCCTCTGCGCCGCAGCCATGTGAGGGGGGGAAAACACCGGAACGTGGAGTCGATGGCACCGAGGAAGACGCCGCATGACTAGGGAGGCCTAACCGCCCTGCCCGATCCCCCGAAGAGACAGAGGGCCCCGGTGAGACCGGGGCCAAGCAGCTGGACTAACCTCTGAGCCCATTGCTCCAGCAGAGCAGCCCATTGATGAAACTGCACATCGGAAGCCCTACCAGAAGGCGGGAAGGGCTCTGATGTCAAAGAGGTCGGTGACTAGTACCAGAAACTGGTGACTCCAAACGAAGAGACCGGCAACTGACCCAAATGACTGACCGTCAACGGGCAGACGGATCAAAGGGCGACCTCGATGATGCCTTCTCTTTTGACCTAAGCACGAAGAAGAGCTCGAGGCCAAAGCGGTGAAGAGAATCGACAGTTTTCTTTTATGCTTCCAGGGGGACCGCCCCTCCCCTCGGGCACTGGACTGTCCGTTGTCAGACCCCCCCCCTCTGGAGAGGGTGGCGGACTGGACCCAGCTCAGCTGACTGAACAGCTTTCATACGAAGTCTTCCTACCGTCACCTAACCCGCTCATGGTCAACTCCGTCAATGTAGGCTGAGACTTCATTCTTTAATAAGAATAAATTATCGTAAGCGGTACTTTATTTGAGAAATACTACAAAATAAACTGAAAACTATGCTGCTGGTTTGAAGTTTGACTCCCGGCGGGCGAGTGACGTCATCACTTAAGCGCACTCGACGGCGGGAAAAAACTAACTGAGGCGGTTGGAGGGTCGACGCCGAGATAGTCACTGCACACAAGCCGCGAGGCTGTGTGCCGCCTTGTGGCTCCATCTCGGTGCCACCTCCTGCAAAAAGTTTGCTCCGCTGGGTCTTTGCGCCTCCGGCATAGATTCCCCATTAGTGTGAATGAGTGGTGGAGACTTTATGTCCAGGAAGACCTGGAAGGCGGGGTTGGGGGACCGCCCTTTTATACTGATGTCGCCTGACGCCGGTCACCTGACGTGGGGGCGGTCCCCCACCACAGACTGCTAGTTAGAAATTTTTCCGTGGGGTCCTGACACCTGCTGGCTTCAGTACTATTTGTAATTACCTACTGCAAGAGCCCTCTCGAAGTAAGATCTCTTGTTGCGAATTTTACAACTGCTCTTGGTTTTCCTATGCTTCCCAACCTGTGCCTCGATGATAGATGGTGTTGGAATTTATGCCGTGCATACTCTTAAGTCAGGAGTTTTGTGAATGGATACTAGACCTGGTATTAGGGAAGCACAGAAGAAAGGTATGGATTCTGCAGCAGTAAGCCCAGGAATAGTTACCAGGAGAATGGCAGCCAAACTAACAGAGACAGAAGTCCAAGCTGAGACTGTACAGCTAGCACCAGTTATAGAAAAAGAACAGGCAGTCACAGAACCTGAAAGCCTGACTGCCTTTTTCAAATGGTGGACTACACAACCAAAAAAGGAGAAGCAGTGAGAAAAAGAGGTTCAATGTTTAGAAGCACAAAGAAAAGAAGAAATGCAACAACTCGAACAGCAGAGAAAAGAAGAGATGCAGCAACAGGAGTGGCAAAGAAGAGATACAACAACAGGAGCAGCAAAGAAGAGAAGAGATGCAGTGACGGATGGATGCCTTGCAAGGTTTCAAAGCTGGAGGATCTGGCACTGGTCCAGCAGAGCAACAGGACACTAACAACTTAAAATACATTAAAAGTTTTGTCCCTCGGATGATATCAAAGCATATCTGACAACTTTTGAAAGGTTTGCCACAGCCTGCTAGTGGCCAAAGCAGCAATGGGCAATCAGACTGGTACCCTACCTGACAGGAAAAGACCAATTTGCCTACAGCAATATGGGCACTGCACTGTCAGAAAACTATGACCTGCTGAAAAGTGAAATCCTGAAAAGGTATGACATCTCAGGAGAGACTACAGGTAGAGATTTCGGTCTCTGAAGTACAACTCAGTTGACAATCCTCGAGAAGCTATCACCCGACTCAGAGAACGCCTGATAAAATGGCTCCAATCAGAGGGCAAAACAGTCCCACAGATCATCGACACATTTGCAATGGAGCAATTCATCAACATTCTGCTTACAGATTTGCAGCTTTGGGTAAAGGAACACCGACCAGAAAGTGTTGAAAAGGCTGTTTCTTTGGCTGAAGACTACCAAATGGCCAGACAGATGCCACAGCAGTGAGGTAACAGCCAAGCACTGGTAAGACATTCTGTTTCCCATTTAAACTCCAAGTCTGATAAGAACTCTGGTAGGGGTAACAAATCTGCGCCCAAAGACTTTATTTGCTATAACTGCAATAACCCAGGTCACAGTGCAAGAAGTTGCCGTGGTAAGAAGAATGGCACTGGAGCAGATTTGTCTTTAGTAAACTGGGGCAAGTACTTAATAGATGTGAAGGTGGGAGATAAGGCTGTCAAGGGACTTATAGATTCAGTAAGCAGACAGACCCTAGTACATATTGAAGTGCTAGGAAAACAATGTCAAAAAGGACCAGCTACTGGTGTCATCTGCATCCACGGGGACACTTGATGCTATCCCACCAGCCAAGTGACTCTGACTATTAATGGGGTGTCACACCAAATACAAGTGAGGGTAGTACCTAAATTACCTGTACCTATGATTATTGGAAATTACTTTCCAGGATTTACTGAGTTAATCAAAGAGGGAGTAAATCCTGATGTTTCAGCAGCTTTGGTGACAAGAGCTCAGGCTAAGAAAATCACAGATGATGGGGACTCTTTTCCTTTCACTGATTTTGATTTGGACTTGTTTGAGCACAGCTCCAAGAACCGGACATCCAGGAAAGAAAGACGATGCCTGAAGAAACAGTGCAACAAAAGACTGATGGACATAAGGGGTTAACATATGAAAATGCTGAAACTAAACTGTTCACAGATTGTGATTTTCTTTCAGAACAAGCTAACAATGTTTCTCTCCAAGGTTATTTTAAACAGCTGGGAGTGAAATCAAGACAGGGCGAACCTATGTTTAAACAAGGATTTGTCAATGCCAAATGTTGATTGCTCATACGTGCTGCTTAGGTATTTGGAAGTGAAAGTACGATGCCTGAGAACTGTCATGTGCCCCCCCCAGACATCCACTGTGTCTTTCTGTTCAGTATTCACAGAAGAGGGGAAAGGGGAAGGACCACAGCAGTACAGCAGTTGCAAAGGCATGAAGAGGTGGACAATAGTCCATCCACAAGCAGAAGAATTCTGCAGAAGGTGAGTAAAGTGAAGGTGGACAAAGCGATGGCACCAGATGGCATACACCCAAGGATATGAAAAGAACTGTGAAGGGAAATAGCAGTACCTGTGGCAGCCATGTTCACTGAGCCATCCAACAGAGGCGTGGTACCAGAGAATTGGAGGAGGGTACATGTGGTTCCTCTATAGAAATCCAGCAGTAGGGAGGAGGCGGGGAACTATAGGCTGGTCAGCCTCACTTCAGTAGTGGGGAAGATCATGCAGACATTGGTTAAAGAAAGGATAGTGGGGCGTGTAGAAGCCATCGGAGTCCAGGGCCATAGACAACATGGATTTACAGTGGGGAGGTCATGTCAGACAAATCTGGTTGATCTGTGTGGGTGACAAAGGAAGTAAATCAGGGTGGGGCAGTGGACAACGCTTACCTTGATGTAAGCAAAGCGTGTGACACCGTCCCACATAGGAGGCTGATAAAGTAGCTGAGAAGGGTGGGCATGGGGGAACGGGTGGTAAAGTGGGTTAGAAACTGGGTAAGAGACAGGAGGCAGAGTGTGGTGGTAAATGGGAAGCAGTCAGGGGAGAGGGGGTGACCAGTGGGATGCTGCAGGGATTGGTCTGGGGGCCAGTCCTGTTCAATGTCTTCATTAGTGACATTGCAGAAGGGGTGAAGGGAAAGGTTTGCCTGTTTGCAGATGACACCAAGATCTGTAACACAGTGGATACCCCAGAGGGGGTGGAGAAAATGAGGAGGGACATGGAGAAGGTTGAGAAATGGTCAGAGGACTGGCAACTGAACTATACTTCAAAAAGTGCAAAAATATGGACCTGGGACACAGACACCCTAGGGATAGGTACAGAATGGGGGTTGGTGACAGTGACAAAGAAGGAAAGGGACCTGGGGGTTCTTATCTCAGATGACCTGAAAATGTCAAAGTGGTAAGGCATCCGGGAAGGCCAGTGACATGCTGGGGTGCATAGGCAGGGGTAACACCAGCATAAAGAGGGAGGTAGTGATGCCATTATATAAAACCATGGTCAGGCTTCACATGGAGTACTGTGTGCAGTTCTGGAGGTCACACCTTCGTAAGGATATTAACAGGCTGGAGATGGTCCAGAGAAGGGCAAATGAGATGGTACAGAGCTTGCAACACAAGACTTAAGAGGAGAAATTAAGGGATTTCAATATGTACTCAGTTGAAGACAGGAGGGAAAGAGGGGATATGATAGAAACATTCAAGTACCTGAAGGATATAAATAGAAGTACTGAGAAGCAGGAGACAGCTGCTATAGGGATATGTGCCAGCTTCTGTGTGATATTCCTTTGTTCTTATAAATCCGTAATCTCCAGTATTTCAGTAACCACATGACCACACTGCCACACTGTAGGCAATTTTATGCTGGATGATGCCTGGTGTCAGATGGCAGACAGAGGGCTCACCAGATTGTGTTGCCATCTGAAAAACTTCATAGAGTGTTCTTTTACTGGCAAGCGTTTTGGAAAGCTGGTGAAGGTCTCACAATTTTTATTATAATTTTATCTCCTTATGTCTGTCCCTTTTGGTCTCCCCATCCCCACACCCCAACAGTCATCAGTGGCCACAGCTTCAGCCTTCTTCTTGCCAAGATGGTGGGTGAGAAAAATAGAAACATACAAGTGGCCGGCACATAAGGGGCCACCTAGTCTGCCCATTTCCCTACCTGATGGATAAGCTGTAGATTCGAGTTAATCAATAGCTTACTCCCTCCTACCCCCCCCCCCAGTAGAATTGCCTTATGTCTGTCCGTGAGCAGCTGCCTTCACGGTCTGTGAGGCCTGACGTCTTTCAGTGCTGCTTATTGGTCATCTTCCAACACAGGCGAGGTGCTGCCAGCCCAAAAGTAACTCAGGACAAGCAGGTTTCAAAGTGGGGAAGAAATGGAGTAAGCAAGAAGTGTTGATTTTAAGATCAGCATAGTGGTGTGGACACTGCAAATAGAACCCCAGCTTTTTTAAGCAGCCTTATGAAGAGTAAAGGCTTCTCGAAGCAGTGGGGTTCCATTTATTGCAGTGTAAGTGGGCTGCATCTAATTCAGTAATTTACTGTAGCTTTACATGTGGATGTATGGTAGGCCCAACTTTAAATAAACACTGCACCTGAATTAACACATGATGCGATAGAAACACAGAATTCGTCAGCAGAAAAGGACCACTCAGCCCACTCAGTCTGGCCAAGTGTTCTCTACCTACGTGTAACTCCTGCCTGTATATGTTACTGCATGTCTTACTCTGCCTGCGTCCATCAGGACCTCCTTGTGAATGAGCTTGCTTAATGGATTTTTCCTACAATGAACTTGAACCTACTCCACGTCCATGGCCCTATTGATCTCCGTTGACCCCCTCCTTCTCCTTTCTGTAATATACCCCTATGTTTATCCCATGCTTGCTTAATGCCCCCTACCATTTTAGCTTCCACCACTTCTCCAGGCAGTCTGTTCAAGGCATCTACCACCCTTTCAGAAAATAAATATTTCTTCACATCTATCCTGAATTCCCCCCCCAGCTTCACTGTTATGTCCCTTGGTTTGGGTGCTCATCCTTATTTGAAGGAAACTCCCCAACTGTACCCTCTTTACCCTTGTGAGGTACTTTGTAGGTCTTGATCATGTCATCTCTCGGCCTCCTCTCTTCCAGAGTGTACATGTTGAGATTCAGCAGCCTTTCCTTGTAAGGATTCCTGTGAAAATTCTTGACCATTTTAGTTACCCTCCTGTGGAAAACCTCCACCTTATGTCCTTTCTGAAGTGTGGACTGTAAAAGTGGACACAGTACTCAAGCTGGGGGTACACCAGAGAGTGATACAATGGCAGCACAACATCCTTTGCCCTCCTACTGGAGATGCCAGTCCTTATGCACCCCAGAATTCAATTTGCCCTGCCCAAAGCCTTGTCACACTGTACTGCCATCTTGAGGTCCTCTGATACAATAACCTCAAGGACCCTTTCATGTCTAGTGAGTATCAGTACCTCCCCCCATCCTATACCCAGCATCGGGGTTCCTGTGCCCTTGGTACATGATTTTACACTTGTTGGCACTGAACCCCAACTAAGTGAGAAAATGGAATTGATTTGAATGAATTGCAGGCTTTTAAGCAGCTTTTTTGGGAGTGTGTATGTGTGTGTTTGGGGGGTGCTGTGGTACTGGCAGTACCTCCAAGAATGCCACCGACTTCCCAACCCCCTCACACTGCCTGCCCAAGTACTCAAACCTCCCCCTCACTACTTCCACAGTGTCCCTGAAGTCGTTTGTAGCCACATGCAACAGTAAATGAGGTTTCTTCCTGCCCCTTGCTGCATGCTTGTGCAGTGCCTGCCCTGCCCCTCCTGCACTCAACCTGGAGACAGCTTCAATCCAAATATGGGTGTGCCTTTCCCCCTTTCCACCCCATCTCACCCATTTCAGTATAGAATCCTCCAGGACGAGTACCCCCCCGCCCCTTACCCCCTTTCCCTTCTAATGCCCCTGCAAGCACCCCAGTATTCGTTCTTCCCTGTCCTTAACCCCTGCCAACTGCAACCTCTGTGACTTCTAGATCTGTACCCCCTACTTCCACCTTACCCCTTTTCTCTGCCTTATTCTTCCCATCCCCCTTGAACCCCTTCCCAGCCTGACTATTTCCTACTGGGCTTCCCATGTCGACCTCCCTTCCTCCCCTGCTGATTTCCAACCCCTCTCCTATCCCCGCTGTTGTTGATTTAGAGACACCATTCCCTTCTACCCTGATAGTGATGCCCCTCCCATCCTTCCCCCTTTCCGTAGCCTTCTCTCCTTCAGTCACCACCCCTACTTCCTTACTAGCCCCCTTCTACCCTTTTGTCCTCGCTATCTCTTCCCCTACCTGTTGCCATCCCTCTCACGTCCCACTTGTCCTCCCCTTCAGTATGTTCCTGCTCCCCCTCTCTGTCCCATGGCAGAGGTTCAAATTTATTCATAATCGATACCTGTCCTACTTCTCTTCCCCCTATCGGTTCCCCCTCCTACTTGTTCCCCTCTGTGCCACCCCTGGTGCCTCCCTACCCGCAGCTATTTGCCTTCTCCCCTGGTACTCCTCATGGTGTCTGCCTCCTCCATCAGGAGGCAGCCCCGGCCTCGCCTCGGGCACCCCTTCCCTTCTCCTCTCCTCTCTTTCCTGCTAGTGCCTCTGATACTGGGATCGGTTTCAGTTCGTAGTTATTCTTCCTCTGTCCTCCTTTGCCATGCCCTATCCCCCCCTCAGGATGCCTATCATACTCACCTGCCCTGCCACTTACACTCCTCCCTAACCTCCACAGTTCCTCCCTCAAACTTGTCAGTCATCTACAGACCATACACCCCCCTATCCTCCAAGCCCAGTCCAGGATCATGGCACACCTACACCCTGTATACCCCTCCACCCTTCCAAAGATGCCCACCCTAGTGACATGTGGCACCTGCCCCATTGTGGCCCCCCATCTTATGCAAGGGGCTCTTACTCCCAGGTTCTGTACCCTACTACAACTGTTAGGCCCCTATATACTGAAATTCCTGCCCCCCCCCCACACTAGTCCCCCTACTGACCCCTTGCCGATGGGTATAATTCAGGCTCAAATGTCATCCGTTAGACACTGTATTACTGTAGCAATCCTAAAGCCTCCTTGACCATTTTTCTCCCCTCAGCTACCATACTTTTTGTTCTCGGCTCTCATTTAGTTTCACTTAGCCCAGTTAGAAATCCTATTGCACTCCAAGTCCAAGCTGTAATTTAACATCTGTGTTACTAAATCATCTAGCATGTCTCAGACCAAAGGGAAGAGAGGTAGCAAATCTAAAAGGGTGTGCATCTCATGTAAAATGTTTACTGACGAACCAGCTTGTAAGGGGTACGTCTGTGAAAACTACACACTGATTAGTGTTTTAAAAACTGAGCTTGGATCACTAACACAGAGGCTTGAAACACAAAGAGAAATTGCTATTTTGAAAAAATGTATAAATGTGGCAGTCCAGGATATAAACATATCGGAAACCCCTCTTACAACCAACACTGATAACAAGAAGTTGAAGCAAGAACAAGATCAGTTTGCAATTACTTTGGGAGACGAAGGGGAAATACAGGTTACAGACAAAATGGCTTGGAAACAACAGAAGTGTTATACAAACACCAAATGCAATAATTTAAATGGAGAAACACCTATTCTTCTTCAAAATAAATTTGAATGTCTAACAAATCACACTGATTCTAGGGAAAATTCCCCTTTTAACCCCTGTAATAATCATGTTATACAGTAGTAGAACCTGTATCTGACCAAGATACATTAACAAAGACCCCAACCAAGAACATATTGGTTATAGGGGGCTCCATAATTAGGGGAGTGGATACAGTTGTATGTGATGGCAGGAAAGCTAACACCACTGTAAGCACCTTACCGGGAGCTAGGGTGGGCAATATTTCTGACTTACTGGAGGGGTCAATGGAAAATACGTTTAAACCCTTAGTTGTTTTGTACATAGGTACTAACAACATTTATAAAACCAAACTAAATGTATTTCAATCAAATATTGTGGACATAACAACGAATCAAAGAAAAAGGAGGAGAAATCATTATTTCAGGTGTTCTACCTACATATGGTTACCCTAAATACAAAAATGTAGCAATCAAAGCAATTAATAATTGGTTAAGAAATTACTGTATACTTAACAATATGGGGTTTATGGACAATTCTGCTACATTTAATAGTAGGGACCTGTTTAAATCAGACAGACTTCATCTGAACATAGCAGGTTCTAGGATCCTGGGTAGAAAACTGAACAGTGATCAACTTCCATTTAAACTGGCACAAGGGGCAGCCCATGTTAAATACTACCCCATCAACAAATACGGTCCAAGATAACAATATGATATCAGAGTGGAGGGTTGCACTTATTAATGCTAGAAGCCTTGCTAATAAATTTGGTGAATTTAAACATTTTCTGGTAACATATAACATTTTTATAGCTTGTGTTACTGAAACCTGGTGGGATAACAATGACACACAGGAGAAAACTATTTCAGGTTACAATTTATACCAAAAGTCACGAATCTATGGGGGTTGGGGGGGCCATAGCAATGTATGTACACAATTCTATAAAAAGTGCTCAAATACCCCAGGAGGATTCTGATGTAGGATCTATGCGGATTAAGTTGCTACCACCAACTGGTCCAAAAATTATAACTGGGCTTTTTTACAGACCTCCCTCTATGATATCGGATAATGATTTTGCTTTCCTTAAACTACTCAGTAATCTAAACCCAGCAGACAAGATATTAGTTTTGGGAGATTTTAACCTCCCTAACATTGATTGGGAAACATCAAAAGGGGGTAATTATATTGAAGAGAAATATTTGGAAGTATTTGACCAGATTGGACTGGAATGACTAGTACAGGACAATACCAGGGTAACAATATTTTTGACATTGTGCTAACCAATATGGGAGACTTAATAAGCGGGGTAGTGATCTCTCCTCCTTTAGGAAATAGTGATCACGCTACGCTTTTATTCAATCTAAAAGGGACAGTATTACCAAGAAACCCTGAGGGTGTTACTAATCTTAATTTAGCAAAAGCTAATTTTATTCATTTAAGGAAGGAATTGGCACAATGGGACTGGCTAACCGACCTAAAGGGCAACAATACTGAGGACATGTGGAACATATTTCTTGATAAACTTAATCAATTAATTAATGAGCACGTCCCCAAGATTCATAAGTCTAACAATAGTAAAAGAATATCACTATGCTGGTTTAATAAAAACATTAAACATTTAATAAACAGGAAAAATAAACTATTTCAAAAATATACAAAGGACAAATCACAAATAAACTACCAGGAATATAAGAATGTCACTAAACAAGCTAAAGCTACTATAACAAGCATTTGTCAATGCCGAATGTTTGCTTGCTGGCATTGGCAGTGGTAGTGTAGAAGTTACAGAGTTGCGTAATAGTAATGGCAGTGAAGTATTGAACTGAAGCCAACTCCACCACCACCACCCTGCAGAGAGTGACAGGCATTGGGGTGTGCCTTTGGGTCGTCAGGCATAACGGCCACGCCATTTCAGTACACCTCACCCTGCAGACACTGGCAAGTGTCACAGAGTTCCTTGGGGTCTTTGGCCCTTATCGCACCCATTCCATTGGGAAATACGATTGAGATGGAGTGCGATATAGGAGAAATAGGGGTGAACTTTGGGCCGAAGAGTCAAGGCATATCTCGATGCTTCTCACTGGCTGCAGGGTGTGGAATGGTATGAGCATTATAGGCAAGAATCCCAAGTCACACCCTGATGCCTGTCATTCTCTACAGGGTTGGGCGTTATGGTTGGAAACCCTAATACCTCAGGCATTCGTTGGTATTTTCACTCCAAATGTTCAACATGGTTTTTTTGTGACCCCACCTCATGAACAGGGGGAATATCAGTTTCTTAGCGGAAAGCTGCTTATGCACAGCGACTACGGCATTTAGCACCACAGGTGCAAAAACATTCCGAACAGGATGTAAAAAATGACAGCTGTACTGCTCATGGGGAGGTGTAAAAAATGGCAATGTTGCAAATCTGCAGTAAAAATATTTAAAAAAATGGTGAAGTCACGAGCGTACATAGAAACTGTGCAACGCACACCCGTAATATAATTAGGTTGGGGTTTTTACAGCAGATTGTCAACTCAGGCATTTTGGTGCCTCCGATCATGAACAGTGTCACTGTGATTTTCTTTATCTGTCGAACAATGATTTCCCACAGCGACCATGCATCTCTGCGCTGAAAGTGTGAAAACACGCCCGGCCATGTTGTGAAAAATGACAGCTGTACTGTAAATAAGGCAGTGTGGAAAAATGCCACTGGTGAAAATCTGGACTTAAAATATTACAAAGTCATGAACTTACAGGTGCGTGGAAACTGCGCAATGCTCACTCATAACACAGTCATTTTATGGACTTTTGTCACCAAATTTTCAACATAGCCATTTTAAGACCTCTGCTCATGAACAGTGTAACTGTGATTTTCTTAATCTGTCCCAAACATTGCTTTCGCACACCAACAGCACCATTGTGCGCTACATGTGCGAAAACACATTTTGGGCAGCATATGAAAAATGGCAGCTGTACTGTTCATAAGGAAGTGTAATAAAATGGCAATGTTGAAAATCTGGAATGAAAATATTAAATTTGCAAACTTATGAGCATGCATAGGAACTGCGCAAAGCACGCTCGTAAAACAGTCATTTTTAGGAATGTTTTCACCAAATTTTCAACATAGCCATTTTAAGACCTCTGCTCATGAACAGTGTCACTGTGGTTTTCTTAATTTGTCCGTACATTGGTTTGCTTTACCGACTGCACCATTATAGCTACATGAGCAGAAACACGTTTTGGGTGAGATGTGAAAATGACAGCTGTACTACTCATAAGAGGTGTGGTAAAATGGCAATGTTGAAAATCTGGGTAATATTGAGATTCGCGAACTACGGCGTGCGTGAGGAACTGTGCAACGCACGCTCGTAAAACAGTCGTTTTTTGAATTTTTCCACCAAATTTTCAAAATAGGCTTCTTGAGAGCCCACCTTATGAACACTGGCAGTGTCGTTTCGTTAATCAGTCCCAAAAGGTGATTTCGTGCAGTGACTGCGCTGTGACTGCGAAATCACCCTTCGGGCCCGAATAACGCCATGACAGTGACTTCATTCATGAGAAGGGGTCCCAAAAACCCCATGTTGAAAATTTGGTGCAAAAATTCCAAAAAATGCCTGAGATATGCAACAAAGTTGAAAAACCCCATATCTAGTCCATTATACAGCTTACCGGCATTTCCTCAGTTCGCGGTCAGCTTTGAAGAGTGCAGACATGTACCCGGTCCACCGAAGATCGTCACGCGAGGTCCAGAGGTAAGTATGGGGTGAGGGGTGTGGGGAGGCAAGTGCGCAGTGGGTGAGTGCGGGTTGTGGGAGGGGCCAGGGAGACTACATGGGACCGTTTTCTTCTACGGTGTTCTTTTTTTCCAATGACAGCGGGGCGTTTGCCACGGCTGGGGTGGGCTCCCAGCGTGGCACAAGGACAGTTGGAGGGGGAAGTGTTCAGCCGGCAGAGTTGAGGCACCCGTCGGCCAGGCATCTATTGCCATGCTGGGGTGGGCTCCCAGCGTGGCACCCAACCAGGGGATGAGGACAGTGGAGCCGGCGGGGTTGGGCACCCCCGTCGGCTATATCATGAGTTGCCACGCTGGGTGGCACCAGCGTGGCATTTGAAACTTTAGAGGCGGGAGGCGCAGCACAGCCGATGGGGAGATTGGGCACCCCTTCGGCTATAAGTGTGTGTGTATGGGGCAATGGCCATGGTGTTAGTGTGTGTAGGGGAGTTTCGCGCATGAGCAGGCGATATCTTATCGCTGTTCACTGGAAAGCGTGAGTCTCTTTTCAACTGTATGCCACTGCATTTTAGAGCTTGTCATAGACAGCTCCAGCATGCATTGGCTTACAGGGGCCGCACCTGCCAACACACTGACTGAATTGGAAGAGGGGGTGACACACCTCCGAAATCTCGGATGATGGCACTATGTTTCTTGCACATGCGTGCAAGCAAACATAAAAATGGCAAAAGCTCAACAAGAAACCAAATTGGCCATTAAGGTTAAAGATAACAAAAAGTCCTTCTTTTCATATATTAACAACCTGAAAAGTAATACAACTTTAGGGCCTTTCATAAACTCTCTGGGTGAACTTGCATCAGAAAAAGAGACTGTTAATATCCAGAATGATTATTTCTGTTCCGTCTTTAATTCTAGTGATATCCACCCCACAAACCATGATTTGGACCCTATCACAGGGAATATAATTATAGACCCGGAAGAGGTGAGGTTCAGACTAAAAAAACTGGATATAAATAAATCCCCAGGTCCTGACAATTTACACCCTAAAATATTACAGGAGTTAGCAAATCCTTTGACATCCCCACTTACTTACTTATTTCAAACATCCTTGGACTTTGGAGAACTTCCGCAAGACTGGAAAACTGCATTAGTGGTTCCACTCCATAAAAAGGGTTCTAGGTCAGAACCATCTAATTTTAGACCCATTAGTCTTACAATTTTGAAAAATATTATTATGGATCATCTAGAAGAGAATAAGTTAACTGACCCTGTACAACATGGACTTACTAAGTTCAGATCTTGCCAGACAAACTTACTCACTTTTTATGAAAAAGTGAATTATGAGTTGGATGTGCTCAACGCGGTGGACGTGGTTTACATGCACTTTGCCAAGGAGTTCAATAAATTACCCCACAAGGAATTAATCGAATTATTACTAAAAATAGGAGTAGATAAAACTATTGTAAGATGGATAACCTTATGGTAGACGGGGAAGGCAGAGAGTTGTGGTTAGGGGTGAGATGTCGGACTGGGCAGCTGTGGCGAGTGGGGTGCCATGGGGGTCGGTGTTGGGGCCTTGTCTTTTTAATATCTGCATTTCTACTTTGAAAATTGTGGTACCTAATGTATGGGTGTCCAGGTTTGCTGATGATTGTAGAACTGGAGCAGTGGTTACTAATGATAATGAAGCCTCTGATCTTCAGCAAGCTATAGATGATATCTACTCATGGACTAATTACAGCAAACTGGAACTCAACATTTCCAAGTGCAAGATTATACACTTGTGTCCCCAAAATAAAAATAATTTGTATACTAGGGGGACTAATATTTTAACTGAAACTAATGTTGAGAGGGATTTAGGAGTTAAGATAACTACTAACTTGCAGTTCAGTGAGCATTGTAAAGAACAGGTTAAAAAAGCCAATCGGAATTTAAACTGTATTTTGAGACACATTTCGAGTAGAAACAGGGAGGTGCTGATGCCACTGTATGGAGCTCTGGTTAGACCACATCTGGAGTACGGTATCCAGGTATGGGCCCCCCATAAAAGGAAGGATGTGATCAGAATCGAGGGGGTGCAGCATAGAGCCACTAAATCTGTGAATGAGTTAAAAAATATGTCCTACGACAAATGATTAGAAAATCAAAATCTTTATTCGCTAAGTTACAAAAGATTAAGAGGGGACTTATGCATGATGTACAAAATTACCAAGGATACAGCACTAAGGGAAGATCTAGGTATAACTTTCAGAGCTTGATGGACTAGCGATAAAAGACATAAATTACAACTTAACCTACCTAAGTGGAATTCAAATTTAAGGAAGTATTGGTTTACGATTAGAGTAGTCACCACATGGAATGGACCTCCGGAATCGGTGGTAGAAAGTACTAGTATGGATATGTTCAAGACACAACTTGATAATTTTTATTATGTTAAAACTATATTATTTTGATTTACCTGGCAAGCATTATGGACACAAGTCCCTCAGCTTGGAAATACTTATGATACTTATGGAGTATTACTCAGTTCAGTTAGAGAAATAAACAGAACAAATAAATACAGTATATATTATTACAGCAATCATAACACTATAGCTCAGTACTTAGCACAGTTAGAGAAAAAAACAGAAGAAGTAAATCTGTATTATTACAGCAGTGCAAAAGCATCCAATTATTGCTTTGTGTCCATTCCAGAGACCCTGCTGTGATAGAGGACCACAAAGGACACTGGGCAGGAGGGTGGGCAAGTTTCAAGTCCTGGCACAGCTCCATTGAGCTTGTTCACTCCCCTTCTCTCACTCGCTCATTCTATTTCTCCCGACGCTGCAGGCTGCCCTTTTGTACTGGGCTCCTGCTTGCATTGGCACCTTTTTCTGCCCACAAAGAAATCCACAGCAGCCCCAACACAGCTCCACTGAGCTTGCTCACTACCCCTCTTTCACTTGCTCATTCTGTTTCTTCCAGAGCTGCAGGTTGCCCTTTTGTACTGGGCTCCTGCCTGCGTTGGTACCTTTTTCTGCCCACAAAGAAAAGTGCAGCAGCACCGACACAGTTCCGTTGAGCTCGCTCACTCCCCCTCTCTCATTCTATTTCTCCCGGCGCTGCAGGCTGCCCTTTTGTACTGAGCTCCGGCCTGCATTAGCGCCTTTTTCTGCCCACAAAGAAGTTCACAGCTCTCCCGACAGAACTCTGTTGAGGTTGCTCACTCCTCCCCCCCCCACTTGCTCATTCTGTTTCTCCTGGTGCTCCAGGCTGCCCTATTGTACTGGGCTCCTGCCTCCATTGGAGCCTTTTTCTGCCCACAAAGAAATCTGCAGCAGTCCCGACAGAGCTCTATTGAGCTCGCTCACTCTCCCCCTCGCTCATTCTGTTTCTCCTGGCACTGCAGGCTGCCCTTTTGTACTAGGCTCCTGCCTGCGCTGGCGCCTTTTTCTGCCCACAAAAGAAATCTGCACCACTCCCGACAGAGCTCAGTTGAGCTTGGTCAATCCCCCTCTCTCACTCGCTCAATCATAATCTGTCCCAAACACCTATTTTCCAAAGTTACTGCGGTACTCTATGCCGGCAGCGCGAAAACACATTCCGGCCAGGATGTGAAAAATGACAGCTGTACTGTTCATAAGGAGGTGTAAAGAAATGCCAGTGTTGAAAATCTGGCATGAAAATATTACTGATTTGCGAAGCTACAAGGGTGCGTGGAAACTCCACAGTGCAAGCTTGTAACACAGTCATTTTATGGACTTTCACCACAAAATTTTCAGCATAGGCATTTTAAGACCTCTGCTCATGAACAGTGTCACTGGTTTTCTTAATGTGTTCAGAATATTGATTTTCAACTGCAACCGCATTATTTTGCGCCTGAAGTGTAAAAATGCATTTCAGCCAGGATGTGAAAAATGACAGTTGTACTGTTCAGGGATTTATTTAACTCCAAAAATTGATTACCGTTTTGCTCATAAAAGTGCTAAAACATTGTGAAAATGCATAGCACTTGCCTCACTGTGTTTAACAAACATAACACTTCCAGAAAACCTATATAAATACTTTATGAACAGTTAGCATTGTCCCAAGAAAAACACTTCTAATCAATTATTTAAAACCCTGCTGTTCATAAGGAGGTGTGGAAAAATGCCAATGTTGAAAAACTAGAGTGAAAATATTGTAAATTCGCGAAGTTATGAGCGTGCGTAGCAACTGTGCAACGCACGCTCGTCATTTTATGGATTTTTTCTTCCAAATGTACAGTATTACTCAGCTCAGTTAGAGAAATAAACAGGACAACCTAATCTGTATTATTAGAGCAATCCTAAAAGTATCCAGTCATTGCTTTGTCTCCACTCCAGAGACCCTGCTGTAATATAGGACCACAGAGGACACTGAGTGGGAGGGTGGGCAACTCTAAAGTTCCGGCACATCTCCATTGAGCTTTCTCACTCCCTCTCTCTCACCTGCTCATTCTATTTCTCCTGTCGCTGCAGGCTGCCCTTTTGTACTGGGCTCCTGCTTATGATGGCGCCTTTTTCTGCCCAGAAAGAAATCTGCAGCAGTTCCGACACAGCTCTACTGAGCTCACTCACTCCATCTCTCTCACTCGCTCGTTCTGTCTCTCCCCACGCTGCAGGCTGCCGTTTTGTATTGGGCTCCTGCCTGTGTTGGGGCCTTTTTCTGCCCACAAAGAAGTTCACAGCTGTCCTGACAGAGCTCCATTGAGGTCGCTCACTCCCCCTCTCTCACTCACTCATTCTGTTTCTCCCAGTGCTGCAGGCTTCCATTTTGTACTGGGCTCCTGCCTCCATTGGTGCCTTTTTCTGCCCACAAAGAAATCTACAGCAGTCCCAACAGAGCTCCGCTGAACTCACACACTCCCCCCTCTCAGTGCTCGTTCTGTTTCTCCCGGCGCTGCAGGCTGCCCTTTTGTACTGGGCACATGCCTGCATTGGCGCCTTTTTCTGCCCACAGAGAAATCCGCATCAGTCCTGATAGAGCTCTGTTGAGCTCACTCAGTCTCCCCCTCTCACTTGCTCGTACTGTTTCTCACATCGTTGCAGGCTGCCCTTTTGTACTGGGCCCCTGCCTACATTGACGCCTTTTTCTGCCCACAAAGAAATCCGCAGCAGGCCCAACAGAGCTCTGTTGACTTTGCTCACTCACTCTCGATCACTAGCTCTCTCGTTCTGTTTCTCCCAGCGCTGCAGGCTGCCCTTTTGTACTGGGCTCCTGCGTTGGTGCCTCTTTCTGCCCACAAAGAAATCCGCAGCTGTCCTGACAGAGCTCTGTTCAGCTTGGTCACTCTTCCTCTCACCCGCTTGATCTGAATCTGTCCCAAACACTGATCTCCCACAGTGACCATACTATTATGCGGCACGAGTGCAAAAACATATTTTGGCAAGGATGCAAAAAATGACAGCTGTACTGTTCATAAGAAGGTGTGAAAAAATGCCAGTGTTGAAAATATGGCTCGAAAATATTACAAATTTGCGAAGTTACAAAGGTGCTTGGAAATGGTTCAACGCACGCTTGTAACACAGTCATTTTATGGACTTTCGTCACCAAATTTTCAACAAAGGGATTTTAGGACCTCTGCTCATCAACAGTGTCACTGTCATTTTCTTAATCTGTCCCGAACACTGATTTCCCACAGCGACTGCGCTATTCTGCGCTGGAAGTGCGAAAAATGGAAATTATGTACCTACCATAATTCTTGATCATCTTGGACGAAGTCTCCACCACTCATTCAAACTGATGGGATCTATGCCGGAGGCGCTTGGACCCAGCGGGAGCAAACTTTTTGCAAGAGGGCCGGCACCAGAGATAGAGCCACGAGCCATGGCTCGTGCGGCAATGACTATCTCAGCATTGACCCTCCAACTGCCTCAGTACCTTTTTTTCCGAGGAGGTGCAGCGTAACTAACCTCGAAGGATAGCCTAACAAAAACCGGACATAAGATAGTCCAAATGACCCGTATAAGAAGGGTCAAGAAAGAAGTCTTCACAGCCTAAACATTGAGGGGGTGAAGACCAACAACAGAGGTGAGCTCAGGGATGGTGGGTGGGCGTGTGAATGAGTGGTGGAGACTTTGTCCAAGAAGATCAAGAATTACGGTAGGTACATAATTTCCATATCTTCCTGGACAGAAAGTCTCCACCACTCATTCATACTAAAGGGACATGACCAAGCTAATAATCCCCTGAGAGGGTTGCAGGAGAGACAAGAGCTCACAAATTTAGGACAGGAGTTCATTAAGGATGGTTCTGCCAAACGAAACATGTCGTCTGGCATAGACATCCAGGGCACAGTGTTTGGCGAAAGTATGCACTGAGCTCCAGGTAGCCGCATTGCAAATATCTGCAATGGGCACGTTGCGGATTTCCACCAGGGATGCCGCGACTGCTCTAGTACAGTGAGCGTACACTCTACCTCCCAGCTTAACCTGCACCATGGAATAACAGTTGCGAAGGCATGCCACCAGCCATGCTGAAATAAATCTGATAGTGACAGGCTGACCCAGCCGGGTCTCGCTGAAGGAAACAAACAGTTGTTGAGCTTTGCGAAAATCTTTTGTTCTATCTAAAGAGAAACTCAAAGCTCTTTTGACGTCCAAGGAATGAAGAGAACGCTCCCCTTCATTCTGGAAGTTCGCAAAGTAAGTAGGAAGGACCAAAGGTTGGTTTAGATGAAATTCTGAAACAACCTTAGGGAGAAACTTAGGATGGGTCCTAAGAACTACTTTGTCTTTATGAAACACAGCATACGGAGGATCTGTGACCAAGGCATGTATCTCAGAGACCCTGCGGGATGAGGTAATGGCCACCAGGAAGGCCGTTTTCCAAGTGAGAAATTTCAACTCACAGATAGCTAGAGGCTCGAAAGGTTTTCGAGTGAGCATGTCTAGCACAAGATTAATGTCCCAGGCTTTGACTGGACGTCTGACAGGAGGTCTGGTATGTAGAAAACCCTTAAGAAACCTATTAACCACAGGTAACTGAGCCAGTGACAACGAAAGTACTGGCTCATGATAAGCTGAAACGGCACAAAAGTGAACCTTGACTGTACAGTATTGCAGACCTGAATTTGAGAGGTCTAAAAGGTACTCTAGAACTTTATTTGGTGGGCAGAAAAAAGGATTCAAAGAGGATTTTGCACACCAGAGCGAAAAACGCTTCCATTTGGCTGTGTAGGTTTTTGTAGTGGCTGGCTTGTGTGCAGCCAGGAGAATATCTGAAACTCTGTGAGAGACATTGAACCTGTTCACTTCTATCTCTTCAGGAGCCACGCGTGAAGGTGAAGTGATCTCAGATTGGGATGGACCACAGGCCCCTGAGTCAGGAGGTTCATTTGAAGGGGAAGCGCTTTCGGAGGGGTTACCGACATACTGTTGAGTAACAGAAACCATAATTGTCGAGGCTAGAAGGGAGCAATGAGGATCATTTTGTCCCCCTGGGACTCGAACTTGAGAAGTACCCTATGAATTAGAGGAAGAGGCGAAAAGGCGTATAGAAAGTGTTTTGTCCACTGCAGCCTGAACGCATCCTGACAGAAAATGCCAGGCCCTGGATTTCTGGAGTAGAAAAGAGGCAGTTTTCCGTTGAGTGGGGATGCAACAAGGTCCAAGTCTGGAGTTCCCCACTCTGTGAATAGTGACTGAACTACGGTTGAGTCGAAGGACCATTCGTGAGGATCTGTCTCTGTTCTGCTGAGACGGTCTGCCAATTCGTTCTGCACTCCCAGCAGGCAGACTGCCTGAATTAGAGCCTTGTGCTCCAAGCACCATTCCCACACTCTCATCGCTTCCCTGCATAAAGGGTAAGAGTGAGCACCGTCCTGCTTGTTGACATAATACACCACTGCTTTGTTGGCCGTTTGAAGGAGAATGTTCTTGTGATAGAGAATGTCCTTCAAAGCCCAGACTGCTCAAAGGACGGCCCTCATTTCTAGGACATTTATGTGAAGCTGGAACTCTTCCTGAGTCCATGTACCTTGAGTGTGGAGAGTCTGACAGTGAGCTCCCCACCCCATCAGGGACGTGTCTGTGGTAATGGAAATCTGATGTGCGAGGGGAGCAAAGGATACCCTTTCAGAAGGTTGTCCTCTTGCGACCACCAGGTGAGTGACTTCTTCAGAGGTTCTGTCACCTTGATGAGAAAGGACTGAGGGTGAGTGGTCAGAGACCACTGAGTACTGAGCATCCATTGAGAGGTTCTCACATGCAGGCGTGCTAGGGGTACAGTGAACACCGAGGATGCCATGAGCCCTAGCATCCGCTGCATCGAGATAGCTTTTATTCAGCTGTTCTCTCTGCTGTATCGGGCCATCTGCAGAATATCAGTTCTTCTGTCCTCTGGTAGAATAGCTTTCACACAGGAGGTGTCCAGAAGAGTTCCTATGAAAAGGAACCTCTGGGAGGGCTGCAACTGTGATTTCTTGAGGCTTAGCAGGACTCCCATGGATGTGAGAAAGGCTGAGGCCGTAGCGACAGCGTCGAGGGTTCCCTGCCTGGAAGGGCTTACTAGAAGCCAGTCGTCCAGGTATGGGAACACTTGTATTCCAATTTTTCTGAGATGTGCTGTGAGTATTGCACAATACTTTGTAAAAACTTGTAGCACTGAGGACAGCCCAAAGGGCAGGACTCTGAACTGATAATGCTGGCCCAATGCCATGAACCTCAGGTATTTGTGATGCCTTGGGTGAATAGGGATATGCTGGTAAACATCCTGCATGTCCAGGGAGGCTAACCAGTCGTGTTGATGAAGCAAAGGTAACAGGGTTCCTAGCGGTATCATTTTGAATTTCTCTTCGGGAAGAAATTTGTTTAATTTTCTGAGGTCCAAAATGGGGCTCCTGCTCCCTGTTTTCTTGGAACCAGAAAGTAATGGGAGTAGAACCCTGTGTTCCATTGATTCAGCGGGACTACTTCCACTGCCATGTTGTTCAGAAGGCCTTCTATTTCTAAGGCAAGAAGTTCTGACTGAAGTACTGAAGGCCTGGGCTGTCGTTTGGGAGGATGATCTGGAGGGGTCTCTAAAAGATTGAGGGAATACCCTGCGCAGATTATCCGGAGGACCCATTTGTCCGATGTTACGGACTTCCACCGATTGTAGAATTGAGTCAGACGACCTCCCACTGCTGAGCAAGAGTCCCCCTCGGGCAGGTGAGGTGGGACCTGGGCCAACAACTCAGAAGGCGGCACTGGGCGCTTTGGGTCCTTCCGCCCTCTGTTCTGTTTTCTTTTGAGGCTGAGGGGCTTGGTTTTTACCGAAACCCCCCCACCTTTGCCTCAAAAGGACTGACGGTTATGAAACTGGCGTTTATTAACTCCCCCTCGAGAGGGGGTGGGAGGAGGTCGAGCCAATTTAATGGCGGACCTAGTCTTTTGTGTGGCCTCTAGAGCCTGTTCCACTTGAGGGCCGAAGAGATACACACCATCGAAGGGCAAAGCCATGATCTGTTGCTGGGCATCATTCGTGAAACCTGAAGTGCACAGCCAGGTATGACGGCGGTTATAAATGCCCGCCGCCGCCGCTCATGAGGCTGTATCGAAGGCATCCATAGCTGCTTTAACCTGCTGGTTGTTGGACTCGATATCCCTGGTTATGGCTTGAAGAAGCTCTGAATTAGTGTCCGAACTCCGGCAGACCTTCAACCATCTGTTTGAGCGAATGCCAAAGAATATACTCATATTGAGAGAAATAGCCCTGGTAGCTGGTGATACGCATACCCAGGGTGAATGCAGCAAAGACTCTCTTACCTAAAGTATCTGTCTTACGAGATTCTTTGTTTATACATCGGGCTGTAGTAGTCTGAGGAAGGACAACTTTATCATTCTCTGCCAAGACTACAATAAGATCCGCAAAGGCTTGGGAGGACAAAATAGGTCGATCCTTGGGAGCAGCATACTTCCTATCTATGGACTTAGCCACAGAAGGAATGAGAGCAGACTTATTCCATACCATTTGAGACAGCGTCTCAAAGGAGAGTCATACCGGGGGAGTTAAATCCATAGGGATGTCTGGAACATGAAGGTATTGGAGTCTAAAAAGCTTCCCAGGATTGATGTCCATAGTCTGGAGAGAAAGGGTGGAATTCAAATTTCTCAACAGAGACTTAAAAGACAGGTCCTCGACCACAGGGTCTGTAACAGGATTAGGTCCTGCTCCTTCCACATCATCACCCAGTCTAAGATCTGGGACAGGCTCAATATCATCTCCTAACAGTCCAGGAGGGGCTGTATGGACAGGAAAGGAATGAAAATCAGCTGGAAAACAGGAAGTAAAAGAATTTGGAGTGGAGAAGCCCTGAAGATTGGCTGACGAAAAGCCCGGCCTTGGTGCCGAGGAAGAACACGGCGGCAAAGGGCTCAACGTTGCCAACAAAGCAGACGGCTACCAAGAAGAACACGGCGCTGAAAGCGCATGGCACCAAGACGGCGCCCGAAGCACACGGTGCTGAGAAACTCAACGCCTAAAACCACATGGCACTGAGGACAGTGTCAAGGATGGCACCAACAGTCGCATTGGCGCTGAGCAACCCACCGACGCCAACCCAGGGCCCCAAAAATTCGGATTTGAGGGGAAAGAAGAAAGAATACCATGAGATAGAGGCATCGGTGTGGCCCCCTGTGCCACACCCATGTGAGGGGGAAGAACACCTGAGTATGGGGTCCACGGCACCGAAGTGGGCGCCGCATGACCAGGAAGGCTCAATCGCCCTGCCCGATCTCCTGAAGAACCTTAAGGCCCCGGAGTGACCGGGCCAGGTAATTGGACCAACCTCCGAGCCCCCTGCTCCATAAGAGTGGACCACTGATGAAACTGCTGATCGGAAGCCCTACCAGAAGGCGGGGAAGAGTTCCGATGTCGAAGAGGTCAGTGACCAAAAACAGAAACCGGTGACTACGAATGAGGAGTCCGGCAACTGACCCCAATGACTGGCTGTCGACGCGCAGACATATCAGAAGGCGACCGCGGTGATGCCTTCTCTTCTGGTGATCTATGGGTGAAAGAGAGCTCGAGGCGAATGGTGCCGAAAATCGACCGTTTCTTTTATGCTTCCAGGGAGAGCCCTTCCCTCGGGCATTGGACAATCCGTTGATAGACCCCTTCCGGAGAAGGCGGCAGATCGGACCCAGCCCGGCTGACTGAACATCTTTCATACGAAGTCTCCCTACCGTCACCTGACCCGCTCATGGTCGACTCCCTCAAAGTAGGCTGAGACTTCTTTCTTTAATAAGAATAATTATCGTAAGTGGTACTTTATTTGAAAAAATACTACAAAATAAAAAATTGAAAACTATGCTGCTAGTTTGAAGTTTGACTCCCGGTGGGCGAGCGACATCATCACTGAAGTGCACTCAACGGTGGGAAAAAAGGAACTGAGGCGGTTGGAGGGTCGACGCCCAGAGAGTCATTGCTGCCGAGCTGAGGCTCAAGCGGTGCGCTCTCGGCGGCTCCATCTCTGGCGCGGCACTCCTGCAAAAGTTTGCTCCGCTGGGTCCTAAGCGCCTCGGTGTAGATCCCATTAGTGTGAATGATGGTGGAGACTTTATGTCCAGGAAGATCTGGGGGTGGATATGCTGAAGGAGATTTCGCACCCCTGTCGGAAAAGAACCAGGGGGAGGGGACATGCTGCCAAGGGGGATTGGGCACCCCCTCAGCAAACAACACAAACTGACGGGGACTGGGCTCCCCATTGGCAAACTGGTTGGGGAATGCAAGGGAGCCCTGCAATGACGGGTCGCTACATAATTGCAGCGGATGTTGCTGCAATGATGAAGCGGCCTCTGATTGCAGCGGCTAAAACATTTCAAGGTGGTGGCATGCTGGCTGAGCTAGTATCAGCAGCAGAGTGCCACCCCATTGGGGACAGCGGGCCAAGCCTCAAAAGGCAGTGGTGGCACTGGCCACAACAGTGCCGCACCTCCACAACCTGCTTCTGCAGCAAGCTTCCGCAACATGTTTCTTGCGCATGCGTGCAATCAACATAAAAATGTAGTGGGCTAATGTACAGAGTTTGGGTGAAACCTCAGACACAGAAACTGAGACCGACTGAGATTGGAAATTGAGAAGAAAACCAGATGGACTTTCTCTGTTTATACTGCTTTTGTAAATAGTTATACTGAACAATTTTATTTTTTTTATTTTACTGTTATTCATAATAAAACTCTTGTTGTGAATTTTACAACTGCTTCTGGTTTTCCTATGCTTCCTAACCTGTGCCTTGATGACACACCTATCCATGTTGTGGTCAGTGCCAAGGCAGATCCAGCAGTCATCAAGTCAGTCCTGGATGGTAATCAGACCCCTAGAGGAGCATCGACAGATGGGGGGGGACTCTACTCTTTCTGCTTGGCCTTCTTAAGCTCCCTAGGATCTCACATGATGATGATGTCAAAAACTAAGCAAAAATCAGTCAGAAAGAGTTTAGTGCCGGAACAAAAAACACAAAAAAACAAGGTTTTGAACTAAGGTGGTGGCGAACTGAGGAAGTTGTGATGTGGTTTTGAAGACTAAGGCACCCAAAGTATGCACCTGATGGTGGGAAAAACAGAAGTGAGAAGGGAGTGGACCAGCATTCGTTACTGGCCAACCCATGTGCAAGATGGCTCCCAAGGTGCTCCCTTGACGGCGGAAAAAAACAGAACTGAGGATGGGAGTGGGCATGGATCGGTTACTGGCCAATCAATATGTGTGACGTCACTAAGTCGATCTCATGGGCAGCATGATGTCAGTCCCCTTCTAGATTGCAAAAGACTTTGCTTCTGTGTGGCCCTAGCGCCTTTAGCTTAGACCCATCAGTGTGACTGAATGGCGAAGACTGATTCTTGGAAGATCTACCACCTCGAGCTCAAAGTCAGGAACCCATTCCTCATCTGGCATTACGAGCAGTGCCAGGAGGGGACCCACTCTTATGGTCAGCACTACCCCACTCACCGGTACTGGTCTTAGTACCAGGAGCCAGGACAGCACCAGGTACAACAGCGAGGTGCCCACCAGTGTAGACCAAGTGTATATCTTCAACTTCATTGGCGGGGCTGTCCACAGCCACAAAGAGCCAGCATACTTGGGGGTGTGCTCAGCTGGCCCCCCTGGAGGAAGCCAACTGTCCACACAACCCCCCTCCCAAGGACTTAAAACATCTTGGCGAGCATGGGGAGGATCCTGGACTTCTTCAGTATCACAGGTATAGGGAAGGGGATCGGGGAAGAGCCCAGCGACCTTACCTTGAAGTCCCTGGTGTGAGAACTGCCTCAGGGAGAAGGCAGGGAACTACAGACCAGTCAGTCTTAAATCAGAAGTGGGCAAGATTATGGAGGCACTCCTTAAGGAAAAGATAGTGCAGCACCTGGAATCCATAGGGGCACAGGATCCAAGACAGCTTGGGTTTACAAAAGGAAGGTCCTGTCAAACTAATCTCATAGATTTCTTTGACTGGGTAACCAGAGTGGTGGACCAAGGGGGAGCAGTTGATGTTGCCTACCTTGACTTCAGCAAAGCTTTCGCTACTGTTCCACACAGAAGATTGATTAATAAGCTGGGTAGGCTCAGGGTGGGTCAGAAGTTGGTTAAATGGGTGGCAAACTGGCTGACGAGCAGAAAACAGAGAGTGATGGTAAATGGTATACAGTCAGAAGAGATGCAAGTCACAAGTGGGGTATCTCAGGGATCAGTCCTGGGGCTAGTCCTCTTCAATATCTTCATCAGCAACATTGCAGATGGACTGGAGGGTAAGGTTTGTCTGTTTGCAGATGACACCAAGATCTGCAACAGAGTAGATGATCCTGATGGGGTGGGCAGAATGAGTAAAGATCTGGATAAACTAGCTGGATAAACTAGCAAAATGGTCGGAAGAGTGGCAACTGGGGTTTAACGCAAAGAAGTGCAAGATCATGCACATAGGGAAGAGAAATCCTGAAGCCATCTATAGGCTGGGAGGGGAGTTGATAGCAGTCTCAACGGAAGAAAGAGACTTGGGCATCATCATCACAGATGACCTGAAATCATCCAAGCAGACCACTAAAGCAGTAGGTAAGGCTAGGGGAATGTTGGGGTGTATTAGTAGGGGTATCACAAGTCGGAAGAGGGAGGTAATAATCCCTCTTTACAAGACACTGGTTAGGCCCCATCTGGAGTACTGCGTGCAGTACTGGAGGCCGCACCTTCACAAGGACATTATCCAAACGGAGGCAGTCTAGAGAAGGGCAACCAAAATGGTGCAGGGACTGCATTAGAAAACATATGAGGATAGATTAACAGAACTCAATATGTATACCCTAGAGCAAAGGAGGGAGAGAGGTGATAAGATCAAAACATTCAAACACCTTAAGGGCATTAGCAAGGTGAAAGAATCTAACATGTTTCAATATAAGAAAAATAGCAGGATAAGAGGACACAGCATGAGATTAGAGGGATGCCGATTAAGGGGTAATGTGAGGATGTTCTTTTTCACAGAAGGGGTGGTTGATGCATGGAACGACCCACCTCAGGAAGTGGTGCATATGAACACAGTGCAGGGCTTCGAACAAGAATGGGATAGGCATAAGGAAGCAATACAGATGAGTATGAATAGATAGGCCATTGACAGAGCAAAGGCCGATGGCACATTCATAAGGTAGAAAAAGAAATGGTCAGAGTGGATGGGCCTTGCGGTCCTTACCTGCTGTCATCTTCTATGTTTCTATGTTTCTAGTTACAAGTTCGAATGACTAAGTAACTGTATTTTCTTAAGACTGTCATTTTCAAATTCTACCTCAATATATTTACCCACGGTAAGGATATGGAAATTACATACCTACCGTAATTCTTGATTTTCTTGGACGAAGTTTCCACCACTCATTCACACTAATGGGAGTTCGCCGGAGGCGCTCGGACCCAGCGGGAGCAAACTTTTTTCAAGCGGGCCGGTGCAAGAGATGGAGCCTTGAGGAAGCAGCACCGCGAGCCTTGGCTCGTGCAGTAAAGACTATCTCGGCGTCGACCCTCCAACCGCCTCGGTACTTTTTTTCTGAGGAGGTACAGTGTAATTAACCTAGAAAGACTAACCTAAAAATCAGACATAAGACAGTCCGAATGACCCATGTAAGAAGGGTCAACAATAAAGTCTTCACAGCCCAGCCACTGAGGGAGTGAAGACCAAAAACAGAGAAATGAGCTTGGGGGATGGTGGGTGGGCGTGTGAATGAGTGGTGGAGATTTTGTCCAAGAAGATCAAGAATTATGGTAGGTACGTAATTTCCATATCTTCCTGGACATAAAGTCTCCACCACCCATTCACACTAATGGGAGAGTACCGAGCTAAATAATCCCTCAAGACGGGCGGCAGGAGATAAGGAACTCACATACTTAGGACAGAAGTCCGTTAAGAATGGTCCTGCCAAACGACAGATGTCGTCTGGCATGGACATCCAAGGCACAGTGCTTAACGAAAGTATGCACAGAGCCCCAAGTGGTCAGATTGCAAATATTCGCGGCGAGCACGCTAAGATTACCATCTGAGATGACGCGACTGCTCTGATAGAGTGGGCGCACACTCTGCTTTCCAGCTTCACCTGTGCCATAGAATAGCAGTAGTGAAGGTAAGCCACCAGCCATGCTGAAATACATCTGATAGCGACAGGTTGACCCAGCCAGGTCTCGCTGAAGGAAACAAATAGTTGTTGAGCTTTGCAAATTTCTTTTGTTCTATCTAGATAGAACCGCAATACTCTCTTAACATCCAGTGAATAAAGGGTACGCTTCGCTTTATTCTGGAAGTTTGCAAAGTAGGTAGGAAGGAATAAAGGTTGGTTTAGATGGAACTCTGAGACAACCTTAGGGAGAAACTGAGGATACATCCTAAGAACTACTTTGTCTTTGTGAAATACAGTGTACTGGGGGGAGGGGGGCAATGACCAATGCATGTATTTCAGTAACTCTATGGGGTCGAGGTGATGGCCACCAGGAAGGCCATTTTCGAAGTGAGGAACTTCAATTCGCAAGTAGCTAGAGGCTCGATAGGTTTACGAGTAAGCATGTCTAGCACAAGATTAATGTCCCAGGCTGCAACTGGGTGTCTGATGGTCTAGTATGCAGAATATCCCTAAGAAACCTTTTAACCACAGGCAACTGAGCCAGTGACATGGAAACTACCGGCTCATGATACACCGAAATGGCACAAAGATGAACTTTGACTGTAGAGTACTGCAGACCTGTATTTGAGCGGTCTAAAAGGTACTCCAAGACTTTATTCGGTGGGCAGGAAAAAGGATTCCAAGAGGATTTTGCACACCAGATAGAGTAACACTTCCATTTCGTTGTGTAGGTTTTTCTAGTGGCTGGCTTATGTGCAGCCAAAAGGATATGTGAAACTCTATGAGAGACATTGAACCTTTTCATCTCTATCTCTTCAGGAGCCAAGCATGAAGGTGAAGCGACCTCAGGTTGGGATGGACCATGAGACCCTGGGTCAGAAGATTTGTCTGGAGGGGACGCGTTTTCGGGGGGGGTTCTGATACACTGTTGAGTATTGGAAACCATATTTACCAAGGACAGAACGGGGCAATGAGAATCATTGTGCCCCTCTGAGACTCCAATTTGAGAAGTACCCTCTGAATTAGGGGAAGGGGCGGAAAGGTGTATAGAAAGTGTCTTGTCCACCGCAGCCTGAATGCATCCTGACAAAAAATGCCAGGTTCTGGATTTCTGAAGCAGAAGAAAGGCAATTTTGTGTTGAGTGGGGATGCAAAAAGTTCCAGGTCTGGCGTTCCCAATTTTTTGAAGAGTAACTGAACGATGGTTGAGTCGAGAGACCACTCGTGAGGATCCGTCTCTGTTCTGCTGAGACAGTCTCCCAGCTCGTTTTGCACTCCTGGCAGGTAAACCACCTGAATCAAGACCTTGTGTTCCAGGCACCACTCCCACACTCTCATTGCTTCCCTGCATAAAGGGTAAGAGTGTGCGCTGCCCTGCATGTTGATGTAGTACACCTCTGCTTTGTTGTCCGTTTGAAGGAGAATGTTCTTGTGCCAGAGTATGTCCTTCAAGGCTCGGACTGCATAGAGGACGGCTCTCATTTCCAGGACATTTATGTGGAGTTGGGACTCGTCCTGAGTCCACGTACCCTGAGTGTGGAGATCCTGGCAGTGGGCTCCCCAACCCATCAGGGATGTGTCCATGGTAATTGAGATCTGATGATCTAGAGGGGCAAAGGGATATCCTTCCAGAAGATTGTCCCCCTGGGACCAACAGGTGAGCGACCTCTTCAGAGGTTCCGTCACCTTGATGAGAAAGGACTGAGGGTGAGTGGTTGGGGACCACTGAGTACTGAGCATGCACCTGGAGGTTCTCATGTGGAAATGAGTTAAGGGTACAGTGAACATTGAGGATGCCATGAGGCCCAGCATCCGTTGCATCGAGATAGCTCGAACCGAGTTGCGTTCTCTGATGTATCAGGCCATCAGTAAGCTATCATTCCTTCTATCCTCTGGAAGAAAAGCCTTCGCACAGGAGATGTCCAGAAGAGTTCTTATGAAGAGAAGCTTCTGGGAGGGCTGCAAGTGCGACATGTTGAGATTCAGCAGGACTCCCGTGGACGTGAGAAAGTCTGAGACTGTGGCCACGGCCTCCAGAGTCTCTTGCCTGGAGGGACATCCTAGGAGCCAGTCATCCAGATATGGAAACACTTGTATTCTGATTTTCCTAAGGTGCACCTCAAGAATTGCACAACACCTTGTAAAAACTCGAGGCGCCGAGGATAGCCCAAAGGGCAGGACTCTGAACTGACAGTGTTGCCCTAATGCATTTTTCCTTTGCCATCTCCTCCTGGTGTGCTTGTTAAACCACCCAAGTGCTGCCACCTCAGCTCTACCACGGATTACTCTGGCAATGTACACCCAAATCCTGGACCAGCTGGGGTGGCATTGTCAAGCAACAATAATAAGGAAGGAACAATTACACTTGCCAACATAAATATCTGCAATCTATTCAAAAAGATAGACTACTTGCAAGTCTGGACATTACAACATAACCCTGACATACTCGTAGTCGTTGATACATGGCTCACTCCAAAAACACTGGATTCCGCTGTCTCGATACATGGTTATACACTATTCAGGAATGACAGGATCTCAAAAAGAGGAGGGGGCTGTGCGTTATACATTAAAGACTCAATAAAGGGGTTTGCTCTTCCTCTACCCACCTTACCAGTACTGCACAAATTCTCCCCATAAAAATTCTGTTGGGGGCCCACAATAAAGCACTATCTATACTTACTGTATACATCCCTCCTGAAGTGAAATTTCCAGGATTTGAAGGACTCATGGAGGTTATCAGATGTCAGCACCTCAACTCTGAATCCATCATTCTAGAGGACTTCTATATCAATTGGTTGGCACCACCGACTGGCACATATAAGGACACTATAGCTGCACTGCATCTTACACAACTCGTTCACTCACCCACCAGAACAAATTACAAAATTGGATCTAGTACTCTATTTGACTGGATCCTCACAAACCGCCCAGATCGTATCTCCAACATGACAGTCCACCCAGACTCACTGAGTGACCAAGCTCCAGTAACCTGCAGCTGGACCAACAAGTTCAATGCAACCCCCCCCCCCAAACAATCTCTAATCGTAAACTAAAAAGGTGTCACCTGGAGTACCTTAAGGAGCAGCTACGCAACACTGACTGGAGCCCCCTTGACACAGCGGAGGATATGGACACTGCACTCGAGTACTTCACCAAACAATTTAAAGCTGCTTGTGACTGCCATGCCCCAGTGCAGAGGACAAAGATCCATGGAAGATACAGCGCCTGGATCACACCAGACTTAACAGGCCGCATAAAAAACAAGGATAACTGGTGGCATAGGGCACAGAACTCAGGCAAGCAATCAGACTTCCAGCAATACAGAAGACAACAGAATGATTGCACCCGGACCATTTGCTCTGCCAAAAAGTACAGTTACGTAAGAACTTAGCGTAACAGTAGATCTTCGAGAAATGAAAATTACGTACCTACTGTAATTCTTGATCTTCTTGGACGAGTCTCCACCACTCATTCACACTAATGGGAACTGCGCCGGAGGCACTAGGACCCAGCGGGAGCAAACTTTTTGCTGGAGGGCTGGCGCCAGAGATGGAGCCGTGAGGAGCGGCACCACGAGCCTCAGCTCGTGCGGTAATGACTATCTCGGCGTCGACCCTCCAACCGCCTCAGTACCTTTTTTCCGAGGAGGTGCAGTGTAACTAACCTAGAAGGATAGCCTAACCAAAAACCGGACATAAGATAGTCCAGACGACCCGTATAAGAAGGGTCAACAAAGAAGTCTTCATGGCCTAAAGATTTGAGGGAGTGAAGACCAACAACAGAGGTGAGCTCGGGGGATGGAGGGTGGGCGTGTGAATGAGTGGTGGAGACTCGTCCAAGAAGAACAAGAATTATGGTAGGTACGTAATTTTCATATCTTCCTGGACATAAGTCTCCACCACTCATTCACACTAATGGGAGAGTACCAAGCTAATAATCCCCCGAGAGGGTGGCAGGAGAGACCAAGAGCTCACCGTTTTAGGACAGAAGTCAATTAAGGATGGTTCTGCCAAAGGAAGAATGTCGTCTGGCATGGAAATCCAGTGCATAGTGTTTAACGAAAGTATGCACTGAGCTCCAGGTAGCTGCGTTGTAAATATCTGAAATGGGCACGTTGCGGATTTCCGCCAGAGATCCTGCGACCGCTCTAGTAGAGTGAGCGTAAACTCTGCCCTCCAACTTAACCTGCACCATGGAATAGCAGTGGCGAAGGCATGCCACTAGCCATGCTGAGATGCATCTGATAGCGACAGGTTGACCCAGCCGGGTCTCGCTGAAGCAAACAAACAGTTGTTGAGCTTTGTGAAAATCTTTCGTTCTATCTAGATAGAAATGCAAAGCTCTCTTAACGTCCAAGGAATGAAGAGATCGTTCTCCTTCATTTTGGAAGTCCGCAAAGTAAGAGGGGAGGACCAAAGGTTGGTTTAGGTGGAATTCCGACACAACCTTAGGAAGAAATTTAGGATGGGTTCTAAGGACTACTTTGTCTTTATGGAACACAGTATATGGAGGGTCTGTGACAAGGCATGTATCTCAGAGACCCTATGGGCTGAGGTAATGGCTACCAGGAAGGCCGTTTTCCAGGTGAGAAATTTCAGCTCACAGGTAGCCAGAGGTTCGAAAGGTTTCCGAGTGAGCATATCTAGCACAAGATTAATGTCCCAGGCTGCAACTGGACGTCTTGTAGGGGGTCTGGTATGCAGAATTCCTTTAACAAACCTCTTAACCACGGGTAACTGAGCCAGTGACAAGGAAAGTACCGGCTCATGATAAGCTGAAATGGCACAAAGGTGAACTTTGACTGAGAGTACTGCAGACTTGAATTTGAGAGGTCTAAGAGGTACTCCAGAATTTTATCTGGTGGACAGGAAAAGGGATTTAAAGAGGACTTTGCACACCAGAGCGAAAAACGCTTCCATTTTGCCGTGTAAGTTTTCCTAGTGGCCGGCTTCCGTGCAGCCAGAAGAATATCTGAAACCCTGCAAGAGACATTGAACCTGTTCACTTCTACCTCTTCAGGAGCCAAGCAAGAAGCTGAAGCGACCTCAGGTTGGGATGGACAACAGGCCCCTGAGTCAAGAGGTTTGTCTAAAGGGGGAGTGGTTTTGTCGGAGCTGCCGACATATTGTTGAGTAGTGGAAACCACATCTGTCGAGGCCAGAAGGGAGCAATGAGGATCATTTTGTCCCCCTGGGATTCGAACTTGAGAAGTACCCTCTGAATTAGAGGAAGAGGCGGAAAGGCGTATAGAAAGCGTTTTGTCCACTGCAGCCTGAACGCATCCTGACAGAAAATGCCAGGCCCTGGATTTCTGGAGCAGAAGAGAGGCAGTTTTGTGTTGAGTAGGGATGCAAAAAGGTCCAGGTCTGGAGTTCCCCACTCTGTGAATATTGACTGAACTACGGCTAAGTCGAGAGACCATTCGTGAGGATCTGTCTCTGTTCTGCTGAGGCGATCTGCCAGTTTGTTCTGCACTCCTGGCAGGTAGACCGCTTGAATTAGAGATTATGCTGCAGGCACCATTCCACACCTCATCGCTTCTCGCATAAGGGTAAGAGTGAGCACTACTCTGTTTGTTGATGTAATACATCACTGCTTTGTTGTCTGTTTGAAGGAGAATGTTCTTGTGACAGAGAATGTCCTTCAATGCCTAGACCGCATAAAGGACGGCTCTCATTCCTAAGACATTTATGTGAAGCTGGGACTCGACTTGAGTCCACGTGCCTTGGGTGTGGAGAGCCTGACAGTGAGCTCCCCACCCCATCAGGGACGTGTCTGTGGTAATGGAAATCTGATGATCCAGAGGAGCAAAGGGATACCCTTCTAGTAGATTGTTCTCTTGCGACCACCAGGTGAGTGACCCTCTTTAGAGGTTCTGTCACCTTGATGAGAAAGGACTCATGGGTGAGTGGTCGGGACCACTGAATACTGAGCATCCACTGAGAAGTTCTCATGTGAAGGCGTGCTAGGGTACAGTGAACACCAAGGATGCCATGAGACCTAGAATCCGTTGCATCGAGAGAGACTGGAACTGAGTTGCTCTCCCCTGTGAACGGGCCATCTGAAGGATATCGCTCATCCTGTCCTGTGGAAGAAAAGCCTTCGACAGGAGGTGTCCAGAAGAGTTCTATAAAAGGAGCCTCTGGGAGGGCTGCAACTGCTTTTGAGGTTTAGCAGGACTCCATGGATGTGAGAAAGTGGGAAGCTGTGGCTGTGGCGTCCAGAGTTCCCTGTCTGGAAGGACTTGCCAGAAGCCAATCGTCCAGATAAGGGAACACCTGTATTCCGATCTTTCTGAGATGCGCTACAGAACTGCACAACACTTTGTAAAAACTCGGCGCTGAGGATAGCCCAAAGGGCAGGACTCTGAACTGATAATGCTGTCCCAGAGCCACAAACCTCAGGAATTTGTGATGCTTTGGGTGAATAGAAATGTGCTGGTAAGCATCCTGCATGTCTAGGGAGGCTAGCCAGTCGTGTTGATGAAGCAAAGGTAACAAGGTTCCTAGAGAAATCATTTTGAATTTCTCCTTGGGCAGAAATTTGTTTAGTTTTCTGAGGTCCAGAATGGGGCGCATGCCCCCAGTTTTCTTTGGAACCAGAAAGTAATGGGAATAGAACCCTCTGTTTCGTTGATGCAGCGGCACTACTTCTACTGCCCTGTTGTTCAGAAGGCCCTGAATCTCGGCGGCGAGAAGGTCTGACTGGAGGGTTGACAGCTTTGGCTGTCGTTTGGGGGGACGATCCGGAGGGGTCTCCACAAGATTGAGTGAATACCCCTCGCGGATTATCCGGAGGACCCACTTGTCTGAGGTTATGGACTTCCATTGATTGTAGAAGTGCATCAGATGACCTTCCACCACTGAGGGAGAGTCCATCTCGGGCAGTTGAGATGGGACTTGGGCCAACAACTCATAAGGTGGCGCTGGCGCTTTGGGCCCTGCGCCTTCTGTTGCATTTCTTTTGAGGCTGGGAGTTTGATTTTATGAAAACTTCTTCTGCCTCTGCCTCGAAGGACTGATGGTTATGAAACTGGCGTTTATTAACAGTCCCACGAGGGGACAGGAGGAGGTCGAGCCAACTTAATGGCTGACCTAGTCTTTGTGTAGCTTCTAGAGCCTGTTCTACTTGAGGGCTAAAAGATACACACCATCAAAAGGCAACGCCATTACCTGCTGCTATGCATCATTCGTGAAGCCTGAAGTCGCACAGGAATGACAGCGGTACAAATACCAGCCGCCACCGCCTGGAAGCAGTGTCGAAAGCATCCATAGCTGCTTTAACCTGCTGGTTGTTAGATTGATACCCTGGTAATGGTTTGAAGAAGTTCTGGCTTTGTATCCGATTCCGTAGAGTTTCAACCATCTGTTTGAGAGAGTGCCAATCATATTGAGAGAAATAGCCTTGGTAGCTGGCAACATGCATACCAGGGTGGAAGCAGCAAAGACTCTCTTACCCAAAGTGTCTATCTTATGAGATTCTTTGTAATAGGTCGAGCTGTAGTAGTTTGGGGAAGGATGCCCTTATCATTCTCTGCCAATACTACAATAGGATCCGCAAAGGCTTGAGATGCCAAAATGGGTCGATCCTTGGGGGCTGAGTATTTCCTATCTATGGATTTAGCCACCGAAGGAATGAGAGCAGGATTATTCCATACCATTTGAGACAGCATCTCAAAGGATGGCTGTACTGGAGGAGTCAAATCCATAGGGATCTCCGGAATATGGAGGTATTGGAGTCTTAGCAATTTCCCAGGATCGATGTCTGTAGTTTGGAGAGAAAGAGTGCAAATCAAGTTTTTCAGCAGAGACTTAAAGGACAGGTCCTCGACTACAGGCTCTGCAGCAGGAATAGATCCTGTTTCATCCACTTCATCACCCAGTCTAAGGTCTGGGTCAGGCTCAATGTCATCTCCTGACAGTCCAGGAGGAACTGTATGGACAGGAAAGGAGTGAAAATCAGAGGAAATGATGAAGGAAAGGAGTTAAAGGAGGAGTCCTGAAAAGTGGATGACGCCTAAGAACCCCGCGCCATGGAGGCGCACGGAGTCAAGAAGCGCACGGTGCCGAAGAAGCGACGGCAGCCGCGAACGCGCCGAGGACATGCTTGAAGATGCATGTCAGAGAACAGATGGTGCCGAGAGGTCAGACGGTGCTGCAATGCCATGCGGCACTGCACACGGTGCCGAGCGATGAGGTCGCCAAGACGGCGCTAAGCATACATCAACGCCAAAGGCGCCAAAACACCCCAAGACTCCGAAAAACAGAATTTGAGGGGAAGGGAGGAAGAAGAGCAGGAGATAAAGGCATCGGTGTGGCCCCCTGCACTGCAGCCATGTGAGGGGGAAACACCTAAGCGTGGAGTCGACGGCACCAAGATGGTGCTGCGCGACCAGGAGGCTCAACCGCCTCACCCGTCTCCCAAGAAGCCCAAGGCGCCCTGGAGTGATCGGGCCAGGCAGCTGGACCAACCTCCGAGCCCATTGCTCCATAAGAGCGCCCACTGATGAAACTGCTCATCTGAAGACCTACCAGAGGGCGGGTGGGCTCCGAGTGTCAAGACGTTGGCTACCGGAAACAGAAGCAGGACTCAAGGAGGAGACTGGCAACTAGCCCAATAACCGACGCCTGCGCGAGACATATCAAAGGGCACTCGAGTGATGCCTCTCTTTTGACCTGTGGGTCAAGAAGAGTCGAGGCCAACGGTGCCGAGAATGCGACCGCTTATTTTATATTTCTCGAGGGACCGCCCGCCCCTCAGGCATTGACTGACCATTATCAGACCCTCTTCCGGAGAAGGTGGCGGACCAGACCCAGCCCAACTGACTGAACAGTTTTCATACGAAGTCTCCCTACTGTAACCTGACCTGCTCATGGTCGACTCACAAAGTAGGCTGAGACTTTGTAAATAAGAATAAACTTAAGCGATACTTATTCGAGCTATTATTACAAAATAACAAAACTGAAAACTATGCAGCTAGTTTGAAGTCTGACTCGGAGCGGGCGAGCAACAAGTCCATCACTGAAGCGCACTGACGATGGCGGAAAAAAGAATTGAGGCGGTTGAGAGGTCGGCCTTGATGATAGTCATTACTACATGTTTGAGAGCTCACGGGCTGGCCTCGCGGGCTCCATCTCTGGCGCCGCCCTCCAGCAAAGTCAGCCTGCTGGTCCTAGTGCCTCCGGCGCAGTTCCCATTAGTGTGAATGAGTGGTGAGACTTATGTCCAGGAAGATCAGCCTGCAGCAGGTTACACCATTAGACTGAAGCCGGCAGGTGTCAGGACCCCATGGAAATTTTCTAGCTAGCAGCCTTCAGCAGGATCACTTGACGCCGGGTCCCACTCCGACGCCAGGCGAAGTACATAAGGAGGCGGTCCCTTACCAGAATCCCTCAGTTCTCCGCCGGAGACTTCCGCTCGCTGGATGACATCAGAAGAGGAGACTGAGGACCCGCCATCAGATGGCCAAGACTAAGAACTGACCTTTCCAATCTTAGGATAGCGAGGGCTGGAACCTACTTCTCCAAGGGGAATGGTGGATGGAGAGTATTTGCTGCAGAGCTGTTCTCGAAGATCTACTGTTACAGTAAGTTCTTCGTAACTGTACTATCTTCTTCGAGGTACAGCTCTTGCAGCAGGTTACCGATTAGACTGATTCCTGCAACTGGCGCCTTCAGAGGCCATCGAGGAGGAAGCTATGGGAGATTCAGACCCGTCCTGAGCCTAAGACAGGAGGCCCTGAAGAACAGCAAGGCTAACACTCTTCGCCTTGAGGCTTGCTATCCAGGCTACAATGCCCGATAAAAAGTGTGCACCGAACTCCAGGTGGCTGCAGCACATATGGCCGACGAGATACGCCTTCAGTGCCGCAGCGAGGTAGCCACCTCTTGTTGAATGGCCTTGATCACCCCTGGTGAGGGTTTCTTTGCACTCGTCGTAGCAAAACGAGATACACTGAATGAGCCAGCATGAAAGGGTCTGTTTCGAAACTGGGGCCCCTTTCATCCTCTCAGCGAATGAAACGAACAGCTGCTCTGCTTTCCGGTGCTGTTTGGTTCTGGTCAAATAATATCTGAGACACCTGTGAACATCCAGGGTGTGGAGCAGTGCTTCTCCTCGATTGATGTACTTAGGAAAGTACACTGGTAAATCAATGTCTTGGTTAAGAGTAAGGGCTGAAACCACCTTATGCAGAAACTTAGGATTCGTCCTCAGGGACACCCTATCCTGATGAAAAATTAAATAAGGCTCCTTGCACATGCGAGCATGTAATTCGGAGATTCTTCTCGCTGAAGTAACGGCAACCAAAAACAACATTTTCCACGACAGAAAACGTAGCTCGCAATCAGCGGCAGGTTCAAACGGTGGCAGCGTAACCTGCTCCAGGATGAAAGGTAAATCCCAGGGAGGGACGGGATCCTTAATGGGCGGCCTAAGGTGAAGAACCCCCCTTAAAAAGGCACGAGTGGTATCCAGCTGGGCCACCATGCGTTGGCCTATGGGGGCATGATAAGCTGATATTGCACAAAGGTGCACTTTGATCGAGGAGTAAGCTAACACAGATTGAAAGAGAAAAAGCAGGTACTCCAGAACCAGCTTCTCGGGGCAGTCTAAGGGCGAGAAACCACGTGCCTGAGACCACAGGCAAAACCCGTGCCACTTCATGGCGTATGTAGCGTGTGTCGCCGGTTTTCTGGCGGCAGAAAGTACCTCCGCCACCTCTTCGAAGACCCTCTGTGGTTGCAACATGGCTATGTCTCTAGGAGCCAAGCATGGTGTTCAGTGAATGTAAGTCCGGATGGACTAGTGAACCTCCTTCTGAGACAACAGGGAGCTGATTGGCAAAGGGAAGGAGGTTCCCAGGACAGCTGATTCAGAAGCGGGACCAAATTTGCCTGGGCCAAAAGGCGCTATCAAAATAGCGTCGCGTGCTCCTGTGAAGTTTGAGAAGGACTCTGGATCAACGGGAAAGGAGGAAGGGAGAGAATCTGCCCACCCAGGAGAGGACAACGCATCTCACCAGAAAATACCAGGCCCTGATCTAGCGAGCAAAAATTGGGCAGTTTTGCGTTGGATGGGGAGGCGAATAGATCTAATTCTGGAGTACCCCATCTGTGGAACAGATCCTCTGCCACCTCCTGTAGAAGTTCCCACTCGTGGACTCTGGCCTGGGAACAACTCAGGCTGTCTGCGACAGTGTTGTCCACCCCGGGAATGTGAACTGCAATGAGGTTTGCGCCGTGTCACATTACCCATTCCCACACCCTCATGGCCTCCCTGCAAAGGGGGTAGGAGTGTGTGCCTCCTTGTTTGTTGAGGTAATACATCACCGCAGTATTGTCTGTTTGTAACAGGAGAGTACTCGGTGGAATCTCCGACAGGAAGGCTTGCAGGGCATAAAGGACCGCCCTCATCTCCAATATGTTGATATGGAGATGAGACCTCACCCCATTCAAGTGCGCTCCCCACCCCAGCCCTGAGGTGTCTGTGGAGAGTGTTATCACCAGGGATGGCGCTGTGAAGGGAACCCCCACTGAGAGGGTTCCCGGATCTAGCCAGCATTGCCAGTCCCGAACCACGGCCTTCGTGATTCTGACTGGGTGCTGCAGATGGTCTTGCCTTTGGTCCCACTGCACCCTTAACAGCCACTGGGTTACCTGCATGTGGAGTCTTGCCATCAGGACCGTTGGAATGGCCGCAGCCATGTGTCCGAGCAGGCGGCGACCAATCTGGCCAGGACGGTCTTCTTCGCCGACATGTCACTTATGAGGGATCGTATGCTCCACTCTGTCTTCAGGAAGAAAGGCTTTCCCTTGATCGTGTCCAGAACTGCCCTACTTGAACTGCAGCTTGGACAGTACCAGAGAGACTGTAGTTGATTAAGATGCCCAGAGACTGAAAGAGAGCCTGGGTATGCTGAATGGCGAGCCGCAATGCCTCCTTGGAGGAGGCCATGAGAAGCCAGTCATCCAGGTATGGGAAAACGTAGTGGCCCTGTCTCCTAAGAGACACTGCCACAACTGCCATGCACTTGGTGAATACCCTTGGTGCTGATGACAGCCCGAAAGGAAGTGCTCGGAACTGGTAGTGGCGACCGAGAAATTCGAAGCGCAGAAACTTCCTGTGCGCTTGAGCGATGGGGATGTGCAGGTAGGTGTCCTGCATGTCTAGGGACGCCAAGAAAGCATCCTTCTTCAGCATGGGGATTAGTCCCGGGAGGGTCACCATGCAGAAGCGCTTGTAAACGACCGACATATTGAGGTCGCTGAGGTCCAAGATTGGACGGAGGTCCCCTGTTTTCTTTGGAACCAGGAAGAAGAGTGAATAATAACCTGCTCCTGTCTGGTTCCTTGGAACATGCTCCACAGCTTCTTTCTGTAGAAGCGTGAGCACTTCCTGCTTTATGAGCAGAGCATGCTGACCCGAGTAACGGGAGAGCAGAGGAGGCCTCGTGGGGGGCTTGTCTAGGAATTCTATATAGTGGCCTTTTTCGACCAACTGTAGCACCCACCTGTCGGTGGTGATCGAGCACCACCCTGGCAGGTGGTCTGCGATGGCGACCCCCGACCTTTGTTTTCCATTGATCCTGAGGGGCGGGGGCCGGGAAGGAGTCGTGCTGTGGCAGCAGAGGGTCCTGTAGGTTGGGCCGACTTGGTAGCATGTTGGCCCTTACCTGAGGGCGTCTTGACCTGGGCTTTCCGGGAGAAGGAGCCCCTCTGTTGCTAACCGGAACGAGGTTGTTGCCTCTGAGTCTGGCTGCGAAAACGACTCTGGTTCCTACGAAAGGAACTGAGTCTAGATCTGTACGTGGCCTGGACAGATCTAACAGCCTTCCCAGCTTCCTGTAATTTGGTGATGACCTTTTCCGAGGCTTCACCAAACAAAACTTCGCCATGAAAGGGGGCGTCCATAATGTTTTTCTGGATGTCCGGGGTAAACCCGGAGACACGGAGCCATGAGTGTCTCCAGAGACATACGCCTGAGGCTGCCGCTCTGGCCGAAGAGTCCGCGGAGTCGTACGCGGCTCGGAGCACTTGGGTCCCCACGTCTGAACCCGTGCGGAAGAGCTGGAGGAGTTCCTCCTTTTGACCACCGTCTGGCAATTTCTCTGCCAGTTCCTTTCCCTGTTCCCACAGCGCATTCTGGAACTGAATCATGTGGGTCAGGTAATTCAACGATCTAATGGCGCAAGTCGCGGCCGCGTAAGTGCGCTTACCCAGCATGTCCAGTTGCTTAGACTCCGGGTCCGGTGGCTGCGTGCTCAGACGTTGCGGTCTCTGAGATCAGTCATGAGAGGATGTAATGACCAGGGGAGTCGGCCAGAGGATGGTTAGCCAGGTACTGGTCCTCCCTTGGGGCCTTGTACAGGCGGTCAGCCTTCTTCGGCATTGCCGGGGTCGAATGTGGACACTTCCACGCTGCCTTGGTGACGGCCACGAAGGTGTCCACCAAGGGTGGCACTACCACAGGCTTGGGATCCTTTTGCTGAAGGTAGCGGGCAAGGCGTAGTCTTCCGGGGTCAAGTTCCTCTGCATCCCATCCCATGTTCTCTTGGATGTGTCTCATTATCTCGGAGAACGAGGGGTCATCCAGAGGAGACCTAGGGAGGTCACATGGGTCCGGAGAAGGGATGCTGATCAGTGAAGGAGGTCTGGAGCATTCCGAGATGTCAGATCTGGAGTCCTCCGTAGACGGCGCGTACTGACGTCTTCTGGGTCTCTTGGGGCTGGGTGACCCTGAAGAGGATCTAGACGGAGGCCTTCTCTTCTCTGTAGATCTTCCCCTAGGAGGTGCTGCTGGCTCCTAGGGGGAAGGTGCTCGGCCTGCTGACCCTTTTGGCGAAGAAGGGGGCGCAGGCATCGGTGGTGCCGCGGGTGTGGGAGGAGGATGCGTGATGACCACATCCTTTTTGATGGTGTCCCACCAGAAAGTGAAGAGCTCCTTCACTTCTTCCAAGTTGAAGCCCGACGACGGACTGGGCACTGGTGGCCTGTCGTCGAGGCCGGGTGTTGGCTCCTCGGGGGTCTCCGGTTCTGGGGAGGGTTCCCGCGGGAGCTCGACGGGTCCGGGATCGCCCGCCTGGTCTTCGGGCTGAGTGGACTCCTCCTCCGACAACGCCTCCTGACCGACATCGTTAGGCGGCGGTGTGGTTCTTCTGGCTGCGGTATCTGACGCCGGTCCTCCCGCTGGCGTCCTGGGGGGTGAATGCCTGACCGACGACGGGTGACGAACTGCCACCGGTTCATGGGAGTGTTTGTGAACCTTAGCCGACGTCGGATGGGCCGACGTCGGGTCCGACGTCCGCTTAAGGGAGGTCAACTCCTTGGTCTTGTGTTGGGGTGGCGGCGGCAGGGAGACTGACCGGACGTTGGAGGCCGAGTGCCAGGACGAAGACTTCTGATGCTCCCCTGACCTGGACGAGGCCTTAGCTGACGAGGCAGGCCTGGAGGTCTTGGCAGGCCGCAGAGTTGAAGAACCGCTGGCTGATTTGACCACGACTGTGGGGGGCTGAGAGTGGGCTCTAGACGGGGAGCGGTCCGACCTGGAGCCGGAGCTGCGGGAGTCCGAGGCCCTAGAGGGGGATCTAGTTCTCACCTTCTCCCGATGCTTCTCGTGGTGCCTGTGCGACTTGCCCGAAGATTCCCCCCTGGAGGAAGGTTCCATGGCCTTGAGCTTTTCTTCGAGGATGAAAGCCTGGAGAGCCTTCTGTTGGCGGATTCTGGTTCGGCTGTTAAAGCCCTGGCAGAAGAAGCAAGCCTGGGTGTAGTGGTCCGGGCCCAGGCACCGAACGCAGGCCGAATGAGGGTCTTTGAACGGAATCTACTTCCCACAGGCACACTTCGAAGAATGGCCCTCCACTGAAGTTGGGGAGGACATCAGACGAAGAAAGGCTGCTTGAAGAAGGATTTCTTCCGATGTTTGTATTTCTGAAAAGATTTCCTGGTCGTTTCGCGCTAGACTAAACCAAAGAGGTTGAGACATGCAAGTCGACAGCGGGAAAGAACTGGGGATTATGGCGGGACTGCCTCCTTATGTACTATGCCTGACGTCGGGGGCGGGATCGACATCGGAGGTGGTCCCCGCTGAAGACTGCTAGCTAGAAAATTTCTGTGGGGTCCTGACGCCTGCCGGCTTCAGTCCTAATGGTGTAACCTGCTGCAAGAGCTGTACCTTGAAGAAGATGTAAACATTTTAGGGAAGCATTACAAACATCATGGGGAAACAGCAAGTCTTTTTGGAATAACCTAAAAGATGTAACAGGGAAAGTCAAGAAAGAGGCTCCACAATTGCTCAACATCGATGGTGCCCCTACCCTTGACCCCCTGACTACTGCCAACACATTTAACAAAGCATTTACTGACCTTAACAGTGTACTTCCGACAAATGTTTTTGAAGACACCAACCCAAGCTCAACCCAAAGCCTAGGGCCCACTCAAACATCCCCCCTCCCTTCTATTTCAAATCTGTCAGCTACAACCAAGCAAGAAAGTACATTCGTAAGGCACTTGGAAAATCCAGGAAAAGCGATGACACACTCGATCTCAAATTTATTTCCCTTGCACTTGATGAAATCCTAGCTCCCATTACTAAACTGCTGAACTTATCCCTGCAGCTGGCTCAATTCCCCCAAGCTTGGAAGTCAGCCCTGGTAACTCCGGTGCACAAGAGCAGTGACCGGGCACTGCATGCCAATTACAGACCTATTTCTATCCTTCCACCACTGTCAAAAGCGCTGGAGCGCATAGTCTCAGACCAGCTGGCTGAATACCTTAATAAATACAACATTCAGTGTCCGGAACAACATGGTTTTCGGAAAGGGCACAGTACCTCCACAGCTCTTCTGGAGTTCACCAGCTGCATACACAGTTCACTGGACTAGGGTAACCTTGTTGGCACGGCCTTTATTGATCTAACAAAGGCCTTTGACACGGTCAGTCACTTCCTACTACTTCAACAACTCACCTCGATAGGCCTCTCTAACCCTGCAACTAACTGGTTCAAAAGCTATCTAGCTGATCATTGCCAACAGGTAAAGATTGGAAACATCACATCTGGGTCCCTGCCAGTTCACTGTGGGTTCCCCCAGGGGTCAATTCTAGGACCCCTCCTTTTCAGCATCTTTCTAAATAGCCTACCTCGATCGTGTGACCAACAGATACTTCTCTATGCAGATGATGCTGTTATTTTTACTTCTCAACATGACCCTCACACCCTAAACTCTCAGCTACAACATGCTTTTAAACAAACTGAAAACTGGTTCACAGCCCACAAGATGGTTCTGAACTATAAAAAGACAAAAGTAATGTGTTTTAGCGGTGCTAGAAGCAAACACAAAGCAGCATCCCTTAACATCACTAACTGCACAGGGGTTTCACTTGAATAAGTGGAGCAATTCAAATACCTCGGGGTTACGCTTGACTGTTCCCTCTCCTATACAGAACACATTGAGAATGTGGCCAAAACAGTCAACATAATCTCAAATCTGAAGCCCATTAGCCCAAACAAAGTTACACAAACATGCTGGAAATTTCTATTAGTCAATGCAAGAAGTTTAACTAACAAAGTGGACGAATTAAATTTAATATTAAAAACTTCTCAAATACATGTATGTGCCATTACTGAGACATGGTGGAACGGCAATGATACCTGGGGCAGGGAAATAAATGGATATACATTGTATTCAAAGGATAGAAAATTATCCAGAGGGGTTGGGGTAGCAGTATATGTTTTGGACAGTATTACATCTACAAGTATAGAAACAGATAGATGGGGCAGTTCAGAAATATTATGGATCAAAATCACACCACCTAATGATTCTACTATTAATTTGGGGGTGTGTACAGACCCCATCTATTACCAAACCTGATGATGTCTTATTGTTAGATTTCATTAAACAGCTGACTGAAACAAAAAATGTCATATTAATGGGCGATTTTAACTTACCGGGAATTAAATGGAATATATTAGAAGCCTTATCACCTATGGAAGCTAGTTATCTTGAGTCTTTTACACTGGCTGGACTTGATCAATATGTATCTGACAGTACTAGGGGGATAACATACTGGATTTGGTATTTGGTAGGGATAAATGACAACCAAGGAAGGGGCTGGAGTAGAATAGTGAGACAGTCTAGTGAGGTCAAATCATGGAAAGCCATGTGTGCAAATGCCAGGAGCCTTAGCAACAAGATGGAAGATCTGGAGGCTGTCATGGTACAGTCAGACCTGGACATTGTGGCCATCACTGAAACCTGATGTAATGATAACCACGACTGGGAGATGGCCATACCTGGCTACAACATATTCAGAAGAGACAGAGCAGGCAGGAAGGGAGGAGGAGTGGCACTGTATGTGAAAAATGACATAAGGGCCACAGAGATCCAGGAGGAACAAAATGGGGAGAGATACTGTGGGTTGCTGGAAAGGAAAATGGGACAGCCATCCACACAGGTGTGGTCTACAGACCACCAGCCCAGGAGGAAGAAACAGATAGGAGTTGATGCTAGCCATCCAAAGGATGGCAGACAAGGGTGAGGTAGTACTGGTTGGAGACTTCAATATTCCAGACGTGGACTGGAGCATCCCAGCAGCAGCATCAACTAGAGCAGATTTATCCTGGACTCCTTCAGGGTGCCTTCCTCAACAACTGGTCATGGAACCAACTCGCAGAAGGCAATACTGGACCTTGTGCTCACAAACAGGGACAGTGTGATGGGGGTAACAGTGGGGGAGCACCTGGAAAACAGTGACCACCAGTCATTGTGGTTTGAAATCACAGGAAGAGCAGAACCAAACCACACAAAAACACGTATCCTGGATTTTGGGAGGGCAGACTTTGGAAAAATGGGGAGATACTTGAAAGAGGCATTAAGGGGAATGGGACAGGAATCAGGGATTGAGGAACAGTGGGCAGTATTTAAAATGGGGATTACAAGAACAACAGAATTATGTATTAAGCAGGTTAACAAGACGAAAAGGAAGAGGAGACCATTATGGTTTTCCAAAGAGGTAGCAAAGAAAGTGAAAGCCAAAAAGATTGCATTCAGGCAATACAAAAAGACACAGGCAGAAGGGATAGGAGAAGTACCAGGAGAAGCAAAGGGAGGCAGGAGGTCAGTAAGGGAGCCAAAGCTCAGACAGAAGAACACATTGCAAAATCAGTGGGTAGAGGGACAAAACCTTTACAGGTACCTAAGTGAAAAAGAAAGACAAAGGGAGGGATAGTGAGACTGAAGGGTAAGGATGGGGTCAAGTGGAGGATGACAACAGTAAAGCTGACATACTGAACAGGTATTTCTGCTCAGTCTTTACTGAGGAAGAGGAGGGTAATGGGTCTGAAGGAGTACAAGGGTGAGAATGGTGCAGAAATGGACACAAGTCCCTTTACACAGAAAGGGTCCTGAAGGAACTGGAAGTATAAGAGTTGATAAAGCAATGGGGCCAGATGGGTGCACCCCAGGGTCCTTAAAGAACTAAGAGAGGTGGTGGCTGAACCTCTGGCTATCCTGTTTAGCCGATCACTGGAAACAGGGAGGTACCCAAGACTGGAGGACAGCAGATGTAGTCCCTTTATACAAAAGTGGGAACAAAGAGGAAGCAGGGAACTACAGACCAGTCAGCCTCACCTCGGTAGTGGGGAAGATCATGGAAGCACTACTGAAGGAGAGATTGGTGGAACATCTGGTTGTCAATGGACTACAGGACCCAAGGCAGCATGTTTCACCAGGGGAGGTCATGTCAGATCAACCTCATTGAATTTTTGACTGGGTGACTAGGAGGTGGATCAGGGAGGGCAGTGGACATGGCCTATCTGGACTTCAGCAAGGCCTTGACACTGTGCCACATAGAAGACTATTACACAAACTGGGGAATATGGGTGGGCAGGACAGTAGTGTGGTGGGTAGGTAACTGGCTGGGTGGCAGGACACAGAGGGTGGTGGTAAATGGCTGTCACTCCACAGAGGGAAGAGTGACCAGTGGGTACCACAGGATCAGTGCTGGGACCGGTCCTATTCAACATCTTCATCAGTGACATGGCGAGGACCTAGAAGGCAGAATTTCACTGTTCGCTGATGACACAAAGCTCTGTAACAGAGTAGACACACCAGAGGGTGTAGACAGAATGAGAAGCGACCTGCAGAAACTTGAAGAATGGTCAGGGGTTTGGCAGTTGAAATTCAATGCAAAGAAGTGCAAGATAATGCATATGGGGCACAAAAACCCTGGCACAATATATCAGTTGGGGGGTGAGGATATAGCATGCACCAAGCAGGAAAGGGATCTTGGGGTTATCATCTCTGATGACCTCAAGGTCGGGAAACAGTGTGACAAGGCAGCAGGTAAAGCAAATAGGATGCTGGGATGTATAGGCAGGGGCATTACCAGCAGGAAAAGGGAGGTCATAATTCTGCTATACAAGACACTAGTGAGGCCCCACCTGGAGTACAGTGTACAGTTCTGGAGACCATACCTACGTAAGGACATAGACAGGGTAGAGAAGGTTCAGAGGAGGGCAACAAAGATGGTGCATGGATTGCATCACAAGTCCTATGAAGTCAGGTTGAAGGAACTGAACATGTACTCCTGGAGGAGAGGAGGAGAGGGGATATGATAGAGACATACAAGTATCGTACAGGAGGAACAGGGTGCAGGAAAACACTATTTTAAGCGAAAAGATGTTCCAGGACTAGAGGGCATGGGATGAAGTTGGAGGAGGACTTTCAGAGGAAACATGAGAAAGAATTTCTTCACAGAACGGGTGGTGGACAAGTGGAACACCCTGCCAGAGGAAGTGGTGGAGGCTGAAACAATCACGGGATTTAAGAATGCATGGGATAGACATAAAGGAATTCTGGAGGTCAGGGGTAAGGTGCAACACACTTCTAGGAAAACAAACTGAACTTACAAGCTCAAATGGGCAGACTGGGTGGGCCATAGGCCCTTATCTGCCGACACTGTCTATGTATCTATGTATTAAGCAATTTGAGTAATAATATTCAAGATTGTAAAACATTACCTCCATTGGGCACTAGTGATCATGCCATGGTTAGTTTTGACTATGTGGGGGATTTGGGAAACCTTACAGGGTGCACATTAATTCACATGTACAATAAGGCGCATTTTGCATCAATGAGAAATGAGATGGCAGCCTGGAACTGGCAGGAAGTATTTGCAAATATATCTGCATCAGAAATGTGGAGTAGGCTGAGTATTATGGTTGAGTCACTGGTTCATGGGCACGTACCAACAAAGAAAAAGTATAAGGGATTTAAAAAACCACTTCCCTTATGGTTAACCCCCCATGTAAAGAAATTGATTAAACTTAAAAATAAAGCATATTTGAGGGCAAAAAAAAAGTAATAATAAAACATGTTGGGAGTTCTATAAAAAGTGTTTAAAAAAATCCAAATCAGCAATAATTTGTGCAAAAAAGATATATGAGCACAAATTAGCAAATAAGGTACCAAATAACTATAAATCTTTCTATACATACATTAGATCCATAAAAGGTACTAACGGCAGTATTACATCTCTAAGGGACTCAGATGGTCATATAACCTCAGACAATCAGAAAATGGCAGATATTTGTAATCTTTATTTTGCATCTGTCTTTAATAAAGTCCAGCCTGTAGATTTGAAACAGCATACTACGACACAAGGTTCTACCATTACATTAAACATTCTTGATGTATTAAAACGACTCAAGGATATAAACCCCAACAAAGCACAGGGACCGGATGGCATACATCCAAGAGTAATTAGTGAACTGGCATATGAGTTAGCAGGGCCAGTAACCTATATTTTCCAAAAATCCTCGGATACATCAGTTGTACTTGCTGACTGGAGACAGGTACTCATTATACCAAAATTTAAAAAAGGTTCTCAACAACAGGTTGAAAATTACAGCCCAATTAGTCTGACTTCGGTCTTGGGCAAGATTTTGGAATCTGTTATTGAGGAATATATTCTTGATTTTATGAATTCTAATGGCATTATAGACAGTGCAACATATGGGTTCACCAGGGCAGATCATTGCCGAACAAACCTTCTGGAGTTTTATGGCAGGGTTAGCAAAGCCTTGGATCTGGGCAGTGCGGTGGATGTTGTATACCTTGACTTTGCAAAGGCATTTGATAAGGTGCCGCATGTTGAATTAATAGGAGCCCTCAGGGAAATAGGAGTACATGAAAAACTCTCCTCTTGGGTGGAGTCATGGTTGAGAGATAGAAGGCAGAGGGTTTGTGTGAGGGGTGTATGCTCTGAGTGGGCTGAGGTGTCGTGTGGGATACCGCAGGGTTCGGTGCTGGGACCATGCCTTTTTAATATATATATTTCTAATATGAATATAAGTAACGAAGTATGGCTAGCAAAGTTTGTGGACGACACACGGCTGGGTTACTTAGCCAACAATATAATTGAAGCCACTATGTTGCAGACAGCACTTATAGAATTGGAAGAATGGGCTAACAATAAGGGCTCATCATTTAATATAGAAAAGTGTGTTGTTATGCACTTGGGAAGGAACAATCTACATTTTAATTATAAACTATCGAATAAGGATTTAAGAATTGTGCAGGAAGAAAGGGATTTAGGAGTGATAGTAGATAATGAATTAAAATTTGGTCAACAATACTTCCAGACGATAAGGAAGGCAAGCAGCATTCAGCGCTGTATACGTAAACACATCACAAGCCATGAAAGGGCAGTGTTATTGCCACTATACACCTCGCTGGTGCGCCCCCATGTGGAGTACTGTGCCCAGTTCTGGTCACCAGGCTATAGGAAGGATGTGGCTATCCTGGAGCGGGTGCAGAGAAGGGCAACAAAAGGCATAAAAGAGGTTCAGGGTTTGAAATATGATCAGAGACTGGAAAAACTAGGATTATTTTCTTTGGAGTACCGTAGATTACGCGGGGATATGTGTCAAGTATATAAAGTACTCAGTGATGAGAAACTACGGGAACAACTGGACATAAAAATTGAAAAACAAAGTTATGATACTAGGTCACATACCTACCAGTTGTATAAAGATAAATATAACACCAAAAAAAGAGGAAATTGGTTTACTATAAGAGTAACAGGAATTTGGAATTCACTACCAAGTGAAGTGGTGTCAAGCCCGACTATGAATACCTTTAAAAATAGGTTGGATTCTTACTTGTTTAGCAAAGGTATTAGCAGGTATTGTTAGTAAATCAGCGAGCTATATGGACGCAAGTCTTCTATGCTCTGAAGTACCTATGAACCTATGAACCTATGAACATAAGAACTGGGGCTCCTGCAAAGGCACAAGAAATGCCTAACACCTGAAGCACTCCAAACCACAATCCATAGCACAGTTGTCTCCGTTATCGACTATGGATTGGTCATATGCAGCTCAGCCACTCCCACCTCACTACGCAGGATAGCAGTAGCCCTAAACAAAGCCTGCAGACTGCTCACCAATTCCCCCCGACTAAAGCACACGTGACCTTTATAAGCAAGCCGGGTGACTACAACTTGAAAACAGGACAGTGCCAAACCTGCCTCTTAGCTAAAAAATCACTACTCGGACTTCAGCCTCCTGGAGTCACAAGCCTATTGAGCTTATTCACAGGCCCACACCGCACCAGGAACTCTGACCATCAGGTTCTCGCCATCCCTCGCTGCAGAACCTCCCAAGGGCAGACGTCATATGCCTACCGGGCACCACTTTGGCTCAATAACCTCGGCACTGAACATAACGCCACACAGACATTGGGGCTTTTCAAGACCAAGCTAAGACAACACCTACTGAAGAAAAGCTCCTGTAACTGTACTTTCTAATTACTCCACACACACACACACTTCTGACCCCGGTCTTATTCACCTCTCAGGTTATTACCATCTCCTCACTACTTCTACTTTGTCCTTCTACCCTGAATTGTCCCCATTTTGCCCTGCGATACCTGCACTCTCCTCCCACCTCCCTAAATAGTCATCATGCCCCCCACTCAGTGCCCCTACCTCCTTTCTGGATAGCTGCTTACTGTCTTTTACCTGACATGCCACCTAGGCTGCTACTGTTACCTAAATTATCCTAGTGTTACAACCATCTCTGTTTCCTATTTACAATGTATTTTTGTCTATGTTTACTCACCTAGCTAGATACTCCTAAACCCACAATGTATGTATACTCACCCTTTAGGACGTGGAACCTTTGTAAAAGAGTGGTCTCCCGCTCAAAGGTATTGTAATCCAAGATTGAATAAATAAATAAATAAATAAAATAATGCCACGAACCTTAGGTATTTGTGGTGCTTTGGGTGTATAAGAATATGTTGGTAGACATCCTGCATGTCCAGGAAGGCTAGCCAATCGTGTTGATGAAGGAAAGGTAGCAGGGTACCCAGTGATATCATCTTGAACTTTTCCTTGTGAAGGAACTTGTTTGTTATTTTTTGAGATCCAGAATGGGGCGCATGCCGCCAGTTTTCTTTGGAACCAGAAAGTAATGGGAGTTGAAACCTGTGTTTCGTTGATCCAGCGGAACTATTTCTACTGCCCTGTTTTTCAGAAGGCCTTATACCTCGGAAGCAAGAAGGTCTGATCATATCGCCAACAGCCTGGCCTGTCGTTTGGGAAGATGATCCGAAGGGGATTCCAAAAGATTAAGAGAGTACCCCTCGCAGATTATCCGGAGGACCCATTTGTCTGATGTTATACATTTCCAATGATTGTAAAACTGAGTCAGATGTCCTCCCATCGCTAAGGAGGAGTCCCTCTCGGGCAGCTGAGGTGGGACTTGGGCCAGAAACTCAGAAGATGGCACTGGGCACGTTGGGGCCTTGTGCCTTCTGCTGCGCTTTATTTTGCGGCTAAGGGTTGTGGTTTTTACTAAAACCTCCCCTGCCTCTGCCTCGAAAGGACTGACGGTTGTGAAACTGACGCTTGTTCACACCTCCTCTGGAGGGAGTGAGTGCAGGTCTAGTCGTCTTAATGGCAGACCTAGTCTTCTATGTGGCCTCCAGAGCTTGCTCCACCTGAGGCCCGAACAGATACATACCATGAAAGGGTAAGGCCATAACTTGCTGTTGGGCGTTGTTCGTGAAGTCCGAAGTACGTAGCCAACAGTGGCAGCGGGTGCAGATGCAGCCGCCACCCGGGAGGCGGTATCGAAGGCATCCATTGCAGCTTTTACCTGTTGGTTATTGGATTCAATACCCCCTAGTTATGGGGTGAAGCAACTCTGAGCTAGCTTCCAATTTGGGCAGAGCTTCCACCATTTCTTTGAGGGAATGTCAAAGTACATACTCATATTGAGAAAAATAGCCCTGGTAGCTGGCAATGCACATCCCCAGGGTTGAGGCAGCAAAGACTCTCTTACCTAAGGTGTCTATCTTATGAGATTCTTTGTTTATTGGTCGGGCCGTAGATCCTTGAGGAAGGATGGCCTTATCATTCTCTGCCAAGATCACAATGGCATCAGCAAAGGCTTGTGAGGTCAAAATAGGATGATCCTTGGGAGAAGCATACTTCTTATAGATGGACTTAGCCACAGAAGGAATGAAAGCCAGATTCTTCCACACCATCTGAGAGAGGGTCTCGAAAGAGGGCTGTACCGGAGGGGTTAAATCCATAGAGAACTCTGGGACATGAAGACATTGGAGTCGCAAAAGCTTCCCAGGATCAATCTCTGAAACTTGGAGAGAAAGGGTAGAGTTTAGATTTTTGAGCAGAGACTTAAAGGAGAGGTCTTCCATCACAGGCTCTGCAGAAGGATTGATTCCTGCTCTGAGGGCAGTATCATCACCATCATCACTCAGACGAAGATCTGGGTCAGGCTCAAAATCATCTCCTGACAGTCCAGGGGGGACTGCATAGACAGGAAAGGAGTGAAAATCAGTAGGAAGAACAGAAGAAGAAAGAATCGGAGTCGAAGACCCCCGAAGGCCGGTTGGCGCTGCACCAGCCTCCAGCGCCGAGAACAAGGAGGGAGGTGCCTACCGAAGCGACACCCCACATGGCGCCGACAGCCGACATGGCGCAGACAGCTCACACGGTGCCGACAGCCCACATAGTGCCACTTGATGGCGCACACCGCGCCGACACAGACCAGCACATGGCACCACGCACGGTGCCGACAGAGCTCCCAACGCTGAGACTGCTGCTGATTTAGCCTGTGGCGCCATGCACGGCGCTGAACAAGCCTGCAGCACCGCTGACAGCAACGAGAGTGTCCCAGAGGTCAAAAAACTGCGATTTGAGGAAAAAAGAGGGAAAAATGGCAGGAGATAGAGGCATCGGTGTGGACCCCTGCACTGCAGCCATGTGAGGGGGATAAACACCGGAGCGCAGAGTAGACGGCACCGAATGACTAGGAAGGCCCAACCGCCCTACCCGTCCCCCTGGAGCCGAATGGGCAGAAGGCACCGGCATCGGAGTGACCGGCTCGGGCAACTGGACCAACCTCTGAGCCCACTGCTTTATAAGAGCAGCCCACTGGTGAAACTGCTCATCGGAAGTTCCCTGGAAATGTGGAGTGGCTCCGATGTCGAAGAGGTCAGCCATCAGAGACAGAGACCGGCGACTCCGACAGAGGTGGAGACCGATGCCTGATCCCAACTACTGACCGTCTACGCGCAGACATACCAGTGGGTGACCTCGAGTGATGCCTTTTTCTCTTTGACTTATGTGTCGGCGAGGAACTCGAGGCCGAACAGCGCTGAGAATGGGACCATTTCCTTTTATGCTTTCAGGGGGACCGCCCATCTCCCTGAGCACTGGACTGTCTGCTGTCTGACCCCCCATCTGGAGAGGGCGGCGGACCAGACCCAGCCCGGCTGACTGAACAGCTTTCATACGAAGTCTCCCTACCATCACCTGACCCACTCATGGTCGACTCCATCAATGGAGGGCTGAAGACTTCCTGATGTACAATTTAAATATATAGAATATAATTGGTACTTTGAAATAAAACTACAAAACAATAAACCGAACTGTTGCTGCTAGTGAAGTTTAACTCCCGGCGGGTGAGCGTCGTCATCACTGAAGCGCACTTAACGGTGGGAAAAAAGAAACTGAGGCAGTTGGAGGGTTGACGCCAAGACAGTCATTACCACACGAACCGAGGCTTGTGGTGCCACTGCCATGCAGCTCCATCTCTGGCACCGGCCCTCTTGAAAAAAGTTTGCTCCCACTGGGTCCTAGCACCTATGGTGAACTCCCATTTGTATGAATGAGTGGTGGAGAATATGGCCTGGATATTCAAAGCAGTTGTGCATGCGCAACTGTGGAAATCTTGAGAGCAATATTCAGTGGAGCCATTGCGCAGCACATGCCTTGATGCTCAATGCATCTATAATGAATGTATGCGCCAAGACAGGGGCGTTCCATGAATATGCGGCACAGTGCGATATTCAACTCCCAAACCATGGCGCGAGTGTGGAACAACGGCCAAATATGCCAAGCAGACTTGAGCCTATAAAAACAGGGGGCAAGCAGAGGGACAGCACTTGTGCCAGAGGGGAGCAAAACAGAGAGAGAGAGAGACAGACAGACAGAGAGAGAGAGACAGAATGAGAGAAAGAGAGAGAGAGAGACAGAAAGAGAGTGTGTGAGAGACAGGGAGACAGATAGACAGAGTGAGAGTGAGAGAGAAGGAGCCACCAGACCCTGAAGGGAGCGAAACAGGCATCCACAGGGGCGTGGCGCAGAGGTCGCAGGTGACTGAAAGCTAGGGGCAGGTGGCACAGGAGGGAGCCCGGCAGAGTGACAGGCACTGCCCCATGGTGGCAAGTGGTCCACTGCAGCTGGACGCCCAGGGGGAGACAGGACAACAGGGGCTATGGCCAGTGCAGTCATCCAGATAGAGGCTGTAATGAGGGGTGTGAGGAGGCAGAAGGCAGAACGACGTGGCCGTGGAAGGGCCCGTTGGCGGTACGCCCGGAACAGGCAATACCAGCCCCGCACCAGCTCTGAGACCCACACTAATACGGAGATCGTGGGCCAGTATCGTTTGAACCAGGCGATTCTGAGGCAGCTCTGTGAGCTGTGCAGTGAGGAGATGCAGGCACCCACTAGACAGAGGCATGCCCTGACAGTGGACATGAAAATGACAGCTGTCAGGTGCCAGCTCGCCACGTGGCACCTTCCAGAAACCAACAGAGGACACTACAGGCATAACCCAGTTGGCCACGTTATGACTCCTCACACAATTCCTCAATGCCCCGTGCCACATGCTGCGGACTACATTCGTTTCCCCAGCACACAGGCAGAGCATACAGCAACCATGCAGGAGTTCCACAGGGTAGCTTGGATGCCTGGTGTGCTAGGGGCCATCGACTGCACCCATGTGGGCATCCGCATGTCACCTGGCCCGGAGGGGGAAGCATATGTGAACAGGAAGGGCTACCCCAGTAGCAACTGCCAGGTGGTGAGCGATGCCAGGGGGTGCATTACCAATGTCTCTGCCACACACCCTGGGAGCGCACATGACACCTTCATCTGGTACAGCTCAGTACTGTGCCACAGGTTCAAGAGTGGGGATATCCCCATGGGCCACCTAGTGGGTGAGTATGGCAAGACCACGAGTAGCTGGGTACAGCAGGGCACGGGCAGGATAGGTACACTGGTGGGAGTGCCAGGGATAGGCAAGGGGCACAGCGACAGAGGACACCAGGCTAACCATACATCTGTCTACACAGGTGACAGTGGCTACCCACTCAAGCCCTGGCTGCTCAACCCCTACCAGTGCCCATCGTCCCCAGAAGAGGATTAGTACAATGAGACACACGCCAGCATGTGGAACATCACTGAGCGTGTGTTCAGGATGCTGAAGGCACGTTTCTGTTGCCTAGACAGGTCCGGTGTGCCCTACAGTACAGCCCCTCAAAGTCCTGTGGCTTATTCCTGGCCTGCTGCATGCTGCACAACATGGCCATTGACCATGGGATAGCTGTTGAGGCCGAAGAGGGGGACAGCAGTGGGGATGACGTGGCCAGTGGGGCAGCCCCCCCGGGTGGCGGGATCTCCGGCTCCTAAGGATGGCACGCCAGCATCGGGACATGATTGCACAGGAGCACTACGGTGCACGCAGGTAGGTGGACAAACCCGCATGCACTGAACAGACACATTGGCACGGCATACAGGCATGGGCGGGCATGGCCATGCACACACAGGCGTGGGGCGGGGGGGGGCCGTGCCACACACAACACCATGAAGCATTGTACAGCAACACACACACACACATATACTGGCACCTGCAGGCACGCGCCCAGGCGCTAGCACATGGCATGAATCAGATGCAGGGCGCCGGTGCACAGGCATAACCAGTGCTGTGCTGCCATCATCACGCACACGTCACATGGCCCAGCAGCCAGGCGGGTGTGCACACAGGCAGCATGTGGCGTGACACACAGGTGTCATGACTGTGTCATGCACACACACACATCACTAAGGTGCACACAGAGCGGTTGCAGAAGACAGCGGACAGGGAGGCGCGCACATCAGGTCCGTTGTGCGGACACACTGCCACCACTGACAAGGGGCAACCACACCATGGTCGCTCGACTGCCACTGGCTGCTGAACAGCCACAGTGGGGATATGCAACTGCCCCCCAGGGGTCAAACTGCAGGAACGTGACCGGGTCCTCGCAGGGGTCTGAAGGCATCCAAACAGGCTCGCCCCAGGCGTGCCTGGGATGCCGACAGCGGAGCCCAGCGTCGACACTGAGTGTGTCGCCCGACACTGGGTCCGTGGGGTAGACAGTACGCTACGTGGTGACTGTGGCAGGTGGCCATACCCTGTGGCAATCCGTGGCGCAAGGCTGACCGAGATCGCATTGGCTATGCGGTCCAGGGATGTGGTCGTGTCCTCCCGCAGGTGCTGTATGGCCTTCTGGATCTGTGTGGTGCCCCTCTTGCGCTGCTCGGCTGCCTGGCACACCTCTGCATGGAGTGTATGCACCCCAGCTATGAGCAGCATCTGCTGCTCCATGGAGGCCCACAGCAATTGGGTGTGCTTAGTCAATGGGTCGGCGCCCAGGGGTGCATGGGTGTGTCGCCGTCCCACCAGTGGTGTACAACCACACTGCACGGCCCCCAGCTCAGTTGGACGTTGCACAGCGGGGTCCCCATGGGGTAGGTCATCGTCAGGCACACTGGTGGCAGACGCTGCGCCCGGCCACCCAACGTCCCCAGCCGTCTGCTGCTGCTGCCCCTCCGGCCCCAGTGTGCTGGCCAGCGCCTGGGCGGTTGCACCACCACCACCACCCAGTGCTGCTGTGCCTGTGCACACAGCAGAAGCAGGGGTAGCGGTGGGCAACTGCTCCACTGCCGACAGGCCACTGGCCGCACTGCCAGTGATGGTGGTAGGTATTGGTGTCTCCCCCACGATAACACCCCTGCTGTCCAGGATGATCGTCATGTCGTCATCGGTGTCAGACCCCACCCCAATCTGTGTCTCCATGCAGAGCATGCCATGGCTGGCATCCTGCTGGAACACAGCCAGGGCCTCGTCTGCCACCACGCCCATGACATCCGGCTGGACGGCAGTGGTGTGCTGCAGCTGATCAGGTCCGCGGATGCCCATGGAGGTGGATGGCTGGTCCTCTGGGTCTGGGCCTGTCCCCACAGCAGCCGCAGGCGCCCCTGCCATTGCATGCTGGCGTACGGGTGCTGTAAGGGAAAACAGATGTGTTAGTGCCGCCGTACCAGCCGCTGCCCCCCCCGCCCAGCATACCTACCATGCAGTGATGGGCTCCCTACTATCTGGAAGCCATCACCCAGCACACCCTCAACTGGGCTGCGCAGCATGGTGGCAGCCACCAGCTCCTCTTGTGCCGTGAACTATGGCATAGCAGCTTGGCCCCCACCAGTGGCTGTCCTGGCAACCTGTATGGCCACCACCTTCTCCTTTATCTGGCGTTTGTCGATGCCCACCTTCTTTCTGCACTCCACGCAGACCACCGGTGGCTGCCCTGCTGGTTCACGGCAGTCGCCACCTCCACCCAGGCCATGACCCTGGCCTGTGGTGTGCCAGTGGCGCCATTCAGCAATGGCTCCCTGTCAAGGTACGCCTTGAACAGGGCACCGGCTTCCGCCTTTGTAAAGTTGGACCTGCGCTTGCGGGCAGGCTCATGCTCCTCATGCTCAGACATGTTGCTACCTGTGGACATGGACATGTGGTTACTGGCTGCAGCGGACCACCCCATCCATCCTGTTGTGCTGGCTGTCCCCACAGCAGGCGCAACTTACCTCAGATGGTTGCAATACCGGTCCATGGCCTGTGCTGTTGTGCATCGCCTTTATAGTGCATCGCATGCAAATGAGCTGTTGCGCAATGGTAATGACATGCAAATATCCCCAGTGCGCCGCGGATAGGCTGATGAGCTCATTTGCATGTGACGGCTGAATATTGCGCACTTGCACCTTGTGCAATGGAACTGCTCTGGCGAATGTCGTGGCACAATGCCGTGACATGCACAGTGTACTGCCCACAACATGCATGTGTCGTGGCTTGTGCTACCGCCATACGATCTGTATGCTAGGAGCCGCTATAGGGAGCCATAGTGCTACTGGGCCATGGACCTTATAGGGCCTAGGCGCTATAAGGCCCATGGCTCAAACGCTATTAGGCCTATGGCACTCAGGCGTTATTAGGTCCATGGTGTGCTAAATGGCCCATGGCTCAGGCGCTATGGGGCCCATAGTGCGCTATAGGCCCCTGTGCCTTGCTATGCGATATAGGCCCTATGGTGCCCCATCGCACTGGCGTGCTGACCCCTGACCTGCCCTGTACCTTGGGACTCCACCTACATGTGCCAGTATGGCCGCGCCCTACACGATCTACGGGCGCGCATGCATCGCATTGGCAGACACCATGCAATCGTCCATGAGGTGCGCATCCTGTTATTATGTTGTGCACATGCGTTACTGGGCACCATTTTGTTTCACCACTGGTATAGGCAGCATGGCGGGGCATGGGGTGCGACGTGCATGCAACTGGAGCCTGGTGGAGCTCATTAACCTTGTGGCACAGACAGAGCCACATGCTTTAGGCCTGTCTGGGCAGCAGCCCCTGCAGCAGGCCAGGACGGAGGTGTGGCAGGCCACTGCTGCTGGCCTGGTCCAGACCACAGGGGTGCAACGTACTGGGGAGGAGCCACCACCGATACGGTGACCTACTGCAGAGGGAGCCTGAGCGGCTGAGGGCACTGCAGGCACGGGTCCGCAGGGGGGCCATGCCACGGCCAGGTAAGTGGGCACATGCTGCATCTGTGCACAAGCACCGTACCATGGTGTTGGCTGGGCTGCCTGCCATGCCGGGGGGGGGGGGCCCACTGTCGGTGTGTGCCCTGTGGTGTGGCATTGCCAGACACCGGGTGCGCTACACCACTGCCCTGCAGCTCATGCCTGGCTGGGGCACACACTGTGCATAGGGGTGGGGGCGGTGGGCTCATGCTGTGGCTGTGTTCTGATGTGTGCCTGTCTGTGTCCCTTCCCTAGGGTCTGAGGATCAATGCCGTGCCAGGGCGGAAGGGGTGCCTGGCGGGCCGCAGCAGGACGCTGCGATGGGACCAGTCGAGGGAGCTGGCTCACGTGCAGCAGGTGGAGCGGCTGCAGGACCAGTGCATGCAGCCCGCAGCGGGCAGGTAGGCACTGTTCTGTTCCTCTACTCCTTACCAGGTGATCGGCAGGGTTGGGGGTGCAGCCATGGCCACCTGTGCCATGTGCTGTGTCAGCTGTGTGCAGCACACTGTGCAGTGTGCATGCCACCGTGGGGCGGCCATTGCACATGTGTGGCAGCTGTTGGTGGGATGGGTGTGCATATGGCTGCCACCGGTGCTGCTGTGGTGCTGCTGCAGCACTGTGCTACCTGCCTGCTACTGAGCAGTCGGGGGGCCCTTGGACAGCGGTGTCCACCGCTGTGCACTGTTGTAGCATGCTGGGATGTCGGCAGGTGTTGGCCCACCCACTGTGGGTGGCCAGGGTGCCACTCCAGGGGTGTGTGTTCCCACTGTCCATTGTGCACAGTGGGAGGGCATGGTGTCTGTGGACATGCACTGATTGCCTGTGTATTCCTTTGTTATAGGCATCCGGAGGAGACTGCGACTGCCGTTGTACTGCCATCTTCTGCGGCAGATAATCTTGATCACCTCCACCACGATGGAGATTGCACAGCAGACAAGGAGAATTGTGCTGTGCGACAGGCAGAGATGGTGGCGCCAGGCGGCAGCAGGACATGGCCGCCCATAGCGGGACCTCTACCTCCTCCTTGCCCCTGCCTTCCCTTCCCCTACCTTCCCCTGTCCCACTGTATAGTACCTGTACCCTCTCCCCATCCCTCACTCTCCTACCCAGTCCCTCTGGTTGTAGTGTAAATAGTTGTTCAATACATTATTTTACGTTACCTGCCTGTGTCCGTGTCTGCTTTGTGGCTGGTGAGTGGAGCCATGCTGCAGTTGTGTGGTGGGTGTCTGTGTGGTGTTCCTGTGTCATTGTGCGGGCCGTGCATGGTGGTGTCCTGCCCCTCAGCTAGCGGCTGTGCCTTGGGGTGGCCATGGGCTGGCTGTACAGGATGTGTGGCGTGTGCGTTGGGCACTGTGTGCCAGGGCGTGGCTTGCCGTGGTCTGGGTGGGTGGGGGCATGCCATCCAGCGGGGGGGCGGTGGCAGCTCACCTTGGCCGATGGTGCCTGTTTACCAACCCACTACCTGGTGCTCGGGGCCAGATGCCAATGTAGCCCTCCAGGCAGTGGTCTCCTGTGTCCCACTGCTGTGCGTCCCTGCCACTGTTCTTGGCCGGGCTCCACTGTCTCCCCCCGCCGCCTTGCTCCCAGCTATGCCTAGGGCTGGTCCTTCAGTGCCTTGGCGCATCTTCCATTGCTCCCTTGCGCATCTCTGGTTGCGCTGTGGCGCTGGTCGGGTTGCTCACTGGCACACCTCTGGCTGTGCCATAATGCATCCCTGCGATATTCAGCCGTGTTGCGCTGGCGCATGCCGTCATGCACAACCGTTGAATATCACAGTCACTGCACCATGGCACAGCTGAATTGTGCTGCGCCAGGGTTGCGCCGGCCTTTGTCACATTTCTGAATATCCAGCTCTTTATATCCAGGAAGATGTATTTTTATTTAAAATGCATGCATTGCTTCACAGTCCATAAAAAGCTGTCATTTAGCTATAATGGACTATACCCTAGTTATAAACAGCTAAGGGGTGATCTGATTCATATGATGTTCTCTTGCCCACAGCTGCAAACATTCTGGCAAGACAGAAGAGACTCTTGTACACGTTGTCAACAGCCCTATTAAGCTGAAACCTCAAATGGTCCTCCTATGTGACTTGGAAAAAACAGAAGATACTAAAGAAGGTACTAGGAAATTTTAGTATGTTATATGAGCTGAACTGGGTATTCTCACACATTGGAAAAACAAAAATCTCTCTAATAGCTAGGTATGGTTAAAGCAGCTGGGAGAATTGCAGTCATCGAAAAATGGTGTATAAATCAAGGGGAAACTTGGCCACATATGATAATGGATGGCATTTGAAGAATTCCTAAACAGTAGGAATATGATGAAATACGGTAGGAAAGTTTCCATCTCTGGATAAGGTTTGGTGGGGGTTGTACACTGCCACTAAACTATCTGACACGTAATTTAAGTCCATATAACCTAGATCAACTCTTATGAGACACTGATATTTTATACCTTTCCTTAGAGTAGTCATTGTAATTCCATGTTAGAATTACAGTACTAGATAACTGTATTTCTTTTAGACTGCATGTTTCATGTTGTACTGCAACATATTTACCCATGATAAGGATGTATTTTTATTTAAAAAGCATGTATTGATTCATAGCTGATAAATTGTAAAGGCTGAATATGAATTCAATAAGATATTTTGGAAAAATATAAAACTTCTGCTTTAGAACTGACACTTGGTGATAAATGGCACAATATACACACTATGGGCACCATACCCAATATACAATTCAGCTGGGATGTGTCCATCAAATACAGTAAGGCTTTCAGAAGTGCAATCAATTATAGTATTCTCTTACCTTTTTGGGTTTTGTCTTTGGCACTTTGGAAACTTGGGGTGATGCACCTAGATAAATATGAATGAATATTAGCAAAACATATATTCGCACTTTAAAGTTATAATGAATGCCATGTCTTTACAGAAATGCCTACCATAATTAGACAAATTCAAATACTAAAGCATCCCCTCTCCCAAATTAAAAATGCAATTCTTCTATAAGAAAAAAATTACTTGCCATTGTAATACTGCTTCTTCCAGAGGATCCCTCAGCATCCTTGACTATTGCAGTATGCCAGATGGGTTCAGCTGCCCCAGAGATGGAGACTATACTAATGAAGCCAGGAGAATTAGCCAATCAGAAGAGAGTAAACGAGAGCTTGGTGCTGCTGCTGCTGAAAGACAGTCAGATTCATTTTGAAGTCTGAGGGGCACAAGGCCCCAGCCTCTGAATATTATCCTAAATGCTATAGAATAAGAAAAGAACAGACAATAAATCGACTATTAGCAAACTATATACACCTTGTTTCACTGAGAAACATTATATCTATCAAAGCTCTACGGCCAGGAATTTGGCCTGAGGCAAGGACTGCAGAAATGAAAATTACGTACCTACCGTAATTCTTGATCTTCACCATTCATTACTGCTTGGGTTAAGCCGGATAGCACCCTTCTGGGAGTTTTCGGCTCCAGTAAACCCTCGAGGAGACAGCGTGTCCGTCATGCGGCGAGGCGGCCGTGAGGTGCCGCAGACTCCTCCTCCATCTCAGTTCTGGTAGCCGGAGGCGAAAATAAAGTGTAAGAAAAAAGTGAGGCAAGAGAGCCGAGGATAGAAAAGGAAAGGAAATAAACTGAAAAGGAATAAGCCGATGGAGAATAGACAGAGGAGAGAATTCTACCCTAAGGACCGCAGGACCTCCTGTTGAGGCGGCTCTAGGGGAGGAACAGAGAGAGGGACAGGGAGTAGAAGAAGAAGAAGAAGAAAGAAAGAGAGAAAGAGGCATGTTGAGAGGGAGAACAGTGCCCATCAAGCATTGTTGGTTGAGAGGCTTAAAGGCTCGAAACTAATAAGGGAGCAAGAATCCCAGTTGCTAGGACTGAGAGAAGGTTCCACCAAACCTCCTGAACAGATCCAAGTGGGGGCAGACTCTCTGAACTCTCAACATGCCAAGTCCCTTCCTCCTAGGTGAGGGCTCCTAGACTGTCCGAGCAGAACCTCTTCCGGTAGAGCGCCCATCCAGGAAGAGGGCTAAGTCCCTTAGCACCTTGTTAAGTGCTAACACAGAGTGTATGGGATAGACTATGCCTTCTCGAAGGCAGTTTGTATGAAAAGTAGAGAGGAACTCAATCAGACTTGCTAGGGCAAGGCAGACAGAAGCTTAAGCTGACAAGTTTAGTCAGCAACTGGAAAAGCTTGAAAAATACCTGCCAGGGGATTCCAAACTTTGAGGAGGCCAAGACAGGGCATGGCCACCAGGCTGTGAGACTACATGACCTGAGGAAGGTAAGAATCGCACCATAGGGCAGTCAGAAAGAGTTCCCTCAGAATTTAAAGAAATTTGCAACCGTACTCATTCCCTCTACCTTGAGGAAAAAGTGAATCCATTCACAAGAATGGGAAAAAAAAAACCAGAAAAGTTTTTTTTTGGCATCAAAAGGGAGAGAGGAACGAGGCGGAGGGAAGACACCACAGAAGGAGGCCACTGAGGGGAAGGTGGGTGGGTATCAGTAATGAATGGTGAAGATACAAGAGAAGATCAAGAATTACGGTGAATCGTAATTTTCATATCTTCCTTGTCAATCTTCTCATTCATTACTGCTGGGTGAGTACTAGCCCCCCCCTTGAAAAAGGGAGGGTAGAACCCTGAGGAACAAGACCCCAGCCTCCTGTTGGTGAAAAACAGAAGGGAAGACCCTGGCTAATATGGAGAGAAGCCTAAGTGGGAGAAGAGCTGGAGGTGCCCCCGAGGCCGGAGGCGGAGGAACCCCTGCAAAAGTCTCCTAGCTCTGGAGGAAAAAGGACGGGTCCCCCGGAAAGCGGAGCGCATCACCCTACGCTGGGCCAGGGGTGACAACCTTGAAAGACGAAGCCATGCCGTCCGCCTAATGCAGATCGCTGTCCCCGCAAGCCTGGAAGCCACTTCATTGGTGTCATAAGATGCCCTTGCTTCGTGCCTTGCCAGCTCCAGGCCTATAGCGGAGTGGGCAATAGCCTGTCTGGTTTGCTCCGTATCAGGCATTGATGCTAGGAGCTGGGACAGCGTTGACCACAGATGCCGATTGTAGGCAGCGTGGTGAGCCTGATGTGATGCAATGCAAGCCACCGCACGAGAAGAAGAGAACACTCTTCGCCCCCACCGGTCGAATTGTAGGGAATCCGAATCCGGTGGGCGGTCGTGCGCCAGGTGGCGGTGCCCGGAAGGAGTCTCTAGGTACACCAAACCCAAGGACGGGTTGGGAAGGGTACCCTGGGATTCCGAGGGGGCACAATACCTTCGACGACAGTCTGCCGGGGCTGGAGAAAGGGCGGCTGGCGACTGCCAGGAACGGATAGACGCCTCCTGGAAGGGGATAGGCCAGGAAGGTACCACCAGGTGTTGGGCACTGAATTCTCCAAGGAATACATGCGTCTCCCGTTCAGTATTGTCTCGCCTAACGTAAGAGATTAGAAGATCCCTCACCATCCTCGAAAGGAATCGCTGATATTCCGTGAAATCAGCGTCGGAAGAAAGATGAGCAGGGGTTCCTCTCCCTCAGAGGAGGAAGACGAGGATGATGGAGAGCTCGAATGTCCAGAAGATTCCTGCGGCGGTGGGGAGAGTCGAAAGACCCGCTCATGCATGTATCTAACGTATGAGGGGAAGGCCATAGCAGAACCTCTGAACTGCTCCCAGGATAACGGACCCGTAGGACCGACATGGCCTGGAAGAGCGGGGGGTGGATGCAGAGGTACTGGAGAAGGGCACCTATGAAGAGGCAACTGACCTCAGCCAGGGCTCTGAAATCCGGGAAACAGAGCCCGAGCTGGCGGGATCCCGGACAACAAACCAGGCCGCAAGACGGGACCCTGAGGATGCGATGCCTGGAAGAGCCCAGGGGGGGAACCTCCCCTGTGACGAACCCGGGACTGCATGGATCCAGAAGGGCAGTCCACAGCAACGCCACCGGAGGGAACCCCGGGGCCCAAGAGGGAAAGGCGGGGGTCAGCGCTACGGCTCCTAGCCACCCCACAAGGGGTGGCCAGCGGAGACCGCAATGACCGTCCCCCGCCCCTCGGACTCCGAGAGAGCCCTCCTCCTCGACTGCAGCATTCCCCCACCCTGAGAGGCGGCAACAGCACCCGGGAGGGTAGCTCTCACAGGCCCCCAAGGAGGGGGAGCCTCCCCCTCAGTCCCCACCACATCACTCCCCCGGGACCCAGGGCCACCCCTAGCCCGAGGGCCCTCAGGAGAGGATGGGAGTGGGGAGAGAGGGAGGGGCCCGCTGCTCCGCCTAGCACCCTGTGCCACCGGGGACCCTGACCTCGAAGAGTCAGGGTGCCAGGATGGGTCCACATCTGAGTCATCGACCTCCGAAGAGGACGAGACCAGCAGGACCTCAATGCTGGCAACCCCAGGGGTCCCCGGAGCAATGGCGCCGGTGCCAGGGACGGCGCCGGACGACCCCAGCCCACTCGTGACAGCCAGGCCCGGTCCTGGCCCCCCTGCCGCACCAGATAGGCCCACGGCTCCGCTCCCGGCGTCAGACCCCAACCTGGCGCCGCCAAGAGAGCAAACCGGGCCTGCGGCACCGAAGGCCAGGGTGGCACCGCCTACAGCGCCATCTCGATCACTGGCGCCGTGATCCGAAACGGCGCCGGAGGGCGGCGTTGAGGGTCCATTGGTGCCAGGCCCAGCAATCGTGGGCCTCGACACTGGGGGAGCCTGCACCTCCGAGGAGGTGACTGCTGAGGCGGTGTCCCCGTCACGGCCCCGCGAGGGACCACGACGTTCCCCCGACACCGTGAGAGAAGCTTCCTCTTCGGGCAAGAGAAGAGGAGAAGCCTCCCTCTGCGGACCGTAGAGGCCCGGGAGGGGACCCAGGGAAGGGCCTAGAGACCTTACCTGGCAGTCCTGAGCGACGCCTGCCTCAAGGTCAGGCGTGGGCCTTGCCAAGCTTGAACGCTGCTGGACTCGAGGACACGACGTCCATGGAGAAACAAGGCCGCATCGCTGGCCCATGTTGTGGTTGGGTCCCAGGCAACGGAGACAGACATCATGCCGTCCGAGATGGAAAATGCCGGCCACAGGAGCACCGACGATAGGGGCGCCCGCCTCGACTTACGCCTTGCTCCCGAACCGGACATGATGCGAACTAAACAAGGAAAAAAGACAACAAAGCACCGCGCCAGCAGAATAGAAAAGGAACGGTCTTACCGGATACGACGCCGAGGGGACGTGGAAACTTTCTGAGAAGCGAGGGAGGAAACCGAGAATACTAGCACTACCGTGATAGCAGGTGCAGCCTCGACGGCGGGAGAAACAGAACTGAGATGGAGGAGGAGTTCGCGGTACCTAACGGCCGCCTCACGCATGACGGATACGTCGTTTTCGACATGGCACTGCTTTTGAGCCGACCAAAAAAATTAAAACTCCTAGCAGGTGTGCGCCTCCGCCAACCCAAGCAGTAATGAATAGTGAAGACTGACAAGGAAAGATCTACATACAGCCAGGTTATGTCAGGGGAGGCTGGGTGGGAGGTCAAGGATGCTGAGGGATCCCCTGGAAGAAACAATATTAGTATGGTAAGTAATTTGTTCTTCTCACCCCAGAAATCCCTCAGTATCCTTGACTAATGCAGATTACAAGGCAGTGCAGTTGGGAAGAAGGAACAGAACCTACTTTGGAAACAGGTTCTGCAGGACTGCAGTGCCAAGTCTGGCATCAGATCTAGACTGTACGTCCAATCAGTAGTGTTTATTGAAGGTGTGTACAATCTTCCAGGTAGCCGCTTTGTAGGTATCAAGCAAAGGTATGTTTCTTGCTGCTGCCACTGAGGCTACAGTGCCCCTGGTGGAGTGGGCCCCTGAGGCCCTGGGGAAGCTGCTTGCCAGCCTTACTGTAATAGAACTGGATTCAAGAGACAATCCAGCAGGAAACTGTCCTCTTAGTAGCTGGTCTGCCCTTACCCACCTCTCCACAGGTGAGGAGGAGTTGGGTATGAGATTATCTGAGCTGCTTGGGGTGCTCCAGGTAGTAGCTCAGAGCCCTTTTTACATCCAGGGTATCAAAGCTACGCTCACCAGGAGTGGATTTTTCTGTGAAAAAGAAAGGAAGTGTCATAGATTGATTAAAGAGATTCACAAAGTTAATTAAAACACCATATGCATCACATGGTGTAGTGCCTTACCTGAGTGGCACTCCATCTGACTACATTTAGCCAAAAATAAATTCCATATTAAAGAGTGGAAGGGATCGTAAATTTGTACATACAGCGGTCCTTCCACTACCAGCACTGGGAACTGACTGAGACCACCCCACGCTCTGGCATGTAATGACGTGTGCCCAGGGGAAGCGTGGGCGCACTCCATTATTCTATATGGGGGCTAACTTTTATTTGATATCTTAGTGGTCATTTTGTCATTAACCATGGCCACCGGGTGACTAACAAGGTCCCTGTTAGTCACTCAGTGCCCATGGTTAATGACAAAACGACCACTATGATATCTAAAAATGTTTTAAAAGTTGGCCCCCATAGACTATAATGGAGCACACCCCCACGCTTTACTTGGGCACACGTCATTACGTGCCTGAGCGCGGGGGAGGGTCTTTTAGTCAGCTCCCAGCATTGGGAAGTGGAAGGGATTGGCTGTGTACAAATTTATGATCCCTTCCACTCTTTAATATGGAATATTTTTTTTGGGCTAAATATAGACAGACAGGGTGCCGCTCAGGTAAGATACCACAACATGCGGTGCACAGATGAATCTTGTTGAATCTCTTTAAGGTGAAATTCAGACACCACTTTGTGGAGGAATTTCCTGTTGGTCCTGAAAAAGTAGTTACGTAAGAACTTACCTTAATAGTAGATCTTCGAAAGGAGCAGTAGGTTACACCATAAGGACTGAAGAAAAAATTACTCATCTTAGTAACTGTGTTTCTTCTAATGGAGTCTTGCTGTATTCTGACATATGCAGTTAGCCCCAGCACTTGAACTGCCCCAGAGAGGAAAGAGTTAACTCTGCATGAGCATAGAACATTGAGCTCAAGCTCAGTTCAAACCTCTGTCTGCACCACTTCAAAGTGTAACTGTCAGATTACAAGCAATACTAATTAACTATTCTACTTAAGTAGACATTGTAAAGAAGATAGCCAAAAGGCAATACATTTTTGGGTCACCTAAAAGACTCAAGTTGAGAACCCAAAATAATAACCAGGTAGTGAACCAACACATATAGCCACTAAAAACAACATAACAATAAACCCACTCCCCTTTAATAAGGGGGGTGCCAAGTACACCCCTGAGGTGCAACACTTTACCTGTCAGCCCACTTCCCAAAAACAGGTTCTGAGAGGGGAGGCGGGGGAGGGTTCAGAATACAGCAAGACTCCATTAGAAAAAACACAATTACTAAGGTGAGTATTTCTTACTGCAAACAACATGAATTCTTGCTGTATTCTGACATATGCAGACTACCAAGCAGTACCACCATGGAGGGGGGGTGCCAAACCTATTTTGGGAATAGGCTCTGCAGTACTGCTGTTCCAAACCTAGCATCACTCCTAGCTTGGATATCCACAGAGTAATGCTTGGTGAAGGTATGGACAGTTTTCCAGGTGGCTGCTTTGCATATCTCTAATAAAGGTATATCCCTGGCAGTAGCCAGGGAAGCAGCTGTACCCCTAGTTGAATGAGCCCTCAGGCCTGAGGGAGGTGTTTTGCCTAGCTTTTCATAGCAGAACTGTATGCAAGAGACAATCCACCTGGCAATAGTTCTCTTAGTAGCAGGTTTACCCTTTCCTACTTCACCATAAGTAAGAAACAATTGGGGACAGTCAAACCTCAGTGCCTTAGTATGTTCTATGTAGTAGCTAAGTGCTCCCTTAACATCCAAACTGTGTAATCTCCTTTCTCCTGAGGAAGAATGATCAATGAAAAAGACAGGAAGAGACATGGACTGGTTCAGATGAAAATCTGAGACCACTTTGGGTAAGAACCTCCTATTGGTTCTAAAGACCACCTTATCTCTGTGAAAAGAGAGAAAATCCGGCTCCACTGACAGAGCTTGTAATTCACTAATACGCCTGGCAGAAGTGATAGCTATCAGGAACACAGTTTTCCAAGTCAAGTACTTGAGTTCTGCTGAAGCCAAAGGCTCGAAAGGAGGCTGCATGAGCTGAGCAATGCAAATATTAAGATCCCAGGCAGGATCAGGGTCCCTAAAGGGAGGGTTGGTGTGGACTAAACCCTTAAAAAACTTACAGAAGACAGGATGAAATGCCAGGGAAGGAACCTTCCCCACTGACAGGAATGCAGAGACAGCTGCTAGATTCCCTTTCAGAGTGGCTGGCAGGAGGCCTAAGCCATTAAGATGAACCATATAGTCCAGAACTGTAGCCAAATCAGCAGTATCTGGTAGGACATCCCTATTGGAACACCAAATGCTGAATCTTTTCCATTTGGAATTATAAGTTTTTCTGGTAGCAGGTTTTCGAGAGGCTTTAAGAATATTCAGAACCCCCTAAGACAGATGCAGACTTGCATACTCTAACTCTTCAAGAGCCAAGCTTTGAGGTTGAGAGACCGAAGGTTGGGGTACCATATCCTTCCCTAAGAGGAGGTTAACAGATTGTACTTCTTGGGAAGAGATAAGGGAAGATGGACTGCTAGGGACATCAATAAAGGATATCAAGGCTGTGTGGCCCAGTCTGGTGCAACCAGGATCACCTTGCATGATTGTGACCTTATCTTGACCAGAACCTTCAACAACACAGGAAAGGCATACAAGAATTTCCCCTCCCAATCCAGAACCAGAGCATCCACAGGAATTGAGCCCATGACTGGGTGTCTGCAACAGAAGAGAGGAAGTTGATGATTGTCTGGGTCTGCAAAGAGATCTATCTATGGAGTACCCCACCTTGAGAAAATTACTTTCAATATGAAGGGGTCCAGGGAACATTCATGATGGCCCTGAGATATCATGCTCAGAGCACCTGCTAGCACATTGTCCTTCCCTGGAAGATGGACTGCTACCAGAGATGCCTGCCGGGAATAAGCCAGAGACCATAATTTCATGGCTTCCGTGCACAAGACTGTAGACCGAGTGCCTCCCTGCTTGTTGATGTACCACATGGTGGTGGTGTTCTCTGTCCTGACCTGAACCACCTTGTTTCTTACTGAGTCTGAGAAGGTTTGGAGAGCTAGGAATACTGCCCTGAGTTCCAGAAGATTGATATGAAGAAGGGACTCCTGAGGGGACCACACCCCTTGTGCTGTGAGAGCTCCTAAGTGAGCTCCCCAGCCCAGGAGAGAAGCATCTGTGGTTAACACCACTGAATGAGTCTGACTGATGAATGGGGCTCCTTGTCTGACATTGTCCTGATCCAACCACCATTGGAGAGGTTGGACCAGAGTCTGAGTCACTGGAATCAATTTGGTTAAAAGATCTTTTTTCTGGGACCAAAATGACCTCAGATGGAACTGAATGTCCCTCATTTGAAATCTGGCTCCTTGTACCACCGCAGTGGAGGCTGCCATGTGGCCCAGGAGCTGAAGAAAATGCCTTGCTGGGGGAGACACCCGAAGGTGAAAGGAAGAAGCAAGGTCTGTAAGGGCCTTCACCCTTACTAAGGGAAGAAAAGTCTTTGCTTGGACAGTATCCAACTCTACCCCTATGAAGGTAAGGAGTTGCACTGGTTTGAGAACTGACTTTGGTAGGTTGAGAAGGAACCCTAGGGAGATGAGTAACTGTTGTATTACTTGTAGGTCTGACTTGACTTAGTCTGGAGACTGTCCCATGATGAGCCAGTCATCCAGGTATGGAAAAATGGAGATATGCTGTCTCCTGAGAAAAGCCACTACTACTACTACTGCTACGCACTTTGTGAACACCCTTGGAGCTGATGTTAGGCCGAAGGGCATTGCTCTGAACTGATAATGGCCTGAAGGCAACTCGAACCTGAGTTACTTTCTGTGGAAGCACCTGATTATGATGTGAAAGTAGGCATCCTTGAGGTCCAGGAAGGCTAACCAATCCCCTGGCCTCAGAGAGGGAAGAAATACTCCCAGAGTCACCGTTTTGAATCTTGGCTTGACAAGGTGCTTGTTTAAGTATCTTAGGCCTAGGATGGGTCGCCACTCCCCTGTCTTTTTTGGGGGTAAGAAAGTATCTGGAGTACAGACTTTTGTCCCTTTGTAGAGTAGGAACTCTCTCTATGGCTCTGAGAGCTAGTAGAGAGGAAACCTCTGCCTCTAGGGCAATGGTTTCGGAGATGTTTGCGGGTGGAAAAGACCTGACCCTCAGTTTTGGAAATTTTTTGAAGCTGAGGGCCAGTCCCTGGCTTACTACCTCCAGGACCCACTTGTCTTAGGTAACAGACTTCCAGGCCTGGAAGTAGTAAGCCAGCCTGCCTCCTACTGGAATGGGGGAGTCGACCCGGGCTGACACATCAGGGTGTCTGCTTAGCAGGAGCCTTAGATTGAGAGGAGGATGCATCCCTGATCATCCCCCTTCTGCCTCTCCCTCTAAAGAACCCGCTCTGAGGAAAAGGAGAGGAGGCCTGTGCCTGGCAGAAAGACCTGTGAAAAGGCCTGCCCATGCCCTTAGACTGCTGCTTCTGAGGAGCTGCCTGCCTTTCCTTGGCCTGTGCACTCCTGTAGGTGGTCTGGTATTCATCCATCTTTTTCACGTAATTCTCTTTCTGCTCCCCAAACAGAGAATTACCCACCACAGGGAAATCCATGGCCTTAGCCTGAGTGTCCTGTGAGAGGCTAGTACATCTGAGCCAAGCAAATCTCCTAAGAGACACAGATGTAGCCATGGCTCGTGATGACATGTCATTTGAGTCCACAGAAGCATAAAATTGAATCTTAGATGCCTCAGTCCCATCAGCAGCCACCTCCTCCAGCTCCTTGGGTAGCTGGGGGGAAGCCTGTTTAGCCAGTTCCAGAACAGTATCCCATCTGGACTTCTGGTATGTGGCTGTGTAGGCCATATAATTTGCCTTCCTGAGTCCCAAGGAGGATTCCAAGTACTGTTTTTTGGCCATAGCATCCACCTTCCTAGAGTCTTTATCTGGGGTGTGTGAAGCCAAAGGCATGTTAGCCTAGTCACAGGCTGCAGCCTGCACTACCCCAACACAGCTGCATTGGTGGAACAAGAACTCTGCACCTGAGCCTGAAAGCATGTACCTCCTGTCCATTCTTTTATCCACAGGAGGTAAAGAATTTGGTGTTTGGAGAATTTTTTGTGTCTGTTTCCCAAGAGATTTATGGAGGGGAATAGACAGCCTTTTGGACTTTGGGATGTCCATCATTTCTACAAAATCAGACTCCTCTTGTTCCTCAGCAGCTTCAACCAGAGGGAGTTGGAGGGTCTCTGCCACTTTTCTGTAAAACAAATAGTGGGATGGGGACTCAGAAAGCCTGGGAGGGGAAACATTAGAACGCCTGCCTGGGGAGATGTCCGGTTCAATGGGCACATCCAGACCTACCACACCATCATCATAATCGTCATCATCATCCTCTTCCTCCCTTTCCCCATTCCGGTTCATAAAACTCATCCGGACAATATTCCGGAGCCATGGGAACCGACCGAACCGAGTGCCTACCGAGAGGCGCCGGATTGGACAGAACCAGACGGAGCTATTCTACAATGCTTATCACCCTGGCTATCTCTTCGGTGGTTGGACATTGCGGTTCTGGATCCGAACCGGCTGATTTCCTCTTTTTCTTCGACGTAACTGACCCCCTCAGGATCGACTCTCCTTTTGCCCGAGGGAGTATCACCCAGGTCAGTGGGCACCCCTCAGGTTCGGTTGGAACCAAACCGGGCCGGCCATCCGGATTAGCGGACTTCTAACCTCCTTTTCCCTGAGCCTACCCAATCTCTTATCCAGCGTGGCCTTTGGAAAATTCTTGCAGATTTGACATTCTGAATCGAGGTGGTAAAACCCCAGACAATAAACATATGTGGTGTGAAGGCCTGCCTTAGCAAAGGCATCCCCACACTCACTACAGTGTTGAAACCCAGTGGGCCTGTTTTTTTTCCTGGGTTTCTCAGACATGGTCAGGCTAACAACTTACCCTTTATAGCTTAAAAGCCAGGTAAGAACCCCCTGTCGGTTACCAACTGTGTTACGGGTCGTGGAAAAAACATTTAAAATTCCACTTTTTTTTTTTAAACCAATAGGAACCGGTACCTCACACTAGAAAAATAGGAAATAAAGTAAACCTAACACAATCGGTTCCAAAACCAGACCAATCGGCACGTTTTTTACAATTTCCACAGAAATTACCACAATAAAACTAAAGTCCACTACCTACAACACTAACTGTACCGCAGACAGGGATCTGAAGCTGAAACAAACAAAGTAAAAATGGTATTTAAACTGACTGATTTTACCGAATCGAGCAAGTGAAGGAGCAACCTCCAGAGCGACTGTTCAGTTAGGTGGAGTAAAGAATATGATGGTTACACTTTGAAGTGCTGCAGACTGAGGTTTGAGCCAAGCTCGAGCTCAACGTTCAATGCTCATGCATAGAGTTAACTCTTTCCTCTCTGGGGCAGTTCAAGTGCTGGGGCTAACTGCATATGTCAGAATACAGCAAGACTTCATGTTGTTTGAAGCCAGCAGGCGCTTGGACCCCATGGAAAACTTCTAGCTAGCAGTATACAGTGGGGGACCGCCCCTTGACGTCGGCCCGGCCACGACATCGGCCAACAGTGGTCCCCCAGCCCTACCTCACTTCTCCCACTGGAGATCCCAGCAAACTCAGAAATGGAGAACTGAGGAAGTTCCCCTGAAATGAGGAAAGGAATAACAAAATGGAGAAACAGATACCAGGGGGAAGGTGGGGGGAAAAGCAGCACCTACTGCAAGAGCTCCTCTCGAAGATCTACTGTTACGGTAAGTTCTTACGTAACTGTACTATCTCACTTTGAGGGGGAGCTCTTGCAGCAGGTTACACCATAAGGACTGAGTCCTGAGCAGTGAAAGGACCAATTCTCTTAGTACAGGAGGAGGAAAAGTTGTCTGGAAAGTTCATGAGAGCAGGTACTGAAGGACCACGAGTCTGAAACCTGCACTGCGATGGGAGGCAATGTCCAAAATGTAATGCCAAATGAAAGTGTGCACAAAACTCCATGTTGCAGCTGTGCAAATAGCAGCAGCAGACACGTTCTTAATGAAGGCAAAGGAAGCAGCCATACCCCTGGTAGAATGGCCTTTGACTGGTCCTGGCAAAGGCTTGTTGTACTTTTGGTAACAATAAAAAGTACAGTTAGCTAGCCATTTGGACAAAGTTCGCTTAGTAACTGTAGTCTTTTCAGTTCTTGGGGCGAAAGAAACAATCAACTGTCCTGACTTACAGGTCGCAACTGGAATTGAGCCTTGGCTCAGTGTACCTTTCCCAGTTATCAACTTTAAATAAATAAATGAATACAGATAGCATGGGTATGATCTAAGTAGAAACGAAGTACCCAGTGAACATCCAGAGTATGAAGCAGAGCCTCCCCTCGACTGGAATACTCTGGATAGTAGACAGGTAGATAGATGTCCTGATTCAGACTAAACTCGGACACCACCATAGGCAAAAACTTAGGATTAATCCGCAAGAACACCCTGTCCTTGTAGAAAACTAAATAAGGTTCTCTGCATATCAGAGTCTGGAGCTCAAAAATCCTTCGAGTAGAAGTAATGGCAACAAAAAATGAAAATTACGTACCTACCATAATTCTTGATCTTCTTGGACGAGTCTCCACCACTCATTCACACTATTGGGATCTGCGCCGGAGGCACTAGGACCCATCGGGAGCAAACTTTTTGCTGGAGGGACGGTGCAAGAGATAGAGCTGCGAGGAATGGCACCGCGAGCCTCAGCTCGCGCCGTGATGACTATCTCGGCGTCGACCCTCCAACCGCCTCAGTACCTTTTTTAATAAGGAGGTGCAGCGTAACTAATCTAGAAGGGTAGCCTAACCTAAAAACCGGACATAAGATAGTCCGGGCGACCCGTATAAAAAAGGTCAACAAAGAAGTCTTCACAGCCTAAAGATTTGAGGGAGTGAAGACCAACAACAGAGGTGAGCTTGGGGGATGGAGGGTGGGCGTGGGAATGAGTGGTGGAGACTTGTCCAAGAAGATCAAGAATTACAGTAGGTACGTAATTTTCATATCTTCCTGGACATAAGTCTCCACCACTCATTCACACTATTGGGAGAGTACCAAACTAATAATCCCCCGAGAGGGCAGCAGGAGAGACCAAGAGCTCACGTTTCTAGGACAGAAGTCCAATAAGGATGGCTCCGCCAAATGAAGAATGTTGTCTGGCATGGACATCCAGTGCATAATGTTTAACGAAAGTATGCACTGAGCTCCAGGTGGCCGCGTTGCAAATATCTGCAATGGGCACGTTGCGAATTTCCGCTAGGGATGCCGCGACCGCTCTAGTAGAGTGAGCGTAAACCCTACCCTCCAACTTAACCTGCGCCATGGAATAGCAGTGGCGAAGGCATGCCACTAACCATGGTGAGATACATCTGATAGCGACAGGTTGACTCAGCCGGGGTCTCACTGAAGGAGACAAACAGTTGCTGGGCTTTGCGAAAATCCTTGGCTCTATCTAGATAGAAACGCAAAGCTCTCTTAACATCCAAAGAATGAAGAGATCGTTCTCCTTCATTTTGGGAAGTCTGCAAAGTAAGAGGGAAGGACCAGAGGTTGGTTTAGATGAAACTCTGACACAACCTTAGGAAGAAATTTTGGATGGGTCCGAAGGACTACTTTGTCCTTATGGAACACAGTGTACGGAGGATCTGTGACCAGGGCATGTATCTCAGAGACCCTGCAAGCTGAGGTAATGGCCACTAGGAAAGCAGTCTTCCAGGTGAGAAATATTAGCTCACAGGTGGCCAGAGGTTCGAAAGGTTTCCGAGTGAGCATGTCTAGCACAAGATTAATGTCCCAGGCTGCAACTGGACGTCTTGTAGGAGGTCTGGTATGCAGAATTCCTTTAAGAAATCTCTTAACCACAGGTAATTGAGCTAGTGTTAAGGAAAAAACCGGCTCATGATACGCTGAAATGGCACTAAGGTGAACTTTGACTGTAGAGTACTGCAGACCTGAATATGAGAGGTCCAAGAGGTACTCCAGAACCTTATCTGGTGGGCAGGAAAAGGGATTCAAAGAGGACTTTGCACACCAGAGCGAAAAACGCTTCCACTTAGCTGTGTAAGTTTTCCGAGTGGCTGGCTTCCGTGCAGCCAGAAGAATATCTGAAACCCTACGAGAGACATTGAACCGGTTTACTTCTACCTCTTCAGGAGCCAAGCGTGAAGGTGAAGTGATCTCAGGCTGGGATAGACCACCGGCCCCTGAGTCAAAAGGTTCATATGTAGGGGAAGTGGTCTCGGAGGAACTGCCAACATATTGTTGAGTAGTGGAAACCACAGCTGCCGAGGCCAAAACGGAGCAATGAGAATCATCTTGTCCCCCTGGGATCCAAACTTGAGGAGTACCCTCTGAATTAGAGGAAGAGGTGGAAAGGCGTAAAGAAAGCGCTTTGTCCACCGCAGCCTGAACACATCCTGACAGAAAATGCCAGGCCCTGTATTTCTGGAGCAGAAGAGAGGCAGTTTTGCGTTGAGTGGGGATGCAAAAAGGTCCAGGTCTGGAGTTCCACTCTTCGAATAGTGACTGAACTATGGTTGAGTCGAGAGACCACTCGTGAGGATCTGTCTCTGTTCTGCTGAGGCGGTCTGCCAGTTCGTTCTGTATACCTGGCAGGTAGACCGCTTGAATTAGAGCCTTGTGCTCCAAGCACCATTCCCATACCGTTATTGCTTCCCTGCATAAGGGGTAAGAATGAGCACCGCCCTGCTTGTTGATGTAATACATCACTGCTTTGTTGTCCGTTTGAAGGAGAATGTTCTTGTGACAGAGAATGTCCTTCAATGCTCGGACAGCATAAAGGACAGCTCTCATTTCTAGGACGTTTATGTGAAGCTGGGACTCGACTTGAGTCCACGTACTTGAGTGTGGAGAGCCTGACAGTGAGCTCCCCACCCCATTAGGGATGCGTCCGTGGTAATGGAGATTTGATGGTCCAGAGGAGCAAAAGGATATCCTTCCAGGAGATTGCTCTCTTGAGACCACCAGGTGAGTGACCTCTTTAAAGGTTCTGTCACCTTGATGAGATAGGACTGCGGGTGAGTGGTTGGGGACCACTGAGTACTGAGCATCCACTGAGTGGTTTTCATGTGCAGACGTGCTAGGGGTACAGTGAACACTGAGGATGCCATGAGGCCTAGCATCCATTGCATCGAGAGAGCTGTAACTGAGCCGTTCTCCCCGATGTGACGGGCCATTTGAAGGATATCGTTCCTTCTGTCTTCTGGAAGAAAAGCCTTCGCACAGGAGGTGTCCACAAGAGTCCCTATAAAAATGAGCCTCTGGGAGGGCTGCAGTTGCGATTTCTTGAGGTTCACCAGAACTCCCATGGATGTAAGGAGGCGAGAGGTCGTCTCTACGGCATCCAGAGTCCCCTGCCTGGAAGGGCTTGCTAGAAGCCAATCGTCCAGATAAGGGAACACCTGTATTCCGACCTTTCTGAGATGCGCTGCGAGAACTGCACAACACTTTCTAAAAACTCATGGCGCCGAGGATAGCCCAAAGGGCAGGACTCTGAACTGATAATGTTGTCCCAGAGCCACAAACCTCAGGAATTTGTGATGCCTCGGGTGAATAGGAATGTGCTGGTAAGCATTCTGCATGTCTAGGGAGGCTAGCCAGTCGTGTTGATGAAGCAAAGGTAACAGGGTTCCCAGAGAATTATTTTGAATTTCTCCTTGGGGAGAAATTTGTTTAGCTTTCTGAGATCTAGAATGGGGCGCATGCCCTGGACTCTTTGGAACCAGAAAGTAATGGGAGTAGAACCCCGTGTTCCGTTGATGCAGTGGCACCACTTCTACTGCCCTGTTGTTCAGAAGGCCCTGAATCTCGGCGCCGAGAAGGTCTGACTAAAGGGTTGACAGCCTGGGCTGCCATTTGGGAGGATGATCCGGAGGGGTCTCCACAAGATTGAGTGAATACCCCTCGCGAATTATCCGAAGGACCCATTTGTCTGAGGTTATGGACTTCCATTGGTTGTAGAAGTGCATCAGACGACCTCCCACCGGAGAGGAAAAGTCCACTTCGGGCAGCTGAGATGGGACTTGGGCCAGCAATTCATAAGGTAGCGCTGAGCGCTTTGGGCCCTTGCGCTTTCTGTTGTGTCTTCTTTTGAGGTTGGGCAGGTTGGTTTTTATGGAAACCTCCTCTGCCTCTGCCTTGAAAGGACTGACGATTATGAAACTGACGTTTATTGACACTCCCTCGAGAGGGGACAGGAGGGGTCGAGCCAACTAATGGCTGACCTAGTCTTTTGTGTAGCTTCAGAGCTTGCTCTACCTGAGGACCAAAAGATATGCACCATCAAAGGGCAACGCCATTACCTGCTGCTGCGTGTCATTCGTGAAGCCCGAAGTGCGCAGCCAGGAATGACGGCGGGTACAAATACCAGCAGCCGCTGAACGGGAAGCAGTGTCGAAAGCATCCATGGCTGCTTTAACCTGCTGGTTGTTAGATTCGATACCTCTGGTAATGGTTTGAAGAAGCTCTGGCTTTGTATCCGATTCCGGTAGAGCTTCAACCATTTGCTTGATAGAATGCCACAGGATATATTCATACTGGGAGAAATAGCCCTGGTAACTGGCAATATGCATACTTAGGGTAGAAGCAGCAAAGACTCTCTTACCTAAGGTGCCTATCTTACGAGATTCTTTGTTAATAGGTCGAGCTGTAGTAGTTTGAGGAAGAACGACCTTATCATTCTCTGCCAGGACTACAATAGGATCCGCAAAGGCTTGAGATGCCAAAATGGGATGATCCTTGGGGGCTGAATATTTGCTATCTATGGATTTTGCCACCGAAGGGGTGAGAGCAGGATTATTCCATACCATTTGAGACAGCATCTCGAAGGAAGGCTGAACCGGAGCAGTCAAATCCGTAGGGATCTCCGGGGCATGAAGGTATTGGAGTCTTAACAATTTCCCAGGATCGATGTCTGTAGTCTGGAGAGAAAGAGTGGAACTCAAATTTTTCAGCAGAGACTTAAAGGACAGGTCCTCGACCACAGGCTCTGTAGCAGTAATAGATCCTGCTTTGTCCACTTCATCACCCAACCGAAGGTCTGGGTCAGGCTCAATGTCATCTCCTGACAGTCCAGGAGGGACTGTATGGACAGGAAAGGTATGAAAATCAGAAGAGAGGGAAGAAGGAAAAGAGCGAAAGGAGGAGTCCTGAAAAGCAGAGGAAGCCCCGAGAGCCCCAGGTGCCGAGGAGGCGCACGGCACCGAGAACGATGCCGAGGGACCACGCGGCACCGAAAATGACGCCGAGGGACCACGCGGCGCTGAAAATGGCGCAGAAGACCCGCACGGCGCCGAAAACGGCGCCGAGAAGCTGCACGGCGCCAAGCGTATCATCGACACCGAGGGCACCGAAAACGCCCCCAGACTCCGAAAAACAGGTTTTGAAGGAAGAAGAGCAGGAGATAAGGGTATCGGTGTGGCCCCCTGCGCCGTAGCCATGTGGAGGGGGAACACCTAAAGCGCTGAGTCGACGGCACCAAGAAGGTGCCGCGACAGGAAAGTCCAACCGCCTACCTGGTCTCCCAATAAGCCCGGAGCCCACGAGTGACCGAGCCAGGTAGCTGAACCAACCTCCGAGCCCATTGCTCCATAAGAGCAGCCCACTGATGAAACTGCTCATCTGAAGACCTACCTGCGGGCGGGTAGGGCTCCGCTGTTGAAGCCGTGGCTACCAGAAGCAGAGGTTGGCGACTCAAGCGAGAGACCGCAACTAGCCTCGATAACCGAACGCCTACACGCAGACATATCAGAGAGCGATTTCGAGTGATGCCTTCTTTGACCTGTGGTCAAGAAGAGCTTCGAGGCCAAACGGTGCGACGAATGCGACCGTTTATTTTTATGCTTCCGCGGGGACAGCCCATCCCCCTGGGCATTGGACTGACCGTTGTGAGACCCTCCTTCCGGAGAAGGCGGCGGACCGGACCCAGCCCGACTGACTGAACAGCTTTCATACGAAGTCTCCCTACCGTCACCTGACCTGCTCATGGTCGACTCCGTCAAAGTAGGCTGAGACTTCTTTATTTTTAAAATAAGAATAAATTTAAGAGATACTTTATCGAGATATTACTACAAAATAACAAAACTGAAAACTATGCTGCTAGTTTGAAGTTTGACTCCCGTAGTAAGCGGCGTCATACTGAAGCTTTCGGCGGTGGGAAGAAGGAATTGGAGGCGTTCAGGGCCGACGAGATAGTCATTACTGCCGAGCTGAGGCTTGTGGTGCCATTCCTTGCAGCTTCATCTCTGGCGCCGACCCTCCAGGAAAAAGTTTGCTCCCGATGGGTCCTAGTGCCTCTGGTGCAGATCCCAATAGTGTGAATGAGTGGTGGAGACTTATGTCCAGGAAGATATAACGTTTTCCACGTCAGAAATTGTAGCTCGCAACTTGCAACCAGTTCGAAGAGATGCAGCGTAGGTTTTTCCCAAAATAAATAAAAGATCTCATGGGGGGACAGGGTCCCTAATGGGAGGACTGAGGTGTAGAATACCCACAGAAAAGTGCAGGAAAGATCTAGCTAGCTAGGCAAAAGTTTTGCCCTGTACAGGTGCATGATATGCAGAAAGTGAAAATTACGTACCTACCATAATTCTTGACCTTCCTGTGTATCTTCACCATTCATCACTGTTGGGTGTTGAGCCGGAGCGCAGCACCCCGGGGTGAGCTTTTTTTTTTTTTTTTTTTAGTGGGGGGAATCAGCACTGACAGCGCTGCCCACAAGGCCGACGTACTGCGTGGCGCTCATGGGTTTGCCAGTAATGGCCGTCAGCTCCTCCTCTGCCACAATTCTGCTCACTGGAGAGAGAGAGAGGGAAAAACAGAGGGATAGAGAAAACAAGGGCGGGGCAAGGGACCCGAGGGACAGTATAAGGAAACGATATAAACTGGTAAAGGAATAGGCTGGCCAGAGGACAGAGGAGGAGAAGGAGGATCTGGGAGGGTATGGGCCATTTTGCCCCAGTCCCTAGATGGCCATTCAGACAGGAAAGAAGAAAATAAGAAGAGAGAAAAATAATGGGAGGAAGGAGAGAGGGAAAGGAGGGACCCATCAACCCATGCTCCTTGACCGACTTACAGATTTGAGTGACTGGGGATGACCCTCCAGAGGTAGGCAGTCAGCTAGCCCGCAGGCAGTTGCCGCATGATCCGCATCCTGGAATTATTACTGCCCATTGCTTGGGTCAGACTGATCGTCCATGGAGCAGAGAAGGTCCCCTCCTCCTTTCTCCAACCCCCTACTGGTTGGAAAACCACCCCTGGTCAGGATTCTCCACTCCTCCCCTGGCAACCGCTTCTAAAAGAAAACCCACAGGGTTCGGGAGTTACGATCCCACCCATTCAACAACACTACCTTCCCTGAAAGGGCCAGGGAGACTGAAGAGGTAGAGAAGCATGAAGACAGGGAGGGTAAAGGGAAGGAGGAGTCCCTGCCGGCTCCATTCCTTTCCCCATCCCAGGGAACCCCTGAGTAGGAGACAACACACCCCGAAGGGAATGGACTGACCTCTGAGGTTCCCCCTATGACAGAGGAAGAATGGCCCACCGGGAGTCCCCATCTCAATTTCTTGATTGAGAGGTCCTACTGGCCCTCCTCCCAAATGAGTTCCCTCCGCCGCCTCATAGGAACAAGGAGGGGCCCTATGGTTACAGTGGGAGAATCCCGACTGGTTCCCCGAGGAGGAGGGCAAGCAGGGAGGAGGCATCACCCAGAGACTGAGACCTTATGAGGGGAAGATGGGTGGGTTCCAGTGATGAATGTTGAAGATACACAGGAAGATAAGAAAATTACTTACCTACCGTAATTCTTGATCTTCTTGGATGAAGTCTCCACCACTCATTCACGCTATTGGGACTACGCCGGAGGTGCTAGGACCCAGCAGGATCGAAAAAATCTTCTGGAGGGCCGGTGCTGAGGTAGGACTGCTCATGCATGGCGCCGCAAGACTGGCTTGTGCCATACAGGCTATCTCAGCGTCGACCCTCCAACTGCCTCAGTACCTTTTTTACCAAGGAGGAGCAGCTTAAACTAATCTAGGAAACTAACTTAGCCCAGACATAAGAAAGTCCATATGACCCATGTAAGAAGGGTCAACTCAACAGTGCCTTCACGGTCCAGCCAAGGAGGGAGTGAAGACCAGAAACAGGATGAGTGAGCTTGGGGGATGGTGGGTGGGCATGTGAATGAGTGGTGGAGACTTCATCCAAGAAGATCAAGAATTATGGTAGGTACGTAATTTTCATATCTTCTTAGACTAAAAGCCTCCACCACTCATTCACACTAATGGGAGAGTACTGAGTTGAAAACAATCCCCCCCAGCAGGGCGGCAGAAAAAAGGTGCTCTCTTAGGACAAAAGTCCATTAAGGACTGTCCTGCCAAAAGAAGGATGCTGTCTGGCATGGACATCCAGAGCATAGTGCTTCACAACAGTGTGCACAGAGCTCCAAGTGGCCACGTTACAAAATTCAGCGATGGGCAAGTTCCGGATCTCCACCAGGGATGCTGCGACCGCTCTGATAGAGTGGGCGTACACCCGGCCTTCTAGCTTGACCTGCGCCATGGAGTAGCAATGGCAAAGACACGCTATCAACCAAGCTGAAATGCATCTGATGGCAACAGGC